>JAUMJM010000006.1:0-2400000 GCA_033558235.1 Neomorphus geoffroyi
AGCCCTGCTGCTCCCATGGGCAGAGCCCCTGCCCCGCTCCTAGCTCTGGGCCCACAGCGTCCACGTTTGCCCTGTGCTTCCAGCCAGTTCTGGAGCAGCAGCTCCTGACAGGGCAGGGCTCTGCTCTCAGCTCCCCAGGGACCCGGGGCGGAGGACTGGCTCTCACCGGCAGCGCGGTCCGTCACCAGCTTGCTGACTCTACTCTCCACAGCGGTTGGGGTCTCTCCGGCCGACTGCTCTGTCAGCAGCCCAATGCGCTTGAGGTTGTGGAAGGTCAGCAAGTGCTCAGGCCCGTAGCTCTGGAGAAGGGTCAGGCGGATCAGCGTGGAGCCCCGGCTGCGAGCTCAGAAAGGTGGCAGGGTGCCATCTCCATGAGGAGGCTGCTCAGGGCAACCCCGCAGGCAACAGGGCAAGGGCAGGCAGGGCTCAGGGCTCCTGCGGAGATGCAGAGACAGGGGCTGTTCTGTTCAGAAGGGGTGACTTCTGGTCCAAAATCCACACTCCCTGTGGAGAAGGACCAAAAGCTGCTTTACCCTGGCCAACAGTGACATGCCTACATGCTGGCCCTGCTGCACAAAGCAGTGGAGATGGGGGACGCCCACCCAGCTGCTCAGATGGCCGTGGACAGCTTCCAGCAGCCACACCGGCTCTGTGCCCATGGGGAAAAGCCTCGGCTGCTGCACACACAAACCCTGAAGACTCCACAGAGAGCCCCATGCTGCTCTGGCGTCTTCCCCAGCAACCTACCACGCTTGATGCGGAAGGTGTCATCCACCAGCCCCTCATAGACCACTTGGGAGCACAACGCTGTCACGTAGTCTGTATCTGCAATGAGAGCCGGTGGCCAGCCTGCCCTCCTGCTCCCCTCACCTGCCCTGCCTGGCCTTGGCCACCTCAAGCCTCTCGCTGCTCCCTGCAGCCAGCAAAGGCTCTCTCTCAACTTATCTGGCTGAGCTGCTGGCCCAAACTGTTTCTCCTTAGCCAGCTCGTGCCTGCCTCGGTCCAGCCTCTCGGACCAGAGAGGCTTCCCCGTGTTCCAGCTGATCCCAGTGGCGCGGGCCTTACCTTGGCAGCCCTGCCAATCCCGTAGGCCTCGCCAAAAGGCCCACACAGTGAGTTCAGCAACTGCAGGGCTCAGCTCCCTCCCCGTGCCCCGTGGAACAGGGCAGGCTTGCGAAGCTGGGCCTTCTACCACACACACCAAACCTCCTCAGGGTGAGGCTGGACCCTCTTTAGGACCTCGAGAGCCATCTCAGCCTGAAGGTCAGGAAAGACCATGGCCACACAGAGGGGACCCAGGCTTAGGGCTGCCTAGGCCCGGGGCAAGTGGGTTAGAGTGGAGGGATGGGGAGTGAGGACTGGGACAGGGAAGAGCACAGCCCCACAATAGGACATACCAACCCCAGCCTCTTGCTTATGGCTCGAAAATTGCTCTTCCTGGCCAAAGAATTAAAAGCATCTGTGATCTTTCCTGGAAAACAAGACCAGGAGAAACAGCTCAGAGCCTCGGGATTAGTCACAGCCCTGCCAGCAGCAGGCTGGGCAGAGGGATGTGCCCAGGAGAGAGCAGCCTCACGCAGAGCTCCAGGCTGGCATTGGTCCTTGCCAGCCCTGCTGCTCCCATGAGGTGGAGCAGAGGATTGGGGAGGGGGCACGGGGGGGAGCAGGGCAGCAGGGGGACCCCTGAGTCTGTCCTGGAGGGCAGTGCCCAGGCTGGAGGGACCCTGCTGGCACCTACTGGGCAGTGGAGGCCTTGGGCCACGCAACAGGGACCGGCACCTGGGGCTGCAGGGACCGGTGCCCAGGCAGGGCAGCAGTGTGGGGGAAGCCGCATGGCCAAGCGGGAGACTGGGCAGGCCAGGGCAGTGGTGGGCAGCGCCGGGGTTTCTGTCTCCAGCCGGGCAGCAAGGACATGGGGTGCGAGAGGAGATGCTGCCCTGTCTAGGAGACGCTGGGAGGGATCCGGAGCTCCATCCCGGCAGCGGGAAAGTGGTTCCCGGGCCAGGCAGTGCTCCGGGGCAGGGGAGGGGACCCATCCTGGCGGCGGGGAGCGGGGGGACAGGGGGCCCCGGGGCTCTGTCTCGGAGGCGGGCGGCGCTCAGGGGTGGGGGTCCTCATGGCGGGTGGTGCTGTGGGTCGGGGGGCGGGTGGTCCCGGGGGCCCCGTCCTAGGGCGGTCAGAGTTGGAGGACAGGAGAGCTTCCCGGGGGCTCCGTCCCGCGGGAGGGTGGCGTTCGGGGGCAGGAGGGGGGCCCCGGGGGCTCTAGCCCCACCATGGCCCAGTGTGGTGTCTGCAGGTAAATACGGGCAGCTGGGACACGAGGATGACGCCAGCTCCGACCAACCACGCTGCGTCCAGTACCTGGTGGCCCATGGGCTACAGGCAGAGGAGGTGGTGTGTGGGCCCTGGACCACCTACGTCTGCGTGCTGGAGCCATGAGGGTCCCCACCACTGCAGTGAGCAAGACAGGGAAGCGTGACTCCTCCCGCGCGGCGGGCAGGCGGCCCTGGGCACGGCTGGGCTGCATTCAGTCCCAGGTGAGCGGAACAGGCAGCCTGGGGGCTGGGCTGGTGCCTGGCGCTGCCCGGCTGCCAAGGCGAACTAGGAGAAGGACTGGAGGCGCTTATTACATCTACTTTTCCAGAACGGCTGGGCTAGTGCTCCGTGTTGCGTACAAAGCATGTTCCCAGCTCCCCGGCCTCAAGTTGTGCCAGGGGAGGTTTAGAGTGGACAGTAGGAAAAAGGTCTGTACTGACAGGGCGGTGAAGCTCTGTAGGTGTGGCACTTCAGGGTATGGTCAGTAGGCACAGTGATGTCGTGTTGATGGGTGGACTGGGAGAGCTTAGCGGTCTTGTCTAAGCTTAAAGAGTCTATGAATCTAAAGCCATGCCCCACCCTCCTGCCCTCCCTTTCAGCCACCCTGCAGACACACAGGACACCAGCTGTTTAAGCAGACATTTATTTATTCTTTTCTTGAACAGTCTATACAAAGTTAGAACATGGGGAGGAAAATCAAGAGAATAAATAACGGCAAGGGCGGACTGTAGTGATAACAAGGTGCAAGTTAGTCGTGCTCTGGGACAGACAGAGCTTCCTTACTGAAGGTGCAAACAGGCTGTGTCGTACTTGTACTTGCTGTCCTCGAGGCAGGACATGTTGCTCCCTCCCTATGGCAGGAAAGGTGGCCTCACCCCGCCCCGTAGCTTGCTTCTTTACTCCTAAGGCATCCTCAGGCACTCCCTGGCGCTGGCAGTGCACCCCTCCACAGCTTGGGCATGGGGAGAGGGAGCAGCCAAGCACAGGGGCTGCGTCCAGCAATGCTCCAGCAGGACATGGGGCAGGCTGCCCTCCTGGGAAGGGCCCCCTGATCACCCCTGGGGACTCCAGCCTCGCTGCTCCCTGCTGCACGCCCCCCCACCCCGGACCTCCAGCCTTGCAGGGGGTGTGGGAGAGGCAAGGTCCCTCGCATCACACCCACCGGGTGGCAGGGCTGAGCATGGGGTCAAGCAAAGCCAACTAAGGGAACTGCAGCTGAAGCGAGCCTGCACTGAGCCAAGCCTGCTGTGGTGGTGGGAAAGGAAGATGCTGATGGACAACAGCTACAGAAAGGGAGGGGGGAAAAAAAGCCTGCGAGGAGAGTGCTGAGGTCAGCCCTCTGGAATAAGTTCCGTCTGTCCCAGAGCACGTGCAGCAAGGCACAGCACCAGCAGCCAGGCTGCAGCAGAAGCCTGCGCCCACCCCTGCACTATCCTAACATAATAACAACCAACTCCAATCTTCAATAACAAACATGTGGGAGAACTCCCACAAATAAAAACAATTTATTTTTTTTTTTTTTTAAAAGTACCCCTGGGGCAGGAACCCCCAACCCTGTGATAAACTGGGGTGGGGCGGCCAGCGCCTCAGTAGAAGGTGGTGGTGGTGGAGTTGAGGACCCTGGAGCTACTGGACGCCTTTGAAAGTTCGCGCTGTGGAAAGAAGCAGCAGAAGATGGGGATGAGCGTTTGTTTGAGGGTGCTGGTTTGTTTGGGCTCCCCACCCGCTTCTGCTGAGTGTTTCCTGCCCTGTTCTGAAGCATCGAGGAGCTGAGGAAGAACTGGGAGCCCCCCAGAAGCAGAAAGAGCTGTTGCCTACATCCCTCTCGCAGGGGGCAGGCTGGCTGTCCTGGGAAGCACTCCCAACAGATCAGCGGGAAGCAAAGCGGCTGCTCCTCAGCGAAGGGAAGCACAACCGGGCCTGCCCTGCGCGGCCGCGGGACGAAGCGACTCTGCCCCAAAGCAGCACCCTCCTTGCCCCAAGGTTGTGCTGCCACGGGGAAGGGATGCTGGTGGCTATCTGGTATCAGAAGATGTTAACGCTTGGGCTCAGCCCCTCCTAAGGGAAGGGTAGAGGCCACTAAGGGAGCTCCTGCCAGCCACAGCAAAGCTGCATCTACCCCCAGCTCCCCAGCTGCTGCTTGCCAAGCCACCAGTGCAGTAGAGAAGGTGGGAGAGGCAGTGGGGACCCTCTGCAGGCTCAGCCCAGGGTGGACAGGAGGCAGGATCCTGCAGGACCGCACACCTGATGAGTCCAGGCGGGTAGCAGGAAAAGGGGGGGAGGGGTCAGGAGACCTCCAACAGACTGGGTTGGGGCAGTGAGAGTGCTGCTGCCAGCTGCCCGGGCCACCGTGCCACAGCCCCTGCAAGAGGCCGGGGAGCACCACCACCTCCAAGCCCACAGCAGAGATGATGGACTTGGATCCCAGGGGCAGCAAGGCTGTTCCAGGAGCCCTGGGCTTTGTCCCTGCGCGAGGCTGGGAGGTGCCCCAACACCAGGGTCCTATTTGTGCCTGTTCAGGGCCTTTGCAATGGGAGCAGTGCTCGGCCTCAGCCATCAAATCTCAGTTTTAAGTTCTTGATACAGAACCAACAGATCTGTTGCCGCAGGCGCTGACATGAACAGCCGTACTGCGTGGGGACACCAGGAGGGCTGTGCAGAGCCAAGCCCGCCCCCCCCCCGGCTGCTCTGGGAGCAGGGAGCACACGCACCACACCCCCTGTGCTGTCCAGTGAAAGGAGCTGGGGTTAGAAGAGGTGAATTACCGCAAACTGAGAATAGGTGCTGGCAACAGAACTAACACTGTTGTTACGCTGGGCAGGGGCTGTGGGAGTGCACCCACCGCTCAGGGTGGTTCCGTTCATCTGGAACACATTCTCCTTGTTCTGGTCTTTGATTCTACAGCTGTGGTTCTTTGCAGCCGCACGGCTGGGGGTCCGAGCCTGGCCAAGCTACAGGAAAAAGTGACAGTTAGAGGGGGCACGGGGATCAAGTAGAGCCAGGGGAGCTGCACTGGCTTCGCTGCCTGTCACTCTGCAGTGCCCAAAGAGTTTCAGGCTTCAGGATCTAGGGTCCAATTCCGATCCTGGAAACATACAGCACCAGACCCACATTTTGAAGACCCCCCCCAGGCTGCAGGTTCAGCGCAGAGGAACAGATGTACGCGAGAAGTCTGAGCTAGAGGAAGATTCCCTGAATGCTGCTACTGCCCTCCTCCTCCTCCCTCAGGTCCCAGAAACATCCTGCCAGGATTACGGCAGCCTAGCGCAGCAGGTACAGACTTTTGCATCCCAGAAGCTTGACAGAGTAGGTAGCAAAGCTCAGCATGGCAGCAGTCATCCATTCCTCTCTTCCCCAGCCCACTTTGGAAAGCTCCTTACCTTCCCTCTGGAAGGTGGCAACCGAGACACTGGTGACTGGCTGATGGTTCCCCCAAAACCAGAACGAACGGTGCCGTTGGGAGTGCCAGTAGAGATGGAAGAGGTGTTGAGCTGGGGGGGAAAAAGAGAGCACATGTCACACAGGGAGGAAGCTGGTGGCTGCACTGTGCCAGGGAAACCAAGGTGCAAGTCCCGGCTGCACAAAGCCTTCTGCCTCCGGAGCACCGTAGCACAACAGGGTGGTTGTCCCCAGGGAGAAGAAGTCCCCACATCCTGGCCTCTTCACCCGCTTCTGTTGCACTGCTGCACCTCCCAAACCCTCCCCACATCTCTGCGTGGGGCCAAGGGCAGCCCAAGACCAGGCACAGCTCCAGCCTAATGCCAGCTCCCAGCAGGGTCCCAGCACGCCCATGCTGCTTGGCATGGACAGTTTACCTTCTTCACTTTGCCAGGTGTGGGGGTGCCGAGCATGCGTCGCTTGATGGGTGGGTGTGGAGTGCTTCCGTACATCATTTCTGCCTCTATCTGGCGGCTTTTCTTCAGTTGCTGCATGAGAGATCTGCACTTACAAACCCGAGCAGAGGAGTGGTGCAGAGCCTGCCCCTCGCTGCCAGGGGAAGGGCGGGCAATGCCCCGCACCCCGTCTGTGGCACAGGCAAGCATCAGGGATACCAAACAGCAGTTTTGCACGTATCCCAAGCCGAGCTGGCATTCTGGCACAACTGGGACCGGGAAAGGAGCTCACCATGCAGACACTGACAGCGATGGACACCGGTCCCACTGCCGAAGAAAGGTGACTGCACACAGAGCCACCCTCAGGCAGAGAGGGAGACGACTGAAAGCCCTCAGCAGCAGCTCGGGTCATGCCCCTGCAGCAGAGGTTCCTCCAGGCCAGGAGGCAGCAGCCTCAGCTTCGCACTCACCCGCTCCTGTTTCTCCTTCTCTTTCTCCAGGTGATACAGCTGCCACTGCTCCGACACGTACGCCATGCACTGCTGCCCCTTCACCAGGAACAGCGCCTCGTGCTCCCGCTCCCAGGCCTGGACACTGCTCTCCAGCTTCTCCTGCAGCTGATGAGGACAAGAGTGCACTTAGAGAGGCTGCCCTCTCCCGCGTGGGCACCCCACACCCACAGATATCACTTGCTGACTCCAAGAGCTGCACTGCTCCTCGGTCAGCACCATACAGGCCTGTTTGGGGCTACAGCTTCTTCTCCAGGCCCGAACCTACCTTGGCAAGCACCTTCTGCAGCTTTGCTCGCTGCTTCTCTTCTTTCAGCAGGTTCCCCCCACGGTTGGTGAAGCGACTGGGGTCTGCTGCTTTCCTCTGGGACAGAAGCGAGGGTCATGAGAAAGCCAAACACATTGTCCAGTCTCACAACCCAACATAAATCCCATGAGACAAAAGCGCCAGTGGAATCCATCCCTGCCGCGCAGCCTCATCACAAACCACGGCTCCCCACCCCCTTTCCGATCTGCTGTGGTTTCCTAGTGCCTCCCTGGGCTTTCCCAACAGCGCTTTGCATTTGGGAGCAGAGGCTTGTGCTACTGGCGCCCCAAGCACTGAGCCAAGTAGAGCACACTCCAGCCTGCACAATACCTCCAGTTCCAGGAACATCTTCCAGTTCTCCTCCCATTTCCTAACAGCTTCAAACAGATCTTTGTGCGTTTCATAGCAGCTCTTCATCTTCCCCATCTCAGCCTCATGGAGCTCGAGCAGGGCCTCTGTATAGTCCTCTGGAGAGGAGGGAACAGCACTTTGAGGAGGCAGCCGGGGATCTCTGGGCCTCTGTGGGCTGCGCACAGCCCTTCCCGGCAGCTCCCACAGAGCAGCCAATAGGCAGGAAGAGCCAGCACTCACCATCATAAAAGGGGCTGAAGGCTTCCCTCTGCTCTGGACCGTAGAAGCATTTGTCCCAGTACGCAGCCAGCTCTGCCCGGATTGCCTGAATCACAGCTTTCATATTGTGCAGCTTCAGCTCCTCCAGATTGTCCGCTTCCAACTGCAGCTACCAACAAGACCAGAGCACGGACTCAGGGAAGGCAGCACGAGAAGAGGAGCAGTTACCAGCACCAACTCCCAGCTCCTCCACCCACGAGGGCAGGATTTGGTCTGTTCACTTCACACTTGACTGCTGGAAACAGCTCCCCTGCTCTGGCTGAGCAGACAGGAGCATGAAAGCCAAAGCTGCCGCTCCCCAGCTCCCTCCCTCCCCGGGCACAGGATGCTCCTTACAGCTTTCCTGGTTTTGACTTTGGACCCAGCCACGTGCACCGCAGAAGCCTCCCTCTCCTCCGCAGGAATCCCCAGCCTGTCCCAAAGCGCAGTGATTCTGGAGCGCAGCTCTGCACACACAGCTTCGTTCCGGGATCGCTGGGATTCCAGCTACAGCGGGGAAAGCACAGGGTCAGCGCCAGCACAAAGCTCACCTTACATGACGTCCTTGCAAAAGCTCACAAGAGGAAGTTCTAGCACACGGGCTTGCTGAAAACTGACAGCCTCCACAGCCGGCAGTGCTGCCTCCCTGTGCCAACATACCTGCTGCAGCAGATGCTGAAGGGCAGCGATGTTGTCCCTGGACAAGCAGAAGGCTTCCTCATCCTCGCACACCACCTCTCGCTCAAAGCTGGTGTCTGGAGTGTGGTCCAGCTCCTCCAGGAGGAGGATGATTTGCCGCTTACTGTTCACAAACTCTTGTTGCCTTTGCTCCTGGAAGTGACAAGTGGCATTAGAACCCAGAGAGCACCTTGCACTGTCCCCTCCTCATCTCCCTCTTCCCACTTGCCTTCTCAGCATTCAGGGAGGCCAAGTGGCGTCTGTAGCGATCCAGGTCGTCCAGGCTGGGCACAGCATTGGTGTTGATGCCGAATGGGGCTGTGCAGAGGATGTCGCACAGGTCTTGATCTTGGTCTATCAGAGTTTTCAGCTCCCGCATCCTGTCCGCTTTCTGTTTTTCCAAAACCTCCATGCGGCTGCGCAATTCCTTCTCCATCTGCAGAATGGTAGCTTCTTCCGCTGCCTAGAAGAGTCCAGAAATCAGCTTTCTTCTCCCCAGCTCTCACACCTGACTAATATATTTAAGGAAGGCTTCTTAAACAAAGACCTTGCTCAGAACTAGGGCTCACGTCCTAGATGTTCCCCAGGAAGAGGCAAATGCAGCAGCAACACACCAAGTGAGATGCTGCAAGGCACGCAGCTCCCTCAAAACCATCTCCCAGTGTCTATCTTGCAAGGAGCCGCAAAGCCCACAGCCCTGCCAATCAGCGGGAAAAGCAGGTTTGAACAGGCATTTGGGTTACGAGCTCTGGCCTCTCCAAGACACCCCCCTGGGCAGAGTCCAGGCAGCAGGAGACACCTGCCAGCAAAATCCTAGAAGCAAGAAGTGATTCCTTACCTCAAAGGGCTCCAGCTGGAGCTCCTTGCAGAGGGCATCAACCTCCTTCCGAGACCGGCTAATACTCTTCAGGAGACGCTGCTTCAGTCCCTCCTCCTCTGCAACCATCAGCTCCAGGATTTCCTGCAGCACAGGCACAGTTAGAAGCAGGTGTGGGGGTGGAAAGCGAGGAAGGAGCACGCAGGGAGAGGAGACTGGGCAGCTGATAGGGCTCTAGCAGGAGGGCAGAGGTGCAGTGATACCCCTGGTGCTCCCAACTCAAGCATGGCCTGGCCAGCCCCACGCTGGCACGCTGGGAGCTCCTGCTGAAGCGGGCCTGGGCACCCCCACCCCAGCCCCTCACCTTGATGTGCCTCTTGACCGTTTCAATGCGCTCCAGGCGCAGCTCCTCGGGGATTCCAATCTCCTCCCAGATGTCCCGCAGAGCCGCTATGGCTCCATTCAGCACCGACACGGCCTCGGCCGCCAGAACGTCACTGCGGGCACCGGGACCACAGTCCATCAGAAGCCAGGACCTCCCTAGGACCCCCTTGCCCGGGGCCATCTGTTTCCCCACCCCTATCCGGGATCTCCCTTCTCCATGACTCCCTTCTTGCCCTTCCCACCCTGGCACCCCCTTGCCCATGCCCCTGCAGCCCCCTATCCCAGGACACCCTGTCGTCCCTCCCTCCACCACCTCCTGCCCAGGTACCCCTTGCCCAGGTCCCTGTTGCTGCCCTGCCACTCCCCAGGACTCCCCCCCAGCAACCCCTTGCCTGGCTGTCCATCCCCCCTCAACCCCTGCCCCACTGCAGCTGCTGCCCTCTCATCTGGGAACCCCTTGTCCAGGACTCCCCTCTTCCCCACCTCCGGCAACGCCCCATCACCCAGTTGCCCATGTCCCTGCCACCCTTCCACCCACCGCCTCCCCTGCCCAGGAACTCCTTGCCCAGATCCCGGTTCCTAGCCCCCCCTCGGACTCCTCTGCCCTATTGCCCCCCACCCAGGTCCCCACTGCTCCTCTTGCCCAGGTCCCTGTTGCTGCCCCCCAGGACCCCACCGGGAACGCCTTGCCTCGGTGTCGCCCTCCCGACCGCAATCCTGCCCTCCCGTCCAAGACCCCTTGCCTAGGATTCCCTTCTTGCCCATCCCCCTCTCCTCTCTCCCCCACCCCCCCAGAACCTCCGTGACCGTGACCGTGACCGTGCCCGTGCCGGTACCCGTGCCGTCCTTCCAACCGCAGCAACCGCCGCAACCGCTCCGTCACCCCCTTGCCCATGTCCCTGCCGCCCTTCAACCCACCGTCCCCCGCCTGGGACCCCCTTGCTTGTGTCCCGGCCGCCCCTGCACCCACCGCCTCCCCTGGCCAGGTACCCCTTGACCGGGTCCCAGATGTGCCGTCCTCCCCTCAAGGAGCCTTTTGCCCGGGTGCCCCCTCGCCCAGCTCCCTGTTGCTGACCTGCCGCCCCCCAAGGCCTCCCGAGAACCTGGTGTCCCCTTCCCCACTCGGGTCCCCGCCGACCTTTCGCCCTCCCGGGACCCCCTCCCCAGATCTGGGCTCCGGTGTCCCGGAACTCGGTCTCCGCCGCCATCGCCCGGGAAGCCCTTGCCCGAGTGCCTCTCGCCCCGCCGGGGCCGCCGCGGCTCCCCCGTGCCCTTGCCGAGCCCCCTTTGCCAGGTCCCGGTGCCCGCACCTCCGCCGCATGGCGGCCGCCTCTCTCCGCGATCGCCGCTCTCTCCGCGGCCGCCGCTCTCTCCGTGATCGCCTCTCTCCGCGGCCGCCGCTCGCTCTGACGGGTCGAACTTCCCCCCGCGCGCTCTGCTTGGCTGTCGCCGCAGTGGACGTCACCGCAGGCCCCGCCCACAACGGCCGCCGTGGCTCCGACCCCTCCGGCCCCGCCCCAAGCCGCCCGCCAGCCAATGGCCGAGCTGGGGCCGAGGGTGCGGGGGGAGACGGGACACATACATCCTACCTCTCTCCTTGCCCAGGAACCGGAGTGCAGCCATTTCAGAGAAGGTGCAGCCACCCAGGAAGACAGCGAGGACAACGCGCTGGGCCTCCCAGGAGTGGTTGTCCTCCACCTTGTTGTCTGGAGGGGACAGAGCGCTGGGGGTGGCACCAGCCCCAGCCCAGCCGCCCTAGCCCGGCACTGCTGGCAGTACCTGAGATGGCAAACTCGTTGCCATTGAGCAGCCGCACGACCTCCTGCTGCAGGCCCAGCCAGCTCCGGCGCTCCAGCACCTGAGGGATGGGGCAGGGGGTCAGTCAGAGCCCACAGGCAGACTGAGGGCTGCCGGCTGCGTGTGGAGGGACCCCTGCAGACCCCCGGCAGGAGGCCAGGGCCGGGGGGACGAGCAGGGTGCTCTGCAGTGGCAGGTGGACTCACCTGCTCAAAGATATTGCAGCTCAGGGGGATGTAGGCTCCGCTGAAAACATAGGCCATGTCCCGAGGCATTTTCAGGTCGTACTCTCCATCCACCCGCGGGATCTGCAGACAGGTGCGGCATGCGGGATACGGGACCAGCCTGCTCGAGGCTTCTCTGACCCCGCAGGGGTGCAGGCGGTGAGGAGTGACAAATGACCAGAGCAGCCTCTGCCTCCACCTCCTGCCTTGCCAGCCCGGGGCCAGCAAAACCACAAGCCCGGGCAGGCAGTGCATCCGAGTGCCCGGGATGGGAAGGAAGCCTCGGCGCCGGCCCATTCGGCTGCCCCCAGAACCCTCTGCCATCCCTGTACCCCACCCCTCTGTCATGCCCAGACCCAGGTCACAGAACTGCCCTTCAGTGCCAGGCATGCAAGCAGCGCTGTTCCTGGTGTGGGGCTGGAGTGTTCACAGGGGGTGAAGCACAGCTGGAGCACCCAGCCCTCTGCTGCGCCAGAGTCTGAGGTCAGGGCAGATCGGGAAGCCTGCTGTGAGGCTCTGCTGCAGCAGGAACTTCCTTCTCCATGGGTGCCCAGCCTGCACAGAGTGACCGGAGCCCCTCGGGCAGCGGTGGGCGCACGGGCAGGGCGGCAGCCCCACAAAAGGACATACCAACCCCAGCCTCTTGCTTATGGCTCAAAAATTGCTCTTCCTGGCCAAAGAATTAAACGCATCTGTGATCTTTCCTGGAAAACAAGACCAGGAGAAACAGCTCAGAGCCTCGGGATTAGTCACAGCCCTGCCAGCAGCAGGCTGGGCAGAGGGATGTGCCCAGGAGAGAGCAGCCTCACGCAGAGCTCCAGGCTGGCAGTGGTCCTTGCCAGCCCTGCTGCTCCCATGGGCAGAGCCCCTGCCCCGCTCCTAGCTCTGGGCCCACAGCGTCCACGTTTGCCCCGTGCTTCCAGCCAGTTCTGGAGCAGCAGCTCCTGACAGGGCAGGACTCTGCTCTCGGCTCCCCAGGGACCTGGGGCAGAGGACTGGCTCTCACCGGCAGCGTCACCAGCTTGCTGACTCTGCTCTCCACAGCGGTCGGGGTCTCTCCGGCCGACTGCTCTGTCAGCAGCCCAATGCGCTTGAGGTTGTGGAAGGTCAGCAAGTGCTCAGGCCCGTAGCTCTGGAGAAGGGTCAGGCGGATCAGCGTGGAGCCCCGGCTGCGAGCTCAGAAAGGTGGCAGGGTGCCATCTCCATGAGGAGGCTGCTCAGGGCAACCCCGCAGGCAACAGGGCAGGGGCAGGCAGGGCTCAGGGCTCCTGCGGAGATGCAGAGACAGGGGCTGTTCTGTGGAGACAGCCTGAGCAGCCCTGGGCAGCACTGTCCCTGGACACTCACCCGCAGGTACAGCGTTTTCAGGGAACGGTAGCCTTTGGGGATGAGACCTGTGGGGAGCAGCAGGGTGAGCTCTGCGCCCAGGCTGGAGGGCCCCGGTGCCAGCCCTCCCTGCCCAGCACAGCTGGACACCTCACCGTTCTCCGTGGTGGAGAGGAGGCACATCCGGCGCAGGCTCTCGATGGGGGACACCTGCATGGGAGCGGGCGGTGAGCCCTGCCGCAGGACAAGGTGGCCAAGAAGCCATCCCTCCGGCCTGGCGCGGTCTCACCTGCCGGTCAATGTGCTCCTCTATGAAGCTGGTGCTCTCACGGATGTCGAAGCCCTCCAGGAAAGCTGTGGCAGGGGAAGAGCCAACCTCACTTTTCCCACCCCTAGGGCTCTCTCTCCAGCTAACGGAGCCAGAGGCCATGCTCAGCTCCCTCCCCGTGCCCCGTGGAACAGGGCAGGCTTGCGAAGCTGGGCCTTCTACCACACACACCAGACCTCCTCAGGGTGAGGCTGGACCCTCTTTAGGACCTCGAGAGCCATCTCCGCCTGAAGGTCAGGAAAGACCATGGCCACACAGAGGGGACCCAGGCTTAGGGCTGCCTAGGCCCCGGGCAAGTGGGTTAGAGGGGAGGGATGGGGAGTGAGGACTGGGACAGGGAAGAGCACTCACAATGTTCAGTCTTGATCATCTCCTGGAAGTCCTGCTTGGTTTTCTTTTTCATGAGGGACTCGCAAGCACCGATATCTGCACAGCCAAGAGAGGTGGGCACTTGGGAGGAGAAACAGACTCTGCGTACAGCTCATCACCACAGCCCCGCTACAGACACCTGCATGGACCAACAGCCCCTGCTGCCCCGCCCACCGCTCACAGCCTCTGCCGCTCCCCAGGACAAGCAGGGGCCTTCAGCTTCCCCTGCACCCCCCAGGAGCCCAGGTAGCCACTGCAGTGGTTGAGGGCCTCTCCCTCCCTGCTGTTGCAGTCCTGGCTCCTACGCAGGCTCAGCAGGCGATGCTCTTGTTTTAGTCCCTTCAGTTCCTGGGAGACAAAGTTCTTCATCTGCTTGATGTCCATCCCGCAGCGCCGCTGCAGAAGAAAGAGCATCCAGGGAAGTGGCTCGGCTGCAGAGACACAGAACCATGGGCATCCCGCGCACCACGGCAATACTCACGTCATACTGTGCCTGCGGGTTACGTGACTTCTGGCTCAGGAAGCCAAACACGCTGGAGAAGTGCTCGTTGCGAACCTGGTTGAAGACCTGCAGGGAGCACCAGAGCAGTCAGCGCTGAGCACACACCCTGTGCTCTTGTGCCAGCACGGGGCCCTGTCAGCCACAGCCCCCAGCACCGCAGCACCCAGAGCCAATGCTGGACAGCAGTGGGACAAGGTGCTATCACAGAATCATAGAACGGTTTGGGTCAGAAGGGATCTTAAAAATCCTCCAGCTCCACCCCCCTGCCATGGGCAGGGACACCTCCCACCAGACCAGGCTGCTCAAGACCCCACCCAACCTGGCCTGGAACAGCTCCGGCCAGGGAGGGGGCAGCCACAACTTCCCTGAGCAACCTGCCTCACCACCCTTACTGTGAAGAATGTCCTCCTAATGTCTAATCTGAATCTTCTACTTCCCAATTCAAAGCCATTCCCCATCCTATCGCTCCATGCTCTTGTAAGAAGTCCCTCCACGGCTTTCCTGGAGCCTCTTTCAGTACTGGAAGGCCGCTAGGAGGTCCCTCCGCAGCCTCCTCTTCTCCAGGCTGAACAACCCAAACTCTCTCAGCCTGTCCTCAGAGCAGAGATGCTCCAGCCAGGGAGGTCAGTGCCCCAAAATTCGACTCGCCAGCACAACACATCCCTGCACACAGGGACTCTGCTGACTACAGGAGCCGAGCTGTGCCTGCAGACCCCATTTCTCTGGTCTTTGTACCCTAACCCATCCCAACCTGTGCTCTGAGGCCCAGCAGCAGCTGGCTGCTCCTGATCAGGCTTAGGGGAAGAATCGCTCCGCTCAGCCTACTCCTGTTGCACATGGGCACAGAGCACAACAGGGGGACCCGCTGCCCCTGCGGCACGCAAACAGGACTCACCTTGTCCTGGGCATTAAGCAGCACCTTAATGCTTTTGTCAGAAGAGGTGACTTCTGGTCCAAAATCCACACTCCCTGTGGAGAAGGACCAAAAGCTGCTTTACCCTGGCCAACAGTGTCATGCCTACATGCTGGCCCTGCTGCACAAAGCAGTGGAGATGGGGGACGCCCACCCAGCTGCTCAGATGGCCGTGGACAGCTTCCAGCAGCCACACCGGCTCTGTGCCCATGGGGAAAAGCCTCGGCTGCTGCACACACAAACCCTGAAGACTCCACAGAGAGCCCCGTGCTGCTCTGGCGTCTTCCCCAGCAACCTACCACGCTTGATGCGGAAGGTGTCATCCACCAGCCCCTCATAGACCACTTGGGAGCACAACGCTGTCACGTAGTCTGTATCTGCAATGAGAGCCGGTGGCCAGCCTGCCCTCCTGCTCCCCTCACCTGCCCTGCCTGGCCTTGGCCACCTCAAGCCTCTCGCTGCTCCCTGCAGCCAGCAAAGGCTCTCTCTCAACTTATCTGGCTGAGCTGCTGGCCCAAACTGTTTCTCCTCAGCCAGCTCGTGCCTACCTCGGTCCAGCCTCTCGGACCAGAGAGGCTTCCCCGTGTTCCAGCTGATCCCAGTGGCGCGGGCCTTACCTTGGCAGCCCTGCCAATCCCGTAGGCCTCGCCAAAAGGCCCACACAGTGAGTTCAGCAACTGCAGGGCTCGAGCGATGGAGTGGATCCAGCAGTGATCTCCCTCCTGCAGGGACAACGAGACGTCATGGAGCAAATCTGGGGAGGCTGGCTGGGAAACGACTGCAACGACTCGACTGGAGATGGACAAGGCATGGAGCAGGCCATGGGCTGGGTGCTTCCAGGAGGACAATGCACTGGAACACAGCGGGAGGCCCCGAAGCTGCTTGGGACTGAGCAGAGGAAGGGCCAGCACAGGGGGTTGTGTGCGGAGCGGGGGGTTATCACAGCTCATCAGAGCAGCCGCTGCAGCAAAAGGCACCTTGACAGCAGGCGAGAGCTGAGGGGACGGAGCAGGACATTAGGCACCGGAACAAAGCTCGGGCAGCTCCATGCTGATGATGTCCTTGTCCAAGGGCAGGAGGTAGAAGGATCACTCGTCGCCGGTGACATCTGAGTTTGGGACAGGGAAAGGTGACAGTTACCCAGCCCTCAGCAGAAACTACTGCGGGTGGCAGGAGTGGGCAGGGCATTACCTGCAGCACAACGATGTCGGTCACACCAGCCTCCTGTGCCAGGATCATGGCTGCACCTGTGAGGTGGAGCAGAGGATTGGGGAGGGGGCACGGGGGGGAGCAGGGCAGCAGGGGGACCCCTGAGTCTGTCCTGGAGGGCAGTGCCCAGGCTGGAGGGACCCTGCTGGCACCTACTGGGCAGTGGAGGCCCTGGGCCACACAACAGGGACCGGCACCTGGGGCTGCAGGGACCGGTGCCCAGGCAGGGCAGCAGTGTGGGGGAAGCCGCATGGCCAAGCGGGAGACTGGGCAGGCCAGGGCGGTGGTGGGCAGCGCCAGGGGTTCTGTCTCCAGAACGGCTGGACTAGTGCTCCGTGTTGCGTACAAAGCATGTTCCCAGCTCCCTCGCCTCTCTGTCTCCTCTCCTCTCCTCGCATCTCCTCTCCTCTCCTCGCATCTCCTCACATCTCCTCTCCTCTCCTCTCCTCGCATCTCCTCTCCTCGCATCTCCTCACATCTCCTCTCCTCGCATCTCCTCTCCTCGCATCTCCTCTCCTCGCATCTCCTCGCATCTCCTCTCCTCTCCTCGCATCTCCTCTCCTCACCTCTCCCTTCCTCGCCCCTTCTCTCCTCGCATCGCCTCGCCTCGCCTCAGCTGTTCTCGCCTCTGTCCTACCCTCCCCCTCGCCCTTCATTCCCCCCTATGGAGCCTCCTATAGAGCCACTACTGCGACCCGTAATTCTCCCCATGGAGACTGTTATAGAGCCCCTACTGTGCCCTTACATTCCCCATGGAGACTTTTATAAAGCCCCTACAGCACCCTTAGTCCCTCTGTGGAGACTCTTATAGAGCCCCTACTGTGCCCCTTAAGTCCCCCCATGGAGTCTCTTATTGAGCCCCTACAGTGCCCTTCATTCCCTCCTATGTAGCCTCCTATAGAGCCCCTACTGTGCCTTTAAGTTCCCCCTGGAGAACCATATATAGCCCGTACTGCACCCTTCATTCCCCCCTATGGAGCCTCCTATAGAGCCCCTACTGCGACCCGTAAGTCCCCCCATGGACACTCTTATAGATCCCCTACTGTGCCCTTAAATTCCCCATGGAGACTTTTATAAAGCCCCTACTGCACCCTTAGTCCCTCTGTGGAGACTCTTATAGATCCCCTACTGTGCCCTTAAATTCCCCATGGAGACTTTTATAAAGCCCCTACTGCACCCTTAGTCCCTCTGTGGAGACTCTTATAGATCCCCTACTGTGCCCTTAAATTCCCCATGGAGACTTTTATAAAGCCCCTACTGCACCCTTAGTCCCTCTGTGGAGACTCTTATAGAGCCCCTACTGTGCCCTTAAGTCCCCCAATGGAGCCACCTATGGAGCCCCTACTGTGCCCTTAAGTCCCCCCCAAGGAGCCTCCTATAGACCCCCTACTACACCCCCTAAGTCCCCCCATGGAGCCTCCTATAGAGCCCCTGCTGCGTCATTAAGTCCCTCCATGGAGACTCATACAGCCCTGTCACGGTCCACTCAGGGACTCGTGATGATTTGTTAACCTTGATCTCGAAGCGCAAAATTAAGGCAGTCAAAATGCCAAGGGCTTATAATTCAATCAAAGAGAAACTTTATTATTTTTGCCCGTAAAGCGGCACGCGATAGACGAAGTGGAGGAAAGGAGAGGAAAAGGAGGAAAGAGGATTATAGCTACCACCACGGGTCCAAAGGCGTCCCTATGGTCCCAGGCTCCGAACAGCGTCCTGCCGGTCCTCAGTCGAGACTTGTTGTCACGATGGGTGATCCGTGATCCAGAGGTGGGGAGATCTCAGCTGGGGTTCAGTTAGGAACCATCTTTTATGCTCAGCAACAGCACCTCGCACTTCCTCTCTCCCATGGATTGAGGCCAATCTCTGCCTTCATTTCGCAATCCAGGCTGAACTGCGCAGGCCCCAAAAGTTCTCGCTTTGCTTGCCAGAACTTGTCTGCGCCTGCGCCACCTCATGTTCGGTGGGCTTCTGCTTCCTCACCTCATCTTCCTCTCATGACCGCTAGGTGACCGGAAGACCCTCTGCGAGCCTCTGCGCATGCTCTTCCCTTGTCTGCGTTGAGTCAAGGAGGAGGTGGGGTAACTTTGACTGACGTAGCAGGTGAAATCCATCTTCTGGACAGCATCTATTCAACTTTTTCTTAGATGTTACTTGCAGTCCTTGGTCACGGCGACTGCTTGTTCCAGGCAGTACCTCCATCTCGGGTCATTGCTCCTTGGTCTTTCTCCAAGTTCCTGATGGCGATGTTGAGACAAGTACTGTTCTTTGGACCGAGACAAATACTGCTCTTCAGACCGACTCAAATACTGTTCTTCGGACCGACTCTTACAAGCCCCTACTGCGCCCCTTAATTGCCCTCATGGAGACTTTTATAGAGCTCCTACTGCATCCTTCATTCCCCACTATGGAGCCTCCTATAGAGCCCCTACTGCGCCCCTTTAGTCCCCCCATGGAGACTCTTACAGACCCTCCACAGCGCCCTTCATTCCCCCCTATGCGGCCTCCTACAGAGCATCTACTGCGTCCCTTAAGTCCCCTGAAGAAGACTTTTATAGAGTCTCTACAGCACACTTCATTCCCTCCTAAGGAGGTTCCTATAGAGCCCCTACTGCGCTCTTAAGTCCTCCCACAGATATTCATATAGAGCCCCTACTGCGTCCTTAAGTCTTCGAATGGAGAGTCTTATAGAGCTCGTACTGTGCCCCTTAAGTCCCTCCATGGAGACTCTTACAGAGCCCCTACTGCGCCCCCTAAGTCCCCCCATGGAGCCACCTATAGATCCCCTACTGTGCCCTTAAGTCCCCCACAAGGAGCCTCCTACAGAGCTCCTACTATGTCCAATAAGTCCCCCCATGCAGCCTGCTATAGAACCTCTACTGCACCCCCTAAGTCCCCCCATGGAGCGACCTATAGATCCCCTACTGTGCCCTTAAGTCCCCCCAAGGAGCCTCCTATAGAGCCCCTGCTGCGTCCGTAAGTCCCTCCATGGAGACTCCTACAGAGTCCCTACTGCGCCGTTAAGATCTCCCTAGGGAGCCTCCTATAGAGCCCCTACTGCGCCCTTACGTCCCTGAATAGAGACACTTAGAGAGCCCCTACTGCGCCCTGAAGTCCCCAAAAGGAGACTCTTACAGAGTCCAAACGGTGGCCTTCAATCCCCCCTATGCAGCCTCCTTTAGAGCCCCTACTGCGCCCCTTAAGTACCCCATGGAAAGTCTTACAGAGCCTGTACTGCGCCCTTCATTCCGGCCTGTGTACCCTACTATAGAGCCCCTACAGCGCCCTTCATTCCCCCATATGGAGACTCCTATACACCCCATACTGCTCCCCTTATGTCCCCCCATGGAGACTCTTATAGAGCCCCTACTGCGCCCTTCATTTTCTCCTATGGAGACTCCTGTAAAGCCCCTACTGCGCCTCTTAATTCCCCCATGGAGACTCTTATACAGCCCCTACTGCACCATACATTTCCTCCTATGGAGCCTCCTAAAGAGCTCAGACTGTGCCCCTTAAGTCCCCTCATGGAGACACTTATAGAGCCCCTAATGCGCCCTTAAGTCCCTCCATGGAGAGTCTTATAGGGCCCCTACTGCGCCCTGCATTCCCCCTACGCAGCCTACTACAGAACCCCTACTGCACCCCTTAAGTCCCCCCATGGAGAAACTTATAGCGCCCCTAATGTGCCCCTAATTCCCCCCATGGAGACTCTGATAGAGCCCCAACAGCGCCCTTAAGTCCCCCCATGGAGACACTTATAGAACCTCTACTGCACCCTTAAGTCCCTCCATGCAGATTCTTATAGAGCCCCTACAGCACCCTTCATTCCCCCTTATGCAGCCTCATGTAGAGCCCCTACTGCCCCTTTTAAGTCCCCCCCATGGAGACTCTTATACAGCCCCTAATGCGCCCTTCATTCTCCCCTATGGAGCCTACTATAAAGTCCCTACTGCGCCCTTAAGTCCCTCCATGGAGACTCTTACAGAGCCCCTACAGCGCCCTTCATTCCCCCCTATGCAGCCTCCTATAGAGCCTCTACTGCCCCTCTTAAGTCCCGCCATGGAGACTTTTATATTTCCCCTAGAGCGTCCTTAATTCCTTCCTATGTAGATTCCTACAGAAGCCCTACTGCCTCCCTTAATTCCCCCATGGAGACACTTATAGAGCCCATACTGCGCCTTTAAGTCCCTCCATGGAGACACTTATAGAGCCCCTAGAGCGCCCTGCATTCCCCCCTATGCAGCCTCCTATAGAGACTCTACTGCCCCTCTTAAGTCCCCCCATGGAGACTCTTATAGAGCCTCTACCGTGACCTTCATTCCCCACTTTTGAGACTCCTATAGAGCCCCTACTGCGCCCTTACGTCCCTCCATAGAGACTCTTACAGAACCCCCAAAGCGCCCTTCATTCCCCCCTATGGAGCCTTCTATAGAGCCACTATTGCGCCCCTTGAGTCCTCTCTTGGAGAGTCTTTTAGAGCCCCTACTGAGCCCTTGATTCCCCCATGTAGACTCTTTTAGAGCCTCTACTGCGCCCTTAAGTCCCTCCAAGGAGACTCTTATATAGCTCCTACTGCTCCTTTCATTCCCCCCTATGTACACGCCTATAGAGCCCCTACAGCGCCCTTCATTCCCCCCTATGCAGCCTCCTAAAGAGCCCCTACTGCGTCCCTGAATTCCCCCATGGAGAATCTTATACAGACCCTACAGCGCCCTTTATTCCCCCCTATGGAGCCTCCTACAGAGCCCCTACAGCGCCCTTCCTTCCCCCTTATGAAGCCTCCTTTAGAGCCCCTACTGCGCCCCTTAAGTTCTCCCACGGATACTCTCTTAGAGACCCTACTGCGCCCTTAAGTCCCTCCATGGAGACCCTTATAGAGACCCTACGGCGCCTTTCATTCGCCCCTATGGAACCTCCTATAGAGCCCCTACTGCTCTGCTTAAGTCCCCCCATGCAGCCACTTATAGAGCCCCTACTGCACCCTTAATTTCCTCCATGGAGACTCATATAGCCCTTAAAGCGCCCTCCATTCCCCCGTAACCAGCCTACTATAGAGCCTCTACTGCCCTATTCTCCATGGGGGGACTCAAGGGGCACAGTAGGAACTCTATAGGAGGCTCCATAGGGGGGACTTAAGGGCGCAGTAGGGTCTCTAAGAGAGTATCCGTGGGAGGACTTAAGGGGCGCAGTAGGGGCTCTATAGGAGACTGCATAGGAGGGAATAATAGGTGCTGTAGGGGCTCTATAAGTGTCTTCGTGGAGGGTTCTATAACAGTCTCCATGGGGGGGAATTGAGGGGCGCAGTAGTGGCTCTAAAAGAGTCTCCATAGAGGGACTTAAGGGCGCAGTAGTAGCACTATAAGTGTCTCCATGGGGGACTTAAGAGGGGCAGTAGGGGCTCTATAGGAGGCTCTTTGGGGGGAATGGAGGGCGCAGTAGGGGCTCTATGAGTTGTCTCCATGGGGGAGCTTAAGGGGCGCAGCAGGGGCTCTGTAGGAGGCTCCATAGGGGGGAATGAAGGGCGCAGCATTGGCTGTATATGAGTCTTCATGGAGGGACTTAAGGGCGCACTTGGGGCTCTAGAAGAGTCTCCGTTGGAGGACTTCTATGGGCGCAATAGGGGCTTTATAGAATACTCCATAGGGGGGAATGAAGGGCGATGTAAGGGCTCTATAAGAGTTTCCATGGAGTTATTTCAGGGCGCAGCAGGGGCTCTAAAAGTGTCTCCATGGGGGGACTTAAGAGGGGCAGTAGAGGCTCTATAGGAGGCTGCATAGGGGGGAATGGAGGGCACAGTAGGGGCTCTATAAGTGTCTCCATGGGGGGACTTAAGAGGGGCAGTAGAGGCTCTATAGGAGGCTGCATAGGGGGGAATGGAGGGCACAGTAGGGGCTCTATAAGTGTCTCCATGGGGGACTTAAGGGGCGCAGTAGGGGCTCTATAGGAGGCTCCTTAGGGGAGCATGAAGGTCACAGTAGTGGATCTATAAGTTTCTCCATGGGGGTACTTAAGGGGCCCAGTGGGGTGTCTATAAGAGGCTCCATGGGGGGACTTAAGAGGGTCAGTAGAGTCTCTATAGGAGGCTGCATAGGGGGGAATGGAGGGCACAGTAGGGGCTCTATAAGAGTCTCCATGGAGGGACTTAAGGGGTGCAGTAGGGGCTTAATAAGTGTCTCCATGGGTGGACTTAAGGGGTGCAGTAGGGGCTCTATAGGAGGCTCCATAGGGGGGAATGAAAGGCGCAGTAGGGTCTGTATCAGACTCTCCATGTTTGGACTTAAGGGCGCAGTAGAGGCTCTAAAAGAGTGTACATGGGGGGACTTAATGGGCACAGTAGGGACTCTAAAGGAGGCTCAATAAGGGAGAATGTAGGGCGCAGTAGGAGCAATATAAGAGTCTCTATGGAGTGACTTAACGGCGCAGTCGAGGCTCTATATGAGGCTCCATAAGGGGGAATGAAGGGCGCTGTAGGGGCTCTATAAGAGTCTCCACAGAGGGACTTAAGGGCGCTGTAGGGGCTCAAAAAGTGTCTCCATGGGTGGACTTAAGGGGTGCAGTAGGGGCTCTATAGGAGGCTCCATAGGGGGGAATGAAAGGCGCAGTAGGGTCTGTATCAGACTCTCCATGTTTGGACTTAAGGGCGCAGTAGAGGCTCTAAAAGAGTGTACATGGGGGGACTTAATGGGCACAGTAGGGACTCTAAAGGAGGCTCAATAAGGGAGAATGTAGGGCGCAGTAGGAGCAATATAAGAGTCTCTATGGAGTGACTTAACGGCGCAGTCGAGGCTCTATATGAGGCTCCATAAGGGGGAATGAAGGGCGCTGTAGGGGCTCTATAAGAGTCTCCACAGAGGGACTTAAGGGCGCTGTAGGGGCTCAAAAAGTGTCTCCATGGGTGGACTTAAGGGGTGCAGTAGGGGCTCTATAGGAGGCTCCATAGGGGGGAATGAAAGGCGCAGTAGGGTCTGTATCAGACTCTCCATGTTTGGACTTAAGGGCGCAGTAGAGGCTCTAAAAGAGTGTACATGGGGGGACTTAATGGGCACAGTAGGGACTCTAAAGGAGGCTCAATAAGGGAGAATGTAGGGCGCAGTAGGAGCAATATAAGAGTCTCTATGGAGTGACTTAACGGCGCAGTCGAGGCTCTATATGAGGCTCCATAGGGGGGAATGTATGGCGCAGTAGGGGCTCTATAATTTTGTCCATGGGGGAATTAAGGGGCGCAGTAGGGACTCTATAAGACGCTGCTTAGGGGGGAATGAAGGGCGCAGTAGGGGTCTATAAGTGTCTTTATGGGGGGAATTAAGGGGCGCAGTAGGGGTTCTATAAGAGTCTCCATCGGAGGGGCTTAAGAGGGGCAGTAGAGGCTCTATAGGAGGCTGTATAGCAGGGAATGGAGGGCGCTGTAGGGGCTCTATAACAGTCTCCATGGAGGGACATACGGGCGCAGTAGGGGTTGTATAAGAGTCTCCATAGGGGGACATAAGGGGTGCAGTAGGGGTTCTATAGCAGTCTCCTTAAGGCGTAATGAAGGGCGCTGTAGGGGCTGTATAAGAGTCTCCATGGGGGGACGTTAGAGGGGCAGTAGAGGTTCTATCGGAGGCTGCATGGGGGGAATGAAGAGCGCTATGGGGGCTGTATAATAATGTCCATGGAGGAACTTAAGGGCGCAGTAGGGGCTCTACAAGAGTCTCTATGGGGGATGTAAGGGGCGCAGTAGGGGCTCTATAGGATGGGCCATAGATGGGAATATAGGGCGCAGTAGGGGCTTTAGAAGAATCTTCATGGGGGGACTTAAGAGGGTCAGTAGAGTCTCTATAGGAGGCTGCATAGTGGGGAATGGAGGGCGCTGTAGGAGCTCTGTAAGAGTCTCCATGGAGGGACTTAAGGGCGCAGCAGGGGCTCAATAACCCTCTACATGGGGAGGGACTTAAGGCGCACAGTAGGGGCTCAATAGGAGGCTGCATAGGGGGGAATGAAGGGCGCTGTAGGGGCTCTATAAGAGTCTCCATGGAGGGACTTAAGGGCGCAGTTGGGGCTTAATAAGTGTCTCCATGGGTGGACTTAAGGGGTGCAGTAGGGGCTCTATAGGAGGCTGCCTAGGGGGGAATGAAAGGCGCAGTAGGGTCTGTATAAGACTCTCCATGTTTGGACTTAAGGGCGCAGTAGAGGCTCTAAAAGAGTGTACATGTGGGGACTTAATGGGCACAGTAGGGGCTCTAAAGGAGGCTCAATAGGGGGGAATATAGGGCACAGTAGGAGCAATATAAGAGTCTCTATGGAGGGACTTAACGGCGCAGTAGGGGCTCTATAGGAGGGTACATCGGGGGGAATGAAGGGCGCAGTAGGGGCTCTAAAAGAGTCTCCATGGAGGGACTTAAGGGCACTGTAGGGGCTCTATAAGAATCTCCATGGGGGGACATAAGGGGTGCAGTAGGGGGTCTATAGGAGTCTCAGTAGGGGGGAATGAAGGGCGCTGTAGGGGCTCTATAGGAGAGTACATAGGCGGGAATGAAGGCGCAGTAGGGGCTCTATAAGAGTCTCTATGGGGGATGTAAGGGGCGCAGTAGGGGCTCTATAGGAGGCTGCATAGGGGGGAGTGAAGGGCGCTGTAGGGCCTGTATAAATGTCTCCATGGGGGGACTTATGAGGCGCAGCAGGGGCTCTATAGGATGGGCCATGGGGGGAATGAAGGGCGCAGTGTTGGCTGTATATGAATCTTCATGGAGGGTCTTAAGGGTGCACTTGGGGCTCTAGAAGAGTCTCCGTTGGAGGACTTCTAGAGGCGCAATAGGGGCTTTATAGAATACTCCATAGGGAGGAATGAAGGGCGATGTAAGGGCTCTATAAGAGTTTCCATGGAGTTATTTAAGGGCGCAGTAGGGGCTCTAAAAGTGTCTCCATGGGGGGAAATTAAGGGGCGCAGTAGGGGCTTTATTGGAGAGTGCCTAGGCAGGAATGAAGGGCGTTGTAGGGGCTCTAGGAGAGCCTACATGTGGGGAATTAAGATGGGCAGTAGGGGCTGTAAAGGAGGCTTCATAGGGAGGAATGGAGGGCGCAGTAGGGGCTCTATAAGAGTCTCCGTGGGGGGACTTAAGGGCCCTGTAAGAGTCTCTATGGAGGGACGTAAGGGCGCAGTAGGAGCTCTATAGGAGGCTTCACGGTGGAAATGAAGGGCGTTGTAGGGGCTCTATAAGAGTCTCCGTGAAGGGACTTAAGGGCACAGTAGGGGCTCTGTAGGTGTCTCCATGGGGGGACTTAAGGGGTGCAGTAGGGGCTCTATAGGAGGCTGCATAGGGGGGAATGAAGAGCGCTGTAGGAGCTCTATATGAGTGTCATGGTCCACTCAGGGACTCGTGATGATTCGTTTACCTTGATCTCGAAGCGCAAAATTAAGGCAGTCAAAATGCCAATGGCTTATAATTCAATCAAAGAGAAACTTTATTATTTTTGCCTGTAAAGCAGCACGCGATAGACAAAGTGGAGAAAAGGGGAGGAAAACGAGGAAAGAGGATTATAGCTACCACCACGGGTCCAAAGGCATCCCTATGGTCCCAGCCTCCGAGCAGCGTCCTGCCGGTCCTCAGTCGAGACTTGTTGTCACGATGGGTGATCCGTGATCCAGAGGTGGGGAGATCTCTCTCCGCTGGGGTTCGGTTAGGAACCATCTTTTATGCTTAGCAACTGCACCTCGCACCTCCTCTCTCCCATGGATTGAGGCCAATCTCCGCCTTCATTTCGCAATCCAGGCTGGACTGCGCAGGCCCCAAAAGTTCTCGCTTCGCTTGCCAGAACTCGTCTGCGCCTGCACCACCTCGTGTTCGGGGGTCTTCTGCTTCCTCACCTCATCTTCCTCTCGTGACCGCTAGGTGACCAGAAGACCCTCTGCGAGCCTCTGCGCATGCTCTTCCCTTGTTGGCGTTGGGTCAAGAAGGAGGTGGGGTAACTGGCTGAGGTAGCAGGTGAAATCCATCTTCTGGACAGCATCTATTCAATTTTTTTCTTAGATGTTACTTGCAGTCCTTGGTCACGGCAACTGCTTGTTCCAGGCAGTGCCTCCATCTCGGGTCATTGCTCCTTGGTCTTTCTCCGAGTTCCTGATGGCGATGTTGGTACAAGTACTGTTCTTTGGACCGAGACAAATACTGTTCTTCGGACCGACTCTTACAATGAGTCTCCATGGGGGGACTTAAGAGGGGAAGTAGAGGCTCTATAGGAGGCTATATAGCGGGGAATGGAGGGCGCTGTATGGGCTCTATAAGAGTCTTCATAGAGGGACTTAAGGGCGCATTAGGGGCTCTATAAGTGTCTCCATGAAGGGACTTAAGGGCCGCAGTCTGGGCTCTATAGGAAGCTCCATAGGAGGCAATGTATGGCGTAGTAGGGACTCCATAAGGGTCTCCATGGGGGGACTTAAGAGGCGAAGTAGAGGCTCTGTAGGAGACAGTATACCGGGGAATGGTGGGCGATGTAGGGTCTCTCTAAGAGTCTCCATGGGGGGACGTAAAGGGCACAGTAGGGGGTCTATAGGAGGGTCCACAGAGGGGAATGAAGGGTGCAGTAGGTGCTCTATAAGTGTCTCCATGGGGGCACTTAATGGGCGCAGTAGGTTCTTCATAGGAGGCTCCTTAGGGGGAAATGAAGGGCGCTGTAGGGGCTCTATAAGCATCTCTATGGAGGGACATAAGGGCACATTAGGGGCTGTATAAGAGTCTCCATGGGGAGACTTAAGAGGCGCAGTACAGGGTCTATAAGAGTTTCCGTGGGGGGACTTAAGAGGGGCAGTGGAGTCTCTATAGGAGGCTGCATAGGGATGAATGAAGGGTGCTGTAGGGGCTGTATAGGAGTCTCCATGGGGGAATTAAGGGGCGCAGAAGGGGCTGTATAGGAGGCTTCATAGGGGGGAATGAAGGGCACTGTAGGGGCTCTATAAGACTCTCCATGGGGGAATTAAAAGGCGCAGTGGGGGCTCTACAGGATTGTCCTTAGGGGGGAATGAAGTGCGCAGTATGGGCTGTATAGGAGGCTCCATGGGGGGAATGAAGGGCACAGTAGGGGCTCTTTAAGTGTCTCCATGGGGGGACTTAAGGGGCGCAGTACAGGCTCTTTAGGAGGCTCCGTGGGGGAAATGAAGGGCTGTGTAGGGGGCTCTATGAAAGTCTCTATGGAGGGTTGTAAGTGCACTGTAGGGACTCTATAAGAGTCTCCACGGAGGAACTTAAGGGTGCAGTATGGACTCCTTATGAGTCTCAATGGTGGGACTTAAGGGGCACAGTAGGGGCTCTATAGGAGACTGTGTAGGGGGGAATGAAGGGCGCAGCAGGGGCCCTATAAGAGTCTCCTCGGAGGGACTTAAGGGCACAGGAGTAGCTCTATAAGCGTCTCCATGGGGGGATCTAAGGGTCGCAGTAGGGGCTCTAGAGGAGGTTGCATTTGGGGGAATGAAGGGCACAGTAAGGGCTCTATAAGAGTCTCCTTGTGGGACCTAAGGGGTGCAGTAGGGGCTCTATAGGTGTCTCCATTTGGGGGAATGAAGGGCGCAGTAGGGGCTCTAAAAATTCTTTGGAGGGACATAAGCGCGCAGTAGAGGCTCTAAAAGAGTCTACATGTGGGGACTTAAGGGGCACATTAGAGGCTGTAAAGGAGGCTACATAGGGTGGAATGGAGGGCCCTGTAGGGGCTCTGTAAGAGTCTCCATGGAGGGACTTAAGGGCGCAGTTGGGACTCTATAAATGTCTCCCAGGGGGAAATTAAGGGGTGCAGTAGGGGCTCTATAGGAGGCTCCATGGGGGAAATGAAGGGCGCTGTAGGGGCTCTCTAAGAGTCTCCATGGGGGGACTTAAGGGCGCTGTAGGGTTCTATATGAATCTGCATAGGGGGGAATGAAGGGCACTGTAGGGGCTCTGTAAAAGTGTCCATGGGGGGACTTAAGAGGGGCAGTAGAGGCTCTATAGGAGGCTCCATGGGGGAAATGAAGGGCGCTGTAGGGGCTCTATAAGAGTCTCCATGGAGGGACTTAACGGCGCAGTAGGGCCTCTATAAGTGTCTCCATGAGGGGACTTCAGGGGCGCAGTCTGGGCTCTACAGGAGGCTCCATACGAGGAAATGTAGGGTCTAGTAGGGACTCTATAAAAGTCTCCATGCGTGGACTTTAGATAGACATTAGAGGCTGTAAAGGAGGCTGCATAGGGGGGAATGGAGGGCGCTGTAGTGGCTCTATAAGAGTCTCCATGGGGGGACTTAAGGGCGCAGTTGGGGCTCTAATAGAGGCTCCATGGGGGGACTGAAGAGGGGCAGTAGAGGCTCTATAGGAGGCTGCATAGCAGGGAATGGAGGGCATTGGAGGGGTTCTATAAGTGTCTCCAATTGGGGGCTTAAGGGGCACAGTAGTGGCTCTATAGGAGGCTCCATAGGAGGGATTGTAGGGCGCCGTAAGGGCTCTGTAAGAGTCTCAATGAAGGGACTTGAGGGTGCAGTAGGGGCTGTATAAGTGTCTCCATGGGGGGACTTAAGGGCGCTGTAGGGGCTGTATAAGAGTCTGCATCAGGGGACTTCAGGGCGCAGTAGGGGCTCTATAATTGTCCTCGTCAGAGGACTTAGGAGGGGTAGTACGGACTCTATAGGAGGCTGCATTGGGGGGAATGAAGGGCGCTGTAGGGGTTCTATAAGAGTCTTAATGGAAGAATTTAAGGGCGCAGTAGGGGCTCTAAAAGGGTCTCCATGGAAGGACTTAAGGGACGCAATAGTGCCTCCATAAAAGGGTGCATGGTGGGAATGAAGGGCAGTGGAGGGGCTGTATAAGAGTCTCCATGGGGGGACTTAAGGGTGCAGTAGGGTCTCTGTAAGTGTCTCCTTGGGGAGACTTAAGGGGCACACTTGTGGTTCTATAGGAGGGTGCATAGGGGGGAATGAAGAGGGCTGTAGGGGCTCTGTAAGAGTCTCCATGGGGCAACTTAAGGGGTGCAGTAGGGGATCTATAGGAGGCTCCATAGGGGGGAATGAAGGGCACTGTAGTGTCTCAATAAGAGTCTTCATGGAGGGACTTACGGGCGTTCTAGGGGCTCTAGAGGAGGCTCCATGGGGGGACATAAGGGGCGCAGTAGGGGCTCATAGGAGGCTCCATATGGGGGAATGAAGGGCACATTAGGGGCTCTAAAGCGTCTCCATGGTGGGACTTAAGGGCGCAGTAGTGGTTCTATAAGAGTCTCCATGGAGGTACTTAAGGGGCACAGTAGGGGCTGTATAGGAGACTGCCTAGGGGGTAATGAAGGGCGCTGTAGGGGATCTAGAAGAGTCTCCATGGAGGGACTTAAGGGCGCAGTAGGGGCTGTCTAGAAGGCTTCATAGGAGGGAATCAGGAGCTCTGTATGGACTCTAGAAGAGTCTCCATGGAGGGACTTAAGAGGGGCAGTAGAGGCTCTGTAGGAGGCTGCATAGGGGGGAATGGAGGGCACAGTAGGAGCTGTATAAGAGTCTCCATGGAGGGAGTTAAGGGCGCAGTACGGGCTCTGTAAGTGTCTCCATGGGGGAACTTAAGGATCGCAGTGGGGGATATATAAGAGGCTCCACAGGTGGGTGCGACGAGCAGAGGAAAGCAAGACGCATATTCAATGTGAATCATAAGCAAGCTTCCAGTTTATTGATGTGACACAGCTTCTTTTATGCTCCTTTGCTTTAATTATGCACATGTGTTATAACATAATTGGCTACCTTTACTTTGATTATGCATACATATTTTAACATTACTGGCTACTGGTGACTTCATCTACCGGCCGCAATTTGTTTCCTGGCCGCAGTTAGTTAATTTCCCGGCCGCTTATCCTTTCCATCCTGGCTCGTTACCAGGAATGTTGATTACTACTTGCTCAAGGTTATCTTCATGGGCCTCCTGCACAGCTCATTTATGCTAACATAGCTCGCTTATGCTAACGGAGGCCTAGGCACACCAGCTCAGGCTTAACGCTGTTACATGCTGCAAACTAACTCATCCAGGGACCCATGTCCCTGTTCCTTGAGCCATTCCCCAACAATTCCCCCTTCTTCTTTTTGAACTACTAACACTTGATTAGTTACATGAGCAAGGCAACGCTTAATACAAGAAAAACAAAGTGACAAAATTAAAAATATAATCATGAGAAAAACAAGGAAACGTAACAGCTCTACAATTAAACTACCCAGCCATCCGGACACGCCCCATCCCTGTAGAACACCCTGAAACCAGTCACTCAGACTATCGCGGTGTTGCTTGATGTGCTCCACGTTTTTCTTCAGGAGAGCTAGGTCTTTATGGACGGATTAAGAGTGATCCGAGAGATTCATGCAGCACATGCCCTCGAAGTCTTCACAACCATGTCCTTGGGCTAGCAGCAAGAAGTCAATGGCTGCTCGATTTTGTAGCACGGCGTGTCTGATGCTATCTACGTCTGTGAGGAGAGCTGTAATAATCTCAGAAGTAAGGTTAAATTGTTTAATACTCCAACAAGCAAGCTTTTCTAAATTTACTAAGGCACTACCAGCAGCAAAATCAGGTGCAAACACAGAAGCAAAAAATACTTCTACTGGTGACATTAGTTTAACATTATCCTTGCAACCACTACTTAGCCCTACCAGCTCTTGTTATGCATGCCTTTTTGTAGGCATCTGATGCACTGAAGGGGCAAATAGGGTCAATCGGCCAATATAACATGGTCCCCCATAAGGGTATTGAGGGATGCCTCCAAAGGCTCTATCTCAACAGATCAAAAAATAACCAGGTGGCAGTCTTTTTGCGGTACCATTATTCCATATACCGCTTGGGTTAAGTGTTGCGCCAATCGATTCGCTGAAATTACAATACTCGTAATGGGAAATCCAGGTATTTTGCACATCAGTGGCATAAGGCAGAGTGCTGTAATTTGCGGTAGTTTTCTTCCAATACCGTAGGGGGGGAATCCCATCCTTAGATCTTTTAGGTATACCCAAAACATAGCTACTCATGCCCGCAAAGTACATACACCCCCATGCATGGTGGTCACTGGTGTAATTGTCCTTGAAAGGAGGAAGAGATCCTAACAATTCTAATTCCTGGAGGGGACCGGTGTTACTTCCATTTAAGCTATTTATAACTAGGCCTTGAAATAAGGGCCATCCAGTTAACTCACAAAGTTTTTGGGTATAACTTTGGCGTTTTGTATATGTCGAAAGACACCAAGAGGTTATATTGTTGTAGGCTATCTCTATAGTCGTATAATTGGCCACCATAGTGCGAAAGTCTTTTGGGTTAAAAAATGGAAATCCAATTAGACAAGTTCGAAACGGATCAGAAGCTGACTGGAGGCTAAGACAAAAAGAGTCCTGCCCTGTTTGATTGGCCACATGTTAGTTCGTACATCAATTTTTGCTAGGGCAGCAAGGCTGCTAACCATTCCCAAGATTAACCATATTATTGCTACTTTCCTTGTACTGTCCTTTCCTCTTTCCACCTGAATTGCTGGAAACAGCGCTCTTTGGTGTTCTGGCATTGCTCCTCGGGTGCAGCCCAAATGACCGAAATTAAAATATTCTTAAAAACGCTCTAAACTAAAAACTTCCCTAGTTGACCTTTGGTTATATATATATTTTCCAATAAGCTTTGCTGAGCTATTGCTAATTCAAAAAATCTAGGCTTATGTGTTTTTGCTAATAACAACAATAATAAGCTGGCTTGAATAACTACTTCAGACCTACAATACTCGTATTTACTAAATCTATTTCTATTTTCGTTTCTACACTTATTTTATACCCACGGCTCACAAGTGGAGAAAGACAGGTCGTGGGGATTCGGAGGGATGTTTTCATCTGCAGCTGTCACGTCGCTGTTCCTTCTTTAATGCTGGTTTTGTAAATCTGGCAGGCACCCACAGAAGACCTTTACCTGTAACGACGCACATTTAACCTCTCCCCAGATACTTCACTTCTGCTGGCCCTTTCCATATTCCAGTTTCCGGTTCCTTATACATCACAAACATGGGATCCTTCTCACGCTTACTCACTGCCCCCCCATGGATCATTGCGGGAGGCAATTCCTGATCAGAAAAAACACACAAATGATTCAATACATATACGCCACGCAATACTCGTTCTGCTACATCACTAACATCCTGAAACTTTCTCAAATAGCATTTCAGTGTCTGATTTGTCCATTCTACAACGGCCTGACCAGTTGGTGAATGCGGTATTCCTCAACACCCCACATTTGGCAAAATTTTTGGATCTTCTCACTACGATACGCAGGCCCATTGTCAGTTTTTATGACATTTGGAACTCCCATTACCGCAAAACAGCTAGTAAGGTGTCGTATCACATGCAATGCCTTCTCTCCTGCTTGGGGGGTTGCCCATATATACCGGCTGTAAGTATCAACGGTGACATGAATATATTTTAAACGTCCGAATTCACTGACGTGTGTAACATCCATTTGCCATAATTCACAGGGACCTAACCCCCCTAGGATTTACCCCAAGCCCAAGCCCGGGGCCATGAAGCCCGCGGGCTTCTTCCATTGTAATATTAAATTGTTGGTGTAACTCCCGAGCATTCTGGTGAAACATAGCATGTAACTCTCTTGCTTTTATAAAGTCACTGACAGGGGCCACCACAGACACCAGCTGGTCAGCTCGTTCATTACCTCCCCCCAAACCATCAGTCCATTTGTGACTTCTGATGTGAATGACGCAATAAGGCTCTGATCACTGCCTGATCGCTGACTGTAATTGCTGCAGCAAGGTGAAAAGTCTTCTGTTCCCTATATCGTGTATCCTCGCATCCTCTATTAGGTTGACGGTACCTGCAACATACAATGAGTCTGTAACGATATTCAACTTTCTATTAATCCAACGGCCACAAGCCCAGACTACTGCTGCTAATTCCAAAGTCTGTAGAGAGTCCTCTGGTTGTGCTTCCAATATTTGATGTTTCCACAACCCCTGTTCTCTCCAGGTAGCAGCCGCGTGCGGTGATCATTTTCCGGTGTCAGTATAAACCATAACTGCATCCTGCAACGGTCTCTCACTTATTTTTGGTCTTTCCATCCAAGCATGCAAACTCATCCACTTTAACACTGGGGCTTTCAACGATTCAAGTTTTATGTCCGCCAAGCTAGATAACAAGCTCAGCTGCAATTCTGGTGAATTTTGCAAATACCAATCCAAGTCTTTCTTCCGAATCGGAATATATATTGTTCCTGGCTCCGTCCCTGTAATCTGTACCAACCGTGTTCTGCCCTTCTGTATTAATTCGGCTAGATTGGAGACCTTCTTCTGCAGTGTTGTTGCTGGTTGTAAACACCCACTCCAATACTGCTATCTCCCCCTTTTTCTTTTTATATTGGGTCAGTGCCCCAATAAATTGTCGAGGGCCTGCCAACACTGTAAAGTCAAGGGGGTAATCTAAATCAAGGCGGTCTACGGCCCTTTTTACAATTTGATCTACAATGGTTTGAATAGTCTGCCATTGATCTGCAGACAGGTGTACTAATTGAGCAGGGTCATTACCTTTTAGCAGCGGCCGTAGACATTCAAGTTGGTCATTGTCAATGCCCACTATTGGGCGCAGCCACTGAAGGTCTCCCAGTAATTTCTGCACATCTGCAAGTGTGGTAATGTTGGTATGAATGGTCAGTTTCTGGGGATGCACCTGTGATTCATTGATTACCCAGCCTAGATACTTCCAGGCCGGGAATCGCTGAATCTTTTCCGTTGCGATGACTAAAGAATGCTGTTCCAGCTGTTCCTGTAGAAATTTTTCCTGTGCTGGGGTGAAAGGAGCCTGTTGGGCAAACAGAATGTCATCCATGTAATGGTAAATAATAGTAGCAGGCCAAGCTTTACACATGCCTTGAAGGGCAAAATCCACAAATAGCTGACATATTGTAGGGCTATTTTTCATTCCTTGCGGCACTTGACCATCTAGCAGAAGTTTAATGCGGTTGCAGCTCCGTTGTACTCGAGCTGTTCCACCAATGCCCTCTACATTCCCTAGCATAGGCTGACAGGGCCAATTCGTCGGCCAATCGTGCGAATTTACGATGGTAATATCAGCTCCTGTATCAAGAAGAGCCGAGAGGGTCTTTCGTTCGCCCTCATGGACAATACAAATAGTCACCTCCAGCTGTTTCACTAGAGGGACAGTTAACAGAGCGAGTCCTCCAGTTGAGCCAAAACCACCAGACCCACGTTCGGAAGCTGAAGCAGAGCGGCTGTCTGTGATTTGAGGCAGAGGTACAAGCTGTGCGACCCTACTGCCCTTAGGAATATGCATAGGTGGAAAAAATGTTTGAAGTACTATCTGGATCTCACCAGTAAAGTCTTTATCTATAACACCAGGTAACACAGACAACCCTTTAAGTCCACTAGATGATCGCCCCAAAAGTAAGGCACCAAATGGCTGATCGTTCATTAAAAGGGGCCCCACAACGCCGGTAGGTACCTTTTGTGGGCGATGATCAAGAAGAGTTATATCTACTGCTGTTGCCAGGTCCATGCCGAGGCTCCCTCTGGTGGCAGGTCGCAACTGGCCTGGTTGGTGTTGGTGCTGGTGCTCGGCGGCTGGGTGTTAATCGCCGGAGCCGCCATTGGGGTCTGCGCGCTGCAGCTCAATGCGCTCGTCTGTCCGTTTCCCGAACGCCGACAAGCTGCGGCGCTATGATTGCCCATACGACATGTTGGACACCAAACGCTCTTCTCTACAGTATCTCTTACTATGCCCTTCTCAGCCACATCTACAGCACTTAAGAATTTTCTGCCTACTCCTCCTTGGTGCCGAGATCTTTTACGGCGCCGAAGCAGCTAACACCTGCTGCTGAGAGGAGGACAGCGCCTGTCCCAAGCCATTTATAGCATCCACCACAAATGCTTGAGGACCCACCGGCACTCTGCTCATTCTCTCTAACGTGGTCTCAATAGAGGCATCGGCTGGGAGAGTAACCAATATGGATTTTGTAGCAGTATTACAATTCTCTATAGCACACTGTCTCAGCATGGTTGCTTTCATATGTTCAGGTATGTCAGATTGCTGAATTGCCACAGTAATGCGGTCCACAAAGGTGTTAAAAGACTCATCCTTCCCCTGCTTAATTGACATATAGCCTGGAGAAGGAGGTTTCACTCTAGTATGTTGCAGCGCCTCTTTTGCAAGGTGCATAGACTCGGCAAGGATATGAGGACCGAGCTGCATTTGCATAGCCACAGTAATAAAAGGTCCAGTGCCCATAAGTTGTTCTGCTGTTACATGGGCTATGGGATCATTTATATCGTGCAATTGCGCAGCCGAGATTTCGCAGAGGCGCTGCCAATGTGCCTGCCACAGCAAAAGCTGAGACTGCGTCAATATAAGGCGCATGATACCTTTAATGTCCTCCGGGCATAGTAATCCTCTACCCCAGATATAAGTTAGCATTTGCCGAGTGGGGTCCCCATGTAAGCCTGATTCAGCTACAGTAGCACATAGCTGGCTTAATAATTTCCAATTAAGGGGTTCATGGTGAGCTTCCATTTGGCCCCCATCGACATCCCATGTTTGGTAAATAACGGGAAAGGCGTGCAAATTCATTGACTCTAGTATGCTGGATTCGCCATCTTGCAATGCCTGTTGTACAACTTTATCCCAATCGATAAGAGATGACTTCTGAATTTCTCGAGTAACAGAGGTAGGACGGGGACAGTCCGCACTGCCAGCAGTGGGGACAGGATCAGACTTCTCAGGCGAAGTCGGGGCTATGGGGAGGGCAGTGGGAGCGGGGGTTGAGGTAGGCGAAGTTGGGATTATGGGGAGGGCAGTGGGAGTGGGGGTTCCCGGTATTGAGGTAGATGAAACAATAACAGACTGTCCTGTGGGAGGACTAGAGAAATAATCTACAGCAGGTGTAATTTTTCCCGGGGTCCCAAGATCTCCTGCAACACTTTCACTACCCAGCTTTGCTGCCGCAGTGCTAGCAACCCATTTTTCTGCCTTATGTTGTTTAATAGCATTCGTGACTTCTCGCCATGACTTCGTTAGTTTCTGGGCAGCTTTATCATTATCAATAACCATATTCCATAAAGTATCCCCATAATTTCGCCACTCACTCTCATCAAACATATCATCAGGCTCTTTAAAATATCCCTTAGCCTTTCCCAAAGCAAGAAGTGGTGCAAGATCCTTAACAGGACCTACACCCCGCTTTTCTAAAAAGCATTTTAAAAGTCTTTGTGCTACCTCTCGCTCCATATTAGCAAATTACTCACTGGCCAGTGGTTTTCAGCGGCGTTTTTGGCAACTTTCGGTAGCTTCTCGGATTGCAGTCAGACTCCGGCCATACCTTTTGGAGCTCTGGAAAACAGAACTTTCAGCCCCCTGACGACCCTGACCCTCACTTCTTATGAAGTCAACGGATTCTTCGGTCGCTGGTGCGCCGTCACCAGTGCTTCTCCGAGTCCGCTCGTCCGGGTGGTAGCGTGTCAATGCGTGTTCGAATCGAACCCCCCATGCATGTTCGAACCGTGTTCGGTGGAATCGCGTCGGTAGTATCGCGTCGATGGTATCACGATCACGTCGGTATCAGGATCACGTCGGGGTCACCACTTGCGATGAACAGAGGAAAGCAAGACGTGTATTCAATGTGAATCATAAGCAAGCTTCCAGTTTATTGATATGACACAGCTTCTTTTATGCTCCTTTGCTTTAATTATGCACATGTGTTATAACATAATTGGCTACCTTTACTTTGATTATGCATACATATTTTAACATTACTGGCTACTGGTGACTTCATCTACCGGCCGCAGTTTGTTTCCCGGCCGCAGTTAGTTAATTTCCCGGCCGCAGTTTGTTTCCCGGCCGCTTATCCTTTCCATCCTGGCTCATTACCAGGAATGTTGATTACTACTTGCTCAAGGTTATCTTCATGGGCCTCCTGCATAGCTCATTTATGCTAACATAGCTCGCTTATGCTAACGGAGGCCTAGGCACACCAGCTCAGGCTTAACGCTGTTACATGCTGCAAACTAACTCATCCAGGGACCCATGTCCCTGTTCCTTGAGCCATTCCCCAACAGGTGGGAATGAAGGGTGGTGTAGGGGTTCTATAAGAGTCTCCATGGAGGGACTTAAGGGTGCAGTAGGAGCTCTATAATTGTCTTCGTCGGAGGACTTAGATGGGGTATTAGGGCTTCTATAAGAGGCCCTCAGGGGGGAATGAAGGGCGCTGTGGGGGCTCTATAAGTGTCTCCATGGGGGGACTTAAGGGGCGCAGTAGGTGCGCTATACTATTTTCCATAGGGGGCAATGAAGGGCGATGTAGGGACTCGGTAAGGGTCTTCATGGGGGGACTTAAGGGCAAAGTAGTGGCTCTATAGGAGTCTCCATAGGGGGGAGTGAAGGGCACAGTAGGGGCTCTATAAGCGTCTCCATGGGGGGAATTAAGGGGCGCAGTAGGGGCTCTATAGGAGGCTCCATAGCGGGGAATTAAGAGCACTGCAGTGGCACAATAAGAGTCTTCGTGGAGGGATTTAGGGGTGCTCTAGGGGCTCTATAGGAGGCTTCTTGGCGGGACTTAAGGGGGGTAGTACGGGCTCTATAGGAGGCTTCCTAGCGGATAATGAAGGGCACAGTAGGGGCTCTATAAGCGTCTCCATGGGGTGACTTAAGGGGCGCAGTAGGGGCTCTATAGGAGGCTGTATAGAGGGCTATGAAGGGAGCAGTACGGGCTCTATAAGAGTCTCCATGGAGGGACTTAAGGGCGCGGCAGGAGCTCTATAGGAGGGTGCATAGGGGGGAATGAAAGGCGCTGTATGGGCTGTATTAGAGTGTCCATGGGGGGACTTCAGGGGGTAAAAGGGGACCTATATGAGGCTACATAGGGAGGAATGAAGGGCGCATTAGGGCCTGTATGAGAGTCTCCGTGGAAGGACTTAAGGGCGCAGTACGGGCTCTATAAGAGTCTCAATGGGGGGACTTAAGGGGCGCAGAAGGGGCACTACCGGATTCTCCATAGGGGGGAATGAAGGGCGATGTAGGGGTTCTATAAGAGTCTCCATGGAGGGACTTAATGGCGCAGTAGGAGCTCTATAAATGCCTTCGTCGGAGGACTTAGAAGGGGTACTAGGTCTTCTATAAGAGGCCCCCAGGGGGGAATGAAGGGCGCTGTAGGGGCTCTGTAAGTGTCTCCCTGGGGGGGACTTAAGGGGCGCAGTAGGGACTCTCTAGGAGGGTATCTAGGGGGGAATCAAAGGCGCAGTAGGGGCTCTATAAGAGTCTCCATGGGGGTACTTCAGCCACGCAGTAGAGACTTTATAGTAGGCTGTATAGTGGGCAATTAAGGGCGCTGTAGGGACTGTATAAGAGTCTTCATGGAGGGACTTAAGGGCGCAGTAGGCGCTCTATAGGAGACTCCATAGCGAGGAATGAAGGGCGCAGTAGGGACTCTATAGGAGGGTCCTTAGGGGGGAATGAAGGGCACTGTAGTGGCACAATAAGAGTCTTCATGGAGGGATTTAGGGGCGCTCTAGGGGCTCTATAGGAGGCTCCATGGCGGGACTTAAGGGGGGTAGTACGGGCTCTATAGGAGGCTTCCTAGCGGATAATGAAGGGCTCTGTAGGGGCTCAATAAGAGTCTCCATGGGGGGACTTAAGGGGTTAGAAGGGGATCTATAGGAGGCTACATAGTGAGGAATGAAGGGCGCAGTAGGCTCTCTATACGAGTCTCCATGGGGGGACTTAAGGGGGGTAGTAGTGGCTCTATGGGATGCTTCCTAGGGGAGAAAGAAGGGCTCTATAGGGTCTCTATAAGACGTATCCATGGGGGGACTTAAGGGGCGTAGTGGTTGTTCTAATGGAGGCTCCATAGAGGGGAATTAAGGGCACTGTAGTCTTCATGGGCGGACGTAGGGGCGCTGAAGGGGCTCTATAGGAGTCTCCATGGGGGAACTTAAGGGGGGTAGTAGGGGCTTTATAGGATGCTTCCTAGGGGAGAAAGAAGGGCGCTGTAGGCGCTGTCCATGGGGGGACTTAACGGCGTGTTAGGGGCTCTATAAGTGTCTCCATGGGGGGACTTACGGGGCGCAGTAGGGGCCCATAGGAGGTTGAATAGGGGGAAAGAAGAACGCTGTAGGGGTTCTATAAGAGACTCCTTGGGGGGACTTAAGGGGTTCAGTAGGGGCTCTATAGGAGGGTGCATAGGGGGGAATGAAGGGTGCTGTAGAGGCTCTATAAGAGTCTCCATGGAGATACTTAAGGGCGGTTAGCGGCTCTGTAAGTGTCTCCATGGGGGGATTTAAGAGGGGCAGTCTGGGCTCTATAGGAGGCTCCATAAAAGGAAATGTAGGGTGCAGTAGTTGCTCTATAAGAGTCCCTGTGGGTTAATTAAGGGACGCAGTAGGGGCTCTATAGGAGGGTGTGTAGTGCGGAATAAAGGGTGCAGTAGGGGCTATATAAGAGTCTCCATGGGGCAACTTATGGGGTGCAGTAGGGGCTCTGTAGGAGGGTGAATAGAGGGGAATGAAGGACGCTGTAGGGGCCATATAAGAGTCTTAAGGGGCACAGTAGTGGCTCTATAGATTGCTGCATAGAGGGGTATGAAGGGCGCATTAGCGGCTCTAGAAGAGTCTCCATGGGGGGACTTAAGTGGGGTAGAAGGGGATCTATAGGGGGCTCCATAGCGGAAAATGAAGGGCGCTGTAGGGGCTGTATAAGAGTCTCAATGGGGGGACTTAAGGGGCGCAGAAGGAGCTCTATAATTGTCTTCGTCGGAGGACTTAGGGGGGGTAGTAGGGCTTCTACAAGAGGCCCCCAGGGGGGAAAGAAGGGCGCTGTAGGGGCTCTATAAGTGTCTCCATGGGGGGACTTAAGGGGCGCAGTAGGGGCTCTGTAGGAGGGTGCACAGGGGGGAATGAAAGGCGCTGTATGTGCTGTATAAGAATCTCCATGGAGGGACTTAAGGATGCAGTAGGGTTTCTATAAGAGTCTCCCTGGGGTACTTACGGGGCGCAGTAGGGGCTCTATAGGAGGCTTGATAGGGGGGAATGAAGGACGCTGTATGGGCTGTATAAGAATCTCCATGGAGGGACTTAAGGGCGCAGTAGGGTTTCTATAAGAGTTTCCATGGGAGCACTTACAGAACGCAGTAGGGGCTCTATAGGAGGCTCGATAGGGAGGAATGAAGTGTGTAGTAGGTGCTCTATAAGAATCTCCATGGGGGGAATTAAGGGCGCACTACTGGCTCTATAAGGAGGCTGCATACGGGGGAATGTAGGGCGCAGTAGGGGCTCTATAATTTTCTCCATGGGGGGACTTAAAGGGCACAGTAGGTCCTCTATAGGTGTTTCTGTTGGAGGACTTAAGGGCGCAGTAGGGACTCTAGAGGAGGCTGCATAGGGAGGAATGAAGGGCGCTGTCTGGGCTTTTTAAGAGCCTGCATGGAGGGACTCTAAGCATGCAGTAGGGGCCCTATAGGAGACTCCGTAGGGGGGAATGAAGGGCTCTGTAGGGGCTCTATAGGTTTATCCATGGGGGGACTTAATGGGCAATGTAGGTCCTCTATAGGATTTTCTGTTGGAGGACTTAAGGAAGTAGTAGGGGCTCTATAGGAGGTTCCGTAAGGGGGAATGAAGGGCACTGTAGGGGCTCTATAATAGTCTCCATGGGGGGACTTAAGGGCGCAGTAGGGGCTCTATAGGAGTATCCTTGGGGACTTAAGGGTACAATAGGAGCTCTATAGGAGGCTGCATAGGGGGGAATGAAGGGCGCAGTAGCGGTTCTATAAGTTTCTCCATGGGGGGACTTGAGGGGTGCAGTAGGGGCTGTATAGGAGGCTCCATGGAGGGACTTAAGCAGTGCAGTAGGGGTTCTATAGGAGGCTCCATGGGGGGACTGAAGGACACAGTAATGGCTCTATAGGATGCTCCATACAGGGGAATGAAGGGTGCAGTAGAGGCTCTATAAAAGTCTCCACGGAGGAAATTTAGGGTGCAGCAGGGTCTCTGTAAGAGTCTCCAAGGGAGGATTTAAGGGTGCAGTAGGGACTCTATAAGAGTCTCCATGGTGGGAATTAAGGGATGCAGTAGGGGCTGTATAGAGGGTGGAAATAGGGGGGGGAATGAAGGGCGCTGTAGGGGATGTATAGGAGTCTCCATGGAGGGACTTAAGGGGCGCAGTAGGGGCTCTGTACAAGGCTCCATAGGGGGGAATGAAGGGCGCTGTAGTGGCTCTGTAAGAGTCTTAACGGAGGAAATTTAGGGTGCGGTAGGGGCTCTATAAGAGTCTCCATGGGGGGAATTACGGGGTGCAGTAGGGGCTCTAAAGGTGGCTCCATGAGGGGACTTAGGGGGTGCAGTAGGGGCTCTATATGAGGCTGCACAGGGGGGAATGAAGGGCGCTGTAGGGGCTCTATAAGGGTCTCCATGGAGGGACCTAATGACACAGTAGGGGTTATATAGGAGGATCCATGGGGGGAATGAAGGGAGCTGTAGGGGCTCTATAAGAGCCTCCGTTGGAGGACTTAAGAGGGGCAGTAGAGGATCTATAGAATTCTGTACAGCGGGGAATCGAGGGCGCTGTAGAGGCTCTGTAAGAGTCTCCATGGGGGGACTTAAGGGGTGCAGTAGGTCTTCTATAGGAATCTCCATCGGGGGAATGAAGGGCACAGTAGGGGCTCCATAAATGTCTCCACGGGGGTCTTAAGGGCGCAGTAGGGGCTCTAAAAGAGTCTCCGTTGGAGGACTTACAGGGGTGCAATAGGGGCTTTATAGAAGGCTCCATAGGGGGCAATGAAGGGCGCTGTAGGGCTCTATAAGTGTCTCCATGGGTGGTCGTAAGGGGCGCATTAGAGGCTCTAAAAGAGTCTACATGTGGGGACTTAAGGGGCACAGTAGGGGCTCTATTGGAGGCTCCGTAGGGGGGAATCAGGAGCGCTGTATGGACTTCATTAGAGTCTCCATGTAGGGACTTAAGGGCGCAGTAGTGCCTCTAAAAGAGTCTCCATGGGAGGAATTAAGAGGGGCGGTAGAGGCTCTAAAGGAGGCTGCATAGGGGGGAATGGAGGGCGCAGTAGAGGCTCAATAAGAGTCTCCATGGGGAAATGGAGGGTGCAGTAGAGGCTTTATAAGAGGCTCCATAGGAGGGAATGAAGGGCACTGTAGGGGCTCCATATGAGTCTCCATGGGGGAATTAAGGGGCGCAGCAGGGGCTCTATAGGATGCTTCATAAGGGAAAAAATGAAGGGCGCTGTAGGGGTTCTATAAGGGTTTCCATGAAGGGACTTAAGGGCGCACTAGTGGTACAATAAGTGTCTCCATGGGGGGACTTAAGAGGGGTAGTAGAGGATCTATAAGAGGCTCTATAGTGGGGAATGGAGTGCTCTGTACAGGCTCTATAAGAGTCTCCATGGAGGGACTTAAAGGCGCAGTAGGGGCTCTTAAAGAGTCTCCTTTGGAGGACTTCTAGGGGCGTAATAGGGGCTTTATAGAAGGCTCCATAGGGGGGAAAGAAGTGCGTTGTAGGGGCTCTATAAGATTCTATAAGGAGGTATGTAAGGGCGATGTAGGGGCTCTATAAGAGTTTCCATGGAGGGACTTAAGGGCGGAGTAGGGGCTCTGTAATTGTTTCCATGGGGGGACATAAGACAGGCAGTAGAGGCTCTATAGGAGGCTGCATAGGGGGGAATGAAGGACGCTGTAGGGTCTCCATAAGAGTCTCCATGCGGGAATTAAGGGGCGCAGTAGGGGCTCTCTAGAAGGCTTCATAGGAGGGAATTAAGGGTGCTGTAGGGACTCAATATGAGTCTCCATGGGGGGATTTAACGGCACTGTAGTTGCTCTATAAGAGTCTCCATGGGGGTAGTTATTGAGCGCAGTATGGGCTCTATAGAACTCTCCATAGGCGGGAATGGAGTACGCAGTAGGGGATCTTAAAGAGTCTCTGTTGGAGGACTTCTAGGGGCACAATAGGGGCTTTATAGAAGACTCCATAGGGGGGGAATGAAGGGTGCAGTGGTGGCTCCATAAGTGTCTCCATGGGGGGGTCTTAAGAGGGGCAGTAGAGGCTCTATAGGAGGCTGCATAGTGGGGAATGGAGGGCGCTGTAGGGGCTCTATAAGAGTGTCCATGGGGTGATTTAAGGGGCGCAGTAGGGAATCTATAGGAGGCTCCTTAGGGGGGAATGAAGGGTGAAGAAGGGGCTCTGTAACAGCCTCCATGAGGAGGATTTAAGGGGCGCAGTAGGGGCTCTATATGAACCTGCATAGGAGGGAATGAAGGGCCCTGTACAGGTTATATAAGAGTTTCCATGGCAGGACTTAAGAGTGGCAATAGGAGCTCTATATGAGGCTGCATAGGGGGGAATGAAGTGCTCTGTAGGGGCTCTATAAGAGTCTCCATGGAGGGGCTTACTGGCGCAGTAAGGGCTCTATAAGTGTTTCCATTGAGGGACTTAAGGGGCGCAGTAGGGTCTCCATAGGAGGCTCCATAGGGGGGAAAGAAGAGCGCAGTGGGGGCTCCATAAGAGTATACATGGGGGGACTTAAGAGGGACTGTAGAGGCTCTATAGGAGGCTGCATTTTGGGGAATGGAGGGCGCTGTAGGGGCTCTATAAGTGTCTCCATAGAGGGACTTAAGGGAGCTGTAGGGCTTCTGTAAGAGTCTGTATGGAGGGACGTAATGACACAGTAGGGGCTCTATGAGTCTCCATGAAGGGACTTAAGGGGCGCGTTAGGGACTCTATAGGAATCTCCCAAGGGGGGACATAAGGGCGCTGTAGGTGCTCTATAAGTGTCTCCATGGAAGGGACTTAAGGGGTGCATTAGGGGCTCTATATGAGGCTGTATAGGGGGGAATGCAGTGCGCTGTAGGCTTTATAAGGGTCTCTATGGGGGGACTTAAGGAGCACAGTAGAGGCTCTATAGGAAGCTGCATGGGGGAATGGAGGGCGCTGTAAGGGCTCTATAGCAGTCTCCATAGGGGCGAATGAAGGATGCAGTAGGGGCTCTAGAAGAGTCTCAGACTTAAGGGGCGCAGTATGGGCTCCATAGGAGGCTGCATGGGGGGAATGTAGGGCGCAATATGGTCTCTATAAGAGTCTCCATGGGGGGACTTAAGGGGCAAAATAGGGGCTCTATAGGAGGCTTCATAGGGGGAAATGAAGGGCACTCTAGGGGCTCTATAAGAGTCTCCATGGAGGGACATAAGGGCGCTTTAGGGGCTCTACAAAAGTCTCTAAGGAGGGTCATAAGTGTGCAGTAGGGGCTTTATAAGAGTCTCCATGGTGGAATTAAGCTGTACAGTAGGGGCTCTATAGAAGGCTTCAAAGGTTGGAATGAAGGTCGCTGTAGGGGCTCTGTAAGAGACTCCATGGGGGGACTTAAGAGGGGCAGTAGAGGCTCTATAGGAGGAAGCATAGCAGGAAATGAAGGGTACTGTAGGGTCTCTGTAAAAGTCTCCATGAAGGGACTTAAGGGAGCAGTAGGGGCTCTAAAAGAGTCTCCGCGCTTTAGTGGCTCTATAGGAGGCTGCATAGGGGGGAATGAACGGGGCTGTAGGGGGTCTATAAGAGTCTCCATGGAGGGACTTAAGGGGGCAGTAGGGGCTCTATAAGTGTCTGCCTGGAGAGACATAATGGGTGCAGTAAGAGCTCTATAGAAGGCTGCATAGGGGGGAATGAAGGGCACAGTAGGGGCTCTATAAGATTTTCCACGGAGGAACTTAGGGGCGCAGTAGGCTCTCTATAAGAGTCTCCATGGGGGGAATTAAGGGGCGCAGTAGGGGCCCTAAAGGAGGCTCCATAGTGGCGAATGAAGGGTGCTGTAGGGGCTCTATAAGAGTCTCCATGGGGGGACTTAAGGGGCGCAGTAGAGGCTCTACAGGAGGCTCCATAGAGGGGGATGAAGAGGAGAGTAAGGGCTCTATAAGAGTCTCCATGGAGGGACTTAAGGGCACAGTACTGGCTCTATAAGTGTCTCCAGGGTGGACTTAAGGGGTGCGTTAGGGGCTCTATGGGAGACTCCCAAGGGCGGATTGAAGGGCGCTGTAGGAGCTATATAAGAGTCTCAGTGGGGGGACTTAAGGAGCACAGTAGGCTCTCTGTGAGAGTCTCCTTGGGGGGACTTAAAGGGCGCAGTAGGGATTCTATAGGAGGTTGCATAGGGGGGAATGAAGTGTGCAGTAGGGACTGTATAAGAGTCTCCATGGCTGGATGCAGTAGAGGCTCTAAAAGAGTCTACAAGGGGGGACTTAAGGGGTACATTAGGGGCTCTAAAGGAGGCTCAATAGGGGGGAATGAAGCGTGCTCTATGGGCTATAGAAGAGTCTCCATGGGGGAATTAAGGGGCGCAGAAGGGGCTCTATAGGAGGGTGCATAGGGGGAAATGAAGGCCGCTGTAGGGGCTCTATAAGAGTCTCCATGGGGGAATTAAGGGGTGCGGAAGGGACTCTAGAGGGGGCTGCACAGGGGGGAATGAAGGGCGCAGTAGGGGCTACATAAGACTCTCCATGGCGGGACTTAAGGGCGCAGTAGAGGCTCTATAAGTGTCCCTGTGGGGGGGACATTAGGGGCGCAGTTGGGGGTCTATAGGAGTCTCCATACGGGGGAATGAGGACCACTGTAGGGGCTCTATAACAGTCTCTATGGAGGGACGTAGGGGCTCTATAGGGGTCTCCATAGGGGGGAAAAAGGGCACAGAAGGGGCTGTGTAAGATTCTCCATAAGGGGACTTAATATGGACAGTAGAGTCTGTAAAGGAGGCTGCATAGGGAGGAATGGAGGACGCTGTAGGGGCTCTATAAGAGCCTACCTGGAGAGACTTAAGGGCGCACTAGGAGCTCTATAAGTGTCTCCTTGGGGGGACTTAAGGGGCGCAGTAGGGGCTCTATAGCATGCTGCATAGGAGGGAATGAAGGGCGCTGTAGCGGATCTATAACAGTCTCCATGGAGGAATTTAAGGGCGTGGTAAGGGCTCTGTAAGAATCTCCATGGGGGAATTGAGGGGTGCAGTAGGGGCTCTATAGGAGGCTCCATAGGAGGGAATGAGGAGCGCTGTAGGGTCTCTATAAGAGACTCGATGGGGGGAGTTAATGGGAGCAGTAAGGGCTCTATAGGACGATGCATAAGGGGGAATGAAGGGCGCTGTAGGGGCTCTATAATAGTCTCCATGGAGGAAATTAATGGTGCTGTATGGGCTTTACAAATGCCTCCATGGGGGGAATTAAGGGGCGCAGTAGGGGCTCTATAGTAGGCTCCTTAGGGGGGAATGAAGGGTGCAGTAGGGAATGTATAAGAGTCTCCATGGCTGAACTTAAGGGCACAGCAGAGGCTCTAAATGTGTCTCCATAGGGGGACTTAAACTGTGCAGTAGGGGCTCTATAGGAGTCTCCTTAGGGGGGGATGAAGGGCTCTGTAGGGACTCTAGAAGAGTCTCCATGGGGGGACTTAAACTGTGCAGTAGGGGCTGTAAAGCAGGCTGCATAGGGAGGAATGTAGGGCACTGTAGGGGCTGTATAAGAATCTTCATGGAAGGACTTAAGGGCGCAGTAGGGGCTCTATAAGAGTCTCCATGGGGGAATTAAGGGGCGCAGTAGGGGCTCTATAGGAGGCTCCACAGGGGGGAATGAAGGGTGCTGTAGGGGCTCTATAAGAGTCTCCATGGGGGGACTTAATAGGGGCAGTAGAGTCCCTATAGGACACTGCATAGGGGGGAATGGAGGGCGCTGTAGGGGCTCTGTAAGTGTCTACATGGAGGAACTTAAGGGAGCAGTAGGGGTTTTATAAATGTCTCCATGGGAGAAATTAAGGGGCGCAGTAGGAGCTCTATAGTAGGCTCCATAGGGGGGAATGAAGGGCGCAGTAGGGGATGTATAAGAGTCTTCATGGAGGAACTTGTGGGCACTGTAGGGCCTCTATAAGAGTCTCCATGGGGAAATTGAGGGGCACAGTAGGGGCTCTATAGGAGGCTCCTTAGGGGGTAATGTAGGGTGCAGTATGGGCTCTATAACAGTCTCCATTGGGGAGGACTTAAGGGGCTTGGTAGGGCCTCTATAGGAGGCGCCATAGGGAGGCATGAGGAGCTCTGTAGGGGCTCCATAAGAGTCTCCATGGAGGAAATTAAGGGCACAGTAGGGGATTTGTAAATGTCTCCATGGGGGGAATTAAGGGGTGCAGTAGGGGCTCTATAGTAGGCTCCTTAGGGGGGAATGAAGTGCGTAGTAGGGGCTGTGTAAGATTATCCATGGGGGAACTTAATATGGACAGTAGAGGCTGTAAAGGAGGCTGCATAGGGAGGAATGGAGGGCGGTGTAGGGGCTCAGTAAGAGTCTTCATGGAGGGACTTAAGGGGCGCAGTAGGGGCTCTATAGGAGGCTTCAGAGGGGGGGAATGAAGGGCGCTGTAGCGGCTCTATAACAGTCTCCGTGGGGGGACTTAATATGGATAGTAGAGGCTGTAAAGGAGGCTGCATAGGGAAGAATGCAGGGTGCTGTAGGGGCTCTATAAGAGACTCTATGGACGGACAAAGGGCGCAGTAGGGGCTCTATAACAGTCTCCATGGGTGGGACTTAATGGGCAGATGTCACGGTCCACTCAGGGACTCGCTGCCATATATGTACCAATAGGCCTGATAAAGCAAATCCCCATTCAACTTGAAAAGCGTCTGTAGGGTTAATTGGACCAAGGGCTTGATGGGCTGTTGCTTCAAAAATCAGTAATTTCATGGCTTCTTCCTGAGAAGCTGTCCATTCCCATTTGACCCCTTTTCTTAGTAAATCATAAAGAGGTCTAGTGATGATAGAAAATTCTGGGATGTGTTTCCTCCAAAATACCAACAATCCCAAAACATTCTGCAAGTCCTTTTTTGACTCAGGCATTTTGATCTGATCTAAGGAGGCAAGGGTGTCTGGTGGGATGCAAGTCATCCCTCCTTTCCACCAGATTCCCAGGAATTTTACTTCTTGTGAGGGCTTTTGGACCTTTTCTGGAGGAATTTGTAAACCTAATTTCTCCAAATGTGAAATTATATTCTGTTGGGTTGCCCCCACTTCATCTATTTCCTTCCCTCCCACGAGAATATCATCGATGTACTGATAGACCCCCACGCCTTCGGGTTTGGGTGTTTTTTTCTAGCTCCTGGGCTAAAGCGTGATGGGCTAATGTGGAAGAATGTTTGTATTGTTGTAGTTTGGCTAGCTCCATGGAAGTGTAAGGTATTTGCTTAGTTGTAATTTGAATCTTCTCCTCCAGCTCACGCTCCCTCTCTCTCAGCACTTCTGTGTTTTTTAAACATTTCTCCTTTAAAGCAGCCTTTAACGAGAGGTTTTCTTCCCTTTCTTTCTCTAATTGTTGTTGCAAAATTCTCACCAAATTTTCAAGGGATTCTATAATTTTGCTTTCATTACCACATTGCCTGAGGCGATCTTCAATCGCTGCCACCAGGCTGGCTCCTAGAATGGCACAAACTCTAGCTCTGCCCTTATCTAATCTAAACTTAGACTGAGTCTGCAGAGAAATCACTCAGTCTACTACATTCTGTAAATTAGACCAATTATCACGTGCCCAGTCTTCTCCGGGTACGGAGGGTCGAGCCCCATATTTTGCCAAAAATGAGTAAAACGAGTCTCGACCTTTCACTGACTGAGAGTCTTGGTTCTCAGAGTTTTTAGTCATTCTTGCAACGAAGGGACCAAATCCACGTCGGGAAGGCTCAACTTAGTTACACAAAACACACAGTCACTGCTATGTCACCCTTCCCTTTTCCCGAGTAGTTGAAGGGGCCAAAAATCTGCTATGGGAAGGCTCCACTTAGTTACACAAACACACAAGATTGCCCCTTCACTTTCCCTAGCAGACAATTCTCATCAACATGAGAGCAACACCCCTTTAGCACTTTGAGATCTTCTGGTTTGATTCCGAGAGACAGAGCCCTCAACTTGAGTTTGGAGTGCTCTACACCAAGGCGTGTGCGATGTGTGGGAAATCTGAGTTACCCCCCCTTGCTTTCTGGACACCTCTCACCTGTCAGGTGTAGGGCCAGGTGCGGCTGGAGCAAAACGTCCTTACCCTGTTACAGACCACACACTACCTGCACTCCTCTGTTTCTTGGAATCATGTCCATAACGCCAATTTAATGTCGTGGTCCACTCAGGGACTCGTGATGATTTGTTAACCTTGATCTCGAAGCGCAAAATCAAGGCAGTCAAAATGCCAAGGGCTTATAATTCAATCAAAGAGAAACTTTATTATTTTTGCCCGTAAAGCAGCACGCGATAGACAAAGTGGAGGGAAGGAGAGGAAAAGGAGGAAAGAGGATTATAGCTACCACCACGGGTCCAAAGGCATCCCTATGGTCCCAGGCTCCGAACAGCGTCCTGCCGGTCCTCAGTCGAGACTTGTTGTCACGATGGGTGATCCATGATCCAGAGGTGGGGAGATCTCAGCTGGGGTTCAGTTAGGAACCATCTTTTATGCTCAGCAACAGCACCTCGCACCTCCTCTCTCCCATGGATTGAGGCCAATCTCCGCCTTCATTTCGCAATCCAGGCTGAACTGCGCAGGCCTCAAAAGTTCTTGCTTTGCTTGCCAGAACTCGTCTGCGCCTGCGCCACCTCGTGTTCGGGGGTCTTCTGCTTCCTCACCTCATCTTCCTCTCGTGACCGCTAGGTGACCGGAAGATCCTCTGCAAGCCTCTGCGCATGCTCTTCCCTTGTTGGCGTTGGGTCAAGAAGGAGGTGGGGTAACTGGCTGAGGTAGCAGGTGAAATCCATCTTCTGGACAGCATCTATTCAATTTTTTCTTAGATATTACTTGCAGTCCTTGGTCACGGCGACTGCTTGTTCCAGGCAGTGCCTCCATCTCGGGTCACTGCTCCTTGGTCTTTCTCCGAGTTCCTGATGGCGATGTTGATACAAGTACTGTTCTTCGGACCGAGACAAATACTGTTATTCGGACAGACTCTTACAGCGGAGTAGGGGCTCTTTAGGAGGCTGCATAGGGGGGAATGAAGGGCACTGTATGAGCTCTATAAGTGTCTCCATGGACGGACTTCAGGGCGCAGTAGGGACTCTATAAGGGTCTCCATCGGGGGACTTAAGGGGCGCAGTAGGGGCTCTATAGGAGGCTCCATAGGAGGGAATGCAGGGCGCAGAAGGGGCTCTTATAAGAGTCTCCATGGGGGAATTAAGGGGCACAGTAGAGGCTCTATAGGAGGATGTATAGTGGGGAATGGAGGGCGCTGTAGGGGCTCTATAAGAGTCTCCATGGAGGAACTTTAGGAACGCAGTAGGGGCTCTATAGGAGTCTCCTTTGGGGGGAATGAAGGGCACTGTAGGGGTTCTGTAAGAGTCTCCATGTGGGGACTTAATATGGACATTAGAGACTGTAAAGGAGGTGGCATAGGGAGTAATGGAGGGCGCTCTAGAATAGTCTTCATGGAGGGACTTAAAGGCGCTGTAGGGGCTCTATAGGAGTCTCTATGGAGGGACGTACGGGCACAGTAGGGTCTCTACATGAGGCTACTTAGGGGAGAATGAAGGGCAAAGTAGGGGCTCTATAAGAGTCTCCATGGAGGGACTTAAGGGCACAGTTGGGGCTTTATAGGAGGCTCCATAGGGGGTAATGAAGGGCACTCTAGGGGCTCTATAAGAGTCTTTATGGAGGGACTTAAAGACGCTGTAGGGGCTCTATAAGATTCTCTGTGGAGGGACATACGGGCGCAGTAGGAGTTCCACAGGAGGCTCATTAGGGGACAATGAAGGGTGAAGTAGGGGCTCTATAAGAGTCTCCATGGGGGGACTTAAGGGGTGCAGTAGGGGCTCTATAGGAATCTCCATAGGGGGGAATGCAAGGCGCTGTAGGGGCTCTAGAAGAGTCTCCATGGGGGGACTTAATATGGACAGTAGAGGCAGTAAAGGAGGCTGCATAGGGAGGAATGGAGGACGCTGTAGGGGCTCTATAAGAGTCTCTATGGAGGGACGTACGGGCACAGTAGGGTCTCTACAGGAGGCTCCTTAGGGGAGAATGAAGGGTGAAGTAGGGACTCTATAGAAGGCTCTATAGCAGGGAGTTGAGGGCGCTGTAGGTGCTCTATAAGTGTCTCCATGGGGGGGACTTAAGGGCGCATTACGGGCTCTATAGGAGGCTCCATAGGGAGGAATGAAGGACTCAGTAGGGGCTCTATAACAGTCTCCATTGGGGGGGACTTAATATGGACAGTACAGGCTGTAAAGGAAGCTGCATAGGGGGGAATGGAGGGCGCTGTAGGGGCTGTATGGAGAGATGTAAGAGCGCAGTGGGGGCTCTATAAGAGTCTCCATGGGTGGGACTTAAGGGGTGCAGTAGGGGCTCTTTACCAGGCTGCATAGGGGGGAGAAGGGCGCTGTAGGGGCTCTATAAGTGTCTCCATCGGGCGACTTAACGGGCCCAGTAGGGGCTCTATAGGAGGCTCCATAGGACAGATAGTAGGGCGCAGAAGGGGCTCTATAAGAGTCTCCATGGAGGGAGTTAAGGGCGTAGTAGGGGTCTATAAGAGTCTCCGTGGGAGGACTTAACGGGAGCAACAGGGGATTTATAGAAGACTCCATAGGTGGGAATGAAGGGCACTGTAGGGGTTGTATAAGAGTCTTCATGGGGGGACTTAAGAGGGGCAGTAGAGGCTCTATAGGAGGCTGCATAGGGGGGGAATGGAGGGCGCTGTAGGGGCTCTATAAGAGTCTCCATGGAGGGAATGGAGGGCGCAGTAGGGGCTTTATAAGTGTCTCCATGGGGGGACATAAGGGGCGCAGTAAGGGCTTTAAAGGAAGCTCCATAGGGGGGAATGAAGGGCGCAGTAGGGGCTCACTAAGAGCCTCCATGAGGGGGCTTAAAGGAAGCAGAAGGGGCTCTATGGGAGTCTCCACAGGGGAAATATAGGGCTCTGTAAGGGCTCTATAGGAGGGTACATAGGCAGGAATGAAGGGCGCAGTAGGTGTTCTATAAATGTGTCCATGGGGGGACTTAAGGGGTGCAGTAGGGGCTCTATGGAAGGCTCCACAGGGGGGAATGAAGGGCTCTGTAGGGGCTCTATAAGACTCTCCATGGGGGAGACTTAAGGGGCGCCGTAGGGGCTCTGTAAGTGTCTTCATGAGGGGACCTAAGGGGCATAGTCTGGGATTTATGGGCTGGTCCATAGGTGGAAATGTAGGGCGCAGTATGGGCTCTATAAGAGTCTCCATGGAGGGACTTAAGGGCGCATTAGGGGCTCTATAAGTGTCTCCATGGGGGGACTTCAGGAGCGCAGGTGGGGCCCTACAGGAGGCTCCTTTGGAAAGAATGAAGGGCTCAGTAGGGGCTCTATAACAGTCTCCATTGGGGTGTACTTAAGGGGTGCTCTAGGGGCTCTACAGAAGGCAGCATAGGGGAGAATGGAGTGCGCTCTAAGGCCTCTATAAGAATCTGCATGGAGGGACTTAAAGGCGCACCAGAGGCTATATAAGTGTCTTCATGAGGGGACCTGAGGGGCGCAGTCTGGGATTTATAGGATGGTCCATAGGAGGAAATGTAGGGCGCAGCATGGGCTCTATAGGAGACTCCATGGAGGGACTTAAGGGTGCAGTAGGAGCTCTGTAAGTGTCTCCATGGAGGGATTTAAGGGCGCAGTAGGGGCTCTGTAAGTGTCTCCATGGAGGGACTGAAGGGCGCCGTAGGGGCTCTATAGGACTGTGCATAGGTGGAAATGTAGGGCGCAGTAGGGGCTCTATAAGACTCTCCATGGGGGATTTAAGGGGCGCAGTAGGGGCTCTATAGGAGGATGTATAGTGGGGAATGAAGGGCACTGTAGGGGCTCTATAAGACTCTCCATGGAGGAAAGTAAGAGGGGCAGTAGAGGCTTTATAGGAGGCTGTATAGCGGGAAATGGGTGACACTGTAGGGGCTCTATAAGAGTCTCCATGGGGGGACTTAAGGGGCCCAGTAAGGGCTCTATAAGAGGCTGCATAGGGGGGAATGAAGGGTGCAGTAACAGCTCTATAAGACTCTCCATGGGGGGGACTTCAGGGCCGCAGTAGGGGCTCTATAAGAGTCTCCATGGGGGGGACTTAAGGGGCGCAGTAGGGGCTCTATAGGATGCTCCTTTGAAGGGAATGAAGGGCGCAGTAGGGGCTCTATAACCGTCTCCATGGGGGGGACTTAAGGCGTGCAGTAGGGCCTCTGTAAGTGGCTGCTTAGGGGGGAATGAAGGGCACTGTAGGGGCTCTATAACCGTCTCCATGGGGGGACTTAAGGGGTGCAGTAGGGGCTCTATAGAATGCTCCTTTGAAGGGAATGAAGGGCGCAGTAGGGGCTCTATAACTGTCTCCATGGGACTTAAGGGGAGCCGTAAGGGCTCTATTAGAAGGCTGCATATGCGGGAATGAAGGCCGCTGTAGAGGCTCTGTAAGAGTCTCCATGGAGGGACTTGAGGGCGCAGTAGGGGCTCTTTAAGTGTCTCCATGGGGGGATTTAAGGGCACAGTAGGGACTCTATACATGTCTCCATGGGGGGACTTAAGGGGCGCAGAAGGTGCTCTATAGGAGGCCTCTCTAAGGGGGAATGAAGGGCGCTGTAGGGGCTATATAAGCGTTTTCATGGAGGGACTTAAGTGCGCATTAGGGACTCTATATGTGTCTCCGTGGGTGGACTTAAGGGCGCATTAGGGGCTGTATAAATGTCTGCATGGCGGGACTTAAGGAGCGCAGTTGGGGCCCTACAGGAGGCTCCTTTGGGAAGAATGAGGGGCCCAGTAGGGGCTCCATTAACAGTCTCCATTAGGGGGGACTTAAGGGGCGCTGTAGGTGCTCTATAGGAGGCAGCATAGGGGGGAATGGAGGGCACTCTAAGGCCTCTATAAGAGTCTCCATGGAGGAACTTAAGGGCGCAGTAGGGGCCATATAAATGTCTCCATGGTGGGAATTAAGGGGCGCAGTAGGGGCTCTATAAGAGTCTCCATGGGGGGACTTCAGGGCGCAGTAGAGGCTCCAAAATAGTCTAAATGGGGGGACTTAGGGGACACAGTAGGGCTCTATAGGAGGCTCCATAGGGGAGAAGGAAGGGCACTGTAGGGGCTCTAGAAGAGTCTCCATGTGGGGGGGGACTTAAGAGGGGCAGAAGAGGCTGTAAAGGAGGCTGCATAGGGAGGAAAGGAGGGCACTCTAGGGGCTCTATAAGGGTCTCTATGGAGGGACGCGGGGGCGTAGTAGGGGCTCTGAAAGAATCTCCATGGGGGGACTTAAGGGGAGCAGTTGGGGTCTAGAAGAGGGTCCATAGGGGGGAATGTAGAGCGCATTAGGGGCTCTATAAAAGTCTCCATGGAGGGACTTAAGTGCGCATTAGGGGCTCTATAAGTGTCTCCATCGGTGGACTTAAGGGCGCATTAGGGGCTGTATAAGTGTCTGCATGGGGGGACTTAAGGGGTGCAGTTGGGGCCCTACAGGAGGCTCCTTTGGGAAGAATGAAGGGCCCAGTAGGGGCTTTATAACAGTCTCCATTGGGGGCGAAAAAAAGGGGCGCTGTAGGGGCTCTATAGCTGGCAGCATAGGGGGGAATGAAGGGCGCTGTAGGGGCTCTATGAAAGTCTCCATGGAGGAACTTAAGGGCGCATTAGGGGCTCTGTAAATGTCTCCTTGGGGGGACTTCAGAGAGGCAGTAGAGGCTCTATAGAATGCTGCATAGGGGAGAATGGAGGGCGCTCTAAGGCCTCTATAAGAGTCTCCATGGAGGAACTTAAGGGTGCAATAGGGGCCATATAAATGTCTCCATGGTGGGAATTAAGGGGCGCAGTAGGGGCTCTATAATAGGCTCCTTAGAGGGGAATGAAGGGCGCAGTAGGGGCTGTATAAGAGTCTCCATGGGGGGAGTTAAGGGAGCAGTAGAGGCTCCAAAAGAGTCTAAATGGGGGGACTTTGGGGGCACAGTAGGGCTCTATAGGAGGCTCCATAGGGGAGAAGGAAGGGTGCTGTTGGGGCTCTAAAAGAGTCTCTATGGCGGGACTTAAGAGAGGCAGTAGAGGCTCTCTAGGAGGCTGCATAGGGAGGAATGGAGGGCGCTCTAGGGACCTGTATAAGAGCCTCTGTGGAGGGACGTAAGGGCGCTGTAGGGGCTCTAAAAGAGTCCCCACGGAGGGACTTAAGGGCACATTAGGGGCTCTATAAGTGTCTCCATGGGGGGATTAAGGAGCTCATTAGAGGCTCTAGAAGAGTCTACATGGAGGGACTTTAGGGGCACAGTAGAGGCTGTATAGGAGGCTGCATAGCGGGGAATGGAGGACTCTGTTGGAGCTCTATAAGACTCTCCATGGGGGAATTAAGGGGCGTAGTAGGGGCTCTATAGGAAGGTGCATAGGGGGGAATAAAGGGCACTGTAGGCACTCTGTAAGAGTCTCCACAAGGGGACTTAAGGGGCGCAGTAGAGGCTCTATGAAAGTCTCCATGGGGGACTTAAGGGGCGCTGGAGGGACTCTTTAGGAGTGTCCGTATGGAGGAATGAAGGGCATTGTAGGGGATGTATAAGAGTCTCCATGGAGGGACTTAAGGGCGCAGAAGGGGCTCTATAGGAGGCTACATAGGGGGGAATGAAGGCTATTGTAAGGGCTCTATAAGAGTCTCCATGGATGGATTTAGGGGTGCGGTAGTTGTTTTATAAGTGACTCCATAGAGGGACTTAAGGGCGCAGTAGGGGCTCTGTAATTGTCTCCATGGAGAGACTTAAGGAGGCTGTAGGGGCGCTATAGGATGCTCCCTAGGGGGGAATGAAGGGCGCAATAGGGGCTCTATAAATGTCTCCCTGGGGGGTCTTAAGGGGGGGTAGTAGTGGCTCTATAGGAGAGTGCATACGGGTGAGTTAACGGTGGTGTAGGGGATCTATAAGAGTCTCATGGAGGGACTTAAGGGTGCAGTAGAGGCTCTATAAGAGAATCCATGGGGGGACTTAAGGGCCGCAGTAGTGGCTCTATAGGACAGTGCATACGGGGGAATAAAGAGCACAGTAGGAGCTCTATATCAGAATCCATAGGGGCGAATGAAGAATGCAGTGCCGGGCTAGGGCGGCTGGGCTGGGGCTGGTGGCACCCCCAGCGCTCTGTCCCATCCAGACAGCACGGTGGAGGACAACCCCTCCTGGGAGGCCCAGCGCGTTGTCCTCGCTGTCTTCCTGGGTGGCTGCACCTTCTCTGAAATGGCCGCACTCCGGTTCCTGGGCAAGGAGAGAGGTAGGATTTGCAGCGGGAGGGATGTCTGACGGGAGATGGGCAGAAGGTGAGAGCTCTGGAGCTCCCGTGGGAACAGCAGCGGCCATACTGGGTGCCAGCGGTGGTGAAGCCTGGAGGGGAAGGGGGTGGTGGAATCTGCGACCCCTCCCGGCTAGTGCTCCCAGGGAGCATCCCTGGGCTGGGAACTGGCAGGGATCACCAGCTGTGCCCCATGGCACAGCCCGGGCACTGACAATGCCTCTCCCCCAGGGTTCAAGTTCATCTTCCTGACCACGGCCATCAGTAACAGCGCCCGGATGATGGAGGCCACGATGGAGGCCAAGACGTGAGGCCGGGACAGGGGGCTCTGCTGCCATCCTGTCCCCAGCCCGTGCTCATAAACAGCTCTCCTGCACAGCTCTGGCTCTGGCTCTGGCTCCGGCTCTTGGGGGTGGGGGATCCCAGTAGGGCAATGGCGAACTGGGGGGGGAGTGGGCATCATGAGAACGGTGGAGAGTGCGATGGGCGGGGGGGGGAGAGATGTATGTGTCCCGTCTCCCTCCGCACCTCCGGCCCCAGCTCGGCCATTGGCTGACGGGCGGCTTGGGGCGGGGCCGGAGGGGTCGGAGCCACGGCGGCCGTTGTGGGCGGGGCTTGCGGTGATGCCCACCGCGGCGACAGACAAGCAGAGCGAGCGGGGGGAAGTTCGACCCGTCAGAGCGAGCAGCAGCCGCGGAGAGAGGCGATCACGGAGAGAGTGGCGGCCGCGGAGAGAGCGGCGATCGCGGAGAGAGCGGCGGCCGCGGAGAGAGCGGCGATCGCGGAGAGAGGCGGCCGCCATGCGGCGGAGGTGCGGGCACCGGGACCTGGCAAAGGGGGCTCGGCAGGGGCACGGGGGAGCCGCGGCGGCCCCGGCGGGGCGAGAGGCACTCGGGCAAGGGCTTCCCGGGCGATGGCGGCGGAGACCGAGTTCCGGGACACCGGAGCCCAGATCTGGGGAGGGGGTCCCGGGAGGGCGAAAGGTCGGCGGGGACCCGAGTGGGGAAGGGGACACCGGGTTCTCGGGAGGCCTTGGGGGGCGGCAGGTCAGCAACAGGGAGCTGGGCGAGGGGGCACCCGGGCAAAAGGCTCCTTGAGGGGAGGACGGCACATCTGGGACCCGGTCAAGGGGTACCTGGCCAGGGGAGGCGGTGGGTGCAGGGGCGGCCGGGACACAAGCAAGGGGGTCCCAGGCGGGGGACGGTGGGTTGAAGGGCGGCAGGCAAGGGGGTGACGGAGCGGTTGCGGCGGCTCCTGCAGTTTCGACGGTTGCTGCGATTGGAAGGACGGCACGGGCACGGGCATGGGCATGGGCACGGAAGTCCTGGGGGGTGGGGGAGGGAGGAGAGGGGGATGGGCAAGAAGGGAATCCTAGGCAAGGGGTCTTGGACAGGAGGGCAGCGGATTGCGGTCGGGAGGGGGACACCGAGGCAAGGCGTTCCCGGTGGGGTCCTGGGGGGCAGGCAAGAGTCCTGGGGACCTGGGCAAGAGGAGCAGTGGGGACCTGGGTGGGAGGCAATGGGGCAGAGGGGTCCGAGGGGGGGCTAGGAACCGGGATCTGGGCAAGGAGTACCTGGGCAGGGGAGGCGGTGGGTGGAAGGGTGGCAGGGACATGGGCAAGGGGGTGATGGAGCGTTGCCGGAAGGGGGGAAGATGGGAGTCCTGGACAAGGGGTTCCCAGATGAGAGGGCAGCAGCTGCAGTGGGGCAGGGGTTGAGGGGGGATGGACAGCCAGGCAAGGGGTTGCTGGGGGGGAGTCCTGGGGAGTGGCAGGGCAGCAACAGGGACCTGGGCAAGGGGTACCTGGGCAGGAGGTGGTGGAGGGAGGGACGACAGGGTGTCCTGGGATAGGGGGCTGCAGGGGCATGGGCAAGGGGGTGCCAGGGTGGGAAGGGCAAGAAGGGAGTCATGGAGAAGGGAGATCCCGGATAGGGGTGGGGAAACAGATGGCCCCGGGCAAGGGGGTCCTAGGGAGGTCCTGGATCCTGATGGACAGTGGTCTGTACCTGCTGCACTAGGCTGCCGTAATCCTGGCAGGATGTTTGTGAGACCTGAGGGAGGAGGAGGAGGGCAGTAGCAGCATTCAGGAAATCTCCCTCTAGCTCAGACTTGTAGCATACAGCTGTTCCTTTGCGCTGAACCTGCAGCCTGGGCGGGGGGGGGTGTCTTCAAAATGTGGGTCTGGTGCTGTATGTTTCCAGGATTGGAGTTGGACCCTAGATCCTGAAGCCTGAAACTCTTTGGGCACTGCAGAGTGACAGGCAGTGAAGCTAGTGCAGCTCCTCTGGCTCTACTTGATCCCCAGGTCCCCTCTAACTCACTTTTTCCTGTAGCTTGGCCAGGCACGGACCACCAGGCGTGTGGCTGTGAAGAACCTCAGCTCTAGAGTCAAGGACCAGTACAAGGAGAATGTGTTCCAGATAACGTCACAAATACGACCCTGGTGTTGGGGCACCTCCCAGCCTCGCGCAGGGACAAAGCCCAGGGCTCCTGGAACAGCCTTGCTGCCCCTGGGATCCAAGTCCATCATCTCTGCTATGGGCTTGGAGGTGGTGGTGCTCCCCGGCCTCTTGCCGGTACCCGCAGTGATGTGCTGGCGGTGAGGCCGTGTCAGTGCTGAATAGAGCCATAGCGGCTCTGCGGGACATCTGGGAGGAGATTGGAATCCCTGAGGAGCTGCGCCTGGAGCGCATTGAAACGGTCAAGAGGCACATCAAGGTGAGGGGCTGGGGTGGGGGTGCCCAGGCCCGCTTCAGCAGGAACTCCCAGCGTGCCAGCGTGGGGCTGGCCAGGTCATGCTTGAGTTGGGGACACCAGGGGTACCACTGCACCTCTGCCCTCCTGCTAGAGCCCTATCAGCTGCCCAGTCTCCTCTCCCTGCGTGCTCCTTCCTCGCTTTCCACCCCCACACCTGCTTCTAACTGTGCCTGTGCTGCAGGAAATCCTGGAGCTGATGGTTGCAGAGGAGGAGGGACTGAAGCAGCATCTCCTGAAGAGTATTAGCCGGTCTCGGAAGGAGGTTGATGCCCTCTGCAAGGAGCTCCAGCTGGAGCCCTTTGAGGTAAGGAATCACTTCTTGCTTCTAGGATTTTGCTGGCAGGTGTCTCCTGCTGCCTGGACTCTGCCCAGGGGGTGTCTCGGAGAGGCCAGAGCTCGTGAGCCAAATGCCTGTTCAAACCTGCTTTTCCCGCTGATTGGCAGGGCTGTGGGCTTTGCGGCTCCTTGCAAGATAGACACTGGGAGATGGTTTTGAGGGAGCTGCGTGCCTTGCAGCATCTCACTTGGTGTGTTGCTGCTGCATTTGCCTCTTCCTGGGGAACATCTAGGACGTGAGCCCTAGTTCTGAGCAAGGTCTTTGTTTAAGAAGCCTTCCTTAACTATATTAGTCAGGTGTGAGAGCTGGGGAGAAGAAAGCTGATTTCTGGACTCTTCTAGGCAGCGGAAGAAGCTACCATTCTGCAGATGGAGAAGGAATTGCGCAGCCGCATGGAGGTTTTGGAAAAACAGAAAGCGGACAGGATGCGGGAGCTGAAAACCCTGATAGACCAAGATCAAGACTTGTGCGACATCCTCTGCACAGCCCCATTCGGCATCAACACCAATGCTGTGCCCAGCCTGGACGACCTGGATCGCTACAGACGCCACTTGGCCTCCCTGGATGCTGAGAAGGCAAGTGGGGAGAGGGAGATGAGGAGGGGACAGTGCAAGGTGCTCTCTGGGTTCTAATGCCACTTGTCACTTCCAGGAGCAGCATGTCCTGCCCCGAGGAGAGCAACTATGACACTGCACCTTGAGTAAGAAAGACTCTCTGTCCCTGAGCATGACCAACTTGCACCTTGTTATCACTACAGTCCGCCCTTGCCGTTATTTATTCTCTTGATTTTCCTCCGCATGTTCTAACTTTGTATAGACTGTTCAAGAAAAGAATAAATGTCTGCTTAAACAGCTGGTGTCCTGTGTGTCTGCAGGGTGGCTGAAAGGGAGGGCAGGAGGGTGAGGCAGGGCTTTAGATTCATAGATTCTTTAAGTTTAGACAAGACCGCAAAGCTCTCCCAGTCCACCCATCAACACGACATCACTGTGCCTACTGACCATACCCTGAAGTGCCACACCTACAGAGCTTCACCGCCCTGTCAGTAAAGACTTTTTTCCTACCGTCCACTCTAAACCTCCCCTGGCACAACTTGAGGCCAGGGAGCTGGGAACATGCTTTGTACACAACACAGAGCACTAACCCAGCCATTCTGGAAAAGTAGATGTAACAAACGCCTCCAGTTCTTCAGGAGTTCCCAGGCTGCCTGTTCCACTCACCTGGGACTGAATGGAGCCCTGCCATGCCCAGGGCCGCCTGCCCACCACGCGGGAGGAGTCACGCTTCCCTGTCTTGCTCACTGCAGTGGTGGGGACCCTCATGGCTCCAGCACACAGACATAGGTGGTCCAGGGCCCACACACCACCTCCTCTGCCTGTAGCCCATGGGCCACCAGGTACTGGACGCGGCGTGGTTGATTGGAGCTGGCATCATCCTCGTGTCCCAGCTGCCCGTATTTACCTGCAGACACCACACTGGGCCATGGTGGGGCCGTGGGGCTGGAGCCCCCGGGGCTCCCCTCCTGCCCCTGAATGCCGCCCTCCCGCGGGACAGAGCCCCCGGGAAGCTCTCCTGTCCCCAAACTCTGACCGCCCCCAGGATGGGGCCCCTGGGACTACCCGCCCCCCGACCCACAGCCCCGCCTGCCATGAGGACCCCCACCCCTGAGCGCTGCCCACCTCCAAGACAGAGCCCCGGGGCCCCCTGCCCCCCCCACTCCTCGCTGCCAGGACGGGCCCCACCTCCTACCTCGGAGCACTGCCTGGCCCAGGAACCACTTTCCCGCTGCCGGGACGGAGCTCCCGATGTAAGGAGCAGGTTAATATTTGTTATAGGGTAATCATAGGAACCAAGTGCTTAGGGAACAGTAGTTGGTATGTGGGTATAGTAACTATGTAGACCCCTTGTAACCAGGGTGAAATGTAATAGAAACCGTAATTGTTTGTACAATTAATCAGTAACCATGTTGAAGTAATTGTTTGCATGATTTAAGGAAATTGTAACTAGGAGATGAAGGCTGATTCGGTCACAATGAGGATCAATAATAAATATAATGAATATGGAATATACTTATGTATTGCTTATCTAGTACATGTAAAGGGTTTGAGTTGAAAAGTTGAGGTTTGGGGATTTTTAGGTTTTAGGGCTATAGGGCAGGACCAGATTTAGTTAGCTAAGTAAAACCTGTAGCTATGGGCATAATAGAATAAAAGAACAACATATTGTCTGAAAACCCTGAAGCAAGAAGCTTTAGGGAACAGTTCCTGATGAATGGGTACAGCCTGCCTTAGGACCAGTTAAAATTGGCTCATAGGTCTGAAAGGAAGCCAAAGAACGACTGAGTCTGTGCAAAAAGTTCAACCTTGAAGAAGACTACTTTATCCTCACAACCACCGACGACCACCACTAGGAGGAACTGCGCAAGCGCAACGGGGAGGAGACAATTTTATTATGAAGCATTATGATGCATATGTATAGGCGTATTGGGAAATCATATGAATATGTAACACTTTACTGCATTTAAACTGGGATGAGCTGCTGGAAGGGGGGGCACATCTTTGGAGGAGAGATCCCCCGTGTCCCCAGCGCTGGAAAAAGCACCTACGTAATCATTCTATGGTTATGTGGTTTTTGAACGCTAACACCGAGAGCCCCGGGACCCCTCCCAGCGTCTCCTGGACAGGGCAGCGTCTCCTCTCGCACCCCATGTCCTTGCTGCCCGGCTGGAGACGGAGACCCCGGCGCTGCCCACCACTGCCCTGGCCTGCCCAGTTTCATGCTCGGCCATGGGGCTTCCCCCACGCTCCTGCCCTGCCTGGGCACCTGTCCCTGCAGCCCCAGTGTCAGTCCCTGTTGCATGGTCCAAGGCCTCCACTGTCCAGTAGGTGCCAGCAGGGTCCCTCCAGCCTGGGCACTGCCCCCCAGGACAGACCCGCGGGTCCCCTTGCTGCCCTCCTCCCCCCACTCCTCTGCTCCACCTCACAGGTGTAGCCACGATCCTGGCACAGGAGGCTGGCGTGACCGACATCGTTGTGCTGCAGGTAATGCCCTGCCCGCTCCTGCCACCTGCAGCCCCGCTCCCACCTGATCCGGACCTGGCATCCCCCAGCCCTGCTCCCCGACTCTGCTCCCCATCAGCCACCAGCACTGGCATAGAATCATAGAATCGTTTGGTTGGAAAAGACCTTTGAGATCATTGAGTCCAACTGTAACTGTCCACTACTAAACCAGATCCCTGAGCGCCTCATCTAACCATCTTCTAAACACCTCCAGGGATGGGGACTCAACCACCTCCCTGGGCAGCCTCTGCCGGTGCCTGAGAACCCTTGCAGTGAAGACAGTTTTCCTGATACCCAATCTGAACCTGCCCTGGCACAACTTGAGGCCATTTCCTCTCCTATTGCCTGTCACTTGGGAGAAGAGACCACCACCCGCTTCACTACAACCTCCTTTCAGGCATTCGTAGTCAGTGACGAGGTCTCCCCTTAGCCTTCTCTTCTCTAGGCTAAACACCCCCAGTTCCCTCAGTCACTCCTCGTAAGCTGCATCCCCTAGCCCTGCTCCCCATCAGCCCCACTTGCCCCTGTTCCCACTCCCCACCATCCCCTGCCGTTGCTGCTGCCCGCTCCCTGCCCAGGCTGCCCTCCTGCATGACACGGTGGAGGACACGGACACGACCCTGCCCGAGCTGGAGGAGCGGTTCGGAGCGGCAGTGCGGGCCGTGGTAGCGGAGGTGACTGATGACAAGGCATTGCCGCGGGCAGAGCACAAGCAGCTTCAGGTGGAGCGGGCACCAGGCTGCAGCCCTCGTGCCAAGCTGGTGAAGTTGGCGGACATGCTGGACAACCTACGGGACCTGAACCGCTGCACCCCACAAGGTACGGCCTGTACCGGGGCCAGGGCACCAGCACTGCAGCACTGGCATTGCAGTTGGGGCATCAGCATGGCAGCACCAGCACTGCAGCCTGGGTGCCGGCACCATGGCAACAGCACCGGCACTGCAGCCTGAGCACCGCCTGCTCGGGGGGCGCTCCCCTGTTCCCAGTGCAGTGCTGAGGGCTGGCTGGGACCTGGCCTGGCTGCAGAGGGGTGTCTGGTGGGTGCTGTCTCAGCTGAAGGCGGCAGTGGGGGATGTCCAGTGGGACCCAGCTGTAGAGAGGTGTGCAGTGGGTGCTGTGGTGCAGCCTGGCTGCAGGTTGCGGGGGCGGGGTCCAGTGGGTGCTGGTGGGGCTGCAGGTGGCAGGGGTTGTTCGGTGGCTGCCGGTAGGGCTGTAGGCAGTGTGGGGTGGCCGGTGGGTGTTGTCCCGGCTCAGTCCCTGTTCCCCCCACAGGGTGGTCGCCGCAGCGCGTGCACGAGTACTTCGAGTGGGTGGCGCGGGTGGCGGCCGGACTGCGCGGGACAAGCCCGCAGCTGGAGGCGGCACTGCAGCGGCTCTTCGAGGAGCGTGGTGTGGCCCTGTTGATTTGCGGAATAAAGACCCCCACAACTCGCAGAGAGTTATGAATTCAGGCATGTTTATTACACCAGTGGACAGCAGGTCGGATAGCTCCAAAAAACCCTGCGCCCCGAGCAAAGGACAGGTCAGCATTTATTGCCCAAGGACATACATATTCATTACATTTATTGATTAGTCCATTAGTAACATATGTTTCATCCCTCTTGTGCGTGCGCAGTGTCCCTTTGTGGAGGTCATGCAAGGGTCCTTCCTGCAGACTCAGTTGGCATCCTGCTTGTGGTCTTGGACCTTCCTGTCAAGGGTGCTTGAAACTTCCTCCTGTCATAAAATGCGTTCCAATAATTGACAGGAACCAGCTCAATTAAAGCCAATGAAATTTATTTAGCAAGCAGGCAATAAACAAAACAGCGCTGGGCGGCCGGGGAGTCTTCGCTCCGCCAACGACCGCACCCTCTTCTTTTTCTTCGGCATTGTTCAGCGATTTCGGGTGCTCATCCGGCTAAGTATTCCCTCACTTTACACATTCTTTAGGCCCCAGGCTCTTCTTTACTTATGCTAAGTAAGTTAGTTGGGCCGGGGCTCCTCCTTGCTTATGTTAAACGGTTTATGCTAAACGGTTTAATGAACAAACCCTTATCTTTCACAATCCCCCCTTTTTCTGTTTTTCTGCATTTTGTTCAGTAAACCGTGGCAGTTCCTGGTGACTTAATACAAAAACGTCACCCACTACCTCTTCCTCTCCTGCAATAGGTTCATACTTAGCGTGGATAAGCATTAAATGTGCAGCTTCTAATCGATTCTTTACAATGCTTATTAATTTGTTAAAAATACATAGCCCAAATGTAAGCCCAGCGATTAAAGTAATATTGGCCCGGCTATACTGTGGGCTAAAATTATACCGCTGCTGGAGTCTGGTTTAGGTGGAGTGCATTCACTTGGGCCCCAGCCTACTTTGAAGAATTTATCAGGCCCTGCCCCTGGCTTCTAGGCGGATGCAATGGTTTCGCAACTCCAATATGACCAATAATACTGATTAGGACTATTATAATAATTTCACCCTGGGTTGGAGGCTGGGCACAAAAAATAAAATCCTTTTTGCGTTGGCTAGATTCGGTTTTTGCAAAAATTTATGTACACAATTTGACACAAGGTAGGTGTAAAACTGGGAGCTCCAGGAGTGGTAATAGTCTGGATTATGTGTTGATCTTCCCACTTAATCAGGCTCCATTTAAATGGTTGGTGGGGGCTTCCTTCAATCTGACTACACCACATTCCCAAGATGTATAGTATCATGGTCAGTCTAGAGCGACGTGATTTTGCCTCGGTTGCCAGTTTACAAAATTTATTCCCGGATTAGGGTTAGCGTTGGACAGTGCATAACTCTGTCCCCAGAATTTTTCCCTCCACTGGTTCTTACTCCTCTGCCTCCACTCGGCGACTCGAGTGCTGCGAGCCCCGGGGATATTCATCTTCTCGGCAGCAAGAGTACTCTTCAGGAGGCTCCAGTTATTTCGTGTTCCCTATCCGGGAAGGTTCACCAAGGCAACTTAAAGTCTCTCTTTCTTCTCGAGGCAAAAACTCCTGCCACTCTTTGACTGACTTCTTCCCATGAATCTTTAACACATTTGCTAATAGCTCTTTCCCAGTGAACAGTTCTAAATTCTCGATGTATAGGAAGGTACAGTTCCCAACCACAAAACAGTTTTTCTACGTCTGCCTTATACCATTGGCCACGACCTCCCCCAAAACGCCTACAGTCACTACAACAAGGTTGTCTTCTTGTTGCAATACAAGCCCAAGTATCTTCACATCTGACACATCTATAAATGACCCAGCACTCATGATTTTCCCACGGATGCTTTATACAGGGTATCCCAGTTCCCCAAAAGGGTCCCTCTCGAGGTAAAAGTCTCTCATCAGTGATATCTGGTGTTACTTCGCAACAGTGTGCAACGAGTCTTTCATCTGACGACTTGTACAGTCCTGCACCTCCTGTTTGATTCGGTATTCTGCTCAGGTGCCAGGGCGCGAATGAAACCCTTCTCAATGTCTCTCCCGGGGTAACCTGGAACCATTCATATAAACTTTGTTTAATTTCTCTTGGGGAGCTTGTCATTCAGTCTTGGAGTTGCAGTTCGTTTTATTGTCAGCTTCAATTCTCCTCGTGCGCTCGTGACCGTCCAGAGTGGGTCCGCCACGGGTCCCTTCACTCGGCTTGCATGAGTCCACCCCTGCTCCGCTGTCCAGACAGCTGTTTCTGTGGTAAGCAAAACAAGATATGGCCCTTCCCAGCGGGGTGTTAAAGGTGTTTCCATGACTTTATTAAAACTTTATCTCCCGGTTTTATCATATGTATTTTCATATCTAAGGGAGGTCTTTGGACTAATAAACCCTTTTTTCTCTCAATTCCTCCCGCCTACTCATCAATTGGGTTAAGTATGGTGTCAAGTGGGAATTTTGTAGTTGAGGATGTTCATTAGGAGCCTCCATATCATACATAGGGCATTCCGTACAACATTTGAAAAGGGGAAATCCCTGTGTCAGTCCGAGGTTGTGTTCTTATATTTAACAGAGCAAGGGGGAGGCATTTGGTCTATGACATTTTAGTTTCAAACATTAACTTAGTCAATTGCTCTTTTATTCTTCCATTCATTCTTTCTACTCTGCCCGAGCTTTGGGGGTGCTAAGGAGTGTGATGCTGCCACTCAGTTCCTAGAGCTGAGAGCATATCCTGGGCCACTTTAGATGTGAAGTGGGGTCCCCGGTCTGAATCTATCACCTCCACTACTCCATACCTGGGCATGATTTCTTCTAAAAGTATTTTCACCACGGTTTGGGCTGTGGCCTGAGTCGTGGGGAATGCTTCTACAAAATGGGTTAAGTGGTATTTATACCTCCCAACCTTGGGTAATTCAGTAAAGTCAATTTGGACATGTGAAAAAGGTCTATGTGCTAGTTCCCTCCCCCCGTGCACTCTCTCTGAACTGACTCCTGTTAGTTTTCTGGCAAGTGAGGCAATCTTGCGTTACTCGTTTTGCTAAATTATAAACTCCAACACACATATATTTGATTGCAAACTGGTCTGCCAAGGCTTGGATTCCCCAATGGGTCTTTTAGTTTATTATAAAGGAACTTTACCTTTCCGCTAAAGTTCTCGATCCACTGTCTGCAGTATCCGATCAGTCCCAATAGCTGTCGGACCTGTCTTTTGGTTCGGGGAACTGTGATTGATAAAATTCTATTTACCCTCTCGGGGTCTAGTTTCTTGCTCCCCTTATTCAATCTATGTCCTAGATATTTCACTTCTTCTTCTACAAACTGCAATTTAGCTTTAGACACTTTTAATCCTTATAGGCTCAAAAAAAAAAAAAAATAAAATAAATTAATAACTTAATGGTTTCTCTTTTAACACTGTCCTCTTCTTTTCCTGCCAATAATAAATCATCTACATATTGGACCAGAGTGATTCCTTCTCCTAACTCATAGTTTTGTAATATTTGTTCCAAGGCTTGTCCAAACAAATTAGGGGATTCCGTAAACCCTTGCGGGAGCACGGTCCACCTTAACTGCTGTTTTCTATGAGTATCCGGATCCTCCCATTCAAATGCAAAATAATCTCGGCAATTTGCCTTCAAGGGGCAAGCCCAGAATGCATCTTTTAAGTCTATGACACTATACCACTGGTCCTCCGGTCTTAATTGGCTCAATAAGGTGTGTGGATTGGCCACTACAGGGAATCCGGCCACCGTTCTCTTATTGATTTCTCTTAGATCATGCACCAAACGGTACTTCCCATCTGTTTTCTTTACAGGTAGGATGGGTGTGTTATATGGGGACATACAGGGTTCTAACAATCCCTGTTTAATTAGTCTGTCGATTTCAGGTTTCAATCCCTGTCTTCTTTCTTCGGATAAGGGATATTGTTTTATCCGAACTGGTATCTCTGGGTCTCGTATCGTAACTACAAACGGGGCGATATCCAGTTTTTCAACAGTTTCCGGAGTATACCACACTTCTGGGTTTATTTCTCCCTCATCTACTGCTCTCAAGGGACATAATTTAATATGTATCTGGTCCTTTGTTGTCTCTAAACTGATTCCCAATTCTATCATTAAGTCCCTTCCCAAGAGGTTATAGTCGGCCTCTGGTACTAATAATAAAGATCCCACCCTTATTTTAGAATCTGTTTTCAATAACACATTTTTAATTACGGGAACCTCAAAAGGTTCACCCTTAGCTCCAATCACTTGTACTTTATCTGAGGACGGTTTACATCCTGGAGGTAACCTCTGGATGGTAGATCTTTCTGTCCCTGAGTCCACTAGGAACTCAACTACTTGTTGCTGGAGACCCACCTTTAATTTTATCAAGGGCTCTGTAAAGTTCCTGGTCCCCAGCAAATAGAGCCCCTGACCCCCCCCCTAATCTTCTTTAAACATCCTCTCATCTTTCATTCGTTGCCGACATTCCTTTCTCATGTGTCCTGGCTTTCCTCAATAAAAACACGTCCATCTCTTTCCTTCCACCCATTTTTCTCGTCCCCTGTTTCCCATGTCCCGGCGAGAAGAGGTGTTTCCTCTCCGGGGTGGGACTGCCTTCTGTCCTTCTCGCACCACAGCTACCATCATTCTCCCTTGCCTTTTATGTGTTTCTTCCTCCCTCCTAACATATACCTTTTGGGCTTCCCTCAAAAGTTCATCTAGTCCACGGTCTTGCCAATTTTCAATTTTTTTCTAATTTCTTTCGGATGTCTTGCCATGATTTAGCCACAAACTGCGTTTTCAATAGAGCCTCTCTCCCAGGGGTATCGGGGTCTATTCTTGAATACAACTGCAAGTTCTTTCCCAACCTTTCTAACCATTCTGTAGGTGTTTCATCCTTTTTCTGCTGCTCATTAAGGGCCTTACTGATGTTCTGCCCTCTGGAAACTGATTGCCTAATTCCCTGGATTATAATATTTCTCAGATCTTGCATTTCAATCCGATGTACTGGATTCTGATTATCTCAATTAGGCCTTTGTAATGGCCATTTAACATCTGCTGGCGGTCCTTGTTGGTGCTGCTGATCCCATAATCTTATTCCGGCCCGCCTTATCATTCCTCTTTCTTCTACACAATATTCCCCTAATGGACTGGATCTCATCCCAGGTGTAAATGTTGGGGCCGAGGAACTGATCCAGCCTCTCAGCGACCCCTAGGGGATCGCCTAGCAGGCTCCCCATTTCCTTTTTTTTTTAAATTCTCGCACGTCCCCTGAGTTAAGAGGGACGGCGACATATCCTACCCCAGGAACGGGACCTCCCATTGCCAGCTCTCTTAGCGGATATAGTTGCGGAGGTTCCTGCATTTTTCTTGTTTGACTTCTAGTAATTTTTTTTTTTTTTTTTTTTTTTCGTTTTAGTTCTTCCTTTTCCCTTAAGGGGAACAACCCAGTTCTAGTTTCGGCTACGAGAGCCGCATACTCACTTTCCTCCAATTTAAACGGTTCTTTCGAGTTAACATATATATTTAATGCCTGACAAATCCAATCCTCAAATGAGCCAAAAACTGGCCAATCCAAATGATCTCCTGTGTATCATTTTTACTTTACTTTTCCTCTTCTTGAGGGGTAATCATCCCAATAGGTTATCATTAACCCAAAGGGGCTGCCTGGGGGGATCTTGGGGAGACTCACCTTCTCCTCCCCCCCCCATGGGACCAAAGGGCTTGCTTTTCCTTTGTCCCATCTTCCGAGGTGCCTTCAATCACACACACACACGCTTCCCCCCGCTCGTGGCCCAGTCCCTCGCGGGATTTGGGAACCGCACTACTAGGGGGTCCGCATTCGCTTCGCCCACAATTGGACGTGTCACACGGCACACCTCGGGATACCCAATCCCAACCGAACGGATAACCAGCCTCTACTTACGCGTCCCAAGCGTCTTCGTTCGGGGCTTCGTGCACAAAGATTACGGGATTCCCGGAGTTCTTTTGTTTATTGCCCAAATTTAGGTTCGTCGGGTCGAGGGCTGGATGGGTCCGTCCGAGTAAGAGCCGCTTTACAGCGAGGCGCCCCCCTTTACCCGGGATCCACTCCGGGTAGCCTCGATCCGAGTCACGGCACCAATTTGTCATAAAATGCGTTCCAATAATTGACAGGAACCAGCTCAATTAAAGCCAATGAAATTTATTTAGCAAGCAGGCAATAAACAAAACAGCGCTGGGCGGCCGGGGAGTCTTCGCTCCGCCAACGACCGCGCCCTCTTCTTTTTCTTCGGCCTTTTTATTGCGTTGTGGGGTAAATTTCCATTGTTCAGCGATTTCGGGTGCTCATCCGGCTAAGTATTCCCTCACTTTACACATTCTTTAGGCCCCAGGCTCTTCTTTACTTATGCTAAGTAAGTTAGTTGGGCCGGGGCTCCTCCTTGCTTATGTTAAACGGTTTATGCTAAACGGTTTAATGAACAAACCCTTATCTTTCACACTCCTTGTCAGCGCAAAAGTTCTAACCATCTCCTTATCAGCAGATGCTCCTAGACCAGTTCTCCTTTATCAGCGGATGCTCCTACAGAATTCCATTGTGAAACCCCCCTCCTTGCAATTTGGCTCGTGAGAATATACAAAGGCCTAAAGTCCCACATCACTGTGACCGGCACCGGGCCCTGTGACCTCCCTCGGGCCTCGGTTGCGCGGGCGGACAATAAACACGATCGCGCGTTGCCGCGGTGACGGGCACTTCCGGCGCGGCGTTCCGGGCGGCTCCGCGGCCGCGCTTGGGCGTTCCGGGCGCCGCGCCGCGCCGTCCCATCCCGCCATGGCGGCCACAGGCCGCAGCGACGCGCCCGAGCCGCCAGACTTCGGCATCCTGAAGCGGCTGGCGCGGGACCAGCTCATCTACCTGCTGGAGCAGGTTCGGGCCGGGGGAGGCAGTACCAGCAGGGGAGAGGGCTCGGCCCGAGGCGGGGCCGGTGGCGGCGGGGAGTGGAGCAGCCGGGGGTGCCCAGGACCAGAGGAGAGGGGTCCTGGTACCGGAGGGGAGGGGGCTTGGCGCGGGGGAGGCCCGATACCAGGGGTGGGCGGAGCAGCCAGGATTCCCGGTAGAGGAGAGAAGGGAGCTCGGTACCGGAGGGGGAGGATTCCGGTACCAGAGAGGAGGGGACTCGGCTCGGGAGAGGTCCGTTACTGGAGGAGTGAGGAGCAGCCAGGGGTGCCCGGTACCGGAGGGGAGGGAGCTCGGTACCGGAGAGGAGGGGACTTGGCTTGGGCTTGGCCCTGTACTGGAGGGGAGAGGAGGGGAGCAGCCAGGCGTGCCCGGTACCGCAGGGGAGGGGGCTCGGTACCGGAGAGGAGGGGGCATGGCTCGGGATGTGCCCGATACCGGAGGTGCTCGGTACCGGCTGGGAGTGGGCTCAGCCCGGGAGGGTCCCGGTCCTAAGGGGGGCCGCAGCAGCCGCGGTGCCGTCCCACGAGCTGCTCGCCCGCAGCTACCCGGGAAGAAGGACCTGTTCATCGAGGCCGATCTCATGAGTCCCCTGGACCGCATCGCCAGCGTCTCCGTGCTCAAGGTGTGTGGCTGGGATGGGACCCGGCCAGTGCTGGTGTTGCTGCTGGTGCTGCCTACACTTCCAGCACTGCCCACGCTGCCAACACTACCAGTGCTCCCAGTGCCACCAGAGCTGCCCTTGCTGCCAGTACGCTGCCAGCATTGCCGGTGGCTACCCGCATTACTGTTGGTGCTGGTGCTGGTGCTGCCAGTGCTCCCTATGATGCCCTTGCTGCTGATGCTCCCTGCACTGCTGGTGCTGCCCACCCTGCCGGCACGTCCCATGCTACCAGTGGTCCCAGTGCCACCAGATCTTCCCCAGCTCCCGGTGCCACCCACACTACCCTTGCGTTCGGTGCTGCCTGTACTCCACACACTGCCAGCATTGCTGATGCTGCCTACCTTACTGATGGTACTGGTGCTGCTAATGCCCCCCATGCTGCCCTTGCTGCTGGTGCCGCCCACGCTGCTGGTGCTCCCTGTGCTGCCCACACACCCCACGCTGCCGGTGCTCCACGTGCTGCTGGTGCTGCCCTTGCTGCTGGTGTTGTAGGTGCTCTGTACGCTGCCAGTGCTCCCCGCTCACAGCCCAGTCTCTCCCTGCAGCAGCACGAGGTGGACAAGCTGTACAAGGTGGAGAGCCGGCCAGCCACCAGCGCCAGCGACCAGTGAGTACTGTGCTGCAGTGGCACTGGGGCTGCCAGCCTGGCCTGGGGCCAACCCTGCAGCACGCACACTCAGGCCAGGCCAGGGGCATCTGCAGCAGACAGAGGCTGTGGGACAGGTGTCTCTCCCAGCTCTGGATTTGGCTCTGCTGGCCCGGATGGGTCCCAGGCAGAGCTGAGGGAAAGGGGCTGGGGAAGGCCCAGCACAAGTGGCCTCTGACCACGCTGTCGCTCTGTGTCAGCAGGTTCTGCTTCCTTGTCCGGCCCCGGATCAAGACGATGAGGTACATTGCTGGTGAGTGCCAGTGGTGAGGAGGCGTGTCCATCACTGGATGAGACCTCAGCCCCACTGCTTGGGCCGGGGTTCCTGCTCGGGGACACCAGTGGCCGAGTGGCCTTGAGAAGGGCTTTTGATGAGTCTGTGGCCTCGCCAAACACCCTGTGCACAAGGTTAATCTCCCTGCCTGAGGTATTTCAGGTCCTGTGGAATGCAGGACCCTAGCCCTCAGCAGCTGGGAGGAGCTGTGCTGGACCAGGGAAGTGGAAGTCATTGCTGAATCCGCACGGTTTTAATCCACAGATATTGTCAACGCTGACAAGATGTCAGGTAGATGCAGGAAGTACAAGATTATCTTCAGCCCCCAAAAGGTCAGCTTGACCACACTCTGCTGCTGTTACCCCCTCAAGTCTGTCTCTGCCTAGTCTTCCACCCACACCAAAAGTTCTTCATTTCTAATCCAGTAAAGTTCAATTAACACCAAACGCATGGGAATGGGCCATTCCCCTCCATTGCCAGACCTTGTCTGCACACTTTGAGGCCAGCTGGGCTCTGAGGGTCTCTCCTTCTCTTCCAGTTTTATGCTTGCGAGATGGTGCTGGAGGAAGAGGGCATCTTTGGGGGTGAGTGGAGCTGCGCTGCTGTTCCTGCCCCTTCCCAAGGGCTGGCTTGCAGGAGCTCTACTGCTGCAGAATCCCAGCTGAATCCCAGTACTGGGATCCCTGTGTTGGCAGGGCTTGTGGGTTCCCTTGAGCCTGGCTCCATGCCAATGGGCAGGCATGCGTGCACGCACCACAGCCGTGGCACCTATCCTCTGTCTCCCAGAAGGAGAGAGGCTTCTGCCCCAAATCCCTGTGGAAAAGCACCATCTCCCTGCTCCCTGCACCCCTCTTTGTGGGGCTGTTGTGATTCCTGGGGCTGTTTCTGCTGAGGGCTGGGTAACTGTCACCTTTCCCTGTCCCAAACTCAGATGTCACCTGCGACGAGTGGTCCTTCTACCTCCTGCCCTTGGACGAGGACATCATCAGCATGGAGCTGCCCGAGTTCTTCCGCGACTACTTCTTGGTCAGTGGGACACTGCCCTGTGGGGCAGCCGCCTTTCCTTTGCTTGTCCCCTGGGCTTAGGACAGAAAAGCTTTGTTCCGGTGCATGATGTCCTGCTCCGTCCCCTTAGCCCTCACCTGCTGTCGAGGTGCCTTTTGCTGCAGCGGCTGCTCTGATGAGCTATGATAACCCCCCACTCCGCACACAACCCCCTGTGCTGGCCCTTCCTCTGCTCAATCCCAAGCAGCTTCGGGGCGTCCCACTGTGTTCCAGTGCATTGTCCTCCTGGAAGCACCCAGCCCATGGCCTGCTCCATGCCTTGTCCATCTTCAGTCGAGTCGTTTCCCAGCCAGCCTCCCCAGATTTGCTCCATGACGTCTCGTTGTCCCTGCAGGAGGGAGATCACCGCTGGATCCACTCCATCGCTCGAGCCCTGCAGTTGCTGAACTCACTGTATGGGCCTTTTGGCAAGGCCTACGGGATTGGCAGGGCTGCCAAGGTAAGGCCCACGCCTCTGGGATCAGCTGGAACACGGGGAGGCCTCTCTGGTCGCTGTAAGGCATATGGCTCGCAGGGAATCAAACCCATCAGCTGCGTGACGTCTGTGTCACCACCGAGGTGGCATTGTGCTGCTGCCCCTTCCCAAGTGGCTCTGGGGGCTTGGCAGGTTTCCAGGGTGCCTGCATTCCTGTGTCCTGGGCATGGGTAGCTGCGTCTGCTGCGCGTTGGGGCGTTGTGGAGCACCCCATGCTCCGGAGCAGGAAGCGCTGGTGCCCAGCCCAGGCTGGTGAGTCCCGGGGCCCCTGCGGCCGGTTCTCCCTGTGGGATGGCCCACGCCCTTGGCTGGCCCACCATGGCAGTAGCACATCAGGGGTCCTTGGTGGGATGAGGCAGCCTGGGCTGCCTCCCCAGGCCCTGGCACGTTCTTCCATCACAGATGAGCTATGAGCTGTGGCGGGACCTGGAGGAGGAGGGCGAGGGTGACAGCCAGGGCAGGAAGCCCGAGATTGGCAACGTCTTCCTCATGGACAGAGGTAGGCTGGACCGAGGCAGGCAAGAGCTGGCTGAGGAGAAACAGCAGCTCAGCCAGATAAGTTGAGAGAGAGGCTTTGCTGGCTGCAGGGAGCAGCAAGAGGCTTGAGGTGGCCAAGGCCAGGCAGGGCAGGTGAGGGGAGCAGGAGGGCAGGCTGGCCACCGGCTCTCATTGCAGATACAGACTACGTGACAGCGTTGTGCTCCCAAGTGGTCTATGAGGGGCTGGTGGATGACACCTTCCGCATCAAGTGTGGTAGGTTGCTGGGGAAGACGCCAGAGCAGCATGGGGCTCTCTGTGGAGTCTTCAGGGTTTGTGTGTGCAGCAGCCGAGGCTTTTCCCCATGGGCACAGAGCCGGTGTGGCTGCTGGAAAGCTGTCCACGGCCATCTGAGCAGCTGGGTGGGCGTCCCCCATCTCCACTGCTTTGTGCAGCAGGGCCAGCATGTAGGCATGTCACTGTTGGCCAGGGTAAAGCAGCTTTTGGTCCTTCTCCACAGGGAGTGTGGATTTTGGACCAGAAGTCACCTCTTCTGACAAAAGCATTAAGGTGCTGCTTAATGCCCAGGACAAGGTGAGTCCTGTTTGCGTGCCGCAGGGGCAGCGGGTCCCCCTGTTGTGCTCTGTGCCCATGTGCAACAGGAGTAGGCTGAGCGGAGCGATTCTTCCCCTAAGCCTGATCAGGAGCAGCCAGCTGCTGCTGGGCCTCAGAGCACAGGTTGGGATGGGTTAGGGTACAAAGACCAGAGAAATGGGGTCTGCAGGCACAGCTGGGCTCCTGTAGTCAGCAGAGTCCCTGTGTGCAGGGATGTGTCGTGCTGGCGAGTCGAATTTTGGGGCACTGACCTCCATGGCTGGAGCAACTCTGCTCTGAGGACAGGCTGAGAGAGTTTGGGTTGTTCAGCCTGGAGAAGAGAAGGCTCCGGAGGGACCTCCTAGCGGCCTTCCAGTACTGAAAGAGGCTCCAGGAAAGCCATGGAGGGACTTCTTACAAGAGCATGGAGTGATAGGTTGGGGAATGGTTTTAAATTGGGAAGTAGAAGATTCAGATTAGACATTAGGAGGACATTCTTCACAGTAAGGGTGGTGAGGCAGGTTGCTCAGGGAAGTTGTGGCTGCCCCCTCCCTGGCTGGAGGTGTTCCAGGCCAGGTTGGGTGGGGTCTTGAGCAGCCTGGTCTGGTGGGAGGTGTCCCTGCCCATGGCAGGGGGGTGGAGCTGGAGGATTTTTAAGATCCCTTCTGACCCAAACCATTCTATGATTCTGTGATAGCACCTTGTCCCACTGCTGTCCAGCATTGGCTCTGGGTGCTGCGGTGCTGGGGGCTGTGGCTGACAGGGCCCCGTGCTGGCACAAGAGCACAGGGTGTGTGCCCAGCGCTGACTGCTCTGGTGCTCCCTGCAGGTCTTCAACCAGATTCGCAACGAGCACTTCTCCAGCGTGTTTGGCTTCCTGAGCCAGAAGTCACGTAACCTGCAGGCACAGTATGACGTGAGTATTGCCGTGGTGCGCGGGATGCCCATGGTGCTGTGTCTCTGCAGCCGAGTCACTTCCCTGGATGCTCTTTCTTCTGCAGCGGCGCCGCGGGATGGACATCAAGCAGATGAAGAACTTTGTCTCCCAGGAACTGAAGGGACTAAAACAAGAGCATCGCCTGCTGAGCCTGCGTAGGAGCCAGGGCTGCAACAGCAGGGAGGGAGAGGCCCTCAACCACTGCAGTGGCTACCTGGGCTCCTGGGGGGTGCAGGGGGAGCTGAAGGCCCCTGCTTGTCCTGGGGAGTGGCAGAGGCTGTGAGCGGTGGGCGGGGCAGCAGGGGCTGTTGGTCCATGCAGGTGTCTGTAGCGGGGCTGTGGTGATGAGCTGTACGCGGAGTCTGTTTCTCCTCCCAAGTGCCCACCTCTCTTGGCTGTGCAGATATCGGTGCTTGCGAGTCCATTATGAAAAAGAAAACCAAGCAGGACTTCCAGGAGATGATCAAGACTGAGCATTGTGAGTACTCTTCTCTGTCCCAGTCCTCACTCCCCATCCCTCCACTCTAACCCACTTGCCCCGGGCCTAGGCAGCCCTAAGCCTGGGTCCCCTCTGTGTGGCCATGGTCTTCCTGACCTTCAGGCTGAGATGGCTCTCGAGGTCCTAAAGAGGGTCCAGCCTCACCCTGAGGAGGTTTGGTGTGTGTGGTAGAAGGCCCAGCTTCGCAAGCCTGCCCTGTTCCACGGGGCACGGGGAGGGAGCTGAGCATGGCCTCTGGCTCCGTTAACTGGAGAGAGGGCCCTAGGGGTGGGAAAAGTGAGGCTGGCTCTTCCCCTGCCACAGCTTTGCTGGAGGGCTTCGACATCCGTGAGAGCACCAGCTTCATAGAGGAGCACATTGACCGGCAGGTGAGACCGTGCCAGGCTGGAGGGATGGGTTCTTGGCCACCTTGTCCTGCAGCAGGGCTCACCGCCCGCTCCCATGCAGGTGTCCCCCATCGAGAGCCTGCGCCTGATGTGCCTCCTCTCCACCACGGAGAACGGTGAGGTGTCCAGCTGTGCTGGGCAGGGAGGGCTGGCACCGGGGCCCTCCAGCCTGGGCGCAGAGCTCACCCTGCTGCTCCCCACAGGTCTCATCCCCAAAGACTACCGTTCTCTGAAAACGCAGTACCTGCGGGTGAGTGTCCAGGGACAGTGCTGCCCAGGGTTGCTCAGGCTGTCTCCACAAAACAGCCCCTGTCTCTGCATCTCCGCAGGAGCCCTGAGCCCTGCCTGCCCCTGCCCTGTTGCCTGTGGGGTTGCCCTGAGCAGCCTCCTCATGGAGATGGCACCCTGCCACCTTTCTGAGCTCGCAGCCGGGGCTCCACGCTGATCCGCCTGACCCTTCTCCAGAGCTACGGGCCTGAGCACTTGCTGACCTTCCACAACCTCAAGCGCATTGGGCTGCTGACAGAGCAGTCGGCCGGAGAGACCCTGACCGCTGTAGAGAGCAGAGTCAGCAAGCTGGTGACAGACCGCGCTGCCGGTGAGAGCCAGCCCTCCGCCCCGGGTCCCTGGGGAGCCGAGAGCAGAGCCCTGCCCTGTCAGGAGCTGCTGCTCCAGAACTGGCTGGAAGCACGTGGCAAACGTGAACGCTGTGGACCCAGAGCTAGGAACGGGGCAGGGGCTCTGCCCATGGGAGCAGCAGGGCTGGCAAGGACCACTGCCAGCCTGGAGCTCTGCGTGAGGCTGCTCTCTCCTGGGCACATCCCTCTGCCCAGCCTGCTGCTGGCAGGGCTGTGACTAATCCCAAGGCTCTGAGCTGTTTCTCCTGGTCTTGTTTTCCAGGAAAGATCACAGATGCGTTTAATTCTTTGGCCAGGAAGAGCAATTTTCGAGCCATAAGCAAGAAGCTGGGGTTGGTATGTCCTTGTGGGGCTGCCCCCCTGCCCGTACGCCCACCGGTGCCCGAGGGGCTCCGGTCACTCTGTGCAGGTTGGGCACCTCTGGAGAAGGAAGCCCCTGCTGCAGCAGGGCCTCACAGCAGGCTTCCCGATCTGCCCTGACCTCAGACTCTGGCGCAGCGGAGGGCTGGGTGCTCCAGCTGTGCTTCACCCCCTGTGAACACTCCAGCCTCACACCAGGAACAGCACTGCTTGCATGCCTGGCACTGAAGGGCAGTTCTGTGACCTGGGTCTGGGCATGACAGAAGGGTGGGGTACAGGGATGGCAGAGGGTTCTGGGGGCAGCCGAATGGGCCGGCGCCGAGGCTTTCTTCCCATCCCGGGCACTCGGATGCACTGCCTGCCCGGGCTTGTGGTTTTGCTGGCCCCGGGCTGGCAAGGCAGGAGGTGGAGGCAGAGGCTGCTCTGGACATTTGTCACTCCTCCACCGCCTGCACCCCTGCGGGGTCAGAGAAGCCTTGAGCAGGCTGGTCCCGTATCCCGCATGCCGCACCTCTCTGCAGATCCCACGGGTGGATGGAGAGTATGACCTGAAAATGCCTCGGGACATGGCCTATGTTTTCAGCGGAGCCTACATCCCCCTGAGCTGCAAGATCTTTGAGCAGGTGAGTCTACCTGCCGCTGCAGAGCACCCTGCTCGTCCCCCCGGCCCTGGCCTCCTGCCGGGGGTCTGCAGGGGTCCCTCCACACACGGCCGGCAACCCTCAGCCTGCCTGCGGGCTCTGCCTGACCCCCTGCCCCATCCCTCAGGTGCTGGAGCGCCGGAGCTGGCTGGGCCTGGAGGAGGTCGTGCGGCTGCTCAATGGCAATGAGTTTGCCATCTCAGGTACTGCCAGCAGTGCCGGGCTAGGGCGGCTGGGCTGGGGCTGGTGGCACCCCCAGCGCTCTGTCCCATCCAGACAGCACGGTGGAGGATAACCCCTCCTGGGAGGCCCAGCGCGTTGTCCTCGCTGTCTTCCTGGGTGGCTGCACCTTCTCTGAAATGGCCGCACTCCGGTTCCTGGGCAAGGAGAGAGGTAGGATTTGCAGCGGGAGGGATGTCTGACGGGAGATGGGCAGAAGGTGAGAGCTCTGGAGCTCCCGTGGGAACAGCAGTGGCCATTACTGGGTGCCAGCAGTAGCGAAGCCTGGAGGGGAAGGGGGTGGTGGAATCTGCGACCCCTCCCGGCTAGTGCTCCCAGGGAGCTTCCCTGGGCTGGGAACTGGCAGGGATCACCAGCTGTGCCCCATGGCACAGCCCGGGCACTGACAATGCCTCTCCCCCAGGGTTCAAGTTCATCTTCCTGACCACGGCCATCAGTAACAGCGCCCGGATGATGGAGGCCATGATGGAGGCCAAGACATGAGGCCAGGGCAGGGGGCTCTGCTGCCATCCTGTCCCCAGCCCGTGCTCATAAACAGCTCTCCTGCACAGCTCTGGCTCTGGCTCCGGCTCTTGGGGGTGGGGGATCCCAGTAGGGCAGTGGCGAACTGGGGTGGGAATGGGCATCATGAGAAGGGTGGAGAGTGCGATGGGCATCCCTCCTGGGTATGGGGGACCACAGCCCTGTGAGGTCCTGAGGTGATGGGGGAAGATATATCCAACTTACATGTGTGTGTATAAACTTTCCTAGCAATCTTGTGCATATTCTATCCCTTTTCGATGATTGATCTGATTTTTTTATGAACTTCACAACTGTCAAATCTCTGCCAATTACAGCTTTGAAGCCAGCCTTACAGTCTTAGATAAGAAGTATTGTCTGGCTACAGCACTCTTTAAAAAACACACCGTCAGAAGAACAGTCTGTGTCTGTATGATTTACAAAAATGCTGCCACTTAGATATCTCTTAACTGAAGTGAGTTAGAAACCCGATTCTACAGAAAGCAACCCTACTTCAAACAACATTTTGCACATCTTGTATTATTGGGGCGATGGGGACTGGGCTGAGGGGGGTCCCAGAGCAGAGGGGGGTGTGATGGGGGATGGGTACAGGGGTGAAGAGTGGGTCTGGGAATGAGAGAGTGGGACCAGGATCCCTCCTGGGGATGGGGGGACGGGGAGGGGCGGTCCCGGGGTAATGTGGACTGGGGCGTGGGGATGGGGGAGAGGGACGGGGGGAGGGGCCCGGGACGACAGGTACCGGGGTGAGGGGTATGGGAATGGGAGAGGGGGACGGGGGGACGGGGATCCCTCCAGGGGATGGGGGACCGGAGCCGGGGCGGGGTGTCCTGAGGCGATGGCAGATCGGGGCAGGGGTCCTTCCCGGGGACTGGGACGGGGAAGGGTACTGAGGCAATGGGGGACTGGCCGTCCGGTGAGGTATCGGAGATGGGGACGTAGCGGGGAGATGGAGCAGCGACGCCAGGGCTGTCCTGGCACGGGGTGTGTGTGGGGAGGGGGGGGGCAAGGATGCATGTTTCCCGTCTCCCCCCGCACCCCCGGCCCCAGCTCGGCCATTGGCTGGCGGGCGGCTTGGGGCGGGGCCGGAGGGGTCGGAGCCACGGCGGCCGTTGTGGGCGGGGCCTGCGGTGACGTCCACTGCGGCGACAGCCAAGTAGAGCGCGCGGGGGGAAGTTCGACCCGTCAGAGCGAGCGGCGATCGCGGAGAGAGGCGATCACGGAGAGAGCGGCGGCCGCGGAGAGAGAGGCGATCGCGGAGAGAGCGGCGGCCGCGGAGAGAGGCGATCGGGGAGAGAGCGGCGGCCGCGGAGAGAGAGGCGACCGCGGAGAGAGCGGCGGCCGCGGAGAGAGGCGATCGGGGAGAGAGCGGCCATCGCGGAGAGAGGCGGCCGCCATGCGGCGGAGGTGCGGGCACCGGGACCTGGCAAAGGGGGCTCGGCAGGGGCACGGGGGAGCCGCGGCGGCCCCGGCGGGGCGAGAGGCACTCGGGCAAGGGCTTCCCGGGCGATGGCGGCGGAGACCGAGTTCCGGGACACCGGAGCCCAGATCTGGGGAGGGGGTCCCGGGAGGGCGAAAGGTCGGCGGGGACCCGAGTGGGGAAGGGGACACCGGGTTCTCGGGAGGCCTTGGGGGGCGGCAGGTCAGCAACAGGGAGCTGGGCGAGGGGGCACCCGGGCAAAAGGCTCCTTGAGGGGAGGACGGCACATCTGGGACCCGGTCAAGGGGTACCTGGCCAGGGGAGGCGGTGGGTGCAGGGGCGGCCGGGACACAAGCAAGGGGGTCCCAGGCGGGGGACGGTGGGTTGAAGGGCGGCAGGGACATGGGCAAGGGGGTGACGGAGCGGTTGCGGCGGTTGCTGCGGTTGGAAGGACGGCACGGGTACCGGCACGGGCACGGTCACGGTCACGGTCACGGAGGTTCTGGGGGGGTGGGGGAGAGAGGAGAGGGGGATGGGCAAGAAGGGAATCCTAGGCAAGGTGTCTTGGACGGGAGGGCAGGATTGCGGTCGGGAGGGCGACACCGAGGCAAGGCGTTCCCGGTGGGGTCCTGGGGGGCAGCAACAGGGACCTGGGCAAGAGGAGCAGTGGGGACCTGGGTGGGGGGCAATAGGGCAGAGGAGTCCGAGGGGGGGCTAGGAACCGGGATCTGGGCAAGGAGTTCCTGGGCAGGGGAGGCGGTGGGTGGAAGGGTGGCAGGGACATGGGCAACTGGGTGATGGGGCGTTGCCGGAGGTGGGGAAGAGGGGAGTCCTGGACAAGGGGTTCCCAGATGAGAGGGCAGCAGCTGCAGTGGGGCAGGGGTTGAGGGGGGATGGACAGCCAGGCAAGGGGTTGCTGGGGGGGAGTCCTGGGGAGTGGCAGGGCAGCAACAGGGACCTGGGCAAGGGGTACCTGGGCAGGAGGTGGTGGAGGGAGGGACGACAGGGTGTCCTGGGATAGGGGGCTGCAGGGGCATGGGCAAGGGGGTGCCAGGGTGGGAAGGGCAAGAAGGGAGTCATGGAGAAGGGAGATCCCGGATAGGGGTGGGGAAACAGATGGCCCCGGGCAAGGGGGTCCTAGGGAGGTCCTGGCTTCTGATGGACTGTGGTCCCGGTGCCCGCAGTGATGTTCTGGCGGCCGAGGCCGTGTCGGTGCTGAATGGAGCCATAGCGGCTCTGCGGGACATCTGGGAGGAGATTGGAATCCCCGAGGAGCTGCGCCTGGAGCGCATTGAAACGGTCAAGAGGCACATCAAGGTGAGGGGCTGGGGTGGGGGTGCCCAGGCCCGCTTCAGCAGGAGCTCCCAGCGTGCCAGCGTGGGGCTGGCCAGGCCATGCTTGAGTTGGGAGCACCAGGGGTATCACTGCACCTCTGCCCTCCTGCTAGAGCCCTATCAGCTGCCCAGTCTCCTCTCCCTGCGTGCTCCTTCCTCGCTTTCCACCCCCACACCTGCTTCTAACTGTGCCTGTGCTGCAGGAAATCCTGGAGCTGATGGTTGCAGAGGAGGAGGGACTGAAGCAGCGTCTCCTGAAGAGTATTAGCCGGTCTCGGAAGGAGGTTGATGCCCTCTGCAAGGAGCTCCAGCTGGAGCCCTTTGAGGTAAGGAATCACTTCTTGCTTCTAGGATTTTGCTGGCAGGTGTCTCCTGCTGCCTGGACTCTGCCCAGGGGGGTGTCTTGGAGAGGCCAGAGCTCGTAACCCAAATGCCTGTTCAAACCTGCTTTTCCCGCTGATTGGCAGGGCTGTGGGCTTTGCGGCTCCTTGCAAGATAGACACTGGGAGATGGTTTTGAGGGAGCTGCGTGCCTTGCAGCATCTCACTTGGTGTGTTGCTGCTGCATTTGCCTCTTCCTGGGGAACATCTAGGACGTGAGCCCTAGTTCTGAGCAAGGTCTTTGTTTAAGAAGCCTTCCTTAAATATATTAGTCAGGTGTGAGAGCTGGGGAGAAGAAAGCTGATTTCTGGACTCTTCTAGGCAGCGGAAGAAGCTACCATTCTGCAGATGGAGAAGGAATTGCGCAGCCGCATGGAGGTTTTGGAAAAACAGAAAGCGGACAGGATGCGGGAGCTGAAAACTCTGATAGACCAAGATCAAGACCTGTGCGACATCCTCTGCACAGCCCCATTCGGCATCAACACCAATGCTGTGCCCAGCCTGGACGACCTGGATCGCTACAGACGCCACTTGGCCTCCCTGAATGCTGAGAAGGCAAGTGGGAAGAGGGAGATGAGGAGGGGACAGTGCAAGGTGCTCTCTGGGTTCTAATGCCACTTGTCACTTCCAGGAGCAAAGGCAACAAGAGTTTGTGAACAGTAAGCGGCAAATCATCCTCCTCATGGAGGAGCTGGACCACACTCCAGACACCAGCTTTGAGCGAGAGGTGGTGTGCGAGGATGAGGAAGCCTTCTGCTTGTCCAGGGACAACATCGCTGCCCTTCAGCATCTGCTGCAGCAGGTATGTTGGCACAGGGAGGCAGCACTGCCGGCTGTGGAGGCTGTCAGTTTTCAGCAAGCCCGTGTGCTAGAACTTCCTCTTGTGAGCTTTTGCAAGGACGTCATGTAAGGTGAGCTTTGTGCTGGCGCTGACCCTGTGCTTTCCCCGCTGTAGCTGGAATCCCAGCGATCCCGGAACGAAGCTGTGTGTGCAGAGCTGCGCTCCAGAATCACTGCGCTTTGGGACAGGCTGGGGATTCCTGCGGAGGAGAGGGAGGCTTCTGCGGTGCACGTGGCTGGGTCCAAAGTCAAAACCAGGAAAGCTGTAAGGAGCATCCTGTGCCCGGGGAGGGAGGGAGCTGGGGAGCGGCAGCTTTGGCTTTCATGCTCCTGTCTGCTCAGCCAGAGCAGGGGAGCTGTTTCCAGCAGTCAAGTGTGAAGTGAACAGACCAAATCCTGCCCTCGTGGGTGGAGGAGCTGGGAGTTGGTGCTGGTAACTGCTCCTCTTCTCGTGCTGCCTTCCCTGAGTCCGTGCTCTGGTCTTGTTGGTAGCTGCAGTTGGAAGCGGACAATCTGGAGGAGCTGAAGCTGCACAATATGAAAGCTGTGATTCAGGCAATCCGGGCAGAGCTGGCTGCGTACTGGGACAAATGCTTCTACGGTCCAGAGCAGAGGGAAGCCTTCAGCCCCTTTTATGATGGTGAGTGCTGGCTCTTCCTGCCTATTGGCTGCTCTGTGGGAGCTGCCGGGAAGGGCTGTGCGCAGCCCACAGAGGCCCAGAGATCCCCGGCTGCCTCCTCAAAGTGCTGTTCCCTCCTCTCCAGAGGACTATACAGAGGCCCTGCTCGAGCTCCATGAGGCTGAGATGGGGAAGATGAAGAGCTGCTATGAAACGCACAAAGATCTGTTTGAAGCTGTTAGGAAATGGGAGGAGAACTGGAAGATGTTCCTGGAACTGGAGGTATTGTGCAGGCTGGAGTGTGCTCTACTTGGCTCAGTGCTTGGGGCGCCAGTAGCACAAGCCTCTGCTCCCAAATGCAAAGCGCTGTTGGGAAAGCCCAGGGAGGCACTAGGAAACCACAGCAGATCGGAAAGGGGGTGGGGAGCCGTGGTTTGTGATGAGGCTGCGCGGCAGGGATGGATTCCACTGGCGCTTTTGTCTCATGGGATTTATGTTGGGTTGTGAGACTGGACAATGTGTTTGGCTTTCTCATGACCCTCGCTTCTGTCCCAGAGGAAAGCAGCAGACCCCAGTCGCTTCACCAACCGTGGGGGGAACCTGCTGAAAGAAGAGAAGCAGCGAGCAAAGCTGCAGAAGGTGCTTGCCAAGGTAGGTTCGGGCCTGGAGAAGAAGCTGTAGCCCCAAACAGGCCTGTATGGTGCTGACCGAGGAGCAGTGCAGCTCTTGGAGTCAGCAAGTGATATCTGTGGGTGTGGGGTGCCCACGCGGGAGAGGGCAGCCTCTCTAAGTGCACTCTTGTCCTCATCAGCTGCAGGAGAAGCTGGAGAGCAGTGTCCAGGCCTGGGAGCGGGAGCACGAGGCGCTGTTCCTGGTGAAGGGGCAGCAGTGCATGGCGTACGTGTCGGAGCAGTGGCAGCTGTATCACCTGGAGAAAGAGAAGGAGAAACAGGAGCGGGTGAGTGCGAAGCTGAGGCTGCTGCCTCCTGGCCTGGAGGAACCTCTGCTGCAGGGGCATGACCCGAGCTGCTGCTGAGGGCTTTCAGTCGTCTCCCTCTCTGCCTGAGGGTGGCTCTGTGTGCAGTCACCTTTCTTCGGCAGTGGGACCGGTGTCCATCGCTGTCAGTGTCTGCATGGTGAGCTCCTTTCCCGGTCCCAGTTGTGCCAGAATGCCAGCTCGGCTTGGGATACGTGCAAAACTGCTGTTTGGTATCCCTGATGCTTGCCTGTGCCACAGACGGGGTGCGGGGCATTGCCCGCCCTTCCCCTGGCAGCGAGGGGCAGGCTCTGCACCACTCCTCTGCTCGGGTTTGTAAGTGCAGATCTCTCATGCAGCAACTGAAGAAAAGCTGCCAGATAGAGGCAGAAATGATGTACGGAAGCACTCCACACCCACCCATCAAGCGACGCATGCTCGGCACCCCCACACCTGGCAAAGTGAAGAAGGTAAACTGTCCATGCCAAGCAGCATGGGCGTGCTGGGACCCTGCTGGGAGCTGGCATTAGGCTGGAGCTGTGCCTGGTCTTGGGCTGCCCTTGGCCCCACGCAGAGATGTGGGGAGGGTTTGGGAGGTGCAGCAGTGCAACAGAAGCGGGTGAAGAGGCCAGGATGTGGGGACTTCTTCTCCCTGGGGACAACCACCCTGTTGTGCTACGGTGCTCCGGAGGCAGAAGGCTTTGTGCAGCCGGGACTTGCACCTTGGTTTCCCTGGCACAGTGCAGCCACCAGCTTCCTCCCTGTGTGACATGTGCTCTCTTTTTCCCCCCCAGCTCAACACCTCTTCCATCTCTACTGGCACTCCCAACGGCACCGTTCGTTCTGGTTTTGGGGGAACCATCAGCCAGTCACCAGTGTCTCGGTTGCCACCTTCCAGAGGGAAGGTAAGGAGCTTTCCAAAGTGGGCTGGGGAAGAGAGGAATGGATGACTGCTGCCATGCTGAGCTTTGCTACCTACTCTGTCAAGCTTCTGGGATGCAAAAGTCTGTACCTGCTGCGCTAGGCTGCCGTAATCCTGGCAGGATGTTTCTGGGACCTGAGGGAGGAGGAGGAGGGCAGTAGCAGCATTCAGGGAATCTTCCTCTAGCTCAGACTTCTCGCGTACATCTGTTCCTCTGCGCTGAACCTGCAGCCTGGGGGGGGTCTTCAAAATGTGGGTCTGGTGCTGTATGTTTCCAGGATCGGAATTGGACCCTAGATCCTGAAGCCTGAAACTCTTTGGGCACTGCAGAGTGACAGGCAGCGAAGCCAGTGCAGCTCCCCTGGCTCTACTTGATCCCCGTGCCCCCTCTAACTGTCACTTTTTCCTGTAGCTTGGCCAGGCTCGGACCCCCAGCCGTGCGGCTGCAAAGAACCACAGCTGTAGAATCAAAGACCAGAACAAGGAGAATGTGTTCCAGATGAACGGAACCACCCTGAGCGGTGGGTTCACTCCCACAGCCCCTGCCCAGCGTAACAACAGTGTTAGTTCTGTTGCCAGCACCTATTCTCAGTTTGCAGTAATTCACCTCTTCTAACCCCAGCTCCTTTCACTGGACAGCACAGGGGGTGTGGTGCGTGTGCTCCCTGCTCCCAGAGCAGCCGGGGGGGGCGGGCTTGGCTCTGCACAGCCCTCCTGGTGTCCCCACGCAGTACGGCTGTTCCTGTCAGCGCCTGCGGCAACAGATCTGTTGGTTCTGTATCAAGAACTTAAAACTGAGATTTGATGGCTGAGGCCGAGCACTGCTCCCATTGCAAAGGCCCTGAACAGGCACAAATAGGACCCTGGTGTTGGGGCACCTCCCAGCCTCGCGCAGGGACAAAGCCCAGGGCTCCTGGAACAGCCTTGCTGCCCCTGGGATCCAAGTCCATCATCTCTGCTGTGGGCTTGGAGGTGGTGGTGCTCCCCGGCCTCTTGCAGGGGCTGTGGCACGGTGGCCTGGGCAGCTGGCAGCAGCACTCTCACTGCCCCAACCCAGTCTGTTGGAGGTCTCCTGACCCCTCCCCCCCTTTTCCTGCTACCCGCCTGGACTCATCAGGTGTGCGGTCCTGCAGGATCCTGCCTCCTGTCCACCCTGGGCTGAGCCTGCAGAGGGTCCCCACTGCCTCTCCCACCTCCTCTACTGCACTGGTGGCTTGGCAAGCAGCAGCTGGGGAGCTGGGGGTAGATGCAGCTTTGCTGTGGCTGGCAGGAGCTCCCTTAGTGGCCTCTACCCTTCCCTTAGGAGGGGCTGAGCCCAAGCGTTAACATCTTCTGATACCAGATAGCCACCAGCATCCCTTCCCCGTGGCAGCACAACCTTGGGGCAAGGAGGGTGCTGCTTTGGGGCAGAGTCGCTTCGTCCCGCGGCCGCGCAGGGCAGGCCCGGTTGTGCTTCCCTTCGCTGAGGAGCAGCCGCTTTGCTTCCCGCTGATCTGTTGGGAGTGCTTCCCGGGACAGCCAGCCTGCCCCCTGCGGGAGGGATGTAGGCAACAGCTCTTTCTGCTTCTGGGGGGCTTCCAGTTCCTCTGCTCCTCGATGCTTCAGAACAGGGCAGGAAACACTCAGCAGAAGCGGGTGGGGAGCCCAAACAAACCAGCACCCTCAAACAAACGCTCATCCCCATCTTCTGCTGCTTCTTTCCACAGCGCGAACTTTCAAAGGCGTCCAGTAGCTCCAGGGTCCTCAACTCCACCACCACCACCTTCTACTGAGGCGCTGGCCGCCCCACCCCAGTTTATCACAGGGTTGGGGGTTCCTGCCCCAGGGGTACTTTTAAAAAAAAAAAAAAAATGTTTTTATTTGTGGGAGTTCTCCCACATGTTTGTTATTGAAGATTGGAGTTGGTTGTTATTATGTTAGGATAGTGCAGGGGTGGGCGCAGGCTTCTGCTGCAGCCTGGCTGCTGGTGCTGTGCCTTGCTGCACGTGCTCTGGGACAGACGGAACTTATTCCAGAGGGCTGACCTCAGCACTCTCCTCGCAGGCTTTTTTTCCCCCCTCCCTTTCTGTAGCTGTTGTCCATCAGCATCTTCCTTTCCCACCACCACAGCAGGCTTGGCTCAGTGCAGGCTCGCTTCAGCTGCAGTTCCCTTAGTTGGCTTTGCTTGACCCCATGCTCAGCCCTGCCACCCGGTGGGTGTGATGCGGGGGACCTTGCCTCTCCCACACCCCCTGCAAGGCTGGAGGTCCGGGGTGGGGGGGCGTGCAGCAGGGAGCAGCGAGGCTGGAGTCCCCAGGGGTGATCAGGGGGCCCTTCCCAGGAGGGCAGCCTGCCCCATGTCCTGCTGGAGCATTGCTGGACGCAGCCCCTGTGCTTGGCTGCTCCCTCTCCCCATGCCCAAGCTGTGGAGGGGTGCACTGCCAGCGCCAGGGAGTGCCTGAGGATGCCTTAGGAGTAAAGAAGCAAGCTACGGGGGGGGGGATGAGGCCACCTTTCCTGCCATAGGGAGGGAGCAACATGTCCTGCCTCGAGGACAGCAAGTACAAGTACGACACAGCCTGTTTGCACCTTCAGTAAGGAAGCTCTGTCTGTCCCAGAGCACGACTAACTTGCACCTTGTTATCACTACAGTCCGCCCTTGCCGTTATTTATTCTCTTGATTTTCCTCCCCATGTTCTAACTTTGTATAGACTGTTCAAGAAAAGAATAAATAAATGTCTGCTTAAACAGCTGGTGTCCTGTGTGTCTGCAGGGTGGCTGAAAGGGAGGGCAGGAGGGTGGGGCATGGCTTTAGATTCATAGACTCTTTAAGCTTAGACAAGACCGCTAAGCTCTCCCAGTCCACCCATCAACACGACATCACTGTGCCTACTGACCATACCCTGAAGTGCCACACCTACAGAGCTTCACCGCCCTGTCAGTACAGACCTTTTTCCTACCGTCCACTCTAAACCTCCCCTGGCACAACTTGAGGCCGGGGAGCTGGGAACATGCTTTGTACGCAACACGGAGCACTAGCCCAGCCGTTCTGGAAAAGTAGATGTAATAAGCGCCTCCAGTCCTTCTCCTAGTTCGCCTTGGCAGCCGGGCAGCGCCAGGCACCAGCCCAGCCCCCAGGCTGCCTGTTCCGCTCACCTGGGACTGAATGCAACCCAGCCGTGCCCAGGGCCGCCTGCCCGCCGCGCGGGAGGAGTCACGCTTCCCTGTCTTGCTCACTGCAGTGGTGGGGACCCTCATGGCTCCAGCACGCAGACGTAGGTGGTCCAGGGCCCACACACCACCTCCTCTGCCTGTAGCCCATGGGCCACCAGGTACTGGACGCAGCATGGTTGGTCGGAGCTGGCGTCATCCTCGTGTCCCAGCTCCCCGTATTTACCTGCAGACACCACACTGGGCCATGGTGGGGCTAGAGCCCCCGGGGCCCCCCTCCTGCCTCCGAACGCCACCCTCCCGCGGGACGGAGCCCCCGGGGACAGATCCCCCGGGAAACTCTCCTGTCCCCGAACGCTGACCTCCCCGGGACATACAAGGACATACCAACCCCAGCTTCTTGCTTATGGCTCGAAAATTGCTCTTCCTGGCCAAAGCATTAAATGCATCTGTGATCTTTCCTGGAAAACAAGACCAGGAGAAACAGCTCAGAGCCTTGGGATTAGTCACAGCGCTGCCAGCAGCAGGCTGGGCAGAGGGATGTGCCCAGGAGAGAGCAGCCTCACGCAGAGCTCCAGGCTGGCAGTGGTCCTTGCCAGCCCTGCTGCTCCCATGGGCAGAGCCCCTGCCCCGCTCCTAGCTCTGGGCCCACAGCGTCCATGTTTGCCACGTGCTTCCAGCCAGTTCTGGAGCAGCAGCTACTGACAGGGCAGGGCTCTGCTCTCAGCTCCCCAGGGACCCGGGGCGGAGGGCTGTCTCTCACGGGCAGCGCGGTCCGTCACCAGCTTGCTGACTCTGCTCTCCACAGCGGTCAGGATCTCTCCGGCCAACTGCTCTGTCTGCAGCCCAATGCGCTTGAGGTTGTGGAAGGTCAGCAAGTGCTCAGGCCCGCAGCACAGGCACAGTTAGAAGCAGGTGTGGGGGTGGAAAGCGAGGAAGGAGCACGCAGGGAGAGGAGACTGGGCAGCTGATGGGGCTCTAGCAGGAGGGCAGAGGTGCAGTGATACACCTGGTGCTCCCAACTCAAGCATGACCTGGCCAGCCCAACGCTGGCACGCTGGGAGCTCCTGCTGAAGCGGGCCTGGGCACCCCCATCCCAGCCCCTCACCTTGATGTGCCTCTTGACCGTTTCAACGCGCTCCAGGCGCAGCTCCTCGCGGATTCCAATCTCCTCCCAGATGTCCCGCAGAGCCGCTATGGCTCCATTCAGCACCGACACGGCCTCGGCCGCCAGCACGTCACTGCGGGCACCGGGACCACAGTCCATCAGGAGCCAGGACCTCCCTAGGACCCCTTGCCCGGGGCCATCTGTTTCCCCACCCCTATCCGGGATCTCCCTTCTCCATGACTCCCTTCTTGCCCTTCCCACCCTGGCACCCCCTTGCCCATGCCCCTGCAGCCCCCTATCCCAGGACACCCTGTCGTCCCTCCCTCCACCACCTCCTGCCCAGGTACCCCTTGCCCAGGTCCCTGTTGCTGCCCTGCCACTCCCCAGGACTCCCCCCCAGCAACCCCTTGCCTGGCTGTCCATCCCCCCCCAAGCCCTGCCCCACTGCAGCTGCTGCCCTCTCATCTGGGAACCCCTTGTCCAGGACTCCCATCTTCCCCCCTTCCGGCAACGCCCCATCACCCCCTTGCCCATGTCCCTGCCACCCTTCCACCCACCGCCTCCCCTGCCCAGGTACTCCTTGCCCAGATCCCGGTTCCTAGCCCCCCCCTCGGACCCCTCTGCCCCATTGCCTCCCACCCAGGTCCCCACTGCTCCTCTTGCCCAGGTCCCTGTTGCTGTCCCCCAGGACCCCACCGGGAACGCCTTGCCTCGGTGTCCCCCTCCCGACCGCAATCCTGCCCTCCCGTCCAAGACCCCTTGCCTAGGAGTCCCTTCTTGCCCATCCCCCTCTCCTCCCTCCCCCCGCCCCCCCCAGAACCTCCGTGACCGTGCCCGTGCCGGTACCCGTGCCGTCCTTCCAACCGCAGCAACCGCCGCAACCGCTCCGTCACCCCCTTGCCCATGTCCCTGCCGCCCTTCAACCCACCGTCCCCCGCCTGGGACCCCCTTGCTTGTGTCCCGGCCGCCCCTGCACCCACCGCCTCCCCTGGCCAGGTACCCCTTGACCGGGTCCCAGATGTGCCGTCCTCCCCTCAAGGAGCCTTTTGCCCGGGTGCCCCCTCGCCCAGCTCCCTGTTGCTGACCTGCCGCCCCCCAAGGCCTCCCGAGAACCCGATGTCCCCTTCCCCACTCGGGTCCCCGCCGACCTTTCGCCCTCCCGGGACCCCCTCCCCAGATCTGGGCTCCGGTGTCCCGGAACTCGGTCTCCGCCGTCATCGCCCGGGAAGCCCTTGCCCGAGTGCCTCTCGCCCCGCCGGGGCCGCCGCGGCTCCCCCGTGCCCCTGCCGAGCCCCCTTTGCCAGGTCCCGGTGCCCGCACCTCCGCCGCATGGCGGCCGCCTCTCTCTGCGGCCGCCGCTCTCTCCCCGATCGCCTCTCTCTCCGCGGCCGCCGCTCGCTCTGACGGGTCGAACTTCCCCCCGCGCGCTCTGCTTGGCTGTCGCCGCAGTGGACGTCACCGCAGGCCCCGCCCTCAACGGCCGCCGTGGCTCCGACCCCTCCGGCCCCGCCCCAAGCCGCCCGCCAGCCAATGGCCGAGCTGGGGCCGGGGATGCGGGGGGAGACGGGACACATACATCCCTGCCCCCCCCCTCCCCACACACACCCCGTGCCAGGACAGCCCCGGCTTCGCTGGCCATCGCCCCGGTACGTCCCCATCTCCGATACCTCACCGGACGGCCAGTCCCCCATTGCCTCAGTACCCTTCCCCGTCCCAGTCCCCGGGAAGGACCCCTGCCCCGATCTGCCATCGCCTCAGGACACCCCGCCCCGGCTCCGGTCCCCCATCCCCTGGAGGGATCCCCGTCCCCCCGTCCCCCTCTCCCATTCCCATACCCCTCACCCCGGTACCTGTCGTCCCGGGCCCCTCCCCCCGTCCCTCTCCCCCATCCCCACGCCCCAGTCCACATTGCCCCGGGACCGCCCCTCCCCGTCCCCCCATCCCCAGGAGGGATCCTGGACCCACTCTCTCATTCCCAGACCCACTCTTCACCCCTGTACCCATCCCCCATCACACCCCCCTCTGCTCTGGGACCCCCCCCCCAGCCCAGTCCCCATCGCCCCAATAATACAAGATGTGCAAAATGTTGTTTGGAGTAGGGTTGCTTTCTGTAGAATTGGGTTTCTAACTCACTTCAGTTAAGAGATATCTAAGTGGCAGCATTTTTGTAAATCATACAGACACAGACTGTTCTTCTGACGGTGTGTTTTTTAAAGAGTGCTGTAGCCAGACAATACTTCTTATCTAAGACTGTAAGGCTGGCTTCAAAGCTGTAATTGGCAGAGATTTGACAGTTGTGAAGTTCATAAAAAAATCAGATCAATCATCGAAAAGGGATAGAATATGCACAAGATTGCTAGGAAAGTTTATACACACATATGTAAGTTGGATATATCTTCCCCCATCACCTCAGGACCTCACAGGGCTGTGGTCCCCCATACCCAGGAGGGATGCCCATCGCACTCTCCACCCTTCTCATGATGCCCATTCCCACCCCAGTTCGCCACTGCCCTACTGGGATCCCCCACCCCCAAGAGCCGGAGCCAGAGCCAGAGCCAGAGCTGTGCAGGAGAGCTGTTTATGAGCACGGGCTGGGGACAGGATGGCAGCAGAGCCCCCTGCCCCGGCCTCATGTCTTGGCCTCCATCACGGCCTCCATCATCCGGGCGCTGTTGCTGATGGCCGTGGTCAGGAAGATGAACTTGAACCCTGGGGGAGAGGCATTGTCAGTGCCCTGGCTGTGCCATGGGGCACAGCTGGTGATCCCTGCCAGTTCCCAGCCCAGGGATGCTCCCTGGGAGCACTAGCCGGGAGGGGTCGCAGATTCCACCACCCCCTTCCCCTCCAGGCTTCACCACCGCTGGCACCCAGTAATGGCCACTGCTGCTCCCATGGGAGCTCCAGAGCTCTCACCTTCTGCCCATCTCCCGTCAGACATCCCTCCCGCTGCAAATCCTACCTCTCTCCTTGCCCAGGAACCGGAATGCGGCCATTTCAAAGAAGGTGCAGCCACCCAGGAAGACAGCGAGGACAACGCGCTGGGCCTCCCAGGAGTGGTTGTCCTCCACCGTGCTGTCTGGATGGGACAGAGCGCTGGGGGTGCCACCAGCCCCAGCCCAGCCGTCCTAGCCCGGCACTGCTGGCAGTACCTGAGATGGCAAACTCGTTGCCATTGAGCAGCCGCACGACCTCCTGCTGCAGGCCCAGCCAGCTCCGGCGCTCCAGCACCTGAGGGATGGGGCAGGGGGTCAGGCAGAGCCCGCAGGCAGGCTGAGGGCTGCTGGCCGCGTGTGGAGGGACCCCTGCAGACCCCCGGCAGGAGGTCAGGGCCGGGGGGATGAGCAGGGTGCTCTGCAGCGGCAGGTGGACTCACCTGCTCAAAGATCTTGCAGCTCAGGGGGATGTAGGCTCCACTGAAAACATAGGCCATGTCCCGAGGCATTTTCAGGTCATACTCTCCATCCACCCGCGGGATCTGCAGAGAGGTGCGGCATGCGGGAATACGGGACCAGCCTGCTCGAGGCTTCTCTGACCCCGCAGGGGTGCAGGCGGTGAGGAGTGACAAATGACCAGAGCAGCCTCTGCCTCCACCTCCTGCCTTGCCAGCCCGGGGCCAGCAAAACCACAAGCCCGGGCAGGCAGTGCATCCGAGTGCCCGGGATGGGAAGGAAGCCTCGGCGCCGGCCCATTCGGCTGCCCCCAGAACCCTCTGCCATCCCTGTACCCCACCCCTCTGTCATGCCCAGACCCAGGTCACAGAACTGCCCTTCAGTGCCAGGCATGCAAGCAGCGCTGCTCCTGGTGTGGGGCTGGAGTGTTCACAGGGGGTGAAGCACAGCTGGAGCACCCAGCCCTCCGCTGCGCCAGAGTCTGAGGTCAGGGCAGATCGGGAAGCCTGCTGTGAGGCCCTGCTGCAGCAGGGGCTTCCTTCTCCAGAGGTGCCCAACCTGCGCAGAGTGACCGGAGCCCCTCGGGCACCGGTGGGCATACGGGCAGGGGGGCAGCCCCACAAGGACATACCAACCCCAGCTTCTTGCTTATGGCTCGAAAATTGCTCTTCCTGGCCAAAGAATTAAACACATCTGTGATCTTTCCTGGAAAACAAGACCAGGAGAAACAGCTCAGAGCCTTGGGATTAGTCACAGCGCTGCCAGCAGCAGGCTGGGCAGAGGGGTGTGCCCAGGAGAGAGCAGCCTCACGCAGAGCTCCAGGCTGGCATTGGTCCTTGCCAGCCCTGCTGCTCCCATGGGCAGAGCCCCTGCCCCGCTCCTAGCTCTGGGCCCACAGCGTCCACGTTTGCCACGTGCTTCCAACCAGTTCTGGAGCAGCAGTTCCTGACAGGGCAGGGCTCTGCTCTCGGCTCCCCAGGGACCCGGGGCGGAGGGCTGGCTCTCACCGGCAGCGCGGTCCGTCACCAGCTTGCTGACTCTGCTCTCTACAGCGGTCAGGGTCTCTCCGGCCGACTGCTCTGTCAGCAGCCCAATGCGCTTGAGGTTGTGGAAGGTCAGCAAGTGCTCAGGCCCATAGCTCTGGAGAAGGGTCAGGCAGATCAGCGTGGAGCCCTGGCTGCGAGCTCAGAAAGGTGGCAGGGTGCCATCTCCATGAGGAGGCTGCTCAGGGCAACCCCGCAGGCAACAGGGCAGGGGCAGGCAGGGCTCAGGGCTCCTGCGGAGATGCAGAGACAGGGGCTGTTTTGTGGAGACAGCCTGAGCAACCCTGGGCAGCACTGTCCCTGGACACTCACTCGCAGGTACTGCGTTTTCAGGGAACGCTAGTCTTTGGGGATGAGACCTGTGGGGAGCAGCAGGGTGAGCTCTGCGCCCAGGCTGGAGGGCCCCAGTGCCAGCCCTCCCTGCCCAGCACAGCTGGACACCTCACCGTTCTCCGTGGTGGAGAGGAGGCACATCCGGCGCAGGCTCTCGATGGGGGACACCTGCATGGGAGCGGGCGGTGAGCCCTGCCGCAGGACAAGGTGGCCAAGAAGCCATCCCTCCGGCCTGGCGCGGTCTCACCTGCCGGTCAATGTGCTCCTCTATGAAGCTGGTGCTCTCACGGATGTCGAAGCCCTCCAGCAAAGCTGTGGCAGGGGAAGAGCCAGCCTCACTTTTCCCACCCCTAGGGCCCTCTCTCCAGCTAACGGAGCCAGAGGCCATGCTCAGCTCCCTCCCCGTGCCCCGTGGAACAGGGCAGGCTTGCGAAGCTGGGCCTTCTACCACACACACCAGACCTCCTCAGGGTGAGGCTGGACCCTCTTTAGGACCTCGAGAGCCATCTCAGCCTGAAGGTCAGGAAGACCATGGCCACACAGAGGGGACCCAGGCTTAGGGCTGCCTAGGCCCGGGGCAAGTGGGTTAGAGTGGAGGGATGGGGAGTGAGGACTGGGACAGGGAAGAGTACTCACAATGTTCAGTCTTGATCATCTCCTGGAAGTCCTGCTTGGTTTTCTTTTTCATAATGGACTCGCAAGCACCGATATCTGCACAGCCAAGAGAGGTGGGCACTTGGGAGGAGAAACAGACTCCGCGTACAGCTCATCACCACAGCCCCGCTACAGACACCTGCATGGACCAACAGCCCCTGCTGCCCCGCCCACCGCTCACAGCCTCTGCCACTCCCCAGGACAAGCAGGGGCCTTCAGCTCCCCCTGCACCCCCCAGGAGCCCAGGTAGCCACTGCAGTGGTTGAGGGCCTCTCCCTCCCTGCTGTTGCAGCCCTGGCTCCTACGCAGGCTCAGCAGGCGATGCTCTTGTTTTAGTCCCTTCAGTTCCTGGGAGACAAAGTTCTTCATCTGCTCGATGTCCATCCCGCGGCGCCGCTGCAGAAAAAATAGCATCCAGGGAAGTGACTCGGCTGCAGAGACACAGCACCATGGGCATCCCGCGCACCACGGCAATACTCACATCATACTGTGCCTGCGGGTTACGTGACTTCTGGCTCAGGAAGCCAAACACGCTGGAGAAGTGCTCGTTGCGAATCTGGTTGAAGACCTGCAGGGAGCACCAGAGCAGTCAGCGCTGGGCACACACCCTGTGCTCTTGTGCCAGCACGGGGCCCTGTCAGCCACAGCCCCCAGCACCCAGAGCCAATGCTGGACAGCAGTGGGAAAAGGTGCTATCACAGAATCATAGAACGGTTTGGGTCAGAAGGGATCTTAAAAATCCTCCAGCTCCACCCCCCTGCCATGGGCAGGGACACCTCCCACCAGACCAGGCTGCTCAAGACCCCACCCAACCTGGCCTGGAACACCTCCAGCCAGGGAGGGGGCAGCCACAACTTCCCTGAGCAACCTGTCTCACCACCCTTACTGTGAAGAATGTCCTCCTAATGTCTAATCTGAATCTTCTACTTCCCAATTTAAAGCCATTCCCCAACCTATCGCTCCATGCTCTTGTAAGAAGTCCCTCCACGGCTTTCCTGGAGCCTCTTTCAGTACTGGAAGGCCGCTAGGGGTCCCTCCGGAGCCTTCTTTTCTCCAGGCTGAACAACCCAAACTCTCTCAGCCTGTCCTCAGAGCAGAGATGCTCCAGCCAGGGAGGTCAGTGCCCCAAAATTCGACTCGCCAGCATGACACATCCCTGCACACAGGGACTCTGCTGACTACAGGAGCCGAGCTGTGCCTGCAGACCCCATTTCTCTGGTCTTTGTACCCTAACCCATCCCAACCTGTGCTCTGAGGCCCAGCAGCAGCTGGCTGCTCCTGATCAGGCTTAGGGGAAGAATCGCTCCGCTCAGCCTACTCCTGTTGCACATGGGCACAGAGCACAACAGGGGGACCCGCTGCCCCTGCGGCACGCAAACAGGACTCACCTTGTCCTGGGCATTAAGCAGCACCTTAATGCTTTTGTCAGAAGAGGTGACTTCTCGTCCAAAATCCACACTCCCTGTGGGGAAGGACCAAAAGCTGCTTTACCCTGGCCAACAGTGACATGCCTACATGCTGGCCCTGCTGCACAAAGCAGTGGAGATGGGGGACGCCCACCCAGCTGCTCAGATGGCCGTGAACAGCTTCCAGCAGCCACACCGGCTCTGTGCCCATGGGGAAAAGCCTCGGATGCTGCACACACATACCCTGAAGACTCCACAGAGAGCCCCGTGCTGCTCTGGCGTCTTCCCCAGCAACCTACCACGCTTGATGCGGAAGGTGTCATCCACCAGCCCCTCATAGACCACTTGGGAGCACAACGCTGTCACGTAGTCTGTATCTGCAATGAGAGCCGGTGGCCAGCCTGCCCTCCTGCTCCCCTCACCTGCCCTGCCTGGCCTTGGCCACCTCAAGCCTCTTGCTGCTCCCTGCAGCCAGCAAAGGCTCTCTCTCAACTTATCTGGCTGAGCTGCTGGCCCAAACTGTTTCTCCTCAGCCAGCTCTTGCCTGCCTCGGTCCAGCCTACCTCTGTCCATGAGGAAGACGTTGCCAGTCTCGGGCTTCCTGCCCTGGCTGTCACCCTCGCCCTCCTCCTCCAGGTCCCGCCACAGCTCATAGCTCATCTGTGATGGAAGAACGTGCCAGGGCCTGGGGAGGCAGCCCAGGCTGCCTCATCCCACCAAGGACCCCTGATGTGCTACTGCCATGGTGGGCCAGCCAAGGGCGTGGGCCATCCCACAGGGAGAACCGGCCGCAGGGGCCCCGGGACTCACCAGCCTGGGCTGGGCACCAGCGCTTCCTGCTCCGGAGCATGGGGTGCTCCACAACGCCCCAACGCGCAGCAGACGCAGCTACCCATGCCCAGGACACAGAAATGCAGGCACCCTGGAAACCTGCCAAGCCCCCAGAGCCACCTGGGAAGGGGCAGCAGCACAGTGCCACCTCGGTGGTGACACAGATGTCACGCAGCTGATGGGTTTGATTCCCTGCGAGCCATATGCCTTACGGCAACCAGAGAGGCTTCCCCGTGTTCCAGCTGATCCCAGAGGCGTGAGCCTTACCTTGGCAGCCCTGCCAATCCCGTAGGCCTTGCCAAAAGGCCCACACACTGCGTTCAGCAACTGCAGGGCTCGAGCGATGGAGTGGATCCAGCGGTGATCTCCCTCCTGCAGGGACAACGAGACGTCATGGAGCAAATCTGGGGAGGCTGGCTGGGAAACGACTCGACTGAAGATGGACAAGGCATGGAGCAGGCCATGGGCTGGGTGCTTCCAGGAGGACAATGCACTGGAACACAGCGGGAGGCCCCGAAGCTGCTTGGGACTGAGCAGAGGAAGGGCCAGCACAGGGGATTGTGGGGGGGTTACCACAGCTCATCAGAGCAGCAGCTGCAGCAAAAGGCACCTCGACAGCAGGCGAGAGCTGAGGGGACGGAGCAGGACATCAGGCACCGGAACAAAGCTCGGGCAGCTCCATGCTGATGATGTCCTCGTCCAAGGGCAGGAGGCAGAAGGACCACTCGTCGCCGGTGACATCTGAGTTTGGGACAGGGAAAGGTGAACGTTACCCAGCCCTCAGCAGAAACTACTGCGGGTGGCAGGAGTGGGCAGGGCATTACCTGCAGCACAACGATGTCGGTCACACCAGCCTCCTGTGCCAGGATCATGGCTGCACCTGTGAGGTGGAGCAGAGGAGTGGGGAGGGGGCAGGGGGGGGAGCAGGGCAGCAAGGGGACACCCGGGTCTTTCCTGGGGGGCAGTGCCCAGGCTGGAGGGACCCTGCTGGCACCTACTGGGCAGTGGAGGCCTTGGGCCACGCAACAGGGACCGGCACCTGGGGCTGCAGGGACCGGTGCCCAGGCAGGGCAGCAGTGTGGGGGAAGCCCCATCGCCGAGCATGAGACTGGGCAGGCCAGGGCAGCCTCCCAGCCAGCCGAGGGCTGGGTGCTCCAGCCTTGCTTCACCCCCTGTGAACACTCCAGCCCCACACCAGGAGCAGCGCTGCTTGCATGCCTGGCACTGAAGGGCAGTTCTGTGACCTGGGTCTGGGCATGACAGAAGGGTGGGGTACAGGGATGGCAGAGGGTTCTGGGGGCAGCCAAATGGGCCGGCGCCGAGGCTTCCTTCCCATCCCGGGCACTCGGATGCACTGCCTGCCCGGGCTTGTGGTTTTGCTGGCCCCGGGCTGGCAAGGCAGGAGGTGGAGGCAGAGGCTGCTCTGGTCATTTGTCACTCCTCACCGCCTGCACCCCTGCGGGGTCAGAGAAGCCTCGAGCAGGCTGATCCCGTATCCCGCATGCCGCACCTCTCTGCAGATCCCGCGGGTGGATGGAGAGTACGACCTGAAAATGCCTCGGGACATGGCCTATGTTTTCAGCGGAGCCTACATCCCCCTGAGCTGCAAGATCTTTGAGCAGGTGAACGCTATAGGGTCTCTACAGGAGACTGAATGGGGGGACTTAAGGGGGGTAATAGGGGATCTATTAGGACGCTCTCTGGGTGGGAATGAAGGACGCTGTACGGGCTCTATAAACATCTCCATGGGCGGGGAACTTAAGAGGTGCAGTAGGGGCTGTATAGGAGGGTCCATAGTGGGGAATGTAGGGGCTCTATAAGAGTCTCCATCGGACGGACTTAAGAGGGGCAGTAGAGGCTCTATAGAAGGCTGCATAGCGGGGAATGCAGGGCACTCTAGGTGCTTTATAAATGTCTCCGTGGAGGGACTTAACGGGCGCAGTAGGGTGTCTAGAAATATCTCCATGGGGGCATTAAGGAGCGCAGTAGGGGCTCTATCGGAGGCTCCTTAGGGGGGAATGAAGGCCACAGTATGGGCTTTATAAGACTCTCCATCGAGGGGACTTAAGAGTGGTAGTAGAGGCTCTATAGGAGACTGCATAGCGGGGAATGCAGGGTGCTCTAGGTGCTTTATAAATATCTCCATGGAGGGACTTCAGGGTGCAGCAGTAGCTCTATAGGAGGCTGCTCAGCGGGAATGAAGGGCACTGTAGGGTCTCTATAAGAATCTCCATGGAGGGACTTAAGAACACAGCAGGCTGTCTATAGCAGTCTCTATGGAGGGAATCTTAGGGTGTGGTAGGGGCTCCATAGAAGGCTGCACGGGGGGGGACTTATTGGGCATAGTAGGAGCTCTATAGGAGGCTCCTTGGAGGGGATTTAAGGGAACTGTAGTGGCTCTATAGTTGGCTCTATGGGGGGACCTAGCGGGTGCAATAGGGGCACTACAGGCTGCTCTATGGGTGGACATAAGGGTACAGTATGGGCTCTATAGGTGGCTCCTTAGGGGGCAATTTAGGGCGTTCTAGGGGCTCTATAAGAGACTCCATAGGGAGGACATACGGGCGCAGTAGGGGTCTACAAGAGTCTCCATGTGGGGACTTAATGGGCACAGTAGGGGCTCTATAAAAGTCTCCATTGGGAGGAATGAACTGTACTGTAGGGGCTCTGTAACAGTCTCCATGGAGTGACTTAAGGGCACAGTAGAGGCTTTATAGGACGCTGCTTAGCGAGGAATTAGGGGCACCATAGGGACTCTGTAAGAGTCTCCATGGGGGGAGTTAAGGGGCGCAAGTATGGTCTCTATAGGAGGCTTCAGGGGGGGGAATGAAGAGCGCTGTAGGGGCTCTATAAGAGTCTCCATGGAGACACTGGCGGTAGCGCTCACTTGTTCTTTTCAATCCTCAGCAGACTCTAGCTGCAAGCATTGGCTCAGTGTAGACAGAGAGAGAGAGAGAGGCACAGAGAGAGTCCTCTGCGAACTACTTGAGACTAAACCCTTTACTTGTCAAAGCCTTTTTTCTGGGCCTGCGTTTTCTCTCTCTGGACTACAGTTTTGGCTCTCATCATCCTTCTCAGTAGTGAGCGCTAACGCCAGGGTTAAATGCCTTGATCTCGCTAACGAAAAGAGAGTTGCTACCGCAGATGTCTTTTGTCCTGGAGAAGCTTTCTGTAGCTCTACTTCAAAACGACAGATGACCAAAGAACGTGATTTTCCTTGAAAAAGGAAACATCATTCGGCAGCAAGCATTGTAGAAGGGCAGATAGAGTTCTTTGACAACTTCCATTCTGAAACACATTGCTTTTAGAAAACGTTCCTCTTGCAGCTGTTGAAGAGGGCCATGCAATTGGGATTTTGCTTAATAAGTTACACTGCAGTCTTTTCAGTTCCCAGCCTGCTCAGAAGTGCTCCTCCACAGGAGAGAAAAAAATCTGTATGTCCTGCGAAGTAAAAGAAAACCGTTAGAGGAGATTGGGTTGACCGTGCAGAATCTCTATGTAGCTAATCTGTTTAAAAACAGACAAATTAGGATTTCTTTTTGCTCTAACTAGCATCTCGTTCTTTCAATCCTCAGCAGACTCTAGCTGCAAGCATTGGCTAAGTGTAGACAGAGAGAGAGAAAGAGAGGCAGAGAGAGCCCTCTGCGAACTGCTTGCGCCTAACCCCTTTACTTGTTAAAGCCTTTTTTCTGGGCCTGCGTTTTCTCTCTCTGGACTACAGTCTTGGCTCTCATCATCCTTCTCAGTAGTAAGCGCTAACGCCAGTGTTAAATGCCTTGATCTCGCTAACGAAAAGAGAGTTGCTACCGCAGATGTCTTTTGTCGTGTAGAAGCTTTCTGTATTTCTACTTCAAAATGACAGATGACCAAAGAACGTGATTTTCCTTGAAAAAGGAAACATCATTCGGCAGCAAGCATTGTAGAAGGGCAGATAGAGTTCTTTGACAACTTGCATTCTGAAACACATTGCTTTTAGAAAACGTTCCTCTTGTAGCTGTTGAAGAGGACCACGCAATACCTTACACTGCAGTTGCTAGCGCAGATTTCTTTTGTCCTGTAGAAGCTTTCTGTTGCTCTACTTCAAAATGACAGAGGAGCAGAGAAAGTCATCTTTCTTGAAATAGGAAAGCTCATCCGGCAGCAAGCATTGTAGAAGGCCAGATAGAGTTCTTTGACAACTTCCATTCTGAAACACATTGCTTTTAGAAAACGTTCCTCTTGCAGCTGTTGAAGAGGGCCATGTAATTGGGATTTTGCGTAATAAGTTGAACGGCAGACTTTTCAGTTCCCAGCCTGCTCAGAAGTGCTCCTCCACAGGAGAGAAAAAATCTGTATGTCCTGCTAAGTAAAAGAAAACCATTAGATGAGATGGTTTGATCCTGCAGAATCTCTATGTAGCTATTCTGTTGAACACCAGACAAAATAGGTTTTTTTTTTTTTGCTCTAACTAGCATCTCGTTCTTTTCAATCCTCAGCAGACTCTGGCTCAAGCATTGGCTCAGTGTAGACAGAGAGGGGCAGAGAGAGCCCTCTGCGAACTGCTTGCGCCTAACCCCTTTACTTGTTAAAGCCTTTTTTTCTGGGCCTGCGTTTTCTCTCTCTGGACTACAGTCTTGGCTCTCATCATCCTTCTCAGTAGTGAGCGCTAACGCCAGTGTTAAATGCCTTGATCTCGCTAACGAAAAGAGAGTTGCTACCGCAGATGTCTTTTGTCCTGGAGAAGCTTTCTGTATCTCTACTTCAAAACGACAGATGACCAAAGAACGTCATCTTCCTTGAAAAAGGAAACATCATTCGGCAGCAAGCATTGTAGAAGGCCAGATAGTGTACTTTGACAACTTCCATTCTGAAACACATTGCTTTTAGAAAACGTTCCTCTTGCAGCTGTTGAAGAGGGCCATGCAATTGGGATTTTGCATAATAAGTTACACTGCAGTCTTTTCAGTTCCCAGCCTGCTCAGAAGTGCTCCTCCACAGGAGAGAAAAAATCTGTATGTCCTGCTAAGTAAAAGAAAACCGTTAGATGAGATGGTTTGATCCTGCAAAATCTCTATGTAGCTATTCTGTTGAAAACCAGAAAAATAGGTTTTTTTTTTTTGCTCTAACTAGCATCTCGTTCTTTTCAATCCTCAGCAGACTCTGGCTGCAAGCATTGGCTCAGTGTAGACAGAGAGAGAGAGAAAGAGATGCAGAGAGAGCACTCTGCGAAATGGGCCAAGCAATGTGGCATTTTGCATTATACCTTGCACTGTAGTCTTTTCAGTCCCCAGCCTGCTCAGAAGTGCTCCTCCACAGGAGAGAAAAAAAAAAACTGTTTGTCCTGCTAAGTAAAAGAAAACCGTTAGAGGAGCTTGGGTAGAACGTGCAGAATCTCTATGTAGCTATTCTGTTGAAAAAGAGACAAAATAGAATTTCTTTTTGCTCTAACTAGCATCTCGTTCTTTTCACAATCCTCAGCAGACTCTAGCTGCAAGCTTTGGCTCAGTGTAGACAGAGAGAGTGGCATAGAGAGTCCTCTGCGAACTGCTTGAGACTAAAGCCTTTACTTGTTAAACCGTTTTTTCTGGGACTGCATTTTCTCTCTCTGGACCACAGTCTTGGCTCTCATCATCCTTCTCAGTAGTGAGCGCTAACGCCAGTGTTAAATGCCTTGATCTCGCTAACGAAAAGAGAGTTGCTATCGCAGATGTCTTTTGTCGTGTAGAAGCTTTCTGTATCTCTACTTCAAAATGATAGATGACCAAAGAACGTGATTTTCCTTGAAAAAGGAAACATCATTCGAAAGTAAGCATTGTAGAAGGGCAGATAGAGTTCTTTGACAACTTGCATTCTGAAACACATTGCTTTTAGAAAACGTTCCTCTTGTAGCTGTTGAAGAGGACCACGCAATACCTTACACTGCAGTTGCTAGCGCAGATTTCTTTTGTCCTGTAGAAGCTTTCTGTTGCTCTACTTCAAAATGACAGAGGAGCAGAGAAAGTCATCTTTCTTGAAATAGGAAAGCTCATCCGGCAGCAAGCATTGTAGAAGGCCAGATAGAGTTCTTTGACAACTTCCATTCTGAAACACATTGCTTTTAGAAAACGTTCCTCTTGCAGCTGTTGAAGAGGGCCATGCAATTGGGATTTTGCGTAATAAGTTGAACGGCAGACTTTTCAGTTCCCAGCCTGCTCAGAAGTGCTCCTCCACAGGAGAGAAAAAATCTGTATGTCCTGCTAAGTAAAAGAAAACCATTAGATGAGATGGTTTGATCCTGCAGAATCTCTATGTAGCTATTCTGTTGAACACCAGACAAAATAGGTTTTTTTTTTTGCTCTAACTAGCATCTCGTTCTTTTCAATCCTCAGCAGACTCTGGCTCAAGCATTGGCTCAGTGTAGACAGAGAGGGGCAGAGAGAGCCCTCTGCGAACTGCATGCGCCTAACCCCTTTACTTGTTAAAGCCTTTTTTTCTGGGCCTGCGTTTTCTCTCTCTGGACTACAGTTTTGGCTCTCATCATCCTTCTCAGTAGTGAGCGCTAACGCCAGTGTTAAATGCCTTGATCTCGCTAACGAAAAGAGAGTTGCTACCGCAGATGTCTTTTGTCCTGGAGAAGCTTTCTGTATCTCTACTTCAAAACGACAGATGACCAAAGAACGTCATCTTCCTTGAAAAAGGAAACATCATTCGGCAGCAAGCATTGTAGAAGGCCAGATAGTGTACTTTGACAACTTCCATTCTGAAACACATTGCTTTTAGAAAACGTTCCTCTTGCAGCTGTTGAAGAGGGCCAAGCAATGTGGCATTTTGCATAATACCTTGCACTGCAGTCTTTTCAGTCCCCAGCCTGCTCAGAAGTGCTCCTCCACAGGAGAGAAAAAAAATCTGTATGTCCTGCTAAGTAAAAGAAAACCGTTAGAGGAGATTGGGTTGACCGTGCAGAATCTCTATGTAGCTATTCTGTTGAAAAACAGACAAAATAGGATTTCTTTTTGCTCTAACTAGCATCTCGTTCTTTCAATCCTCAGCAGACTCTGGCTGCAAGCATTGGCTCAGTGTAGACAGAGAGAGTGGCAGAGAGAGTCCTCTGCGAACTGCTTGCGCCTAACCCCTTTACTTGTTAAACCCTTTTTTCTGGGCCTGCGTTTTCTCTCTCTGGACTACAGTCTTGGCTCTCATCATCCTTCTCAGTAGTGAGCGCTAACGCCAGTGTTAAATGCCTTGATCTCGCTAACGAAAAGAGAGTTGCTATCGCAGATGTCTTTTGTCGTGTAGAAGCTTTCTGTATCTCTACTTCAAAATGATAGATGACCAAAGAACGTGATTTTCCTTGAAAAAGGAAACATCATTCGGCAGCAAGCATTGTAGAAGGGCAGATAGAGTTCTTTGACAACTTGCATTCTGAAACACATTGCTTTTAGAAAACGTTCCTCTTGTAGCTGTTGAAGAGGACCACGCAATACCTTACACTGCAGTTGCTAGCGCAGATTTCTTTTGTCCTGTAGAAGCTTTCTGTTGCTCTACTTCAAAATGACAGAGGAGCAGAGAAAGTCATCTTTCTTGAAATAGGAAAGCTCATCCGGCAGCAAGCATTGTAGAAGGCCAGATAGAGTTCTTTGACAACTTCCATTCTGAAACACATTGCTTTTAGAAAACGTTCCTCTTGCAGCTGTTGAAGAGGGCCATGCAATTGGGATTTTGCGTAATAAGTTGAACGGCAGACTTTTCAGTTCCCAGCCTGCTCAGAAGTGCTCCTCCACAGGAGAGAAAAAATCTGTATGTCCTGCTAAGTAAAAGAAAACCATTAGATGAGATGGTTTGATCCTGCAGAATCTCTATGTAGCTATTCTGTTGAACACCAGACAAAATAGGTTTTTTTTTTTTGCTCTAACTAGCATCTCGTTCTTTTCAATCCTCAGCAGACTCTGGCTCAAGCATTGGCTCAGTGTAGACAGAGAGGGGCAGAGAGAGCCCTCTGCGAACTGCTTGCGCCTAACCCCTTTACTTGCTAAAGCCTTTTTTTCTGGGCCTGCGTTTTCTCTCTCTGGACTACAGTCTTGGCTCTCATCATCCTTCTCAGTAGTGAGCGCTAACGCCAGTGTTAAATGCCTTGATCTCGCTAACGAAAAGAGAGTTGCTACCGCAGATGTCTTTTGTCCTGGAGAAGCTTTCTGTATCTCTACTTCAAAACGACAGATGACCAAAGAACGTCATCTTCCTTGAAAAAGGAAACATCATTTGGCAGCAAGCATTGTAGAAGGCCAGATAGTGTACTTTGACAACTTCCATTCTGAAACACATTGCTTTTAGAAAACGTTCCTCTTGCACCTGTTGAAGAGGGCCATGCAATTGGGATTTTGCATAATAAGTTACACTGCAGTCTTTTCAGTTCCCAGCCTGCTCAGAAGTGCTCCTCCACAGGAGAGAAAAAATCTGTATGTCCTGCTAAGTAAAAGAAAACCTTTAGATGAGATGGTTTGATCCTGCAGAATCTCTATGTAGCTATTCTGTTGAAAACCAGAAAAATAGGTTTTTTTTTTTGCTCTAACTAGCATCTCGTTCTTTTCAATCCTCAGCAGACTCTGGCTGCAAGCATTGGCTCAGTGTAGACAGAGAGAGAGAAAGAGATGCAGAGAGAGCACTCTGCGAAATGGGCCAAGCAATGTGGCATTTTGCATTATACCTTGCACTGTAGTCTTTTCAGTCCCCAGCCTGCTCAGAAGTGCTCCTCCGCAGGAGAGAAAAAAAAAACTGTTTGTCCTGTTAAGTAAAAGAAAACCGTTAGAGGAGCTTGGGTAGAACGTGCAGAATCTCTATGTAGCTATTCTGTTGAAAAAGAGACAAAATAGAATTTCTTTTTGCTCTAACTAGCATCTCGTTCTTTTCACAATCCTCAGCAGACTCTGACTGCAAGCTTTGGCTCAGTGTAGACAGAGAGAGTGGCATAGAGAGTCCTCTGCGAACTGCTTGAGACTAAAGCCTTTACTTGTTAAACCGTTTTTTCTGGGCCTGCATTTTCTCTCTCTGGACCACAGTCTTGGCTCTCATCATGCTTCTCAGTAGTGAGCGCTAACGCCAGGGTTAAATGCCTTGATCTCGCTAACGAAAAGAGAGTTGCTACCGCAGATTTCTTTTGTCCTGTAGAAGCTTTCTGTATCTCTACTTCAAAACGACAGATGACCAAAGAACGTGATTTTCCTTGAAAAAGGAAACATCATTCGGCAGCAAGCATTGTAGAAGGGCAGATAGAGTTCTTTGACAACTTCCATTCTGAAACACATTGCTTTTAGAAAACGTTCCTCTTGCAGCTGTTGAAGAGGGCCATGCAATTGGGATTTTGCATAATAAGTTACACTGCAGTCTTTTCAGTTCCCAGCCTGCTCAGAAGTGCTCCTCCACAGGAGAGAAAAAAATCTGTATGTCCTACTAAGTAAAAGAAAACCGTTAGATGAGATGGTTTGATCCTGCAGAATCTCTATGTAGCTATTCTGTTGAAAACCAGACAAAATAGGTTTTTTTTTTTTTTTTGCTCTAACTAGCATCTCGTTCTTTTCAATCCTCAGCAGACTCTGGCTGCAAGCATTGGCTCAGTGTAGACAGAGAGAGAGAGAGAGGGGCAGAGAGAGCCCTCTGCGAACTGCTTGCGCCTAACCCCTTTACTTGTTAAAGCCTTTTTTCTTGGCCTGCGTTTTCTCTCTCTGGACTACAGTCTTGGCTCTCATTAGCCTTCTCAGTAGTGAGCGCTAACGCCAGGGTTAAATGCCTTGATCTCGCTAACGAAAAGAGAGTTGCTACCGCAGATGTCTTTTGTCCTGGAGAAGCTTTCTGTAGCTCTACTTCAAAACGACAGATGACCAAAGAACGTGATTTTCCTTGAAAAAGGAAACATCATTCGAAAGTAAGCATTGTAGAAGGGCAGATAGAGTTCTTTGACAACTTCCATTCTGAAACACATTGCTTTTAGAAAACGGTCCTCTTTTAGCTGTTGAAGAGGACCACGCAATACCTTGCACTGCAGTTGCTAGCGAAGATTTCTTTTGTCCTGTAGAAGCTTTCTGTAGCTCTACTTCAAAATGACAGAGGAGCAGAGAAAGTCATCTTTCTTGAAATAGGAAAGCTCATCCGGCAGCAAGCATTGTAGAAGGGCAGATAGAGTTCTTTGACAACTTCCATTCTGAAAAACATTGCTTTTAGAAAACGTTCCTCTTGCAGCTGTTGAAGAGGGCCATGCAATTGGGATTTTGCGTAATAAGTTGAACGGCAGACTTTTCAGTTCCCAGCCTGCTCAGAAGTGCTCCTCCACAGGAGAGAAAAAATCTGTATGTCCTGCTAAGTAAAAGAAAACCATTAGATGAGATGGTTTGATCCTGCAGAATCTCTATGTAGCTATTCTGTTGAACACCAGACAAAATAGGTTTTTTTTTTTTGCTCTAACTAGCATCTCGTTCTTTTCAATCCTCAGCAGACTCTGGCTCAAGCATTGGCTCAGTGTAGACAGAGAGGGGCAGAGAGAGCCCTCTGCGAACTGCTTGCGCCTAACCCCTTTACTTGCTAAAGCCTTTTTTTCTGGGCCTGCGTTTTCTCTCTCTGGACTACAGTCTTGGCTCTCATCATCCTTCTCAGTAGTGAGCGCTAACGCCAGGGTTAAATGCCTTGATCTCGCTAACGAAAAGAGAGTTGCTACCGCAGATGTCTTTTGTCCTGGAGAAGCTTTCTGTATCTCTACTTCAAAACGACAGATGACCAAAGAACGTCATCTTCCTTGAAAAAGGAAACATCATTTGGCAGCAAGCATTGTAGAAGGCCAGATAGTGTACTTTGACAACTTCCATTCTGAAACACATTGCTTTTAGAAAACGTTCCTCTTGCACCTGTTGAAGAGGGCCATGCAATTGGGATTTTGCATAATAAGTTACACTGCAGTCTTTTCAGTTCCCAGCCTGCTCAGAAGTGCTCCTCCACAGGAGAGAAAAAATCTGTATGTCCTGCTAAGTAAAAGAAAACCTTTAGATGAGATGGTTTGATCCTGCAGAATCTCTATGTAGCTATTCTGTTGAAAACCAGAAAAATAGGTTTTTTTTTTTTGCTCTAACTAGCATCTCGTTCTTTTCAATCCTCAGCAGACTCTGGCTGCAAGCATTGGCTCAGTGTAGACAGAGAGAGAGAGAGAGGCAAAGAGAGAGTCCTCTGCGAACTACTTGAGACTAAACCCTTTACTTGTCAAAGCCTTTTTTCTGGGCCTGCGTTTTCTCTCTCTGGACTACAGTTTTGGCTCTCATCATCCTTCTCAGTAGTGAGCGCTAACGCCAGGGTTAAATGCCTTGATCTCGCTAACGAAAAGAGAGTTGCTACCGCAGATGTCTTTTGTCCTGGAGAAGCTTTCTGTAGCTCTACTTCAAAACGACAGATGACCAAAGAACGTGATTTTCCTTGAAAAAGGAAACATCATTCGGCAGCAAGCATTGTAGAAGGGCAGATAGAGTTCTTTGACAACTTCCATTCTGAAACACATTGCTTTTAGAAAACGTTCCTCTTGCACCTGTTGAAGAGGGCCATGCAATTGGGATTTTGCTTAATAAGTTACACTGCAGTCTTTTCAGTTCCCAGTCTGCTCAGAAGTGCTCCTCCACAGGAGAGAAAAAAATCTGTATGTCCTGCGAAGTAAAAGAAAACCGTTAGAGGAGATTGGGTTGACCGTGCAGAATCTCTATGTAGCTAATCTGTTTAAAAACAGACAAATTAGGATTTCTTTTTGCTCTAACTAGCATCTCGTTCTTTCAATCCTCAGCAGACTCTAGCTGCAAGCATTGGCTAAGTGTAGACAGAGAGAGAGAAAGAGAGGCAGAGAGAGCCCTCTGCGAACTGCTTGCGCCTAACCCCTTTACTTGTTAAAGCCTTTTTTCTGGGCCTGCGTTTTCTCTCTCTGGACTACAGTCTTGGCTCTCATCATCCTTCTCAGTAGTGAGCGCTAACGCCAGTGTTAAATGCCTTGATCTCGCTAACGAAAAGAGAGTTGCTACCGCAGATGTCTTTTGTCCTGGAGAAGCTTTCTGTATCTCTACTTCAAAATGATAGATGACCAAAGAACGTGATTTTCCTTGAAAAAGGAAACATCATTCGAAAGTAAGCATTGTAGAAGGGCAGATAGAGTTCTTTGACCACTTGCATTCTGAAACACATTGCTTTTAGAAAACGTTCCTCTTGTAGCTGTTGAAGAGGACCACGCAATACCTTACACTGCAGTTGCTAGCGCAGATTTCTTTTGTCCTGTAGAAGCTTTCTGTTGCTCTACTTCAAAATGACAGAGGAGCAGAGAAAGTCATCTTTCTTGAAATAGGAAAGCTCATCCGGCAGCAAGCATTGTAGAAGGCCAGATAGAGTTCTTTGACAACTTCCATTCTGAAACACATTGATTTTAAAAAACGTTCCTCTTGCAGCTGTTGAAGAGGGCCATGCAATTGGGATTTTGCGTAATAAGTTGAACGGCAGACTTTTCAGTTCCCAGCCTGCTCAGAAGTGCTCCTCCACAGGAGAGAAAAAATCTGTATGTCCTGCTAAGTAAAAGAAAACCATTAGATGAGATGGTTTGATCCTGCAGAATCTCTATGTAGCTATTCTGTTGAACACCAGACAAAATAGGTTTTTTTTTTTGCTCTAACTAGCATCTCGTTCTTTTCAATCCTCAGCAGACTCTGGCTCAAGCATTGGCTCAGTGTAGACAGAGAGGGGCAGAGAGAGCCCTCTGCGAACTGCATGCGCCTAACCCCTTTACTTGTTAAAGCCTTTTTTTCTGGGCCTGCGTTTTCTCTCTCTGGACTACAGTTTTGGCTCTCATCATCCTTCTCAGTAGTGAGCGCTAACGCCAGTGTTAAATGCCTTGATCTCGCTAACGAAAAGAGAGTTGCTACCGCAGATGTCTTTTGTCCTGGAGAAGCTTTCTGTATCTCTACTTCAAAACGACAGATGACCAAAGAACGTCATCTTCCTTGAAAAAGGAAACATCATTCGGCAGCAAGCATTGTAGAAGGCCAGATAGTGTACTTTGACAACTTCCATTCTGAAACACATTGCTTTTAGAAAACGTTCCTCTTGCAGCTGTTGAAGAGGGCCATGCAATTGGGATTTTGCATAATAAGTTACACTGCAGTCTTTTCAGTTCCCAGCCTGCTCAGAAGTGCTCCTCCACAGGAGAGAAAAAATCTGTATGTCCTGCTAAGTAAAAGAAAACCGTTAGATGAGATGGTTTGATCCTGCAGAATCTCTATGTAGCTATTCTGTTGAAAACCAGAAAAATAGGTTTTTTTTTTTTGCTCTAACTAGCATCTCGTTCTTTTCAATCCTCAGCAGACTCTGGCTGCAAGCATTGGCTCAGTGTAGACAGAGAGAGAGAGAAAGAGATGCAGAGAGAGCACTCTGCGAAATGGGCCAAGCAATGTGGCATTTTGCATTATACCTTGCACTGTAGTCTTTTCAGTCCCCAGCCTGCTCAGAAGTGCACCTCCACAGGAGAGAAAAAAAAACTGTTTGTCCTGCTAAGTAAAAGAAAACCGTTAGAGGAGCTTGGGTAGAACGTGCAGAATCTCTATGTAGCTATTCTGTTGAAAAAGAGACAAAATAGAATTTCTTTTTGCTCTAACTAGCATCTCGTTCTTTTCACAATCCTCAGCAGACTCTGACTGCAAGCTTTGGCTCAGTGTAGACAGAGAGAGTGGCATAGAGAGTCCTCTGCGAACTGCTTGAGACTAAAGCCTTTACTTGTTAAACCGTTTTTTCTGGGCCTGCATTTTCTCTCTCTGGACCACAGTCTTGGCTCTCATCATGCTTCTCAGTAGTGAGCGCTAACGCCAGGGTTAAATGCCTTGATCTCGCTAACGAAAAGAGAGTTGCTACCGCAGATTTCTTTTGTCCTGTAGAAGCTTTCTGTATCTCTACTTCAAAACGACAGATGACCAAAGAACGTGATTTTCCTTGAAAAAGGAAACATCATTCGGCAGCAAGCATTGTAGAAGGGCAGATAGAGTTCTTTGACAACTTCCATTCTGAAACACATTGCTTTTAGAAAACGTTCCTCTTGCAGCTGTTGAAGAGGGCCATGCAATTGGGATTTTGCATAATAAGTTACACTGCAGTCTTTTCAGTTCCCAGCCTGCTCAGAAGTACTCCTCCACAGGAGAGAAAAAATCTGTATGTCCTACTAAGTAAAAGAAAACCGTTAGATGAGATGGTTTGATCCTGCAGAATCTCTATGTAGCTATTCTGTTGAAAACCAGACAAAATAGGTTTTTTTTTTTTTGCTCTAATTAGCATCTCGTTCTTTTCAATCCTCAGCAGACTCTGGCTGCAAGCATTGGCTCAGTGTAGACAGAGAGAGAGAGAGAGGGGCAGAGACAGCCCTCTGCGAACTGCTTGCGCCTAACCCCTTTACTTGTTAAAGCCTTTTTTCTGGGCCTGCGTTTTCTCTCTCTGGACTACAGTCTTGGCTCTCATTAGCCTTCTCAGTAGTGAGCGCTAACGCCAGGGTTAAATGCCTTGATCTCGCTAACGAAAAGAGAGTTGCTACCGCAGATGTCTTTTGTCCTGGAGAAGCTTTCTGTAGCTCTACTTCAAAACGACAGATGACAAAAGAACATGATTTTCCTTGAAAAAGGAAACATCATTCGGCAGCAAGCATTGTAGAAGGCCAGATAGTGTACTTTGACAACTTGCATTCTGAAACACATTGCTTTTAGAAAACGTTCCTCTTGCAGCTGTTGAAGAGGGCCATGCAATTGGGATTTTGCATAATAAGTTACACTGCAGTCTTTTCAGTTCCCAGCCTGCTCAGAAGTGCTCCTCCACAGGAGATAAAAAATCTGTATGTCCTGCTAAGTAAAAGAAAACCGTTAGATGAGATGGTTTGATCCTGCAGAATCTCTATGTAGCTATTCTGTTGAACACCAGACAAAATAGGTTTTTTTTTTTTGCTCTAACTAGCATCTTATTCTTTTCAATCCTCAGCAGACGCTAGCTGCAAGCATTGGCTCAGTGTATACAGAGAGAGAGAGAAAGAGAGGCAGAGAGAGCCCTCTGCGAAATGCTTGCGCCTTACCCCTTTACTTGTTAAAGCCTTTTTTCTTGGCCTGCGTGTTCTCTCTCTGGACTACAGTCTTGGCTCTCATCATCCTTCTCAGTAGTGAGCGCTAACGCCAGTGTTAAATGCCTTGATCTCGCTAACGAAAAGAGAGTTGCTACCGCAGATGTCTTTTGTCCTGGAGAAGCTTTCTGTATCTCTACTTCAAAATGATAGATGACCAAAGAACGTGATTTTCCTTGAAAAAGGAAACATCATTCGAAAGTAAGCATTGTAGAAGGGCAGATAGAGTTCTTTGACCACTTGCATTCTGAAACACATTGCTTTTAGAAAACGTTCCTCTTGTAGCTGTTGAAGAGGACCACGCAATACCTTACACTGCAGTTGCTAGCGCAGATTTCTTTTGTCCTGTAGAAGCTTTCTGTTGCTCTACTTCAAAATGACAGAGGAGCAGAGAAAGTCATCTTTCTTGAAATAGGAAAGCTCATCCGGCAGCAAGCATTGTAGAAGGCCAGATAGAGTTCTTTGACAACTTCCATTCTGAAACACATTGCTTTTAGAAAACGTTCCTCTTGCAGCTGTTGAAGAGGGACATGCAATTGGGATTTTGCGTAATAAGTTGAACGGCAGACTTTTCAGTTCCCAGCCTGCTCAGAAGTGCTCCTCCACAGGAGAGAAAAAATCTGTATGTCCTGCTAAGTAAAAGAAAACCATTAGATGAGATGGTTTGATCCTGCAGAATCTCTATGTAGCTATTCTGTTGAACACCAGACAAAATAGGTTTTTTTTTTTGCTCTAACTAGCATCTCGTTCTTTTCAATCCTCAGCAGACTCTGGCTCAAGCATTGGCTCAGTGTAGACAGAGAGGGGCAGAGAGAGCCCTCTGCGAACTGCATGCGCCTAACCCCTTTACTTGTTAAAGCCTTTTTTTCTGGGCCTGCGTTTTCTCTCTCTGGACTACAGTTTTGGCTCTCATCATCCTTCTCAGTAGTGAGCGCTAACGCCAGTGTTAAATGCCTTGATCTCGCTAACGAAAAGAGAGTTGCTACCGCAGATGTCTTTTGTCCTGGAGAAGCTTTCTGTATCTCTACTTCAAAACGACAGATGACCAAAGAACGTCATCTTCCTTGAAAAAGGAAACATCATTCGGCAGCAAGCATTGTAGAAGGCCAGATAGTGTACTTTGACAACTTCCATTCTGAAACACATTGCTTTTAGAAAACGTTCCTCTTGCAGCTGTTGAAGAGGGCCAAGCAATGTGGCATTTTGCATAATACCTTGCACTGCAGTCTTTTCAGTCCCCAGCCTGCTCAGAAGTGCTCCTCCACAGGAGAGAAAAAAAATCTGTATGTCCTGCTAAGTAAAAGAAAACCGTTAGAGGAGATTGGGTTGACCGTGCAGAATCTCTATGTAGCTATTCTGTTGAAAAAGATACAAAATAGGATTTCTTTTTGCTCTAACTAGCATCTCGTTCTTTCAATCCTCAGCAGACTCTGGCTGCAAGCATTGGCTCAGTGTAGACAGAGAGAGTGGCAGAGAGAGTCCTCTGCGAACTGCTTGCGCCTAACCCCTTTACTTGTTAAAGCCTTTTTTCTGGGCCTGCGTTTTCTCTCTCTGGACTACAGTCTTGGCTCTCATCATCCTTCTCAGTAGTGAGCGCTAACGCCAGTGTTAAATGCCTTGATCTCGCTAACGAAAAGAGAGTTGCTATCGCAGATGTCTTTTGTCGTGTAGAAGCTTTCTGTATCTCTACTTCAAAATGATAGATGACCAAAGAACGTGATTTTCCTTGAAAAAGGAAACATCATTCGGCAGCAAGCATTGTAGAAGGGCAGATAGAGTTCTTTGACAACTTGCATTCTGAAACACATTGCTTTTAGAAAACGTTCCTCTTGTAGCTGTTGAAGAGGACCACGCAATACCTTACACTGCAGTTGCTAGCGCAGATTTCTTTTGTCCTGTAGAAGCTTTCTGTTGCTCTACTTCAAAATGACAGAGGAGCAGAGAAAGTCATCTTTCTTGAAATAGGAAAGCTCATCCGGCAGCAAGCATTGTAGAAGGCCAGATAGAGTTCTTTGACAACTTCCATTCTGAAACACATTGCTTTTAGAAAACGTTCCTCTTGCAGCTGTTGAAGAGGGCCATGCAATTGGGATTTTGCGTAATAAGTTGAACGGCAGACTTTTCAGTTCCCAGCCTGCTCAGAAGTGCTCCTCCACAGGAGAGAAAAAATCTGTATGTCCTGCTAAGTAAAAGAAAACCATTAGATGAGATGGTTTGATCCTGCAGAATCTCTATGTAGCTATTCTGTTGAACACCAGACAAAATAGGTTTTTTTTTTTTGCTCTAACTAGCATCTCGTTCTTTTCAATCCTCAGCAGACTCTGGCTCAAGCATTGGCTCAGTGTAGACAGAGAGGGGCAGAGAGAGCCCTCTGCGAACTGCTTGCGCCTAACCCCTTTACTTGTTAAAGCCTTTTTTTCTGGGCCTGCGTTTTCTCTCTCTGGACTACAGTCTTGGCTCTCATCATCCTTCTCAGTAGTGAGCGCTAACGCCAGTGTTAAATGCCTTGATCTCGCTAACGAAAAGAGAGTTGCTACCGCAGATGTCTTTTGTCCTGGAGAAGCTTTCTGTATCTCTACTTCAAAACGACAGATGACCAAAGAACGTCATCTTCCTTGAAAAAGGAAACATCATTCGGCAGCAAGCATTGTAGAAGGCCAGATAGTGTACTTTGACAACTTCCATTCTGAAACACATTGCTTTTAGAAAACGTTCCTCTTGCAGCTGTTGAAGAGGGCCATGCAATTGGGATTTTGCATAATAAGTTACACTGCAGTCTTTTCAGTTCCCAGCCTGCTCAGAAGTGCTCCTCCACAGGAGAGAAAAAATCTGTATGTCCTGCTAAGTAAAAGAAAACCGTTAGATGAGATGGTTTGATCCTGCAAAATCTCTATGTAGCTATTCTGTTGAAAACCAGAAAAATAGGGTTTTTTTTTTTGCTCTAACTAGCATCTCGTTCTTTTCAATCCTCAGCAGACTCTGGCTGCAAGCATTGGCTCAGTGTAGACAGAGAGAGAGAGAAAGAGATGCAGAGAGAGCACTCTGCGAAATGGGCCAAGCAATGTGGCATTTTGCATTATACCTTGCACTGTAGTCTTTTCAGTCCCCAGCCTGCTCAGAAGTGCTCCTCCACAGGAGAGAAAAAAAAAAACTGTTTGTCCTGCTAAGTAAAAGAAAACCGTTAGAGGAGCTTGGGTAGAACGTGCAGAATCTCTATGTAGCTATTCTGTTGAAAAAGAGACAAAATAGAATTTCTTTTTGCTCTAACTAGCATCTCGTTCTTTTCACAATCCTCAGCAGACTCTGACTGCAAGCTTTGGCTCAGTGTAGACAGAGAGAGTGGCATAGAGAGTCCTCTGCGAACTGCTTGAGACTAAAGCCTTTACTTGTTAAACCGTTTTTTCTGGGACTGCATTTTCTCTCTCTGGACCACAGTCTTGGCTCTCATCATCCTTCTCAGTAGTGAGCGCTAACGCCAGTGTTAAATGCCTTGATCTCGCTAACGAAAAGAGAGTTGCTATCGCAGATGTCTTTTGTCCTGTAGAAGCTTTCTGTATCTCTACTTCAAAATGATAGATGACCAAAGAACGTGATTTTCCTTGAAAAAGGAAACATCATTCGAAAGTAAGCATTGTAGAAGGGCAGATAGAGTTCTTTGACAACTTGCATTCTGAAACACATTGCTTTTAGAAAACGTTCCTCTTGTAGCTGTTGAAGAGGACCACGCAATACCTTACACTGCAGTTGCTAGCGCAGATTTCTTTTGTCCTGTAGAAGCTTTCTGTTGCTCTACTTCAAAATGACAGAGGAGCAGAGAAAGTCATCTTTCTTGAAATAGGAAAGCTCATCCGGCAGCAAGCATTGTAGAAGGCCAGATAGAGTTCTTTGACAACTTCCATTCTGAAACACATTGCTTTTAGAAAACGTTCCTCTTGCAGCTGTTGAAGAGGGCCATGCAATTGGGATTTTGCGTAATAAGTTGAACGGCAGACTTTTCAGTTCCCAGCCTGCTCAGAAGTGCTCCTCCACAGGAGAGAAAAAATCTGTATGTCCTGCTAAGTAAAAGAAAACCATTAGATGAGATGGTTTGATCCTGCAGAATCTCTATGTAGCTATTCTGTTGAACACCAGACAAAATAGGTTTTTTTTTTTTGCTCTAACTAGCATCTCGTTCTTTTCAATCCTCAGCAGACTCTGGCTCAAGCATTGGCTCAGTGTAGACAGAGAGGGGCAGAGAGAGCCCTCTGCGAACTGCTTGCGCCTAACCCCTTTACTTGCTAAAGCCTTTTTTTCTGGGCCTGCGTTTTCTCTCTCTGGACTACAGTCTTGGCTCTCATCATCCTTCTCAGTAGTGAGCGCTAACGCCAGTGTTAAATGCCTTGATCTCGCTAACGAAAAGAGAGTTGCTACCGCAGATGTCTTTTGTCCTGGAGAAGCTTTCTGTATCTCTACTTCAAAACGACAGATGACCAAAGAACGTCATCTTCCTTGAAAAAGGAAACATCATTTGGCAGCAAGCATTGTAGAAGGCCAGATAGTGTACTTTGACAACTTCCATTCTGAAACACATTGCTTTTAGAAAACGTTCCTCTTGCACCTGTTGAAGAGGGCCATGCAATTGGGATTTTGCATAATAAGTTACACTGCAGTCTTTTCAGTTCCCAGCCTGCTCAGAAGTGCTCCTCCACAGGAGAGAAAAAATCTGTATGTCCTGCTAAGTAAAAGAAAACCTTTAGATGAGATGGTTTGATCCTGCAGAATCTCTATGTAGCTATTCTGTTGAAAACCAGAAAAATAGGTTTTTTTTTTTGCTCTAACTAGCATCTCGTTCTTTTCAATCCTCAGCAGACTCTGGCTGCAAGCATTGGCTCAGTGTAGACAGAGAGAGAGAAAGAGATGCAGAGAGAGCACTCTGCGAAATGGGCCAAGCAATGTGGCATTTTGCATTATACCTTGCACTGTAGTCTTTTCAGTCCCCAGCCTGCTCAGAAGTGCTCCTCCGCAGGAGAGAAAAAAAAAACTGTTTGTCCTGCTAAGTAAAAGAAAACCGTTAGAGGAGCTTGGGTAGAACGTGCAGAATCTCTATGTAGCTATTCTGTTGAAAAAGAGACAAAATAGAATTTCTTTTTGCTCTAACTAGCATCTCGTTCTTTTCACAATCCTCAGCAGACTCTGACTGCAAGCTTTGGCTCAGTGTAGACAGAGAGAGTGGCATAGAGAGTCCTCTGCGAACTGCTTGAGACTAAAGCCTTTACTTGTTAAACCGTTTTTTCTGGGCCTGCATTTTCTCTCTCTGGACCACAGTCTTGGCTCTCATCATGCTTCTCAGTAGTGAGCGCTAACGCCAGGGTTAAATGCCTTGATCTCGCTAACGAAAAGAGAGTTGCTACCGCAGATTTCTTTTGTCCTGTAGAAGCTTTCTGTATCTCTACTTCAAAACGACAGATGACCAAAGAACGTGATTTTCCTTGAAAAAGGAAACATCATTCGGCAGCAAGCATTGTAGAAGGGCAGATAGAGTTCTTTGACAACTTCCATTCTGAAACACATTGCTTTTAGAAAACGTTCCTCTTGCAGCTGTTGAAGAGGGCCATGCAATTGGGATTTTGCATAATAAGTTACACTGCAGTCTTTTCAGTTCCCAGCCTGCTCAGAAGTGCTCCTCCACAGGAGAGAAAAAAATCTGTATGTCCTACTAAGTAAAAGAAAACCGTTAGATGAGATGGTTTGATCCTGCAGAATCTCTATGTAGCTATTCTGTTGAAAACCAGACAAAATAGGTTTTTTTTTTTTTTTGCTCTAACTAGCATCTCGTTCTTTTCAATCCTCAGCAGACTCTGGCTGCAAGCATTGGCTCAGTGTAGACAGAGAGAGAGAGAGAGAGGGGCAGAGAGAGCCCTCTGCGAACTGCTTGCGCCTAACCCCTTTACTTGTTAAAGCCTTTTTTCTTGGCCTGCGTTTTCTCTCTCTGGACTACAGTCTTGGCTCTCATTAGCCTTCTCAGTAGTGAGCGCTAACGCCAGGGTTAAATGCCTTGATCTCGCTAACGAAAAGAGAGTTGCTACCGCAGATGTCTTTTGTCCTGGAGAAGCTTTCTGTAGCTCTACTTCAAAACGACAGATGACCAAAGAACGTGATTTTCCTTGAAAAAGGAAACATCATTCGAAAGTAAGCATTGTAGAAGGGCAGATAGAGTTCTTTGACAACTTCCATTCTGAAACACATTGCTTTTAGAAAACGGTCCTCTTTTAGCTGTTGAAGAGGACCACGCAATACCTTGCACTGCAGTTGCTAGCGAAGATTTCTTTTGTCCTGTAGAAGCTTTCTGTAGCTCTACTTCAAAATGACAGAGGAGCAGAGAAAGTCATCTTTCTTGAAATAGGAAAGCTCATCCGGCAGCAAGCATTGTAGAAGGGCAGATAGAGTTCTTTGACAACTTCCATTCTGAAAAACATTGCTTTTAGAAAACGTTCCTCTTGCAGCTGTTGAAGAGGGCCATGCAATTGGGATTTTGCGTAATAAGTTGAACGGCAGACTTTTCAGTTCCCAGCCTGCTCAGAAGTGCTCCTCCACAGGAGAGAAAAAATCTGTATGTCCTGCTAAGTAAAAGAAAACCATTAGATGAGATGGTTTGATCCTGCAGAATCTCTATGTAGCTATTCTGTTGAACACCAGACAAAATAGGTTTTTTTTTTTTGCTCTAACTAGCATCTCGTTCTTTTCAATCCTCAGCAGACTCTGGCTCAAGCATTGGCTCAGTGTAGACAGAGAGGGGCAGAGAGAGCCCTCTGCGAACTGCTTGCGCCTAACCCCTTTACTTGCTAAAGCCTTTTTTTCTGGGCCTGCGTTTTCTCTCTCTGGACTACAGTCTTGGCTCTCATCATCCTTCTCAGTAGTGAGCGCTAACGCCAGGGTTAAATGCCTTGATCTCGCTAACGAAAAGAGAGTTGCTACCGCAGATGTCTTTTGTCCTGGAGAAGCTTTCTGTATCTCTACTTCAAAACGACAGATGACCAAAGAACGTCATCTTCCTTGAAAAAGGAAACATCATTTGGCAGCAAGCATTGTAGAAGGCCAGATAGTGTACTTTGACAACTTCCATTCTGAAACACATTGCTTTTAGAAAACGTTCCTCTTGCACCTGTTGAAGAGGGCCATGCAATTGGGATTTTGCATAATAAGTTACACTGCAGTCTTTTCAGTTCCCAGCCTGCTCAGAAGTGCTCCTCCACAGGAGAGAAAAAATCTGTATGTCCTGCTAAGTAAAAGAAAACCTTTAGATGAGATGGTTTGATCCTGCAGAATCTCTATGTAGCTATTCTGTTGAAAACCAGAAAAATAGGTTTTTTTTTTTGCTCTAACTAGCATCTCGTTCTTTTCAATCCTCAGCAGACTCTGGCTGCAAGCATTGGCTCAGTGTAGACAGAGAGAGAGAAAGAGATGCAGAGAGAGCACTCTGCGAAATGGGCCAAGCAATGTGGCATTTTGCATTATACCTTGCACTGTAGTCTTTTCAGTCCCCAGCCTGCTCAGAAGTGCTCCTCCGCAGGAGAGAAAAAAAAAACTGTTTGTCCTGCTAAGTAAAAGAAAACCGTTAGAGGAGCTTGGGTAGAACGTGCAGAATCTCTATGTAGCTATTCTGTTGAAAAAGAGACAAAATAGAATTTCTTTTTGCTCTAACTAGCATCTCGTTCTTTTCACAATCCTCAGCAGACTCTGACTGCAAGCTTTGGCTCAGTGTAGACAGAGAGAGTGTCATAGAGAGTCCTCTGCGAACTGCTTGAGACTAAAGCCTTTACTTGTTAAACCGTTTTTTCTGGGCCTGCATTTTCTCTCTCTGGACCACAGTCTTGGCTCTCATCATGCTTCTCAGTAGTGAGCGCTAACGCCAGGGTTAAATGCCTTGATCTCGCTAACGAAAAGAGAGTTGCTACCGCAGATTTCTTTTGTCCTGTAGAAGCTTTCTGTATCTCTACTTCAAAACGACAGATGACCAAAGAACGTGATTTTCCTTGAAAAAGGAAACATCATTCGGCAGCAAGCATTGTAGAAGGGCAGATAGAGTTCTTTGACAACTTCCATTCTGAAACACATTGCTTTTAGAAAACGTTCCTCTTGCAGCTGTTGAAGAGGGCCATGCAATTGGGATTTTGCATAATAAGTTACACTGCAGTCTTTTCAGTTCCCAGCCTGCTCAGAAGTGCTCCTCCACAGGAGAGAAAAAAATCTGTATGTCCTACTAAGTAAAAGAAAACCGTTAGATGAGATGGTTTGATCCTGCAGAATCTCTATGTAGCTATTCTGTTGAAAACCAGACAAAATAGGTTTTTTTTTTTTTTGCTCTAACTAGCATCTCGTTCTTTTCAATCCTCAGCAGACTCTGGCTGCAAGCATTGGCTCAGTGTAGACAGAGAGAGAGAGAGAGGGGCAGAGAGAGCCCTCTGCGAACTGCTTGCGCCTAACCCCTTTACTTGTTAAAGCCTTTTTTCTTGGCCTGCGTTTTCTCTCTCTGGACTACAGTCTTGGCTCTCATTAGCCTTCTCAGTAGTGAGCGCTAACGCCAGGGTTAAATGCCTTGATCTCGCTAACGAAAAGAGAGTTGCTACCGCAGATGTCTTTTGTCCTGGAGAAGCTTTCTGTAGCTCTACTTCAAAACGACAGATGACCAAAGAACGTGATTTTCCTTGAAAAAGGAAACATCATTCGAAAGTAAGCATTGTAGAAGGGCAGATAGAGTTCTTTGACAACTTCCATTCTGAAACACATTGCTTTTAGAAAACGGTCCTCTTTTAGCTGTTGAAGAGGACCACGCAATACCTTGCACTGCAGTTGCTAGCGAAGATTTCTTTTGTCCTGTAGAAGCTTTCTGTAGCTCTACTTCAAAATGACAGAGGAGCAGAGAAAGTCATCTTTCTTGAAAAAGGAAACATCATTCGAAAGTAAGCATTGTAGAAGGGCAGATAGAGTTCTTTGACCACTTCCATTCTGAAACACATTGCTTTTAGAAAACGTTCCTCTTGCAGCTGTTGAAGAGGGCCATGCAATTGGGATTTTGCGTAATAAGTTGAACGGCAGACTTTTCAGTTCCCAGCCTGCTCAGAAGTGCTCCTCCACAGGAGAGAAAAAATCTGTATGTCCTGCTAAGTAAAAGAAAACCATTAGATGAGATGGTTTGATCCTGCAGAATCTCTATGTAGCTATTCTGTTGAACACCAGACAAAATAGGTTTTTTTTTTTGCTCTAACTAGCATCTCGTTCTTTTCAATCCTCAGCAGACTCTGGCTCAAGCATTGGCTCAGTGTAGACAGAGAGGGGCAGAGAGAGCCCTCTGCGAACTGCTTGCGCCTAACCCCTTTACTTGTTAAAGCCTTTTTTTCTGGGCCTGCGTTTTCTCTCTCTGGACTACAGTCTTGGCTCTCATCATCCTTCTCAGTAGTGAGCGCTAACGCCAGTGTTAAATGCCTTGATCTCGCTAACGAAAAGAGAGTTGCTACCGCAGATGTCTTTTGTCCTGGAGAAGCTTTCTGTATCTCTACTTCAAAACGACAGATGACCAAAGAACGTGATTTTCCTTGAAAAAGGAAACATCATTCGGCAGCAAGCATTGTAGAAGGCCAGATAGTGTACTTTGACAACTTCCATTCTGAAACACATTGCTTTTAGAAAACGTTCCTCTTGCAGCTGATGAAGAGGGCCAAGCAATGTGGCATTTTGCATAATACCTTGCACTGCAGTCTTTTCAGTCCCCAGCCTGCTCAGAAGTGCTCCTCCACAGGAGAGAAAAAAAATCTGTATGTCCTGCTAAGTAAAAGAAAACCGTTAGAGGAGATTGGGTTGACCGTGCAGAATCTCTATGTAGCTATTCTGTTGAAAAACAGACAAAATAGGATTTCTTTTTGCTCTAACTAGCATCTCGTTCTTTCAATCCTCAGCAGACTCTGGCTGCAAGCATTGGCTCAGTGTAGACAGAGAGAGTGGCAGAGAGAGTCCTCTGCGAACTGCTTGCGCCTAACCCCTTTACTTGTTAAACCCTTTTTTCTGGGCCTGCGTTTTCTCTCTCTGGACTACAGTCTTGGCTCTCATCATCCTTCTCAGTAGTGAGCGCTAACGCCAGTGTTAAATGCCTTGATCTCGCTAACGAAAAGAGAGTTGCTATCGCAGATGTCTTTTGTCGTGTAGAAGCTTTCTGTATCTCTACTTCAAAATGATAGATGACCAAAGAACGTGATTTTCCTTGAAAAAGGAAACATCATTCGAAAGTAAGCATTGTAGAAGGGCAGATAGAGTTCTTTGACAACTTGCATTCTGAAACACATTGCTTTTAGAAAACGTTCCTCTTGTAGCTGTTGAAGAGGACCACGCAATACCTTACACTGCAGTTGCTAGCGCAGATTTCTTTTGTCCTGTAGAAGCTTTCTGTTGCTCTACTTCAAAATGACAGAGGAGCAGAGAAAGTCATCTTTCTTGAAATAGGAAAGCTCATCCGGCAGCAAGCATTGTAGAAGGGCAGATAGAGTTCTTTGACAACTTCCATTCTGAAACACATTGCTTTTAGAAAACGTTCCTCTTGCAGCTGTTGAAGAGGGCCATGCAATTGGGATTTTGCGTAATAAGTTGAACGGCAGACTTTTCAGTTCCCAGCCTGCTCAGAAGTGCTCCTCCACAGGAGAGAAAAAATCTGTATGTCCTGCTAAGTAAAAGAAAACCATTAGATGAGATGGTTTGATCCTGCAGAATCTCTATGTAGCTATTCTGTTGAACACCAGACAAAATAGGTTTTTTTTTTTGCTCTAACTAGCATCTCGTTCTTTTCAATCCTCAGCAGACTCTGGCTCAAGCATTGGCTCAGTGTAGACAGAGAGGGGCAGAGAGAGCCCTCTGCGAACTGCTTGCGCCTAACCCCTTTACTTGTTAAAGCCTTTTTTTCTGGGCCTGCGTTTTCTCTCTCTGGACTACAGTCTTGGCTCTCATCATCCTTCTCAGTAGTGAGCGCTAACGCCAGTGTTAAATGCCTTGATCTCGCTAACGAAAAGAGAGTTGCTACCGCAGATGTCTTTTGTCCTGGAGAAGCTTTCTGTATCTCTACTTCAAAACGACAGATGACCAAAGAACGTGATTTTCCTTGAAAAAGGAAACATCATTCGGCAGCAAGCATTGTAGAAGGCCAGATAGTGTACTTTGACAACTTCCATTCTGAAACACATTGCTTTTAGAAAACGTTCCTCTTGCAGCTGATGAAGAGGGCCAAGCAATGTGGCATTTTGCATAATACCTTGCACTGCAGTCTTTTCAGTCCCCAGCCTGCTCAGAAGTGCTCCTCCACAGGAGAGAAAAAAAATCTGTATGTCCTGCTAAGTAAAAGAAAACCGTTAGAGGAGATTGGGTTGACCGTGCAGAATCTCTATGTAGCTATTCTGTTGAAAAACAGACAAAATAGGATTTCTTTTTGCTCTAACTAGCATCTCGTTCTTTCAATCCTCAGCAGACTCTGGCTGCAAGCATTGGCTCAGTGTAGACAGAGAGAGTGGCAGAGAGAGTCCTCTGCGAACTGCTTGCGCCTAACCCCTTTACTTGTTAAACCCTTTTTTCTGGGCCTGCGTTTTCTCTCTCTGGACTACAGTCTTGGCTCTCATCATCCTTCTCAGTAGTGAGCGCTAACGCCAGTGTTAAATGCCTTGATCTCGCTAACGAAAAGAGAGTTGCTATCGCAGATGTCTTTTGTCGTGTAGAAGCTTTCTGTATCTCTACTTCAAAATGATAGATGACCAAAGAACGTGATTTTCCTTGAAAAAGGAAACATCATTCGAAAGTAAGCATTGTAGAAGGGCAGATAGAGTTCTTTGACAACTTGCATTCTGAAACACATTGCTTTTAGAAAACGTTCCTCTTGTAGCTGTTGAAGAGGACCACGCAATACCTTACACTGCAGTTGCTAGCGCAGATTTCTTTTGTCCTGTAGAAGCTTTCTGTTGCTCTACTTCAAAATGACAGAGGAGCAGAGAAAGTCATCTTTCTTGAAATAGGAAAGCTCATCCGGCAGCAAGCATTGTAGAAGGGCAGATAGAGTTCTTTGACAACTTCCATTCTGAAACACATTGCTTTTAGAAAACGTTCCTCTTGCAGCTGTTGAAGAGGGCCATGCAATTGGGATTTTGCGTAATAAGTTGAACGGCAGACTTTTCAGTTCCCAGCCTGCTCAGAAGTGCTCCTCCACAGGAGAGAAAAAATCTGTATGTCCTGCTAAGTAAAAGAAAACCATTAGATGAGATGGTTTGATCCTGCAGAATCTCTATGTAGCTATTCTGTTGAACACCAGACAAAATAGGTTTTTTTTTTTGCTCTAACTAGCATCTCGTTCTTTTCAATCCTCAGCAGACTCTGGCTCAAGCATTGGCTCAGTGTAGACAGAGAGGGGCAGAGAGAGCCCTCTGCGAACTGCTTGCGCCTAACCCCTTTACTTGTTAAAGCCTTTTTTTCTGGGCCTGCGTTTTCTCTCTCTGGACTACAGTCTTGGCTCTCATCATCCTTCTCAGTAGTGAGCGCTAACGCCAGTGTTAAATGCCTTGATCTCGCTAACGAAAAGAGAGTTGCTACCGCAGATGTCTTTTGTCCTGGAGAAGCTTTCTGTATCTCTACTTCAAAACGACAGATGACCAAAGAACGTCATCTTCCTTGAAAAAGGAAACATCATTCGGCAGCAAGCATTGTAGAAGGCCAGATAGTGTACTTTGACAACTTCCATTCTGAAACACATTGCTTTTAGAAAACGTTCCTCTTGCAGCTGTTGAAGAGGGCCATGCAATTGGGATTTTGCATAATAAGTTACACTGCAGTCTTTTCAGTTCCCAGCCTGCTCAGAAGTGCTCCTCCACAGGAGAGAAAAAATCTGTATGTCCTGCTAAGTAAAAGAAAACCGTTAGATGAGATGGTTTGATCCTGCAGAATCTCTATGTAGCTATTCTGTTGAAAACCAGAAAAATAGGTTTTTTTTTTTGCTCTAACTAGCATCTCGTTCTTTTCAATCCTCAGCAGACTCTGGCTGCAAGCATTGGCTCAGTGTAGACAGAGAGAGAGAGAAAGAGATGCAGAGAGAGCACTCTGCGATATGGGCCAAGCAATGTGGCATTTTGCATTATACCTTGCACTGTAGTCTTTTCAGTCCCCAGCCTGCTCAGAAGTGCTCCTCCACAGGAGAGAAAAAAAAAAACTGTTTGTCCTGCTAAGTAAAAGAAAACCGTTAGAGGAGCTTGGGTAGAACGTGCAGAATCTCTATGTAGCTATTCTGTTGAAAAAGAGACAAAATAGAATTTCTTTTTGCTCTAACTAGCATCTCGTTCTTTTCACAATCCTCAGCAGACTCTGACTGCAAGCTTTGGCTCAGTGTAGACAGAGAGAGTGGCATAGAGAATCCTCTGCGAACTGCTTGAGACTAAAGCCTTTACTTGTTAAACCGTTTTTTCTGGGCCTGCATTTTCTCTCTCTGGACCACAGTCTTGGCTCTCATCATGCTTCTCAGTAGTGAGCGCTAACGCCAGGGTTAAATGCCTTGATCTCGCTAACGAAAAGAGAGTTGCTACCGCAGATTTCTTTTGTCCTGTAGAAGCTTTCTGTATCTCTACTTCAAAACGACAGATGACCAAAGAACGTGATTTTCCTTGAAAAAGGAAACATCATTCGGCAGCAAGCATTGTAGAAGGGCAGATAGAGTTCTTTGACAACTTCCATTCTGAAACACATTGCTTTTAGAAAACGTTCCTCTTGCAGCTGTTGAAGAGGGCCATGCAATTGGGATTTTGCATAATAAGTTACACTGCAGTCTTTTCAGTTCCCAGCCTGCTCAGAAGTGCTCCTCCACAGGAGAGAAAAAATCTGTATGTCCTACTAAGTAAAAGAAAACCGTTAGATGAGATGGTTTGATCCTGCAGAATCTCTATGTAGCTATTCTGTTGAAAACCAGACAAAATAGGTTTTTTTTTTTTTTGCTCTAACTAGCATCTCGTTCTTTTCAATCCTCAGCAGACTCTGGCTGCAAGCATTGGCTCAGTGTAGACAGAGAGAGAGAGAGAGGGGCAGAGACAGCCCTCTGCGAACTGCTTGCGCCTAACCCCTTTACTTGTTAAAGCCTTTTTTCTGGGCCTGCGTTTTCTCTCTCTGGACTACAGTCTTGGCTCTCATTAGCCTTCTCAGTAGTGAGCGCTAACGCCAGGGTTAAATGCCTTGATCTCGCTAACGAAAAGAGAGTTGCTACCGCAGATGTCTTTTGTCCTGGAGAAGCTTTCTGTAGCTCTACTTCAAAACGACAGATGACCAAAGAACGTGATTTTCCTTGAAAAAGGAAACATCATTCGAAAGTAAGCATTGTAGAAGGGCAGATAGAGTTCTTTGACAACTTCCATTCTGAAACACATTGCTTTTAGAAAACGTTCCTCTTGCAGCTGTTGAAGAGGGCCATGCAATTGGGATTTTGCGTAATAAGTTGAACGGCAGACTTTTCAGTTCCCAGCCTGCTCAGAAGTGCTCCTCCACAGGAGAGAAAAAATCTGTATGTCCTGCTAAGTAAAAGAAAACCATTAGATGAGATGGTTTGATCCTGCAGAATCTCTATGTAGCTATTCTGTTGAACACCAGACAAAATAGGTTTTTTTTTTTTTGCTCTAACTAGCATCTCGTTCTTTTCAATCCTCAGCAGACTCTGGCTCAAGCATTGGCTCAGTGTAGACAGAGAGGGGCAGAGAGAGCCCTCTGCGAACTGCTTGCGCCTAACCCCTTTACTTGTTAAAGCCTTTTTTTCTGGGCCTGCGTTTTCTCTCTCTGGACTACAGTCTTGGCTCTCATCATCCTTCTCAGTAGTGAGCGCTAACGCCAGGGTTAAATGCCTTGATCTCGCTAACGAAAAGAGAGTTGCTACCGCAGATGTCTTTTGTCCTGGAGAAGCTTTCTGTATCTCTACTTCAAAACGACAGATGACCAAAGAACGTCATCTTCCTTGAAAAAGGAAACATCATTCGGCAGCAAGCATTGTAGAAGGCCAGATAGTGTACTTTGACAACTTCCATTCTGAAACACATTGCTTTTAGAAAACGTTCCTCTTGCAGCTGTTGAAGAGGGCCATGCAATTGGGATTTTGCATAATAAGTTACACTGCAGTCTTTTCAGTTCCCAGCCTGCTCAGAAGTGCTCCTCCACAGGAGATAAAAAATCTGTATGTCCTGCTAAGTAAAAGAAAACCGTTAGATGAGATGGTTTGATCCTGCAGAATCTCTATGTAGCTATTCTGTTGAACACCAGACAAAATAGGTTTTTTTTTTTTGCTCTAACTAGCATCTTATTCTTTTCAATCCTCAGCAGACGCTAGCTGCAAGCATTGGCTCAGTGTATACAGAGAGAGAGAGAAAGAGAGGCAGAGAGAGCCCTCTGCGAAATGCTTGCGCCTTACCCCTTTACTTGTTAAAGCCCTTTTTCTTGGCCTGCGTGTTCTCTCTCTGGACTACAGTCTTGGCTCTCATCATCCTTCTCAGTAGTGAGCGCTAACGCCAGTGTTAAATGCCTTGATCTCGCTAACGAAAAGAGAGTTGCTACCGCAGATGTCTTTTGTCGTGTAGAAGCTTTCTGTATCTCTACTTCAAAACGACAGATGACCAAAGAACGTCATCTTCCTTGAAAAAGGAAACATCATTCGAAAGTAAGCATTGTAGAAGGGCAGATAGAGTTCTTTGACCACTTGCATTCTGAAACACATTGCTTTTAGAAAACGTTCCTCTTGTAGCTGTTGAAGAGGACCACGCAATACCTTACACTGCAGTTGCTAGCGCAGATTTCTTTTGTCCTGTAGAAGCTTTCTGTTGCTCTACTTCAAAATGACAGAGGAGCAGAGAAAGTCATCTTTCTTGAAATAGGAAAGCTCATCCGGCAGCAAGCATTGTAGAAGGGCAGATAGAGTTCTTTGACAACTTCCATTCTGAAACACATTGCTTTTAGAAAACGTTCCTCTTGCAGCTGTTGAAGAGGGCCATGCAATTGGGATTTTGCGTAATAAGTTGAACGGCAGACTTTTCAGTTCCCAGCCTGCTCAGAAGTGCTCCTCCACAGGAGAGAAAAAATCTGTATGTCCTGCTAAGTAAAAGAAAACCATTAGATGAGATGGTTTGATCCTGCAGAATCTCTATGTAGCTATTCTGTTGAACACCAGACAAAATAGGTTTTTTTTTTTGCTCTAACTAGCATCTCGTTCTTTTCAATCCTCAGCAGACTCTGGCTCAAGCATTGGCTCAGTGTAGACAGAGAGGGGCAGAGAGAGCCCTCTGCGAACTGCTTGCGCCTAACCCCTTTACTTGTTAAAGCCTTTTTTTCTGGGCCTGCGTTTTCTCTCTCTGGACTACAGTCTTGGCTCTCATCATCCTTCTCAGTAGTGAGCGCTAACGCCAGTGTTAAATGCCTTGATCTCGCTAACGAAAAGAGAGTTGCTACCGCAGATGTCTTTTGTCCTGGAGAAGCTTTCTGTATCTCTACTTCAAAACGACAGATGACCAAAGAACGTGATTTTCCTTGAAAAAGGAAACATCATTCGGCAGCAAGCATTGTAGAAGGCCAGATAGTGTACTTTGACAACTTCCATTCTGAAACACATTGCTTTTAGAAAACGTTCCTCTTGCAGCTGATGAAGAGGGCCAAGCAATGTGGCATTTTGCATAATACCTTGCACTGCAGTCTTTTCAGTCCCCAGCCTGCTCAGAAGTGCTCCTCCACAGGAGAGAAAAAAAATCTGTATGTCCTGCTAAGTAAAAGAAAACCGTTAGAGGAGATTGGGTTGACCGTGCAGAATCTCTATGTAGCTATTCTGTTGAAAAACAGACAAAATAGGATTTCTTTTTGCTCTAACTAGCATCTCGTTCTTTCAATCCTCAGCAGACTCTGGCTGCAAGCATTGGCTCAGTGTAGACAGAGAGAGTGGCAGAGAGAGTCCTCTGCGAACTGCTTGCGCCTAACCCCTTTACTTGTTAAACCCTTTTTTCTGGGCCTGCGTTTTCTCTCTCTGGACTACAGTCTTGGCTCTCATCATCCTTCTCAGTAGTGAGCGCTAACGCCAGTGTTAAATGCCTTGATCTCGCTAACGAAAAGAGAGTTGCTATCGCAGATGTCTTTTGTCGTGTAGAAGCTTTCTGTATCTCTACTTCAAAATGATAGATGACCAAAGAACGTGATTTTCCTTGAAAAAGGAAACATCATTCGAAAGTAAGCATTGTAGAAGGGCAGATAGAGTTCTTTGACAACTTGCATTCTGAAACACATTGCTTTTAGAAAACGTTCCTCTTGTAGCTGTTGAAGAGGACCACGCAATACCTTACACTGCAGTTGCTAGCGCAGATTTCTTTTGTCCTGTAGAAGCTTTCTGTTGCTCTACTTCAAAATGACAGAGGAGCAGAGAAAGTCATCTTTCTTGAAATAGGAAAGCTCATCCGGCAGCAAGCATTGTAGAAGGGCAGATAGAGTTCTTTGACAACTTCCATTCTGAAACACATTGCTTTTAGAAAACGTTCCTCTTGCAGCTGTTGAAGAGGGCCATGCAATTGGGATTTTGCGTAATAAGTTGAACGGCAGACTTTTCAGTTCCCAGCCTGCTCAGAAGTGCTCCTCCACAGGAGAGAAAAAATCTGTATGTCCTGCTAAGTAAAAGAAAACCATTAGATGAGATGGTTTGATCCTGCAGAATCTCTATGTAGCTATTCTGTTGAACACCAGACAAAATAGGTTTTTTTTTTTGCTCTAACTAGCATCTCGTTCTTTTCAATCCTCAGCAGACTCTGGCTCAAGCATTGGCTCAGTGTAGACAGAGAGGGGCAGAGAGAGCCCTCTGCGAACTGCTTGCGCCTAACCCCTTTACTTGTTAAAGCCTTTTTTTCTGGGCCTGCGTTTTCTCTCTCTGGACTACAGTCTTGGCTCTCATCATCCTTCTCAGTAGTGAGCGCTAACGCCAGTGTTAAATGCCTTGATCTCGCTAACGAAAAGAGAGTTGCTACCGCAGATGTCTTTTGTCCTGGAGAAGCTTTCTGTATCTCTACTTCAAAACGACAGATGACCAAAGAACGTCATCTTCCTTGAAAAAGGAAACATCATTCGGCAGCAAGCATTGTAGAAGGCCAGATAGTGTACTTTGACAACTTCCATTCTGAAACACATTGCTTTTAGAAAACGTTCCTCTTGCAGCTGTTGAAGAGGGCCATGCAATTGGGATTTTGCATAATAAGTTACACTGCAGTCTTTTCAGTTCCCAGCCTGCTCAGAAGTGCTCCTCCACAGGAGAGAAAAAATCTGTATGTCCTGCTAAGTAAAAGAAAACCGTTAGATGAGATGGTTTGATCCTGCAGAATCTCTATGTAGCTATTCTGTTGAAAACCAGAAAAATAGGTTTTTTTTTTTGCTCTAACTAGCATCTCGTTCTTTTCAATCCTCAGCAGACTCTGGCTGCAAGCATTGGCTCAGTGTAGACAGAGAGAGAGAGAAAGAGATGCAGAGAGAGCACTCTGCGATATGGGCCAAGCAATGTGGCATTTTGCATTATACCTTGCACTGTAGTCTTTTCAGTCCCCAGCCTGCTCAGAAGTGCTCCTCCACAGGAGAGAAAAAAAAAAACTGTTTGTCCTGCTAAGTAAAAGAAAACCGTTAGAGGAGCTTGGGTAGAACGTGCAGAATCTCTATGTAGCTATTCTGTTGAAAAAGAGACAAAATAGAATTTCTTTTTGCTCTAACTAGCATCTCGTTCTTTTCACAATCCTCAGCAGACTCTGACTGCAAGCTTTGGCTCAGTGTAGACAGAGAGAGTGGCATAGAGAATCCTCTGCGAACTGCTTGAGACTAAAGCCTTTACTTGTTAAACCGTTTTTTCTGGGCCTGCATTTTCTCTCTCTGGACCACAGTCTTGGCTCTCATCATGCTTCTCAGTAGTGAGCGCTAACGCCAGGGTTAAATGCCTTGATCTCGCTAACGAAAAGAGAGTTGCTACCGCAGATTTCTTTTGTCCTGTAGAAGCTTTCTGTATCTCTACTTCAAAACGACAGATGACCAAAGAACGTGATTTTCCTTGAAAAAGGAAACATCATTCGGCAGCAAGCATTGTAGAAGGGCAGATAGAGTTCTTTGACAACTTCCATTCTGAAACACATTGCTTTTAGAAAACGTTCCTCTTGCAGCTGTTGAAGAGGGCCATGCAATTGGGATTTTGCATAATAAGTTACACTGCAGTCTTTTCAGTTCCCAGCCTGCTCAGAAGTGCTCCTCCACAGGAGAGAAAAAATCTGTATGTCCTACTAAGTAAAAGAAAACCGTTAGATGAGATGGTTTGATCCTGCAGAATCTCTATGTAGCTATTCTGTTGAAAACCAGACAAAATAGGTTTTTTTTTTTTTTGCTCTAACTAGCATCTCGTTCTTTTCAATCCTCAGCAGACTCTGGCTGCAAGCATTGGCTCAGTGTAGACAGAGAGAGAGAGAGAGGGGCAGAGACAGCCCTCTGCGAACTGCTTGCGCCTAACCCCTTTACTTGTTAAAGCCTTTTTTCTGGGCCTGCGTTTTCTCTCTCTGGACTACAGTCTTGGCTCTCATTAGCCTTCTCAGTAGTGAGCGCTAACGCCAGGGTTAAATGCCTTGATCTCGCTAACGAAAAGAGAGTTGCTACCGCAGATGTCTTTTGTCCTGGAGAAGCTTTCTGTAGCTCTACTTCAAAACGACAGATGACCAAAGAACGTGATTTTCCTTGAAAAAGGAAACATCATTCGAAAGTAAGCATTGTAGAAGGGCAGATAGAGTTCTTTGACAACTTCCATTCTGAAACACATTGCTTTTAGAAAACGTTCCTCTTGCAGCTGTTGAAGAGGGCCATGCAATTGGGATTTTGCGTAATAAGTTGAACGGCAGACTTTTCAGTTCCCAGCCTGCTCAGAAGTGCTCCTCCACAGGAGAGAAAAAATCTGTATGTCCTGCTAAGTAAAAGAAAACCATTAGATGAGATGGTTTGATCCTGCAGAATCTCTATGTAGCTATTCTGTTGAACACCAGACAAAATAGGTTTTTTTTTTTTTGCTCTAACTAGCATCTCGTTCTTTTCAATCCTCAGCAGACTCTGGCTCAAGCATTGGCTCAGTGTAGACAGAGAGGGGCAGAGAGAGCCCTCTGCGAACTGCTTGCGCCTAACCCCTTTACTTGTTAAAGCCTTTTTTTCTGGGCCTGCGTTTTCTCTCTCTGGACTACAGTCTTGGCTCTCATCATCCTTCTCAGTAGTGAGCGCTAACGCCAGGGTTAAATGCCTTGATCTCGCTAACGAAAAGAGAGTTGCTACCGCAGATGTCTTTTGTCCTGGAGAAGCTTTCTGTATCTCTACTTCAAAACGACAGATGACCAAAGAACGTCATCTTCCTTGAAAAAGGAAACATCATTCGGCAGCAAGCATTGTAGAAGGCCAGATAGTGTACTTTGACAACTTCCATTCTGAAACACATTGCTTTTAGAAAACGTTCCTCTTGCAGCTGTTGAAGAGGGCCATGCAATTGGGATTTTGCATAATAAGTTACACTGCAGTCTTTTCAGTTCCCAGCCTGCTCAGAAGTGCTCCTCCACAGGAGATAAAAAATCTGTATGTCCTGCTAAGTAAAAGAAAACCGTTAGATGAGATGGTTTGATCCTGCAGAATCTCTATGTAGCTATTCTGTTGAACACCAGACAAAATAGGTTTTTTTTTTTTGCTCTAACTAGCATCTTATTCTTTTCAATCCTCAGCAGACGCTAGCTGCAAGCATTGGCTCAGTGTATACAGAGAGAGAGAGAAAGAGAGGCAGAGAGAGCCCTCTGCGAAATGCTTGCGCCTTACCCCTTTACTTGTTAAAGCCCTTTTTCTTGGCCTGCGTGTTCTCTCTCTGGACTACAGTCTTGGCTCTCATCATCCTTCTCAGTAGTGAGCGCTAACGCCAGTGTTAAATGCCTTGATCTCGCTAACGAAAAGAGAGTTGCTACCGCAGATGTCTTTTGTCGTGTAGAAGCTTTCTGTATCTCTACTTCAAAACGACAGATGACCAAAGAACGTCATCTTCCTTGAAAAAGGAAACATCATTCGAAAGTAAGCATTGTAGAAGGGCAGATAGAGTTCTTTGACCACTTGCATTCTGAAACACATTGCTTTTAGAAAACGTTCCTCTTGTAGCTGTTGAAGAGGACCACGCAATACCTTACACTGCAGTTGCTAGCGCAGATTTCTTTTGTCCTGTAGAAGCTTTCTGTTGCTCTACTTCAAAATGACAGAGGAGCAGAGAAAGTCATCTTTCTTGAAATAGGAAAGCTCATCCGGCAGCAAGCATTGTAGAAGGCCAGATAGAGTTCTTTGACAACTTCCATTCTGAAACACATTGCTTTTAGAAAACGTTCCTCTTGCAGCTGTTGAAGAGGGCCATGCAATTGGGATTTTGCGTAATAAGTTGAACGGCAGACTTTTCAGTTCCCAGCCTGCTCAGAAGTGCTCCTCCACAGGAGAGAAAAAATCTGTATGTCCTGCTAAGTAAAAGAAAACCATTAGATGAGATGGTTTGATCCTGCAGAATCTCTATGTAGCTATTCTGTTGAACACCAGACAAAATAGGTTGTTTTTTTTTTGCTCTAACTAGCATCTCGTTCTTTTCAATCCTCAGCAGACTCTGGCTCAAGCATTGGCTCAGTGTAGACAGAGAGGGGCAGAGAGAGCCCTCTGCGAACTGCTTGCGCCTAACCCCTTTACTTGTTAAAGCCTTTTTTCTTGGCCTGCGTGTTCTCTCTCTGGACTACAGTCTTGGCTCTCATCATCCTTCTCAGTAGTGAGCGCTAACGCCAGTGTTAAATGCCTTGATCTCGCTAACGAAAAGAGAGTTGCTAGCGCAGATTTCTTTTGTCCTGTAGAAGCTTTCTGTTGCTCTACTTCAAAATGACAGAGGAGCAGAGAAAGTCATCTTTCTTGAAATAGGAAAGCTCATCCGGCAGCAAGCATTGTAGAAGGCCAGATAGAGTTCTTTGACAACTTCCATTCTGAAACACATTGCTTTTAGAAAACGTTCCTCTTGCAGCTGTTGAAGAGGGCCATGCAATTGGGATTTTGCGTAATAAGTTGAACGGCAGACTTTTCAGTTCCCAGCCTGCTCAGAAGTGCTCCTCCACAGGAGAGAAAAAATCTGTATGTCCTGCTAAGTAAAAGAAAACCATTAGATGAGATGGTTTGATCCTGCAGAATCTCTATGTAGCTATTCTGTTGAACACCAGACAAAATAGGTTTTTTTTTTTTTGCTCTAACTAGCATCTCGTTCTTTTCAATCCTCAGCAGACTCTGGCTCAAGCATTGGCTCAGTGTAGACAGAGAGGGGCAGAGAGAGCCCTCTGCGAACTGCTTGCGCCTAACCCCTTTACTTGTTAAAGCCTTTTTTTCTGGGCCTGCGTTTTCTCTCTCTGGACTACAGTCTTGGCTCTCATCATCCTTCTCAGTAGTGAGCGCTAACGCCAGGGTTAAATGCCTTGATCTCGCTAACGAAAAGAGAGTTGCTACCGCAGATGTCTTTTGTCCTGGAGAAGCTTTCTGTATCTCTACTTCAAAACGACAGATGACCAAAGAACGTCATCTTCCTTGAAAAAGGAAACATCATTCGGCAGCAAGCATTGTAGAAGGCCAGATAGTGTACTTTGACAACTTCCATTCTGAAACACATTGCTTTTAGAAAACGTTCCTCTTGCAGCTGTTGAAGAGGGCCATGCAATTGGGATTTTGCATAATAAGTTACACTGCAGTCTTTTCAGTTCCCAGCCTGCTCAGAAGTGCTCCTCCACAGGAGATAAAAAATCTGTATGTCCTGCTAAGTAAAAGAAAACCGTTAGATGAGATGGTTTGATCCTGCAGAATCTCTATGTAGCTATTCTGTTGAACACCAGACAAAATAGGTTTTTTTTTTTTGCTCTAACTAGCATCTTATTCTTTTCAATCCTCAGCAGACGCTAGCTGCAAGCATTGGCTCAGTGTATACAGAGAGAGAGAGAAAGAGAGGCAGAGAGAGCCCTCTGCGAAATGCTTGCGCCTTACCCCTTTACTTGTTAAAGCCTTTTTTCTTGGCCTGCGTGTTCTCTCTCTGGACTACAGTCTTGGCTCTCATCATCCTTCTCAGTAGTGAGCGCTAACGCCAGTGTTAAATGCCTTGATCTCGCTAACGAAAAGAGAGTTGCTACCGCAGATGTCTTTTGTCGTGTAGAAGCTTTCTGTATCTCTACTTCAAAACGACAGATGACCAAAGAACGTCATCTTCCTTGAAAAAGGAAACATCATTCGAAAGTAAGCATTGTAGAAGGGCAGATAGAGTTCTTTGACCACTTGCATTCTGAAACACATTGCTTTTAGAAAACGTTCCTCTTGTAGCTGTTGAAGAGGACCACGCAATACCTTACACTGCAGTTGCTAGCGCAGATTTCTTTTGTCCTGTAGAAGCTTTCTGTTGCTCTACTTCAAAATGACAGAGGAGCAGAGAAAGTCATCTTTCTTGAAATAGGAAAGCTCATCCGGCAGCAAGCATTGTAGAAGGCCAGATAGAGTTCTTTGACAACTTCCATTCTGAAACACATTGCTTTTAGAAAACGTTCCTCTTGCAGCTGTTGAAGAGGGCCATGCAATTGGGATTTTGCGTAATAAGTTGAACGGCAGACTTTTCAGTTCCCAGCCTGCTCAGAAGTGCTCCTCCACAGGAGAGAAAAAATCTGTATGTCCTGCTAAGTAAAAGAAAACCATTAGATGAGATGGTTTGATCCTGCAGAATCTCTATGTAGCTATTCTGTTGAACACCAGACAAAATAGGTTGTTTTTTTTTTGCTCTAACTAGCATCTCGTTCTTTTCAATCCTCAGCAGACTCTGGCTCAAGCATTGGCTCAGTGTAGACAGAGAGGGGCAGAGAGAGCCCTCTGCGAACTGCTTGCGCCTAACCCCTTTACTTGTTAAAGCCTTTTTTCTTGGCCTGCGTGTTCTCTCTCTGGACTACAGTCTTGGCTCTCATCATCCTTCTCAGTAGTGAGCGCTAACGCCAGTGTTAAATGCCTTGATCTCGCTAACGAAAAGAGAGTTGCTAGCGCAGATTTCTTTTGTCCTGTAGAAGCTTTCTGTTGCTCTACTTCAAAATGACAGAGGAGCAGAGAAAGTCATCTTTCTTGAAATAGGAAAGCTCATCCGGCAGCAAGCATTGTAGAAGGCCAGATAGAGTTCTTTGACAACTTCCATTCTGAAACACATTGCTTTTAGAAAACGTTCCTCTTGCAGCTGTTGAAGAGGGCCATGCAATTGGGATTTTGCGTAATAAGTTGAACGGCAGACTTTTCAGTTCCCAGCCTGCTCAGAAGTGCTCCTCCACAGGAGAGAAAAAATCTGTATGTCCTGCTAAGTAAAAGAAAACCATTAGATGAGATGGTTTGATCCTGCAGAATCTCTATGTAGCTATTCTGTTGAACACCAGACAAAATAGGTTTTTTTTTTTTTGCTCTAACTAGCATCTCGTTCTTTTCAATCCTCAGCAGACTCTGGCTCAAGCATTGGCTCAGTGTAGACAGAGAGGGGCAGAGAGAGCCCTCTGCGAACTGCTTGCGCCTAACCCCTTTACTTGTTAAAGCCTTTTTTTCTGGGCCTGCGTTTTCTCTCTCTGGACTACAGTCTTGGCTCTCATCATCCTTCTCAGTAGTGAGCGCTAACGCCAGGGTTAAATGCCTTGATCTCGCTAACGAAAAGAGAGTTGCTACCGCAGATGTCTTTTGTCCTGGAGAAGCTTTCTGTATCTCTACTTCAAAACGACAGATGACCAAAGAACGTCATCTTCCTTGAAAAAGGAAACATCATTCGGCAGCAAGCATTGTAGAAGGCCAGATAGTGTACTTTGACAACTTCCATTCTGAAACACATTGCTTTTAGAAAACGTTCCTCTTGCAGCTGTTGAAGAGGGCCATGCAATTGGGATTTTGCATAATAAGTTACACTGCAGTCTTTTCAGTTCCCAGCCTGCTCAGAAGTGCTCCTCCACAGGAGAGAAAAAATCTGTATGTCCTGCTAAGTAAAAGAAAACCGTTAGATGAGATGGTTTGATCCTGCAGAATCTCTATGTAGCTATTCTGTTGAACACCAGACAAAATAGGTTTTTTTTTTTTGCTCTAACTAGCATCTTATTCTTTTCAATCCTCAGCAGACGCTAGCTGCAAGCATTGGCTCAGTGTATACAGAGAGAGAGAGAAAGAGAGGCAGAGAGAGCCCTCTGCGAAATGCTTGCGCCTTACCCCTTTACTTGTTAAAGCCTTTTTTCTTGGCCTGCGTGTTCTCTCTCTGGACTACAGTCTTGGCTCTCATCATCCTTCTCAGTAGTGAGCGCTAACGCCAGTGTTAAATGCCTTGATCTCGCTAACGAAAAGAGAGTTGCTACCGCAGATGTCTTTTGTCCTGGAGAAGCTTTCTGTAGCTCTACTTCAAAACGACAGATGACCAAAGAACGTCATCTTCCTTGAAAAAGGAAACATCATTCGAAAGTAAGCATTGTAGAAGGGCAGATAGAGTTCTTTGACCACTTGCATTCTGAAACACATTGCTTTTAGAAAACGTTCCTCTTGTAGCTGTTGAAGAGGACCACGCAATACCTTACACTGCAGTTGCTAGCGCAGATTTCTTTTGTCCTGTAGAAGCTTTCTGTTGCTCTACTTCAAAATGACAGAGGAGCAGAGAAAGTCATCTTTCTTGAAATAGGAAAGCTCATCCGGCAGCAAGCATTGTAGAAGGCCAGATAGAGTTCTTTGACAACTTCCATTCTGAAACACATTGCTTTTAGAAAACGTTCCTCTTGCAGCTGTTGAAGAGGGCCATGCAATTGGGATTTTGCGTAATAAGTTGAACGGCAGACTTTTCAGTTCCCAGCCTGCTCAGAAGTGCTCCTCCACAGGAGAGAAAAAATCTGTATGTCCTGCTAAGTAAAAGAAAACCATTAGATGAGATGGTTTGATCCTGCAGAATCTCTATGTAGCTATTCTGTTGAACACCAGACAAAATAGGTTTTTTTTTTTTGCTCTAACTAGCATCTCGTTCTTTTCAATCCTCAGCAGACTCTGGCTCAAGCATTGGCTCAGTGTAGACAGAGAGGGGCAGAGAGAGCCCTCTGCGAACTGCTTGCGCCTAACCCCTTTACTTGTTAAAGTCTTTTTTTCTGGGCCTGCGTTTTCTCTCTCTGGACTACAGTCTTGGCTCTCATCATCCTTCTCAGTAGTGAGCGCTAACGCCAGTGTTAAATGCCTTGATCTCGCTAACGAAAAGAGAGTTGCTACCGCAGATGTCTTTTGTCCTGGAGAAGCTTTCTGTATCTCTACTTCAAAACGACAGATGACCAAAGAACGTCATCTTCCTTGAAAAAGGAAACATCATTCGGCAGCAAGCATTGTAGAAGGCCAGATAGTGTACTTTGACAACTTCCATTCTGAAACACATTGCTTTTAGAAAACGTTCCTCTTGCAGCTGTTGAAGAGGGCCATGCAATTGGGATTTTGCATAATAAGTTACACTGTAGTCTTTTCAGTCCCCAGCCTGCTCAGAAGTGCTCCTCCACAGGAGAGAAAAAAAAAACTGTTTGTCCTGCTAAGTAAAAGAAAACCGTTAGAGGAGCTTGGGTAGAACGTGCAGAATCTCTATGTAGCTATTCTGTTGAAAAAGAGACAAAATAGAATTTCTTTTTGCTCTAACTAGCATCTCGTTCTTTTCACAATCCTCAGCAGACTCTGACTGCAAGCTTTGGCTCAGTGTAGACAGAGAGAGAGAGAGAGAGAGGGGCAGAGACAGCCCTCTGCGAACTGCTTGCGCCTAACCCCTTTACTTGTTAAAGCCTTTTTTCTTGGCCTGCGTGTTCTCTCTCTGGACTACAGTCTTGGCTCTCATCATCCTTCTCAGTAGTGAGCGCTAACGCCAGTGTTAAATGCCTTGATCTCGCTAACGAAAAGAGAGTTGCTAGCGCAGATTTCTTTTGTCCTGTAGAAGCTTTCTGTTGCTCTACTTCAAAATGACAGAGGAGCAGAGAAAGTCATCTTTCTTGAAATAGGAAAGCTCATCCGGCAGCAAGCATTGTAGAAGGCCAGATAGAGTTCTTTGACAACTTCCATTCTGAAACACATTGCTTTTAGAAAACGTTCCTCTTGCAGCTGTTGAAGAGGGCCATGCAATTGGGATTTTGCGTAATAAGTTGAACGGCAGACTTTTCAGTTCCCAGCCTGCTCAGAAGTGCTCCTCCACAGGAGAGAAAAAATCTGTATGTCCTGCTAAGTAAAAGAAAACCGTTAGATGAGATGGTTTGATCCTGCAGAATCTCTATGTAGCTATTCTGTTGAAAACCAGACAAAATAGGTTTTTTTTTTTTGCTCTAACTAGCATCTTATTCTTTTCAATCCTCAGCAGACGCTAGCTGCAAGCATTGGCTCAGTGTATACAGAGAGAGAGAGAAAGAGAGGCAGAGAGAGCCCTCTGCGAAATGCTTGCGCCTTACCCCTTTACTTGTTAAAGCCTTTTTTCTTGGCCTGCGTGTTCTCTCTCTGGACTACAGTCTTGGCTCTCATCATCCTTCTCAGTAGTGAGCGCTAACGCCAGTGTTAAATGCCTTGATCTCGCTAACGAAAAGAGAGTTGCTACCGCAGATGTCTTTTGTCCTGGAGAAGCTTTCTGTATCTCTACTTCAAAACGACAGATGACCAAAGAACGTCATCTTCCTTGAAAAAGGAAACATCATTCGGCAGCAAGCATTGTAGAAGGCCAGATAGTGTACTTTGACAACTTCCATTCTGAAACACATTGCTTTTAGAAAACGTTCCTCTTGCAGCTGATGAAGAGGGCCAAGCAATGTGGCATTTTGCATAATACCTTGCACTGCAGTCTTTTCAGTCCCCAGCCTGCTCAGAAGTGCTCCTCCACAGGAGAGAAAAAAAATCTGTATGTCCTGCTAAGTAAAAGAAAACCGTTAGAGGAGATTGGGTTGACCGTGCAGAATCTCTATGTAGCTATTCTGTTGAAAAAGAGACAAAATAGGATTTCTTTTTGCTCTAACTAGCATCTCGTTCTTTCAATCCTCAGCAGACTCTGGCTGCAAGCATTGGCTCAGTGTAGACAGAGAGAGTGGCAGAGAGAGTCCTCTGCGAACTGCTTGCGCCTAACCCCTTTACTTGTTAAACCCTTTTTTCTGGGCCTGCGTTTTCTCTCTCTGGACTACAGTCTTGGCTCTCATCATCCTTCTCAGTAGTGAGCGCTAACGCCAGTGTTAAATGCCTTGATCTCGCTAACGAAAAGAGAGTTGCTATCGCAGATGTCTTTTGTCGTGTAGAAGCTTTCTGTATCTCTACTTCAAAATGATAGATGACCAAAGAACGTGATTTTCCTTGAAAAAGGAAACATCATTCGAAAGTAAGCATTGTAGAAGGGCAGATAGAGTTCTTTGACAACTTCCATTCTGAAACACATTGCTTTTAGAAAACGTTCCTCTTGCAGCTGTTGAAGAGGGCCATGCAATTGGGATTTTGCGTAATAAGTTGAACGGCAGACTTTTCAGTTCCCAGCCTGCTCAGAAGTGCTCCTCCACAGGAGAGAAAAAATCTGTATGTCCTGCTAAGTATAAGAAAACCATTAGATGAGATGGTTTGATCCTGCAGAATCTCTATGTAGCTATTCTGTTGAACACCAGACAAAATAGGTTTTTTTTTTTTGCTCTAACTAGCATCTCGTTCTTTTCAATCCTCAGCAGACTCTGGCTCAAGCATTGGCTCAGTGTAGACAGAGAGTGGCAGAGAGAGCCCTCTGCGAACTGCTTGCGCCTAACCCCTTTACTTGTTAAAGCCTTTTTTTCTGGGCCTGCGTTTTCTCTCTCTGGACTACAGTCTTGGCTCTCATCATCCTTCTCAGTAGTGAGCGCTAACGCCAGTGTTAAATGCCTTGATCTCGCTAACGAAAAGAGAGTTGCTACCGCAGATGTCTTTTGTCCTGGAGAAGCTTTCTGTATCTCTACTTCAAAACGACAGATGACCAAAGAACGTCATCTTCCTTGAAAAAGGAAACATCATTCGGCAGCAAGCATTGTAGAAGGCCAGATAGTGTACTTTGACAACTTCCATTCTGAAACACATTGCTTTTAGAAAACGTTCCTCTTGCAGCTGTTGAAGAGGGCCATGCAATTGGGATTTTGCATAATAAGTTACACTGCAGTCTTTTCAGTTCCCAGGCTGCTCAGAAGTGCTCCTCCACAGGAGAAAAAAAATCTGTATGTCCTGCTAAGTAAAAGAAAACCGTTAGATGAGATGGTTTGATCCTGCAGAATCTCTATGTAGCTATTCTGTTGAACACCAGACAAAATAGGTTTTTTTTTTTTGCTCTAACTAGCATCTTATTCTTTTCAATCCTCAGCAGACGCTAGCTGCAAGCATTGGCTCAGTGTATACAGAGAGAGAGAGAAAGAGAGGCAGAGAGAGCCCTCTGCGAAATGCTTGCGCCTTACCCCTTTACTTGTTAAAGCCTTTTTTCTTGGCCTGCGTGTTCTCTCTCTGGACTACAGTCTTGGCTCTCATCATCCTTCTCAGTAGTGAGCGCTAACGCCAGTGTTAAATGCCTTGATCTCGCTAACGAAAAGAGAGTTGCTACCGCAGATGTCTTTTGTCCTGGAGAAGCTTTCTGTATCTCTACTTCAAAACGACAGATGACCAAAGAACGTCATCTTCCTTGAAAAAGGAAACATCATTCGGCAGCAAGCATTGTAGAAGGCCAGATAGTGTACTTTGACAACTTCCATTCTGAAACACATTGCTTTTAGAAAACGTTCCTCTTGCAGCTGATGAAGAGGGCCAAGCAATGTGGCATTTTGCATAATACCTTGCACTGCAGTCTTTTCAGTCCCCAGCCTGCTCAGAAGTGCTCCTCCACAGGAGAGAAAAAAATCTGTATGTCCTGCTAAGTAAAAGAAAACCGTTAGTGGAGATTGGGTTGACCGTGCAGAATCTCTATGTAGCTATTCTGTTGAAAAACAGACAAAATAGGATTTCTTTTTGCTCTAACTAGCATCTCGTTCTTTCAATCCTCAGCAGACTCTGGCTGCAAGCATTGGCTCAGTGTAGACAGAGAGAGTGGCAGAGAGAGTCCTCTGCGAACTGCTTGCGCCTAACCCCTTTACTTGTTAAACCCTTTTTTCTGGGCCTGCGTTTTCTCTCTCTGGACTACAGTCTTGGCTCTCATCATCCTTCTCAGCAGTGAGCGCTAACGCCAGTGTTAAATGCCTTGATCTCGCTAACGAAAAGAGAGTTGCTATCGCAGATGTCTTTTGTCGTGTAGAAGCTTTCTGTATCTCTACTTCAAAACGACAGATGACCAAAGAACGTGATTTTCCTTGAAAAAGGAAACATCATTCGAAAGTAAGCATTGTAGAAGGGCAGATAGAGTTCTTTGACAACTTCCATTCTGAAACACATTGCTTTTAGAAAACGGTCCTCTTTTAGCTGTTGAAGAGGACCACGCAATACCTTGCACTGCAGTTGCTAGCGAAGATTTCTTTTGTCCTGTAGAAGCTTTCTGTAGCTCTACTTCAAAATGACAGAGGAGCAGAGAAAGTCATCTTTCTTGAAATAGGAAAGCTCATCCGGCAGCAAGCATTGTAGAAGGGCAGATAGAGTTCTTTGACAACTTCCATTCTGAAAAACATTGCTTTTAGAAAACGTTCCTCTTGCAGCTGTTGAAGAGGGCCATGCAATTGGGATTTTGCGTAATAAGTTGAACGGCAGACTTTTCAGTTCCCAGCCTGCTCAGAAGTGCTCCTCCACAGGAGAGAAAAAATCTGTATGTCCTGCTAAGTAAAAGAAAACCATTAGATGAGATGGTTTGATCCTGCAGAATCTCTATGTAGCTATTCTGTTGAACACCAGACAAAATAGGTTTTTTTTTTTTGCTCTAACTAGCATCTCGTTCTTTTCAATCCTCAGCAGACTCTGGCTGCAAGCATTGGCTCAGTGTAGACAGAGAGGGGCAGAGAGAGCCCTCTGCGAACTGCTTGCGCCTAACCCCTTTACTTGTTAAAGCCTTTTTTTCTGGGCCTGCGTTTTCTCTCTCTGGACTACAGTCTTGGCTCTAATCATCCTTCTCAGTAGTGAGCGCTAACGCCAGTGTTAAATGCCTTGATCTCGCTAACGTAAAGAGAGTTGCTACCGCAGATTTCTTTTGTCCTGGAGAAGCTTTCTGTATCTCTACTTCAAAACGACAGATGACCAAAGAACGTCATCTTCCTTGAAAAAGGAAACATCATTCGGCAGCAAGCATTGTAGAAGGCCAGATAGTGTACTTTGACAACTTCCATTCTGAAACACATTGCTTTTAGAAAACGTTCCTCTTGCAGCTGTTGAAGAGGGCCATGCAATTGGGATTTTGCATAATAAGTTACACTGCAGTCTTTTCAGTTCCCAGCCTGCTCAGAAGTGCTCCTCCACAGGAGAGAAAAAATCTGTATGTCCTGCTAAGTAAAAGAAAACCGTTAGATGAGATGGTTTGATCCTGCAAAATCTCTATGTAGCTATTCTGTTGAAAACCAGAAAAATAGGTTTTTTTTTTTTGCTCTAACTAGCATCTCGTTCTTTTCAATCCTCAGCAGACTCTGGCTCAAGCATTGGCTCAGTGTAGACAGAGAGAGAGAGAAAGAGATGCAGAGAGAGCACTCTGCGAAATGGGCCAAGCAATGTGGCATTTTGCATTATACCTTGCACTGTAGTCTTTTCAGTCCCCAGCCTGCTCAGAAGTGCTCCTCCACAGGAGAGAAAAAAAAAAACTGTTTGTCCTGCTAAGTAAAAGAAAACCGTTAGAGGAGCTTGGGTAGAACGTGCAGAATCTCTATGTAGCTATTCTGTTGAAAAAGAGACAAAATAGAATTTCTTTTTGCTCTAACTAGCATCTCGTTCTTTTCACAATCCTCAGCAGACTCTGACTGCAAGCTTTGGCTCAGTGTAGACAGAGAGAGTGGCATAGAGAGTCCTCTGCGAACTGCTTGAGACTAAAGCCTTTACTTGTTAAACCGTTTTTTCTGGGCCTGCATTTTCTCTCTCTGGACCACAGTCTTGGCTCTCATCATCCTTCTCAGTAGTGAGCGCTAACGCCAGGGTTAAATGCCTTGATCTCGCTAACGAAAAGAGAGTTGCTACCGCAGATGTCTTTTGTCCTGGAGAAGCTTTCTGTATCTCTACTTCAAAACGACAGATGACCAAAGAACGTCATCTTCCTTGAAAAAGGAAACATCATTTGGCAGCAAGCATTGTAGAAGGCCAGATAGTGTACTTTGACAACTTCCATTCTGAAACACATTGCTTTTAGAAAACGTTCCTCTTGCACCTGTTGAAGAGGGCCATGCAATTGGGATTTTGCATAATAAGTTACACTGCAGTCTTTTCAGTTCCCAGCCTGCTCAGAAGTGCTCCTCCACAGGAGAGAAAAAATCTGTATGTCCTACTAAGTAAAAGAAAACCGTTAGATGAGATGGTTTGATCCTGCAGAATCTCTATGTAGCTATTCTGTTGAAAACCAGACAAAATAGGTTTTTTTTTTTTTGCTCTAACTAGCATCTCGTTCTTTTCAATCCTCAGCAGACTCTGGCTGCAAGCATTGGCTCAGTGTAGACAGAGAGAGAGAGAGAGGGGCAGAGACAGCCCTCTGCGAACTGCTTGCGCCTAACCCCTTTACTTGTTAAAGCCTTTTTTCTTGGCCTGCGTTTTCTCTCTCTGGACTACAGTCTTGGCTCTCATTAGCCTTCTCAGTAGTGAGCGCTAACGCCAGTGTTAAATGCCTTGATCTCGCTAACGAAAAGAGAGTTGCTACCGCAGATGTCTTTTGTCCTGGAGAAGCTTTCTGTAGCTCTACTTCAAAACGACAGATGACCAAAGAACGTGATTTTCCTTGAAAAAGGAAACATCATTCGAAAGTAAGCATTGTAGAAGGGCAGATAGAGTTCTTTGACAACTTCCATTCTGAAACACATTGCTTTTAGAAAACGGTCCTCTTTTAGCTGTTGAAGAGGACCACGCAATACCTTGCACTGCAGTTGCTAGCGAAGATTTCTTTTGTCCTGTAGAAGCTTTCTGTAGCTCTACTTCAAAATGACAGAGGAGCAGAGAAAGTCATCTTTCTTGAAATAGGAAAGCTCATCCGGCAGCAAGCATTGTAGAAGGGCAGATAGAGTTCTTTGACAACTTCCATTCTGAAAAACATTGCTTTTAGAAAACGTTCCTCTTGCAGCTGTTGAAGAGGGCCATGCAATTGGGATTTTGCGTAATAAGTTGAACGGCAGACTTTTCAGTTCCCAGCCTGCTCAGAAGTGCTCCTCCACAGGAGAGAAAAAATCTGTATGTCCTGCTAAGTAAAAGAAAACCATTAGATGAGATGGTTTGATCCTGCAGAATCTCTATGTAGCTATTCTGTTGAACACCAGACAAAATAGGTTTTTTTTTTTTTGCTCTAACTAGCATCTCGTTCTTTTCAATCCTCAGCAGACTCTGGCTCAAGCATTGGCTCAGTGTAGACAGAGAGGGGCAGAGAGAGCCCTCTGCGAACTGCTTGCGCCTAACCCCTTTACTTGCTAAAGCCTTTTTTTCTGGGCCTGCGTTTTCTCTCTCTGGACTACAGTCTTGGCTCTCATCATCCTTCTCAGTAGTGAGCGCTAACGCCAGGGTTAAATGCCTTGATCTCGCTAACGAAAAGAGAGTTGCTACCGCAGATTTCTTTTGTCCTGGAGAAGCTTTCTGTATCTCTACTTCAAAACGACAGATGACCAAAGAACGTCATCTTCCTTGAAAAAGGAAACATCATTTGGCAGCAAGCATTGTAGAAGGCCAGATAGTGTACTTTGACAACTTCCATTCTGAAACACATTGCTTTTAGAAAACGTTCCTCTTGCAGCTGTTGAAGAGGGCCATGCAATTGGGATTTTGCATAATAAGTTACACTGCAGTCTTTTCAGTTCCCAGCCTGCTCAGAAGTGCTCCTCCACAGGAGAGAAAAAATCTGTATGTCCTACTAAGTAAAAGAAAACCGTTAGATGAGATGGTTTGATCCTGCAGAATCTCTATGTAGCTATTCTGTTGAAAACCAGACAAAATAGGTTTTTTTTTTTTTTGCTCTAACTAGCATCTCGTTCTTTTCAATCCTCAGCAGACTCTGGCTGCAAGCATTGGCTCAGTGTAGACAGAGAGAGAGAGAGAGAGGGGCAGAGACAGCCCTCTGCGAACTGCTTGCGCCTAACCCCTTTACTTGTTAAAGCCTTTTTTCTGGGCCTGCGTTTTCTCTCTCTGGACTACAGTCTTGGCTCTCATTAGCCTTCTCAGTAGTGAGCGCTAACGCCAGGGTTAAATGCCTTGATCTCGCTAACGAAAAGAGAGTTGCTACCGCAGATGTCTTTTGTCCTGGAGAATCTTTCTGTATCTCTACTTCAAAACGACAGATGACCAAAGAACGTGATTTTCCTTGAAAAAGGAAACATCATTCGGCAGCAAGCATTGTAGAAGGCCAGATAGTGTACTTTGACAACTTCCATTCTGAAACACATTGCTTTTAGAAAACGTTCCTCTTGCAGCTGTTGAAGAGGGCCATGCAATTGGGATTTTGCGTAATAAGTTGAACGGCAGACTTTTCAGTTCCCAGCCTGCTCAGAAGTGCTCCTCCACAGGAGAGAAAAAATCTGTATGTCCTGCTAAGTAAAAGAAAACCATTAGATGAGATGGTTTGATCCTGCAGAATCTCTATGTAGCTATTCTGTTGAACACCAGACAAAATAGGTTTTTTTTTTTTTGCTCTAACTAGCATCTCGTTCTTTTCAATCCTCAGCAGACTCTGGCTCAAGCATTGGCTCAGTGTAGACAGGGAGGGGCAGAGAGAGCCCTCTGCGAACTGCTTGCGCCTAACCCCTTTACTTGTTAAAGCCTTTTTTTCTGGGCCTGCGTTTTCTCTCTCTGGACTACAGTCTTGGCTCTCATCATCCTTCTCAGTAGTGAGCGCTAACGCCAGTGTTAAATGCCTTGATCTCGCTAACGAAAAGAGAGTTGCTACCGCAGATGTCTTTTGTCCTGGAGAAGCTTTCTGTATCTCTACTTCAAAACGACAGATGACCAAAGAACGTCATCTTCCTTGAAAAAGGAAACATCATTCGGCAGCAAGCATTGTAGAAGGCCAGATAGTGTACTTTGACAACTTCCATTCTGAAACACATTGCTTTTAGAAAACGTTCCTCTTGCAGCTGTTGAAGAGGGCCATGCAATTGGGATTTTGCATAATAAGTTACACTGCAGTCTTTTCAGTTCCCAGGCTGCTCAGAAGTGCTCCTCCACAGGAGATAAAAAATCTGTATGTCCTGCTAAGTAAAAGAAAACCGTTAGATGAGATGGTTTGATCCTGCAGAATCTCTATGTAGCTATTCTGTTGAACACCAGACAAAATAGGTTTTTTTTTTTTTGCTCTAACTAGCATCTTATTCTTTTCAATCCTCAGCAGACGCTAGCTGCAAGCATTGGCTCAGTGTATACAGAGAGAGAGAGAAAGAGAGGCAGAGAGAGCCCTCTGCGAAATGCTTGCGCCTTACCCCTTTACTTGTTAAAGCCTTTTTTCTTGGCCTGCGTGTTCTCTCTCTGGACTACAGTCTTGGCTCTCATCATCCTTCTCAGTAGTGAGCGCTAACGCCAGTGTTAAATGCCTTGATCTCGCTAACGAAAAGAGAGTTGCTACCGCAGATGTCTTTTGTCCTGGAGAAGCTTTCTGTATCTCTACTTCAAAACGACAGATGACCAAAGAACGTCATCTTCCTTGAAAAAGGAAACATCATTCGGCAGCAAGCATTGTAGAAGGCCAGATAGTGTACTTTGACAACTTCCATTCTGAAACACATTGCTTTTAGAAAACGTTCCTCTTGCAGCTGATGAAGAGGGCCAAGCAATGTGGCATTTTGCATAATACCTTGCACTGCAGTCTTTTCAGTCCCCAGCCTGCTCAGAAGTGCTCCTCCACAGGAGAGAAAAAAAATCTGTATGTCCTGCTAAGTAAAAGAAAACCGTTAGAGGAGATTGGGTTGACCGTGCAGAATCTCTATGTAGCTATTCTGTTGAAAAACAGACAAAATAGGATTTCTTTTTGCTCTAACTAGCATCTCGTTCTTTCAATCCTCAGCAGACTCTGGCTGCAAGCATTGGCTCAGTGTAGACAGAGAGAGTGGCAGAGAGAGTCCTCTGCGAACTGCTTGCGCCTAACCCCTTTACTTGTTAAACCCTTTTTTCTGGGCCTGCGTTTTCTCTCTCTGGACTACAGTCTTGGCTCTCATCATCCTTCTCAGTAGTGAGCGCTAACGCCAGTGTTAAATGCCTTGATCTCGCTAACGAAAAGAGAGTTGCTACCGCAGATGTCTTTTGTCGTGTAGAAGCTTTCTGTATCTCTACTTCAAAATGATAGATGACCAAAGAACGTGATTTTCCTTGAAAAAGGAAACATCATTCGAAAGTAAGCATTGTAGAAGGGCAGATAGAGTTCTTTGACAACTTGCATTCTGAAACACATTGCTTTTAGAAAACGTTCCTCTTGTAGCTGTTGAAGAGGACCACGCAATACCTTGCACTGCAGTTGCTAGCGAAGATTTCTTTTGTCCTGTAGAAGCTTTCTGTTGCTCTACTTCAAAACGACAGATGACCAAAGAACGTCATCTTCCTTGAAAAAGGAAACATCATTCGGCAGCAAGCATTGTAGAAGGCCAGATAGTGTACTTTGACAACTTCCATTCTGAAACACATTGCTTTTAGAAAACGTTCCTCTTGCAGCTGTTGAAGAGGGCCATGCAATTGGGATTTTGCATAATAAGTTACACTGCAGTCTTTTCAGTTCCCAGCCTGCTCAGAAGTGCTCCTCCACAGGAGAGAAAAAATCTGTATGTCCTGCTAAGTAAAAGAAAACCGTTAGATGAGATGGTTTGATCCTGCAGAATCTCTATGTAGCTATTCTGTTGAAAACCAGACAAAATAGGTTTTTTTTTTTTTTGCTCTAACTAGCATCTCGTTCTTTTCAATCCTCAGCAGACTCTGGCTGCAAGCATTGGCTCAGTGTAGACAGAGAGAGAGAGAGAGAGGGGCAGAGACAGCCCTCTGCGAACTGCTTGCGCCTAACCCCTTTACTTGTTAAAGCCTTTTTTCTGGGCCTGCGTTTTCTCTCTCTGGACTACAGTCTTGGCTCTCATTAGCCTTCTCAGTAGTGAGCGCTAACGCCAGGGTTAAATGCCTTGATCTCGCTAACGAAAAGAGAGTTGCTACCGCAGATGTCTTTTGTCCTGGAGAAGCTTTCTGTAGCTCTACTTCAAAACGACAGATGACCAAAGAACGTGATTTTCCTTGAAAAAGGAAACATCATTCGAAAGTAAGCATTGTAGAAGGGCAGATAGAGTTCTTTGACAACTTCCATTCTGAAACACATTGCTTTTAGAAAACGGTCCTCTTTTAGCTGTTGAAGAGGACCACGCAATACCTTGCACTGCAGTTGCTAGCGAAGATTTCTTTTGTCCTGTAGAAGCTTTCTGTAGCTCTACTTCAAAATGACAGAGGAGCAGAGAAAGTCATCTTTCTTGAAATAGGAAAGCTCATCCGGCAGCAAGCATTGTAGAAGGGCAGATAGAGTTCTTTGACAACTTCCATTCTGAAAAACATTGCTTTTAGAAAACGTTCCTCTTGCAGCTGTTGAAGAGGGCCATGCAATTGGGATTTTGCGTAATAAGTTGAACGGCAGACTTTTCAGTTCCCAGCCTGCTCAGAAGTGCTCCTCCACAGGAGAGAAAAAATCTGTATGTCCTGCTAAGTAAAAGAAAACCATTAGATGAGATGGTTTGATCCTGCAGAATCTCTATGTAGCTATTCTGTTGAACACCAGACAAAATAGGTTTTTTTTTTTTGCTCTAACTAGCATCTCGTTCTTTTCAATCCTCAGCAGACTCTGGCTCAAGCATTGGCTCAGTGTAGACAGAGAGGGGCAGAGAGAGCCCTCTGCGAACTGCTTGCGCCTAACCCCTTTACTTGTTAAAGCCTTTTTTTCTGGGCCTGCGTTTTCTCTCTCTGGACTACAGTCTTGGCTCTCATCATCCTTCTCAGTAGTGAGCGCTAACGCCAGTGTTAAATGCCTTGATCTCGCTAACGAAAAGAGAGTTGCTACCGCAGATGTCTTTTGTCCTGGAGAAGCTTTCTGTATCTCTACTTCAAAACGACAGATGACCAAAGAACGTCATCTTCCTTGAAAAAGGAAACATCATTCGGCAGCAAGCATTGTAGAAGGCCAGATAGTGTACTTTGACAACTTCCATTCTGAAACACATTGCTTTTAGAAAACGTTCCTCTTGCAGCTGTTGAAGAGGGCCATGCAATTGGGATTTTGCATAATAAGTTACACTGCAGTCTTTTCAGTTCCCAGCCTGCTCAGAAGTGCTCCTCCACAGGAGAGAAAAAATCTGTATGTCCTGCTAAGTAAAAGAAAACCGTTAGATGAGATGGTTTGATCCTGCAGAATCTCTATGTAGCTATTCTGTTGAAAACCAGAAAAATAGGTTTTTTTTTTTGCTCTAACTAGCATCTCGTTCTTTTCAATCCTCAGCAGACTCTGGCTGCAAGCATTGGCTCAGTGTAGACAGAGAGAGAGAGAAAGAGATGCAGAGAGAGCACTCTGCGATATGGGCCAAGCAATGTGGCATTTTGCATTATACCTTGCACTGTAGTCTTTTCAGTCCCCAGCCTGCTCAGAAGTGCTCCTCCACAGGAGAGAAAAAAAAAACTGTTTGTCCTGCTAAGTAAAAGAAAACCGTTAGAGGAGCTTGGGTAGAACGTGCAGAATCTCTATGTAGCTATTCTGTTGAAAAAGAGACAAAATAGAATTTCTTTTTGCTCAAACTAGCATCTCGTTCTTTTCACAATCCTCAGCAGACTCTGACTGCAAGCTTTGGCTCAGTGTAGACAGAGAGAGTGGCATAGAGAGTCCTCTGCGAACTGCTTGAGACTAAAGCCTTTACTTGTTAAACCGTTTTTTCTGGGCCTGCATTTTCTCTCTCTGGACCACAGTCTTGGCTCTCATCATGCTTCTCAGTAGTGAGCGCTAACGCCAGGGTTAAATGCCTTGATCTCGCTAACGAAAAGAGAGTTGCTACCGCAGATTTCTTTTGTCCTGTAGAAGCTTTCTGTATCTCTACTTCAAAACGACAGATGACCAAAGAACGTGATTTTCCTTGAAAAAGGAAACATCATTCGGCAGCAAGCATTGTAGAAGGCCAGATAGTGTACTTTGACAACTTCCATTCTGAAACACATTGCTTTTAGAAAACCTTCCTCTTGCAGCTGTTGAAGAGGGCCATGCAATTGGGATTTTGCATAATAAGTTACACTGCAGTCTTTTCAGTTCCCAGCCTGCTCAGAAGTGCTCCTCCACAGGAGATAAAAAATCTGTATGTCCTGCTAAGTAAAAGAAAACCGTTAGATGAGATGGTTTGATCCTGCAGAATCTCTATGTAGCTATTCTGTTGAACACCAGACAAAATAGGTTTTTTTTTTTTGCTCTAACTAGCATCTTATTCTTTTCAATCCTCAGCAGACGCTAGCTGCAAGCATTGGCTCAGTGTATACAGAGAGAGAGAGAAAGAGAGGCAGAGAGAGCCCTCTGCGAAATGCTTGCGCCTTACCCCTTTACTTGTTAAAGCCTTTTTTCTTGGCCTGCGTGTTCTCTCTCTGGACTACAGTCTTGGCTCTCATCATCCTTCTCAGTAGTGAGCGCTAACGCCAGTGTTAAATGCCTTGATCTCGCTAACGAAAAGAGAGTTGCTACCGCAGATGTCTTTTGTCGTGTAGAAGCTTTCTGTATCTCTACTTCAAAATGATAGATGACCAAAGAACGTGATTTTCCTTGAAAAAGGAAACATCATTCGAAAGTAAGCATTGTAGAAGGGCAGATAGAGTTCTTTGACCACTTGCATTCTGAAACACATTGCTTTTAGAAAACGTTCCTCTTGTAGCTGTTGAAGAGGACCACGCAATACCTTACACTGCAGTTGCTAGCGCAGATTTCTTTTGTCCTGTAGAAGCTTTCTGTTGCTCTACTTCAAAATGACAGAGGAGCAGAGAAAGTCATCTTTCTTGAAATAGGAAAGCTCATCCGGCAGCAAGCATTGTAGAAGGCCAGATAGAGTTCTTTGACAACTTCCATTCTGAAACACATTGCTTTTAGAAAACGTTCCTCTTGCAGCTGTTGAAGAGGGCCATGCAATTGGGATTTTGCGTAATAAGTTGAACGGCAGACTTTTCAGTTCCCAGCCTGCTCAGAAGTGCTCCTCCACAGGAGAGAAAAAATCTGTATGTCCTGCTAAGTAAAAGAAAACCATTAGATGAGATGGTTTGATCCTGCAGAATCTCTATGTAGCTATTCTGTTGAACACCAGACAAAATAGGTTTTTTTTTTTTTTTGCTCTAACTAGCATCTCGTTCTTTTCAATCCTCAGCAGACTCTGGCTCAAGCATTGGCTCAGTGTAGACAGAGAGGGGCAGAGAGAGCCCTCTGCGAACTGCTTGCGCCTAACCCCTTTACTTGTTAAAGCCTTTTTTTCTGGGCCTGCGTTTTCTCTCTCTGGACTACAGTCTTGGCTCTCATCATCCTTCTCAGTAGTGAGCGCTAACGCCAGTGTTAAATGCCTTGATCTCGCTAACGAAAAGAGAGTTGCTACCGCAGATGTCTTTTGTCCTGGAGAAGCTTTCTGTATCTCTACTTCAAAACGACAGATGACCAAAGAACGTCATCTTCCTTGAAAAAGGAAACATCATTCGGCAGCAAGCATTGTAGAAGGCCAGATAGTGTACTTTGACAACTTCCATTCTGAAACACATTGCTTTTAGAAAACGTTCCTCTTGCAGCTGTTGAAGAGGGCCATGCAATTGGGATTTTGCATAATAAGTTACACTGCAGTCTTTTCAGTTCCCAGCCTGCTCAGAAGTGCTCCTCCACAGGAGATAAAAAATCTGTATGTCCTGCTAAGTAAAAGAAAACCGTTAGATGAGATGGTTTGATCCTGCAGAATCTCTATGTAGCTATTCTGTTGAAAACCAGACAAAATAGGTTTTTTTTTTTTTTGCTCTAACTAACATCTCGTTCTTTTCAATCCTCAGCAGACTCTGGCTGCAAGCATTGGCTCAGTGTAGACAGAGAGAGAGAGAGAGAGGGGCAGAGACAGCCCTCTGCGAACTGCTTGCGCCTAACCCCTTTACTTGTTAAAGCCTTTTTTCTGGGCCTGCGTTTTCTCTCTCTGGACTACAGTCTTGGCTCTCATTAGCCTTCTCAGTAGTGAGCGCTAACGCCAGGGTTAAATGCCTTGATCTCGCTAACGAAAAGAGAGTTGCTACCGCAGATGTCTTTTGTCCTGGAGAAGCTTTCTGTAGCTCTACTTCAAAACGACAGATGACCAAAGAACGTGATTTTCCTTGAAAAAGGAAACATCATTCGAAAGTAAGCATTGTAGAAGAGCAGATAGAGTTCTTTGACAACTTCCATTCTGAAACACATTGCTTTTAGAAAACGGTCCTCTTTTAGCTGTTGAAGAGGACCACGCAATACCTTGCACTGCAGTTGCTAGCGAAGATTTCTTTTGTCCTGTAGAAGCTTTCTGTAGCTCTACTTCAAAATGACAGAGGAGCAGAGAAAGTCATCTTTCTTGAAATAGGAAAGCTCATCCGGCAGCAAGCATTGTAGAAGGGCAGATAGAGTTCTTTGACAACTTCCATTCTGAAAAACATTGCTTTTAGAAAACGTTCCTCTTGCAGCTGTTGAAGAGGGCCATGCAATTGGGATTTTGCGTAATAAGTTGAACGGCAGACTTTTCAGTTCCCAGCCTGCTCAGAAGTGCTCCTCCACAGGAGAGAAAAAATCTGTATGTCCTGCTAAGTAAAAGAAAACCATTAGATGAGATGGTTTGATCCTGCAGAATCTCTATGTAGCTATTCTGTTGAACACCAGACAAAATAGGTTTTTTTTTTTTGCTCTAACTAGCATCTCGTTCTTTTCAATCCTCAGCAGACTCTGGCTCAAGCATTGGCTCAGTGTAGACAGAGAGGGGCAGAGAGAGCCCTCTGCGAACTGCTTGAGCCTAACCCCTTTACTTGTTAAAGCCTTTTTTTCTGGGCCTGCGTTTTCTCTCTCTGGACTACAGTCTTGGCTCTCATCATCCTTCTCAGTAGTGAGCGCTAACGCCAGTGTTAAATGCCTTGATCTCGCTAACGAAAAGAGAGTTGCTACCGCAGATGTCTTTTGTCCTGGAGAAGCTTTCTGTATCTCTACTTCAAAACGACAGATGACCAAAGAACGTCATCTTCCTTGAAAAAGGAAACATCATTCGGCAGCAAGCATTGTAGAAGGCCAGATAGTGTACTTTGACAACTTCCATTCTGAAACACATTGCTTTTAGAAAACGTTCCTCTTGCAGCTGTTGAAGAGGGCCATGCAATTGGGATTTTGCATAATAAGTTACACTGCAGTCTTTTCAGTTCCCAGCCTGCTCAGAAGTGCTCCTCCACAGGAGAGAAAAAATCTGTATGTCCTGCTAAGTAAAAGAAAACCGTTAGATGAGATGGTTTGATCCTGCAGAATCTCTATGTAGCTATTCTGTTGAAAACCAGAAAAATAGGTTTTTTTTTTTGCTCTAACTAGCATCTCGTTCTTTTCAATCCTCAGCAGACTCTGGCTGCAAGCATTGGCTCAGTGTAGACAGAGAGAGAGAAAGAGATGCAGAGAGAGCACTCTGCGAAATGGGCCAAGCAATGTGGCATTTTGCATTATACCTTGCACTGTAGTCTTTTCAGTCCCCAGCCTGCTCAGAAGTGCTCCTCCACAGGAGAGAAAAAAAAAAACTGTTTGTCCTGCTAAGTAAAAGAAAACCGTTAGAGGAGCTTGGGTAGAACGTGCAGAATCTCTATGTAGCTATTCTGTTGAAAAAGAGACAAAATAGAATTTCTTTTTGCTCTAACTAGCATCTCGTTCTTTTCACAATCCTCAGCAGACTCTGACTGCAAGCTTTGGCTCAGTGTAGACAGAGAGAGAGAGAGGGGCAGAGACAGCCCTCTGCGAACTGCTTGCGCCTAACCCCTTTACTTGTTAAAGCCTTTTTTCTTGGCCTGCGTGTTCTCTCTCTGGACTACAGTCTTGGCTCTCATCATCCTTCTCAGTAGTGAGCGCTAACGCCAGTGTTAAATGCCTTGATCTCGCTAACGAAAAGAGAGTTGCTACCGCAGATGTCTTTTGTCGTGTAGAAGCTTTCTGTATCTCTACTTCAAAATGATAGATGACCAAAGAACGTGATTTTCCTTGAAAAAGGAAACATCATTCGAAAGTAAGCATTGTAGAAGGGCAGATAGAGTTCTTTGACCACTTGCATTCTGAAACACATTGCTTTTAGAAAACGTTCCTCTTGTAGCTGTTGAAGAGGACCACGCAATACCTTACACTGCAGTTGCTAGCGCAGATTTCTTTTGTCCTGTAGAAGCTTTCTGTTGCTCTACTTCAAAATGACAGAGGAGCAGAGAAAGTCATCTTTCTTGAAATAGGAAAGCTCATCCGGCAGCAAGCATTGTAGAAGGCCAGATAGAGTTCTTTGACAACTTCCATTCTGAAACACATTGCTTTTAGAAAACGTTCCTCTTGCAGCTGTTGAAGAGGGCCATGCAATTGGGATTTTGCGTAATAAGTTGAACGGCAGACTTTTCAGTTCCCAGCCTGCTCAGAAGTGCTCCTCCACAGGAGAGAAAAAATCTGTATGTCCTGCTAAGTAAAAGAAAACCATTAGATGAGATGGTTTGATCCTGCAGAATCTCTATGTAGCTATTCTGTTGAACACCAGACAAAATAGGTTTTTTTTTTTTGCTCTAACTAGCATCTCGTTCTTTTCAATCCTCAGCAGACTCTGGCTCAAGCATTGGCTCAGTGTAGACAGAGAGGGGCAGAGAGAGCCCTCTGCGAACTGCTTGCGCCTAACCCCTTTACTTGTTAAAGCCTTTTTTTCTGGGCCTGCGTTTTCTCTCTCTGGACTACAGTCTTGGCTCTCATCATCCTTCTCAGTAGTGAGCGCTAACGCCAGTGTTAAATGCCTTGATCTCGCTAACGAAAAGAGAGTTGCTACCGCAGATGTCTTTTGTCCTGGAGAAGCTTTCTGTATCTCTACTTCAAAACGACAGATGACCAAAGAACGTCATCTTCCTTGAAAAAGGAAACATCATTCGGCAGCAAGCATTGTAGAAGGCCAGATAGTGTACTTTGACAACTTCCATTCTGAAACACATTGCTTTTAGAAAACGTTCCTCTTGCAGCTGTTGAAGAGGGCCATGCAATTGGGATTTTGCATAATAAGTTACACTGCAGTCTTTTCAGTTCCCAGGCTGCTCAGAAGTGCTCCTCCACAGGAGATAAAAAATCTGTATGTCCTGCTAAGTAAAAGAAAACCGTTAGATGAGATGGTTTGATCCTGCAGAATCTCTATGTAGCTATTCTGTTGAACACCAGACAAAATAGGTTTTTTTTTTTTGCTCTAACTAGCATCTTATTCTTTTCAATCCTCAGCAGACGCTAGCTGCAAGCATTGGCTCAGTGTATACAGAGAGAGAGAGAAAGAGAGGCAGAGAGAGCCCTCTGCGAAATGCTTGCGCCTTACCCCTTTACTTGTTAAAGCCTTTTTTCTTGGCCTGCGTGTTCTCTCTCTGGACTACAGTCTTGGCTCTCATCATCCTTCTCAGTAGTGAGCGCTAACGCCAGTGTTAAATGCCTTGATCTCGCTAACGAAAAGAGAGTTGCTACCGCAGATGTCTTTTGTCCTGGAGAAGCTTTCTGTATCTCTACTTCAAAACGACAGATGACCAAAGAACGTCATCTTCCTTGAAAAAGGAAACATCATTCGGCAGCAAGCATTGTAGAAGGCCAGATAGTGTACTTTGACAACTTCCATTCTGAAACACATTGCTTTTAGAAAACGTTCCTCTTGCAGCTGATGAAGAGGGCCAAGCAATGTGGCATTTTGCATAATACCTTGCACTGCAGTCTTTTCAGTCCCCAGCCTGCTCAGAAGTGCTCCTCCACAGGAGAGAAAAAAAATCTGTATGTCCTGCTAAGTAAAAGAAAACCGTTAGAGGAGATTGGGTTGACCGTGCAGAATCTCTATGTAGCTATTCTGTTGAAAAAGATACAAAATAGGATTTCTTTTTGCTCTAACTAGCATCTCGTTCTTTCAATCCTCAGCAGACTCTGGCTGCAAGCATTGGCTCAGTGTAGACAGAGAGAGTGGCAGAGAGAGTCCTCTGCGAACTGCTTGCGCCTAAAGCCTTTACTTGTTAAACCCTTTTTTCTGGGCCTGCGTTTTCTCTCTCTGGACTACAGTCTTGGCTCTCATCATCCTTCTCAGTAGTGAGCGCTAACGCCAGTGTTAAATGCCTTGATCTCGCTAACGAAAAGAGAGTTGCTATCGCAGATGTCTTTTGTCGTGTAGAAGCTTTCTGTATCTCTACTTCAAAATGATAGATGACCAAAGAACGTGATTTTCCTTGAAAAAGGAAACATCATTCGAAAGTAAGCATTGTAGAAGGGCAGATAGAGTTCTTTGACAACTTCCATTCTGAAACACATTGCTTTTAGAAAACGTTCCTCTTGCAGCTGTTGAAGAGGGCCATGCAATTGGGATTTTGCGTAATAAGTTGAACGGCAGACTTTTCAGTTCCCAGCCTGCTCAGAAGTGCTCCTCCACAGGAGAGAAAAAATCTGTATGTCCTGCTAAGTAAAAGAAAACCATTAGATGAGATGGTTTGATCCTGCAGAATCTCTATGTAGCTATTCTGTTGAACACCAGACAAAATAGGTTTTTTTTTTTTGCTCTAACTAGCATCTCGTTCTTTTCAATCCTCAGCAGACTCTGGCTCAAGCATTGGCTCAGTGTAGACAGAGAGGGGCAGAGAGAGCCCTCTGCGAACTGCTTGCGCCTAACCCCTTTACTTGTTAAAGCCTTTTTTTCTGGGCCTGCGTTTTCTCTCTCTGGACTACAGTCTTGGCTCTCATCATCCTTCTCAGTAGTGAGCGCTAACGCCAGTGTTAAATGCCTTGATCTCGCTAACGAAAAGAGAGTTGCTACCGCAGATGTCTTTTGTCCTGGAGAAGCTTTCTGTATCTCTACTTCAAAACGACAGATGACCAAAGAACGTCATCTTCCTTGAAAAAGGAAACATCATTCGGCAGCAAGCATTGTAGAAGGCCAGATAGTGTACTTTGACAACTTCCATTCTGAAACACATTGCTTTTAGAAAACGTTCCTCTTGCAGCTGTTGAAGAGGGCCATGCAATTGGGATTTTGCATAATAAGTTACACTGCAGTCTTTTCAGTTCCCAGCCTGCTCAGAAGTGCTCCTCCACAGGAGATAAAAAATCTGTATGTCCTGCTAAGTAAAAGAAAACCGTTAGATGAGATGGTTTGATCCTGCAGAATCTCTATGTAGCTATTCTGTTGAACACCAGACAAAATAGGTTTTTTTTTTTTGCTCTAACTAGCATCTTATTCTTTTCAATCCTCAGCAGACGCTAGCTGCAAGCATTGGCTCAGTGTATACAGAGAGAGAGAGAAAGAGAGGCAGAGAGAGCCCTCTGCGAAATGCTTGCGCCTTACCCCTTTACTTGTTAAAGCCTTTTTTCTTGGCCTGCGTGTTCTCTCTCTGGACTACAGTCTTGGCTCTCATCATCCTTCTCAGTAGTGAGCGCTAACGCCAGTGTTAAATGCCTTGATCTCGCTAACGAAAAGAGAGTTGCTACCGCAGATGTCTTTTGTCGTGTAGAAGCTTTCTGTATCTCTACTTCAAAATGATAGATGACCAAAGAACGTGATTTTCCTTGAAAAAGGAAACATCATTCGAAAGTAAGCATTGTAGAAGGGCAGATAGAGTTCTTTGACCACTTGCATTCTGAAACACATTGCTTTTAGAAAACGTTCCTCTTGTAGCTGTTGAAGAGGACCACGCAATACCTTACACTGCGGTTGCTAGCGCAGATTTCTTTTGTCCTGTAGAAGCTTTCTGTTGCTCTACTTCAAAATGACAGAGGAGCAGAGAAAGTCATCTTTCTTGAAATAGGAAAGCTCATCCGGCAGCAAGCATTGTAGAAGGCCAGATAGAGTTCTTTGACAACTTCCATTCTGAAACACATTGCTTTTAGAAAACGTTCCTCTTGCAGCTGTTGAAGAGGGCCATGCAATTGGGATTTTGCGTAATAAGTTGAACGGCAGACTTTTCAGTTCCCAGCCTGCTCAGAAGTGCTCCTCCACAGGAGAGAAAAAATCTGTATGTCCTGCTAAGTAAAAGAAAACCATTAGATGAGATGGTTTGATCCTGCAGAATCTCTATGTAGCTATTCTGTTGAACACCAGACAAAATAGGTTGTTTTTTTTTTGCTCTAACTAGCATCTCGTTCTTTTCAATCCTCAGCAGACTCTGGCTCAAGCATTGGCTCAGTGTAGACAGAGAGGGGCAGAGAGAGCCCTCTGCGAACTGCTTGCGCCTAACCCCTTTACTTGTTAAAGCCTTTTTTTCTGGGCCTGCGTTTTCTCTCTCTGGACTACAGTCTTGGCTCTCATCATCCTTCTCAGTAGTGAGCGCTAACGCCAGTGTTAAATGCCTTGATCTCGCTAACGAAAAGAGAGTTGCTACCGCAGATGTCTTTTGTCCTGGAGAAGCTTTCTGTATCTCTACTTCAAAACGACAGATGACCAAAGAACGTCATCTTCCTTGAAAAAGGAAACATCATTCGGCAGCAAGCATTGTAGAAGGGCAGATAGAGTTCTTTGACAACTTCCATTCTGAAACACATTGCTTTTAGAAAACGTTCCTCTTGCAGCTGTTGAAGAGGGCCATGCAATTGGGATTTTGCATAATAAGTTACACTGCAGTCTTTTCAGTTCCCAGCCTGCTCAGAAGTGCTCCTCCACAGGAGAGAAAAAATCTGTATGTCCTGCTAAGTAAAAGAAAACCGTTAGATGAGATGGTTTGATCCTGCAGAATCTCTATGTAGCTATTCTGTTGAAAACCAGAAAAATAGGTTTTTTTTTTTGCTCTAACTAGCATCTCGTTCTTTTCAATCCTCAGCAGACTCTGGCTGCAAGCATTGGCTCAGTGTAGACAGAGAGAGAGAGAAAGAGATGCAGAGAGAGCACTCTGCGAAATGGGCCAAGCAATGTGGCATTTTGCATTATACCTTGCACTGTAGTCTTTTCAGTCCCCAGCCTGCTCAGAAGTGCTCCTCCACAGGAGAGAAAAAAAAAACTGTTTGTCCTGCTAAGTAAAAGAAAACCGTTAGAGGAGCTTGGGTAGAACGTGCAGAATCTCTATGTAGCTATTCTGTTGAAAAAGAGACAAAATAGAATTTCTTTTTGCTCTAACTAGCATCTCGTTCTTTTCACAATCCTCAGCAGACTCTGACTGCAAGCTTTGGCTCAGTGTAGACAGAGAGAGAGAGAGAGGGGCAGAGACAGCCCTCTGCGAACTGCTTGCGCCTAACCCCTTTACTTGTTAAAGCCTTTTTTCTTGGCCTGCGTGTTCTCTCTCTGGACTACAGTCTTGGCTCTCATCATCCTTCTCAGTAGTGAGCGCTAACGCCAGTGTTAAATGCCTTGATCTCGCTAACGAAAAGAGAGTTGCTACCGCAGATGTCTTTTGTCGTGTAGAAGCTTTCTGTATCTCTACTTCAAAATGATAGATGACCAAAGAACGTGATTTTCCTTGAAAAAGGAAACATCATTCGAAAGTAAGCATTGTAGAAGGGCAGATAGAGTTCTTTGACCACTTGCATTCTGAAACACATTGCTTTTAGAAAACGTTCCTCTTGTAGCTGTTGAAGAGGACCACGCAATACCTTACACTGCAGTTGCTAGCGCAGATTTCTTTTGTCCTGTAGAAGCTTTCTGTTGCTCTACTTCAAAATGACAGAGGAGCAGAGAAAGTCATCTTTCTTGAAATAGGAAAGCTCATCCGGCAGCAAGCATTGTAGAAGGCCAGATAGAGTTCTTTGACAACTTCCATTCTGAAACACATTGCTTTTAGAAAACGTTCCTCTTGCAGCTGTTGAAGAGGGCCATGCAATTGGGATTTTGCGTAATAAGTTGAACGGCAGACTTTTCAGTTCCCAGCCTGCTCAGAAGTGCTCCTCCACAGGAGAGAAAAAATCTGTATGTCCTGCTAAGTAAAAGAAAACCATTAGATGAGATGGTTTGATCCTGCAGAATCTCTATGTAGCTATTCTGTTGAACACCAGACAAAATAGGTTTTTTTTTTTTGCTCTAACTAGCATCTCGTTCTTTTCAATCCTCAGCAGACTCTGGCTCAAGCATTGGCTCAGTGTAGACAGAGAGGGGCAGAGAGAGCCCTCTGCGAACTGCTTGCGCCTAACCCCTTTACTTGTTAAAGCCTTTTTTTCTGGGCCTGCGTTTTCTCTCTCTGGACTACAGTCTTGGCTCTCATCATCCTTCTCAGTAGTGAGCGCTAACGCCAGTGTTAAATGCCTTGATCTCGCTAACGAAAAGAGAGTTGCTACCGCAGATGTCTTTTGTCCTGGAGAAGCTTTCTGTATCTCTACTTCAAAACGACAGATGACCAAAGAACGTCATCTTCCTTGAAAAAGGAAACATCATTCGGCAGCAAGCATTGTAGAAGGCCAGATAGTGTACTTTGACAACTTCCATTCTGAAACACATTGCTTTTAGAAAACGTTCCTCTTGCAGCTGTTGAAGAGGGCCATGCAATTGGGATTTTGCATAATAAGTTACACTGCAGTCTTTTCAGTTCCCAGCCTGCTCAGAAGTGCTCCTCCACAGGAGATAAAAAATCTGTATGTCCTGCTAAGTAAAAGAAAACCGTTAGATGAGATGGTTTGATCCTGCAGAATCTCTATGTAGCTATTCTGTTGAACACCAGAAAAATAGGTTTTTTTTTTTGCTCTAACTAGCATCTCGTTCTTTTCAATCCTCAGCAGACTCTGGCTGCAAGCATTGGCTCAGTGTAGACAGAGAGAGAGAGAAAGAGATGCAGAGAGAGCACTCTGCGAAATGGGCCAAGCAATGTGGCATTTTGCATTATACCTTGCACTGTAGTCTTTTCAGTCCCCAGCCTGCTCAGAAGTGCTCCTCCACAGGAGAGAAAAAAAAAACTGTTTGTCCTGCTAAGTAAAAGAAAACCGTTAGAGGAGCTTGGGTAGAACGTGCAGAATCTCTATGTAGCTATTCTGTTGAAAAAGAGACAAAATAGAATTTCTTTTTGCTCTAACTAGCATCTCGTTCTTTTCACAATCCTCAGCAGACTCTGACTGCAAGCTTTGGCTCAGTGTAGACAGAGAGAGAGAGAGAGGGGCAGAGACAGCCCTCTGCGAACTGCTTGCGCCTAACCCCTTTACTTGTTAAAGCCTTTTTTCTTGGCCTGCGTGTTCTCTCTCTGGACTACAGTCTTGGCTCTCATCATCCTTCTCAGTAGTGAGCGCTAACGCCAGTGTTAAATGCCTTGATCTCGCTAACGAAAAGAGAGTTGCTACCGCAGATGTCTTTTGTCGTGTAGAAGCTTTCTGTATCTCTACTTCAAAATGATAGATGACCAAAGAACGTGATTTTCCTTGAAAAAGGAAACATCATTCGAAAGTAAGCATTGTAGAAGGGCAGATAGAGTTCTTTGACCACTTGCATTCTGAAACACATTGCTTTTAGAAAACGTTCCTCTTGTAGCTGTTGAAGAGGACCACGCAATACCTTACACTGCAGTTGCTAGCGCAGATTTCTTTTGTCCTGTAGAAGCTTTCTGTTGCTCTACTTCAAAATGACAGAGGAGCAGAGAAAGTCATCTTTCTTGAAATAGGAAAGCTCATCCGGCAGCAAGCATTGTAGAAGGCCAGATAGAGTTCTTTGACAACTTCCATTCTGAAACACATTGCTTTTAGAAAACGTTCCTCTTGCAGCTGTTGAAGAGGGCCATGCAATTGGGATTTTGCGTAATAAGTTGAACGGCAGACTTTTCAGTTCCCAGCCTGCTCAGAAGTGCTCCTCCACAGGAGAGAAAAAATCTGTATGTCCTGCTAAGTAAAAGAAAACCATTAGATGAGATGGTTTGATCCTGCAGAATCTCTATGTAGCTATTCTGTTGAACACCAGACAAAATAGGTTTTTTTTTTTTTGCTCTAACTAGCATCTCGTTCTTTTCAATCCTCAGCAGACTCTGGCTCAAGCATTGGCTCAGTGTAGACAGAGAGGGGCAGAGAGAGCCCTCTGCGAACTGCTTGCGCCTAACCCCTTTACTTGTTAAAGCCTTTTTTTCTGGGCCTGCGTTTTCTCTCTCTGGACTACAGTCTTGGCTCTCATCATCCTTCTCAGTAGTGAGCGCTAACGCCAGTGTTAAATGCCTTGATCTCGCTAACGAAAAGAGAGTTGCTACCGCAGATGTCTTTTGTCCTGGAGAAGCTTTCTGTATCTCTACTTCAAAACGACAGATGACCAAAGAACGTCATCTTCCTTGAAAAAGGAAACATCATTCGGCAGCAAGCATTGTAGAAGGCCAGATAGTGTACTTTGACAACTTCCATTCTGAAACACATTGCTTTTAGAAAACGTTCCTCTTGCAGCTGTTGAAGAGGGCCATGCAATTGGGATTTTGCATAATAAGTTACACTGCAGTCTTTTCAGTTCCCAGCCTGCTCAGAAGTGCTCCTCCACAGGAGATAAAAAATCTGTATGTCCTGCTAAGTAAAAGAAAACCGTTAGATGAGATGGTTTGATCCTGCAGAATCTCTATGTAGCTATTCTGTTGAACACCAGAAAAATAGGTTTTTTTTTTTGCTCTAACTAGCATCTCGTTCTTTTCAATCCTCAGCAGACTCTGGCTGCAAGCATTGGCTCAGTGTAGACAGAGAGAGAGAGAAAGAGATGCAGAGAGAGCACTCTGCGAAATGGGCCAAGCAATGTGGCATTTTGCATTATACCTTGCACTGTAGTCTTTTCAGTCCCCAGCCTGCTCAGAAGTGCTCCTCCACAGGAGAGAAAAAAAAAACTGTTTGTCCTGCTAAGTAAAAGAAAACCGTTAGAGGAGCTTGGGTAGAACGTGCAGAATCTCTATGTAGCTATTCTGTTGAAAAAGAGACAAAATAGAATTTCTTTTTGCTCTAACTAGCATCTCGTTCTTTTCACAATCCTCAGCAGACTCTGACTGCAAGCTTTGGCTCAGTGTAGACAGAGAGAGAGAGAGAGGGGCAGAGACAGCCCTCTGCGAACTGCTTGCGCCTAACCCCTTTACTTGTTAAAGCCTTTTTTCTTGGCCTGCGTGTTCTCTCTCTGGACTACAGTCTTGGCTCTCATCATCCTTCTCAGTAGTGAGCGCTAACGCCAGTGTTAAATGCCTTGATCTCGCTAACGAAAAGAGAGTTGCTACCGCAGATGTCTTTTGTCGTGTAGAAGCTTTCTGTATCTCTACTTCAAAATGATAGATGACCAAAGAACGTGATTTTCCTTGAAAAAGGAAACATCATTCGAAAGTAAGCATTGTAGAAGGGCAGATAGAGTTCTTTGACCACTTGCATTCTGAAACACATTGCTTTTAGAAAACGTTCCTCTTGTAGCTGTTGAAGAGGACCACGCAATACCTTACACTGCAGTTGCTAGCGCAGATTTCTTTTGTCCTGTAGAAGCTTTCTGTTGCTCTACTTCAAAATGACAGAGGAGCAGAGAAAGTCATCTTTCTTGAAATAGGAAAGCTCATCCGGCAGCAAGCATTGTAGAAGGCCAGATAGAGTTCTTTGACAACTTCCATTCTGAAACACATTGCTTTTAGAAAACGTTCCTCTTGCAGCTGTTGAAGAGGGCCATGCAATTGGGATTTTGCGTAATAAGTTGAACGGCAGACTTTTCAGTTCCCAGCCTGCTCAGAAGTGCTCCTCCACAGGAGAGAAAAAATCTGTATGTCCTGCTAAGTAAAAGAAAACCATTAGATGAGATGGTTTGATCCTGCAGAATCTCTATGTAGCTATTCTGTTGAACACCAGACAAAATAGGTTTTTTTTTTTTGCTCTAACTAGCATCTCGTTCTTTTCAATCCTCAGCAGACTCTGGCTCAAGCATTGGCTCAGTGTAGACAGAGAGGGGCAGAGAGAGCCCTCTGCGAACTGCTTGCGCCTAACCCCTTTACTTGTTAAAGCCTTTTTTTCTGGGCCTGCGTTTTCTCTCTCTGGACTACAGTCTTGGCTCTCATCATCCTTCTCAGTAGTGAGCGCTAACGCCAGTGTTAAATGCCTTGATCTCGCTAACGAAAAGAGAGTTGCTACCGCAGATGTCTTTTGTCCTGGAGAAGCTTTCTGTATCTCTACTTCAAAACGACAGATGACCAAAGAACGTCATCTTCCTTGAAAAAGGAAACATCATTCGGCAGCAAGCATTGTAGAAGGCCAGATAGTGTACTTTGACAACTTCCATTCTGAAACACATTGCTTTTAGAAAACATTCCTCTTGCAGCTGTTGAAGAGGGCCATGCAATTGGGATTTTGCATAATAAGTTACACTGCAGTCTTTTCAGTTCCCAGCCTGCTCAGAAGTGCTCCTCCACAGGAGATAAAAAATCTGTATGTCCTGCTAAGTAAAAGAAAACCGTTAGATGAGATGGTTTGATCCTGCAGAATCTCTATGTAGCTATTCTGTTGAACACCAGACAAAATAGGTTTTTTTTTTTTTTGCTCTAACTAGCATCTTATTCTTTTCAATCCTCAGCAGACGCTAGCTGCAAGCATTGGCTCAGTGTATACAGAGAGAGAGAGAAAGAGAGGCAGAGAGAGCCCTCTGCGAAATGCTTGCGCCTTACCCCTTTACTTGTTAAAGCCTTTTTTCTTGGCCTGCGTGTTCTCTCTCTGGACTACAGTCTTGGCTCTCATCATCCTTCTCAGTAGTGAGCGCTAACGCCAGTGTTAAATGCCTTGATCTCGCTAACGAAAAGAGAGTTGCTACCGCAGATGTCTTTTGTCCTGGAGAAGCTTTCTGTATCTCTACTTCAAAACGACAGATGACCAAAGAACGTCATCTTCCTTGAAAAAGGAAACATCATTCGGCAGCAAGCATTGTAGAAGGCCAGATAGTGTACTTTGACAACTTCCATTCTGAAACACATTGCTTTTAGAAAACGTTCCTCTTGCAGCTGATGAAGAGGGCCAAGCAATGTGGCATTTTGCATAATACCTTGCACTGCAGTCTTTTCAGTCCCCAGCCTGCTCAGAAGTGCTCCTCCACAGGAGAGAAAAAAAATCTGTATGTCCTGCTAAGTAAAAGAAAACCGTTAGAGGAGATTGGGTTGACCGTGCAGAATCTCTATGTAGCTATTCTGTTGAAAAAGAGACAAAATAGGATTTCTTTTTGCTCTAACTAGCATCTCGTTCTTTCAATCCTCAGCAGACTCTGGCTGCAAGCATTGGCTCAGTGTAGACAGAGAGAGTGGCAGAGAGAGTCCTCTGCGAACTGCTTGAGCCTAACCCCTTTACTTGTTAAACCCTTTTTTCTGGGCCTGCGTTTTCTCTCTCTGGACTACAGTCTTGGCTCTCATCATCCTTCTCAGTAGTGAGCGCTAACGCCAGTGTTAAATGCCTTGATCTCGCTAACGAAAAGAGAGTTGCTATCGCAGATGTCTTTTGTCGTGTAGAAGCTTTCTGTATCTCTACTTCAAAATGATAGATGACCAAAGAACGTGATTTTCCTTGAAAAAGGAAACATCATTCGAAAGTAAGCATTGTAGAAGGGCAGATAGAGTTCTTTGACAACTTCCATTCTGAAACACATTGCTTTTAGAAAACGTTCCTCTTGCAGCTGTTGAAGAGGGCCATGCAATTGGGATTTTGCGTAATAAGTTGAACGGCAGACTTTTCAGTTCCCAGCCTGCTCAGAAGTGCTCCTCCACAGGAGAGAAAAAATCTGTATGTCCTGCTAAGTATAAGAAAACCATTAGATGAGATGGTTTGATCCTGCAGAATCTCTATGTAGCTATTCTGTTGAACACCAGACAAAATAGGTTTTTTTTTTTTGCTCTAACTAGCATCTCGTTCTTTTCAATCCTCAGCAGACTCTGGCTCAAGCATTGGCTCAGTGTAGACAGAGAGGGGCAGAGAGAGCCCTCTGCGAACTGCTTGCGCCTAACCCCTTTACTTGTTAAAGCCTTTTTTTCTGGGCCTGCGTTTTCTCTCTCTGGACTACAGTCTTGGCTCTCATCATCCTTCTCAGTAGTGAGCGCTAACGCCAGTGTTAAATGCCTTGATCTCGCTAACGAAAAGAGAGTTGCTACCGCAGATGTCTTTTGTCCTGGAGAAGCTTTCTGTATCTCTACTTCAAAACGACAGATGACCAAAGAACGTCATCTTCCTTGAAAAAGGAAACATCATTCGGCAGCAAGCATTGTAGAAGGCCAGATAGTGTACTTTGACAACTTCCATTCTGAAACACATTGCTTTTAGAAAACGTTCCTCTTGCAGCTGTTGAAGAGGGCCATGCAATTGGGATTTTGCATAATAAGTTACACTGCAGTCTTTTCAGTTCCCAGGCTGCTCAGAAGTGCTCCTCCACAGGAGATAAAAAATCTGTATGTCCTGCTAAGTAAAAGAAAACCGTTAGATGAGATGGTTTGATCCTGCAGAATCTCTATGTAGCTATTCTGTTGAACACCAGACAAAATAGGTTTTTTTTTTTTGCTCTAACTAGCATCTTATTCTTTTCAATCCTCAGCAGACGCTAGCTGCAAGCATTGGCTCAGTGTATACAGAGAGAGAGAGAAAGAGAGGCAGAGAGAGCCCTCTGCGAAATGCTTGCGCCTTACCCCTTTACTTGTTAAAGCCTTTTTTCTTGGCCTGCGTGTTCTCTCTCTGGACTACAGTCTTGGCTCTCATCATCCTTCTCAGTAGTGAGCGCTAACGCCAGTGTTAAATGCCTTGATCTCGCTAACGAAAAGAGAGTTGCTACCGCAGATGTCTTTTGTCCTGGAGAAGCTTTCTGTATCTCTACTTCAAAACGACAGATGACCAAAGAACGTCATCTTCCTTGAAAAAGGAAACATCATTCGGCAGCAAGCATTGTAGAAGGCCAGATAGTGTACTTTGACAACTTCCATTCTGAAACACATTGCTTTTAGAAAACGTTCCTCTTGCAGCTGATGAAGAGGGCCAAGCAATGTGGCATTTTGCATAATACCTTGCACTGCAGTCTTTTCAGTCCCCAGCCTGCTCAGAAGTGCTCCTCCACAGGAGAGAAAAAAAATCTGTATGTCCTGCTAAGTAAAAGAAAACCGTTAGTGGAGATTGGGTTGACCGTGCAGAATCTCTATGTAGCTATTCTGTTGAAAAACAGACAAAATAGGATTTCTTTTTGCTCTAACTAGCATCTCGTTCTTTCAATCCTCAGCAGACTCTGGCTGCAAGCATTGGCTCAGTGTAGACAGAGAGAGTGGCAGAGAGAGTCCTCTGCGAACTGCTTGCGCCTAACCCCTTTACTTGTTAAACCCTTTTTTCTGGGCCTGCGTTTTCTCTCTCTGGACTACAGTCTTGGCTCTCATCATCCTTCTCAGTAGTGAGCGCTAACGCCAGTGTTAAATGCCTTGATCTCGCTAACGAAAAGAGAGTTGCTATCGCAGATGTCTTTTGTCGTGTAGAAGCTTTCTGTATCTCTACTTCAAAACGACAGATGACCAAAGAACGTGATTTTCCTTGAAAAAGGAAACATCATTCGAAAGTAAGCATTGTAGAAGGGCAGATAGAGTTCTTTGACAACTTCCATTCTGAAACACATTGCTTTTAGAAAACGGTCCTCTTTTAGCTGTTGAAGAGGACCACGCAATACCTTGCACTGCAGTTGCTAGCGAAGATTTCTTTTGTCCTGTAGAAGCTTTCTGTAGCTCTACTTCAAAATGACAGAGGAGCAGAGAAAGTCATCTTTCTTGAAATAGGAAAGCTCATCCGGCAGCAAGCATTGTAGAAGGGCAGATAGAGTTCTTTGACAACTTCCATTCTGAAAAACATTGCTTTTAGAAAACGTTCCTCTTGCAGCTGTTGAAGAGGGCCATGCAATTGGGATTTTGCATAATAAGTTACACTGCAGTCTTTTCAGTTCCCAGGCTGCTCAGAAGTGCTCCTCCACAGGAGATAAAAAATCTGTATGTCCTGCTAAGTAAAAGAAAACCGTTAGATGAGATGGTTTGATCCTGCAGAATCCCTATGTAGCTATTCTGTTGAACACCAGACAAAATAGGTTTTTTTTTTTTGCTCTAACTAGCATCTTATTCTTTTCAATCCTCAGCAGACGCTAGCTGCAAGCATTGGCTCAGTGTATACAGAGAGAGAGAGAAAGAGAGGCAGAGAGAGCCCTCTGCGAAATGCTTGCGCCTTACCCCTTTACTTGTTAAAGCCTTTTTTCTTGGCCTGCGTGTTCTCTCTCTGGACTACAGTCTTGGCTCTCATCATCCTTCTCAGTAGTGAGCGCTAACGCCAGTGTTAAATGCCTTGATCTCGCTAACGAAAAGAGAGTTGCTACCGCAGATGTCTTTTGTCCTGGAGAAGCTTTCTGTATCTCTACTTCAAAACGACAGATGACCAAAGAACGTGATTTTCCTTGAAAAAGGAAACATCATTCGGCAGCAAGCATTGTAGAAGGCCAGATAGTGTACTTTGACAACTTCCATTCTGAAACACATTGCTTTTAGAAAACGTTCCTCTTGCAGCTGATGAAGAGGGCCAAGCAATGTGGCATTTTGCATAATACCTTGCACTGCAGTCTTTTCAGTCCCCAGCCTGCTCAGAAGTGCTCCTCCACAGGAGAGAAAAAAAATCTGTATGTCCTGCTAAGTAAAAGAAAACCGTTAGTGGAGATTGGGTTGACCGTGCAGAATCTCTATGTAGCTATTCTGTTGAAAAACAGACAAAATAGGATTTCTTTTTGCTCTAACTAGCATCTCGTTCTTTCAATCCTCAGCAGACTCTGGCTGCAAGCATTGGCTCAGTGTAGACAGAGAGAGTGGCAGAGAGAGTCCTCTGCGAACTGCTTGCGCCTAACCCCTTTACTTGTTAAACCCTTTTTTCTGGGCCTGCGTTTTCTCTCTCTGGACTACAGTCTTGGCTCTCATCATCCTTCTCAGTAGTGAGCGCTAACGCCAGTGTTAAATGCCTTGATCTCGCTAACGAAAAGAGAGTTGCTATCGCAGATGTCTTTTGTCGTGTAGAAGCTTTCTGTATCTCTACTTCAAAACGACAGATGACCAAAGAACGTGATTTTCCTTGAAAAAGGAAACATCATTCGAAAGTAAGCATTGTAGAAGGGCAGATAGAGTTCTTTGACAACTTCCATTCTGAAACACATTGCTTTTAGAAAACGGTCCTCTTTTAGCTGTTGAAGAGGACCACGCAATACCTTGCACTGCAGTTGCTAGCGAAGATTTCTTTTGTCCTGTAGAAGCTTTCTGTAGCTCTACTTCAAAATGACAGAGGAGCAGAGAAAGTCATCTTTCTTGAAATAGGAAAGCTCATCCGGCAGCAAGCATTGTAGAAGGGCAGATAGAGTTCTTTGACAACTTCCATTCTGAAAAACATTGCTTTTAGAAAACGTTCCTCTTGCAGCTGTTGAAGAGGGCCATGCAATTGGGATTTTGCGTAATAAGTTGAACGGCAGACTTTTCAGTTCCCAGCCTGCTCAGAAGTGCTCCTCCACAGGAGAGAAAAAATCTGTATGTCCTGCTAAGTAAAAGAAAACCATTAGATGAGATGGTTTGATCCTGCAGAATCTCTATGTAGCTATTCTGTTGAACACCAGACAAAATAGGTTTTTTTTTTTGCTCTAACTAGCATCTCGTTCTTTTCAATCCTCAGCAGACTCTGGCTCAAGCATTGGCTCAGTGTAGACAGAGAGGGGCAGAGAGAGCCCTCTGCGAACTGCTTGCGCCTAACCCCTTTACTTGTTAAAGCCTTTTTTTCTGGGCCTGCGTTTTCTCTCTCTGGACTACAGTCTTGGCTCTCATCATCCTTCTCAGTAGTGAGCGCTAACGCCAGTGTTAAATGCCTTGATCTCGCTAACGAAAAGAGAGTTGCTACCGCAGATGTCTTTTGTCCTGGAGAAGCTTTCTGTATCTCTACTTCAAAACGACAGATGACCAAAGAACGTCATCTTCCTTGAAAAAGGAAACATCATTCGGCAGCAAGCATTGTAGAAGGCCAGATAGTGTACTTTGACAACTTCCATTCTGAAACACATTGCTTTTAGAAAACGTTCCTCTTGCAGCTGTTGAAGAGGGCCATGCAATTGGGATTTTGCATAATAAGTTACACTGCAGTCTTTTCAGTTCCCAGGCTGCTCAGAAGTGCTCCTCCACAGGAGATAAAAAATCTGTATGTCCTGCTAAGTAAAAGAAAACCGTTAGATGAGATGGTTTGATCCTGCAGAATCTCTATGTAGCTATTCTGTTGAACACCAGAAAAATAGGTTTTTTTTTTTGCTCTAACTAGCATCTCGTTCTTTTCAATCCTCAGCAGACTCTGGCTGCAAGCATTGGCTCAGTGTAGACAGAGAGAGAGAGAAAGAGATGCAGAGAGAGCACTCTGCGAAATGGGCCAAGCAATGTGGCATTTTGCATTATACCTTGCACTGTAGTCTTTTCAGTCCCCAGCCTGCTCAGAAGTGCTCCTCCACAGGAGAGAAAAAAAAAACTGTTTGTCCTGCTAAGTAAAAGAAAACCGTTAGAGGAGCTTGGGTAGAACGTGCAGAATCTCTATGTAGCTATTCTGTTGAAAAAGAGACAAAATAGAATTTCTTTTTGCTCTAACTAGCATCTCGTTCTTTTCACAATCCTCAGCAGACTCTGACTGCAAGCTTTGGCTCAGTGTAGACAGAGAGAGAGAGAGAGGGGCAGAGACAGCCCTCTGCGAACTGCTTGCGCCTAACCCCTTTACTTGTTAAAGCCTTTTTTCTTGGCCTGCGTGTTCTCTCTCTGGACTACAGTCTTGGCTCTCATCATCCTTCTCAGTAGTGAGCGCTAACGCCAGTGTTAAATGCCTTGATCTCGCTAACGAAAAGAGAGTTGCTACCGCAGATGTCTTTTGTCGTGTAGAAGCTTTCTGTATCTCTACTTCAAAATGATAGATGACCAAAGAACGTGATTTTCCTTGAAAAAGGAAACATCATTCGAAAGTAAGCATTGTAGAAGGGCAGATAGAGTTCTTTGACCACTTGCATTCTGAAACACATTGCTTTTAGAAAACGTTCCTCTTGTAGCTGTTGAAGAGGACCACGCAATACCTTACACTGCAGTTGCTAGCGCAGATTTCTTTTGTCCTGTAGAAGCTTTCTGTTGCTCTACTTCAAAATGACAGAGGAGCAGAGAAAGTCATCTTTCTTGAAATAGGAAAGCTCATCCGGCAGCAAGCATTGTAGAAGGCCAGATAGAGTTCTTTGACAACTTCCATTCTGAAACACATTGCTTTTAGAAAACGTTCCTCTTGCAGCTGTTGAAGAGGGCCATGCAATTGGGATTTTGCGTAATAAGTTGAACGGCAGACTTTTCAGTTCCCAGCCTGCTCAGAAGTGCTCCTCCACAGGAGATAAAAAATCTGTATGTCCTGCTAAGTAAAAGAAAACCATTAGATGAGATGGTTTGATCCTGCAGAATCTCTATGTAGCTATTCTGTTGAACACCAGACAAAATAGGTTTTTTTTTTTTGCTCTAACTAGCATCTCGTTCTTTTCAATCCTCAGCAGACTCTGGCTCAAGCATTGGCTCAGTGTAGACAGAGAGGGGCAGAGAGAGCCCTCTGCGAACTGCTTGCGCCTAACCCCTTTACTTGTTAAAGCCTTTTTTTCTGGGCCTGCGTTTTCTCTCTCTGGACTACAGTCTTGGCTCTCATCATCCTTCTCAGTAGTGAGCGCTAACGCCAGTGTTAAATGCCTTGATCTCGCTAACGAAAAGAGAGTTGCTACCGCAGATGTCTTTTGTCCTGGAGAAGCTTTCTGTATCTCTACTTCAAAACGACAGATGACCAAAGAACGTCATCTTCCTTGAAAAAGGAAACATCATTCGGCAGCAAGCATTGTAGAAGGCCAGATAGTGTACTTTGACAACTTCCATTCTGAAACACATTGCTTTTAGAAAACGTTCCTCTTGCAGCTGATGAAGAGGGCCAAGCAATGTGGCATTTTGCATAATACCTTGCACTGCAGTCTTTTCAGTCCCCAGCCTGCTCAGAAGTGCTCCTCCACAGGAGAGAAAAAAAATCTGTATGTCCTGCTAAGTAAAAGAAAACCGTTAGTGGAGATTGGGTTGACCGTGCAGAATCTCTATGTAGCTATTCTGTTGAAAAACAGACAAAATAGGATTTCTTTTTGCTCTAACTAGCATCTCGTTCTTTCAATCCTCAGCAGACTCTGGCTGCAAGCATTGGCTCAGTGTAGACAGAGAGAGTGGCAGAGAGAGTCCTCTGCGAACTGCTTGCGCCTAACCCCTTTACTTGTTAAACCCTTTTTTCTGGGCCTGCGTTTTCTCTCTCTGGACTACAGTCTTGGCTCTCATCATCCTTCTCAGTAGTGAGCGCTAACGCCAGTGTTAAATGCCTTGATCTCGCTAACGAAAAGAGAGTTGCTATCGCAGATGTCTTTTGTCGTGTAGAAGCTTTCTGTATCTCTACTTCAAAACGACAGATGACCAAAGAACGTGATTTTCCTTGAAAAAGGAAACATCATTCGAAAGTAAGCATTGTAGAAGGGCAGATAGAGTTCTTTGACAACTTCCATTCTGAAACACATTGCTTTTAGAAAACGGTCCTCTTTTAGCTGTTGAAGAGGACCACGCAATACCTTGCACTGCAGTTGCTAGCGAAGATTTCTTTTGTCCTGTAGAAGCTTTCTGTAGCTCTACTTCAAAATGACAGAGGAGCAGAGAAAGTCATCTTTCTTGAAATAGGAAAGCTCATCCGGCAGCAAGCATTGTAGAAGGGCAGATAGAGTTCTTTGACAACTTCCATTCTGAAAAACATTGCTTTTAGAAAACGTTCCTCTTGCAGCTGTTGAAGAGGGCCATGCAATTGGGATTTTGCGTAATAAGTTGAACGGCAGACTTTTCAGTTCCCAGCCTGCTCAGAAGTGCTCCTCCACAGGAGAGAAAAAATCTGTATGTCCTGCTAAGTAAAAGAAAACCATTAGATGAGATGGTTTGATCCTGCAGAATCTCTATGTAGCTATTCTGTTGAACACCAGACAAAATAGGATTTTTTTTTTGCTCTAACTAGCATCTCGTTCTTTTCAATCCTCAGCAGACTCTGGCTCAAGCATTGGCTCAGTGTAGACAGAGAGGGGCAGAGAGAGCCCTCTGCGAACTGCTTGCGCCTAACCCCTTTACTTGTTAAAGCCTTTTTTTCTGGGCCTGCGTTTTCTCTCTCTGGACTACAGTCTTGGCTCTCATCATCCTTCTCAGTAGTGAGCGCTAACGCCAGTGTTAAATGCCTTGATCTCGCTAACGAAAAGAGAGTTGCTACCGCAGATGTCTTTTGTCCTGGAGAAGCTTTCTGTATCTCTACTTCAAAACGACAGATGACCAAAGAACGTCATCTTCCTTGAAAAAGGAAACATCATTCGGCAGCAAGCATTGTAGAAGGCCAGATAGTGTACTTTGACAACTTCCATTCTGAAACACATTGCTTTTAGAAAACGTTCCTCTTGCAGCTGTTGAAGAGGGCCATGCAATTGGGATTTTGCATAATAAGTTACACTGCAGTCTTTTCAGTTCCCAGGCTGCTCAGAAGTGCTCCTCCACAGGAGATAAAAAATCTGTATGTCCTGCTAAGTAAAAGAAAACCGTTAGATGAGATGGTTTGATCCTGCAGAATCTCTATGTAGCTATTCTGTTGAACACCAGAAAAATAGGTTTTTTTTTTTGCTCTAACTAGCATCTCGTTCTTTTCAATCCTCAGCAGACTCTGGCTGCAAGCATTGGCTCAGTGTAGACAGAGAGAGAGAGAAAGAGATGCAGAGAGAGCACTCTGCGAAATGGGCCAAGCAATGTGGCATTTTGCATTATACCTTGCACTGTAGTCTTTTCAGTCCCCAGCCTGCTCAGAAGTGCTCCTCCACAGGAGAGAAAAAAAAAACTGTTTGTCCTGCTAAGTAAAAGAAAACCGTTAGAGGAGCTTGGGTAGAACGTGCAGAATCTCTATGTAGCTATTCTGTTGAAAAAGAGACAAAATAGAATTTCTTTTTGCTCTAACTAGCATCTCGTTCTTTTCACAATCCTCAGCAGACTCTGACTGCAAGCTTTGGCTCAGTGTAGACAGAGAGAGTGGCATAGAGAGTCCTCTGCGAACTGCTTGAGACTAAAGCCTTTACTTGTTAAACCGTTTTTTCTGGGCCTGCATTTTCTCTCTCTGGACCACAGTCTTGGCTCTCATCATGCTTCTCAGTAGTGAGCGCTAACGCCAGGGTTAAATGCCTTGATCTCGCTAACGAAAAGAGAGTTGCTACCGCAGATTTCTTTTGTCCTGTAGAAGCTTTCTGTATCTCTACTTCAAAACGACAGATGACCAAAGAACGTGATTTTCCTTGAAAAAGGAAACATCATTCGGCAGCAAGCATTGTAGAAGGGCAGATAGAGTTCTTTGACAACTTCCATTCTGAAACACATTGCTTTTAGAAAACGTTCCTCTTGCAGCTGTTGAAGAGGGCCATGCAATTGGGATTTTGCATAATAAGTTACACTGCAGTCTTTTCAGTTCCCAGCCTGCTCAGAAGTGCTCCTCCACAGGAGATAAAAAATCTGTATGTCCTGCTAAGTAAAAGAAAACCGTTAGATGAGATGGTTTGATCCTGCAGAATCTCTATGCAGCTATTCTGTTGAACACCAGACAAAATAGGTTTTTTTTTTTTTGCTCTAACTAGCATCTTATTCTTTTCAATCCTCAGCAGACGCTAGCTGCAAGCATTGGCTCAGTGTATACAGAGAGAGAGAGAAAGAGAGGCAGAGAGAGCCCTCTGCGAAATGCTTGCGCCTTACCCCTTTACTTGTTAAAGCCTTTTTTCTTGGCCTGCGTGTTCTCTCTCTGGACTACAGTCTTGGCTCTCATCATCCTTCTCAGTAGTGAGCGCTAACGCCAGTGTTAAATGCCTTGATCTCGCTAACGAAAAGAGAGTTGCTACCGCAGATGTCTTTTGTCGTGTAGAAGCTTTCTGTATCTCTACTTCAAAATGATAGATGACCAAAGAACGTGATTTTCCTTGAAAAAGGAAACATCATTCGAAAGTAAGCATTGTAGAAGGGCAGATAGAGTTCTTTGACCACTTGCATTCTGAAACACATTGCTTTTAGAAAACGTTCCTCTTGTAGCTGTTGAAGAGGACCACGCAATACCTTACACTGCAGTTGCTAGCGCAGATTTCTTTTGTCCTGTAGAAGCTTTCTGTTGCTCTACTTCAAAATGACAGAGGAGCAGAGAAAGTCATCTTTCTTGAAATAGGAAAGCTCATCCGGCAGCAAGCATTGTAGAAGGCCAGATAGAGTTCTTTGACAACTTCCATTCTGAAACACATTGCTTTTAGAAAACGTTCCTCTTGCAGCTGTTGAAGAGGGCCATGCAATTGGGATTTTGCGTAATAAGTTGAACGGCAGACTTTTCAGTTCCCAGCCTGCTCAGAAGTTCTCCTCCACAGGAGATAAAAAATCTGTATGTCCTGCTAAGTAAAAGAAAACCATTAGATGAGATGGTTTGATCCTGCAGAATCTCTATGTAGCTATTCTGTTGAACACCAGACAAAATAGGTTTTTTTTTTTGCTCTAACTAGCATCTCGTTCTTTTCAATCCTCAGCAGACTCTGGCTCAAGCATTGGCTCAGTGTAGACAGAGAGGGGCAGAGAGAGCCCTCTGCGAACTGCTTGCGCCTAACCCCTTTACTTGTTAAAGCCTTTTTTTCTGGGCCTGCGTTTTCTCTCTCTGGACTACAGTCTTGGCTCTCATCATCCTTCTCAGTAGTGAGCGCTAACGCCAGTGTTAAATGCCTTGATCTCGCTAACGAAAAGAGAGTTGCTACCGCAGATGTCTTTTGTCCTGGAGAAGCTTTCTGTATCTCTACTTCAAAACGACAGATGACCAAAGAACGTCATCTTCCTTGAAAAAGGAAACATCATTCGGCAGCAAGCATTGTAGAAGGCCAGATAGTGTACTTTGACAACTTCCATTCTGAAACACATTGCTTTTAGAAAACGTTCCTCTTGCAGCTGTTGAAGAGGGCCATGCAATTGGGATTTTGCATAATAAGTTACACTGCAGTCTTTTCAGTTCCCAGCCTGCTCAGAAGTGCTCCTCCACAGGAGATAAAAAATCTGTATGTCCTGCTAAGTAAAAGAAAACCGTTAGATGAGATGGTTTGATCCTGCAGAATCTCTATGTAGCTATTCTGTTGAACACCAGACAAAATAGGTTTTTTTTTTTTGCTCTAACTAGCATCTTATTCTTTTCAATCCTCAGCAGACGCTAGCTGCAAGCATTGGCTCAGTGTATACAGAGAGAGAGAGAAAGAGAGGCAGAGAGAGCCCTCTGCGAAATGCTTGCGCCTTACCCCTTTACTTGTTAAAGCCTTTTTTCTTGGCCTGCGTGTTCTCTCTCTGGACTACAGTCTTGGCTCTCATCATCCTTCTCAGTAGTGAGCGCTAACGCCAGTGTTAAATGCCTTGATCTCGCTAACGAAAAGAGAGTTGCTACCGCAGATGTCTTTTGTCCTGGAGAAGCTTTCTGTATCTCTACTTCAAAACGACAGATGACCAAAGAACGTCATCTTCCTTGAAAAAGGAAACATCATTCGGCAGCAAGCATTGTAGAAGGCCAGATAGTGTACTTTGACAACTTCCATTCTGAAACACATTGCTTTTAGAAAACGTTCCTCTTGCAGCTGATGAAGAGGGCCAAGCAATGTGGCATTTTGCATAATACCTTGCACTGCAGTCTTTTCAGTCCCCAGCCTGCTCAGAAGTGCTCCTCCACAGGAGAGAAAAAAAATCTGTATGTCCTGCTAAGTAAAAGAAAACCGTTAGAGGAGATTGGGTTGACCGTGCAGAATCTCTATGTAGCTATTCTGTTGAAAAAGATACAAAATAGGATTTCTTTTTGCTCTAACTAGCATCTCGTTCTTTCAATCCTCAGCAGACTCTGGCTGCAAGCATTGGCTCAGTGTAGACAGAGAGAGTGGCAGAGAGAGTCCTCTGCGAACTGCTTGCGCCTAACCCCTTTACTTGTTAAACCCTTTTTTCTGGGCCTGCGTTTTCTCTCTCTGGACTACAGTCTTGGCTCTCATCATCCTTCTCAGTAGTGAGCGCTAACGCCAGTGTTAAATGCCTTGATCTCGCTAACGAAAAGAGAGTTGCTATCGCAGATGTCTTTTGTCGTGTAGAAGCTTTCTGTATCTCTACTTCAAAATGATAGATGACCAAAGAACGTGATTTTCCTTGAAAAAGGAAACATCATTCGAAAGTAAGCATTGTAGAAGGGCAGATAGAGTTCTTTGACAACTTGCATTCTGAAACACATTGCTTTTAGAAAACGTTCCTCTTGTAGCTGTTGAAGAGGACCACGCAATACCTTACACTGCGGTTGCTAGCGCAGATTTCTTTTGTCCTGTAGAAGCTTTCTGTTGCTCTACTTCAAAATGACAGAGGAGCAGAGAAAGTCATCTTTCTTGAAATAGGAAAGCTCATCCGGCAGCAAGCATTGTAGAAGGGCAGATAGAGTTCTTTGACAACTTCCATTCTGAAACACATTGCTTTTAGAAAACGTTCCTCTTGCACCTGTTGAAGAGGGCCATGCAATTGGGATTTTGCATAATAAGTTACACTGCAGTCTTTTCAGTTCCCAGCCTGCTCAGAAGTGCTCCTCCACAGGAGAGAAAAAATCTGTATGTCCTGCTAAGTAAAAGAAAACCTTTAGATGAGATGGTTTGATCCTGCAGAATCTCTATGTAGCTATTCTGTTGAAAACCAGAAAAATAGGTTTTTTTTTTTGCTCTAACTAGCATCTCGTTCTTTTCAATCCTCAGCAGACTCTGGCTGCAAGCATTGGCTCAGTGTAGACAGAGAGAGAGAAAGAGATGCAGAGAGAGCACTCTGCGAAATGGGCCAAGCAATGTGGCATTTTGCATTATACCTTGCACTGTAGTCTTTTCAGTCCCCAGCCTGCTCAGAAGTGCTCCTCCGCAGGAGAGAAAAAAAAAACTGTTTGTCCTGCTAAGTAAAAGAAAACCGTTAGAGGAGCTTGGGTAGAACGTGCAGAATCTCTATGTAGCTATTCTGTTGAAAAAGAGACAAAATAGAATTTCTTTTTGCTCTAACTAGCATCTCGTTCTTTTCACAATCCTCAGCAGACTCTGACTGCAAGCTTTGGCTCAGTGTAGACAGAGAGAGTGGCATAGAGAGTCCTCTGCGAACTGCTTGAGACTAAAGCCTTTACTTGTTAAACCGTTTTTTCTGGGCCTGCATTTTCTCTCTCTGGACCACAGTCTTGGCTCTCATCATGCTTCTCAGTAGTGAGCGCTAACGCCAGGGTTAAATGCCTTGATCTCGCTAACGAAAAGAGAGTTGCTACCGCAGATTTCTTTTGTCCTGTAGAAGCTTTCTGTATCTCTACTTCAAAACGACAGATGACCAAAGAACGTGATTTTCCTTGAAAAAGGAAACATCATTCGGCAGCAAGCATTGTAGAAGGGCAGATAGAGTTCTTTGACAACTTCCATTCTGAAACACATTGCTTTTAGAAAACGTTCCTCTTGCAGCTGTTGAAGAGGGCCATGCAATTGGGATTTTGCATAATAAGTTACACTGCAGTCTTTTCAGTTCCCAGCCTGCTCAGAAGTGCTCCTCCACAGGAGAGAAAAAAATCTGTATGTCCTACTAAGTAAAAGAAAACCGTTAGATGAGATGGTTTGATCCTGCAGAATCTCTATGTAGCTATTCTGTTGAAAACCAGACAAAATAGGTTTTTTTTTTTTTTGCTCTAACTAGCATCTCGTTCTTTTCAATCCTCAGCAGACTCTGGCTGCAAGCATTGGCTCAGTGTAGACAGAGAGAGAGAGAGAGGGGCAGAGAGAGCCCTCTGCGAACTGCTTGCGCCTAACCCCTTTACTTGTTAAAGCCTTTTTTCTTGGCCTGCGTTTTCTCTCTCTGGACTACAGTCTTGGCTCTCATTAGCCTTCTCAGTAGTGAGCGCTAACGCCAGGGTTAAATGCCTTGATCTCGCTAACGAAAAGAGAGTTGCTACCGCAGATGTCTTTTGTCCTGGAGAAGCTTTCTGTAGCTCTACTTCAAAACGACAGATGACCAAAGAACGTGATTTTCCTTGAAAAAGGAAACATCATTCGAAAGTAAGCATTGTAGAAGGGCAGATAGAGTTCTTTGACAACTTCCATTCTGAAACACATTGCTTTTAGAAAACGGTCCTCTTTTAGCTGTTGAAGAGGACCACGCAATACCTTGCACTGCAGTTGCTAGCGAAGATTTCTTTTGTCCTGTAGAAGCTTTCTGTAGCTCTACTTCAAAATGACAGAGGAGCAGAGAAAGTCATCTTTCTTGAAATAGGAAAGCTCATCCGGCAGCAAGCATTGTAGAAGGGCAGATAGAGTTCTTTGACAACTTCCATTCTGAAAAACATTGCTTTTAGAAAACGTTCCTCTTGCAGCTGTTGAAGAGGGCCATGCAATTGGGATTTTGCGTAATAAGTTGAACGGCAGACTTTTCAGTTCCCAGCCTGCTCAGAAGTGCTCCTCCACAGGAGAGAAAAAATCTGTATGTCCTGCTAAGTAAAAGAAAACCATTAGATGAGATGGTTTGATCCTGCAGAATCTCTATGTAGCTATTCTGTTGAACACCAGACAAAATAGGATTTTTTTTTTGCTCTAACTAGCATCTCGTTCTTTTCAATCCTCAGCAGACTCTGGCTCAAGCATTGGCTCAGTGTAGACAGAGAGGGGCAGAGAGAGCCCTCTGCGAACTGCTTGCGCCTAACCCCTTTACTTGTTAAAGCCTTTTTTTCTGGGCCTGCGTTTTCTCTCTCTGGACTACAGTCTTGGCTCTCATCATCCTTCTCAGTAGTGAGCGCTAACGCCAGTGTTAAATGCCTTGATCTCGCTAACGAAAAGAGAGTTGCTACCGCAGATGTCTTTTGTCCTGGAGAAGCTTTCTGTATCTCTACTTCAAAACGACAGATGACCAAAGAACGTCATCTTCCTTGAAAAAGGAAACATCATTCGGCAGCAAGCATTGTAGAAGGCCAGATAGTGTACTTTGACAACTTCCATTCTGAAACACATTGCTTTTAGAAAACGTTCCTCTTGCAGCTGTTGAAGAGGGCCATGCAATTGGGATTTTGCATAATAAGTTACACTGCAGTCTTTTCAGTTCCCAGCCTGCTCAGAAGTGCTCCTCCACAGGAGATAAAAAATCTGTATGTCCTGCTAAGTAAAAGAAAACCGTTAGATGAGATGGTTTGATCCTGCAGAATCTCTATGTAGCTATTCTGTTGAACACCAGACAAAATAGGTTTTTTTTTTTTGCTCTAACTAGCATCTTATTCTTTTCAATCCTCAGCAGACGCTAGCTGCAAGCATTGGCTCAGTGTATACAGAGAGAGAGAGAAAGAGAGGCAGAGAGAGCCCTCTGCGAAATGCTTGCGCCTTACCCCTTTACTTGTTAAAGCCTTTTTTCTTGGCCTGCGTTTTCTCTCTCTGGACTACAGTCTTGGCTCTCATCATCCTTCTCAGTAGTGAGCGCTAACGCCAGTGTTAAATGCCTTGATCTCGCTAACGAAAAGAGAGTTGCTACCGCAGATGTCTTTTGTCGTGTAGAAGCTTTCTGTATCTCTACTTCAAAATGATAGATGACCAAAGAACGTGATTTTCCTTGAAAAAGGAAACATCATTCGAAAGTAAGCATTGTAGAAGGGCAGATAGAGTTCTTTGACAACTTGCATTCTGAAACACATTGCTTTTAGAAAACGTTCCTCTTGTAGCTGTTGAAGAGGACGACGCAATACCTTACACTGCAGTTGCTAGCGCAGATTTCTTTTGTCCTGTAGAAGCTTTCTGTTGCTCTACTTCAAAATGACAGAGGAGCAGAGAAAGTCATCTTTCTTGAAATAGGAAAGCTCATCCGGCAGCAAGCATTGTAGAAGGGCAGATAGAGTTCTTTGACAACTTCCATTCTGAAACACATTGCTTTTAGAAAATGTTCCTCTTGCACCTGTTGAAGAGGTCCATGCAATTGGGATTTTGCATAATAAGTTACACTGCAGTCTTTTCAGTTCCCAGCCTGCTCAGAAGTGCTCCTCCACAGGAGAGAAAAAATCTGTATGTCCTGCTAAGTAAAAGAAAACCTTTAGATGAGATGGTTTGATCCTGCAGAATCTCTATGTAGCTATTCTGTTGAAAACCAGAAAAATAGGTTTTTTTTTTTGCTCTAACTAGCATCTCGTTCTTTTCAATCCTCAGCAGACTCTGGCTGCAAGCATTGGCTCAGTGTAGACAGAGAGAGAGAAAGAGATGCAGAGAGAGCACTCTGCGAAATGGGCCAAGCAATGTGGCATTTTGCATTATACCTTGCACTGTAGTCTTTTCAGTCCCCAGCCTGCTCAGAAGTGCTCCTCCGCAGGAGAGAAAAAAAAAACTGTTTGTCCTGCTAAGTAAAAGAAAACCGTTAGAGGAGCTTGGGTAGAACGTGCAGAATCTCTATGTAGCTATTCTGTTGAAAAAGAGACAAAATAGAATTTCTTTTTGCTCTAACTAGCATCTCGTTCTTTTCACAATCCTCAGCAGACTCTGACTGCAAGCTTTGGCTCAGTGTAGACAGAGAGAGTGGCATAGAGAGTCCTCTGCGAACTGCTTGAGACTAAAGCCTTTACTTGTTAAACCGTTTTTTCTGGGCCTGCATTTTCTCTCTCTGGACCACAGTCTTGGCTCTCATCATGCTTCTCAGTAGTGAGCGCTAACGCCAGGGTTAAATGCCTTGATCTCGCTAACGAAAAGAGAGTTGCTACCGCAGATTTCTTTTGTCCTGTAGAAGCTTTCTGTATCTCTACTTCAAAACGACAGATGACCAAAGAACGTGATTTTCCTTGAAAAAGGAAACATCATTCGGCAGCAAGCATTGTAGAAGGGCAGATAGAGTTCTTTGACAACTTCCATTCTGAAACACATTGCTTTTAGAAAACGTTCCTCTTGCAGCTGTTGAAGAGGGCCATGCAATTGGGATTTTGCATAATAAGTTACACTGCAGTCTTTTCAGTTCCCAGCCTGCTCAGAAGTGCTCCTCCACAGGAGAGAAAAAAATCTGTATGTCCTACTAAGTAAAAGAAAACCGTTAGATGAGATGGTTTGATCCTGCAGAATCTCTATGTAGCTATTCTGTTGAAAACCAGACAAAATAGGTTTTTTTTTTTGCTCTAACTAGCATCTCGTTCTTTTCAATCCTCAGCAGACTCTGGCTCAAGCATTGGCTCAGTGTAGACAGAGAGGGGCAGAGAGAGCCCTCTGCGAACTGCTTGCGCCTAACCCCTTTACTTGTTAAAGCCTTTTTTTCTGGGCCTGCGTTTTCTCTCTCTGGACTACAGTCTTGGCTCTCATCATCCTTCTCAGTAGTGAGCGCTAACGCCAGTGTTAAATGCCTTGATCTCGCTAACGAAAAGAGAGTTGCTACCGCAGATGTCTTTTGTCCTGGAGAAGCTTTCTGTATCTCTACTTCAAAACGACAGATGACCAAAGAACGTCATCTTCCTTGAAAAAGGAAACATCATTCGGCAGCAAGCATTGTAGAAGGCCAGATAGTGTACTTTGACAACTTCCATTCTGAAACACATTGCTTTTAGAAAACGTTCCTCTTGCAGCTGTTGAAGAGGGCCATGCAATTGGGATTTTGCATAATAAGTTACACTGCAGTCTTTTCAGTTCCCAGGCTGCTCAGAAGTGCTCCTCCACAGGAGATAAAAAATCTGTATGTCCTGCTAAGTAAAAGAAAACCGTTAGATGAGATGGTTTGATCCTGCAGAATCCCTATGTAGCTATTCTGTTGAACACCAGACAAAATAGGTTTTTTTTTTTTGCTCTAACTAGCATCTTATTCTTTTCAATCCTCAGCAGACGCTAGCTGCAAGCATTGGCTCAGTGTATACAGAGAGAGAGAGAAAGAGAGGCAGAGAGAGCCCTCTGCGAAATGCTTGCGCCTTACCCCTTTACTTGTTAAAGCCTTTTTTCTTGGCCTGCGTGTTCTCTCTCTGGACTACAGTCTTGGCTCTCATCATCCTTCTCAGTAGTGAGCGCTAACGCCAGTGTTAAATGCCTTGATCTCGCTAACGAAAAGAGAGTTGCTACCGCAGATGTCTTTTGTCCTGGAGAAGCTTTCTGTATCTCTACTTCAAAACGACAGATGACCAAAGAACGTCATCTTCCTTGAAAAAGGAAACATCATTCGGCAGCAAGCATTGTAGAAGGCCAGATAGTGTACTTTGACAACTTCCATTCTGAAACACATTGCTTTTAGAAAACGTTCCTCTTGCAGCTGATGAAGAGGGCCAAGCAATGTGGCATTTTGCATAATACCTTGCACTGCAGTCTTTTCAGTCCCCAGCCTGCTCAGAAGTGCTCCTCCACAGGAGAGAAAAAAAATCTGTATGTCCTGCTAAGTAAAAGAAAACCGTTAGTGGAGATTGGGTTGACCGTGCAGAATCTCTATGTAGCTATTCTGTTGAAAAACAGACAAAATAGGATTTCTTTTTGCTCTAACTAGCATCTCGTTCTTTCAATCCTCAGCAGACTCTGGCTGCAAGCATTGGCTCAGTGTAGACAGAGAGAGTGGCAGAGAGAGTCCTCTGCGAACTGCTTGCGCCTAACCCCTTTACTTGTTAAACCCTTTTTTCTGGGCCTGCGTTTTCTCTCTCTGGACTACAGTCTTGGCTCTCATCATCCTTCTCAGTAGTGAGCGCTAACGCCAGTGTTAAATGCCTTGATCTCGCTAACGAAAAGAGAGTTGCTATCGCAGATGTCTTTTGTCGTGTAGAAGCTTTCTGTATCTCTACTTCAAAACGACAGATGACCAAAGAACGTGATTTTCCTTGAAAAAGGAAACATCATTCGAAAGTAAGCATTGTAGAAGGGCAGATAGAGTTCTTTGACAACTTCCATTCTGAAACACATTGCTTTTAGAAAACGGTCCTCTTTTAGCTGTTGAAGAGGACCACGCAATACCTTGCACTGCAGTTGCTAGCGAAGATTTCTTTTGTCCTGTAGAAGCTTTCTGTAGCTCTACTTCAAAATGACAGAGGAGCAGAGAAAGTCATCTTTCTTGAAATAGGAAAGCTCATCCGGCAGCAAGCATTGTAGAAGGGCAGATAGAGTTCTTTGACAACTTCCATTCTGAAAAACATTGCTTTTAGAAAACGTTCCTCTTGCAGCTGTTGAAGAGGGCCATGCAATTGGGATTTTGCGTAATAAGTTGAACGGCAGACTTTTCAGTTCCCAGCCTGCTCAGAAGTGCTCCTCCACAGGAGAGAAAAAATCTGTATGTCCTGCTAAGTAAAAGAAAACCATTAGATGAGATGGTTTGATCCTGCAGAATCTCTATGTAGCTATTCTGTTGAACACCAGACAAAATAGGTTTTTTTTTTTGCTCTAACTAGCATCTCGTTCTTTTCAATCCTCAGCAGACTCTGGCTCAAGCATTGGCTCAGTGTAGACAGAGAGGGGCAGAGAGAGCCCTCTGCGAACTGCTTGCGCCTAACCCCTTTACTTGTTAAAGCCTTTTTTTCTGGGCCTGCGTTTTCTCTCTCTGGACTACAGTCTTGGCTCTCATCATCCTTCTCAGTAGTGAGCGCTAACGCCAGTGTTAAATGCCTTGATCTCGCTAACGAAAAGAGAGTTGCTACCGCAGATGTCTTTTGTCCTGGAGAAGCTTTCTGTATCTCTACTTCAAAACGACAGATGACCAAAGAACGTCATCTTCCTTGAAAAAGGAAACATCATTCGGCAGCAAGCATTGTAGAAGGCCAGATAGTGTACTTTGACAACTTCCATTCTGAAACACATTGCTTTTAGAAAACGTTCCTCTTGCAGCTGTTGAAGAGGGCCATGCAATTGGGATTTTGCATAATAAGTTACACTGCAGTCTTTTCAGTTCCCAGCCTGCTCAGAAGTGCTCCTCCACAGGAGATAAAAAATCTGTATGTCCTGCTAAGTAAAAGAAAACCGTTAGATGAGATGGTTTGATCCTGCAGAATCTCTATGTAGCTATTCTGTTGAACACCAGAAAAATAGGTTTTTTTTTTTGCTCTAACTAGCATCTCGTTCTTTTCAATCCTCAGCAGACTCTGGCTGCAAGCATTGGCTCAGTGTAGACAGAGAGAGAGAGAAAGAGATGCAGAGAGAGCACTCTGCGAAATGGGCCAAGCAATGTGGCATTTTGCATTATACCTTGCACTGTAGTCTTTTCAGTCCCCAGCCTGCTCAGAAGTGCTCCTCCACAGGAGAGAAAAAAAAAACTGTTTGTCCTGCTAAGTAAAAGAAAACCGTTAGAGGAGCTTGGGTAGAATGTGCAGAATCTCTATGTAGCTATTCTGTTGAAAAAGAGACAAAATAGAATTTCTTTTTGCTCTAACTAGCATCTCGTTCTTTTCACAATCCTCAGCAGACTCTGACTGCAAGCTTTGGCTCAGTGTAGACAGAGAGAGAGAGAGAGGGGCAGAGACAGCCCTCTGCGAACTGCTTGCGCCTAACCCCTTTACTTGTTAAAGCCTTTTTTCTTGGCCTGCGTGTTCTCTCTCTGGACTACAGTCTTGGCTCTCATCATCCTTCTCAGTAGTGAGCGCTAACGCCAGTGTTAAATGCCTTGATCTCGCTAACGAAAAGAGAGTTGCTACCGCAGATGTCTTTTGTCGTGTAGAAGCTTTCTGTATCTCTACTTCAAAATGATAGATGACCAAAGAACGTGATTTTCCTTGAAAAAGGAAACATCATTCGAAAGTAAGCATTGTAGAAGGGCAGATAGAGTTCTTTGACCACTTGCATTCTGAAACACATTGCTTTTAGAAAACGTTCCTCTTGTAGCTGTTGAAGAGGACCACGCAATACCTTACACTGCAGTTGCTAGCGCAGATTTCTTTTGTCCTGTAGAAGCTTTCTGTTGCTCTACTTCAAAATGACAGAGGAGCAGAGAAAGTCATCTTTCTTGAAATAGGAAAGCTCATCCGGCAGCAAGCATTGTAGAAGGCCAGATAGAGTTCTTTGACAACTTCCATTCTGAAACACATTGCTTTTAGAAAACGTTCCTCTTGCAGCTGTTGAAGAGGGCCATGCAATTGGGATTTTGCGTAATAAGTTGAACGGCAGACTTTTCAGTTCCCAGCCTGCTCAGAAGTGCTCCTCCACAGGAGAGAAAAAATCTGTATGTCCTGCTAAGTAAAAGAAAACCATTAGATGAGATGGTTTGATCCTGCAGAATCTCTATGTAGCTATTCTGTTGAACACCAGACAAAATAGGTTTTTTTTTTTTGCTCTAACTAGCATCTCGTTCTTTTCAATCCTCAGCAGACTCTGGCTCAAGCATTGGCTCAGTGTAGACAGAGAGGGGCAGAGAGAGCCCTCTGCGAACTGCTTGCGCCTAACCCCTTTACTTGTTAAAGCCTTTTTTTCTGGGCCTGCGTTTTCTCTCTCTGGACTACAGTCTTGGCTCTCATCATCCTTCTCAGTAGTGAGCGCTAACGCCAGTGTTAAATGCCTTGATCTCGCTAACGAAAAGAGAGTTGCTACCGCAGATGTCTTTTGTCCTGGAGAAGCTTTCTGTATCTCTACTTCAAAACGACAGATGACCAAAGAACGTCATCTTCCTTGAAAAAGGAAACATCATTCGGCAGCAAGCATTGTAGAAGGCCAGATAGTGTACTTTGACAACTTCCATTCTGAAACACATTGCTTTTAGAAAACGTTCCTCTTGCAGCTGATGAAGAGGGCCAAGCAATGTGGCATTTTGCATAATACCTTGCACTGCAGTCTTTTCAGTCCCCAGCCTGCTCAGAAGTGCTCCTCCACAGGAGAGAAAAAAAATCTGTATGTCCTGCTAAGTAAAAGAAAACCGTTAGTGGAGATTGGGTTGACCGTGCAGAATCTCTATGTAGCTATTCTGTTGAAAAACAGACAAAATAGGATTTCTTTTTGCTCTAACTAGCATCTCGTTCTTTCAATCCTCAGCAGACTCTGGCTGCAAGCATTGGCTCAGTGTAGACAGAGAGAGTGGCAGAGAGAGTCCTCTGCGAACTGCTTGCGCCTAACCCCTTTACTTGTTAAACCCTTTTTTCTGGGCCTGCGTTTTCTCTCTCTGGACTACAGTCTTGGCTCTCATCATCCTTCTCAGTAGTGAGCGCTAACGCCAGTGTTAAATGCCTTGATCTCGCTAACGAAAAGAGAGTTGCTATCGCAGATGTCTTTTGTCGTGTAGAAGCTTTCTGTATCTCTACTTCAAAACGACAGATGACCAAAGAACGTGATTTTCCTTGAAAAAGGAAACATCATTCGAAAGTAAGCATTGTAGAAGGGCAGATAGAGTTCTTTGACAACTTCCATTCTGAAACACATTGCTTTTAGAAAACGGTCCTCTTTTAGCTGTTGAAGAGGACCACGCAATACCTTGCACTGCAGTTGCTAGCGAAGATTTCTTTTGTCCTGTAGAAGCTTTCTGTAGCTCTACTTCAAAATGACAGAGGAGCAGAGAAAGTCATCTTTCTTGAAATAGGAAAGCTCATCCGGCAGCAAGCATTGTAGAAGGGCAGATAGAGTTCTTTGACAACTTCCATTCTGAAAAACATTGCTTTTAGAAAACGTTCCTCTTGCAGCTGTTGAAGAGGGCCATGCAATTGGGATTTTGCGTAATAAGTTGAACGGCAGACTTTTCAGTTCCCAGCCTGCTCAGAAGTGCTCCTCCACAGGAGAGAAAAAATCTGTATGTCCTGCTAAGTAAAAGAAAACCATTAGATGAGATGGTTTGATCCTGCAGAATCTCTATGTAGCTATTCTGTTGAACACCAGACAAAATAGGATTTTTTTTTTGCTCTAACTAGCATCTCGTTCTTTTCAATCCTCAGCAGACTCTGGCTCAAGCATTGGCTCAGTGTAGACAGAGAGGGGCAGAGAGAGCCCTCTGCGAACTGCTTGCGCCTAACCCCTTTACTTGTTAAAGCCTTTTTTTCTGGGCCTGCGTTTTCTCTCTCTGGACTACAGTCTTGGCTCTCATCATCCTTCTCAGTAGTGAGCGCTAACGCCAGTGTTAAATGCCTTGATCTCGCTAACGAAAAGAGAGTTGCTACCGCAGATGTCTTTTGTCCTGGAGAAGCTTTCTGTATCTCTACTTCAAAACGACAGATGACCAAAGAACGTCATCTTCCTTGAAAAAGGAAACATCATTCGGCAGCAAGCATTGTAGAAGGCCAGATAGTGTACTTTGACAACTTCCATTCTGAAACACATTGCTTTTAGAAAACGTTCCTCTTGCAGCTGTTGAAGAGGGCCATGCAATTGGGATTTTGCATAATAAGTTACACTGCAGTCTTTTCAGTTCCCAGGCTGCTCAGAAGTGCTCCTCCACAGGAGATAAAAAATCTGTATGTCCTGCTAAGTAAAAGAAAACCGTTAGATGAGATGGTTTGATCCTGCAGAATCTCTATGTAGCTATTCTGTTGAACACCAGAAAAATAGGTTTTTTTTTTTGCTCTAACTAGCATCTCGTTCTTTTCAATCCTCAGCAGACTCTGGCTGCAAGCATTGGCTCAGTGTAGACAGAGAGAGAGAGAAAGAGATGCAGAGAGAGCACTCTGCGAAATGGGCCAAGCAATGTGGCATTTTGCATTATACCTTGCACTGTAGTCTTTTCAGTCCCCAGCCTGCTCAGAAGTGCTCCTCCACAGGAGAGAAAAAAAAAACTGTTTGTCCTGCTAAGTAAAAGAAAACCGTTAGAGGAGCTTGGGTAGAACGTGCAGAATCTCTATGTAGCTATTCTGTTGAAAAAGAGACAAAATAGAATTTCTTTTTGCTCTAACTAGCATCTCGTTCTTTTCACAATCCTCAGCAGACTCTGACTGCAAGCTTTGGCTCAGTGTAGACAGAGAGAGTGGCATAGAGAGTCCTCTGCGAACTGCTTGAGACTAAAGCCTTTACTTGTTAAACCGTTTTTTCTGGGCCTGCATTTTCTCTCTCTGGACCACAGTCTTGGCTCTCATCATGCTTCTCAGTAGTGAGCGCTAACGCCAGGGTTAAATGCCTTGATCTCGCTAACGAAAAGAGAGTTGCTACCGCAGATTTCTTTTGTCCTGTAGAAGCTTTCTGTATCTCTACTTCAAAACGACAGATGACCAAAGAACGTGATTTTCCTTGAAAAAGGAAACATCATTCGGCAGCAAGCATTGTAGAAGGGCAGATAGAGTTCTTTGACAACTTCCATTCTGAAACACATTGCTTTTAGAAAACGTTCCTCTTGCAGCTGTTGAAGAGGGCCATGCAATTGGGATTTTGCATAATAAGTTACACTGCAGTCTTTTCAGTTCCCAGCCTGCTCAGAAGTGCTCCTCCACAGGAGATAAAAAATCTGTATGTCCTGCTAAGTAAAAGAAAACCGTTAGATGAGATGGTTTGATCCTGCAGAATCTCTATGCAGCTATTCTGTTGAACACCAGACAAAATAGGTTTTTTTTTTTTTGCTCTAACTAGCATCTTATTCTTTTCAATCCTCAGCAGACGCTAGCTGCAAGCATTGGCTCAGTGTATACAGAGAGAGAGAGAAAGAGAGGCAGAGAGAGCCCTCTGCGAAATGCTTGCGCCTTACCCCTTTACTTGTTAAAGCCTTTTTTCTTGGCCTGCGTGTTCTCTCTCTGGACTACAGTCTTGGCTCTCATCATCCTTCTCAGTAGTGAGCGCTAACGCCAGTGTTAAATGCCTTGATCTCGCTAACGAAAAGAGAGTTGCTACCGCAGATGTCTTTTGTCGTGTAGAAGCTTTCTGTATCTCTACTTCAAAATGATAGATGACCAAAGAACGTGATTTTCCTTGAAAAAGGAAACATCATTCGAAAGTAAGCATTGTAGAAGGGCAGATAGAGTTCTTTGACCACTTGCATTCTGAAACACATTGCTTTTAGAAAACGTTCCTCTTGTAGCTGTTGAAGAGGACCACGCAATACCTTACACTGCAGTTGCTAGCGCAGATTTCTTTTGTCCTGTAGAAGCTTTCTGTTGCTCTACTTCAAAATGACAGAGGAGCAGAGAAAGTCATCTTTCTTGAAATAGGAAAGCTCATCCGGCAGCAAGCATTGTAGAAGGCCAGATAGAGTTCTTTGACAACTTCCATTCTGAAACACATTGCTTTTAGAAAACGTTCCTCTTGCAGCTGTTGAAGAGGGCCATGCAATTGGGATTTTGCGTAATAAGTTGAACGGCAGACTTTTCAGTTCCCAGCCTGCTCAGAAGTGCTCCTCCACAGGAGATAAAAAATCTGTATGTCCTGCTAAGTAAAAGAAAACCATTAGATGAGATGGTTTGATCCTGCAGAATCTCTATGTAGCTATTCTGTTGAACACCAGACAAAATAGGTTTTTTTTTTTGCTCTAACTAGCATCTCGTTCTTTTCAATCCTCAGCAGACTCTGGCTCAAGCATTGGCTCAGTGTAGACAGAGAGGGGCAGAGAGAGCCCTCTGCGAACTGCTTGCGCCTAACCCCTTTACTTGTTAAAGCCTTTTTTTCTGGGCCTGCGTTTTCTCTCTCTGGACTACAGTCTTGGCTCTCATCATCCTTCTCAGTAGTGAGCGCTAACGCCAGTGTTAAATGCCTTGATCTCGCTAACGAAAAGAGAGTTGCTACCGCAGATGTCTTTTGTCCTGGAGAAGCTTTCTGTATCTCTACTTCAAAACGACAGATGACCAAAGAACGTCATCTTCCTTGAAAAAGGAAACATCATTCGGCAGCAAGCATTGTAGAAGGCCAGATAGTGTACTTTGACAACTTCCATTCTGAAACACATTGCTTTTAGAAAACGTTCCTCTTGCAGCTGTTGAAGAGGGCCATGCAATTGGGATTTTGCATAATAAGTTACACTGCAGTCTTTTCAGTTCCCAGGCTGCTCAGAAGTGCTCCTCCACAGGAGATAAAAAATCTGTATGTCCTGCTAAGTAAAAGAAAACCGTTAGATGAGATGGTTTGATCCTGCAGAATCTCTATGTAGCTATTCTGTTGAACACCAGACAAAATAGGTTTTTTTTTTTTGCTCTAACTAGCATCTTATTCTTTTCAATCCTCAGCAGACGCTAGCTGCAAGCATTGGCTCAGTGTATACAGAGAGAGAGAGAAAGAGAGGCAGAGAGAGCCCTCTGCGAAATGCTTGCGCCTTACCCCTTTACTTGTTAAAGCCTTTTTTCTTGGCCTGCGTGTTCTCTCTCTGGACTACAGTCTTGGCTCTCATCATCCTTCTCAGTAGTGAGCGCTAACGCCAGTGTTAAATGCCTTGATCTCGCTAACGAAAAGAGAGTTGCTACCGCAGATGTCTTTTGTCCTGGAGAAGCTTTCTGTATCTCTACTTCAAAACGACAGATGACCAAAGAACGTCATCTTCCTTGAAAAAGGAAACATCATTCGGCAGCAAGCATTGTAGAAGGCCAGATAGTGTACTTTGACAACTTCCATTCTGAAACACATTGCTTTTAGAAAACGTTCCTCTTGCAGCTGATGAAGAGGGCCAAGCAATGTGGCATTTTGCATAATACCTTGCACTGCAGTCTTTTCAGTCCCCAGCCTGCTCAGAAGTGCTCCTCCACAGGAGAGAAAAAAAATCTGTATGTCCTGCTAAGTAAAAGAAAACCGTTAGAGGAGATTGGGTTGACCGTGCAGAATCTCTATGTAGCTATTCTGTTGAAAAAGATACAAAATAGGATTTCTTTTTGCTCTAACTAGCATCTCGTTCTTTCAATCCTCAGCAGACTCTGGCTGCAAGCATTGGCTCAGTGTAGACAGAGAGAGTGGCAGAGAGAGTCCTCTGCGAACTGCTTGCGCCTAACCCCTTTACTTGTTAAAGCCTTTTTTCTGGGCCTGCGTTTTCTCTCTCTGGACTACAGTCTTGGCTCTCATCATCCTTCTCAGTAGTGAGCGCTAACGCCAGTGTTAAATGCCTTGATCTCGCTAACGAAAAGAGAGTTGCTATCGCAGATGTCTTTTGTCGTGTAGAAGCTTTCTGTATCTCTACTTCAAAATGATAGATGACCAAAGAACGTGATTTTCCTTGAAAAAGGAAACATCATTCGAAAGTAAGCATTGTAGAAGGGCAGATAGAGTTCTTTGACAACTTGCATTCTGAAACACATTGCTTTTAGAAAACGTTCCTCTTGTAGCTGTTGAAGAGGACCACGCAATACCTTACACTGCGGTTGCTAGCGCAGATTTCTTTTGTCCTGTAGAAGCTTTCTGTTGCTCTACTTCAAAATGACAGAGGAGCAGAGAAAGTCATCTTTCTTGAAATAGGAAAGCTCATCCGGCAGCAAGCATTGTAGAAGGGCAGATAGAGTTCTTTGACAACTTCCATTCTGAAACACATTGCTTTTAGAAAACGTTCCTCTTGCACCTGTTGAAGAGGGCCATGCAATTGGGATTTTGCATAATAAGTTACACTGCAGTCTTTTCAGTTCCCAGCCTGCTCAGAAGTGCTCCTCCACAGGAGAGAAAAAATCTGTATGTCCTGCTAAGTAAAAGAAAACCTTTAGATGAGATGGTTTGATCCTGCAGAATCTCTATGTAGCTATTCTGTTGAAAACCAGAAAAATAGGTTTTTTTTTTTGCTCTAACTAGCATCTCGTTCTTTTCAATCCTCAGCAGACTCTGGCTGCAAGCATTGGCTCAGTGTAGACAGAGAGAGAGAAAGAGATGCAGAGAGAGCACTCTGCGAAATGGGCCAAGCAATGTGGCATTTTGCATTATACCTTGCACTGTAGTCTTTTCAGTCCCCAGCCTGCTCAGAAGTGCTCCTCCGCAGGAGAGAAAAAAAAAACTGTTTGTCCTGCTAAGTAAAAGAAAACCGTTAGAGGAGCTTGGGTAGAACGTGCAGAATCTCTATGTAGCTATTCTGTTGAAAAAGAGACAAAATAGAATTTCTTTTTGCTCTAACTAGCATCTCGTTCTTTTCACAATCCTCAGCAGACTCTGACTGCAAGCTTTGGCTCAGTGTAGACAGAGAGAGTGGCATAGAGAGTCCTCTGCGAACTGCTTGAGACTAAAGCCTTTACTTGTTAAACCGTTTTTTCTGGGCCTGCATTTTCTCTCTCTGGACCACAGTCTTGGCTCTCATCATGCTTCTCAGTAGTGAGCGCTAACGCCAGGGTTAAATGCCTTGATCTCGCTAACGAAAAGAGAGTTGCTACCGCAGATTTCTTTTGTCCTGTAGAAGCTTTCTGTATCTCTACTTCAAAACGACAGATGACCAAAGAACGTGATTTTCCTTGAAAAAGGAAACATCATTCGGCAGCAAGCATTGTAGAAGGGCAGATAGAGTTCTTTGACAACTTCCATTCTGAAACACATTGCTTTTAGAAAACGTTCCTCTTGCAGCTGTTGAAGAGGGCCATGCAATTGGGATTTTGCATAATAAGTTACACTGCAGTCTTTTCAGTTCCCAGCCTGCTCAGAAGTGCTCCTCCACAGGAGAGAAAAAAATCTGTATGTCCTACTAAGTAAAAGAAAACCGTTAGATGAGATGGTTTGATCCTGCAGAATCTCTATGTAGCTATTCTGTTGAAAACCAGACAAAATAGGTTTTTTTTTTTTTTGCTCTAACTAGCATCTCGTTCTTTTCAATCCTCAGCAGACTCTGGCTGCAAGCATTGGCTCAGTGTAGACAGAGAGAGAGAGAGAGGGGCAGAGAGAGCCCTCTGCGAACTGCTTGCGCCTAACCCCTTTACTTGTTAAAGCCTTTTTTCTTGGCCTGCGTTTTCTCTCTCTGGACTACAGTCTTGGCTCTCATTAGCCTTCTCAGTAGTGAGCGCTAACGCCAGGGTTAAATGCCTTGATCTCGCTAACGAAAAGAGAGTTGCTACCGCAGATGTCTTTTGTCCTGGAGAAGCTTTCTGTAGCTCTACTTCAAAACGACAGATGACCAAAGAACGTGATTTTCCTTGAAAAAGGAAACATCATTCGAAAGTAAGCATTGTAGAAGGGCAGATAGAGTTCTTTGACAACTTCCATTCTGAAACACATTGCTTTTAGAAAACGGTCCTCTTTTAGCTGTTGAAGAGGACCACGCAATACCTTGCACTGCAGTTGCTAGCGAAGATTTCTTTTGTCCTGTAGAAGCTTTCTGTAGCTCTACTTCAAAATGACAGAGGAGCAGAGAAAGTCATCTTTCTTGAAATAGGAAAGCTCATCCGGCAGCAAGCATTGTAGAAGGGCAGATAGAGTTCTTTGACAACTTCCATTCTGAAAAACATTGCTTTTAGAAAACGTTCCTCTTGCAGCTGTTGAAGAGGGCCATGCAATTGGGATTTTGCGTAATAAGTTGAACGGCAGACTTTTCAGTTCCCAGCCTGCTCAGAAGTGCTCCTCCACAGGAGAGAAAAAATCTGTATGTCCTGCTAAGTAAAAGAAAACCATTAGATGAGATGGTTTGATCCTGCAGAATCTCTATGTAGCTATTCTGTTGAACACCAGACAAAATAGGTTTTTTTTTTTGCTCTAACTAGCATCTCGTTCTTTTCAATCCTCAGCAGACTCTGGCTCAAGCATTGGCTCAGTGTAGACAGAGAGGGGCAGAGAGAGCCCTCTGCGAACTGCTTGCGCCTAACCCCTTTACTTGTTAAAGCCTTTTTTTCTGGGCCTGCGTTTTCTCTCTCTGGACTACAGTCTTGGCTCTCATCATCCTTCTCAGTAGTGAGCGCTAACGCCAGTGTTAAATGCCTTGATCTCGCTAACGAAAAGAGAGTTGCTACCGCAGATGTCTTTTGTCCTGGAGAAGCTTTCTGTATCTCTACTTCAAAACGACAGATGACCAAAGAACGTCATCTTCCTTGAAAAAGGAAACATCATTCGGCAGCAAGCATTGTAGAAGGCCAGATAGTGTACTTTGACAACTTCCATTCTGAAACACATTGCTTTTAGAAAACGTTCCTCTTGCAGCTGTTGAAGAGGGCCATGCAATTGGGATTTTGCATAATAAGTTACACTGCAGTCTTTTCAGTTCCCAGCCTGCTCAGAAGTGCTCCTCCACAGGAGATAAAAAATCTGTATGTCCTGCTAAGTAAAAGAAAACCGTTAGATGAGATGGTTTGATCCTGCAGAATCTCTATGTAGCTATTCTGTTGAACACCAGACAAAATAGGTTTTTTTTTTTTGCTCTAACTAGCATCTTATTCTTTTCAATCCTCAGCAGACGCTAGCTGCAAGCATTGGCTCAGTGTATACAGAGAGAGAGAGAAAGAGAGGCAGAGAGAGCCCTCTGCGAAATGCTTGCGCCTTACCCCTTTACTTGTTAAAGCCTTTTTTCTTGGCCTGCGTTTTCTCTCTCTGGACTACAGTCTTGGCTCTCATCATCCTTCTCAGTAGTGAGCGCTAACGCCAGTGTTAAATGCCTTGATCTCGCTAACGAAAAGAGAGTTGCTACCGCAGATGTCTTTTGTCGTGTAGAAGCTTTCTGTATCTCTACTTCAAAATGATAGATGACCAAAGAACGTGATTTTCCTTGAAAAAGGAAACATCATTCGAAAGTAAGCATTGTAGAAGGGCAGATAGAGTTCTTTGACAACTTGCATTCTGAAACACATTGCTTTTAGAAAACGTTCCTCTTGTAGCTGTTGAAGAGGACGACGCAATACCTTACACTGCAGTTGCTAGCGCAGATTTCTTTTGTCCTGTAGAAGCTTTCTGTTGCTCTACTTCAAAATGACAGAGGAGCAGAGAAAGTCATCTTTCTTGAAATAGGAAAGCTCATCCGGCAGCAAGCATTGTAGAAGGGCAGATAGAGTTCTTTGACAACTTCCATTCTGAAACACATTGCTTTTAGAAAATGTTCCTCTTGCACCTGTTGAAGAGGGCCATGCAATTGGGATTTTGCATAATAAGTTACACTGCAGTCTTTTCAGTTCCCAGCCTGCTCAGAAGTGCTCCTCCACAGGAGAGAAAAAATCTGTATGTCCTGCTAAGTAAAAGAAAACCTTTAGATGAGATGGTTTGATCCTGCAGAATCTCTATGTAGCTATTCTGTTGAAAACCAGAAAAATAGGTTTTTTTTTTTGCTCTAACTAGCATCTCGTTCTTTTCAATCCTCAGCAGACTCTGGCTGCAAGCATTGGCTCAGTGTAGACAGAGAGAGAGAAAGAGATGCAGAGAGAGCACTCTGCGAAATGGGCCAAGCAATGTGGCATTTTGCATTATACCTTGCACTGTAGTCTTTTCAGTCCCCAGCCTGCTCAGAAGTGCTCCTCCGCAGGAGAGAAAAAAAAACCTGTTTGTCCTGCTAAGTAAAAGAAAACCGTTAGAGGAGCTTGGGTAGAACGTGCAGAATCTCTATGTAGCTATTCTGTTGAAAAAGAGACAAAATAGAATTTCTTTTTGCTCTAACTAGCATCTCGTTCTTTTCACAATCCTCAGCAGACTCTGACTGCAAGCTTTGGCTCAGTGTAGACAGAGAGAGTGGCATAGAGAGTCCTCTGCGAACTGCTTGAGACTAAAGCCTTTACTTGTTAAACCGTTTTTTCTGGGCCTGCATTTTCTCTCTCTGGACCACAGTCTTGGCTCTCATCATGCTTCTCAGTAGTGAGCGCTAACGCCAGGGTTAAATGCCTTGATCTCGCTAACGAAAAGAGAGTTGCTACCGCAGATTTCTTTTGTCCTGTAGAAGCTTTCTGTATCTCTACTTCAAAACGACAGATGACCAAAGAACGTGATTTTCCTTGAAAAAGGAAACATCATTCGGCAGCAAGCATTGTAGAAGGGCAGATAGAGTTCTTTGACAACTTCCATTCTGAAACACATTGCTTTTAGAAAACGTTCCTCTTGCAGCTGTTGAAGAGGGCCATGCAATTGGGATTTTGCATAATAAGTTACACTGCAGTCTTTTCAGTTCCCAGCCTGCTCAGAAGTGCTCCTCCACAGGAGAGAAAAAAATCTGTATGTCCTACTAAGTAAAAGAAAACCGTTAGATGAGATGGTTTGATCCTGCAGAATCTCTATGTAGCTATTCTGTTGAAAACCAGACAAAATAGGTTTTTTTTTTTTTTGCTCTAACTAGCATCTCGTTCTTTTCAATCCTCAGCAGACTCTGGCTGCAAGCATTGGCTCAGTGTAGACAGAGAGAGAGAGAGAGGGGCAGAGAGAGCCCTCTGCGAACTGCTTGCGCCTAACCCCTTTACTTGTTAAAGCCTTTTTTCTTGGCCTGCGTTTTCTCTCTCTGGACTACAGTCTTGGCTCTCATTAGCCTTCTCAGTAGTGAGCGCTAACGCCAGGGTTAAATGCCTTGATCTCGCTAACGAAAAGAGAGTTGCTACCGCAGATGTCTTTTGTCCTGGAGAAGCTTTCTGTAGCTCTACTTCAAAACGACAGATGACCAAAGAACGTGATTTTCCTTGAAAAAGGAAACATCATTCGAAAGTAAGCATTGTAGAAGGGCAGATAGAGTTCTTTGACAACTTCCATTCTGAAACACATTGCTTTTAGAAAACGGTCCTCTTTTAGCTGTTGAAGAGGACCACGCAATACCTTGCACTGCAGTTGCTAGCGAAGATTTCTTTTGTCCTGTAGAAGCTTTCTGTAGCTCTACTTCAAAATGACAGAGGAGCAGAGAAAGTCATCTTTCTTGAAATAGGAAAGCTCATCCGGCAGCAAGCATTGTAGAAGGGCAGATAGAGTTCTTTGACAACTTCCATTCTGAAAAACATTGCTTTTAGAAAACGTTCCTCTTGCAGCTGTTGAAGAGGGCCATGCAATTGGGATTTTGCGTAATAAGTTGAACGGCAGACTTTTCAGTTCCCAGCCTGCTCAGAAGTGCTCCTCCACAGGAGAGAAAAAATCTGTATGTCCTGCTAAGTAAAAGAAAACCATTAGATGAGATGGTTTGATCCTGCAGAATCTCTATGTAGCTATTCTGTTGAACACCAGACAAAATAGGTTTTTTTTTTTGCTCTAACTAGCATCTCGTTCTTTTCAATCCTCAGCAGACTCTGGCTCAAGCATTGGCTCAGTGTAGACAGAGAGGGGCAGAGAGAGCCCTCTGCGAACTGCTTGCGCCTAACCCCTTTACTTGTTAAAGCCTTTTTTTCTGGGCCTGCGTTTTCTCTCTCTGGACTACAGTCTTGGCTCTCATCATCCTTCTCAGTAGTGAGCGCTAACGCCAGTGTTAAATGCCTTGATCTCGCTAACGAAAAGAGAGTTGCTACCGCAGATGTCTTTTGTCCTGGAGAAGCTTTCTGTATCTCTACTTCAAAACGACAGATGACCAAAGAACGTCATCTTCCTTGAAAAAGGAAACATCATTCGGCAGCAAGCATTGTAGAAGGCCAGATAGTGTACTTTGACAACTTCCATTCTGAAACACATTGCTTTTAGAAAACGTTCCTCTTGCAGCTGTTGAAGAGGGCCATGCAATTGGGATTTTGCATAATAAGTTACACTGCAGTCTTTTCAGTTCCCAGCCTGCTCAGAAGTGCTCCTCCACAGGAGATAAAAAATCTGTATGTCCTGCTAAGTAAAAGAAAACCGTTAGATGAGATGGTTTGATCCTGCAGAATCTCTATGTAGCTATTCTGTTGAACACCAGACAAAATAGGTTTTTTTTTTTTTGCTCTAACTAGCATCTTATTCTTTTCAATCCTCAGCAGACGCTAGCTGCAAGCATTGGCTCAGTGTATACAGAGAGAGAGAGAAAGAGAGGCAGAGAGAGCCCTCTGCGAAATGCTTGCGCCTTACCCCTTTACTTGTTAAAGCCTTTTTTCTTGGCCTGCGTTTTCTCTCTCTGGACTACAGTCTTGGCTCTCATCATCCTTCTCAGTAGTGAGCGCTAACGCCAGTGTTAAATGCCTTGATCTCGCTAACGAAAAGAGAGTTGCTACCGCAGATGTCTTTTGTCGTGTAGAAGCTTTCTGTATCTCTACTTCAAAATGATAGATGACCAAAGAACGTGATTTTCCTTGAAAAAGGAAACATCATTCGAAAGTAAGCATTGTAGAAGGGCAGATAGAGTTCTTTGACAACTTGCATTCTGAAACACATTGCTTTTAGAAAACGTTCCTCTTGTAGCTGTTGAAGAGGACGACGCAATACCTTACACTGCAGTTGCTAGCGCAGATTTCTTTTGTCCTGTAGAAGCTTTCTGTTGCTCTACTTCAAAATGACAGAGGAGCAGAGAAAGTCATCTTTCTTGAAATAGGAAAGCTCATCCGGCAGCAAGCATTGTAGAAGGCCAGATAGAGTTCTTTGACAACTTCCATTCTGAAACACATTGCTTTTAGAAAACGTTCCTCTTGCAGCTGTTGAGGAGGGCCATGCAATTGGGATTTTGCGTAATAAGTTGAACGGCAGACTTTTCAGTTCCCAGCCTGCTCAGAAGTGCTCCTCCACAGGAGAGAAAAAATCTGTATGTCCTGCTAAGTAAAAGAAAACCATTAGATGAGATGGTTTGATCCTGCAGAATCTCTATGTAGCTATTCTGTTGAACACCAGACAAAATAGGTTTTTTTTTTTGCTCTAACTAGCATCTCGTTCTTTTCAATCCTCAGCAGACTCTGGCTCAAGCATTGGCTCAGTGTAGACAGAGAGGGGCAGAGAGAGCCCTCTGCGAACTGCTTGCGCCTAACCCCTTTACTTGTTAAAGCCTTTTTTTCTGGGCCTGCGTTTTCTCTCTCTGGACTACAGTCTTGGCTCTCATCATCCTTCTCAGTAGTGAGCGCTAACGCCAGTGTTAAATGCCTTGATCTCGCTAACGAAAAGAGAGTTGCTACCGCAGATGTCTTTTGTCCTGGAGAAGCTTTCTGTATCTCTACTTCAAAACGACAGATGACCAAAGAACGTGATTTTCCTTGAAAAAGGAAACATCATTCGGCAGCAAGCATTGTAGAAGGCCAGATAGTGTACTTTGACAACTTCCATTCTGAAACACATTGCTTTTAGAAAACGTTCCTCTTGCAGCTGTTGAAGAGGGCCATGCAATTGGGATTTTGCATAATAAGTTACACTGCAGTCTTTTCAGTTCCCAGGCTGCTCAGAAGTGCTCCTCCACAGGAGATAAAAAATCTGTATGTCCTGCTAAGTAAAAGAAAACCGTTAGATGAGATGGTTTGATCCTGCAGAATCTCTATGTAGCTATTCTGTTGAACACCAGACAAAATAGGTTTTTTTTTTTTTGCTCTAACTAGCATCTTATTCTTTTCAATCCTCAGCAGACGCTAGCTGCAAGCATTGGCTCAGTGTATACAGAGAGAGAGAGAAAGAGAGGCAGAGAGAGCCCTCTGCGAAATGCTTGCGCCTTACCCCTTTACTTGTTAAAGCCTTTTTTCTTGGCCTGCGTGTTCTCTCTCTGGACTACAGTCTTGGCTCTCATCATCCTTCTCAGTAGTGAGCGCTAACGCCAGTGTTAAATGCCTTGATCTCGCTAACGAAAAGAGAGTTGCTACCGCAGATGTCTTTTGTCCTGGAGAAGCTTTCTGTATCTCTACTTCAAAACGACAGATGACCAAAGAACGTCATCTTCCTTGAAAATGGAAACATCATTCGGCAGCAAGCATTGTAGAAGGCCAGATAGTGTACTTTGACAACTTCCATTCTGAAACACATTGCTTTTAGAAAACGTTCCTCTTGCAGCTGATGAAGAGGGCCAAGCAATGTGGCATTTTGCATAATACCTTGCACTGCAGTCTTTTCAGTCCCCAGCCTGCTCAGAAGTGCTCCTCCACAGGAGAGAAAAAAAATCTGTATGTCCTGCTAAGTAAAAGAAAACCGTTAGAGGAGATTGGGTTGACCGTGCAGAATCTCTATGTAGCTATTCTGTTGAAAAAGAGACAAAATAGGATTTCTTTTTGCTCTAACTAGCATCTCGTTCTTTCAATCCTCAGCAGACTCTGGCTGCAAGCATTGGCTCAGTGTAGACAGAGAGAGTGGCAGAGAGAGTCCTCTGCGAACTGCTTGCGCCTAACCCCTTTACTTGTTAAAGCCTTTTTTCTGGGCCTGCGTTTTCTCTCTCTGGACTACAGTCTTGGCTCTCATCATCCTTCTCAGTAGTGAGCGCTAACGCCAGTGTTAAATGCCTTGATCTCGCTAACGAAAAGAGAGTTGCTACCGCAGATGTCTTTTGTCGTGTAGAAGCTTTCTGTATCTCTACTTCAAAATGATAGATGACCAAAGAACGTGATTTTCCTTGAAAAAGGAAACATCATTCGAAAGTAAGCATTGTAGAAGGGCAGATAGAGTTCTTTGACAACTTGCATTCTGAAACACATTGCTTTTAGAAAACGTTCCTCTTGTAGCTGTTGAAGAGGACCACGCAATACCTTACACTGCAGTTGCTAGCGCAGATTTCTTTTGTCCTGTAGAAGCTTTCTGTTGCTCTACTTCAAAATGACAGAGGAGCAGAGAAAGTCATCTTTCTTGAAATAGGAAAGCTCATCCGGCAGCAAGCATTGTAGAAGGGCAGATAGAGTTCTTTGACAACTTCCATTCTGAAACACATTGCTTTTAGAAAACGTTCCTCTTGCACCTGTTGAAGAGGGCCATGCAATTGGGATTTTGCATAATAAGTTACACTGCAGTCTTTTCAGTTCCCAGCCTGCTCAGAAGTGCTCCTCCACAGGAGAGAAAAAATCTGTATGTCCTGCTAAGTAAAAGAAAACCGTTAGATGAGATGGTTTGATCCTGCAGAATCTCTATGTAGCTATTCTGTTGAAAACCAGAAAAATAGGTTTTTTTTTTGCTCTAACTAGCATCTCGTTCTTTTCAATCCTCAGCAGACTCTGGCTGCAAGCATTGGCTCAGTGTAGACAGAGAGAGAGAGAGAGGGGCAGAGACAGCCCTCTGCGAACTGCTTGCGCCTAACCCCTTTACTTGTTAAAGCCTTTTTTCTGGGCCTGCGTTTTCCTCTCTCTGGACTACAGTCTTGGCTCTCATTAGCCTTCTCAGTAGTGAGCGCTAACGCCAGGGTTAAATGCCTTGATCTCGCTAACGAAAAGAGAGTTGCTACCGCAGATGTCTTTTGTCCTGGAGAAGCTTTCTGTAGCTCTACTTCAAAACGACAGATGACCAAAGAACGTGATTTTCTTGAAAAAGGAAACATCATTTGGCAGCAAGCATTGTAGAAGGGCAGATAGAGTTCTTTGACAACTTCCATTCAGAAACACATTGCTTTTAGAAAACGTTCCTCTTGGAGCTGTTGAAGGGGGCCAAGCAATGTGACATTTTGCATAATACCTTGCACTGCAGTCTTTTCAGTCCCCAGCCTGCTCAGAAGTGCTCCTCCACAGGAGAGAAAAAAAATCTGTATGTCCTGCTAAGTAAAAGAAAACCGTTAGAGGAGATTGGGTTGACCGTGCACAATCTCTCTGTAGCTATTCTGTTGAAAAAGAGACAAAATAGGATTTCTTTTTGCTCTAACTAGCATCTCGTTCTTTTCAATCCTCAGCAGACTCTGGCTGCAAGCATTGGCTCAGTGTAGACAGAGAGAGATGTAGAGAGAGTCCTCTGCGAACTGCTTGAGCCTAACCCCTTTACTTGTTAAACCCTTTTTTCTGGGCCTGCGTTTTCTCTCTCTCTGGACTACAGTCTTGGCTCTCATCATCCTTCTCAGTAGTGAGCGCTAACGCCAGGGTTAAATGCCTTGATCTCGCTAACGAAAAGAGAGTTGCTACCGCAGATCTCTTTTGTCCTGTAGAAGCTTTCTGTATCTCTACTTCAAAACGACAGAGGACCAAAGAACGTGATTTTCCTTGAAAAAGGAAACATCATTCGGCAGCAAGCATTGTAGAAGGGCAGATAGAGTTCTTTGACAACTTCCATTCTGAAACACATTGCTTTTAGAAAACGTTCCTCTTGCAGCTGTTGAAGACGGCCATGCAATTGGGATTTTGCATAATAAGTTACACTGCAGTCTTTTCAGTTCCCAGCCTGCTCAGAAGTGCTCCTCCACAGGAGAGAAAAAAATCTGTATGTCCTGCTAAGTAAAAGAAAACCCTTAGATGAGATGGTTTGATCCTGCAGAATCTCTATGTAGCTATTCTGTTGAAAACCAGACAAAATAGGTTTTTTTTTTTTTTTTTGCTCTAACTAGGATCCCGTTCTTTTCACAATCCTCAGCAGACTCTGGCTGCAAGCATTGGCTCAGTGTAGAAAGAGAGTGGCAGAGAGAGTCCACTGCGAACTGCTTGCGCCTAACCCCTTTACTTGTAAAACCCTTATTTCTGGGCCTGCGTTTTCTCTCTCTGGACCACAGTTTTGGCTCTCATCATCCTTCTCAGTAGTGAGCGCTAACGCCGGTGTTAAATGCCTTGATCTCGCTAACGAAAAGAGAGTTGCTAGCGTAGATTTCTTTTGTCCTGTAGAAGCTTTCTGTAGCTCTACTTCAAAATGACAGAGGAGTAGAGAAAGTCATCTTTCTTGAAATAGGAAAGCTCATCCGGCAGCAAGCATTGTAGAAGGGCAGATAGAGTTCTTTGACAACTTGCATTCTGAAACACATTGCTTTTAGAAAACGTTCCTCTTGTAGCTGTTGAAGAGGACCACGCAATACCTTGCACTGCAGTTGCTAGCGCAGATCTCTTTTGTCCTGTAGAAGCTTTCTGTATCTCTACTTCAAAACGACAGATGACCAAAGAACATCATCTTCCTTGAAAAAGGAAACATCATTCGGCAGCAAGCATTGTAGAAGGGCAGATAGAGTTCTTTGACCACTTCCAATCTGAAACACTTTAGTTTTAGAAAACGTTCCTCTTGCAGCTGTTGAAGAGAGCCATGCAATTGGGATTTTGCATAATAAGTTGCACTGCAGTCTTTTCAGTTCCCAGCCTGCTCAGAAGTGCTCCTCCACAGGAGAGAAAAAATCTGTATGTCCTGCTAAGTAAAAGAAAACCGTTAGAGGAGCTTGGGTAGAACGTGCAGAATCTCTATGTAGCTATTCTGTTGAAAAAGAGACAAAATAGAATTTCTTTTTGCTCTAACTAGCATCTCGTTCTTTTCACAATCCTCAGCAGACTCTGACTGCAAGCTTTGGCTCAGTGTAGACAGAGAGAGTGGCATAGAGAGTCCTCTGCGAACTGCTTGAGACTAAACCCTTTACTTGTTAAACCGTTTTTTCTGGGCCTGCATTTTCTCTCTCTGGACCACAGTCTTGGCTCTCATCATGCTTCTCAGTAGTGAGCGCTAACGCCAGGGTTAAATGCCTTGATCTCGCTAACGAAAAGAGAGTTGCTACCGCAGATTTCTTTTGTCCTGTAGAAGCTTTCTGTATCTCTACTTCAAAACGACAGATGACCAAAGAACGTGATTTTCCTTGAAAAAGGAAACATCATTCGGCAGCAAGCATTGTAGAAGGGCAGATAGAGTTCTTTGACAACTTCCATTCTGAAACACATTGCTTTTAGAAAACGTTCCTCTTGTAGCTGTTGAAGAGGACCACGCAATACCTTGCACTGCAGTTGCTAGCGCAGATTTCTTTTGTCCTGTAGAAGCTTTCTGTAGCTCTCCTTCAAAATGACAGAGGAGCAGAGAAAGTCATCTTTCTTGAAATAGGAAAGCGCATCCGGCAGCAAGCATTGTAGAAGGCCAGATAGTGTTCTTTGACAACTTCCATTCTGAAACACATTGCTTTTAGAAAACGTTCCTCTTGCACCTGTTGAAGAGGGCCATGCAATTGGGATTTTGCATAATAAGTTGCACGGCAGACTTTTCAGTTCCCAGCCTGCTCAGAAGTGCTCCTCCACAGGAGAGAAAAAAATCTGTATGTCCTGCTAAGTAAAAGAAAACCGTTAGAGGAGATTGGGTTGACCGTGCAGTATCTCTATGTAGCTATTCTGTTGAAAAACAGACAAAATAGGATTTCTTTTTGCTCTAATTAGCATCTCGTTCTTTTCAATCCTCAGCAGACTCTGGCTGCAAGCATTGGCTCAGTGTAGACAGATAGAGAGAGAGAAAGGGAGGCAGAGAGAGCACTCTGCGAAATGCTTGCGCGTAACCCCTTTACTTGTCAAAGCTTTTTTTCTGGGCCTGCGTTTTCTCTCTCTCTGGACTACAGTCTTGGCTCTCATCATCCTTCTCAGTAGTGAGAGCTAACGCCAGGGTAAAATGCCTTGATCTCGCTAACGAAAAGAGAGTTGCTAGCGCAGATTTCTTTTGTCCTGGAGAAGCTTTCTGTAGCTCTACTTCAAAATGACAGAGGAGCAGAGAAAGTCATCTTTCTTGAAATAGGAAAGCTCATCCGGCAGCAAGCATTGTAGAAGGGCAGATAGAGTTCTTTGAAAACTTCCATTCTGAAACACATTGCTTTTAGAAAACGTTTCTCTTGCAGCTGTTGAAGAGGGTCATGCAATTGGGATTTTGCGTAATAAGTTACACTGCAGTCTTTTCAGTTCCCAGCCTGCTCAGAACTGCTCCTCCACAGGAGAGAAAAAATCTGTATGTCCTGCTAAGTAAAAGAAAACCGTTAGATGAGATGGTTTGATCCTGCAGAATCTCTATGTAGCTATTCTGTTGAAAACCAGACAAAATAGGTTTTTTTTTTTTTGCTCTAACTAGCATCTCGTTCTTTTCAATCCTCAGCAGACTCTGGCTGCAAGCATTGGCTCAGTGTAGACAGAGAGAGAGATAGAGAGGGGCAGAGAGAGCCCTCTGCGAACTGCTTGCGCCTATCCCCTTTACTTGTTAAAGCCTTTTTTCTGGGCCTGCGTTTTCTCTCTCTGGACTACAGTCTTGGCTCTCATCATCCTTCTCAGTAGTGAGCGCTAACGCCAGGGTTAAATGCCTTGATCTCGCTAACGAAAAGAGAGTTCCTACCGCAGATGTCTTTTGTCCTGGAGAAGCTTTCTGTATCTCTACTTCAAAACGACAGATGACCAAAGAACGTGATTTTCCTTGAAAAAGGAAACATCATTCGGCAGCAAGCATTGTAGAAGGGCAGATAGAGTTCTTTGACAACTTCCATTCTGAAACACATTGCTTTTAGAAAACGTTCCTCTTGCAGCTGTTGTAAGAGGGCCAAGCAATGTGGCATTTTGCATAATACCTTGAACTGTAGTCTTTTCAGTCCCCAGCCTGCTCAGAAGTGCTCCTCCACAGGAGAGAAAAAAAACCTGTATGTCCTGCGAAGTAAAAGAAAACCGTTAGAGGAGATTGGGTTGACCGTGCAGAATCTCTATGTAGCTATTCTGTTGAAAAGCAGACAAAATAGGATTTCTTTTTGCTCTAACTAGCATCTCGTTTTTTCAATCCTCAGCAGACTCTGGCTGCAAGCATTGGCTCAGTGTAGACAGAGAGAGAGAGAAAGAGAGGCAGAGAGAGCCCTCTGCGAACTGCTTGCGCCTAACCCTTTTACTTGTTAAAGCCTTTTTTCTGGGCCTGCGTTTTCTCTCTCTGGACTACAGTCTCGGCTCTCATCATCCTTCTCAGTAGTGAGCGCTAACGCCAGGGTTAAATGCCTTGATCTCGCTAACGAAAAGAGAGTTGCTAGCGCAGATTTCTTTTGTCCTGGAGAAGCTTTCTGTAGCTCTACTTCAAAATGACAGAGGAGTAGAGAAAGTCATCTTTCTTGAAATAGGAAAGCTCATCCGGCAGCAAGCATTGTAGAAGGGCAGATAGAGTTCTTTGACAACTTCCATTCTGAAACCCATTGCTTTTAGAAAACGTTCCTCTTGCAGCTGTTGAAGAGGGCCAAGCAATGTGGCATTTTGCATAATACCTTGCACTGCTGTCTTTTCAGTCCCCAGCCTGCTCAGAAGTGCTCCTCCACAGGAGAGAAAAAATCTGTATGTCCTGCTAAGTAAAAGAAAACCATTAGAGGAGCTTGGGTAGAACGTGCAGAATCTCTATGTAGCTATTCTGTTGAAAAAGAGACAAAATAGAATTTCTTTTTGCTCTAACTAGCATCTCGTTCTTTTCACAATCCTCAGCAGACTCTGACTGCAAGCTTTGGCTCAGTGTAGACAGAGAGAGTGGCATAGAGAGTCCTCTGCGAACTGCTTGAGACTAAAGCCTTTACTTGTTAAACCGTTTTTTCTGGGCCTGCATTTTCTCTCTCTGGACCACAGTCTTGGCTCTCATCATGCTTCTCAGTAGTGAGCGCTAACGCCAGGGTTAAATGCCTTGATCTCGCTAACGAAAAGAGAGTTGCTACCGCAGATCTCTTTTGTCCTGTAGAAGCTTTCTGTATCTCTACTTCAAAACGACAGAGGACCAAAGAACGTGATTTTCCTTGAAAAAGGAAACATCATTCGGCAGCAAGCATTGTAGAAGGGCAGATAGAGTTCTTTGACAACTTCCATTCTGAAACACATTGCTTTTAGAAAACGTTCCTCTTGCAGCTGTTGAAGACGGCCATGCAATTGGGATTTTGCATAATAAGTTACACTGCAGTCTTTTCAGTTCCCAGCCTGCTCAGAAGTGCTCCTCCACAGGAGAGAAAAAAATCTGTATGTCCTGCTAAGTAAAAGAAAACCCTTAGATGAGATGGTTTGATCCTGCAGAATCTCTATGTAGCTATTCTGTTGAAAACCAGAAAAATAGGTTTTTTTTTTGCTCTAACTAGCATCTCGTTCTTTTCAATCCTCAGCAGACTCTGGCTGCAAGCATTGGCTCAGTGTAGACAGAGAGAGAGAGAGAGGGGCAGAGACAGCCCTCTGCGAACTGCTTGCGCCTAACCCCTTTACTTGTTAAAGCCTTTTTTCTGGGCCTGCGTTTTCCTCTCTCTGGACTACAGTCTTGGCTCTCATTAGCCTTCTCAGTAGTGAGCGCTAACGCCAGGGTTAAATGCCTTGATCTCGCTAACGAAAAGAGAGTTGCTACCGCAGATGTCTTTTGTCCTGGAGAAGCTTTCTGTAGCTCTACTTCAAAACGACAGATGACCAAAGAACGTGATTTTCTTGAAAAAGGAAACATCATTTGGCAGCAAGCATTGTAGAAGGGCAGATAGAGTTCTTTGACAACTTCCATTCAGAAACACATTGCTTTTAGAAAACGTTCCTCTTGGAGCTGTTGAAGGGGGCCAAGCAATGTGACATTTTGCATAATACCTTGCACTGCAGTCTTTTCAGTCCCCAGCCTGCTCAGAAGTGCTCCTCCACAGGAGAGAAAAAAAATCTGTATGTCCTGCTAAGTAAAAGAAAACCGTTAGAGGAGATTGGGTTGACCGTGCACAATCTCTCTGTAGCTATTCTGTTGAAAAAGAGACAAAATAGGATTTCTTTTTGCTCTAACTAGCATCTCGTTCTTTTCAATCCTCAGCAGACTCTGGCTGCAAGCATTGGCTCAGTGTAGACAGAGAGAGATGTAGAGAGAGTCCTCTGCGAACTGCTTGAGCCTAACCCCTTTACTTGTTAAACCCTTTTTTCTGGGCCTGCGTTTTCTCTCTCTCTGGACTACAGTCTTGGCTCTCATCATCCTTCTCAGTAGTGAGCGCTAACGCCAGGGTTAAATGCCTTGATCTCGCTAACGAAAAGAGAGTTGCTACCGCAGATCTCTTTTGTCCTGTAGAAGCTTTCTGTATCTCTACTTCAAAACGACAGAGGACCAAAGAACGTGATTTTCCTTGAAAAAGGAAACATCATTCGGCAGCAAGCATTGTAGAAGGGCAGATAGAGTTCTTTGACAACTTCCATTCTGAAACACATTGCTTTTAGAAAACGTTCCTCTTGCAGCTGTTGAAGACGGCCATGCAATTGGGATTTTGCATAATAAGTTACACTGCAGTCTTTTCAGTTCCCAGCCTGCTCAGAAGTGCTCCTCCACAGGAGAGAAAAAAATCTGTATGTCCTGCTAAGTAAAAGAAAACCCTTAGATGAGATGGTTTGATCCTGCAGAATCTCTATGTAGCTATTCTGTTGAAAACCAGACAAAATAGGTTTTTTTTTTTTTTTTTTGCTCTAACTAGGATCCCGTTCTTTTCACAATCCTCAGCAGACTCTGGCTGCAAGCATTGGCTCAGTGTAGAAAGAGAGTGGCAGAGAGAGTCCACTGCGAACTGCTTGCGCCTAACCCCTTTACTTGTAAAACCCTTATTTCTGGGCCTGCGTTTTCTCTCTCTGGACCACAGTTTTGGCTCTCATCATCCTTCTCAGTAGTGAGCGCTAACGCCGGTGTTAAATGCCTTGATCTCGCTAACGAAAAGAGAGTTGCTAGCGTAGATTTCTTTTGTCCTGTAGAAGCTTTCTGTAGCTCTACTTCAAAATGACAGAGGAGTAGAGAAAGTCATCTTTCTTGAAATAGGAAAGCTCATCCGGCAGCAAGCATTGTAGAAGGGCAGATAGAGTTCTTTGACAACTTGCATTCTGAAACACATTGCTTTTAGAAAACGTTCCTCTTGTAGCTGTTGAAGAGGACCACGCAATACCTTGCACTGCAGTTGCTAGCGCAGATCTCTTTTGTCCTGTAGAAGCTTTCTGTATCTCTACTTCAAAACGACAGATGACCAAAGAACATCATCTTCCTTGAAAAAGGAAACATCATTCGGCAGCAAGCATTGTAGAAGGGCAGATAGAGTTCTTTGACCACTTCCAATCTGAAACACTTTAGTTTTAGAAAACGTTCCTCTTGCAGCTGTTGAAGAGAGCCATGCAATTGGGATTTTGCATAATAAGTTGCACTGCAGTCTTTTCAGTTCCCAGCCTGCTCAGAAGTGCTCCTCCACAGGAGAGAAAAAATCTGTATGTCCTGCTAAGTAAAAGAAAACCGTTAGAGGAGCTTGGGTAGAACGTGCAGAATCTCTATGTAGCTATTCTGTTGAAAAAGAGACAAAATAGAATTTCTTTTTGCTCTAACTAGCATCTCGTTCTTTTCACAATCCTCAGCAGACTCTGACTGCAAGCTTTGGCTCAGTGTAGACAGAGAGAGTGGCATAGAGAGTCCTCTGCGAACTGCTTGAGACTAAACCCTTTACTTGTTAAACCGTTTTTTCTGGGCCTGCATTTTCTCTCTCTGGACCACAGTCTTGGCTCTCATCATGCTTCTCAGTAGTGAGCGCTAACGCCAGGGTTAAATGCCTTGATCTCGCTAACGAAAAGAGAGTTGCTACCGCAGATTTCTTTTGTCCTGTAGAAGCTTTCTGTATCTCTACTTCAAAACGACAGATGACCAAAGAACGTGATTTTCCTTGAAAAAGGAAACATCATTCGGCAGCAAGCATTGTAGAAGGGCAGATAGAGTTCTTTGACAACTTCCATTCTGAAACACATTGCTTTTAGAAAACGTTCCTCTTGTAGCTGTTGAAGAGGACCACGCAATACCTTGCACTGCAGTTGCTAGCGCAGATTTCTTTTGTCCTGTAGAAGCTTTCTGTAGCTCTCCTTCAAAATGACAGAGGAGCAGAGAAAGTCATCTTTCTTGAAATAGGAAAGCGCATCCGGCAGCAAGCATTGTAGAAGGCCAGATAGTGTTCTTTGACAACTTCCATTCTGAAACACATTGCTTTTAGAAAACGTTCCTCTTGCACCTGTTGAAGAGGGCCATGCAATTGGGATTTTGCATAATAAGTTGCACGGCAGACTTTTCAGTTCCCAGCCTGCTCAGAAGTGCTCCTCCACAGGAGAGAAAAAAATCTGTATGTCCTGCTAAGTAAAAGAAAACCGTTAGAGGAGATTGGGTTGACCGTGCAGTATCTCTATGTAGCTATTCTGTTGAAAAACAGACAAAATAGGATTTCTTTTTGCTCTAATTAGCATCTCGTTCTTTTCAATCCTCAGCAGACTCTGGCTGCAAGCATTGGCTCAGTGTAGACAGATAGAGAGAGAGAAAGGGAGGCAGAGAGAGCACTCTGCGAAATGCTTGCGCGTAACCCCTTTACTTGTCAAAGCTTTTTTTCTGGGCCTGCGTTTTCTCTCTCTCTGGACTACAGTCTTGGCTCTCATCATCCTTCTCAGTAGTGAGAGCTAACGCCAGGGTAAAATGCCTTGATCTCGCTAACGAAAAGAGAGTTGCTAGCGCAGATTTCTTTTGTCCTGGAGAAGCTTTCTGTAGCTCTACTTCAAAATGACAGAGGAGCAGAGAAAGTCATCTTTCTTGAAATAGGAAAGCTCATCCGGCAGCAAGCATTGTAGAAGGGCAGATAGAGTTCTTTGAAAACTTCCATTCTGAAACACATTGCTTTTAGAAAACGTTTCTCTTGCAGCTGTTGAAGAGGGTCATGCAATTGGGATTTTGCGTAATAAGTTACACTGCAGTCTTTTCAGTTCCCAGCCTGCTCAGAACTGCTCCTCCACAGGAGAGAAAAAATCTGTATGTCCTGCTAAGTAAAAGAAAACCGTTAGATGAGATGGTTTGATCCTGCAGAATCTCTATGTAGCTATTCTGTTGAAAACCAGACAAAATAGGTTTTTTTTTTTTTGCTCTAACTAGCATCTCGTTCTTTTCAATCCTCAGCAGACTCTGGCTGCAAGCATTGGCTCAGTGTAGACAGAGAGAGAGATAGAGAGGGGCAGAGAGAGCCCTCTGCGAACTGCTTGCGCCTATCCCCTTTACTTGTTAAAGCCTTTTTTCTGGGCCTGCGTTTTCTCTCTCTGGACTACAGTCTTGGCTCTCATCATCCTTCTCAGTAGTGAGCGCTAACGCCAGGGTTAAATGCCTTGATCTCGCTAACGAAAAGAGAGTTCCTACCGCAGATGTCTTTTGTCCTGGAGAAGCTTTCTGTATCTCTACTTCAAAACGACAGATGACCAAAGAACGTGATTTTCCTTGAAAAAGGAAACATCATTCGGCAGCAAGCATTGTAGAAGGGCAGATAGAGTTCTTTGACAACTTCCATTCTGAAACACATTGCTTTTAGAAAACGTTCCTCTTGCAGCTGTTGTAAGAGGGCCAAGCAATGTGGCATTTTGCATAATACCTTGAACTGTAGTCTTTTCAGTCCCCAGCCTGCTCAGAAGTGCTCCTCCACAGGAGAGAAAAAAAACCTGTATGTCCTGCGAAGTAAAAGAAAACCGTTAGAGGAGATTGGGTTGACCGTGCAGAATCTCTATGTAGCTATTCTGTTGAAAAGCAGACAAAATAGGATTTCTTTTTGCTCTAACTAGCATCTCGTTTTTTCAATCCTCAGCAGACTCTGGCTGCAAGCATTGGCTCAGTGTAGACAGAGAGAGAGAGAAAGAGAGGCAGAGAGAGCCCTCTGCGAACTGCTTGCGCCTAACCCTTTTACTTGTTAAAGCCTTTTTTCTGGGCCTGCGTTTTCTCTCTCTGGACTACAGTCTCGGCTCTCATCATCCTTCTCAGTAGTGAGCGCTAACGCCAGGGTTAAATGCCTTGATCTCGCTAACGAAAAGAGAGTTGCTAGCGCAGATTTCTTTTGTCCTGGAGAAGCTTTCTGTAGCTCTACTTCAAAATGACAGAGGAGTAGAGAAAGTCATCTTTCTTGAAATAGGAAAGCTCATCCGGCAGCAAGCATTGTAGAAGGGCAGATAGAGTTCTTTGACAACTTCCATTCTGAAACCCATTGCTTTTAGAAAACGTTCCTCTTGCAGCTGTTGAAGAGGGCCAAGCAATGTGGCATTTTGCATAATACCTTGCACTGCTGTCTTTTCAGTCCCCAGCCTGCTCAGAAGTGCTCCTCCACAGGAGAGAAAAAATCTGTATGTCCTGCTAAGTAAAAGAAAACCGTTAGAGGAGCTTGGGTAGAACGTGCAGAATCTCTATGTAGCTATTCTGTTGAAAAAGAGACAAAATAGAATTTCTTTTTGCTCTAACTAGCATCTCGTTCTTTTCACAATCCTCAGCAGACTCTGACTGCAAGCTTTGGCTCAGTGTAGACAGAGAGAGTGGCATAGAGAGTCCTCTGCGAACTGCTTGAGACTAAAGCCTTTACTTGTTAAACCGTTTTTTCTGGGCCTGCATTTTCTCTCTCTGGACCACAGTCTTGGCTCTCATCATGCTTCTCAGTAGTGAGCGCTAACGCCAGGGTTAAATGCCTTGATCTCGCTAACGAAAAGAGAGTTGCTACCGCAGATTTCTTTTGTCCTGTAGAAGCTTTCTGTATCTCTACTTCAAAACGACAGATGACCAAAGAACGTGATTTTCCTTGAAAAAGGAAACATCATTCGGCAGCAAGCATTGTAGAAGGGCAGATAGAGTTCTTTGACAACTTCCATTCTGAAACACATTGCTTTTAGAAAACGTTCCTCTTGTAGCTGTTGAAGAGGACCACGCAATACCTTGCACTGCAGTTGCTAGCGCAGATTTCTTTTGTCCTGTAGAAGCTTTCTGTAGCTCTCCTTCAAAATGACAGAGGAGCAGAGAAAGTCATCTTTCTTGAAATAGGAAAGCGCATCCGGCAGCAAGCATTGTAGAAGGCCAGATAGTGTTCTTTGACAACTTCCATTCTGAAACACATTGCTTTTAGAAAACGTTCCTCTTGCACCTGTTGAAGAGGGCCATGCAATTGGGATTTTGCATAATAAGTTGCACGGCAGACTTTTCAGTTCCCAGCCTGCTCAGAAGTGCTCCTCCACAGGAGAGAAAAAAATCTGTATGTCCTGCTAAGTAAAAGAAAACCGTTAGAGGAGATTGGGTTGACCGTGCAGTATCTCTATGTAGCTATTCTGTTGAAAAACAGACAAAATAGGTTTTTTTTTTTTGCTCTAACTAGCATCTCGTTCTTTTCAATCCTCAGCAGACTCTGGCTGCAAGCATTGGCTCAGTGTAGACAGAGAGAGAGAGAGAGAGAAAGAGAGGCAGAGAGAGCACTCTGCGAAATGGGCCAAGCAATGTGGCATTTTGCATAATACCTTGAACTGTAGTCTTTTCAGTCCCCAGCCTGTTCAGAAGTGCTCCTCCACAGGAGAGAAAAAAAACCTGTTTGTCCTGCGAAGTAAAAGAAAACCGTTAGAGGAGCTTGGGTTGAACGTGCAGAATCTCTATGTAGCTATTCTGTTGAAGATCAGACAAAATATAATTTCTTTTTGCTCTAACTAGCATCTCGTTCTTTTCAGTCCTCAGCAGACCCTGGCTGCAAGGATTGGCTCAGTGTAGACAGAGAGAGAGATAGAGAGGGGCAGAGAGAGCCCTCTGCGAACTGCTTGCGCCTAACCCCTTTACTTGTTAAAGCCTTTTTTCTGGGCCTGCGTTTTCTCTCTCTGGACTACAGTCTTGGCTCTCATCATCCTTCTCAGTAGTGAGCGCTAACGCCAGGGTTAAATGCCTTGATCTCACTAACGAAAAGAGAGTTGCTACCGCAGATGTCTTTTGTCCTGGAGAAGCTTTCTGTATCTCTACTTCAAAACGACAGATGACCAAAGAACGTGATTTTCCTTGAAAAAGGAAACATCATTCGGCAGCAAGCATTGTAGAAGGGCAGATAGAGTTCTTTGACAACTTCCATTCTGAAACACATTGCTTTTAGAAAACGTTCCTCTTGCAGCTGTTGTAAGAGGGCCAAGCAATGTGGCATTTTGCATAATACCTTGCACTGCAGTCTTTTCAGTCCCCAGCCTGCTCAGAAGTGCTCCTCCACAGGAGAGAAAAAAAACCTGTATGTCCTGCGAAGTAAAAGAAAACCGTTAGAGGAGATTGGGTTGACCGTGCAGAATCTCTATGTAGCTATTCTGTTGAAAAAGAGACAAAATAGAATTTCTTTTTGCTCTAACTAGCATCTCGTTCTTTCAATCCTCAGCAGACTCTGGCTGCAAGCTTTGGCTCAGTGTAGAGAGATAGAGTGGCAGAGAGAGTCCTCTGCGAACTGCTTGAGACTAAACCCTTTACTTGTTAAACCGTTTTTTCTGGGCCTGCGTTTTCTCTCTCTGGACTACAGTCTTGGCTCTCATCATCCTTCTCAGTAGTGAGCGCTAACGCCAGGGTTAAATGCCTTGATCTCGCTAACGAAAAGAGAGTTGCTACCGCAGATTTCTTTTGTCCTGTAGAAGCTTTCTGTATCTCTACTTCAAAACGACAGATGACCAAAGAACGTGATTTTCCTTGAAAAAGGAAACATCATTCGGCAGCAAGCATTGTAGAAGGGCAGATAGAGTTCTTTGACAACTTCCATTCTGAAACACATTGCTTTTAGAAAACGTTCCTCTTGTAGCTGTTGAAGAGGACCACGCAATACTTTGCACTGCAGTTGCTAGCGCAGATTTCTTTTGTCCTGTAGAAGCTTTCTGTAGCTCTACTTCAAAATGACAGAGTAGCAGAGAAAGTCATCTTTCTTGAAATAGGAAAGCTCATCCGGCAGCAAGCATTGTAGAAGGGCAGATAGAGTTCTTTGACAACTTCCATTCTGAAACACATTGCTTTTAGAAAACGTTCCTCTTGTAGCTGTTGAAGAGGACCACGCAATACCTTGCACTGCAGTTGCTAGCGCAGATTTCTTTTGTCCTGTAGAAGCTTTCTGTAGCTCTCCTTCAAAATGACAGAGGAGCAGAGAAAGTCATCTTTCTTGAAATAGGAAAGCGCATCCGGCAGCAAGCATTGTAGAAGGCCAGATAGTGTTCTTTGACAACTTCCATTCTGAAACACATTGCTTTTAGAAAACGTTCCTCTTGCACCTGTTGAAGAGGGCCATGCAATTGGGATTTTCCATAATAAGTTGCACGGCAGACTTTTCAGTTCCCAGCCTGCTCAGAAGTGCTCCTCCACAGGAGAGAAAAAAATCTGTATGTCCTGCTAAGTAAAAGAAAACCGTTAGAGGAGATTGGGTTGACCGTGCAGTATCTCTATGTAGCTATTCTGTTGAAAAACAGACAAAATAGGTTTTTTTTTTTTGCTCTAACTAGCATCTCGTTCTTTTCAATCCTCAGCAGACTCTGGCTGCAAGCATTGGCTCAGTGTAGACAGAGAGAGAGAGAGAAAGAGAGGCAGAGAGAGCACTCTGCGAAATGGGCCAAGCAATGTGGCATTTTGCATAATACCTTGAACTGTAGTCTTTTCAGTCCCCAGCCTGCTCAGAAGTGCTCCTCCACAGGAGAGAAAAAAAACCTGTTTGTCCTGCGAAGTAAAAGAAAACCGTTAGAGGAGCTTGGGTTGAACGTGCAGAATCTCTATGTAGCTATTCTGTTGAAGATCAGACAAAATATAATTTCTTTTTGCTCTAACTAGCATCTCATTCTTTTCAGTCCTCAGCAGACCCTGGCTGCAAGCATTGGCTCAGTGTAGACAGAGAGAGAGATAGAGAGGGGCAGAGAGAGCCCTCTGCGAACTGCTTGCGCCTAACCCCTTTACTTGTTAAAGCCTTTTTTCTGGGCCTGCGTTTTCTCTCTCTGGACTACAGTCTTGGCTCTCATCATCCTTCTCAGTAGTGAGCGCTAACGCCAGGGTTAAATGCCTTGATCTCACTAACGAAAAGAGAGTTGCTACCGCAGATGTCTTTTGTCCTGGAGAAGCTTTCTGTATCTCTACTTCAAAACGACAGATGACCAAAGAACGTGATTTTCCTTGAAAAAGGAAACATCATTCGGCAGCAAGCATTGTAGAAGGGCAGATAGAGTTCTTTGACAACTTCCATTCTGAAACACATTGCTTTTAGAAAACGTTCCTCTTGCAGCTGTTGTAAGAGGGCCAAGCAATGTGGCATTTTGCATAATACCTTGAACTGCAGTCTTTTCAGTCCTCAGCCTGCTCAGAAGTGCTCCTCCACAGGAGAGAAAAAAAACCTGTATGTCCTGCGAAGTAAAAGAAAACCGTTAGAGGAGATTGGGTTGACCGTGCAGAATCTCTATGTAGCTATTCTGTTGAAAACCAGACAAAATAGGATTTCTTTTTGCTCTAACTAGCATCTCGTTCTTTCAATCCTCAGCAGACTCTGGCTGCAAGCTTTGGCTCAGTGTAGAGAGATAGAGTGGCAGAGAGAGTCCTCTGCGAACTGCTTGAGACTAAACCCTTTACTTGTTAAACCGTTTTTTCTGGGCCTGCGTTTTCTCTCTCTGGACTACAGTCTTGGCTCTCATCATCCTTCTCAGTAGTGAGCGCTAACGCCAGTGTTAAATGCCTTGATCTCGCTAACGAAAAGAGAGTTGCTAGCGCAGATTTCTTTTGTCCTGTAGAAGCTTTCTGTATCTCTACTTCAAAATGACAGAGTAGCAGAGAAAGTCATCTTTCTTGAAATAGGAAAGCTCATCCGGCAGCAAGCATTGTAGAAGGGCAGATAGAGTTCTTTGACCACTTCCAATCTGAAACACATTAGTTTTAGAAAACGTTCCTCTTGCAGCTGTTGAAGAGAGCCATGCAATTGGGATTTTGCATAATAAGTTGCACTGCAGTCTTTTCAGTTCCCAGCCTGCTCAGAAGTGCTCCTCCACAGGAGAGAAAAAATCTGTATGTCCTGCGAAGTAAAAGAAAACCGTTAGAGGAGATTGGGTTGATCCTGCAGAATCTCTATGTAGCTATTCTGTTGAAAACCAGACAAAATAGGATTTTTTTTTTTTTTGCTCTAACTAGCATCTTGTTCTTTTCAATCCTCAGCAGACTCTGGCTGCAAGCATTGGCTCAGTGTAGACAGAGAGAGAGAGAGAGAGAAAGAGGCAGAGAGAGCACTCTGCGAAATGCTTGCCCCTAACCCCTTTACTTGTTAAACCCTTTTTTCTGGGCCTGCGTTTTCTCTCTCTGGACTACAGTCTTGGCTCTCATCATCCTTCTCAGTAGTGAGCGCTAACGCCAGGGTTAAATGCCTTGATCTCGCTAACGAAAAGAGAGTTGCTAGCGCAGATGTCTTTTGTCCTGTAGAAGCTTTCTGTATCTCTACTTCAAAATGACAGATGACCAAGGAACGTGATTTTCCTTGAAAAAGGAAACATCATTCGGCAGCAAGCATTGTAGAAGGCCAGATAGTGTTCTTTGACAACTTCCATTCTGAAACACATTGCTTTTAGAAAACGTTCCTCTTGCAGATGTTGGAGAGGGCCATGCAATTAGGATTTTGCATAATAAGTTGCACTGCAGTCTTTTCAGTCCCCAGCCTGCTCAGAAGTGCTCCTCCACAGGAGAGTAAAAATCTGTATGTCCTGCGAAGTAAAAGAAAACCGTTAGAGGAGATTGGGTTGATCCTGCAGAATCTCTATGTAGCTATTCTGTTCAAAAACCAGACAAAATAGGGGTTTTTTTTGCCCTATCTAGCATCTCGTTTGTTCAATGCTCAGCAGACTCTGGCTGCAAGCATTGGCTCAGTGTAGACAGAGAGAGAGAGAGGCAGAGAGAGCCCTCTGCGAACTGCTTGCTCCTAAACCCTTTACCTGTTAAACCCTTTTTTCTCTCTGGACTACAGTCTTGGCTCTCATCATCCTTCTCAGTAGTGAGCGCTAACGCCAGTGTTAAATGCCTTGATCTCGCTAACGAAAAGAGAGTTGCTAGCGCAGATCTCTTTTGTCCTGTAGAAGCTTTATGTTTCTCCACTTACAAATGACAGATGACCAAAGAACGTGATCTTCCTTGAAAAAGGAAACATCATTCGGCAGCAAGCATTGTAGAAGCTCAGAGATAGGTTTCTTTGACAAACTACCGTTCTCAAACACATTGCTTTTAGAACACCTTTTTCTTGTAGCTATTTAAGAGAGACACTTTTAGACCTCCTAAGTCTCTATTCATTCCCCCAAATGGAGCCTCCTATAGAGCCAATATTGTGCGCTTCATTCTTCCCATGGAGACTCTTATATAGCCCCAACTGCGCCCCTTTATTCCCCCCCCATACACCCTCCTATAGAGCCCCTACTGCGCCCTTCATTCTCCTATAAGGAGCCTCCTGTAGAGCCCATACTGCGCCCCTTAAGTCACACCTTGGAGAAACTCATAGAGGCACCACTGCGCCCTTCATTCCCCCATGGAGACTCTTATAGAGATCCTACTGTGCCCTTCATTCCCCCCAAAGGAGCCTCCAATAGAGCCCCTACTGCACCACTTAATTAACCCACAGAGACTCTTATAGAGCCTCTACTGTGCCCTACATTCCCCCCTATGGTGCCCCCTATAGAGCCCCTACTGTGCCCTTAAGTCCCTCCATGGAGACTCTTATAGCGCCCATACAGCGCCCTACATTCCCCCCTATGGAACCTTCTAGAAAGCCCCTAGTGCAACCCTTAAGTCATCCCACGGATAATTTTTAGAGCCTCTACCGCGCCCTTAAGTCCCTTCGTGGAGGCTCTTACAGAGCCCCTATAGCACCCTTCTTTCCCCACTATACAGCCTCCTATAGAGCCCCTACTGCGCCCTTCATTCTCCCGTAAGGAGCCTCCTGTAGAGCCCATACTGCGCCCCTTAAGTCACACCTTGGAGACACTCATAGAGGCACCACTGCGACCTTCATTGTCCCATGGAGAATCTTACAGAGACCCTACTGCGCCTTTCATTCCCCCCTTTGGAGAATCCTATAGAGCCCCTACAGCGCCCTCGAATGCCCCATACGCAGCCTCCTATAGAGCCTCTACTGTACCCTTACATCCCCCATGGAGGCTCCTATCGAGCCCCTACTGTGCCCTTCATTCCCCCATCGAGACTGTTATAGGGCCCCTACAGAGCCCTTCATTCCCCCCAAAGGAGCCTCCAATAGAGCCCCTACTGCACCACTTAAGTGCCCCATGGAGACAGTTACAGAACTCCTATTGCGCCCTTCATTCCCCTCTATGGACACTCCTATAGAGTCCCTACTGTGCCCCTTAAGTCCCCCCATGGAGACAGTTACAGAGCCCCTACTGCACCCTTCATAACCCCCTATGCAGCCTCCTATAGAGCCTCTACTACCCCTCTTAAGTCCCCCCATGGAGACTCTTATAGAGCCCCTACAGCGCCCTTCATTTCCCTCTACTGACCCTCCTATAGAGCCCCTACTGTGCCCCTTAATTCCCCCATGGAGACCCTCATACAGCCCCTACTGCACCCTACTTTTCCTCATATGGACCCTACTACAGAGCGCAGACTGCGCCCCCTAAGTCCCCTCATGAAGACATTTATAGCACCCCTACTGTGCCCTTAACTCCCTACATGGAGACTCTTATAGAGCCCATACAGCGCCCTACGTTCCCCACTATGTAGCCTCCTGTAGAGCCTCTTCTGCGCCCCTTAATTACCCCATGGAGATTCTTATACAGCTCCTACTGTGCCCTTCATTCCGCCCTATGGAGCGTCCCATAGAGCCCTACTGTCCCTCTTAAGTACCCCATGGGCTCTATAAGAGTCTCCATGGAGGAATTAAGGGCGCAGTAGGGGCTCTTTAACAGTCTCCATGGAAGGGACTTAAGAGGTGCATTAGGGGCTCTATAGGAGGCTGTATAAGGGGGAATGAAGGGCACTGTAGCGGCTCTATAAGAGTCTCCATGGAGAGACTTAAGGGCGCAGTAGGGGGGTCTAAAAATGTCTCCAAGGGGGGACTTAAGGGATGCAGTAGGGGCTCTATAGTAGGCTGCATAAGGGGAAATGAAGGGCGCTGTAGGGGCTCTGTGGGAGGCTCCCTAGGGGGGAATGAAGGGCGCAGTAAGGGTTGTATAAGATTCTCCATGGGGGAATTAAAGGGCGCAGAAGGGTCTCTATAGGAGGCTTCATAGGGGGGAATGTAGGGCTCTGTAGGGGCTGTATAGGAGGATCCATAGCGGGGAATTAAGGGCGCAGTAGGGGCTGTATAAGTGTCTCCATGGGGCAACTTATGGGGTGCAGTAGGGGCTCTGTAGGAGGGTGAATAGGGGGGAATGAAGGACGGTGTAGGGGCCATATAAGAGTCTCCATGGGGGGGAATTAAGGGTCACAGTAGGGGCTCTAGAAGAGTCTCCATGGGAGGACTTAAGTGGGGTAGAAGGGGATCTATAGGGGGCTCCATAGGGGAAAATGAAGGGCGCTGTAGGGGCTCTAGAGGAGTCTCCATGGGGGGACTTAAGGGCGCAGTAGGGGCTCTATAGGAGGCTCCGTAGGAGGGAATGTAGGGCGCAGAATGGGCTGTCTAAGAATCTTCATGGGGGACTTTAGGGGCGTAGTAGGGGCTCTATAAGAGGGTCCATAGGGGGTAATGAAGGGCGCTGTAGGGGCTCTAAAAGAGTCTCCATGGAGGGACTTAAGGACTCATCAGGGGCTCTGTAAGTATCTCCATGGGGGCACTTAAGATGCGTAGTAAAGGCTTTATAAGAGTCTCCATGGGGGAATGAAGGGGCGTAGTAGGGTCTCTATAGGAGGCTTCATAGGGGGGAATGAAGGGTGCAGTAGAATCTCTGTAAGTTTCACCATGAAGGGACCTAAGGGTGCAGTAGGGGCTCTAAAAGAGTCTCCTTGGGAGGACTAAAGGGGCACAATAGGGGCTTTATAGAGGGCTCCATAGGGGAGAATGAAGGGAGCTGTAGGGGCTCTATAAGAGTCTCCATGGTGGGACTTAAGAGGGGCAGTAGAGGCTCTATAGAAGGCTTCATAGCGGGGAATGGAGGGCGCTGTAGGGGGTCTATAAGAGGTTCCATAGGGGGGAATGAGGAGTGCTGTATGGACTCTATAAGAGTCTCCATGGGGGGACTTAAGATGGGCATTAGAGGCTGAAAAGGAGGCTACTTAGCGAAAAATGGAGGGCGCTGTAGGGGCTCTATAAGAGTATCCATGGTGGTATTAAGGGGCGCAGTCTGGGCTCTATAGGAGACTTCATAGGGAGGAATGAAGGGCGAGTAGGGGCTATATAGGGGTCCCCATGGGGGGACTGAAGAGGGGCAGTAGAGGCTCTATAGGAGCCTGCATACTGGGGAATCGATGGCGCTGTAGGGGCTCTATGGGAGGCGCCATAGGGGGGAATGAAGGGCGCAGTAGGGGTTATATAAGAGTCTCCATGGGGCCATTAAGGGGCGCAGAAGGGGCTCTATAGGAGGCTTCATAGGGGACACTGTAGGGTGCTGTACGGGCTCTATAAGAGTCTCCATGGAGGGACTTAAGGTCGCAGTAGGGGCTCTATAAGAACATCCATAGAGGGTCTAACCCTGACCCTAACCCCAACACTAACCCCCTAACCCTAACCCCTGACCCTGACCCTGACACTGACCCTAACCCCTGACGCTAACCCTAACCACCTACCCCCACCCCCTAACCCTTAACCCTAAGCCCAACACCCTAACCCTAACCTTTAACCCTAACCCTAACCCTTAAACCCTAACCCTAAACCCTAACCTTAACCCTAACCCTAAACCCTAACCCTAACCATAACCCTAACCCTAATCGTAACCCTAACCCCTAAACCCTAACCCTAACTCCCCTAACCCCCTAACCATTAAGGGTAAAATAATACATTAAATGAGAAAAAGGTCCAGGGAAGTGAATAAAAAAGTCCGATGAATCCAAAACTACTTTACCCAAGACAAATGAAGTAAACGGAAGTCCACATAGGTCCATGGGAGTCAAAACAAGTGCACAGAAGTGAGAAAAAATCCTTTTAAGTTAAAACAAGTTATTTGAAATCAAAAGGGGTTCACTAAATTCAGAACAAGTCCATTTAATTTGAAACTTGTTCTTTGAAGTTAAAAAACTCCATTGAAGTCCATTGAAGTTCATTGAAGTCCAAACAACTCCACTGATGCCCAATGAAGTCAAAAACAGTCCACTGAAACCAGAACAAAATCACTGAAGTCAAAACAAGACCACTGAATTCAAAATAGCTCCACTTATTTTAAAATCAGTGGATTGAAGTCTGAACCAGTCCACTGAAAATTAACAGCTGAGGTTAAAACAGGTCGACAGAAGTATAAAAAAAGGTCCATCGGAACCAAAATTATTTATTAACTCAAAAGAATTTAATTGAAGTTAACACAGGTCCATTGGAGTCAAAATAAATCCATTTATGTCAAAACAAATCTAGTGAAGTGAAAACAATCCCCTAAATTCAAAACAGGTCCACGAAAGTAAAACAAGGGCAATTGAAACACACACTAATTTATTGAATTAAAAGTTCACTGAAATAAAAATAAATTTACTGAAATGAAAAGAAGTCCATGGAAGTAAAAAATGCCCACTGCAATCAAAACAAGTCCATTGAAGTCTAGACAAATCCATTAAATGCAAAATAATCCACTTAAGTGAAATAAGGTCCACAGAAGTAGAAAAGGGTCTCCTGAAACCAAAACTAATTTATTGAAGTCAAAACAAGTTCATTAAACTCCACTGAAGTCAAAACCAGACAACTGAAATAAAAAAAAACCAAACTTGAAGATAAAAACAAGTCAATTGAAGTCAAAAAAGATCTAGTGAAGTCAAGACAACTCTATTGATGTGAAAACAAGTCCATTGAAGATAAAACTAACCACTGAGGTCAAAACAGGTCCACAAAAGTGAAAAAAAGGGTCCATTGGAACCAAGACTAATTTATTGACGTCAAAAGAAACCCACTGAAGTCCACTGAAGTCAAAACTAGTCCATTGAAATCCAAATACCTTTATTGAAGTCAAAATGGTCCATGAAGTTAAAAAAAAGCCAAAACAAGTCAGAAGCAGCTTAAATAAGAAAAAACTAATTAAAATAAACCAAAAGAAGCCAAAAGCCATCAAAAGAAGTGAAAACAAGCCTAAACAAGTCAAAAGAAGCTGAAACAAGTGGGGAGAAAAGTGATAAACTAGCCTAAACAAGAAAAAAAAGACAAAAGAAGCTAAAAGAAGTCACAATAAGTGAAAATAAGATGAAATTAACCAAAATCAAACAAAAGTAAGCCAAAAGAAGCCAATAAAAATCTCAAAGTTGCCCAAGAACGTGAAAACAAGCAAAAAAAAAGTGAAAATAAGACAAAACAAGACAAAAAAAGGGTGAAAACAAGTCAAAGGTATCAAAAATAAGACAAAACAAGTGAAAATAATTAAAAACAAGAAAAATAAGCCAAAATGTTGTAAAACAACATAATTTAACTGATGCTAAAACAACTCAAATGAATTAAAAAATTCAATTTCATGGAGTCAAAAGCAGGCCATGGAAGTCAAATCAACCCAAACAAGTGAAAATCAGCCAAAAGAAGCAAAACTAAGCCAAAATCAGCAGTTCTTGGACATTTGCATTTTGGAGCTGTGCTCGGCTTAGAATTCACAAGACTCAAATGAGGCTTTACATCAAAGCAAGCTCAAATGCCTAGTTTTCTGTGGCTGTGAAAATGCTGCGAGAGGAGGATTCCAACAAGCAACAACTTTCAGTGCTGGTACCTTCCTTGTTTGTGATTGGTCATAGTCTTAAAGGGATTCTTCACTCACTGTCATCCTGCACTGCACAGTAGTGAGGACATGCCAACACCACTTTTTTGATAATTCTGCCTTAGTGAACATTACCTGACTTTATCACCAGACATTGTGTTGTATTTAATATACTGTGCCTTGAAAAGCACACTGTCTTGAGAGCTCAATCTCTAATTTGGTTTTCTTTCCATCACAGTGCAATTTTCCCCAGTCTTTTTGTTCCAATGCTAGCACTAAATTAAAATAACTGAACGTTCTCTCCTTTGCCGTGTTAACTAGGATTTTCCTGTGCTTTGCAGAGATTATTTCAGCTCAAGATTAAAAACTCCTTCAGTTATGCCTTGTTGGTTTTTATCTTAGTCCTGATCAACCACTCTAGAAAAAACACCCTGGAAAGAAGCCAGTATTGTCACCATATCATGTGGCATTGAATGTTTCAGCTTTGAGGGACCCTAGAGTGGGAACTTCTACCAAAATTGAAGTACAATGCTTCAGCAGACCCCCAAAATGAAACTCCTTTGAGGTTTCACTAACTGATAATACATCAAAGGAGGCATCAGAAATCATTAGCCTTCAATAATCCTATCTGTGGCCTTCCACTCCTCTGTAGTATTTACAAGAAAGCCGTTGTCCTAGCCAATACATTCCAAGCAGTGATAACATTCAGGGAATAACCCTCCCAAGATAGGTTTGTTTTCAGCCTACTCCTACACCCAAGGATTTAAACTCATGGGACTGGACTGGTAACACCTACTGCAGTGGCAGCTTTTACTGTGCAATAATAGAAAGATGAGAACCATTTACTTTACTCCAAATGTGGCAAGGCCTAGGAGATGCATTTACAAACAAGAGCAAACTGTAGGCACCAACCAACATATTTTAGAGAGACTATTTGCATGACTTGGAATGACTCACTTACTTAGCAAATGCCTTGAATGGAGGGACACCTCAGAACACATTCTTATAGGCTCAGGAAACAAAGACCAACTCCCCTGCCTTGTTCACCAGCATGCAATCATCAACCACCTAACTGACCCATGCACTGAAGCACCAGAACTGTCAGGGGAAAAGAATCTCCCCTTGAAGCAACAGGAAAGGCAAAATTACTTAGCTGCCAGCAGAGGATGAACTACTTTGGGTCAGTGTGATGTTCTAACTTAATCACAGAGCCCACTCCTCAACCCCACCCAGCCAGAGGGGAAAACAAAGCCTGTATCAGGTATAAAAGGCTTAAGCAAGGAAATAAAGCATAGTTAGGCTTCTAGGGAAGGTGTTCCTAATTGCAGGGTAGCAGAGCTGCAGCAAGAGCTGGGCAAAGGAGGAGAAGGTTGGAGCAGATGTGCTTGAGTCCCGCTGATTGTTGCTGCTATGTAAGAAAACTTTTGTCTGGGTTAAAATATCAGTAGGGCACAGTTGGAGCAAAGATGTATCATCAGACTGGCTTGTGTAGTTGATTCACTGCCTGTACTGCTTCAAAGGAGGGGTGGTGGGCTAGCTCCAGGTCAGGATACCCTCTGGGCAATTGCCCCTGGCCAAGAGGAATGGTTTACAAATCATCTAAGGGCACAGCACAAAATGTGACAGAGGATTTCTGAAGACCTCCTCACTCCTGGGGAAGCAGATGTACCCAGAAGTGGAAAAAGCTAGCATATTTCCTCTCAAAGTCCAGGTTTTGTGGCATAACTGCAGCCACAATGCACTGGTAGAACATCAGGGCGTTCAGGGCTGCCAGGCACCAAGTGTTCTCTGCGCTATGACAAACGGACATATGCAGTTGGCTAAAAAGCAAGAGTTGTCACCCAAGTTCAGTGCTGCAGAGAAAAGGCACAGACTCAGATCTGCAGTGATTCTGAGACCCTTTATTTGTCCGCACTAGTGCCTTTTATACACTTACTAAGGTTACAGTAATTTTCCATCAGCTTAACTATAAACATACTTCCCTTTTGCTCTCACACAGCACCGGGCTTAACTCTTTATCGCCTTTCCCATGATTAGCCGGTCACAAGTTCTCTCAGTACTCCGACTAAAGCCTGAGGACTTGTTCCATGGTCTATCTTCCATTTCTAAACAATCTTCTTCCCACAGTTCAGGAACACCATCAAGATCCTAGAAGGAGCTGTTGTGCTGATGCCTTTACAATTATAACAAATAATACCAAGAAAATGAGACAACCCAGATGCATGCTTTATTTAACCAAATTGTGATTGGTTTGTAGTTGTTCTCTCATGACCTTTTCATTTGTATACTCTTTGGTTAAGTAAGAAATGTAGTGATAAATAGCTCTCAATTCAAATTTTTTACTCACATTGATTGGGGGTTTTCCTGTTTTCTGTAACGGCACACTATTAAAAAAACATAAACTTTTTCATTTTTCTTTGAAAACATTAACTTTTCAGAAAAAAAAATAATTTCCAATGGATCTCACATGCAAGACTGTACTTACCAGTGGCTTTTTTAAGTGTTTAAAGCACTTAAAATTAGTTTAGTCCCACATCTTTCTATTTTGCAGATGACAATATATCCTTTTACTGTATGTAACATGGGTATAAACATGATTTTTCTAACTGCAAAGATAGGAAAATAATTCAGTCACACAAAGATTTACATACAGAGATAGTGAAAGTCTCTGATTTTTCTATTTCTGTGGTCTCTGTTCAATTGTCAAGCAGCAACATTACAGACCAGTAAGAGTACAGGATAACTTCCAATTGCAAGAACAGCACACACAGATGCGAAACAGAGAATGGTGATTTCGGCTGATGGAGACACCTCTCACCCTTCAAATCTCATTTTAAATCTTGCCAGTTTTTTTACTGAGCCTAGCCCGTCTTAATGATTGCTTCATCCACACTAAACCAAGTGAAGAGACAAAGATATGTGCACCTTCTATTTCTATGCCGAGTTTTATACAGTCAAAATCCCACACAAAAATGTTATCTTGTATAAGAATACTTAAATATTCATACAAAAGAGTTTCCTTACCCACTAGTCCTTGGCAGAGATCAAGATGCTTTCTGCTTGCAGCATAAAATACTGGACTTCTATGCAAAGCCTGGGAAACACAGAACCAAAAAGAAAAGGGGGAGAGAGTCAAGACAGTAAAATAAGCTAGTTTAACTGAAGCCAAGGACTTCCTGTATGCAGAGCTACAATCTTGTAAGATGGGAATGCAGCGAGTTCCTAGTCTAGGATGAAAAAAACTCATGGATATGTGACACAAAACACTTCCTCTGCCTATTCAAAGCTTTCAAAATACTTAGGGTCCCCTTGTCCCAGCAGACATTGCTCTGGTTCAGGTATCTCTAGTGTTATCATGTGCTCTGCCTAACCTGACTCGAGCCTGGGCACACACTTGTTCTTGGTCTGTGTTGAATTTGGTCTCTGACATCAGCCACTCGTACCCAGATGCATTGCCATGGGTCTCCACATATACCTTACTGAGAAGACAGCCCTTCAGCCCTGCCAGCCTTGCTCCTCCATAATTACTGACAAGTTTCCATTCAAAGAGGTTACGATGGCAGAGCATAACTCTTCAGACTTTCAGTTAACATGGCTGACATCTCCATGACTTGACTGACAATCGAGCTACAGACAAACTGATGGCTGCTGCAGAAGTTCCTGTTGCTGTGACAGGAGTGGGTCTGAATAATTGTTCAGAGAGAAATTATTTTGGGTTTTTTTTCCTCTCACAAGTGCTTCTGTGGTCAAATTAGTTATCTAAGCGTCAAACTTATGTTTCACTCTAATGTCCCACAAACTGCTCAATCTAATTTTCACACTGTTGTCTTCACCTTCAGGCAGCAGCAGAGAACCAGCAAACTCTCAGAAGGTAGTTACAGCAATTGAATAGCAAACATCTGTCCTTGGTGAATATGAGTGTTTGGTTTGCAGGCCATCAGTTATAGATGCAGCAAGCTACAGGTCTGCAGGCTGAATTGCAGAATCTCAGTCTCTTCTGCAGCACATGTACTGAAGGATGTGCAGCATCCATGCTCAGAGAGACTTTGCTAGGCTAAGTTTGGCATTCAAAGCAAATGGCAGGCTTCCTCACAAGACACTTTTAGAGCAACAGAACAGTGGACTGAGAGAGAGAGAAGGTTTCAAATCCGTTCCAATATCTCTGAGGTGGAGAGACACCTGGGGCTTTGTAGAGGCCAGGACTCATATTGACCTTTGCCTCCAAAATACCTCTGTGCCAACATAGCTGTCACAGTGCCTGGCAAAACACAGGTCAGGTCCATGAGGACTGCACTCTTTCTCTGTCTGCAGATCCTGACTTAACACAAACCATTTGTGAGTCCAAATTGTGTATGAAACTCTGAGAACCAAGACTTGTACTCCCAAGCTGTCCTGCACAATTTGCAAAGGTTCCTTTACTTTCCCAGTGATTTTCATGAGTTTTGCAGAAACTCAGCCCCTCTAAGAAACTAGTTAAAATATGACAGCTAGAAAATAACTTAGCTAGGATTTGTTATCTGCTGTTACCTGGCAGAATTCCCTTACAGTCACGGTAACATAAGGACTCAGTGCTGCTGAGATTCTCAGATGTACTGCTTTCAGGAAGATCTGATTGTTAATATGTTGCTCAGTGGCTCAGTAAAGAACAGAACTGCCACTGCTGGTAACAGGCCTTATCTAACTGTGCCATTACCCTATCCCGCTCTCCTGTAATAATCTGTTATGAGAACTTGCTCTGTGACCAGTGCTCAGTACCATGTACCTCTTGTTATGATGTTCAATTTAAGGATGGAATACCAGCAAAGGCCTTGGAAATATGGGCACAAGTAGAAAACAGATCTTCCAAAACTAAAAACAACTCACTGTCTGTAGGTCAATTAGTGATCATGGCAGAAGCTTAACCTTGAGATCTGGGTAAAGACTGTTCTAAGTACAATAAAAACAGCCCAGCAAGAGGATAAGGCACTTGCCACTGCTGGTGCAAGTAGTAGCGTCCAGCATCACAACAGTATGTGGTCTATGGAGAGGGGTCAAATTCTAAGACCTGTCTAGAAATTAGGAAATATTCTAAAAGGTCAAGATCTTGAATTCTAGGAAGAGAAATCATTGCCATGAGAACTGTCGTCACAGAATTGTTGTGAAATCATCACAGTTGTGAGCTTCAAGGACATTGGCTCCCCTTGGCTGCGTTCACCTGCTCTTTCTGCTTGCTTTGCGTGTTACTGGTCATAAACTCAACAAAGCTGGTTATGATTTTGGACAGTAAATGCTTCAAGGGCAATTGTGAAACTCCACATACTCCAGCTTCCAAAATGACAGCTGATAAAGTAATTGTAATCTCTGGAGGCATTAAGGCACACCTAAATAAAAGCCTAAGAATAGTCTGCTCAATGTTAACACTATCTGTTGCTTATCCTCTTATTATTTGTTGGTAACAAGCCTCTTACATTAGGGTATTCACTGGAAGTCCCTTATATACACCCTTTTCCACTGTAAATTTCAGAGTAATTTCCTTAGCAGTGCTCCTGTTCCAGCAGATCTGATGTGAGTAGTGAAGTTGTCATCTTTGAACAGGCATTTCTTTTTCAAGCATGTCTCCAGCAAGGAATATTTAGACTCCCTAGGATATTTTCATGACATGCTGCAACATGTATGACAGTATTTAATCAAATTCTGGCATGTGGACATTTCCCTTTCCAAAAAAAAGAAAAACAGCAAGACAAACAAAGGCTAATAGAAAAATGGAATATATTAGATGTTACAAAGTCGTTAATCACAACCCCCCAATGATTATTTTGCCTTTTTTGCCTCATTTTGGAGAACAATACAATCTCTCCCAAGAGATCCATCTTGCTGACTATCACAGATCCACATGAACTTGCATGCTGAGAGATTGTTTTTCTTTCTTTACAAGATAGATGCTTCTCATCCTCCCACTGAAAACAGCAAAATTTCTTTTATGCCCATTTTTAATATTAGCAGCTACACTAAACATTAGCATCCATCACCTTTTGCTGCAAGTGGTGCGCTCCTGGGAGAAATCATTATTAAAATCTCAGCAGGCAAATCATATCCATCAGCGGTAACAAGGTGGTCATAATCATAGCCTTCTCATTACAGTGTGGACTGAAAAAATGAGTCTGTCTACAAAGTACAATAAGTGGTTTACATGTCAAAATTATACAGTATTTGGAAGACCTCCCTGCAGATGAGTCTCTCTGAGACTCAAAATCACTGCCTCAGACATCCTAGGAAACTTATCTCAGTTAGGAATCAGTTGATTGTTACTCCCATTGAAAATGAAATTCACCAGCTCTCCCTGAGAAAAACAAAACAACTGCAGATTGTGCTGTCCTCCTACACAGAGCCCTCATTTGTTATAAAACCGTTCTCCTGCTTATCCACAAGGCTTGATCCTCAAGGACAACAAAGAGAAAATCTTCAAAATATAACCCTGGAAACAAAATCTCTGTTTTCTATTGTGCAGTAGACATTTCAGACTTGAAAAGCAATTTAAGTGCCTAACAACTTGTTTACTTCTTCTTCAGATAAAAAATACTGTCTCTTCCTCCAAACCTTGTCTTTTTACAGCCACTTACATTCACATCTGCCACAACATGAGCAACAGACAGACATATTTAAGATAAATACAAGAGGAAGAAAACAGCCCAGAGACTAGCTGCAGACAAAATATGTATGAAGAACAATTTTTCATTTTGCTGCTCCCCAGAGAAAAAAGTGGTGAGCTAATGCCATACTTCGAGCTATGATGAAGAGTAAATACTTGAACCTCGATTTTTGAGTGTGCGGAGTATCCACAATGCCTGATAAAATCAATGTAGCCCTTCAACAGTTCTCACCTTAGTCTGACATTTATTTGAAGAAGTTCTAAACCTCATATATAGGCCTTGAAACCCAGAGATAGTCTAAAAAAATGCTTTCAAAAATGAAGGTTTAATTCACCTGATTATGTAGTCTTATTTTCAATAAATTGAGCCAGCAGCCAGTAACCATGTAACAGTGTGGGTTGAGAGTCAATGATACTTGGTGTTTTGAAAACCTCCCAACTGACTCTGCCTATAGGTGTATTTTTTTGAACTCTTCCAAATTCCTAGAAATCTTTGAACAACAGATGCAATGAAGCTTTTTATGTGTCATGAACAGTCATTAGCTAAAACATCAGCCTGTGTTCCCAACCATTTGGCAAGGTAGAAGCTTTGGAGCCATGACATGCAGGGCAGCTAATGTGGCTCATCTAGTTGCTCTAAATCACACCCATTCTTCTCATGTTTGCTGATGTGAACTTTTTGCCTTTCCCTTCAACACTTTCAGAAAAATGTACAGCAGCAGCTGATGCATTCAGCAAGGCCAGCAGTGTTGTGTAACTAATACATCCATTTAACCTTAGAGGATACTTCCATCTCAGCACCATGCCCTGGCGACAGTTATACTCCTTTCAAATCCCTGGAAAATCCGAACTCCGTCTCTCTGTGGTTGTAAAAGGGCTCCTAATGGATGATATTAACAGGCAAAAGCATTTGATACCTGCAGCTACCTTGAAGGAGAAAACGCTGTACTTTCAGGGCTTTGCTGAGAATGCATCAGACACACGCAACCGTAGATCAACTAAGAAAGTGCAGGTTGCTGGTTTCTCTGTGGCTTTGAATGTGATACCACAGGAATATCCCAAGATACAAGAATTTCAGTGAGAGCGCCTTTAGAGAAGGAGAAATCGCTCCACTTCAGTGGATGGCAGCTTCCACATTTAGTTATCCATTTGATTATTCAAAGCACAAAACTCCTTCTCTCCATATATCACTGACAAGGTAGATCCAGATGTGTTCAACTATGTCTTAGAATCATAGAATCATAGAATCACTTGGTTGGGAAAGACCTTTGAGATCATCGAGTCCCAATGTACCAGTCCACTACTAAACCATATCCCTGAGCACTTCATCTACCCATCTATTAAATACATCCAAGGATGATGACTCAACCACCTCCATGGACAGCTGTTCCAGTACACAACAATCCTTTCATTGAAGAATTTTTTCCTGATCTGAACCTCACCTGGTGCAACTTGAGGCCATTTTCTCTCATCCTAGCACTTGTCACTTGGGAGAAGAGACCAGCACCTATCTTGCCACAACCTCCTTTCAGACAGTTCTAGACAGTGATGAGGTCTCGCCTCAGACTCCTTTTCTCTAGGCTAAACAACCCCAGTTCCCTCAGCTGCTCGACCTACTTGTTCTCCAGCCCCTTTACCAGATTCATTGCCCTTCTCTGGGCATGCTCCAGCACCTGTCAATACATTTTAACAGAATTTCTGCCTTCAGGTTAAAAAGTTCAGAAAGGATATACCCTCAAAACCCCCACATTTTCTTAGAACAGATGGTGCCATGAGTCTCTCCACTTTGTCAGTTACTAAACCAGAACAATTTCTGAAAAGAACATTTATGTAAGTTTGAGGGAAATATAGGTCCTATGACAGAGACAATCAAAACAATCCAGGAGTTGTAGGAAAAACCTCTAAGTTTCTGCACTGTAAGAAAGGTTCAGAGGGAGCAAAGGATTTTTCATTACGGCACTGCTACAGAAATCCCATGGGCCAGGCCCTCTATGTGCAATACAGCATGCTTTCTTTGCCAAACAAATTTAAGGAGTGAACTCCCTGGAGGCAAGCATGTTTCCCACTTATTATCCAACTCCCACTTTCTCCATTTCTGGTGGCACTCTGAGGTACCAGCACCTTGTTCCATTCCAGGCAACAAGGGAGCAAAAGCAGCATGGAGAGTGTAGGGAAAAGGACAGCATGCATGTTTTTATGAACAATGGAAGGAGAAACACAACAGGAAATATTTCAGAGGAATACGAAGGAGCAGTGAGGGAAGCAGATGAAGGCAGTATCTTTCTGAGTTGTATAGGCAAAGCAGTGAGTGAGGAAAGTGGCTGACTATACTGTAGATTATTTTATTCTTAGGCCACATGGCAACAGCAGGTGACTGAGAAGTTTGATCTAGCCGAACCAGAGGAAATTTTATTAGTGTATTTGGTTTAATTCTAAGGGCCTCTCCTCTTATTCCTTTCCCACAAATGCCTCTATTCCCTGTTGAACCCATCACTACCTGAATTTTTGACACTGCCTACTTGGTTTGATTACTGGGTAATGAACAACAGTGACAGTAACTGCACTCGCAGGAAGAGAATTTTACTAGAATTTGCTGTTCCCCCCCACAATTCTTCAAACTGTTAAAGTGTTATGTTACTGAGTCACCACCTGTTTTCAAACTCGGTGACTTGCTAATTTTCCCATCCTCAGATTACCTTTTGTAGGAAGTAAACCTGTCCAAACTAAGGTAGGAGAAAGGCAAACACATACGTCACTATGACTTCATTTCGCATGAAATTATACAATTATACAACATTGCGTTTCACTCCCCCAAAATAGGTTTCATTTTGAATGCAAATACTGTGTGACTTAGTCCAGACCCATTCATTTTCAGCAAAGTGGAAGTGAATCTTCTCTGGCAAAGTTTCTCTCTCCCAGTCAAGGCAAGCATCCAGCTAAGTAACCAACAGCCATGTTACCAGCAGCAAGGACAAGACTGACAAACCACAAAGCAAAAAGTTTAATCCACCCCTGCTTGAGATAAAAAGACAAATTTTGTAGTAGAGGCCAGTAGCAGACTCAGTATGAAATACAGATAAGTCCTGAGCACTGCAGTAGAGTAGTTTCTGTGCATGGAATTTAAGAGGGAGATTTTGCATTTTCACAGTTCAGAAACTTTCAAGAAAAACAGCCATTCTTTCAGCAGTGACATTTTAAATTAAAAATAATTTAGGAAAAAAATTGGTTTTGTTCTTTTTCTGTTTTCAAAATTCAAAAAATGTATTTTTTTTAAAGTTGTCTAACGATTTCATTGTGAGACTAGACTGTCCAATGGAAAATCATCCATTAAAACACTCCTGTTTAAGAAAAAAAAGGGAAAAAACAATGAAAACATCAAATTTTTCAGTTCCGATTCTGGCAAAAAGAAAAAGCGAATTATACTCTGAACTTCCTTTCCTAATTTTATTTCCTTTTGTTTTTGACAATCTCAGTACTTCAAGACAAGGAGAGTCCTTTAGTAAGTCAGCTTTCCACAGAGAAATGGTTAAGAAAAATAAAACAGTGCCATGTCTGTGAGTCACCTAAAGAAAGTCTATAAAAACTGTCAAGTTTGGTTATGATCTGCCCTGGTGACAAAGAATCCAAGGGAAAAGAACTCTCTTCAGACAAGATGAGGAAACTTTTTTTTGGCCATTTAGTGATTGGGTATACATATTTATGGTTAGCACAAATTAATTAGTCATATATAACCTTTTCTTGTGAATGTGGTTCAAGACTGCCTCTGCCATTCAGGCAGCAGTCTCCACAGCTTGCACAACAGAAAGTTTACTTTCCTCCCCAACTCATTGCATTCAGGAAAGGCATCAAGGTAGCCTGGAGAGCCTATCAAAGGTTTCCTAACCTGACCTTTACTCAGCTCTAAGGATATCACAACCAAGCATCTGAGAGACTCCATATATAGCTGTAGAAATATCAGAACGGCATCAGAAGAGCACAGCTCTTAAATGGCAGAACTATCTAGAAGATGAAAGTGATTTTTTCCTACAAAATGAGGGATTCTTGCCACAACGTGTTGATTTCCACAAGGCCTTTCATTTTCAGTAGTTTTCACTAGAAAGGAGTCATCAAATAATTAAAGCCAAGAGTCTTTATTTATAAAACTAAAGAAACAAGCAAAATTAGTATTAAGGTTTTAAAACACTAATTTCACTTCTCAGAAAATACAGTCAGCTTGTTACTTTCTTTCTGAAAAAGAAAACCAGTCCCTGGAGTCATTGCTCACACCTCATAGGTTGAGCCACCAAGCGTACCAGTGCATGAGCTCACACAATGGGAACAGCCAGGAAAAAAGCTGCTCCTGCCACCAAATACAGATAAAGGGATCCGGATCATTGTCCAGGCACAGTGGGCCACACATGTCTCAGGTGACCGCCCCCCTCTCTGTGAAAACCAACTGGGTTTAGTGAGTGGCTGCCTCTGCTTGCACAAGGCCCAGGCTCCTCTCATCCACAAATGGCTGGGAAACAGCAGGATTGTGCTTCCAAAACTCCCTTTTGCCATATTTCTCAGGCCCACTGGATCAACTGAAATGAAAAAGCCATTTGGAGATATATCAGGAAAAATTCCCAGCTCTGTCCTGGCTGCTTTGCGGTGCTGAGGAGAGCCTGGCAGCAGAGTATTATGGCTGACGGTTGGCCTGGGGCACACAGTGAGCCACAAGCTGCTGCTGGAAAACCCCTGCAGGCTCCAAGCCCAAGCGCAGCAACCTTCGCTCAGCAGCTCTCCTGTCAGCCCTAATTGCTGGAAGAATAAAAGGAGGGAGAAAACAGTTAATTTGCCTGGCTCATCTGCTTAAATGGTGAAGTCCTCTGGGCATGACCAGGCGTATCTCTGTGAGCCCCAGAGAAGTGAGGGGCAGCAGCACTGCAGTCAAGTCACTGGCTTGGGGAAGGGTTTGGGTACTCATTTCGGGGTGGCAGTGCTCAGAAACAACCGACCTCCTAAGGAATATGCACAGGCAGAGTTTATTTTAAAGGGAAATGAGAAAAGTAGCAGCCGGACTGCAACTTCCCACAGGGGGCGCTATGCCCCGCTTCGCCCGGCGGGGCGGGCCCTATATCCCCCCCCTCTCCCCCCCCCCCCCGCCTTCTTCCTGCATCGTGCCCCGCCTCAATATGGCGCTGCCCGGCGGGACTTCACGGGCGGTGCCTGCCAGGAGCCGCCGCCAACTTCCGCCGCCAGCCCATTTCCTGGAGGGCAGCACTTAAACGCGGCCCGCGGCGCTGGGAAGGCACTGCCGCGCCAGCGTCCGTTCGTCCTGCGCTGCTTCCGCGGCGTGCCCGCTCTGAGAGCAGGCTGCGTCCACCGGCGCCGCTTGGCTGAGGTCGCGAAGAGAAGCGCCTGTCTTAAATTCCTGCAGGAGCCGTTTTCTGACTGAAACCGACGGTTGCGGGTCGTGTAACAGCAGGCGGCTCTCGCGCGTGGGCGCTGGAGAGGAGCGAGGCCTGCCAGGCCGTCCCTCGGGCCCCGCCGCACGCCGGCCCGGCCTGAGAGGGTATGCAGGGGTAGCACGCGCGGGCATCCGGCCAGCCGCTCCTCCCCTGCCCGCCTCGGTAGTCGCTGCGGAGCTGACTTCAGGCGGCCCCAAGATGTTCAGCTGGCTGGGCACCGACGACCGCCGGAGGAAGGACCCCGAGGTGTTTCAGACGGTCAGCGAGGGCCTGAAAAAGCTCTACAAAAGCAAGCTGCTCCCGCTGGAAGAGCACTACAAGTTCCATGAATTCCACTCGCCGGCACTGGAGGATGCGGACTTCGACAACAAGCCCATGGTGCTCCTCGTGGGGCAGTACTCCACTGGGAAGACCACCTTCATCAGGTAAAACCCGGCTGCCTGCCTCCCATCTTCCTGGATGTGTCTGCACCCTCGATGCCCGTGGGTGGTGGGGGGACAGAGGGTGTCGTTGCTAGCCGTGCTACGCCTAAGTCCCTCTTCAGTTCACCTTTCCGTACCCCCGATGCCCATCACCATCTTTCTATTGGAAAGCAACCTCCACTCAAGCTTTGAGAGTGTTCCTTTGGGACAGGGTACGTGAGGTGTCCCGTGAAACACCACCGTGGCAGAAAGCAGCTCAGGGCACATTTGAGTTGTGCAGGCGGGGCATTAGCGTGGAGACGTGAGTCACTGGGGGGCCTTGTTGTCCGTTCAAAGTGCAAAGACTCAAGAAGCCTCGTGCAGGGGATCCTCGCGGCTGCCTGTGTCAGGTTAGCTCCTCTAACGGACATTCTTTTCAACTTGATATAGTTTTTGGGTGGTGGGGCAACCTGCAGCCTACAGAACCTTGAAGTGGGTACTTGGGTTTATAATGGTCGGTCTGTTCCCAAGGGCCACGCTTGGAGGGTAGTTTGAGAAACGTGTGCTCGGGGGGTGCGTGCGTGTGCGCAATAGAGACCTGCCCATTTCCAGGGCTCCAAAAGTAAGACCCATTTTAACTGTGTCTTGCTGTACTGAGGTGCTAGGAGCAGCAGGTTAATTCCTAACTGTAAAGAAAGGGCAACTGCCAGCAGCAGGTTTGATATAGAACTGTCAAAGAGGGTTAAACTCTTCTAACTGGTCTTGGCTACAGGAATAGCTGCTCAGCCAGACTGCTAGCCTTTCTCTTGGGATTATAGCTGAAGTTATGCTGGCTGTGTTTCCGATGTGATTCATAAGATAAATTCTGATATGGCTATGTTGAAATCTATGGAATTACCCAAGTGTAAATCTGGATGCAAGCCACAATGAGCCAGCTCTCTGTTCTATCAGTATTTCATAGTGGAGGACGGAGTTGTGGAGAGTAGAGAGAGGTAAATCAAATTGACTGTAGCTCTTTAGGAGTGACCTTGAGAAAGCAGATATGTTTTTTGTGTGCCTGTTACTTAATGCCACAGCCAGGGCCCAAGAACAGAATGCATTTCTGCTACCTTGTCATGCACCGGGAAAACAAAGTTTGAGTGAAAAGGCTTTTGTTGTGTGAGCAGGTCAAGTAGATGGTGAAAAGGCATGAAGCATTTGGCTCATGGTCAGAAAGGGATTTGATCCTTTCAAAAATCAAAGAGGCTAGCTTCCTACAAAAGTTGTCTGGTTCCAGACTAGATCTTTGTTCTGTAACTTGATACTGAACTTTTTCTGTCCTCTGAGTTACTGGCATTCAGAGCAGAACTTACCCTGAACACAAGGAGGTTGCTGAATATCCATTCCAGAGGTTGCTGGCTGCACAACTAGAGCATCTCTTTGTGATGTTTTTCTCTGGATTCCCAGCATAAGCTTTTCCCTACAGTCTCACCTGCGTGCTGTTTTTAGCAGAGGCTTCCTGCCTTTGCCCCTCTGTGTTCAGTGAAGTCCTTTTTCTGTAAACCTGAGTTGCTCTTGCAAAAAGTTTGGGTGCCTAAAGCATGTTCCAGGCAAAAGCAGTAGATTGAGTTTTTGATTCTGCAGGATGGCAGCAACTCCTTTGCTCTGCTGTCAGCAAACTAATCTGAGCCTCTTTTCAACTCGGGCATTTCATTCATGCCTGTGTCCTTGTGTCCCAGCCTTCTCTGTGCAGAGGGCTGGGATGAGCGCACCCAGGGATTATGGTCAAGCAGAAGTGACCAGGAGCTTCTGCTTCACAAGAGTGCAAAATGGAACTGAGAAGGCCTTTAAGGGTGGCAGAGTTTAAATTTGTGTCAAATAGTGCACGAGAAGGTGAAAGTTGATAACTGTTGGAGAACCCAGGGCCCATTACAGTAGGAGGTACTGGTACTCCAGTATGATACCAACTGACCAAAGGCAGGAGATGCCAGAAAACAGTGTTGCTTATAATAGGCTTCCAGTGTGAGCTTGCAGGTCGTTAGAGAGATGGGATAAGAACCTGATTAGCATTGAGAGTTACTGTCGGGAGGTGAGTAGGGGCTAAAACTGAGAGTGGGGAGGAGTTAAATGGGACTAGGGAAGAAAGTCAGAGGGGAAACAACCATAATGTTTTGGTCAATAATAAGACTGAAACAGCCTCTGGACATCTCTTACATATTCTTGTCAGGATGGGGGATAATCAGTGTTATCCCTCTGTATCCACTCCAGGCATTATACTACCATGCTATTTAGGGAGATGACTTAGTGCTGCTAAACTCATGTGGAATGAACTTAGTCCCAGTTCACCTGGATTCCAGTACACCATTAAAATAAAGGACTGTAGTCACCTGAGATGTGTTTTGTCTTTCAAACATCTTGTACTTGAGGAAACTGATATAAAACAAGGAAGAAATGAGAGGCTCTGAAACATCTAAGTTACAGCACCTTGCAGTGAGGCTGCTCTTTTGTCAGGAGCTGATGGCAGAAAGAAGGCAGTCAAGGTCAGCAGTGAGAAACATTCGTAGAGGCTGAGGGAGGTGGGATGTGAGGTGTGTGGGTCAAAGGCTGTGTAGTGAAACCAGAGCGCTGCTTTGTTTTCAGTGGAACCAGGCTGTTCTCTCCTCTGCTTTCAGGAACTCAGATAACTGAGCTTTATTTTGCTATGTGAAAGATGTAATGCTGTTAACAGCAGCTTTTCCATTCCTGCTTCCTGTGGTATCCTCTCTTCTTACTTGCTCCCTTTTCTCTCCTCAGCGTACATTTGGCTGAGGCTTTCTGTAGGGCTGGAGTCTGAAAGGTTGTGGTGGCAACACCTCTGCCTGTAAATATGATAGCTACAAGTAGGAAGCCACTGGAGCCTGTCTCTGCAACATTATTGCTTTTAGATTTTCTGTAAAAGGGTGGAAGAACAGGACAGAATGTCACTCTCCTAATTAGCTTGAATTCTGAGGACTTTTCTCAAAATAATCCTCGCCTCTGTCTAGCCATCTTGCTAATAAAATGAACAACCCTACCAGAGCACTACTGTCAGCATGGCTTGCTTTACTGGTGTAGCTACCTCTTCCTCCTACAGCTAATCACATGTCCTGGCCCCTCCATTTGTCACAGACTACACACAGAGCTATGGCATGACCTTGTCATGTGACCCTGAACCTTTCATCTCTGCACCAGGCAGTTGTCACCACATCCTCCTGCTCTACCCTTTTCCCTTTCCGCTCTCCATCACCTCTGCTGCCACACATAGCATCCTGCAGGGCTCCTGCATGACTCATGGTGAGCAAATGGCTCCTTCCCCTATGTCTGCAGAACTCCTGCCCTGAGAGCCAGGAGTCTCCTCAGCTGGCTCCTGCGCAGCTCCAAACCTGCCTGGGAAAGGCTGCCCTTAGCCAGGCTGGCACTAAAGCAGCTTTGCTGCCCTTTTGTCACCTGCCCCCTCACCAGGAGCAGCGACAAGCTTGAAGTGGGACAAACAGCTTGGTGCTCCCATCCAAATATCAGCTTCAGACACTTCTCAAAAAAAGCCAATTGACCATAAAAAAAATTTCTGCTTTTGCCTGGAACTCTCTGTAGACTTCCCAACCTGGCTGGAAATTACTGTCACAGGCCCTTGAAGATGTTCAGCAGCCTAGAATGAGGTGTGATGCACTGACAGGGGAAATTGTTCACAGTCAGTGGAGTGTTTTCCACAGCTATTGTTTGCTCTTCTCTCCCAGAAATCCTCACAAATGTGTTGACTGCATATATTCTCTAGCTTGCTTCTGTTAGCAGAGGTAGTCGGTGCTACTGCCTAGCAGAAGTGCTTCCCCCCGCATCAGATGCGTCAATAAATCCCCTTGTATTTGTGCAGCAGACATCCTGCTGTGCAATATGCCCAGATCTTCCAGTGATGCCTTAAAATAGGTGCTGTGATACTAGCCAGTGCAAATCTTCACACCTCTGATTTCATACCATTCATTGCACATTAAGTCAATTAACATTCTCTTGTAGATACTTCTATATAAGAGGGCTTTTGTTGGGAGGTTTGGGGTTTAAGTGTTACAAGAAATTAACACAAATGCTTTGAAACATTAGCTGAGTAGAGCTGTGATGAAATTCTTTTGAATAGTATGGCTGGAGGAAGAGTGTTGCTAATATATGCTTGTATTATATTCTTGGCCTTTCTCTTAAGCTTTGTCTGTAAATGACAAACAAACCTCCCAGGCTTTTTTCTCCTGTTTGTTCAAAAGCAGTCATATTACTCATGCATCTCAAACCTGTGGAAAACAAGCAGGTTAACGTTATGGCAAGGCTGTAACTTGGCATTGGGAGTAAGGTGAGTTTCTCAAACACTTGTCACATTTGACAATTCTTATCACTACCTGTTTTTTTTTCTCTGTAGTATTTGCAAGGGGAGAATTTAAAGGTTTGTTTCTATGGATTCATTGAATGCCCATCTGCATTACTCTTAAATATACTATGTCAGACCAAAACTGAAGTGCAAAGCAGCAGCAGAGGAAAGCGTCATAGCAATGTCCATCAAGGGCTAACATTTTTGCATTGCCATCCAGGAGGCCTGAGCTTTATTTTTCAGTTTCTGGTCAAGTGACTTCTAACCTAGCAAGTAGTTCTTTCAATGTAAAGAGCTTTCCAGGGAGCAGAGCCAAGGATGTTCATATGATGGTCTACAAGAGCCCTTGGTGGGAGAAAAGTAGCTCCTCCTTATTCTCAGCTGCTTCAAGCTGGGGAGAAGTTCCTGTAACTGCCAGGAAGGTGTATTGCAATCACCAGCCAGGGAGGCAGCACACTCCCATTAAGAGAAATATCTTCTATTTGCATTCTGGTGAGCACAAGACTTTGAAATCACTTTGGATGAAAGATATAAGAAAATAAATGATAAAATACTGGAAAAGGGGGTGGTCCTAAGGAAGTTATGGATGTCTTTGCTGGAGTAGTTTTTGCCATTCTGTTATGTGTACCAAGCCAGATAAGTAGCAGTGGTTTGCAGTATGTCCTGGGTATAGATTTGCTTGATTTACCTCTAGATCCAGTTGATTTGCCATACCCACTGGGAACTGAAGATGCATTTGCTGACATGGTGTCAATGTGCTCTGCTGAACAAGCACAATTTTTTGTTGTTCCTTAAACGCTGGATGGTGATTACCTCTAAAATGATGGTGAAAGGAGAAACCGCTGGAGAGTTATCACAAGCCTTCATGCCAGTGGTTCTGTAGTCCCTCACATAGGACCTTACCCTCTCTGATAAGACACACACCTGAATGTACCAATGCTGTTAAGTGCACTAGTCTCAAACATGAAAAAATTCTCAGCCTTTCTGCCATTTCCTTTTTCCCTATGCACTGAATCTACTTATAACATCACAACTATTTTATATTTATCTTTCTACTTATACTTTCTACCTACTAAAGATTAGGTCAAAGCAATGGAAGAGGAAGTGCTGGCTATCTACTGGCAACAAGCAACACGGTATTATACTAACTTCCATAACCTGACAGTCATTATGTTCTTCGTGTAACAATCCAGAGCTCTTCACCAGGTCAGATGGTCCAACACTAACCCACACTGAGAGCTAGAACAGTTCTAGCTCCCTTTTCTAAGCCACATACATGCAGTAGTTTTAGTTTTCAGCACAGGACCAGCAGGTGGGAGGTATTCTGAACACCAATGCAGAGACAGATACAGACACACACCCCCTACCTATCTGACCCCGATGGCATTTGGGCCCTTCCTGAGCCAAAGGGAACTGTCCCGTTTGTGCCACTGACCCACCCTGAACTTGGCGGAGTGACTCAAGATGTGGTGCGAGAGTCCTCTTCAAAGACCTGTAGCCCCATTTCCCTGAAATTTGCCAAAGGAGGCTGCCGGAGGCTTAAGAAATAATAAGGGATGCAGTGCTTACTGTGCTGTTCAGCTTGATAACAGACATTGGGATATATTCCACCACAGCTTAATGCTCAAATGCGCTTAAACAGTTTGTAATGCAGACCTGTAGATGCATTGCAGAAGCACACAAGAAAGGAAACTTTAGACTTCAACAGTCAGGTACACAAGCTGGCATCTGAGCACCTGATTTGGACTGGAGACTAAGCACATTAGTTGGATGAGTCTGCTGAAATGAGGAGCAATGAAGTAATTGGTATTGGCACCAAAGGGCAGTGAGGCTTTGGGATTAGCTCTGTGATTGCAGTGAACGGCTGTTTTTATTTTGCTATGCCAAGTCTGTTACAAATGTATTGAGGAACAAAATACAGAAAATGATCAAACATGATGAGAATCTATTCCCAGCAGCTATAATATTCTCAAATTTTTAATCCACCTGAAATAGGAAAGCTTTAAATGTGGGAATCCTGGGTAGAAAAGCTAGCACAACATTTATCAAACAATTCAAGACAGTGCTAAAAATAGTCTTGTAAGGATCCATACTCTTGAGTTTCATAATGACACTGCAGTCTTCAGTACAACTCATTTAGGACTTAGGCAGTTCATGTGTTTTCTGCACACCCTGTTTCTTTGTCTACAGGTACCTGCTGGAGCAGGATTTCCCAGGGATGAGAATCGGACCAGAGCCTACAACTGACTCCTTTATAGCAGTTATGCAAGGAGATGTGGAAGGAATCATTCCTGGAAATGCTTTGGTGGTGGATCCCAAAAAACCATTCAGGAAACTCAATGCCTTTGGCAATGCCTTTCTAAACAGGTCAGTACTCAAGAAATTAGTTGCTCTGGAGAATAAAGCTAGAACCTAATGAGCAGCATAGCTAGCAGTTTAAAGGGATAGGGCATTACACTGTTCTTTTTTTTCCCCATCCACATGGCTGATGCAAAGCCATTCCAGTCCTACCGGGTGCACATCAGTCACTCAGTGAAAGGCAGATTAACAAACTCAAGTGGCATGAACCTTCATTTTACTTAAACAAAAACACAGCACAGTCTGTCAAGCTCATCATGTAGGAATCTAGAGGTAAGTCCCTTTACTACACTTAGCTCTCCCTTGCTTTTCCTATCTTCCATTCTGCCATCAGTTTAGTTCCCCAAAATTAAGTAGCCCAGTCAGACATAGCCACTGAAGTCAGTAGAGAAGTGGAACTGGCACAATATGCATTTCTCTGCTTTTATTGCATTTTTAAACATTGCTTGAATGTCCCCATTGTAACAAGACCAGTCCCTCTCCCTTCTGATGCCTTATACATATACCCTCAGGTGCAAACTGATGACAGTTCTAATGTCCTTGCCATAAAAGAAAAACCTGTAGCATGGGGTTTGGACAGGGCCTATATGTCATAAGGAATGTGACCTTTCTACCCCTTGGACCTAGCCTAACCGTACTGACTTTTGGATCAAGGCCTTGCAGGAAGCCAGCAGCACACACCCATATCCTAGATGAGCACAGACTGTGCTACAACAGGCAGATGGGGAACAAACTGACTACACCCATCATCGGCGCCTTCCCTGCCTACACAGTGTGGGAGACATTGCAAACATGGCAACTGCTCAGCCAAACAGCTGGGGAAGCTGGGCTTTGGCTTCCTTTCTGACTTCCGAGCTTTGAGAGAATGCAACACCTATCAGCACTGGCCACAGAAGCATGAGTGTAGGCTGCAGTGAGGCAGGGAAGAGGCATGGAGAGAAGCTTGATTAGAGAAGAGGGACCTAGCTGGAATCACTACTACACAGAGAACCTCACAGTGCCTCAGAAAGCAATATCTGATCACTACGCAGGTTTATCATTCAAATTCATCAATGTAGTCCTGCACCAGAGAGACAGATGTTTTCAGTATTTTATAGGGCCCAGAACAACTGCACATGGCCAGCAGTTAGGTCAGGTGACTGCCCCTTCTCTACACCAGGAGAAGGAGGATGTTTTGTCATAAGAAAGAGGCACTCCTGCGTGGAGCACAGAGATAGCAGATGAATAGAACATTGTTCAGAGCAGCTCTGCTGATAGCCAGGATCAGCCACAGCTGACAGTTCACTGCAGAGGAGAAGCAACATCAGGAGCAAGGTGGGCTAAAAAGCAAACACTCCAGAACTGGATGGATTGTGTCCTAAATGCACCCTACTCCTAATACAGTAAGGCATCTCTGTGTCCATTAGCCCAGGTCACTGTATCATGCTGTATTCTTGTTACTTCTCCTTCTTTTGTTACCGCAGAAGGGCAGAACAGTGATTCAGCTGCATCGGGCAGCAGAACTGCAGTCCTGCTAGGAATATAGTGAGTAGGTACAACAGCTAATTAACCCCTTTTCTGCTGACATTAAAAAAAGGGGGTAATGATTTCTAAACTGACAGAAGAAAACATGCTAAGGGAGGCTAGCTCAGCAATGTGAGCATTACAGTGCTGAAAATGCAGATGGTAATACTTGACTAATTAGGAAACTTAAGTACATGCAAGAATTGACATGGGGGAGCCAGAAATTTAGCAGATGAAAGTCAGGGTGCACCCACTAGACTGGATCAAGCCACCTACAATTAATCCTGTTGTGGGCCTGTCTTCTTGGCAAGAGATGATGCGGAGCTATCTCTGCCTTGTATTTATCTTGCTGCTGCTGTGTGCTTACTAAGGCACTAACCTCAGTTAGGAGGTTGTAAGTGGGAAATTTTAAGTAGGCAGAGGTACCAGGAGCAACCCCTCTAAGATAAGGGAGTAACCATGGGCAAGTCTACTTTAACCTTGGGTGGTTAAAGGTAATGATGGCCGTGGGCACCAGTGTAAAAGGAACAGAGCAGCAAAACGCAGTAGCATTCACACAGACCATGACAGTCTCAACTGAGAAGCAGCAGCCCATTGCACCTGTCCTGTGGGGTGCAGAGCCTGCTGCTCTAGGAGTGAGCATCCAGCCTCAGCTGGTACTGCCTTCCCATGCACTGGGAGAGTGGGATCTGCTGCCTTCTAGGAAGCAAGGAAAGCTTCAGGATTTGAAGCAGTCAGGATTTGGCTGGGAGACAGCAGCTAAGTGTGCTTCAGAGAGGTTTTTTTTTTCCCTCCCTCCTTCATTCCCAGAAGCTGGAGCAGTTGCCTATACCTTCCTGGATTAGGGCAGAGATAGATCTGAAAAGATAGCAGCTCTGCAGTACCATGCTTTGACCCTGTCTCTCGTTCTCCTTTACTTGCCCCAAGTGGTTCCTTGGTATTCCAGTGCTGCTGATGGTACTCCAGCAATGGAGGGATCCCAACAGAGAAATTACAGGTTGCACCTTGTTACCAGGAGGATTTGTTTGGCACCAAGGGCCTGGAGCAAACTCAGGAATCTCAGTCACTACTTTCGTATCACTTTGGCTTGGTTGCAAGATTCCTCCTACCCCCAAATTCTATCTTGGTATTGACTCCACCTTAGCATCCTACTTCTGTGGTGTCAACAGCAGGAGACATCATGCATAACAGGTTCCTCCTTCATCTCCATGCTCTGCCTGTAAAGTTAGTGAAAGTCTAGTTTGGAACCATGCTCTTCCCTTCATATGGCCCCAAACAGAATTAGGTCATGCTCCCCAAGGTCCTGCATTTCTGCCAGGATGGCAGCAGCTTTAACAACCTTGCCTACAGTGCCAGAATGCACTTGCTCATGCTGGCCTCTGACTTACATCTGACATCTCTTGTGTGGTACTTTCCATAGAGAAACTGATGGAAAATTCCCTTGTCTGAGCTGTTTAATATTAGACCACAGGGAGTGCTCAGGGCTATAATAATGGAGAGCAAACCTAGGCTGACCAGAAAGGGGAATAACAACAAAAGGCTCTGGAGATCATGTTTACTACTGTGCCTGAAACTCAACAGGACAATCAAGCCAGCCCCCTGCTTCTACATGAGATATTACATATTCAGAAATGCTCCCTTTTGCTGACTGTGGATGTGGGGAAAAGAGGCTGTGATATGTGATTTGAAATAGCTGACAGCTTCAGAGAGAAGACAGTCATCTAACCCGTAAGAATTCATTTTTCAGAATCTTTTTGGAGTCATACAAGTAGAAAATAAGGGTGGGGTTGTAGCATAGCCTGGGGGTTCATAGCTGCAGAGACTTAGGAGAACCAGCCACTTGGAGTGCTGGAGAGCTCTGTCTGCCTTGACTGCATGTAGTGGCCCTTGTGTCATCCCCCATCCTTTATGTGGTTCTGCTTCCTCCCACATTAACATGTTTTTTATACCTGGATGTCACACCAGCCTATTAATATGCATATTTACACACATTTATAGCATGAAATTTTACTGGAAGCTATGTAGGTGGATAGGCTTTTATTGTCCTTTGCCTTTACCAGCAACTGAAATGGATGAGCTGCAACCCACTAAGAACAAGCACAAGTTACTCTTCTTAGGCAGTGATTTGCATAGATGCAAGATAGGGAACAACTAGCTAAAGAGCAGTTCCACAGAAATTGAGCTGTAGAGGAGGGAGAAGTGAATTACAAACTGAATGTAAGTCAATAGTGTCATACTGGTGTTGAAAAAGCAAACATCTTGCTGATATGTGTAAACATAACTGTCATCTGTAAGAGATAAGGAGCAATCCATCCACTGTGTTGACCACTGGCAAGGTCACAGCTGCAGTACCACATCAGCTTGGGGCATCCTGTCTGAAAAGATATGTGGAGCAGCTAGAGAGAACTGAAAGGGCTGAGGAGGAACTAACCCAAACTGTTTTAATTACAAGGAAAGACTGGAAAACTAAATCATCTTCCGTGTCTGTGTTTGAGACTGAAAGGCATTGTAGCATGTGAGATTTACATAAGTTAAGAAAATGAGATTTTGCTATAAGGATAATTAAGTAATTGAGTAGAGTCTGCGTTGTTATGATTTTGAAGAACACTTTAGATAAGTGACTGATCCTGCCTTGACTGATCGGCCTCTTAAGATCTCATGCTGCCTGTGGCACGCTTTGTCTGTTTGTTAGACCAGATTTAAAACACTTTTAAATCCTATAATATTTGGTGATTATTTTTTTTTTGCTTTTTTTAAAAACAATTTATTTCAGTTCACTTGAGTTCAGGACTCTGCAGGGAAATCCTTAAGTGAAGAAAAACAAATATCACTCACTTCTTGCTAATATCTAAACAGCAAATGAAAACATTTGGATCTCTACATTTCCATTAATAATTCACAATTTGGGGACTATAAAAAAAAAGTAAAAACCACCCCCACCCCTCAAACCCTTGTCATCGGTCATAACTGAGACCAGGGTTCCAGAAGCAGGAAAATAAAGTGCTTAGTTCAGGCTTCTTATTTTTTTAAATCAAGAGTAGCTCCAACTGAAGACTTGTAAATGAGATCAGACTCTGGCTTGTCCTATGCTGCCAGTGATGTTCAGCACATCATAAGTATCTTTTCGTTTTTATTTTAAACACATTTATTTTCACACAGGTTTGTCTGTGCCCAGCTACCTAATCCTGTGTTAGAAAGTATCAGCGTCATTGATACACCAGGAATCCTTTCTGGAGAAAAACAGAGAATTAGCAGAGGTAAGTCTTCCAACTGACAGTAGTGAAAACTAAAAGGATTCTATGTGAATTTCACCTCAAGCTGTAGACAAAAATGCTAGTAGGAGCCTCTCCTCTCAGGGAAGGTTGCTGTCAGGGTCAGTGTTACCTGTGTCGCAGCCCAGTGTTTCCTGGTGCAATAGATTTCGAGCAGAAAGACTCAATTAATACACATGTGCTTTGCAGAAACACTTGCTTTCAGTGACTTATTGATGAGCCATAGGCAAGACTTCCATGCTGATCAACGTGGTTTCTTTCCAGTTGACCTAGCAGGTTTCTTGCAGTGTCTGGGCTGCCTGAATATAGCACAGGACTGGATTTGTCTTAAGAGCCATTGGCACCCAGGTTCTTCATTGCAGTGAGGAATCTGGAAATCCTGAGGACATTGAATGGATCTGATGAATAACACAAAGTCTCTTAGTGAACTTTTGTGTGTCTCAGGCTGACCCTATGAAGTGGGCAACATCTTGAGACTTTAAACATAACACCTGTGGGTGTTTTCTTACTCTGTAAGGTGGTAGTGGCATAGCTTATGTTTCTTGTGGGTTCCTTGGGTAAAGCTGGTAGGTATGCATCGTTTCATTGGAAGAAAGCCAAGAAGGGTAATGACAGCATTCATATTTGGGAAGATTAGTTCTCATTCACACCACCTATTAACAATGCACAATTAAGTTTCAACAGTACAGGCTGTACCCAAAGTGCTGAGGCCTTTCCCATATTTTGGTTTGCTGTCCAGTACGATTTCTGATAACTCATGCCTTTCCCACTTCAGTAACACTGTCTTGCATTGAAATTGTTCCTGGAAATTTCTGCTTCTCTTTTAATTGAGCAGCCACCTTGCATAGAGCCAGATCTTGTTTGTTTTATTGGAATCTTCCATCACAGGTACCTTAGCCAAAGAAGTGTCAATATAGCTATAAAGGACAGCTAGAGTTAGCTGGAAATTCACATTAAGCTTTTCCAGCATGAGTCTCTGCACTGCGAAGGGATTATAAATTCCTTCCAGGCAGGCTAGAAAAAGTAGCAAGTTGCACAAGCCTTCATCAGAAGGTTGAAAAACATACTGTGCAAGTGTTCTTCCCTTCAGCCTGAAGTGTTTGAAAGTAAAGATAAACAAATTTTATATTATGTGGTGTAAACATTTTTTCAGTCAGAAAAATGCCCCTGAAAGCAACCAGTTCTCTCGGGGAACTATCACTGTGAAGAAAGCTTGCTTAGCAGGAAATATTTTCGTTCTTAAAGAGAAAAAAAATGCTGTGAGTCAAAGCAGACCCATTTCAATACCCCCAAACAGTTTTCATAACCCCTATTCCAAATATCCTCAGAAGGTCAAATCCTGACATATATTGCAAGATTTTTCCTGGGTTTTTTTCCCTATTTTTCCTAGAAATATCCTCCTGCAAAATGTAATAGTCCTCAGAATTAAGCATTTAAGTGACTGACTACAGTGTGTGGTCGTTCCACCCTTTTGCTAGGAGGTGATAACACTAGATGGCGCACAGCCATCTCCTCCTCATCCTGCCATCCCAGGAATTTGCTTTGCTACACCTCTAACCAGATAAGGGGGCTGCCACAAGCTGGCTGTCAACTCACCTAATCACAGCAGTTAAAGCTAGGTAGGTGGAATCTCAATATACAGCCTGGATATACCAGGACAACCTGAAACTGCTCAGGTGTGCCGCATCAGATGGCTTTTCAATAGCTACAGGACAAGATTCTCATCTGGTTTAAATCAATGTAGCTTTGTTGAAGCTGGCAGAACTCCAGCAGTTTCTGTCTGCAGGGGATCCAGCCCAGAGAGCAGTCAAGAATGCTGAGGTGCTTATGTTTAGGAAGGGCTGCTGCCAGGCATTGGCTTGAGCTTATCTCAAGGAAGCTGGTGTTTGAAAGGGAGTGCTCCCGTGGAAGAGGAATAAGAAAAAAGTGGTGAGGCTGGGGCCATTGCCATTAAGTTTATAAGCCAGCTATCCTCATTAGCCAGTTGGTTTGGGAGGTAGATAAAAGCAATAATGTGGTTTCTAGGCAGAAAAATAAGACTGTGCTAAAAACTGCTGACAGAAGGACATGCTCCAGCCCTTCTGTACCTTCTCAACCTGCTTGGATTTCACTTGGGAATGAAGTAAGGCTTCCCAACAGACAATTTGATGGGTTTTTTTTTAACTGCTGGGAATAAGGGAGCTCTTACCCCATTGTCTGTCTGTAGTAGGTTTTAAGACCCTCAGACTAGAGTACCTGTGATGCAAGATCAGGGAAGAGAGCTTTGTTAGGAAATTGAGGGGAAAAGTAAAGATGCAAAAGATATGGCAGTCTTTCCCAGTCTGCCTATCCCATGAGAATCAGCAGCATTTCTAAAAATTTCCTCTCACTGGGAACATCACAAGTCTGTCTCATTTCCCATTAGATGTCAAGAGCATTAGCTAATCTATACAGTGCCAGCTTAGCAGAATACCATGATATCAAAGTTTAGCAATCCATGAGGGCCAACTTATAGCCCTAAATTTCAAGGCAATAGCTGTTCCTGTTATTGAATCGATGTTTCAAGGAGCAGGAGTGAGGAAACTGGGTTTAAAGGAATGATTCAGGGACCAAGACTAGGTTCTGAAGCTTCTCATTTGTCTTAACTCTGAATTAAATTCACTGCCTTATTGTTGTTGGAAAGACTAGCATGACCGATAACACAATCCCTTTCCTTCTATGGACAGATAGTGTGCGGAGGCACTAGTGTGTCAGTGTGTGTCACTAGTGTGTCACTAGTGTGACTGCTAGCAGCAGTCAGCCTCATGCAGACAGCAGCAAGGCTTTGCAAATGAGTAGTGAGCTTTCCTCCAAGGAATGCTGTGTAATCCTGAGTAATAGAGCTCTGTCCTGGTTCCCTTCCAGGTACACTAGTACATGATCATAAGAGCCATCTTCCCCCCACAGAGCAGCCCATAGAGTTTCCTAGAAGCAGACTTGAAGGTTTAGGCCTATCAAGCAGTTGAGGATAATGCAGTCTGTCATAGTTGAAGTCCATTTCCTCTTGGCATGCAATGAGATCACCAGCACTGATGTGGCTGCTACTATTTTGGTAAAGTGTAGCCAGAGAGCTCCCTGCAGTGATTTGTTCTACTGAATCATGGAATCATCTGGTTGGATGAGACCTCTGAGATCACAGAGTCCAACCGTAAGTGACTCCCTACTAAACCATATGCCTAAGAAACTCATCTACCCATCTTTTAAACACCTTCAGGGATGGTGACTCCACCACCTCCCTGGGCAACCTGTTCCAATCCCTGACTACCCTTTCAGTGGAGAAATTCCTCCTAATATGCCAGGGGAGGTTTAGACTGGACAACTTGCGGCCATTTTCTCTCATCCTATCACTGTCACTTGGGAGAAGAGATCGGCACCCACCTCATCACAACCTCCTTTCAGGCAGCTGTAGACAGTGATGAAGTCTCTCCTCAGCCTTCTCTTCTCTAAGCTAAACAACCCCAGTTCCCTCAGTCTCTCCTCATAAGAGTTTATTCTCCAGCCCCCTGCTCAGCCTCATTGCCTTCTCTGCACGCGCTCCAGACCCTCAATGTCCTTCTTGGAGTGAAGGACCCAAAGCTGAACCTGGCACTCGAGGTGCGGCCTCACCAGCGCTGAGCACAGGGGCACAGTCACCTCCCTGCTCCTGCTGGCCATGCTGTGTCTGACACAGGCCCAGATGCCATTGGCCCTCTTGGCCATCTGGGCCGCTGCTGGCTCATGTTCAGCTGCTGTCAGCCAACACCCCCAGGTCCTTCTCTGCCAGGCAGCTCTCCAGCCTCTCTTCCCCAAGCCTGTAATGGTGCACGGGGTTGTTGTGTCCCAAATGGAGGACTCTGCCTTTGGCCTTGTTGAACCTCATCCTGTTGGTCTCAGCGCATTGATCCAACCTGTCCAGATCCCTCTGCAGAGCCTCCCTTCCTTCAAGCAGATCCACACTTGCACCCAGCTTGGTGTCGCCTGCAAATTTGCTGAGGGTGCACTCGATCCCTTCATCGAGATCATTGATTAAGATATTGAACAGGACTGGACCCAGCACTGAACCCTGGGGAACACTACTTGTGACCGTTTTCCAACTGGATTTAACTCCATTTACCACAACCCTTCGGGCCCGGCCATCCAGCCAGTTTTTAACCCAGCAGAGGCTGTGCCTGTCCATGCCGATGGCAGCCAGTTTCTCCAGCAGGATACTGTGAGAAACAGTGTCAAAGGCTTTACTGAAGTCTAGGACCTGCCTTTTGTGAACCCATGTTGACTGGGCTGATCACCCAGTAGTCCTGTGCATGTTGTATGATAGCACTCAAGATAATCTGCTTCATGACCTTCCCTGGTACAGAGGTCAGACTGACAGGCCTGGAGTTCCCTGGATCCTCCCTCCAACCCTTCTTATAAATGGGCATAACATTTGCCAGCCTCCAGTCTAGCAGCACTTCTCCAGTCAGCCAGGACTGCTGGTAGATGAGGGAAAGGAATTTGATGAGAACCTCTGCCAGTTCGGGTGGATCCCATCTGTCTCCATAGACTAGTGTGCATCTAATTGGCCAAGCAGGTGTCTAACTAAATCCTCCTGAATTGTTGGAACTTCGTTCTCATTGCCTTCTTGTTCAGGGGGCTGAGTATCCCGAGAGCATGTTACCTTACTATTAAAGACTGAGGCAAAGAAGGCAATTAAGTACCTCTGCTTTGTCATCCCTCATCACTACTGTCCCTCATGCATCCAGTAAAGGAGGGAGATTCTCCTTGATCCTTCTGTTATTAATATATTTGAAGAAACATTTTGTATTTTCTTTCACCAAACTGTCCATTTGACGTTCTAGTTGTGCTTTAGCCCTTACAATTTTCTCTCTGCATGATCTCACCTCCCACATATAGTCTTCTAATGAGCTCATGTATTTCTTCCATGGTGTCGCAAGTGTTGTAGCTAGACCCCTAGGATATACAGCTTTCATTTACAGGCCTGGTGGGAAGTGTTCTCAGGATGTCATTGCCCTTCACTACTTCTGTGTTATCTTTGCCTAGAGAACAGCCATTTCTCTTTTGGTCTTTTCCACATACTAAGTCATGGATATATGTCCACATCTAAAGAACCAGTCATTGGATTGCCTTGTATCACAGTATCACAAGGCTGGAAAAGACCTTTGAGATCATCAAGTCCAGCCTATGACCCGACACCAACACCTACTCATCATCTAAACCATGGCACTAAGTGCCTTATCCAGTCTCTCCTTAAACACCTCCAGGGACGGTGATTCCACCACCTCCCCGGGCAGCGCATTCCAATAGCCAGTCACCCTTTCAGTAATGAATTTTTTCCTAATATCGAGCCTAAACTTCCCTTGACGAAGCTTGAGACTGTGTCCTCTTGTTCTGTCACTGGTCGCCTGAGAGAAGAGACCAACAACCTGCCTGACTACAACCTCCTTTTAGGTATTTGTAGAGAGCAATATGGTCTCCCCTGAGTCTCCTCCAGGCTAAACAACCCCAGCTTCCTCAGTCGCTCCTCCCAGTGCCTGTGCTCCAGCGTCTTCACCATCCTCATTACTCTCCTCTGGACATACTCCAGCATCTCAACATCTTCCTTAAACTGAGGGGCCCAGAACTGGACACAGCACTCAAGGTGCAGCCTAACCAATGCTGAGTATAAGGGGATGATAACTTCCCTAGTCCTACTTGACACACTCTTCCTGATGCAGGCCAGGATACCATTGGCCTTCTTGGCCACTTGGGCACACTGCTGACTCATGTTGAGTTTCCTGTCCACCAGCACTCCCAAGTCCCTTTCTGCATGACTGCTCTCCAGCCACTCTGTCCCTCAGTCAGTGTCATCTTTTATTGTTTCCAGCTTAGCAAGAGGCAACAGCAGGCTGTGCAGATGTCCATAGGGGACATGGTTTGGGCTGCTTTGATGATTTGGTAAAAATAGTTATGTGTGCATTTGTAAAACACATTTCTGGTGTCACATAAATGAGCTCAGGCCATCATGCTGGGAGATGAGAAAGTAACAACTATACATAAATACATAAGGACAAAGAGGAGGACCACAGATCAGGTCATACAGTACAGCAGGGCAGGAGTTAGGGCATCCTCATAATTCATCCTTTTGAGCAGTCTCTGCTGTGCTAATAGAGTCACCTGGTAGTATCAACTCATGTGCTTCAGTAGCAGTGCCATCCCTGGGGGGCTGAATTTTACACACTCTGCAAACTGACAATCTTGACCTACGTGTGCCCCGAGCTGAGTAGATCTAAGTCTGCCACATTCAGTGATGCCCTGGCCAAATTGTATTTGATCCCCGTTTCAGGTTAGTACTTCCTGAATACATCCTGAACACTTAGTTCATCTTCAGTCTATATATGTCACCTCCTTCCTTTCCCACATTAGCGATGGGCATAAGATCCTAGCCAGAAGGAAAGGACTGGCAGCATTATTCTCCATCAGCTGTATTTCCAGTACACACTGTTCTAACCTTTTTCCATCATCCCACCAAGTTCCATTTGTCTGGCTGCAGTGCAGCCCAGGCTTCCCATAGCCAAGGAAACCACACACTAGCCTTGTTGACTCTCCCAGGAAGGAAGAATTCCCAATGACAGCAGCTTCAGCACCAGGGATATTTAGTCACTTGCCAACCTGACAGTGAGAAGAAAAATGCTAACAGTCTTAGGCAGTGCAGAGCTCTCAGACTGGCTGTGTCTCAAATATCCATGCTTGGAAGAAAAAGCAAATTTGAAGGGAATTGATGTGCTCTAGTTTCGTGCAACATTGTTTTAGGATACAATGGCAACAAAAAATATTTTTTTCTGAAGGCTTTCATCACTTGTGCTAGCAACAGACTGAGACGCAATTGAAAGCATCCACCCTAATGGCATCTAGAAGGGAGGCATTTCAAGTATTTGCTATAATACTCCCCACTGGTAATACTTGCTTATATTTGTGTTTTGCTGTACTGGTTAGTTTTGACTTCCCCTTTCACCTCCATTACTGCAGTGCAGTAGCCACTCTGCCAACTTGCCAGACTTTATCACAGTCTCACAAACACATACCGTTCCACTGACAGGCTCAGTTTCTACAGTCACACAGTTCTGCATTTCCTCTAAGAGCAACAAAAAAATGAGCATAGAATCTGTGTAGTTCTGCCTCTTTTTATTCCTAGAAATATGTGAAGCTACAAGCCTAATGTTTCTGATGTGAAAGCGGGATGCAAACAAAAGCTCATGAATATATTTGGGGTTTGGGAAAATGAAACTGTGATTTGTTCAGGGTGAGGAGAGGGGGGAGGTGCTATCCTCATGATTTGCATTGGAAATACTGCTGGTTTGCATTTCCAGAACTAAAAGATAAAATAATTAAAAGAATGGATATTTAATAGTTGCACAGATAGAGAGGGCTGTGCTCACACTCACACACACAGCCTGTTATCATATAGCAAATACTTAATTTTTGTCTGATTTTGAACAGTTGATCAATTTCTCCATTTTAGCATCTAATGTGCACTCCAGAAATATCCTAAATATGTTTCATCAAGAAAAGATGGTCATGACCATCTGTATTTCATCAATTTTAATTATTTATGCCCATCGTATTTTTTCAGCATGCTGAGTAGCAATGTAGAAAGACTGTCATTGGTAGCAGCTATCAGCTACTGATGGCCATTTAGGCCAAGTTTTAAACGTGATTTCTCCTCATATTTAAACTATGTGTACTGGAAGATTTTAGTTTGTGGTTAGGCACAAGTAAAAAGTAAAGAAAATAATAAAACTTCCTTGGAATTCCAACTGTGTGTCACCACTTCTCTGCACTGACCTCTCTGGGAAACTTGGCATATAGTCAGATGCCTTCTGAGGTCTCAAAATCTGGCTAGGAGCTGTTTTGAGGATTGGCCCAAGTACCAGGAAACACTCAGCCCGTGTGTCACAACTGACAAGATACAAGGTCCAAGAAAAAAGAGACTATAGAGACTGTGCCTGTAACTTTTTATTTAACAAATTAAGAAAATCAACTGCCATCACCTTCAAAATAGTTCCCTTCTGAGTTGACACACAGCTGCATATGATGCTGCCAATGTTCAAAGGAATTCCGCAGATCATTTTCTGAAAGGCTGTTGAGGATCTGTGTTGCTTTTGCTTTCACATCCTCTACTAAAAGAACACCTTTATGGCCTTGAAACACTGATTTGATCTTTGGAAAGAGGGAGCCAAGGCCCGGTGATTAGGGTGGATACTCAAGCATTGTGATACTGTTATTAACTAAAAACTGCTTCACAGATGAAGCTTTGTGGGCTGGCACACACTGACTTTTTCTGTCTATATATGAGCATGCGTCCACTTGTACTGAGTGAAGTGATCAAGTTGAGCCATGTCTCTGTGACAGGTTAGAACACGTTCTACAACCTTCTCTGTCTGTCTCCTACTCTTGGTTCCTGAGCTATAGCATTAGTCTTGGGTGTTTTGTGTCGGTCCTCGTATGAACGTGTAGAGGGGATAAGTTCTGCTGTGTGCATATAGAAGCTAAAACAGGCTGTCATAAGGACACTTTGCTCTAGACAGTGCTGTCATCAGTTTTGCTCTATCTGGCTTGAATGTGTCTAGTGAGGTTTCACTCAGTTTCCACTGACATAAAGCAAGAGACCTGCCAGGCTATGAGTTTCTTCCCAATCTTGAAATTCTTGTAATAAACAACATGAAAGCGAAAGGCCATAGTCTGCCACTTCAGGTACTGGTTAATGTAATTGTTAGCATTAGAAATATGAAACCAGCCCATCTTTCCTAGCTGAGAACATGGGCAGATTTGCTGTGCTTTGAGTCCCTTTGCCTTTGCTTTGAAACCTTTAAGTCTCTAAAGCGTATGTAATGTTTCCCTTACTTGTACTTTACAAAGGGAGAAGAAATGCAGAGCACTGGCTGGAAGATGTAGCTGTCTCAGTGCTGTGAATCACCAGCTCCAGGACAGATTATTTCTTTAAGTATAGGCAAAGGCAGAAGTAATTGGCAGGCTGAGACCTGCTTTAGAAATTACGACATATGACATTCGTAGAAATCTTTTAATCCTGAAGGACTTCTGTCTGCTTCCCAACATGCCCACAGATAGACATTACAGGAGTCTCTTTACATCCCCTTGGAAGGCAGCCATGTCCAGAGTATGGCAGCTTTTTACGAAGATGGTTTAGGATGAGCTGCAGTGAGGTATATCCAATGCCCACCCCTTGCTTTTCATCTTCCTTTCTGTCCTCTACTTGTTGGCCCCATCAGCTCCGCACCTGGAGAGAAACTTCCCTAAGTTGCTGGTTTTCCCCTCAGTCCACCCATTTCATCTCATATTCTTCCCCAGCACCCTCCTTCCTCTGCTGCGCCATCCTTCCCTGGGTCTCATACCACCCACCCTACTCACCACTCATTTTGTATGTCCTCAAAGGGATGGTTCACTTCTCCCTCCCTTCCTCACCTGGTTTTCTTCTTACTGTTGTATTGTCTTCCTTCTCCATCTGTCACCACCAGGTAATACCTGATACATTTCTCCCATCCAGTGTGGGCTGCCTCCTGTTCTGTTATTACATAGCCTGCTTCCCTGGACTTGGAAGGACCTTCAGGCAGTACATCACCGTGATGGGTTAGACTAAGTCTCCAAACCCTCTTATTCAATTTAAAAACTCTGATCAAATCATTGGCTCCCTGGAATAGGCACTCATTTCCAAGAGCTGTTCCCTCTCTAGGCAGTCAGTGTTTGCAGCGCCCACTTTCCTGTCTTCTGGTGCTGTCCTCAGTCAGACACACAGAGCGAATCCATGAGTTGATTCACAGCCGTAAAACTCTGCATTATAGAGGGCTGCGATCTAGTGAATTTTCAGCCTCTGGATAACACCAGCTTTTGAAGGATAAGAAGGGAGTTCCCAGTGATTAAAATTCAGCAGGAAGGAGGCAAATTGCTAAAAGCAGCAGCAAAATTTTAAAAAGTGGTGACAGCAGACTGTGAGAAATCTGGTACGAAACAGCAGCTTTGGGTTTTTCAGCATTTCTTGATCTTACTGTTCCCATTCCATTCCACCCAAGCTCCTCCTCCACAGGAGCTGTGGAAGAGGCAGGATATCCAGTAGTGTGCTCACTATCAAACAAAAAAAGCCAAACAGACCAAATCGACCAATAGTGTAGCTACATGGTGAGAAGTGCTGAACCAATCCATACACTCTCATTTCTGGTTTATATTGGCTTAAAAATGTTACAGACCGGCAGATTTCATGCTGGGTAAGGTATCCTCCACCTTCGCACAGTCAGCATAAAGACCGTATTGTGCTTAGTCTGACTTGGCAGAAGTGTCATTGCATAATTCTGCCAGATCTTTGTGAAACACATACTGCCACTTGTCACTCACTGTATGTTACTGTAGCAATTGGAAACACAAAAAATGTCTGAGCAAATATTAATTCCCTTTTTTTGTTGGGAAGAGCGACATTTTTGTTCATGAATAGGAAAGAGAGACTCACAGAATAGATACCCTCTAAGTGGTACTGTGGATCCAAGCTTAATACATGATAAAATCAGAGCTAAGCACCTAAAGATACTTTTGGATAAACCCTGAGACCGAAACAGACCAAAGGGCTCAGTCCAAAGCTACCACCTCTTTTTTTTTTTTTTTTTTTTTTAAAAGTAATCAGTCCCCCATTTTACTGAATCACTAAAACATGAGCTGAGTGTCAGGTGCAGACGCTTCTCCACCTCATTCTAACCTTTATTAACACAACAGAGAGCCAGTGGCTGTTCCACTACTGCCAAAGGGAAACTTATCCACATGATACGTGACAGGACATCACTGTAGCATTACAAGGTGCCCTAGAGAGCACAACTGTTCCCCCTTGATCTCTCCAAGAAAAATGCTGGTAGAAGTAATCATGGAGCAATTCATACAAATGCCACCTTGACCAGAAAGCATGAGATTTCAATAAGATTTGTCAAGATTAAATGCACAAACATCTCCAAAGTTGTCCTGACTCATTGCTTCCATGGTGAAAAAACAAGCTGTGTTGCTCTGTGTATGAATAATAAACTATCCTGCTATGCTAAATGACTTCCAGTACAGCCCAGGCAGAACTGAGCATTAGATGTATGTGCATGCCATGTTTAGCAAAGGTTTGGTTTTGGAGGTTTTATTGGTTTGGTTCGGTTGTTTTTTGGGGGGATGACTGTTCCCCCATTTGCAGATTCACTGATGTGCTTGCAGAGGGACACTGATGTGCTTGCAGTCCAAGGGAAATGAGATACCAGCTTTGAGTCTGCCCTGCTGCCAGTGCCTCCTAGTGCAATCTGGGAAGGAGTCAGCGTGCATTCATTTATAGCAGATACGCAGTTAGACCCATGGAGGTGAGCTCTTTGCAGTAAGAACATCAAAGTTTAAAAGGCTGTTAATATCTGAAAGCAAGCAGGACCGAGTTTATTTCAATTGTAAGAGGGTCTGAGTCATGATTGTTAGTGAGGGCAGACACATGAATGAACTAGGCAAGATATACAGTTACCAATATAATGTATTGGGTGCTCAGCAGGTCTCTGTCAAAGGTAATCCTAATTCTGATGTTCTCAGCATCAAACATAGCAGAGCAAAGACCCAGCATTGCTTGCTGCTACTGGAGAAGGCACCAGCGTCCTAAGTGAGCAGAAGGCTACTGGAGGGACAAACATCTGTCTTCTCCGTCTATGATTTCTGTAGATCCCATGGAAGAGAGCAGAGCAAGCCATCCACATCCAAGAGCTCTATCCTTTTTTCCTTTACCCTCCCACCCCTACTTTTCTTGTAAGACACAAACTATAGCTCACCAAAGCAAACCTGTATAATACTTTTCAGTTATATAAAAGTTCTCAGAGGTGATCAGTTAATATCAATTTAGCGTGATGAAGAGAAGGTTCACACAGGCTTTGCTCCTAAATTGAGCGCCAGGATTTCACCCTGATTTGCTTAGTCACAAAGGAGAAAAAGCCAGCATCAAAAATCAAGATCAGAGCTCACCAATCATCGCTTCTGTAGTTCTGACCTAATGGCTAGGTTGCACTGATTGTCCTCTAGGTTTTGGAGAAGGCAGAAAGAAAAAAGTGTGGGGGGAGGTAAAAGCAGCAGTGAACTAATTATCATGCATTTATTCATGAAAGCCAAGATTATAGTAGAATGTTAAAGGATTTGAATGTGAATAGAATATACTTTGTTGTCATCTCTCCTAACAGAGTGCAGCACTCCAGCAACACGGATAACCCCAAATGTTGCACAGTATAGGAGAATCTGACATAGCAGATGAAAAGCACCAGTCTCTCAGTGAGGCATTAAAGAAGGTGAAAAAACACCACAGAGCTAGGAAAGAAGGTCATTATTCTGCTGTCATTGCTGTTTTAAAAACACCTCCACACACAATTTATCATGCCCTGTATTGCCTAGAGATGGACCCAAGTCTAACACTGTGCATCCATTATACTTAGTCCTGAGGCATGTGAAATTTAAATTCACAATTCTTGGCTTGAGTCCACCTCTGCTGTCTTCTAAGCATCAAGTACTCAGCAAAGTAAACACAACTTATTTTGCTTTCCGCCCATGCAGCAGGTATGATGGAATGATTACTCAGGTAAGGTAGTTTATTTGCATCCTGGGTTTTGCATTGGATGGGACAAAGTTACTCGCACACAACTAGAGAAGACCTGAGAGTTACTGAGCATTAGAGAGATGCATCTCAAACCAGACTAGATGCAAGTAATGCAGTTATCTAGCTTTCTACAACTTGCTGGTTGTGCTAATAGCCAGTAGTTCAGACACTAGACCTTTCTTGTTGCCACATGCAAGACTTCTGCAGTAGATGTTTGAATATCACAGTTTCTTCATGATAGGCATTTGAATGAAGCATCTGTAGCACAAGTGCAAGATTTCTTTGAGTGATCTCTTAAGGATAGCTTTCTTTATTATCTATGCACGTCTTGGGCATTTCAGTGTGAAGGGGAGTGCCTCATCTCCACCTTCTTTGGGACAAGGAATGATGTTTCCCATTTCTCTTATCAAGCTACCTGATCTGCTGGGGAAGCTTTTTCTTTGCAAGCTTACTCTCAGATGGCATAGTTCAGTTACAGCAAGCAAGCTTCTCCTATGCATGTGCATCTCTGCTTTTCCTCCACCTCTTGCAGGTTATGACTTTGCTGCTGTATTGGAGTGGTTTGCAGAGCGGGTTGACCGCATCATTCTCCTTTTTGATGCACACAAGCTGGATATCTCTGATGAATTCTCTGAGGTCATCAAGGCCCTGAAGAACCATGAGGACAAGATGAGAGTTGTTCTGAACAAGGCAGACCAGATTGAGACTCAGCAGCTGATGCGGGTGTATGGTGCCCTCATGTGGTCTCTGGGGAAGATAGTCAACACTCCTGAGGTCATCAGGGTCTACATTGGGTCCTTCTGGTCCCATCCGTTGCTTATCCCCGACAACCGCAAGTTGTTTGAAGCAGAGGAGCAGGATCTGTTCAGGGATATCCAGAGCCTGCCCCGCAATGCAGCCCTGAGGAAGCTGAATGATCTCATCAAGCGAGCACGGCTGGCCAAGGTGGGTGATCACATAGAAGAACCAAAGCATTCTGTTTGGGCTGTCTGCAGTATGCAGGCGATGAGGAAGTGGTTTGGGCCAGTTCAGCTTGCAGAGCTGGTGAATCCTACTCTTTTTTTCATCCCGTTTCACTCAGGCCCAGCATATTAGTTCAATGCACTTCAAGGAAGAAAGCAGCTCTTTTGCTTTGTACATCAGTCGTGACAGGCCAGAAGATACTCACAGGTCAAAGCAGGTAGCACTTGAGGAGATGTGGAAAGCATTTGCTCTATAGTAGCAACTTGAGAATTAGGACCAAACCAGTATGTCAGAATCACACACCAAGAGAATTGGTAAACTCTAGGTCTCTTGCCTTAAACTTTCTTAGCTGAGAGAGATGCACGCAGAGGAGCTGGAATCTCACACAAGAATAGCAAATAAACTTGCCATGAGTCTGGAAAAATAGCTGTCTGGGCACTGCCAGAAATTCTGTCTCTGAATACTTGAAGTGAGCTGAGTGAACCCCCTAGAATACAGGGAAGAGCCTCGTATCAATTGAGAAAATAGATCAAAAGATTCCCAAAAACTTTCTGTGCAAAAGTCTTCATTTCTGAGATAAAATACTTGATCCACCATTAAAAGAAAGAAAATCAGAATATCACATAACTTAAGGACTCTTATTCATATTAACGCATTAAGCAAAGTTGAGAGAACTCCAAAATCTGTATATTTGGGTTGAACTGGAAAAAGACTATTCTCCAGAAAGCCAGGCCCAATGAAACAAAGAAAAATACTAAAAAAAAATTAAAAAACACTCTCTCCAGGAAGCAAGTGTGAATGAATGTTAGTTTTTGTATGCCCAAGACTGTCCTCACCTTATCTCAGCACAGTCAGAGAGCATAGCTGAGCAACACTTAGCACTGGAGTGATAACCAGTAGATATGGACAAGCTGAGGAGCTGTGCTTGCTGTTCAGGGTGGGACAAGGTAGGGTTTACTCCTAGGCACAGATGCTCTCTCTTGGGAGGATTTTTCTGACTGGTTTTTTAACACTCGTCTTCTTCATTCCATATTATGTCATTCCCTTCAGGTCCATGCCTACATCATCAGCTCTCTAAAGAAGGAAATGCCCTCAATGTTTGGGAAAGACAATAAAAAGAAAGAACTTGTTAACAACTTGGGAGATATTTATGCCCGGATTGAACGGGAGCATCAGATCTCACCAGGAGACTTCCCTAATCTGAGAAAGATGCAGGTAAGCAGTGGCATCTTGGCTGGAGCACCAGACATTCAAGGAAAGATATTAGTGTAACCACAGACAATATGACAGAAGCCACACAGACACTGATAATTGTTGCTTGTGGAAAAGGCCAGTTACAGTGTTGAAATGGGCCTCCAAATACATGGAGGCTATATTTGGACATGAACACATAGAGCTTATGTGAAGCTACAGCTGCCTTCATTTCTGAAGTCTTGGAGTAAATAGCACTTTAAAGCCAATTATTTCATCTTTCATTTTTCTTTACTTTTAACTCCATGTTCCATTTTCAGATTTTTCAGGCCTAAGAATACTGCTAATTTATATTAAAAGGAAAGCTATATCCTGAAAAGCTTGTGTATGTGCCTCTCAAAAGCTGTATTTTTTGTCTTCTACTTCCATCTTTATTTCTAGAAAGGGGGAAAGGAGGATCTGAAAACTCAAAGCCCCCTTTCTATTTTAAGCAGAGAAGCAGGTTTTCTGTTCTGCAGAACTGAGGCCTGACCCTTAGTGTTCATGTAAGTCAAAGACTTCAAAGGATGTTGGATCAAAAGCTTGTATTGTATATTCAAACCATGCTGGTGGTGGCTTCAGAACAAGCAGAAACCTCTTCTGGGTTGCTCACTGTTGAAGTGGTAACTAGCTTCCTATGGAAAACACAGCATCTGCTTTTTCTTTTTAAGTGTATGTTCCATAAGTTCTTGAGAATGAGATCTATAGTGTGTATCTGATAGAACATCTAATTCACCACTTGTTAAAAATGGGTTTTTAAAAATAACTGTACCAATCAAGCAGGAGTGAATAGTGTGGGTTTAGCAAGTAGAGGGAGAAGGATGAAGCTGTAGGTCATTTTGCAGGTTGTAGAAGAGGGTTATCCTCAGATCCTGCTCAAAGCCCTTTTGCTTAGCTGTGAAAATTATAGAAACTGAGCCATGCTATAAAGACATGCTCACCTTTTTACAGATATGTTACTGTCATTATGGCATCTGAAAGATGCACTGTGTGATGAGTAAAATAGTCTTTTGCCAGAGTGGCATCTCCTTCCCAGAATCCAGAGGAGAAACAAATGCAGAGCAGTGACTGGAGGATGTAGGAAGAGCTGCACAACTGTTTGCCTTGAACAATTTGATCTTCAAGGAGGTTGCTTCTATGTGGCTTGGAAAGGAGGAGTCTTATTTGCATATGGCCATCATCTGGGCGTTTGAGTAAACCACTTTCCCTCTCTGTACGATGCCACTTTTGTAAGCTGAGAAGATAGTTTTCTGTAGGGCTTAAAGAGAATTTAAGAAAGAGCAAGGCCAACCAAGGAGAACTCATGACATGCTGAGGAGCAGGTATATCAGAAGAGGGAGTAATGAGCTCCCCACTCCTCTGCAGTAGCAGTTTTTTAAGCCAAACAGCAGACAGGAATCCCACTCTATACTGTTACTGCTCTGTTTGCAGCTATGTCTCTCACCTCTTGCTATGTTGTCCTACTTTAAGGATCAGTTGCAAGCCCAGGATTTTAGCAAGTTCCAGCCTCTGAAGAGCAAGCTACTGGAGACCGTGGAAGACATGCTGGCCAATGACATTGCCCAGCTCATGGTGCTTGTACGCCAGGAAGAGTCACAGCGACCAACCCAGATGGTGAAGGGAGGAGCCTTTGAGGGCACCTTGCACGGTCCATTTGGCCATGGCTATGGCGAAGGTGCTGGTGAAGGGATCGATGATGCCGAGTGGGTGGTGGCCAGGGACAAGCCCATGTATGATGAGATCTTCTACACACTCTCGCCTGTTGATGGTAAAATAACTGGTGCCAATGCAAAGAAGGAGATGGTAAGGTCTAAGCTGCCCAACACAGTGCTGGGCAAGATATGGAAACTGGCTGACATTGACAAAGATGGCATGCTGGATGATGAGGAGTTTGCCTTGGCAAATCATCTTATTAAAGTCAAGTTGGAGGGTCATGAGTTGCCAAACGAGCTCCCTTCCCATCTCCTTCCTCCATCCAAAAGGAAAATAACAGAATGAAATTCAAGTTACAGGGAAGAGGGAAAGGAAAGAGGAAAAAAAAAAGACCTAGTAAAGTTTGTTTACTTAAATTATACCTTTAGATGTGATATCACCAATGGATGTATACCTGTTTTGTTGTATAAAGAAAAAAACTAAAGCAGAACAAAAAAGTCCAATCATTCTTCATGATGATACGCAATTAACTTTTCCAGTGTAACGTCCCTGCTTTCTAATATGTACTCTGTAAATATGAAGGTAAAGGAAAGATTTTGAGACTGGGAGAATCTGATAAGCAGGAGTAGAAGAAAAACTGAAGTGGGCTGCATTTTTTGAGAGTGGAGTAGACACAAATAGAAATCTGTTAACTGCCAGTATCACTCGAGCTTTGGCTTCACCTTCTGCTCTTTAATGGGTCTTGCAAACTGCAGGAGTCTGAGGTCTTGATAGTGAAGAGGAAACCACAAGGTCTCCAAGCTATCAAGTTAAAGAGCACTTCCTAGTTAACATAAGCCCACACTAAAATGCTAGATACTAAATCCAAGAGTTAACAATTTTAGGGACCTTGATTCACTGTTACATGCAAATTTTACAGCATTTCCTTGTCCTTAAAGAAAAAAAAAATAAAATCTGAAATAGCTCTGAACTGAACAGCTGGAGTTCCTCATTGTTGCTGTGGACAGGCACTAAGAATTCCTAATCGCCTCTGCCTCCCTTTGAGACCCTGGAGATTTGTTCTGCAAGTGTGGCCATGAGAGGCACAGTCCCAATGGAAACAGGAGGGAGCAATAGGTGGATTGGAAGGCAGGAACGCAATTCCAAGGCTCACTGATCATTTCATAATCAGTGGATAGCATTTTCTCCTTGAACAATGGTAGTGTTTGTCATTCCTGTAAAATATGTTCCTTTGTGCACAGGGAAAACTACTAGGCCCCATTCTTACTGTGAAGATAAGAACCCTACAGGTCCATCATAACAGCAGAGAACACGTTGGGTAGTGGGCGGAGCTTGCTCTACTGCCTGTGCCCCCCCCCAAATATAGTCAAGATGTTGACAGCCTTCACCCAGCTTCCTCTGCACTACACAGTAACACTTGATCCCCTCCACAACCTGTACCCTGGGCCAAGAGACATTCCCTCCCCCGTCCTACACAATCAATGAAATTTCTATTTTCAAGACACAATCTTGGTAGAAATCCCCTGATTTCCTATCTTATTTCCTAAATAGACACACACACACTGTTCTGGTTTTTGGTTTTGGTTTCAAACAGCATTGTTGTTCCAGGTCCTGTTGCCACTTTATATATGCTGAGCTTCTACTGTGATGAAAAACCAAGACAAGTATAACTTATTTTATATCTCTGTGTTCATGGTATATAGAGAAGTATATTCTGTGTATGTAGGATGTGCTTATATCAGTACTTTTATCACTTGTCTTAAAAATTCATGCATTAACCTTCTTTTGTACCCTAGTCCTAAAACATTATTAAAATAGAAAGGCCAGATCTGTCTATTTCTTTACATAGCAAAATGAAGTGTGACAGAAAAGAAAAAAGCTTATTTCTACATGCAACAGAATGAATAAATCATCCTTAGCAGATTCGATAACGTGCATGTGTATGTAGTCCTGCTGGACTCGGGTGTGCACTGCTGAATGACTGGTTAACATCTGCAATGTCTTTTTTCTCTTCTGGCAATCTAATCACAACCTCAGTACTTCCTGAAGCAAGTGGAATTGTATGCAGAGTTCACCATGTTCAACATAGGGGAGAGGTAACAACCGAATAAATACATTAGGAAAAGGAATTTACTGAAAGTTTCCTCCTGGCAGTGCAGTCACAGATGAAAATGCTAGAGATTTATCAAAATCTAGAAAATACACAAAAAATTTGAGTCTTAAATCTTGCTCTCTAATTTTACTTCTGTCTTCATTGTCCTTTCTTTGCATGTTCATTACAGTGGTAATTGTCCCCAGAATGGAGCAGTGAGATGCACTGAATAAGACAGTGAGAGCAGTTGGGACAGTCCTGGGAAGGGCTCAGAAAGAAGGTGTGTATTTCCATTTAGCATATGTGCAAGATGAGAGAGAAAGTCAAAGAGTCAAGAGCGAGCAAGTATGTATCTGCAGTTTAACTACCTGGTCACCCCCAGTTTAACCATCACTACAACATGCGCGTTTGCTAATGCAGTCCAGGTATTTCTGTGGAATTTGCATCCATCTGACTCCAGGTCAAGGGACAATGGTTGAGGATTGATAAAGCACCCCGACTCAGCCTTACTACTGTGGACCTGATTTTTTTATGGCTACTCATACAGCTCTTGTTTGTGTCAATTGTGCTGTGCTGAAATTTAACACTTCCTTAAAAAGCAGAACATTGCTCTGTTTCTCAAAGAGAATGGGAGAAGGTGAGGTCTGCTAGTCTTTTTCCAGTATACACCAACAAGGTGTTCAGGTAGGCTGAAAATTCATAGTACTAGGTATCAGATGGCTTTCAGGGTACAAAGCCTTTTGTGCTTGCTTGTTTGGGTGTACAAGTTCACAAAGCAAACCACTAGCCTGTTGTTAAAATGTGAGGATGATTAGTTTTCATTGCATTGACTGTGATTGTACTTTAGCCATCTCAAAAAAAGGCTTGCTGTTAAATAGGAAATAGAGATTTTCTGTGACTCTGGTAGCAGCAGGCACCCCTTGCATCATAGCTAAGGCATACCAGCACTACAGCACTTGCCACAGCTCCTGCTTCTGCTCTGCATGATATGCAGAGGCTCCTGTTTTTTAAATCCCCATGCCAGCCTCTTTAAGATGTTTCAGCAGGATTCGATCAAAAGTTCTAATGGGATGGCCAGCACAGATCAAGCGCACCAACAACACCGCAGCACTGCATTGTGGGAGTTTTCTTTCAACGCTTGCTCAGAAACCACTTGTGCTGTCAAGAGTACAGCCTTCCCAGTCATATTGGAGGGGAAAAGCCAAAACAAATATTTTAGTGACAAACATGGAGTTGCTTAATATGATTGCACTGTGGTTCACCAACAAGCGAGGGTACTAAGCAACCCTGTTACAGAAGGGGAACAGGACAGTAACTTGAGAGGCTTTGTTTCTAGAGAGGCAGTTTACAAATAGTCCTTCCACTTTCAGATAGATCTGTCCAGCACCTTTCACTCTTAGTAAGCCCTTCAGGAAATGTACTAAAAACCAAAACAAAACACCCAAAAACCCCACACACCACATCTCAGGCACCTTGAGGTTCTCTATGCAAAAACACACGCAATCCTGTCTCCCGTATGGCCATGAAAAGATGCATGTATTTCTCCATCCTGTTTCCACGGAGAGCAGCTGCACACACACCTTCCCTCCCTATCCTTCTCCCCCAGTTTAGAGGTCTGACTATTTGGGCAATTCCAAGGCACCTGCACCATGTCTCACGTGCGTGGCACAGATGTGATTTCTCATGCCTGCCAGGACCTCAGGCCTGTTCTTGCCAATTCATGGTGCCATGCTCCCAAAGGTGATTATCTGTGTCCAACACACCTTCCTTTTTCTAAGACCAGTTATTAATTATTGAATGTGGCTTCCCCCGGAAGTTATACAAAGGAACCCATTCATTTGCTTATGTCTGTGGATGGGGGACTTATACCACTAGTATCACTTATTTTTCTGATCCCCTCGTACCCCTCTTCACCCATCTTCAGACAGAAGAGCTTCCACAAGGTCAGAAAAACAAAAAGATCCTTTCTCTGAGTAGGACCTGCTTTTTGTCTTCTTCCTGTACCTTTCTGTGAAGGATGTGAAGAAGAAAAATCTATACCTACATGCTATAATGGGGCTAATATATGGGCTTCTTGAAAATGAAGTTCTCTATACTGTGGAACATGAGAGGCAGATTGGATCAACAGCACTACACAACCACTTATGGAATCATAGAATTGTTTGGTTGGAAAAGACCAGTGAGATCATTGAGTCCAAATGTACCAGTCCACTACTAAACCATATCACTGAGCACCCTGTCTACCCTTCTAATAAATAAATACAGGGATTATGACTCAACAGGTTCCTTGGGCAGCTGTTCCAGTGCCTGATAACCCTTTCAGTAGAGAAATTTTTTCAGATATTTAATCTGAACCTCCCCTGACACAACCTGTGGCCATTTCCTCTCATCCTATCACTTGCTACTTAGGAGAAGATACCAACACCACCACAACTGCTTTCAGGCAGTTGTAGACAGTGATGAGGTCTTCCCTCAGCCTCCTTTTCTCCAGGCTAAACAATCCCAGTTCCCTCAGCTGCTCCTCATAAGACTTGTGCTCCAGCCCCTTCACTAGGTTATTTGAAGGGAAGGGTAGTAATTACACAAAGATCCCTGAATAAGAGTTCACAGAATGTGTGCAGTTTAGCAAAAGCAATTATTTCTGTGAGCTGGAATTTATCCAGCATGCTGGAGTTTGAAAGGATTTTTTATCAAGCAGAAATGTCCATCATTTTAAGTTCCAATATAAACTTCAAACAACAATGAAATTCAGATCTAGGTCTGGAAACTGTTGTTTTAACTTGCTGTCCTTATTATGCCTTAATGGTTTGTCTATGACAGCAAACTTTGGTTGGGGAACATAGAGTTACAGGCAATCTGGTCTTACGTACATTGACAGTATTCCTACAAGCCCAACAGGAACTAGGGACAAGCTTCTCCAGAACTCACCTTGGAAGATGCTCTTGCATCATTAATAGATTCCTATTCTGCTATTGTTTATCTCAATGTCTCTCTTATTATAGGGACAAGCTGTAGGAAAAGGGATAAGGTGACTTCCTGTCATTTGCTTTGGCAAATCATGGGACCCCTTCCTAGGCTTAGAAGTCTTCAAGGCCTTCAAAGCTTGACGGATGTTTGGAAACACTCAGAGAGACCAGCATGGAGTTATTCCAGAGGAACAGCTTGAATTGATGTTATGGAGAGTCAAAATCATTTTTGTGGAGTTTTCACAGTACAGCATCTATTATTTTCTGGTCTTTTATTCCTTGTGCTTATGAGCTTTTCCCTCTTCTTCCCTGTCTGTGCAAGGGTGTAGAAAACAAGGCTTAGTTTGGAAACTTGACATGCTAAAAAATTCAAGACTAGTGCAGGGAAGTCAATCACCGTGTAGCTTTCCAGCTCCTTTGGGCTGTGCAGATAGAGCAACAAAGCCAGTATTTAAAGCACACATTCTCTGCAGCATGCTTATTCCATTGATCCCTTCACTAGTCAGGAGCATGTCAAACATTGTAAAAGTGCTTGGGTTTAGGGTTTAAAACAGGCTTTTATCCAGCTAGTTAGGAGTCGTGTATACAAGTGTCAGCAAAGGTTCCATTAAAATCTTCTGAGGACATGAACGTGCGAGATATTTATAGGTCTTGGATTGTCCTCCTCACCTGTGCTATTGCACAGACAAATAAAAGGTGTATATGTGTGGAATTCCTTACACCTAACAAGACCACTGCAAGCTAATGTAAAATAAAATTTTCTCTAAAAAGCTTTTACCTGCCAGCCAGTCTTGTGCCCTACAGGTTTATCAGGAAGATGAGAATCACAGTGACTTCTTGTAAGGCAGTGGGGAGGGACAGAAGGAAGCACAGCCCCCAGGGAAAACTCTCTGGCCACTTCTCTTGGCTCCTACTGATAACTTTCAAGGCAAGGTTTCAGCAACTACTTTTTTTTAAAGACAATGGAAAGGAATCAAAATAAGAGTTTGCCACCTGTCTGCTTACCATGTTTAAGCCATTCATAAAGGGGACAAGAAGGAATTATCAGCATCCAACTATCTTTGAAGTTTACACGTCATACAGCACAGATGCCTCAAGTTTGTACCATAACTGCATAACTGTGGTCCCAGCTGACAGCTAGCAGGTATGTTACATTCTCAAAAGCAGAGTTACTCCCTGATTAGGATGGAAGGATGCAATCTGATGGTAAAGAAGTTCCTTCATACTGCAGTCAGGACTTTTAATCCCTCTATATACACAGAAAGATCATAAGCAGCTTAAGCATCCATAGTAGCTAACTAGCACCCATCAATCCAGTTGTAGCATGGAGAAAACCGTTGGCAAATTAGAGAACTTGCACCATTTGCCACAAAGATTAGTTCTCTATTTCATAACATCATCTTTGATGGTTCACCCTGCTAAAGGCATGGAGCCTTGCAACATATATTCCCTGTGTCTGTGAGGAGATGGGATGCTGTGGAGGTGGCTCAGGCATAACCCTTAGGCAGAACAGCACAGAGAAGAGACCATGTACTGCCTATGAAGCAGCAAAGTCTAGGATTGAACAGCTTTTCTCTACCCCGCAGTCCTCTACACAGCTTAGTCAAACCCCAGAAGAACCACACCATCTCAGCCTTGGCCAGCATTTCAGTACAGATCCAAGGTTAGAGTTTCGCATCTCTTGTGATAATCTGGAAAAAGCAGTTACAGGATTTTTGTCATTTTTCATAGCAATTCCTCTTCTCAAGGCCACTCTCTGTCCTTCTTTCCCTCCCTCTTGGGCGTTTGGGGAAGTACAGATTTCCATCCAACCTGCACAGTGAGAGAGGGAAGTGCTTACTCTGACACAGCAAAGACCTTCTGAGATGAACAAGGGTGATGGCCCTTGTCCTGTAGCTGGTCCATATCAGGTCTCAAAGCAGGGGTGGCTTCCCAGCCCTCAGGAGAAGCTGCCAAAGGGAGGAAAGGAGCCCCTGGGGCTCAGAGGTGGGAGCAGAGGATGGGCAGGAAGCTGCTGGAAGTTGGCCAAGATGCGACGTGCATGCAGCCAGGGCAGGCTGTTACAGAGCATGGTGGAAATAGGTGATGCCTTTATGGAGGATCTGTTCAGCCATGCTGGATCAGCTACTCCCCAGCTAGGAGGAAACATGGATGTCTCCTCCACAGCAGATAAAAGAGCAGGAGATAATAAACTGCTAACATGACAAATGAGGATGCATTACCCTTTCTGTCTGCCTCCACCCCAGCCCTGAAGGGACCATTTAAGTTCACAAATGTGTCCAACAATCTGCTTCCAGTGGGCCCTCTCACTCATTTTACTTTGTTTCAAAGGAATAAAGATGGACTGATAGCCTTTCACTGGATCCTTTTAGGAGTACAGCTAGGAACAAAAGCTGGCACAGTCCTGCTGAGATCTGCAGGCCACCATCACAGTCCAAGAGGAGACACACTGACCGCAGCCCTTCCTCTTTCCCCAGAAGCGTATTTACTTTTCCAGCTTCTTGTTGCACGCTTGAACTTTGGAGCTGTGGTTTCAGTGGAAAGGCTGCCAAAGTCAGGATGACACAGGGCTAGAAGGCCCACCTTAGTCACTCAGAAGTCCCTGGAGAAGAAAAGTGCTCAGACATGGCTTCTCATCACCTCCAGGACTGGTAAGACCTGTTCATAACCAGTTTTCCCTCCTCCAGCCAGGAAAAATCTCTTTAAAGGACCCTGGTGCCCTGGTTGGAGGTTTGTAACTAAGCCACCAGACCTGCCAGCGAGTTTACAGCAGTAATTAGTCTTGAGACACTTCCAAGCATCAGATATAACCTCTTCACCTGCCCCAGATTCCTTCAGTGGATGGGCAAGAGAGAGGAGCACCTCCCAGCCCCACAAGCAACTGCTGATGCCAGCAAGAGACAGTGGGCAAAAGCCTGTTTCCATGTCAGGCAGGCTGCTGTTATCAGCTTCCCAGAGATGAGCGTACAAAATACCTGGCATATTACAGCCCCTGGATCATTTGTATTCAATTGTATATCCAAGAGGGAAGGGGAGAGCTGAAAGAATGAGGCTCTTCACTTCTGCTCACAAAGGTGAGATAGAGTGATTTTTACAGTCCCAGTAAATAACTTTGCTTTCTAATGAAGTGCAAGTGCAAACACTGAATGTAGAAGAAAAAAAATGCTACTGTTCACTGGATTTCAGACAAATGTAATCAAATGCCCTATTAGAAAGATAAGTGCACAATGAAAAAAGTGGGTTCACACACAAGTGTAGTTATTACACCGTACCTCTGCGTATCAGCTCTGCTGGGCCAAAGACTTCAAGCAATCATGAAACCACCCTGCTTTCCAGAAGTGCTAAACACTGGCTTGCTCACTTCTTTGTGCAGGGTAATCTGGGTTTAAGACCATCATTTAAAATCTAGGAGGTGAAAAAAAGTTGATCTTTAAAAGATCTGTTTCAGAAAGGGATATCAGACCAGAAGAAAATAAGCACAGCCAGGTTTCAAAGTGCATGCGTCAGCTGTTATGAGATGGAAGGATGGACATCTTTAACTTCTTTGGTGTTGATTTCACAGGAAATCCTCCAACCAAGAGGGACCCCAAGCCATGCTGAGAAAAGCATCGATCCAAAAAAAGACATTCCCAAAGCCTGGTCACACTAAGATGTATTTCTAAATGCCAGGCCAGACTCCATGGAAATGTGCTCTGGATAACTGGTAGCACTCAGGGAGCTGACCAGGGGTGTTATCTGAGCTCCTCCATGCAGACCCGATACTAAACAGAGTATGGTCATGGGTTACACAGTCAAAAATTCTTTTTCCTTTATGATCCAGAACCTCAGCTTTCCAGATAAAAGTTCAATTTTTATTTTTAAGCAGAAGAGTTTTGACAGCATGAATTAGAAGATAAACAAATGCTTTAGTCAGCAGTCAATGTGATAAACAAGATAACTTGGAAGCAGCATCATTGCACTTCCTTCTTCACATGGTGCATGCCCAGTACAGCTCGTATCTCACCAAATATCTTTGTTAGAAAGATGCTGTAAAGTCAGGTAACAACAGGAGTGACAGCAATCCACAAGGCACTCAATACACCAGGAGACAAAAAAGCAAAATAAAAATAAACACTTGGCAAGGAGCCAGCATTGATCAACACAACTACCTGGCAGATTATAATTATAAAGTCTAATCTCAATACATAAAGAGCATACGCACACACAGAGTTTCAGAAACATTTTACTTCATCGAATAACTCTTCTTTCAAATCCAAAGATGCTTTGGATGAAGGCTATTTTTAAAGGAATTACTTCTGGACATGAACAACCCCTCCATGTCAGAGATGGACATCAACAATAGGGCATAAAAAAGAACCAACCAACATTCTGTGACAAGTTTTAGTAGCTTCGTGTATATATATAGTTTTATACACAGACATAAATGCACACATTTGGAATACAGAGAATTTCATAAAGTAATAAATTAGAAATTCTCCTGCCAAAAAATTATATGTCATTCCGAGTCCCCCAATTACTTCTGCTGAATAACAGTCACCAAAGACTAAGCCTATACATCTTTTGAAGACATATGTTTGTTGTTTCCTGATCCAAATACAGAACAAAGGCAACATCATAATTTACTATAGAAGACAATTAAAAATCTTATAATTGTAAATATATATAGTAAGATAATACAAATCCTGTTCCTTGGTATTTCCCCTCCACCCTCTGCTACATCTCTTCCAGGTTTAGGGCCTCTCCCTTGCTTGCATGGAAGATTTGACATCCATCTTAAAGCCATAAATTACTCACAAACAGCTACTGAATGTAGCAATGACCGTAGGGTAACACTTCCACAAAGCAATAGAGCTTCCTGGCAAGCTGATAAGAGTTTCCTGTTTTGAGTTTTCAGCTGAGTTGTGTTTTTTCCCGATAAAAATTGACTCTCTCAAACACCTTGAAAAAGGAAAGATCGACAGATTGATTTTTTTTTTTTCATTTCCCTCTTCCAAACATGTTGTGTTGCAAATTATGTTCTGGTTTGCTGAATATGAAACAGGGATCAGGTCCAAGAAATCGGAGCACATCAGCTGAGGAAAGAGGTGGGAGGAGTATGTTGAGTCCATCACCACTTACAGATAATAGATTTGCTTTTGCACATATCAGTTGTCCTGCTTTCCGCTCTCTCCTCTCAGCTTCTGTATTTTGCACTGCCTGTGGCAACGCTTGCCATTTCCAGCGCAGGCAAAAAATGCTGAAATCTCTAGGGGTATTTACTTATCTTTATTGGGGGTGGCATGACCTCTGTTACACCTCGGCATGTATGCACACTTGAGGAGAGCCACCAGATGAGTGGCTATTTATGCTTACTACCAACCTGCTCTGTATTCACATGAGGGATCTCAGATGCAGGTTTCCCCTCAAACCCTCAAAGTAGCCAGTGAGTGCTCCTGCACAGATTGCCCCATGTTCACGGCAGCTCAGAGATCCCAAAGGATTACCCACGGGAAATCTCCTTTCCATCACCTCAATGCACCTCCTTGGACCTGCTGTTCCTGATTACCGAGGTCAGACCACAGGTCTCATTAAAAAGAGGCATGACCAGTTGGAAATTCATCACAGAAAATGAAGAAAAAATAACTTAAAATGCTCTGTTTGTCCTCTGGCATGTGATCCCTACCCATGGGAAAGGCAAAGGCAAGGGAAAAGCCCTTAGCTTCTATGGCACAGGAGCAGCCTGGACAGTTGTGACAGTGATTTCAAGAGGGCGAAACAGCAAGACAATATTTTGTAAAGCAAAGCCTTTTATGCATAAGCAAGATAATGACAACGAACAGTCTTCTGATCAGTACTTTTCCAAAATCAGACTAGACACCATTTCACATCACTTCGCTTTCAAACCAAATTTCACCAATTCATCTTACAGTAAATGGCAGAAGTGAGACATACTTATACAATGTATTAGAGATCACAAATTTGCATTTTTGAGGGCTTTCAGATGTTCATTTGTCATTGCCTATGCACTGCATGTAGTCTTTCATACATGGAGTTACCCACCACAATTTAATTTCCTGCCCACACTAGCTAGCCAGGCTGACAGTGGCTCTTCCCACACACTTGCTTCAGTGCACAAGACAGACAAAGCAAACTATGCATGCAACTGGCCCGGCCAACCACAAACAGGAGCAGCAATGGATTCTGCAGTCCCACTACCTCCCCAAACCAAAGAGCCATATTCTAAAAACAACAATAGGGCCGAAACAGCAACCCAGTCAGCTCTCTCCTGCATTCAAGAATGTCCAAAGCCACCACCAAATGCTTTTTCATCATTCACATTCATACACACACACACACCACCCTTCACCTTTCCTATCTGTTCCCATCACACAACTCTCAACAGCTAAAGGCAGTCGAAGTGGCACTCCCGAGCCTTTCAAACCCACTTACAATTGCATTAAGTTGGAGATAAACACAAGTAAAAGAAATTCTGCTCTTAAATTACTGTTCACCTTGCAAGACAAACCTCTGCTAAGCTTTTGCAGGGTTCTAGCTAACTCAGGCTGACCCACTCAAATTTTCCTGGGCTGCCCTCTCTTGATGAAGGCTGCAAATGCTCTCAAGCCCTTCCTCCAAATAACTTTTCAGAGTATGTGTTGCAGTCAAAGGCTCAGAGCAAAGTATTGCTGTAGAAAAAGGTCATTGCACACTTCTTTATCCCGTCAGAACAGACAAATTAGAGCAGTTAGTGCAGGGTCAGCCTAGGAAGAGCTGGTGGCCCCCCCAGGGCAAGCGAGGGCTGAGACCAGCCCCAGGCTCAGTACATTTTCTGTGTTGCTCCTGATGAGCTTGCAAATAGTCAACTTTCACATACAATTTATCATCTCTGACTCTCTTGCTGCCTTTTGGATACTTGCTGCTTTTCTGGGCTGTGTCAATGTTAACAGACTGCGTTAATGTTAACAGGCTGTGTTCCCATACTGCTTGTCCACTGAGCCCTAAATCACCCATTCCTGGCCATACCAATAAAGCAAGCTGCAGGTATCCTGCTGTACAAGGAACTGTTTATAGCCTTCTGTGGGGTTTGGACGTCTCACACCCGGCTGAAAACCCTGTGATGTAAAGAGCCCCAAGGCAGATCAAAAGCCCTCCTGCTTTCTGTTTACAATTAAAAAGGACATTTCCTAGGCAGGAGGTAGATTGTAGCTATACATATACACACAGAGAGAAATGTCAGTGCAGTCAGGAGGCGTATACCTTAAGCAATTGTTCTTACAGGGTGACTTTTATGGATATATTTTAAAATTTTTTGCAAGCAAAAGGTTCAAGATCCAAGCCCCACAGAGCCAAAAACAATAAGCCTGAAAAAGCTGCCTGACAGAATTGCTGGCAAGGTACAATTAGGGCCATCTTTGCGATCAACACTCCCTGTAGGACTCACCTCAGTGCCACCCTGCCCAAAGAGCTGGCAAAGCTGGTGTAGCTCTGAGGAAAGCCTTGCGAGCAGCTGGAGCTAATTAAAACATACATAGACATGACACCTAGGGACATGGTTTAGTGGTGGACTTGGTACCATTAGGCTTGCAGATGAACTTGATGATCTCCAGGGTCTTCTCCAATGCAAATTATTCTATGATCCAGCTGGCAGAGCCCTGAGGTGCCAAAGAACAAAAACATGGCTACAAACTCATTGCATTTGTTGTACAAATCACAATGGTAATGAAAATACACAGCCACAGCACTGTTTTGGCAGTTACATTTCAGTCTTGGACCGCAGGAAAGGAGAGGATTTGGTGATCACGGCTCAGGGCCTGTTTCATTACTATGGCTCCACTAGAACTTTGTAAGGCGATGCTCAAAAGCCAGATCAAATGTGCTGGTGCATCCCTCAAAAATGGCAAGGGATGGGGCAAGACAGACTCTCAAGATACACAAGTCCACCATGTCCAACACGGACACCTGGGTACAGCAATGCTTGGTCAAAGAAAGCCTTGGGCTGAGTTTTGGATAGGGCAGCTCACAAGGTAGTCAGAAACCAAACCCTTTGGTTCAGAAAGCTGTCAAGAAGTCACATGAAGAAGCTGTGGAAGAGCCTCTCCTTGCTTGCCCAGGACACAGGGGTTGGTCAGAGCAAGTGATTCAAGGTGATTAATATAAGCCAGTCTCATAGAGCTCACTGTAAGGAGAAAAGCACTGCAGCTGGAGCAAATCCCACTGAGAGCAGCCATTGATAGCAGGCTCCTTCTTAGCGTTCACCATCAGTTTCTCAGTCAGGCAAGTGTCAAGAGCTAGCCAACAGGGAGAAGCTTAAGGTTTAATTTTATCCTGCACACCCAGTGCATATCTATCCCTTTTATTTTTAATCTGAACTTCATGTAAAAACAGAATTTCCTGCCACCTGATAAGGGATTCCTGTTTTTGTGGTAGGTCTGCCTTCTTGGGAAGCCAGTGCCTACAGGTTATTGATGGGTGTTCCAAAGCACAGCAGCCTGACTGAGGGGGTAGGACAAATAGCGTTCAGGATTTACATTGTTCCTGCTCACCTTAGAAGGAGGAAAAACAAAGAAATTTTTCCCCTTATCGACATATCACCACCAAATTTAGCACTCCCAGAACCCTGTTTTGGAAAAAAAAAAAAATCTCTGTTTGCCTGAATATTTTTAGTAGCTGAGTTAGGGTTTACATCCTTCCCAGGTAGATGTTTGTGAAAAACAGAGTACTTCAAGGCTTATCCTGCCTTTTAAGCCTGCTCATGAACCAGCAGATAAATATAAGCACACGAAAACAGTCATTCCTCTCACCGTTTCTGCTCCCCTACAACACAGTGCCCATTCTCTCCAGCACAGCTCCTGATTTGATGGGGAGGAGCCTGCCTCAGGGAATGGCTTCCTATATTTGCCTGAACACTGCAGGACACACCAGTACCACAGTTTCAGGGTAGGCTGCTTCAAGCCTGAATGCCAATGATTTTCAGTCTCCTGTCATGCAAAAATACATTTTTCCTTTTTCTGTGTCTGCACTGGGCAGGAACTCACACGCTGAAACCTTATTCAAAAGCTACCAAGGTCATCGGTATTATTTATGAAAGAAAACTGCTGGCAAGGGCTTTGCCATCTGCCAGCTCCTAGTTCTTCTTGCCTACTTCTCTGTGACCAGTGGAGAAATCTTTACTTGCTAAACGGAGGTGCACCAAGAGGAATGTAAAGAGGAAATAATGCATTTCCAAAGTCTCAAGCAGAAGCTTCCCTCAACCTCCAGCAAGCCATTCCTACTGGTGAGTAAAAGGAAGTGATGGTTTTCCCCAAGAAGGGAAGTGTGCAATTTTTTTCATTTCAGGAATAAATCTCAGTTCTGTCAGTGGAGGCATGGATGCAGAATCATAGAATCATAAGGTTGGAAGAGACCTCTGAGATCGAGTCCAACTGTACCTGACTCCCTACTAAACCATGTCACTAAGAAACTCACCTACCCATCTTCTAAACACCTCTAGGGATGGCGACTCCCCCATCTCCCTAGGCAGCTGTTCCAATCCCTGACCACCCTCCCCTGGTGCAACTTGTGGCCATTTCCTCTTGTCCTATCACTGTCACTTGGGAGAAGAGCCCAGCACCCACCCCGTCACAGCCTCCTTTCAGGCAGTTGTAGACAGTGATGAGGTCTCCCCTCAGCCTCCTCCAAGCTAAACAACCCCAGCTCCCTCAGCCACTCCTCGTAGGGCCCATTCTCCAGCCCCCTCCCCAGCCTCGTTGCCTTCTCTGCACGTGCTCCAGCACCTCAATGTCCTTCTTGGAGTGAGGGGCCCAAAACTGAACCCGACACTCGAAGTGCGGCCTCACCAGCGCCGAGCACGGGGGCACAATCACCTCCCTGCTCCTGCTGGCCATGCTGTGTCTGACACAGGCCAAGATGCCATTGGCCCTCTTGGCCACCTGGGCCGCTGCTGGCTCATGTTCAGCCACTGTCAGCCAACACCCCCAGGGCATTCTCTGCCAGGCAGCTCTCCAGCCTCTCTTCCCCAAGCCTGTAACGGTGCACAGGGTTGTTGTGTCCCAGATGGAGGACTCTGCCCTTGGCCTTGTTGAACCTCATCCCATTGGTCGCAACCCATCGACCCACCCTGTCCAGACCCCTCTGCAGAGCCTCCCTTCCTTCAAGCAGATCCACACTTGCACCCAGCTTGGTGTCATCCGCAAACTTGCTAAGGGTGCACTCAATACCATCATCGAGATCATTGATGAAGATGATAAACTAGACTGGACCCAGCACTGAACCCTGGGGAGCACCACTTGTGACTTTCCTCCCTCCTAAATCCAAAAATGCTAGGAAAAAAAAATAATAGAAGAGAAGTACGTTTATCTTTTCTTCACATTTAGGTAAAAACAACCCTGAGGAGACTTAAAAAAAAATTCTGACCAATCTTGACATCAAGAGAGAGGATGTTGGATTGAGCTGGCGCTACAGACTGCATTGGAGCTGCAAGCTCCTGGCATTTTCTTGCAGCATCTGCCCCAAAGTGAAGTCAGCAGAGATGCCCTAGGAGCTGCCAAGGCTCCACCAGGGTAACAGAGGTGCCCTATCCCCCTGGCCAAGAAAATTCCTCTCCCCTGACTTGTCTAAGCACCAATGGTGCTGTAAGGCCTCAGAGTTGTGCATTTTTTTGGCATGCTCAGCCTTTCCCTGTCAGGCAAGCAGCCAGTGCCCTCTGCAAGCAAGAAATGTAAATTTTTTAAAATACTAAATGTTTGGTGATTGCTTTTATAACCTTCCTGGTCGTGGCTATCCATGAAGTGCTGCCCAGGTCCCACCAAAACATGTCAGGTATGCATTTTGTTTGCTCCTGTCAGCATACAGGAGAGGAGGGCAGAGCATCCCTCAGCCCTTTGTGGCCAGGCATAGAATGAGAGCTCTCACATCCACGAGACCAGGCTCTGGGTGGCTGTCACTGAGCAAGGACTGTGTAGTGCACTCCCAGATGAATTCTATGGTTGCTGATGTGTGGAGAAAGCTCGTGTTAAGGCAAGAGCTGGCTGGGCATCAACCCTTGTCAGCTCAGTCCCAGCTTTGCCGCCAGTCTTGTTTACAGTAGGTAAGTCCTGTTAGCTGTGAGAATGCACAAGGCTCAGGGCCAGTGAAGAATGGGGGTACGCAGACACGATGAGCCGGATATCCCTGGGTGGGGTCAGGTATCCAGTGCCTAGGGAGGGGTCAGTGGAAGCCAAGCATATCCAGATCAAAGCCCTGCAGCTGAATCCCCTGTGATGCCTCCTGCACTGTATTATGCCAGGAGGTGCCATGCCTTTGAGAAAAACAGAGGCGAGCAGAATTTCAATTTGTGGTTCACATCCCACAGACTCCAAAACTAACTTGTTGGATAGGAAGACCGATGAGTCCACCTCCTGGTGTCCACAGTCCCGCATCCCACAAGAGTCAGTGAAAGACAAGGGGGTTGTGTGGGGCTGGCACTGGGCTCCAAGGTCTGTTTTTCCTGTGCATCTGCCCCTGACATTAATGCCACCAATAGGGAACAAATCAGGCATTCATGCTCCTGCTATACCCTCTCCAGCTGGACCAAAATAACCGAGCCACACCATGCATCACATCAGTGGCATTAAGAGTGTTCAGTAAGCCATGCCTGCCAGCAGCCAAGTCCATTTGTCCCACACCATCTCTCTCCCCAGCAGAAGTAGATGTCTCGTTTTCCTTTCACAGGACGTGGAGCAGCCTTATCCAAATATAAACAATCTGGTAGTGTTTGCTGGCTTATTGTCTGAACAAAAAAGTAAAACAAACAGACCCCTTTCCCCTCTTCCACTTCTGGTACAGTAAAGTAGCCATGACCAGACACCAGAGTTCCCGAAAACATTACTCATTAGAAATAACATCCCGCCAAGACAGATGTGGAAGTAGTCCAAGTAAACCATGCTGCCACCTCCTCTAGAAGTTGCTCAAAAAAGTCAGAGATCTCTGTATAGTTAAAGAGTTGCTATATGAACAACGGAATCAAGCAGCAACCAAGAAAATGTGATAGCAGCATAATGTGAATGTGCTCCCTTGGGAGAGGCCAGGAGCAATGGGTAGATGTCTGGGTGCCCTCTCTAACAAATTCAGCTTTCAGGGAATTTCCGCAAAAGCCAGTTCCTAAGCCAAAAGCTTTCTGAGAAAACATACACACATGTCCAGCAACAGACACATGCAAGAGCCTTCCTCACTCAGCCAGGCAGCAACAAAAAATAGTGGGGAAAAAGGGGAAAGCACTGCCATAAATGTAAAGCCAAAGCACTTCCTCTCAAAAAACAATGGGGCAAGAGCAAGATGTGAAGCCTGGGAAAGGGGGTCTGTGTTCTGTAGTGAGGGAGTCAAAGCTCAGGAAAACAGGACCTATGGGAGACACAAGTCCAAATCCCACGAGATCTCATCTTGCTTTACACATCTCCTCCCAGCCCACACCACCCCTCCCCTTCAGGGACTGTAGGAGGGAGATCAAATCCTGGCTCCAGTGAGCAACGGTTTACATTTAAGGTTTCCTTCCCTCCATCCCAGTGTTTTTCACTACCACCACCTCTTTTTCAGGAGGTCCTAAGGTGTTTAAGACCCAAATCTCCAGCAGCACCACTGTAGCCACCCAAGAAAAATTCCACAGTCTCTGTGCAGCTGAGGTCCAAGCAGTGGCTTTGCTCTCATTTCAGTGAAGTGGAGAAGTGGCTCCTGAGGATGCTGTAAGGATCCTCCTTTTACTTGGATCCCAAAGGGAAGAGCAGCCCAGAGAGGAGAAATATCTGAATGGAATAAATGAGCATCTGTCTATGCTAATAGCTTGCAGTCAAGACCCTAATGTGAAGGACAGTTGAGAGCTGCACCCTAAAGCACGTATTGTTAAGGAACAGCTGGGTCAAGAGTTGCTTCATATTGAAATTAAATGTGAAAGAAAAGGTGAAAGACTAGATTTTCCAAATTGCCATGCATCCACAAGCATTGTCTGGTTTGTCTGTAAGTGCTTCAAGTTTCTCCAAGGCCTCTGTGGTGCTACTGCATCTTGGAAGTCAGAGAAAGTGAGAGGAAGGCCAAGAGGAGCTGGAGGTGGTTGGAATGCAAAGCAAGACCGGGATCTGCTTAGAGAAATGTTCAGTGGTCCTGCGCTGTCTGGGCAGCATCATGAAGCTCTGTGAGGAGCTGCTGTGATGGAGGTGATGGCCACTTGTCCCATAAGCATCCTTCCCCTGCACATGTAGATGCAAACGCACGCTATTTTCTTTCCCCATGAGATTCCCATCTGCTACTGCAGAGAGGTAATGGCTGTAAATCCCTTGAGTTTTAGGATATGCAGGCTCATGGAGTTCTGTGGTCCAGCTTTCCCAGGAAAATGCCTTTGATCTTAATAAAGCAAGGAGAGGTGGGTCCTCTAAGTGAACATGTGGCAGAGGTTGCTTGGCTTCCTCAGCCTCTCCCTACGATGGTTATGCGTTCATGTTGATGTGGGCCCAAGTGAGCTGATGCAGTTTAATATCTTCCATAGTGATTAAGCAAAGGCTCTCAACACAGCATCACTAGTATGAATACTCGTTAAATTACCAGTAGCTTATGGCTCCTGGTAAAATCCTCATGTAATAGCTTTAGAAAAACATGACACAGCACTGGCAGTAAGCCACACATCCCACAGAGCAATTGCAAAGCACTTTGGATGTTTATGGACCTTTTAAAAAAAAAAATAAAAATCTAAGATGTACATTTTCCCAATGATTCTGCTCTGGGGAGTATTAAAAGCAGCACCTTGACTCAGCCTACTACATAAACATCCTGCTGCCCCTGAACAGCCCAATACTGTCTTCCTCTCAGGATGAGGAGCTGAATAAGTGACAATCACAGCTCCTGCCTGTGGGAAAACAGGAAGCGCCAGAGTTGCACAACCACTCCAAATATTGTCCTACCTGCTCTGTTCCTTGGGTGCAATGTGAACTTGCTTTTCTTTCCCTTCCATGTTGCATAACTATTTCTGGTCCAGCACTGGCCTGTCCCAGGATACTGCTGCATGGGACAGTTCCCTTGGCCTCTGGCTTCTCCCTGCCTGCCTAAAGCCGGCCTGGTGCTCTCTGTCCAACACAGAAGGACAAGAGTCCACCTTTCTAACCCACTGCTAACACTATCAGCTTGACAGCAGCGCTGAATGCAGCTACTGGAGGAGACGCAGACAGACTGAGGGCAGACTGGTTTCCTACATCTGGCAGGAGCAAGATAGAAAAAAAATCCCAAATCAGCTCCATGAGGAGACTTTTCAGATACAACTTTTCAGCACTGGGAAAAAGAAAAAAAAAAAAAAACTGGAGGAAAATATCACTGTGTTAACTATTTAAATGTCAGATACAAGTTAGAGAGGAAGAGGAGAGGTTCCCTGCTTCTCTCTTCCCTGTTCCTACCTTCACAGCAGTCTCGGCACAGATGCTTTTGGCCAAATCTCTTAAATGACCATAAGACTAAAGAAGCTGATGTTTACAGATATGCTTCTGTTCAAGCAGGAAAGTGCTAAACCTCATGCAGAGCAGCCCCTGTGACTAAGGTAGTCCTGCGGATAGGCAATAAAGTAAGTCTGCGTCTTGATTTTCAAGGAAGATGGACAGCCAAGTTTCTCCATAAGCATGCAGAGAGGAGCTTGGGGAATCAAGGAGACATGATGAAGAAAAGATCACCCACTCAGCTTGGGGCACTCCCAGTTTATCCACAAATAGCCACTCACGCCCTCAACTTTTTGGTTTGATTTCAAGGATTCCCCCTGCACTCAGTGCAACGCATCCGCAACCAGCAGCCCAGCTCTCAGAACTGTTCTTCCTGAAGGAAAGAGACACTTTCCACGTGCTCTGATGCTTATTCCTCCTTTGGCTGCTTCTGCATTTCTGCCAAGCACATGTAAAATGCAGATGTCATTTCCAAACAAGAATGGGAAGAAGAAAAAAGTTTCCTATCCACTCCTCCTTTACTTGCAATGTAAAAACATCCCTTACCCAATGAGGCAGAGTTTGCTGTCTCTTTGAAAAGTTCACATTCCCACAAGCACAGGCAGGCACAAGGAGGAACAAGGAACAAGGTGGGGGACCGGCATACCAGTGCCTACAGGTCATGGTCACACAAGACAATACTTTACAAAATTTGGAAGTGTGGGAGGAATGTGGGAAAACTGAAGATAAGGATGTTTATTAACAAATAAGAATATCTCCAAAGGATTTGCAACCTATGAGAAAAAAAAAAAGGAACCTAAGGGAAGACAGCTTGAGCCATTAGTGGGGCTAAATCTGGAAATCCTTATTCAGGCAATCCTATTGCTAGTGTAAAGAAAAAGATAACAGCTTTTTCTCATGCTCATGGAAGTAAGAATTTTCATGAATAAAGTGAAGCTTCAAATTAATTCCTTAATTAATTACTTCATGTAACTGCATTAAATAGTAAGGTGCCAGTGTGTTTCCACACCTGGCTGAGCCTCTGCTCTTGAAAAAGTTGCTGCCTCTCTACAACATAGACCAGAACGCCTTTCCGTTCAGGAATTGCAGCCTCAGGCTTGTTGATCCGCTTCTAAGAGATCCATGGAAGGTGAATAAGGAATGCGTAGCAGTAAGTTTGAATTTAAGGAGTGTCTCTGTCTGGTAGAAAACTTGAGAAAATTTTTCAGCACCAGGAAAAAAAAAATGGAGGAAAAGGTCACTGTGTTAACCATTTCAATGGCAGATACAAGTTAGAGAGGGAGTGGAGAGGTTCCCCGCACTGCCACAAGATAAGGTCTGCTGTGCGAGGTCCTTGCACTTCCCAGCCTGTGAGCACTGCTATTGATGAGGAGGAAAACAGAGACCACCCTATGGATTTTACATGCACTTCTGAGTGATGTTTGGATGCTAATGCCCATAAGGCCCCAGGGAGCATCACTGGGTGGCAGAACTTAGCACTGCCCTGGCACTGCCTGCTATAGTGAAGGAGTTTGACCTCCAGTTAATGAAGTTAACCAACTGGGCTCTGCTGAGGAAGAGACATCTGACCTTGGGTCCCCAGTCCCCAGGCAGCCCCTCAGCTGAAGAAGCCAAAGCAATGCAGCTGCTCCGGAAAAGCAGCCTGAAGAAGCTCAGGAGCAGTTTCCTCCTGCAAATGCAGGTCACAAAGGCATAGCATACACTGTATCCCATGCTCTCTCAAAAGACCCATACTAATAAAACTTTATGAGTACTGTTCCCTTGCAATGTGAAGCAAAGGGAATTTTTCACTATTTTTTTCTGTAAAACAAAAATAAACTGCATTTCTTCCTAGTGATTTCAGTTGTACTTTTGTTCTCCAAGGCTGCAGTTAGGACACCTGCTTAACTAAGGTAACTTGCAGAGTTTAGTAACTGCAAGTTTAGTTTAATAACTGTACTGCAGAACACTAACAAAAAAGGACCTCCTTGTGCTCAGCCTGGTGCACTGATGGCTGGATGGGCTGCTATGGTAGCTCCTGGAGGGGTCTTCAGCTCAGATGTGTGGCCGGGCCATGAAAGCTGCTGCCCAGCTGCCCAAGAGCAGCTTTGAGAGCTGCACAGAAGTGCTGCTGAACGCCAGCGTGATGGCCTAAAGCAGGAAAGGGGCTTGGTGCTGCTCTCCACACCAGCTAACCAGTGCTGGGGGAGAAGCAGGGTATGCTGCCATACACAGAGTCCTGCATTGCAGTCATTTCCTGATGATCAGGCAAGCCCTTGTTGGTTGGTAAACAAGAAACACTTATTTTCAGTTAATATTTATCCTTCACTCAGGCATGCTCCTACCCAAAGACCCATCGGGTTGAGAGAAGTAAGTATGGCACTGGAGCTCAAAGTAAAATATGTATCTTCTGCTGAGAAGGGAAGAAAAGGGTGACTCCTGCTCCCACACACTTGACCTCGGGCTGTATTCTGCTTCTCCTGTATTTGGGGGGCAGGTTGCAGGGACACACGCGGCAGGGTCTGTCCTTGTAGCACGGGAATCCTACAGCTTAGAGGAAGCTTTGCTGAGAGACGAAAAGCATTTCACAGCCTTTCCCAGAGTTCCAGCAGCTTTCTCAAGGCTCGAAGGAGACCCAACAGACTTTAACAGCCACAGACGCAGTGATGGTGGCCCGTGAAGTTACCTCTTTAAAGGCACGGGGGAGGCGCTGCGCGTAGCCCCACTGCACTGCCGATCCCGGGCAGGCGAGGCGTCCTTGAGAGGGGCGCACCCCCTGGTGGCAAACCCGAGGTTGTCCAAGCAACAACAAAAATACAGTCGTGTCTGCCCCGCAGGGCTGCGTCCCTGCCAGGCTTCGCGCAACACAGCCCGTGCACTCCTGGCCACCGGGCAGCGCCCGTAGCCTTGATCTCACAATATTTCTCTTGGATAAACTCACCTCAGTTAAGCTTGGTCAACAATGAGGAGTTAAAAGCAAAACAAAAAGTGATTTAGTGGAGCACAGCGTCCATGGCACAAAGTTACGATTGAGATAAGTGCTCATATGAGACACAATAGTTTGAGGAAAAGGGTGGGGCTTGGTGTCCATGAATGAGCTCACACGTTCACAGGGACAGAAATGTGTTTCCCCAGCAAAACCAAGCTCTTTGCTGGCAGGGCAGATCTCCCCTCTCGTACCTCTCTTCTTCATTTATGCTTTATCCTTTTCACAGAGGAAAAGCTGAAAAAGAACCTGTCATAGCTTCCCATGCTTGGGTGCTGACTCAGGGCAGAGTTCCCCTTAAAGGCTTTTCTCATCCCCATCTTCAAATGGTGTTTGCCAGGTGACGTAGCAATCAAGGCAGAGGGGGGCTTGTCTTTGATGCTGGCCAACTTCCTTCATGTTCCACAGCTCAGGAAGAAGAGACTGAGAGCTTTGTGCAGCCAACCAGCTAAAGTCACCACATTTCCGAGGAGCCAACAGGAGAGAGCCTCTCAAGTTTGAGGGTGAACACCAAGCTGGACCTCCTTTACCACCAAGTGTCATCAACAGGGATGGAGAAATGGCAGCAGTTTTTGGAGAAACTAGAGGAGAAAGAAAACGTGACTCTCCTGGTACCACTTCCCTAGCCTTGGCAGCACACTCCGCAGACACAGATGAGTGAGTTCAACCTGACAGAGACAGAGGCCACATTAAAGTCTTACATGAAAGTGCTGTTTGTCAGGGACCCTTTCCAGAGGCTGATCTCCACATTCATGCAAGACATGGACAGCAGCGCTTTGTTCAGCAGCTTTGTTCAGAATGTTTTAAACAGTGGACAGCACGATGTCAGCATGGCTTGGAAACTGCTCGTAAGCTTCTGCCAGCCCTGTATGACTATGTAGTGATGTTTGGCTTCCTCAGACAGGAGCTGGGTCATCTGCTGTATCGGGCTGGTCTTTCTGAATTCACCAATGCTTCAGTATGGTGGACCTATAGCTGGTTATCAGCACAGATGTTCAGCAGCCTGCCCCTCCAACAAAAGGAATAAATGTCTCATTTTCTGGCCACTTTCCCATTTTCTAGCAGTTTTCTGTTAGACCGCTTCAGCACCCCAGAGACCTGGTAGAAATACCCCAGCTGGAGGAACCATTTCAGAGAGTGTTAATCTAAATGCAAGCACTTCAAGATATCAGCTGGGTCTGAGACAGATCCTTGCTCCATAGCTGCATGCAGCACGCTTGTCCATGTCACAGCTCCAAAAGGCACAGCAGATAGCTGAGACACACCACGGCCAGAGACGGGGTATCAAGGCAAGAGCAGGCGCTAGGGAAACGTGACACTGGACTTGGAAAACTGCATGAACTGCACTGTGATGGGGTAAACAGTTCTCATAAACTTAGCATTTTGCGGTTGCACAGGTGGGACCTGCTGCAAACCACAGCAGTGACCACACGTGGTTTGTCTGCACTGTCATTTCATATACTGGGCTCACTCTGGGGCCAAGAGGTTTGGCAATGTCTTCGTAGCAAATCTCCCCATTCAGATACAAGCAGTGCTCCCAAAAGAAAACATCACCTGGAGTCTGTCTTCTCTGCACAAGTGGGATATGACTCAGGATGACACACCTTCCTGGGGAACCACTGGTGATGTTCCCAGTCCTTTCACGCCCAGGTAAGGCTAGGCCAAGCCAGCCCAGCCCCTGTTTTGGTCTTATCGGTTCTATGTGAACTGTTCCTGTTTTATGACCGCACATCTCTTCAGCTTTTAGGCTTAAGGAGGGCCCTAGATATGTGATGTGATGCTTGCTCCAACCACAAGTTTTGAGCCCTTTACAAGGCTGGCTCAAAGGGGCCAGGCCTAGCTTTTAGCTCTACTCGCTTGCAATGACACAAGGATTCGGAAGGCTGGGCCAGGTACCAGCCATGCAACACAGCCAGCCAGCCCTCCACTTTGTCTCAGCAGCTGGGGAGTGATGAAGATGGCAAAAACATCAGGATGCATCACTGTGCTGCTGTGGAAAACAGGATGTGGCTACTGTAAACTGCTGCTGGCAGAGAAGTGCCAGCACAGACTCTGTTTTGCTGGTGTAGCTGGGTAGAGGCCCAGGCTCTCCAGCTGGCTCACCTGCACTGTCCAGGTGCACAGCCTGGAGTAACAACCCACCCTCTGCCAGCCTTGGCAACCGAGCCAATATGCCTCTGGGAAGTGTCCACCCTTTGCAACACCAAGGATGAGCTGAAGTTTTCCAGTTCTCAAATCGTGACAGACTTTTAGCACAGCGCTCATTTCCACAATATTTTGTAGCTTTATTTTGCAGCTTTAGTTTGCAACACTGTGACACTCATAGAGAATTCCATATACATCCATGTGACAAAGACACCGATTTTATAATGCTCATTAAAGAATGATAATCAAGACTGTTGATTACAACGGACCTAAAACCATTACTGAAAACTTGGCCTCCCTCTCTCATCAAGGGACTTGCAATTAATAGCATTAAGACATCAGATCAGATGGCATCCTTTCATCCTCCCACAAACTATCTAGCTATAGCAATTATTACCTAAGTGCCTTTATCGTGCGTAATACTTTACAGTCTAGCAAGATGGCATAGTTCCTCTTCAGAGGATACGGTTCTGGAAGGAGAGAAGCAGCAAATCTCCAATTATGTGTAACATTAGAAACATGCATCCCTTCTGCATTTCACTGAAAACTACTAGCAAAGGAACATTTTTTCTCTTCATAAGTAGCTTTCCCTTCTTCACCAATTGCAAGCTAAAATCCCAAGCAGCAAGATGTGTGTGAAGATCTGACACAGCACCTCAGAGGACAATACTGCACTTTGTATTGCAGACCACATTTTAAGTCAGACTGTGCTATAGAAGTATCAGTTCTTCCTCTTGGCCCTCTTCAGCCCTTTCCTAGGGAATCCGGCACTTAGTTCCATGGGAAAGCAATATACGAAATGTCAAGACACTGAGAGGTGAAATGGAAATCTCAGTTTAATATTCCTTAGGGTCTGTGTCCCACCCACAGCCCAGCCAGTTATGACATTGATCTCACTACAAATTCCTGATAGTCTCCGAGCTTCCCTTTTTCATACACACTCAAAAACAGTTTCTGCAATTACCTTGTAACCCTAATTTTATACCGTTGACCCCACTTCCTCCCCTCAGGTGTTTGATCTCATCTACATTCAATTCAGTGCACTCCTAAAGGAAGACGTTTCCCCTTTCCATCAGCCAGTGGCTGTGCAAGGGTAATAAGAGGCCCCTGAGCTGGGATAGGTCTGTGGGCAAGAACTGGTGCCTGGAAAACCAAGGATCACCAGTGCTGCAGCAAAAATGGCTCCAGAAGCTAAGGTCTGCACTGAAGTAGCCCAGGTCTGCACTGAAGTAGTCCACTCTGACAAGTGCATATACACACCAATTGACAAGTACACATCAAGGTAACATGCAAAGCGAGTAACAAGAGAGTTGATGAAGTCCACCTGACCAGGCAGTCACCACAGCAAACCCATTCTGAAATGGTGAAAAAGGTGCTCACAGAACCAAAGGGGATAAAGAGCACTTAGCCATCCTGTTAGCAACATCCTCTCATGTCCCAAGGCTCTCAGAGGGAGCAGGCCCCTTGGGAACACTGTCAGCTTTCCTTTGAGGCAATGCTGGAGGCTCCTTGATACCAGACACTCTGCCTGTAGCTCTCAGTTTTCTGTATTATCAAACATCCTTTGCATTTCTTCTTGACTTGGTTTGAATGACTGTGTCAGGTGATCCCATGAGTTCCAATGCCACAGAAACAGCACTGATATCAGTATCTTACAGTCTTTGTGCTCTGTATCCCACCCCCCCGGACAATCAATAACAGGGATACCAAGGCTCCAATAAATGTTCCTGCACACAAATTATCACATTTTCTTCCCTAAGAGATTTTTTTTACATATTGCCAGCTGTCAGGAGAAAACAAAAATATGTTTGTGCCTAGTACCTCAGAGCTTAAGAAACACCAATATCGTATTTCAATTAATAAATCAATTACATAGCAAGCCCAGCAGGCACAAAACGCTTTCTGCAAGTAACATATACAAGTGCTCTTTTTCCAGATGGTAGAACTATAATATTTTAAGTTGAGAAATAAATCTGCATATTTCTATACTATATGCCCTGGAGTGCTTTAAAAAAAATATTTCAAGCTGTACATACTTTGTTAAGGCCTAAGATGGAGGCCAATTTTTAGCAGGATGTACGTGAGCAAAATTTTATATAAAGCAATGGAGTTACATCCTCTGGCACCATATTTTTTTGATGGCCCTAGGAGTGCAAAACTAGAAAGAGGACATTTTCATAAAGCTTTGGGCCAGAGAAAGTGATAAAAGTTTGCACATTATGAGCAGGTACAGTAAATGGCTTACATGATATGGAGAGAAAATGATGTACAGTGTTAAATTTGACAGTGATAAAACCTGTGATGAGGGATGCCCTCCTCCTGAAAGATGGAGGCATAGGGAGAAAAGGCTGAGTGTGTTCAATGAATCAGCATGTTGCTAGAAGCCCTCTTTGTATCTTTATGTTTTTGTCTTTAATCAGAGAAGACAAGGTAGCATGCGAACTAAAAAATTCATTACAGCTCTGATGTAGACAAAGCAAGCCTCAAATAACTTAGGATAAATCAGCTATTGATCGTATTTTAGGGGTTTCCTCTGAACTTTTGTTGCATAGGTAAGATCATCATCATTAGCTAACATCAAAACTCTTCCTTCATCTTCCTCCAGTGTATACCTGGCTTTTTGTGCAGAGGGGACACAACAGCGTCCAGCCCTCAGTGCCTTTCATGGCCTGCCCCATCTCAGCTAGAGGACTGTTTGTCTAGGTTCAACGCATCAAAGCCCTCCTTGGCATAGTATCGCCAGGTGATTCAACTTTTCCATAGTAGAAAAAAACCAGAAACAACCACCCCGCCATTTCACATTGGCTAGTAGTAAGCTGGTGTCCCGTCCTTGCAGCAATTTAACATGAAACTTGTAGAATTTTTTTGTTACATCTGTATAACATCACCTTCATTACTCTTCATTTGAATTTAAATCACAGCTATAATCTGGTAGCAATTCCCTCTTCTAGAGAAAACAATGATTGGACAATTAAATGTGAAAACTCCATGAATCAGTGGAAGAACGACATGAACACAATTTTTTTTTTTTTTCCTATTATAGTCCTACTGCCTTGTGGTCCCTCTGGTGCCAGCTCCTCGAACTTCCCTTTTACACACGCACAGACCAGGGCTTAAAGGTCCCTGGCTCAGCAGAAGGGCACTGTAAGGAGGAGAAAAAAAAAAAATCAGCAATAGTAGCAACAAGTGAGGGTCCTAGTCTGGGTTTGATGTGCCTCACTGTGCTCCCTTTGAGGTAGATGACTTTGTACTGTTGAAGATCTGAGCTCATATTCCAGTCTTTCAGAACACAGAGATGTCTGTCACATGGTACTTGTATTAGAGGCTGTGCCTGGCTCTGGCTGGAGGCCTAATGGTCAACGGTTCATGCAAGCTGTCAAGGCCATCGCGGAGTCCTTCTACCCAGAGTGATGCCTGCATTGGGTGAGAAGGACTAAGATATCCAGGTTTTGCTGTTAACCACAGTGGGGTTCAAGCTGATGAAAGCCTGGAGGATGCTCACATGGACAAGACAGGTGTGTTTTCCTGATTCACAGGAATGAGCCGGACTGTGCACAGACCCAGTCCTTTGTAACCCTGTCATGACACAGTGACAGAGGAGTCGTCCATGAAGAAACAGTGATAGAGTAAAATCTTGCAATCTTTCAGATCATTCCCACAGCCTCTAAGGACACTCCTGTGGTCATAACATGCATCAGAAGCAAGCATTTTCAGTAAAACTTTCCTCTCCCTCCATCCTCAAAAGGCAGCACTAAATCACAGTGTAGACCTACAAGATATGATAGTGGTGGTAATCCCTTAAGAAATGATGGTCAGGAACATCAGGATGAGAAGTCAGTGCCATAGTTCTACAGGCAGCACCTGGAGAATGGGGGAGGGGGGGTGAACTGCAGCTTCAATGATACTGTATGGCAGATCTTCCTGCAATGAGAGCCTCAGCAATCCTGCCCTGTGCATTTGTCTCTCGTTTGATGACATGTTAACTGAAGGGTAATATCCGTGAAATAAAACTCAGCTGCTTAAGTAGAGACACAGCCTCCCCATCCTATCCCAGGCCCAGACCTGGACCACTGTGATTGGCACACAAACTCCATGTAGGGTAGGCTGCCTAGGGAGCAGACTATGAAACCAGAAGCTGTTACCATTTTGGTGAATATGTCCACACAAGCACTGCGGATCCTCTCTGGGGTGGCAGGGCTGTCCAACCTGAACAGTTCGGTCAGGCCAGAGTCCTTCCTTGCTGAGTAGATGGCATCTTTAATGGCATAAAACACTGAGGCAGACAGGAACAGAGGTGGCTCTCCCACAGCCTAGACAGAACAAAACTAAGAGTGAGGCTGCAGACCAAGACAGTCCTGGCCCTGGAAAGACAAATAACACTAACAGAAAGATGAGCGAGCCCTATGTGACAATCAGGAATTCTTTTTCCTCATTCCTTCTTTGTAACTTCTCTGTCTCCCACACGTAATCAGGAAGAGAAGGCCAACCCAAAACAGCCCCTCGCCTTCCAGATGTGAATCTAATGTGGTCGGTGAGGAAACAGGGAGCTAAAACAGCCTCCAGTCTGCCAGGTGTGATCCGTGAGGGTAGCCTGAGCCAAAACAACCCCCAGCCCATTTAAAGAGACAGTAAGGAAATATAAGCTTTCTAACACAGCAAGGATGTTTTAAAGGAAAAAGGGACTAACCCATTTCCAAAACTGCAGCAAAGAGAATTCACATAAGCCAGTGGTGAGTTGTCTTGGCAGACAGTGCAATGATTTGCCACTGGAGGTCCTTGCAAAGCAGCAGAAATGCCTCCCTCAGGGACTACACAAGTATTATCTAGTACTGAGGGCCCCGCCAACCCCTTTTTCCCTTCATTCCGTCGTCAGCACTAATCACCCAGGTTGTTTCATTGATAACGATTTTCCTGTGGGTGAGTGGTGGGGACAAGGGAAATGTTAAGGAGCCAGGTGAGGTTATATAGGTAAGGATGTCACCTCTCTAAATGCTCTGTTGAACAGCAAATAAATTCATTGATGCCGTACACCCAGCCCTGCTCTGTGCAGCCCTCACTAACTGCAGAGAACAGCTCTGACTGTAGTGGAAGCAGATGAAGGACATGTAGATTAATCGTGTATTTTAAGGGTGACATGAGCTCTTTGAAACAGTAAAGAAAGCAAAACATGCAAACTTAGACACAAGATTTTAGTATAACATTGGGGAAATAGCAATACTGGAATTGTTATCTGTACTAGTGGCTCTGGTATCAGGGAAGGGCATCCAGGGAGCTGACATGCAGGGCAAGGCTGGCAGCCTTTGTTGCAGCAGATCTGATGCAGCAAAGCCTCTTCAGTTCTCTCTAATGGACAATCAGGTCAGCAATGTGCAGGTTATTTCAGTTTTTCCTAACTATAAAGGATACTATACATGTTTCTGGTAAGGAATGGGAAAACATCCTGACACCAGAATAAAGCCCGTTTAACAAGTTTAACTATTTAGACACATGCATCATTACTTTAGCACACTTGGCTTCACAGAATTACAGAGCAGATCTCACAGGTATACCTTGGATGAATAAACTGCCTTGTTGTTGGGACAGTCACGAAGAAGGGACACATAGAATTCTGTTGGGATGTCTCCGAATGCTGGGATTTTGTACATCCCAGGCCCCCGAGTGTACAAGTTCCCTTCAGGAGAATAGCGCAGCTCCTCCATGGTGAAGAGCCCAAGGCCTTGGACAAATGCTCCTTCTATCTACAAATACATCCAAACAAGGTTACATTTTGGGTCTTATTCAGCACAATAATAAATAGCTATGATTTCCATAAGAGTATTCAGCCCTCCCCTCCTGACTGATTTTCAACTTTTCATCTCTAAACCCTTGCCCCTTCTGCTGAGTACAGCTTGACACTTTTGCACAATTTCTGTGTTCCCATACAGATGTGGCTGTGTTTCCCTCTCAGGTAGAGCAATTAACAAATACACACAAACAGATGTGTTGTAAACATAGGACAGGAGTTTTCAGAGGAAACAAGTAAAAAAAATCAATGCCAAAAATATTGACACCTTCACAGGCATATAAATACTGAATGAGTTATACTTGATGATAATTCAAAGGATAAGAAGATTAAAAGGACTGAAGACAAACTATTTTACACTTCCTCTTTCAGTATAAATGCTTTCTTAAGTACTGCATAGTCTCAGGTCACCAGCACAGACATCTGCAAAAACACTGTCATATCCATTCAAGTACCAGAGATTTCTTTGCATAATTTTTCTAATGTAAATTTTAGGAGAAAAAAAAAAAAAAATTAAAGAAAGGGGAGCAGCTATGAAAAGAGGGTGCACTTGAACAACCCTACATGAACAATCTCCACTCTGTGCCCACAGAGAGACCTCACAGGCAGACCAGTCTAAAGATTTGGCACAAACATTCATTAACCTAGCTCTGTGTACTCGTGTTCCTACAACCACAACACCTCCTTTCTCTTCTCTGCCCCCAAGATCCTTTACAAGTATTCACGGAAGGGCACAGGAAACTGACAGGCTGTGAAGACAGGAAGGCTTCTTCTCCCCTTGGCCACTTCCACAGAAAAATATGTTGCTTTCTAAGAAAATTCATTTTAACTATATCAGAGCTTGCTGTCCTGCAAATCCTAAATCCTGCAGCAATTTCACTGGAGTTAGACTATACTATCAACTAGAGTTAGCAAGGGAGCTAGATGTACAAATGCCCAATGGTTCATTTCTCAGTATACCAAAGAATCCTGTGTTTAGTACCAAGAGGTATCATTGTGATTATTATTGCACAAAATATGGAAGCAAGCTTGTCCCTGCCCAAGGAATTTGCACGACAAGTGACTAGTCTAACTTCCTGCTGAGATCCCTACATGGCAGTAGCTGGAGGACAGACTCTACCACCCTAACTCTTTATTCACAGAAGTTTCACTTAATTAAATGGGATTTGATATTGATAGGAGTATAAAAATCAGGTGTTGGAATTAGGCTCACACATCACATTGTAGAAACTAACACTGGGATGAGGTTATTCATGTTAGTATAATCTGGATTCATTCTTTAGGTAAAGCTGATACTGAAAAGCATCTGTGTGGTGGTAACTGGAGAATATCCTGTAGGTCTTAACCAAGGGGTGGGGGTGGGAAAAAAAGAAAAAAACCCAACAGATTATTTCCCTACATAATTCTGCACTTACTGCATAGTTAATTGTAGGTCAAACTGGTTTTCATAGCTACCCTAAAATACCTCACTGGATACCCAAGTTTAAAATGCTCTGTTGGCAAAGGCACAACCTGGAGAGGGATAATGGCTGGTGTAGAAAAGCCCAAGATCAGTGTGATTGCTTTAAAATGGTGATATTGCAACACTGTTTCACTTACCTGTCCTATATCTATGGCTGGGTTCAGACTGGTACCAACATCCATTACAATGTCTGTGCGAATGTTCTAAAAGGCAGAAATAAAGAATTAAGCAGCATAGAACACTGAAACTGGTGCACCATGTTGTTGCATGAGCAGGAGTAATATAAACAGCCACTATCCAGACTTTGCCAGTGTTCAACAAGCTTTCTCAGCTCAACTCTTCATACTGACTTTTAATCTGAGTTAATCACTGAAGTAAATCAAAGGAACTCACTGCAGTTTTCGCCAGACATCCAATGGATCCCATTTATATCAGTTCCAAGCTGCTAGCATCAGTGCTCTGAAATGAAATATTTTTTCTCTCTAAAAGTCTTCAGTGCTGTTTTTAATGATTAACTCAGCTCCAGTATGTTTCTGCTCTTTCATGCTAATACAATGCTGCTATCTCTTACTTAAGCAAATACAATAACTTCTGCAATTAAGCCTTCTAAATATCTCCACAGGGTAGACAATTATAGTTTTATTATACCTTATGGATTATTGAACAGAGGAGTTAAGAAATTTACTGAAGGTCACACCAGACCAAAGACAGAGTTAGGAACAAGCTGACACCTAGTATTTGTTCTAACTCCCTGTGAATGTTTCCTCCTCCTGAACACAGAGTGCTATTTCACTGCTGACTCCCTCACCTTGTGGTCACCAGTCAGGCAGTCTATCTCAACCTCGGAGCAAGCAACGCCATAACTGAAGTAGCAGAATGGCTTCCCTTCATTCTTTTCAAAGTCGTAGCCAAGCTCTGGAATTCTTGATACAAAAACAAAACCAAAACAAAACTACATTTCATTCTATGAATGGTGAAAATGAATACAAATATATCGCAACTTATCAAAATGCCTATTTACTTTTGTTTCATCCCTTGATCATATAAACAACTGTAAACAGATATCTGCTAGAGCTGCCCTCTATTCCAAAATGTAACTGAAACTAGCAAGCTATTTTAGCCATCTGTATTTTCCCAGAGCTCATGATTACTATTGTGAACTCATTCCCATGAATCCAATAGCAAATCTTCTGCTTTTAGAGTGCAGTTGAACATTTCTTGCAGGTCATTAAATTTTAGAGTCTAATCAAGTTGAACCAAAAACTATATTAAGCTAAGAACTGATTTTAAGCATAGTTCATTGAAAACTTTTTATTTGGTTGCTTCACCTGAAAACTGGTCTATTAAAATACTGATAGAGAAAAACATATTTCAGAGATTAAACAGAAATGAGATCGTGCTGCATTTTGTCCTAAATAAGCTCCTCTCAACACTGTATTGAGCTTTTTTATGTCAGCCTCTCTGCCCCCAAAATGGTGGCTCTCTGTTTTCCCCCAGTAGTAAAGCTAAGAGAAGTGACTCATTTCAGAACTGCACAGGAATCAGCAAGAGTGGGAGAATGAAAGTGAAAACACCAGTATCTTCTCATGCCACAACAGACAGAACACTGTTCCATCCAATTGTCACAAGTAGCTTTGTCCACAAATACCCCTGCTTCCTTTTTCCCTGCATGACAGTTCTAGTGCAATGCTAAGTCACAAGAAAGACACAGAGCAGAGCCCTAGGCAAATATCTGATTTCATTTATGCCTCCTCAGGACTAGGTCAGCCAGAGTGAAGTTAGATTTACTTCAGATTTAAATGAGATCTGAGCCTGGCTCCAAGCTGTGCTCCATCAGGAACCAGTTCTACACAGCTAAGGTAGTGTTAACCTTGGCTTAATATTTCTAGATAGTAAAAGGTGTGCAGCCATAGGTTAGAGCAGTGGTAGGGGATAAGGGTTGTAAATCCTCCCAGAAGATCTATGGATGCAATCAAGAGCCGTGCCTCTGCAGTGTGAATGTTCACTCACCTATAAAATCCTGTGGCTGACAGGCTAATGCAGTTTTCATAGGCAGCTTTAATCTGGTAAAGTGAACAAGAGTTTGAAAACAGTAATTGTCCAACCAGTCCCTGCAAAATAGCTACTCCAAACACATTTCCAGGATAGTATGAATAGAATGTGTCCAGTGACAGACAGCTGTCATGCCACCCAGCACCTGCAGTGCCAAAGGAACAATCATGCTGCTGCTGCTTTCCCAAATAGCCCTGTCAGCAGCTACCAAGGGCACAACGTGCCCATTGGCAGAGGGATAAGACTTGCTCTTGTTTGTTTGTCTCTGGGCTATAGATTAGATTTTTCGACCTCAGAGACAAAGGTTATACTGACAGTCATCTTGACTTCAGTCAGGCCAAGGGAAATCCTATTCTGACCTCCAAAACACAAAGTCAAAGCTCCTTCCATGAAGAGAAGAGTTTGTATCTGAAAGTGGCCTGAGAGTCTTGGAGCACATCAGTCTCTTACCATTGAGGGTACAGAGACATTGCAGTAAAGGAGCATAACAGGAGGTGGATGGCAGCTCAACAGAGAGTTATTAATGTCACAGAACCCCTTTAGTAGGTGTTCAATCGGGCTTCTTCCTATCCGGGACTGTTGCTTGACTACGAAGATATATATGCAACCTCTCAAAATTTTTATTCAGTTGAGTTTGCCATAGGCAGGACCTATGATCTGGAGGAATCTCAGTATTGAAAGCCATAACTGATATTTTGGGGATGACTGCTTGCAAGCTTTATTGATATCCCTTGACAGGTTTCTGTTGCACTGTCTTTGCTCAATTCATTGCTAGAACTATGTGGAAAGCCTGGAGAATATTCTGCATAGGCGGTTTGCCAATTAAAACAATTTCTGACAATGCCCATTTGTCTCCTGACAGATACTAACAGCTTACCCAGTCTTCCCAGGATCCGTTGGGATTAGACTGCTTGATTGGCTCAAGTCTTTTTAAGATAGTCTGACACGCATTCTAAAAACAATGAGAGAAAGAAAAAAAATTTTTTTATTTGAAAAGTCAGTTTATGGTATTAAAAGCCCTATAGGGATTTCAAAGATCCTTCTGTTTAAGTCAATATTGCCTTTAGGACTTTGACATATCATAAAAAGGAACAAAGTTCACTAACAGATATCTTGCTATATAAGAAAACTGACTGAAAAGGATTCTAAAACAGATTGGCTGTGCTGATAGAAGGGAATCCCATATACAGCACAGAACTCTCCAGACCAGGACACAAAATATCAGAAGTCCAATCCATTTACACAGTAACTTCGTCTGTACACAGCCATGACAGGACACATTAGCATATCTAGAAAGATGAGCCCATAACACCGAAAAAAAAAAAATCCTTGCCAAAATTCAACATGTTTGGACAAGCATTTCAGAACTACAAAAGGACCGAAGAGCTTCAAACTACTTGAAAAATAGTCATTCACCATCTAACACCACTGGTAGTTACTTCAGGTAAGAAGTTGTGAGATATCCTTGGCCTGGAGCTGCCTCTTGATGGCTATATTTTCTTTAACAATAGATAAATACACATCAACTCTCCATGTTCTGAAGTTCCAGCTTATAAGCCACTAGTTTAAATAACTCAGCTTACATACATGGATGGCCATTCCATTGATGTCTGCGCTGACAGATGCAGCAGTTGGGGAGGTATTTGGCACAGTGTTCGTGCTGGTCTCACTGATGTAAATTTTGGAAGTGGAGATTCCCAGTGATCTGCTAGCAACCTGGAGAGCAAAGGCAAGCAATTGGCAAGCAGCTCATTATACACGGGCGTTATTCATTCATTGCTTCTGATGCTAGGATCCACACTGCAACCTCTACTCTCTCCCATCTAAAATTTCATTTTTCTTGAAGCCTCAATCTATTTGGTGTCTGAGAGCTAGCCAGAACATTGTTAAGTTTGCCCTTCACAGACTGAATGTGTGCGAGCACATACATGTACACTTTTCCCACAATGACAGGCATTCACTTTACTATTGTGAGACTAAATTCTTCTCTCAACTATTATAAGAATCAGAGGATAAAGAGCCCTCTCAGATTTTCCTTTCATTTCCCTTCCAAAGTATCGTTGGAAGGGAAATGTGGTAGAAAGTAATGTTGCTCCCTTAGGCAACATTAACTATAACTATAACATTAACTATAACTTTTTAACTATAAATGTGTTAATATATGAAGATAAATAGGCTTGTAATATAAATAATTTTTTTAGATAATACTTGTAAACTGTAATTTTATGGGATGAAATCACCAGAGAAGCTAGATTATAAGCATAACCTGCATTAAGAACATAATAAGTGCTAAGATGATGAAGATTCTAATTCTCATACTCAACTGTATCTAGCTCAATTGGAAATCTAGTGCTGCTGATGGAACAGTTAAGAGGAATTAGTAATGATTTGTTACCCTGTGCGTGCACACAGAGGAAGTCGCAAGCTATCTGAAGCAACTCTATAGAGTGAGTGCAATTTTCCTGAAAAGATGTCTCATTCAGTTCAGTCCAAACTCATTGGTACCTGAATCATTTTGGTGTGAAGTCCCTGACCCATTTCAGTCCCACCATGTGTAAGTAACACAGAGCCATCTGTGTACACATGAACCAGAGCTCCAGCCTACAAAAGAGAAGATTTATCCAAGAGTCATCACAAATGAACTAGTGAAGTAGTTGGCAGTCCAGTTACAAACTAGAGAAAATTAATTTGGAACTAGATCAATGTTATTCTTTAGTGTAATTAAAGCCTCTAGTTTACACCTGAGGTAAATTTGGTTTAGTGTCACCAACTCACTAGAAGTTCCAATGACATGGCAAGACTCAGGTAGCATTTTCAGTTCAGAAAGCAGGTGAAGTAACCCAAATCTGACCCTGCCAAAGAGACATGTACCCTTCACATGAACTTACTAACACCACTGACAATCCATAGGAACAGTGTTTGGACTATTGAGGAAGAGAGAATCGGCAGGGAAATCAACGTAACATGATACCATGAAAACACAGGTGTTTTGCGGCATCTTTTGGACAGTATAAAATAGTAACTGTTGTGTTGTTCATTTTGGTTTGAAAAATGTGTGTTCTTTATTAAGTAATTTGCTACTACTCTGAAAAGTCCTTGTTTGGTACAAATGGAGGAGGGCCCGGGGAAGGGAACGTGCATCTAGCTTCTCTAATGAAAAGATAAGTGACACTTACAGACCTGGTTCAGAAATGGAATAGTGAAGCTGATGCCAAATTTGGTAGGAATAATGCACATCCCTCTCTTCTTCCAGCGATTCTGCCTGCAAGGAATGAACTCCTGAGGCTTTCATTGCAACTCAATACTATGCTTTCCTGTGACAGCTCAGGTATGAAAGCAGAAATTAAACACTCTATGTAGACTGAGGTAATCAGTAATCTTTGTGGAAGATTGGTTTTGTTTATGGGTCCTAACAAGAAGAAATCCAAACTGAAGATGATACCCCAAGCATTATAGAAGCAATTATCTCGACTACTAATTATTCAGTTGTATATACAACACAACTAAAAAAGATTATAAGGCAGTGGAAAGCCTTGATAGGCATCTGAAAAGTCTAATAAGACTCAACAGTCCCATCCCCACCCCCACCTCTTACAAAATCATGTCACGCTCAGTCTAATTCCTGCTTTGTCTACCTAAGCTACCAGGTCACTGATGGAGGTTTCTCTACAGTGAGCCTGAAGGGAAATTTTTAGAAGTTGCTTTGCAAATACATTGGCTTACTTCACATTGCTCAATTTGCTAAGAGAAATTCAGAAGTTAGTTAGGCAACAGGTATATTCAGTAAAAAGACAGCTCCAAAACACCTACTTATTGAATTCTTCAATTAGTTTCTTCCTGGCATGATAGCTAGAGCTTGACAAACATTCATCCCAGCATCTTTGTAGAGTAAATCCCTCCAGCTTTTGATTAAAGTGAGTCAGGTCTCCTTCATTATAAAGATTGAGTTTCCGCACCTTCCCAAAGAGAGATACAAAAGACATGACAAGTTCAATGTTTCAGACCATTTTTTTTTTAATTAAAGGGATCAAAATCATGTTGGTTTCTAGTTTTACTTCTCTGCTTAAAATACAGAAAAATAGAACAGCCATATATGTATTTATAGGAAAATGGGGACTAAGGCATTAAGGCTAGCAATATTCAAGAGACACTGTGACTTAGGCATACTGTTAGTAAGATTAAGGTATCTTGTGCTTTTGGACTTTTTCTTTTTTTTTTCCCAACATCTGTCCTTAAAGCAGTTGCTATACAATTGATGCTACCAAGGGAATTTAATGAAGCAGAAAATAATCCAGGTTTTAATGTGGTTGTCATACAGATAGTTTGAGATCCTGCTCTGCTGAGGTCTTAGCAGAAAAATGAAGCAAAAGTTTGTATGCTTAATAATTTTCTGTGGTTATGTCCAGTTCTCAGAGCTTGCTCAAAGGCAGCACCTCCCTGAAATGTGTCAGTGGATCTCTGTACCTCCTCAGATGGCAGCCCACACTTCCGAGCAACATCACTCATCCAGCACTCAGCAATCATCATTCCTTGGGGCCCTCCAAATCCCCGGAAAGCTGTGTTGGAGGGTAAGTTGGTCTTGCAAACAGTGCCCACACTGCTGACATTGGGGATGTTGTATGAGTTATCCAAATGCAACAGTGCTCTGTCCATAACCTGGTGAAGAGAAGGAATGGAGGTGGACACATTTTACATGAATTACGTCAGACTTCCCACTAGCTTCCAAAGCCAGGCTGGAAATCTCAGAAGCTAATTTTCAACAAGCACTTTCTCCCGCACTCTGCATCTCTGCAGACAACAGACAGATGAGGGTTGACATACAGCCTGTACTCCTTCCCATTAGTGACGGAGTGTCAAGCAGTAACCTCCTGATGGACAGGACAATAAAGACACTTCTCTGTTGACATGTAGGACAGTCACGACCACCTGGGACAGACTGAGTTTCAAAGTCCTTCGTTGAACCTGTGTCGATGCTGAGCTTAATTGGTACTAAAATACCATTGCCCACCTCAAAGAACCAGAGTCTGTTACTAGAAAAGTATTCCTGGTGTTAAGTAAACTCATCAGCTGGGCTACAGCAGTAAAGGCGACTATATGAAATAAAGATTTTCAATAGCTATATCTGAACTGCAAGATTTGAGATCTTTGTCCACTGATTGTCCGGACTGGGAAAAGGTCAGAGCTTCTTTCTAGCTTGTGTCCCCAGATGTCACTTATAGCAGCAGCTAAGAGAGCAGATTATGCACATCCCAACCTTCTTTCAATATAGAGTACTTTCCAGTCCCCGATTCAGATATAGTCAAAAAGACAATAGATGCAACCCAAATCAGGCCCTCACATTCTGCAAGACACTTGCCTACCATTCTGCTCTGCACAGCACCAAGCGCATTGCTAGCATCTAATGTGGCTCTGCTAGAGCACTCTTGCAATTGTCTCCTACTGAAATGGATTCATTTTCGAAGCCTCAGAGAACTAGAGAAAGGGAACCAGAACAAACATGACTGAAACCAGGCTATTGGGTTGGTCACTCACATGACATAAAAGGAGAGTTTTTACTCATCAAGTGCAAAAATTCTCAGAGAAAAACTCATAACTCGGGCCCAATATTCTTCTTAGTGTTTGTGAACCCAATATTAGCTTTAGCTAGTCTTTGTCGATTGAGGCACTCTGCCCTGATCAGGCATGGATGTTTTTTATTCCAGTGAACTAGTCTTCCCCAAAGCTGGGGAACTATCAGTCATCTTGCATTGTGCAACAAGGTTCTCATCACAGCCCTCTGTAATGCAAAGGAAACTTTCTTGACCCTTTTGCCTAATCCCAGTTATTACAGTATCAATAAGAATTACGTAGCACATGCCAAGGCAGGTCAGTTGGCTCAGAGAACAATTGTAGAAGCTCCAAAAACCTATCAAGGTCTGGTTTCAGTCATGTCAGAGCAGGACACACAAGCGATGCTGTAAACAACTCTCTGAAGTTAGATCAAAAGGTTGCACAGCGAAACATGTTCCACCTAGTCATCAGAAAATTTTACTTACACCGTAAGAGAGGTCTACAGAGTTGCCCCCATTGCTATAGTATGACACCTCCAGACTCTTGACTTTTCCATTCTTCATGAAACCAACCTGTCAAGAGAGTTCCCTCAGTAATTGGTTTTTTACAAAGTGTTCTGTTTCATGCTTCCCTCCAAAATCACAGGACAAGCACAGGCAGCAGCTGAGGAAGCTTCCCAGTAAAGGGTCCATGAATATATCTTAATCTTGCTCCATAGAACTAAAATAACTGTTGGCCATGTGACACAGCCACATCTGCCTTAACAATTTTTTGCTTTGAAAAGTAGAAGCAATTGGATAGGGATTGAAAAGTAATGGAGGTTAACAAGACAAATCAACGTACAATACTGTAAAAAAATGAGGGGCGGAGGGTGCGGCATCTAAGAGCAATGTGATTGTCAACAGGGGCAAAGTCTTGCTTGCAATGAAGGAGGAAGTATTTATGCTAAGGTCACAAGAGTAGAACCATCTAACCCAAAAGAACTCCTGCAGGATTTTAACAGGAAAAATGCCATAATAAGCTGATCTGATCCATTTGCAGCAGGGGAGACCAGCAGTGAGACACCATTTTGTTCACAGTATCTTACTATTCTCTGATGTTCCAGCTGACAATACTGAGAAAACATGCATTCATTTCTTACATGTGCATACCTTGTACCTCCCCAGGAAGGGATGTCTCCCACCACTTATCAGCATGTCCTCATCTCGATCCAGCATGCACCTTACTGGGCGGCCAGTTCTATTAAAGGATAGATTTGTCAGGCCAAGCCTGAAATTCACATTACAATTCCTACAGAGCAAGACTCTCCTCTTTTTGGTGAGCATTGTGTTTCCAGAGTAGCAATGGGGAGTTAGAGGTAAACTGTTTGGTTTGTATATCCTTCTCTTAAGAAAAGGCAAGAATAAGTTAAAAAAAATTAAAAAAAATCTTAGAGGCTGGGATCTGTTCGTGCAAAGTCTTGCAGAGATTCTTGTATCAGAAAGAAGATAGATTCTTCCAGCGATAAATGCTAACAACTGAGCAATCACTGTTTTCCAGAGTATTTCTCAAGGCACTCTCTTGGCTTTGCAAGAGAGAATGCCATATGAATTATATAATAATACTACGTAAAGTACTAACTAGCCTTCAATTATTTGCTTATTTATCAAATTGCTGCTGTGTTGCAAGATCCATCTAGCACTGCCAGCAGAGTGCATTCTCACCTACAAGGGCGGAATAGCAAAGGGCAGTGTTATATGCAGTGAACAAATGTAAGCTCAAGAGGCCGTGTTCACTCGCAAGAACAGAAACTTGCCCATATCAACACTCCAAAAAACAGAAGCACATTTCCAGTCTATGCTTCACAAATGGGCTTTTAGGGGTTTGGAAAATGTGAGTTTCTGTTCAATGACCTTCCTAGGGAAAAATCCAAAGAGGTAGTTGCAGAAGAGCAGAAGGAGTGGTTCAAGGCTTAGGTAGTAGAGTTTTGACTCTTATACCTCTGTTATAAAAACCAGTAAGAACAGCTAGTGCTGGATTTTGAAAGGGTTTGGGGTGAAGGGGACAGGCAGAGAATCTGAGATACAAAAGTTTTCAGACAGCAAAGAAATGGCAGAGAAAGGGAGGGTTCCCTCTTGCCTATTAAATGTTGATACTCCTGCACAAGTTTAGCCATGCTGAGCAGGTTCAATTCCTCCTACCAGCTAAAAGCCCATTAGGCACCTCCTTTGGTAAATCACAGGCTGTAAGCTGAAGAGTCTTGAATGTGCTCAAGTGCAAATGGTGCCTCAAAAAAGAGGCAAGTTGGGATAGTCTGAAAGGCAAAAGCCCTGTTCTCCACACCCAAACTTACCTGAAGGCTGCGACAGCCACTGCAGTTGTCAAAATAGTATTCCTAGTTTCTTTTCCTCCAAATCCTCCTCCCATTCTTTTTACCCGCACCACAACCCGATTTGAAGGGACTCCCAACGCATTAGCAGCAAACTCCTAAAGAAAAAACAGAACAGCAGAACATGTACAGAGGTGAGCAGGTGTAGATACCAACACATCATCTTTCTTCAACCCCGGCAACAGTACAAATGCTGTTACATTGCAGGTCCTATTGGTCCTGCAATTGGGTTTGTCGTGATTGGAACCAATGAGCCCAGTAATTCACCCCTGAGGTGTAAAGGCATACGGTGCTTCAGCAAACAGCACCAGATACACAAGAGACTGACATGAGATGAGGTTACTAAGACATACGTCTCATTTAGCACAGGACTGGACAACAGTCCCACTCTGTCCATCCTCACAACTCAATTAAAAGACATTTGGACAGTCTTGGTGAGACAGTAAACAGGCCAAAGACACCCCATAGTGCCAATAACCTGTCTCACAAGATGGCACATTTGGCATATATAGTCAATATTTGCACCATCTCTCTTTTTGACACATCATTCAATAGCCATGCCTATTGACCAGCTAACACCCTCTCCTGAAAGGGTTAAGAGTGTAATCCCTAGTGACAAAGATGTGCTGACAACAGCAGCATCTCTGTCACCTGAAAAGGGACTCAAGACACCAGTAGGATGGATATGGACTTTAGGTTCCATATACAACTCTAAGCCTATGTGGGGTTTTTTATTCAAGATAAGATAGGACCAACAGTAAAACAGCCATCTATCTAGTTTGAAACTGAGAAACAAATGCCGGTAACAGGTCAATAAGATAATACCTGTGTCTTCATTAGATTTTGGGTCGACACAAAGAGTTCCATCTCACCATCTTCCCCCTTTGGCACAGCCACCGTACAGTGAGTTTCCAGATAGAAATGCTCCTGCCCACCAAGGTACATCTCTCCTAGAAAATTGAAATAAATGTCCCAAATATAGGGTGTCCCTGGAGTTATAAGGTGTATCTAATCACATGCAAGCCACTGCCCTTTTGACATGTGTTAAACAGCAGTCTTTTGCACTACCCAGCAATGAATATCCCTAGCTCCAAACCCGACATTTCTGGTTCAATGTTTAAAAAATAATAAAAAACCCCATCAAAACCAAGACACACAGACCCTTCCACTTTCTTTCTAGAAATCTTCAGTCTAAAACATAAGTGGCCAACATTTAAAAAATAAGCCTGCACACCATTTCAATTGGACCCAGCATTCCTTACAATGCAGTGTTTGTTGCCTTTCAAACTGCCCCAACAACATGACTGAGATGAAGGACAAAAATACATCAATTGTACTATAGCTCAGCAGATCAAATACAAGGTTAAGGGCTTTGAAAGAGGGGAACAAAAATAGAAATTCAAAATGCCTTAAGATCTAACTGGGAATCAGCTCTCTGTCACTGCTTGTGGCTCTTTCCCAGGACATCTTACCTGGCAGTCCTGAGGGTACAATTTCCATGTGTGCTACACACTAGTAAATGTCATAATCAACCTCTTTTCTCAGTCATGGACCTGGTTTATTCAGCTGCCATAAGAATTAATCTTCACAGTGATTCTCAAAATCATGTTTTTGTCTCCCTTTTGTTCAGTTCAGCAACAACAAAATAGCTGCCTTCATTTGGTGCCTCACTGACAAATGCATATTTGCATGAGACAACACCTACTGTGGTACACAACAGGAGCCATTCATTTGTCTTCTGGAAGAGGTTATCCTGGCATTCACACAGTATTGCAGCCTTTTAAATAACCTATTCTTCTAGCTCAGAACAATTTCTTCCTTGCCTGGCACAGTTTTTTCATTTTGTATAGTGTATTATAAGACACAGTTAACAACACCTATGACAACTTTGAAGCACCAGAGCTAGTCACTGACTGCAGAGGAAAGTTTCCACAGAGCATAACAAAATACAACAAAGGACAGATCTGGAAATGGATGTTTCAGTTATTTAACTCCCTCCCCCCTTCCCCCACGGGAAGGTAAGGAAGGTTTGCTTCTATGATCTTCAGAATAATACCTTCAGATCAGGTTTTGTATCTGTAACTGATTAAGTTCCCTTTCAAATCTGTAAGAGGGGTTACAATACCCTCTTATTGATAAATACATAGTTCCCCAAAGGTTTTATGTCTGAGACTCTTCCTCTCAGGATATATTGATGTGATGTATATACCAAGCAATGACACGGGTCTGACAGAGTGTTCCAGTTCACAGCTCTGACACTCTCCTAACTTACAGAGTCTCTACCACCTGCTTGGCAGACTCCAACTGAACGAAACCAAGGAGCACATCAAAAAAACCCCAACCCATCCTCAAACACAGACCAACAAACAGAATTGAGAAAGTGTTATAGAGTAGTGCCATGTTCTTCATAACACCTACATCCACTAATGTTGGTGGATCAGGTTTTCAGAAGGATGCATGTCCCATTTGCTAAAGATACAGTCATATACCAGGTTAAAGAAAAATAGGCTGTCTACAAGATTCAGATCAGATTACGTCTGGACAAGGAAAAGCTCTTATGGACATGTCGAATATTCTCTCAAGAAAACTGTGCCTTTATAGAGCAAGGGAGTGTTTATAGGGGTTCGTCTGGGAGCATCCACATCCATTTGAAACAGAAAATCTTTCACAAGCTGTTTGTACATAAACAGTTAATTGAAACTTAATATGAAATTAATTTACCCCAGCAAGCCTTACTTTCATGAGTTAGGTGTCACATACATAAAAAGGAAGCCGATATCTTGACTTCTTTCATCACAAACTATCCTATTTAAAAAGAAATATTTGAGCTTATTCTCACCTTCCAAAATGTGATCAGATTCTTCAAAACCTTTCTTCACATCTCCCTTAATAATTCTCTTTATAGACTTAAAAAAGGATTGTTTCTCAATAGCTTCCTAGGAAACAATGACACAATGAAAATTTTGTGGAAGCAGAATGAAAACAAAGCTTTCGCTGACTAAAGAGGAAATATTCAAGATGAAAAGCACAAGAACTTATCAGATACTAGCTATGGTAACAGCCCAATGACGTGACTTAAACCAGTACAAATTAATTTTTGGTACCACAGCAGTTTCAGAATAAACACCATAACTGGACAATCTGAGCTAATATAAGTTTTCCTGGGGAAGTTTTACAACCACATGTCACTTTTGCCAAAACTGCAGCTTTCCATAGTGAAAAAAAAAGGTGATCAATCAACAACAAAAAAATGAACTAAAAGCCTCAGAAAAGGAAAAGTTCTCACATGCTGTTTATGAACTCACATGATTTATGAAATCATTCAAATCAAAACCTCTGTCCATAGATGACAGTACCAATATCTGTACTAGCCAATGCATAGTCTCTTTTTATATACATGAATACAGTTCAAATTCAAAACACGTAGTATGAAATATTGACCGTGTAAATAATTAGAATCCCATGGTTCTAATCTCTTCCCAATAAGAATGGATTTATACTTTTTTCATTTAATTTCTAGATGTGAATACTGTATTAGATATTATTATTGCTTTTATTGTCACATAATTAAATCCTGTTAACACGCATTCAGTAATTTAAAAAAAAAGACATTAAATGATCAAATTGTTGATACTAATTTCTTCAGCTTTTGAGAAAAGCCACTTAAGGGCTGTATCCATAGTGTCAGTGGGAATGTTCATAATGCAGAATGAATGCCTGAAAATTAATCTCATCAGCTTTAGAAAGTAGTCAAGTAGTCTGCAGAAATCTCAGAAAAGCAGTGCAATGATGGAGCTAGAAGAGCCGTTTTCACACCCTCTTATTGAGTGTTATAAATCAGAGAATGAAAAATGAATGAATACCAGTCAAGTCAGCAGCATAACACCAGAGAATACTGAAAGCAAGCACTTGTGCGTAAGAATATAATTGGCAGTAACCTTGTTAATTTATATAAATTTGTGCTGGGCACAATATATCTGCCAGAGCTTGGTTTATTTGTTTTAACTTTAAATAACACAGAACAAGTTGACGTACTCCTGATCAGTACCACATCAAAGCATCCTCTTTATATTTAAACATCAAATTATTTCTTTTATCCATATCCTGCTGCACCTACAAAGACTAACAAAATGCGTGGCTAAACAGCAACATGGGTGAGAACAGGAGTTAACTAGATGACAGTGTCCCAAGTTAAGTGCAGAAGCAGGTACGAGCCGTCTTACCTGAATAGTGACAATAGGTTTGAGTTCTTCATACTTAATCTTCACGGTTTTAGCCGCTCTTCTGGAATGCTCTTGTGTGTCTGCAAGAACTGCACCGATGATGTGACCAACACAAGTGACCTGCAGTCATGATTAGGACTCATCGTCATTTGGTATGTATACATGCAGTAACTGAAAGGCTCATGATAATTCTCTTCACTTATTCCTTTTGTCCAATTTGTCATCTGATTGTTCAGATCAGTCTATTTAAAACCAGTCAAGGGAAACAAACAACTTCGAACAGTAACAGAGTGAGCCTGTCGCAACAGCCTGCAGCTTAGAGAAGAACATTACCTATACACAGCTGAGAGAGGCATGGGGCAAGGGGACTCAGGCCTTCTTGAACTTGGTATCAAGATTTCTATTGACTCCAGTGCAGTCAGGTTTATCTCTGTATTTGGTAGAGGACTTCACTGGATAACATGAGATCTTATCTCCTTAGCAGCGTGATTGAAAAAGGCTATTTTTAACCACATACCACATCCTCAGCAAAGACAGTTTCATCATTAGCGATGCCAGTGATGTTGCTGCCAGGAACATCCTTGGCAGAGACAAAACACACAAATCCAGGAATGCTCTGGGCTTCAGATGCATCTACAGAACTAAAGAAAGGAGGAGAGGCAGCATTATTATTTCTCATTTTTCTTTCTGTAAGCACTTATCGTACACCAATACATTTTCAGGTCTGAGTCCCTGAAGTCTGGCTATGCAGAAGAGGAGTTTGTCACATGAGTATCATGTAAGACCAAGGCAGAAAGGGCAATATATTAGACTAAAACAATTTGGGACCTATATTATAATATGAATCCTGATGAGTCTGATGTCCGGTCTGCTTCTTTGAACTATACTTTTTCCATAAGACATATCTGAATTTGATTCAATTGCCACGTGTACTAAAGATCCCTTGATGCTCTTTACTAAAGGCAGACTGCTGTGATAGTATACCTTCACTGTTGTCTTAGCTGCCGTGATTCTGTGAAAGCAAGTTTCCTCCCTTATCTATTGATAAACATGAAATTCTATTGCACACACATATCATCTACTGTGGGCTCACCTCTAGAGAAAAATTTGGTTGTGCGCCAGAAAGAAGCTGAGTGTCAATTGCAAGGAAGCTGTAGGGTATTTTCAAGGATGCAAAAGAAATAACTCTCCAAAAGACAAAACGCTTCATGAAAGGCTTTCTTCAGTAATCAGAAAAACAGTGATCTAAGAAAAATGCTGGTGTGCAGTCATATACAGATTTAAAACTAAGTGACAAGCAGGACAGCAAGTAACTAGAAAAGGGCAATATAATTTAATTTTTATATAGAGTGCTTCATGAAACAATATATCTCAAAAGACTTTCCAGCTCCTTTTGCAACACTTTGTACATTCGCTCTGTAATTATCTTGCTTTACAAGGGAACTGTTGCAAATAGAAATGCTGTGGCTTTGTTTCTTCTAAGTGAATGATTTATTGTCTTCTGTAAACTGCGGCAATTTTTTTAGCATGCTTGTTTGAATTCCTGAAATTCCAATATTAACCGTGCCTGAAAGTAGCTTTTTACACATCCCACTGAGCTACAGACTTTTTAAAAGAGACATTAATGTTCGAATGAACTTTCACCCTCCTTAGACAACAGGAACTGGACACAATGCTGTTTTTCTTTGGAAAGTTCATTTTCCTTGTGCTTCTGCAGTAATCCCCTGATTGTTTCTCTTAGTTACAAACACAGAGGCAGATGATTTCTAACTTACACTTGATGGTCAAAATCTGACTTGGGTAAAGTGGAAGAACACCACAAGCTTACAGCCTGAGACATGAATGCACAACAAAAATGCAAGCGAATGTGCACAGCAACCTCTAGAAAATACTGCATATTGTGGTCTCTATTGCCCCATCTGCACTGGTAGTAGCAACAACACTTAGGTGTTTGCAGCACGCATCGATGACCATGTTGCAACACCTAAGATTAAACTGTGATGACAGAGCAATTTCTTTCATAACATAGGAGTCAGCTACTACATCTCTGCATCAGTGACCACCATGCTCCCCATCCCACGTTAGACCACTGTGGGAAACCTAAACAGGCAGGAAGTATTGCCGAATGAGCAAACAGCATATCAGAAGGCAATTGAGGATGACACAATGCAATGTGTCCCACATCGCAGCAGTTGAGGGCAGATTGAGAGCCTGCAGACCCACCACAATGTAAGCACAATTAGCAACCATGGCTGGCAGTCAGTCCCACAATATAACAGCATGAAAACTCACATGAGAGTGTGGATGGCATTACCTGCCAGGACAGGCTTTTTAGAGTTGGTTAGTCACTACAGTTATAAATTATGTCATATTCTGTATGGACGAGATGTTTTCAGAGACAGCTGCACTTCCAAATACCGACCTATATGCCCTCCCTCAGCCAGGCACAAACAGCTCTACACCCAACAGCTATTGTGGCCAATGCCAGCAAACACTGTGCAAAGCAGAAACCAGAAAACAACATACACATAGCTGACTCAAACATCAGTGGGAGTGCTATGGTGGAAATGCATTTACAACCTAAATTTTTAGGCAGATAGGAAATGGCATGTTCAAGCTGCATGCTCTGGTCAGTGACTAAAATCACATCTTTTCAGACATCCTGGTGCTCCCCTACCGTGCTCCTTTTTAATACTGCGTGCTTGAGTATAAGAGAGTACAAGAAGGCTGCCTAGGACAAAGGACTTTTCTCCAGCCATGCTCAGAGTTCAGTGTTAATTCCGTCAATTCTCACTGAAACAGATTTGCAATGCAGCTGTAATATACACAGCTCACCTCCATGTAACAATGTGCAAGAACCTTTCCCTCACCTGCAACTTGACAGGTCAATTTTTCCAAGCCATCAGGCACTGGATGCTTCCAAGTCCTGATACTCAGAAGCAATACTTACAGGATCTTCGCGTGGGCTTTGGTGCTGGTCACCAGCGTCAGATACAGCTCATTCTCGTAGTGAGGGATGTCGTCACAGTAAACAGCTTCTCCACATGCTTGTTTGGCTGCCGAAACATGCATCAAAGGACGGCCAACCATATCTTCAAATGCCTGCCCCCTGGGCACTTCCTGGAGTAAAACACGACTGACTACAACTGCTCATATTGCAGAAGACAGAAGCATTGATGGGAGAGCAAAAGGCAAGGTAAGACATTCTAGTGAGACAGGGAATGAGATGGGGCTCAGTCCCATGCAAAAGGAAGATAAACAAGATGGAGTGGCTACACAGAGAAGGCTGTAAAGAATGAAGCGAGAGGGATTAATTTTTGGAACTACTATGGAAGAGCAGGGTTTGATGTGACAGCTCACATAAAAGTTTCAAGTTCTGCAGCTAGTTTCTACTCTCAAAGCTAGAGAAATTTTCATTAGCAGAGAAATAAGGAAGGAGATGTATCCTGAATCTGAAGCCTAAGAGAGGCAGGCTGTAACTGTGGAAATCAGGAGGGCAATTTCAGTTTGGGTACAGAGCTGAATGCGGGAGGAAAGTGCAACCCACAACTATTTTTATGAAGCTGTACACACCAGGAGCAGTCCAGGGCAACAAGAAGAAAGAACGTTGTATCCTAAGCAAGGAAGGGTCTGAGACCCAAACGCAAGCTTCAGGAATGGTATTTCTGTAGATATGTATTGCTCATACTCAGGAAGGCAAAAAGATAAGCAGCAATTTGAGCGACAGAACAGCCTGGGTCTACGTCAAGCAGGTACCTCTACTTACTTGGAAAAGCTGTGCATTTGCAATGGGATCTTTGTGAAACAGCTCTGTAGCACTGATGTAGTTCAAGGGGATGGGCTCACACAGATTGTTCTGCCAGAGACATATTAAAGAATAATCAGCTTCCCTGCCAGTGCCTTTCTCACATTCCCCAGTAACTCAGGATATTTTCCACTTTTCCAGTGAAGATAATCCATCTTTTATTGGGTGAAATGCAAAGAGGGCTCATGGTGTGTGCAAAGAATAGCTGCAGACCCACAAGAGCAGTTGTAATGCATGGAAAGGGAGAACTCCAGGAGGATTCCTCCTATGAACTCACTCGGCATCCTTCTACAGCAAGGTGTGTGTGCCACAAGGAAGCAAGCGGGAAGACACACTAGTCACTGTCATGCAGGGAAGTAGAATAACTCTGGCAGTTACTGCAGTATGGACTCTGTTACGAGATACAAGTCTGCTTGAATCCCAACCCTCCCCAACCAAGACAGCACATACAGGTCCTCCTGACCCAAATCTGCCTTCCCTAGCATCACTCACAGTGCCATTGTGGTTCTTGCTGAGTTTATGAAGGACTGTCAAGTAGAACTTGAAGAAGAAACTGAGTGTGAGCGTGCGTCGGAAATCCACCATCCCGCCAGGTGCAGAAGGAGACAGATCCATCTCACCCACCAGCAAGCAGCAGGCATCTTGCAACAGCTTCTCATTCCAGTTTCTGCAAGGGAGCAAAGGTGACACAGAGTCCTTGTTCAACCCTAAATATCACCAGGGCAGACTAATTCTTCTGACACGGCAGTCCTACCAGCTCTCAAGCAACAGTCACCTGTTCCATCTATGTTTATAGTATATGTGTCAGTTTGCTCTCATCTTGGGCACCCATCATCTTTTCTAAAGATGTGGCTATTAAATTTCAAGAGTACAGATTTCTCAGTCCAGTATGAAATAAAATCAGTTTTTATAGGCCATGCCCACATCTAGCTTCTGCTCACTTCAACAGATGCAAGAATTAAGCAAGAAATGGCTCTGAGAAACTGGCATGATAGTAAGGAGTACTGGAGGAAGCAAGGCATCCCACAAAACAGACTGTTGAAGAAGCGCAGCTACACTTCTTCCCTCTCTCATTCTATGTACTATCAAAAAGGATTTAAGGTATTTGAACTGCTTCTTTAAAAATTAGCGCCGTTCCATTAAATGGCCTTTCTGTTACAGAAAAATTTCTACCTGCCAGCAAGCTCCTGGCAAGTTTTTAGTGCCAGGATGGTTGTAGGAGCCATTCCTCCATAGCTTAGTTTTATCTCCTCCACTCGGCTAGTGCCATCTTGGAACAGGACTCTCATCCCACAGGTCACAATAGCAATGTCATCCTCCCGACGGGAAGCCTGCTTGAAAGCTGAGAAGTATTCACCCTAGGAGACAGGAAAATATTTCTTTATTCTCTGCCTTGGCATGCCTTGGAGTGTAAACATGGAAAGATGTTAAACTGTCTCTAGATGGATGAACTATTCCAGAGAACTGTATCTGGTTGATCCATATCGCAGAGCCAAGTAGGACATGTTTGTTCAGGCAGTGCTGTATATTTTCACATGATTCAACAATTAATTCTAATATATTTGATCAGTGGTTATTAGGCAACCTGGAACTGTGAGGGCAATCGGCTTTCACAGAGATCTGCTCATACCTGTCACTTTTTTCCTATATCTTGAGAGGAAGAATGAGGACAGAATTTTCGAAAATAAACAAGCTTCCAGTCCCTCAGCAACTTTCCTTCTCCCAGGCTGCTAAGGTGGAAGCCTAATCAGTAAAATTCATGTCTTTAACCCCTTCCCTTTGGAAGTCTCTGAACTCTGCAAAAACTGAAATCAATAATCACAAATAGCTCAGTTCTAGAATAGATCAGACAAATTAATATAAGACAATTCAACCTGTTACTGCACGTACAATTCTCTGTAACGATCCTGAATCCTCTGATGGTCTTCTCAGAGAGAGGACATTCTTTGAAACGCCCCAGCAAGTACAACTCACAAAACTCAGTAACTTTCCTATGAAGAATGGCAGTAAATATGATATTAACAATCTACCGGTATATACCAAGTGATGGTGTTACCCTGCAGTTGCAGTACCCTTGTCTGTCCTGCAGAGTATGATAAATTGCTGTTCAGGCATCCTCCAGACTAAGAGGTGAATCGGATCCAATGTTTTTGCATAGACCTTCTGGAGAGTTTACTGCCAAGCTTCTCCACTAATAACTTAGCCAAGTGACTCTGCATAGCACAGCAGTCTGTTCTATGAATTATTTTTAATCAGAAGGGGACAGCAATTCTTTTATTATTGTAAAGAATAATTCCTCTGTTGTTGGCGTTGAGAACAGTTTCACAAGAGACCCCCTTCATGCGTTGAGAACTTGTAACTGGAGATATAACTGACAAGTGTGTTCCAGTTTCTGAATTCAAGTACTTAGTGGGCAGCCAGCAGATAATAGCAAAGAAGCATCAATAGGATCCTTCCTATGAGGATATTCTGCTACTCTACTTGTTAAAGCAATTAGCTTTAAATGAGGAGAAAAAGCAGCCTCTTCTCTTACTGCACACTTCAGAGATTTCAAATACCACGATTGCAGCAAGAGTGCAATATTTGCCTTCGCTCCTCACGAGACACCTTAGTTTTCTTGGTACAGAGTCCTCTGGGAGAAAAGGCCCTCGCTAGCAGTATAGGTAAAGGAACTATCACACAAGGTGCCCATGTCTGTCCTATCTCGTGGTAAAACAATATTGCGTGTCCCCTCTAAATTATCACAGAGAAAGCTTCTAGGTCTTAGTTATTCTTACAGGAAAACCAAGCGAACCTTACTCTCAAGGACTGCACATTAGGGACCTAGATTAGTCTGACCTCTCCCCTTCTGGACAAGATGCAGCATCAGGCACAGTCTGTTGATTTCTCAGTGTTCTTCTAAAAGATTCATAGGCGATATTCACAACTGCAAAAACGTTGTTTCCCCATCATTTTTTTAAAGACCACCACTGTGGAATATAGAGATCAATAATGGATGAAGGTTTTTAAAGGATTCAAATTTAAAGGATAAAATAAGACTTCATGACCACATTTTGTCTCTTCAGCAGGGCAAAAATTGTGATACTATGAGCATATGATGGCAATACTAAGTAAAACACTAAGATTGTTTACCAAAAATAGAAATATATAGGCATTGTATTGATAGTTTTTTTATAATTGAAAACCAATAAATGTCTATGTGATACATAAAGATTAATTAACAGTGACAAATGTGAAGGAGAAAGATGTACGCAGGAGAAAGGACATGAAAAACTTGTGGTCACCAAGCAATAATGCAAGTGGTGTTTAACATTTGTGAACATTGTCTGGAACACAAAGGAAGTTTTTACAGTCCAGGAGAGAAAGAGGGTTGTGTAAATAAAGGATATGTCCTGTTCTAGGAATGCCTTGTTATATACAAAAAGCTAAGGAGTTTTCTTTTCTGGAGTCTGTTTGTATTTATTCAATGAGCTGTTTCCTTTTGCCTTTGCTTCACTGCATTCCCATTACAGGTATAGATTAAAAAAATAATAAAAAAAAAATCTTTGTTCCCCAAATATCTTAAATATCTAACACAAATCAGCAGAGAAAAACAGTGTTACCTCCTCTCCTTTAACTGCCTTGCCTGAGCTCAGTCCCTCTACAGTAACATGGGCCCGTGTAAACAGCTAAACTTCATTAGCCTAATTATTTCTGTTGTTTGCCCAGTCTAACCCTTGGTGTGACAAGTCACATCAATGCAAGATTAGTTTTGAACAAACATAAACAAAAAACTTCAATCTAGCTGTGTGTTGACATATCCCTTCTTCCAGGCGTGAGGAAATCACTGCTCCAGCAGACTTCGCCTGTCACGTGCCAGCACCTTTAGACATTTCCTGAAGAACATTAGTCTCTCTGACTTCACGTTTGTGACAAAAGATCAGCCAAGAAACCATAAAGCAGAGAGTTCAAAAGTTGTTCTAGTTTTTCAGATCTATGAGCTGCATCTAACCTGCTGATGAAGCAATTGCACAGCTAGTAAACATTTGTTTGTTTTGTGAAAGTGCCATATGACTGTCATGTGGATGGAGTAATATGGTGCTTCCCACTGATTACCTCGAGTGAGTTTCTCATTTTCTGAAGCACTGCTTCCTGCAACTGTTACAAGACCAAAGAAGAATCACTCAGAAATAAATGGAGAAACACCTTGAAATAGCTTTGTTCCCTTAACAGTTAGATATAAAAACTACAGAGGACAGACAAAAGATGTATGCATTCTATCCCATAATATGATGGCTTTTCAAGTAAATCAGTGTTGGCTATTATAAAGAAAATGTGTCACTACATTGTGAATCCCTGCATCTTAAAACTTGTAGCCTCAAGCTCTAAAAGGGTAAATATCTTCACAGCCATAAAATTAGTTTGATATTCTCAGCCCAAAAGTTTTACCTCTTAAGCACTCTGGATCCGTTATGGCTCATGCTGCTACTCAAGTGTTAGTTGTTCTATCAGAAGGAAGTTTCGCAGGCTCATTTGAAGCTGCAAGTCCACATTGCCAAAATACCCTAATAATCAGTCCTGTGGCTTCAGTCTTGCAAGGCAAGGATGCAGAAACTCAGCTTCTCTCTTATCCATACACACTTTTCCCCATTTCTTTCCCCATTTCAATGGGAAACTTTACTTCAGGAACTGCTAGCATCTTTGCTGTATTTTGCTATCAGAACTTAGACCTCTGGGAACATCACTTTGTCACTGTGCATCATTACCAAATGCACTCAAAAAGCTCCCGACAATAAAGTGAAATATTTATTTCTTGAATACAGAAAACTTCTTGGGCTTACTGTACTTTATCATGGAGCCCTGCTCCCCTTGCTTGTCAAGAAAAATATGATGCTAGATTTTCACCAAATAGTTTACTTGCTTCCTAGTCCTCTTGGGACTGCATGAGCATTTACAGATTAGTCACCAAGGAAAAAAGTACCTAACTGAAAATAACACTTAAATAACTGCATTTTAGCTCCATGGACATTGAAGTCTTTTCTTACAAGTTTACCTTCTTGCTGTAGGGTATTTCAACAGAGAGAAGTATTTCTTCAGGTTTAACTAATGTCTTTCTGTATCCAGTGAAAAACTTCTCATCCATCATGATAGTCCTTTTGCCCTCTGTAAACCAAGGAGAGATCAAGCGTGGGTGAATGAATAACTCAGGTGAAGAATGGCAATATTATGTGTGAAAGGGTCTTCAACCTACACAAATCACTCTCGATATATCCATTTTCATTTTTCCACCCTCTTTCACCAAATCAGGAAGATTCTCAGGTTTACTTTGGTCCTTATGGAACCTATGACAGTTTCTGCCTACATTTAAAGTTTTATTTACACAGCAATTAATGAGAGAGACCTCCCTTCCTATCTATCTAAAGCTGAGCCTCCAGGTGAACCAGTTTCAAACATTTCAATGTAAACCTCTTTTTCTGCAGCTTGCACAAAAAACAGTAAAAAAAAAAATTCTTTGACCATGCAAGTGCGCTTACTTCAAGGATCTTATTTCAAAAATATTCTTCCTAAGAGCAAATACAAATTGAGACTTCTGGTTTCTTCATAGAAAAGCAAAACAAGTTTCAAACTTTATCTGAAAAATCCACTAGAATCGAAGTATGATAGTGATAGAAACAATTTTATGCCTATTGTCTACTCATGAATAGGCATTTTAATCCAGCTCTTCACAAGGATGTACGTGTAAGTACACAGTACCATGGTTTCATTCTAGCAGAGTTCAAAGTTCTTTAGGAAGCCAGCCTTAGGAATAGTCTTAACATTTCAGCCACAAAAAGGGCAAAACACTGAAGACACAGACTCGGCCTATTTTACATAATGTTAACTTCCACTTTCAAATTCTGACCTGACCTAACAATCCATGGCAGAGGACTGTCGACTTCCCAGATCCTCTCAGTGCCACAAGGAAATGTAACTTACCTTTTGATGCCAGAGTCAGTTTGCTTCCACTTGCCATTAACACAGGATTTAAGTCGGAGATTGGGCTTGCTGTCATTATATTCCCACCAAGAGCCTAAAGTGATAATATTCATCATGTAAGTATTAAAAACCCTGGAGATACAGCCACAGCATCCTCTAATCCTGCATTACTCCATACACAGCGTAGTAGATGATAGCTCTGGTTTAGTTCGCGTTGATTTTTGCTTACTCAGCAATTTTAGGCCTTAAATGAAGTTGGAAAACGTAAAAACCCATTAAATCAGTTGCGGTCCTAGTCAATGTTTGCCTGAAACTGCTTCAGGAATAGCCCTTGGGTAATGCATCAAAACACAACTGCCCAACAATGCCAAAATCCAATCAAGGTAGCTGCAACTAGGGGAAGATTCATGAAAGTACAACGCATCTTTTCAGTAACTCACAGGAGCCCAGGTTTGGGGGCTGCAATACAAATGCATGGCAGTATATCACGTGGATCAAAATTTCATGTCTGGTATGTTGCTTCATCTGCTTCCTTGATAATTTTTTCTTTTAGTATGCTGACTTTGAACACACCAAACCCACCTCCTCTTTTCCTTTAAAGCTAGAAGAAAAATTGCTAGATCTGATGCATTAATACTATGACTACCATAACCGGGCTGGCAAAAATCTACACACCTGCTTCTTTGAAATTTGTCCAGCACTCTAAACACATTTCTCAAATTAGTCAAATCTCACTACAGTTTCCCCCACTTATCCTGATAACAGCAATGGAAGATCTGGAGAACTGTCATGTTTGTGTGTGATACCAGTGTAGCACAGACAACAACTGAGACCTATGTGCTGCTGTCAGTTCTTGGGATTGGTTTATGTGTATTAGCTTCTTTGCCTAGCTTTACAAATGTTGTCATGTGAGAATCACATGGCACACCAGCATTGCATGAGGAAGGCGAGCTCCTCAGATGGAGCTTTCAGTTCCAGTTTCTGATGCTCCTGATCCACTTACAGCAACATTCCTTATCTGTGGCCCCGCAAACCACCGCAGCTGTTCAAGGACAGCCTGGAAGACCTCTGTTTTGTAAGGAGGAAGCTCTGCCACCGCTTTTCTCAGCACCTCCTCTACAGTGCTCAGGGTACAAGCAGCACCAAAGGTGACTCCTGTAAACAAACATAAAGAACATTTCTTCTCCCAAAAGTCAAGGTACAGTGGGACAGCTATAAATGTGTTTACAAAACTTAGATGAATTTAATTGGACTGTAGCGTTTAGAGAAGACATTCAGTCTCCCTAGACTATATTGCACACACTGTACGTAAACATCACAGCCCCAGAACAAAATTCATCTCTAAGTCACAACTTGTTTTGCCACTGCCTCTCAAATGACAGCCAACCCACTGTCGTTTTGCTTCAGTGTAGTTTGAATGATATTTCCCTCCTATAGGTTTGGTTTGTCCTTTGAGAAGTGAAATTCAGCTCCTCTACAGTTTTCACACCTTAAACATTCTACCAAGCTGTATGTGATGGTGTGAAATCCCATGTGGCATTTGGGCCACACGCGCTATATTGTCCTGACTACTATTTGTAACTCTGTTCTGTTTCCACCACAAAGACAAACGTAGTACTTCACTTAGTCACTTAGACTGTCAAATTCAGCATTTTTCTCCCAGTTACTAATTTTCAAATCTTTCTAAATAGTAAGATCACCCACTGAAACCCATTATTAACCCATTTAACATATGTAAAATACTATCCATCACGGAGATAAAAATCTAATAAACTATCTAGTGAAGTCCCTCTGACTCTCAAATTATTTTTACATTAAACTCACTTGATTCCCTGAATTGTAGAGCATTAATGCATATAGAAAGCGAGTTTTAATCTGGGCATTTTCCTTCACATCCTTTTAATTATTCTGTGGCATACCCACTCCACAGGCATTCCACCTCTTTTTTGCTCACCTGTTTCAGTGCACTGAACAACATTCATTTCCAAGATCCATGCTGGTGCTATTATCACTGGATACAACATGTTTTTTAACCTCATCTCAACGCCTTGAAAGATAAGCAAGAGTCCTTCAGTTACACACAAGTGACAGAGAGCCTAGGTAACTGTTTCCCAATTAAATGGCAGCAGGCCTAGTAAAGACTCGGTTCATCAACCATCTGTTACACAGATTATGTAAGGTTACAGAGATACTATTCTGAAACTGTTTTCCACAAATACCAGAATTCTCATACGGAAGTTTTAGAGACTTTTTATCTAGGCTTACAATAACCTTAAATACATTGTCTAGTAGTTGTGTGACCTGTCTATTGTTGTACATAATCCTAAAGGAAAAAACAACGAATGCAATGAACCACACAAAGTTTGGGGCTAGTCTCCTGGATCAACAGGTAACAGATCAGGATAACAGAATTACTAACTCTCCTCCTCAGAAGTAATGTTTTTAAAACTATACTGGGGAGAAAAAACCAGTATGATTTCAAGTCTTGAGAGCTTATTCACTGAAAAAAATCTTTCAAAATGCAAGTTTCACAACTGAATTCATTTGATTACAAGGACATTTTATGCTGTGCCACTCCTGTCTATTCAAAATTCCACAAAACTAGCACAAAAGCTCTGAGGTTTAGGTAACCATATATTTTTCACCCAGCACAGCAAAGAACAGGGGGAAACATTCACTGTGACAGTAATAAAATTTGTTCCTTCATACAACCTGAAGGATTAAACAACTATTTAACAGCAGTGGTTCTCCAACATAATGAGCACCAGCTCTTTCTCTTACCCACTTCCGTGTTCCCCACAACGAGCTTGGCATTGGGGTACTGGGATTTGAGAGCCACCAATTCCTTGAGAGTTGTAGGCTGGATCCACATCACACGCTCACCTTTGAAACACAGCTGTTTCTGCTGTTTGTTACTCTGAGTCTGCAAAAATGAATTCAGTTAGAGCTCGGGCCCTACATGAAGCCAAGAATCCCTGCTCACATGCTGCCCACGCCTATGCCAGGCCAGGCTCCATCTCGGTCAAGTTACTGACAGGTGGCTGAGATGGTCACACAGCTGTTGGCAGGTAGCCATCCTCCTGCTAGCAGAGTCTTTTTTCATGCTGACAAAAGTTTTTCCCTCCCAATATTGCCAGGTCTATGCAGCTACCACATCTCCCCAGCAAGACCTTTAAGAAGGACATTGAGGGGCTGGAGCGCATCCAGAGAAGGCAACGAGGCTGGGGAGGGGCTGGAGAATGAGCCCTATGAGGAGAGACTGAGGGAGTTGAGGTTGTTTAGCTTGGAGAAGAGGAGGCCTCATCACTGTCTACAACTGCCTGAAAGGAGGCTGTGACGGGGTGGGTGCTGGGCTCTTCTCACAAGTGACAGCGATGGGACGAGAGGAAATGGCCGCAAGTTGCACCAGGGGAGGTTTAGACTGGACATTAGGAGGAATTTCTTCACTGAAAGAGCGGTCAGGGATTGGCACAGCTGCCCAGGGAGGTGGTGGAGTCGCCATCCCTGGAGGTGATTAAAAGACGGGTGGATGAGTTTCTTAAGGACAGGGTTTAAGTAGGGAGATAGGCACAGTTGGACTCGATGATCTCAGAGGTCTCTTCCAACCTTGTGATTCTATGATTCTACCTCTGCCAGGAAGCTCCATCTGATCAAAGTTCTGGCAGATGCCTTATGGCTTCAGCCATCTTAGAAGTAATGGGTTTTCCATTCTTATCTCACTGCAAAAACATCTTTAGCACTACTGGATTTCAGCTACCAGCTGTAAGGCCAGATTCTAGTTTCCTTTTAAATTCCTTCATCTAGTGACTGAAGAAAACAAATGAATCTGTCAGCATCATCAAATCAATCCTTAGGCAGGAGAATGTCTTAGAGAAGAAACAGAGGGAAGAAACATATCTGAAACTATATATATATTATGCTACGATCTATGAAAATCTACTCACGCTGTAGCTCATGACTCATTTAGACTGGGTGCAGCAGAACTAACGGCTGAATTTCAGTTGTTTGTTAAATGTGAAGGAAGCTATAAACATGCCATGTGCTGGACTAGATTCCTGACTAGGACACACTTTCTTGGGGATAAAATATCCCCCAAAAGACAGAAATGAAACATGGAGAAAAACTAACCGCACCGAAATTTTTATGTCACTGTGAGTCAAGCAACTTGTACTCCTACTACACCGAGTAGAGACAAGATAGTGCTTTTCAGCAGTCATCTAACCAAAACGTATATTTAGTTACATCACATAGCTTCCTACACTATAAGGGGAGCACAGGGCAATAAGCACATCTAGCTGTTCCACCCCTGGACAGGCAGTGACTGGAAACAAAGGCAACACAAGAGCAGGCACTGTATGGTGAGAAACAGAGAGGAAAGCTAGCCAGCTGGGGCAGGCACTTGGTCTACATATCTTTTAAGCCATCCCAGCTTAAAAGCCTTCCCTTTTGTAAAACAGGGAAGCATCCATGTCCATGCATCTTTTGCCAGCAGCCTTCTTTTTCACTGACATTTCCTCAGGACAGAGACACTGCAGACACTCAAACCTTGTGCAGAACAATGAAACCAACAAACCACGTAACTATTGGCTTTTGAATGAACTTGCCATTAACTCTGGTGGGAAGATTGGCTCCTGTGTAGGGTCCAAAGGCTGGAACTCAGAAGAATTGAACAGGCTGGAAGACATCATTTTCTATGACAGAGAAAATGCAAATAGCTGGGCAGTAGAGAACAAAGCTATCCACATACAAGACTAACTCATTTCTCTTTACAGTCAAACCTCTGTTACTCTTTCATGCAATAAAGAATGGCAAACACAGTGAAAAGATGACACCTGATCCAGCATTGCAGCTTATTCCATCATATTTTTCTGATCACAATGCATATCTGGTCAGAAATCTGAGCTCTGAACAAACTACCAGGTTTTTACCACTCGCATTAGCATTTTATATTACATCAAAGGTACCTTTTCTGAGATAAGATCAGCATAAAAAATAAGTTAGTCTAAACTGCTTTGCATAAATAAAGTTGAACTAAAAGCACTGGGATTTGGCACAGAGCAAGCCAGAGCTAAGACTTCAAAACATCAGAAACAGAGAGAAAACTGAGAGTTGACAGGAACCTTACCACATCGTCGTCTTTTCCATTCATGCAGCAGCCTGGACCATTGACTTTTCCTCCACAGCAGCCCCCATTCTGAAGAAGGAATAAGTACACTTCAGTCATTCATAGTTAGAATATTCCAACTTTTACAGGACATATTCCTCCTCTTTTATCAATCTCCACATCACAGAAACTTTGACAAAAGAACTCCAAATAGTCTTAACTGCTGGAGTATTACATGCAACACTGGATGCTTCCTAACAATGAATCCACAGGAATTCACTGGAATTTCCTGGCAAAGAATTTTATTGTATTCTCTCTTTCCTAAATTAATTTTTTATTCACACTACCTTACACCCTAATTCCTTGATTTCATCTCTCCATTTTTTGTACTTCAACTGGTATAAAAAATGTGCTTAACTTTTTTCCTCCAGATATTCTGAAAGGTTGCAATAGTAAAATTTATTGGAATGGCGGTTGAATTACTTCATTCATCATTGGACTGCAAAGTTGGGAAATTATACTGTGGAATTTATTGGGGTTTAGATCGGTTTTCACAGAAAGATGGATCACTTCAATATACCAGAAGCTGGTAAAAAACATTGCTTACAGTTGTAACTAATTTCACACAAGTGTCCCACCTCACAGATTCAGATGGAAAGTATTTAGCTCACTATTGCAAAACCTGTGATGTGATGGCTAGTCATGCTCACCACAACACATGCAGTCACAGTGTTTTCCAAGAGACAGGCATTCAAACCGGCTCAGATGGCTCTGAATATCTGCACCACAGTAGAGTCAGAGGGGTGACTAATACATTAAAACTCTAATACTGTATTGCAAATAGAGGTTACATCTTAAAATTCAGCTTACCCTGCTATTTCTCCTCTCACTACAACAGCATCCGGTGCCATTGATTACTCCACCACAGCAATTCATGCCCTGTAGGCACAAAAAACATTCTGAGAAATGTGTGCACATTCTAGGGAAATGAAGTAACCTTGATTCCCTTTTGAGAGACATTGATCCCACGTTTATAATACCCAAAGCAGAAAGGGGAGATAGAAGCAAACAGGTGGTTCCCTTGCCAATGGAAGGCGGTATCCTGAAGTATGATGGCTAGGCCACATCCAATCTACTAATAGACCTTGTTTAGAACCATTGTGACCAAATGGCCGGTATCTCTGGTCCAGCTGGAGTTGCAAGGAGACACTCAGGGATGAGTAAAAGAGACAAGCACATAGAATACAATACCTAGTACTCCTTCAACACACTCCTCAGCTCAGGGGACTACCTTAGCCCAGTGTGGTTTCCATCAATAACCCTCAAGTAGCATTCTGTCCAAGTACCTGCTCAGTCTCTCCTGGAGCCTATGTAAGTTTTTGGTATCCACAACACGCTTTGATGGGTTCTGCAGGTAAGCTACCTGTTAAGTGACAGACCTTTGTTTTCAACCTGACTCCTACTAGTTTCATTCCTTGTCACCTTGCTCTTGTATTAAAAGAGGCAGCAACCAGCAGAAGCCTGTCTACCTGCCAGTCACAAGTTTGCAGATTACTCACGGAGGTCAACACAAACAATTATATGGGCTACGTAGAGCCCCTTCCCCTCCCTGACATCTTTTTTTCCAGGCTGAAGCATCCTAACCTACTCAGTGCTTCCTTGTATGGAAGCAACTTTTCTCATCAGATTCCCCCACAGTATGTCTCTATTCGTGCACCATACCTTTTCACTTATTCCACATCAGGAATCTCCTGCAAGCTGTATAATGCATAGATGCTGAGTTTAGCTGAGACTCACAGAAAAAAATTAGAGAGTCTGATTACCTGTGACCCAAGAAGGGACCATCAGATGGATCTCATTAAAGTGTTCCACTTCCAGCAAGTGGAGTAAGTAAAAGAGTTTGTCTTCTTGCATTATTAATGCACGAGGCACATACAAAGGGGTCAAGAGTTGGAGCTGAGTTGTTGCAGCATGTGTATTTCCTTCTTCCCTATCTCATCTCATGGTGTATTTTCGTAAGAGAGAGACAGCCTTCCAGATTTTTTTAAAGATTATCTGAAGCCACTTACTTTAGCAAAGGTCCTGTATCCTTCCAGAATGGGTCTGTATCCTGTACACCGACACAAGTTCCCTGCATTGCCAGAGCAAAAAGATAAAGGTTTAGTGTCATTTGGCTGAGAACTTCTTTTCTTTTAGAATATTTTATCGTTTCTCAAAAACTTGTCAAATCCAGATAAAGCTAATGTAAAAAAATGGGAAGAGGAAAATTTCATTAGCAATCTTCCAATAACGCTACCATACATTTTTTTGTTGATATTTGAAATTGCAATTAATTTTAAAAAATCAATCTGCTTAATTCAGTATTCATTTATCTCTATTATGGGAGTCAGTATACCAATCAGTACACCAACTGTCCATTCTGCTCAATTACAAAGAGATTGCTTTGTGCTGCTTCTGATTTCCTCTTGTGACAATGCCAGAAGTGTGGTAACAGCTCAAACCTCAGCAATAACAGCAGCCCCTCAGATGATTTACACAGCTGGATTCTGCCCCACTCCACCACGTATATTGCTGTCTTAGTACTTTACTTGAGGTTAGCTGGCCCAGATGCTCTCTCTCACCTCTGCAGACTCTTGTGACAGTAATGAATAAATAAGGTGTGGAGGCTCCTATAGGCCCCCGGGGACAGGAAAACATTCCTTCTGTGCTAAGCCTAATGGGGTCCTAATTCAAGACCGAGGCCACACACTCCTTCTTCAGGACAAACAATGAGCTTCTCTGACATCTTCCACAGGCCATTTTTGTTCATTCCATAGCACCTGGCCAGTCTCCTCATGGAAAAGTTAGTTCTTAACCTCGTAACAACCAGCTATCTTTAACAAAATACATTAAACAGAGGTATACCTCCTTCCCATTTGGTGAAGCAGTGGTAAAGAAAGCAGAACAGAGTGCATCTCTGCAGGACTATGAGTATTACCTTGGAAAGCATCTTCTATGTCCTCCATTTTGGGCTCCGGTTTGTTCCGAAGCAATGTGTACATAGACATGACAATCCCTGGAGTGCAAAAGCCACACTGGGAACCGTGACTTTTTGCAATTCTCTCCTGAGAAAAAGAGAAAACATCCATCAACAGATAATAGCTATGCAAGCTGACTATTGTGCTTGTTTCTGTAATGTCTGTTAAAAAAAACAAAACCAAAAACCAAAACCCCCCAAAACCAGTCTCACTAGAGCAGCTAAGACTATCATAAGATGTTCTGATGGTCAATTAATCTATGAAGCAGACTTCAAAGAAAGAGCACTCTGAGAAGTTTGCCATGTAGGCTTTGAATCCCCAGTGTAACTAAAGGCAACCAGAAGCCTCCAATGAGATCAAGAGTTCTTCAGATTTGCCATGCTAGAAAGGTTGAGGCTACCTGTATAGACCCGAGTATGATTTCAAAGCTTAGCTGTTAGAATCTCCAGAGAAGGTAGGGAAAAGAACACAAACAAATGTCCGATTAGCTGCCATTTGTCACTTTTTTGTTTACTGTCTCAGACATTGGCACAGGTCCTACCCACTGTATAAACTGAGATGAATCACAGTTTCTTTTATAGGAGCAATATCTCTGACAAAGCCAAGGCAAGTCTGCTGCCATAAAAAAGTGCATTACAACACCTCGCTAAAGCAAGGCTTCACATTCCTTTCACTCCTCCTCACCAAAAATATTTTGGAATTCCAGAAACAGTGCTGAACTAAACCTTATGGCACCACTGTAGGTGAGGTTCCTAATTATGCAGGATGAGGAACCAATGTCATTCACTGAAGGTCACAGGAAAGCCCAAACTTAGATCAACTTTCCTGGCTCCTAGTTATTATATAGATTTTCATCACAACATCAGCCTTCCCAGTTCCTGGGATTCAGTCCAGGATTGGACCAAATACACCCACGTAGCCCCAGAACATTAGTGATTCAGCCAGGATAGCACCAGTTTACTTTTTATAACATAACAGAGCTGCAGTATCGACCCAGGAGTTTGATTCCATCACTTGGCAATTTCTGCAAGTAAAGACTACCCGTGTGGAAGGTCAAACTCCCAGCTTTAATGTTCTGATTGAGATCCCAACACCTTGTAACGGGATTAGTTCACATAAGAAGAAAACACACACAGAGGGTTTTAAAGTTACCAGGATTAATAACTTACCTGGGCTGGGTGCAGCCTGGATTTTGTGTTTCCTATACCTTCAACAGTAGTTACAGCTACATGATGAAGGGCACAGACAGGGAAGAGGCAAGCATTGGCAGTACGGTGGCTGAAATAATAAATTAAGGTCATTTCATTTGACAATGATGCTCAACAAAGGAAAAAGGGAACAAGAGGACTGAAGAGTACTCAGAAACTGTAGCAGTAGACACAATAGGAGACCTTGAATAGATGCACTACAGGTATTAGTTACAAGCCAAATCCTACAGCACCTACTCAGCCAAAGTTCTCAACTTCACTTGAAGTTAAAACAGAGTATGCAGCATAGGACTTGACTTAGAAATAACGAATTTAAATATCCTCTTTGAATATGAAGATACAGAATCCAGATAGGTAATTTATAGGGGCAGACTACAAATACCAAGATGTTATACAGCTGGCCTGGTCTGATCAAAGTTCCACAGGAGCGTGGAGCTGTTGGCCTTTTACATCGGAAACCATTTCTAGGCAGTACATAAGAGGAAAATTTCCAGGCTGAAGGTAAAAAAGAATAATATTGCTGAAGTTCTAATAGGAACTACTTCATTTCTATTAAGACACAATAATCATATCCTATTCAAGGCCTTGTTACTAAGCAGAACCACTAAGTTAGATGATCCCAAGTTAAAGTGTCTCCAAGCGTTGTTCCAAATATATCCAATATTTCAGTGCTTTCCATGCCCCCACAGTAAAAAAAAACTGGCATCTGTCCCTCGGCCTCTCTCTCCATTCCTCTCTTTCTTCGATTCTATTGCTTCACTTTTCAATTAAAGAAAGAATAGGAGGAAAGTTCATGTCTCAGAAAATAAAAGTCATTCTGAAGGTTATACTAGAAGCAGAGAAGTAGTTAACACCTACTGGCATACACAAACCAGATTTTTGTAGTAATACAACATCAATACAGATTTATCACAGTAATCATCACTTGGGTCATCACAGCAAAAAGTGATATTACATTGCAAGAAAAGAACATAAAGGTTTTCTGAGCTGGGAAAAGGCAGACAGCCTGCCTGCTAGAATCAGTGCAGAGATTTCTAGGCACAGTAAAATAGTTCCTATCAAAAAAAAAAATTCTTGTCTTAACCTTCTGAGTTCTTGCTCTGAAACTGAAAAATCCTGTTTTGGCAGAAACATACATTATATAGTTTTTTTTAAAAAAAACAGTAGTGTGTTTGGAATGTCAAGAACCTGGATCTGTCCTCTTTTAATTTTTCGGTTGAAGAGTTCAGACTGCAAAGGATACAGGATTTTCTTCTGAAAGGGATCATACTTGGATATCATAACAGTGCAAGCACCACATCCACCTTCTCCACAGCCAAGTTTGGTTCCACATAGGCCCACTGAGAGAACAGGAATCAAGGAAAACACAAGGATTGCTGGCAGAAGCCTGCTCAAACAGTTCTTTACCAACACTCAACAACAGGTTCTTGCTGGAAACCAAACACTCATTTTTTTCTGCTTAGTAACTTAGTTCAACATAAGGAAAGTTTCAAATTCTGGCACATGATCTTTGATATCAACACCCAAAGCCCTAATAAGGGGGCAGTCCACATTCCAATAGACTCAGAATATACAAAACAATCTGAACTTCAGCTGTTCTTACTTTCAATTAGAATCAGAAAAGGAGATTGCATAAGGGGGACAAAGTCCTCAGTAACTGCTGAGTGGGAGCTGTTCAGGCATGCAGCCACATCCCTGAAACTCAGGATGACATGTCTTTCAGCACCCCTCCCCAGTGGCAGTCGACTTCTTCCTACATCTGGTGATTCCAACCACATAGAAGGCAGCCAGCCAGGTCAGTCATGCAGTGCTACAATTTATAGAATTCAGCGCTGACACTAGCTGCACGTGCACTGCTCACAAACTACCTGCGTTTCAAAAGTCATGGTCCAACCACCCTAGCTTCTCTCTTGGCCCTTTTTATGATGACTTCCCCATTGCGAGGGACAAAATCAGCCAAGCACACCCTCTGGTATCATGGTTCCCATAAAACAGCAGGAGGGACACACTGACAGCCAAAACAAGCAGAGATGCACAGAACCACAGCACAGGCATCTGGGAATTCACAAAGTATTTGGACTGGCCTAAGCAAACTCCTCCACAGGTTGCAGAGAACATGTCTGTGCTTTGCAATAGAGTAGCACATCAAACATTCTGCAAAGGGATTCCAGGAGATAATTCCTCAAGTTGCTTCTGCTTTGGGTTCCGTCATTCATTAGAAGGTAATTAGACATTCATCGTGAAGAAAATTGGCCAATCCAGAGAGACTACTGGTGGGAAAAGAGTAGCTGCTTTCATTGGCAATGGACACATGGCTGCGGTAAGAAAATCAGCTTAGGCTTGTGGAAAAGTAGCAGGCATAATGACATAGGGGACTCAAATCATCTTTGCCTTCTTCACAAAGATTCTGTAAAGTACAATTTTCATAGAATGATAGAAATCATAGAATCATTTAAGTTGGAAAGACCTTTAAGATCATTGAGTCCAGTCATAAACCTAACACTGCCAAGTTCACCGCTAAACCGTGTCCCTTAGCACCACATCTACTTTTCATACAATCACGTGCCTGCTTCAGCAGAAATAACAGCTTTCCTATGCCATTTGTGTTTTTCTTTACAACAGTGCTTATCTGCCCCAATAAAATATGTTTCTCAACGTATTTTTCTGACCCTAATCAGACACTGACAAGTTCACTAGAATGTTCATGTAGAAGATGAGTTTTGAAGAGCTCCACTTACCTCTTTACAAAGCTATTTGCATCAGATATTAAAAAGCTTAGACATAAAAGGTCTAGCAGTAAAAAGCATACACAAGCACAGGAGTCAAGTCACTTATTTTTCCTGTTGACCTTTATCCACTCAAGGTGCAGTCAGAAAAAATAGGGCTGTTCATAGTTCTGCTAGAACCCTCAGAGTGTGATTTATATCCCTGTACTTCTTCCAGATCCCAGACAACTGAACACAGCAGCATGAAGAGATAAGTATGCTTGATTCTTTTTAAGGAATACATGAACACTGATGTGGAGAGTTTGGCATATGTACACACCTAACTGGTCAGACAAAAACTCCAAAAACATGGAATGACATTACCTACAGAACCAGACCTAGCATAGCCAGCCTGGTTATCACAGTAATAGCTATTCAGCTCCTGAAGCTAATCAGACTTGTGTTGACAAGTTTCAACCAGGAGTGAAACATGACTGCTTGCACCCATTCATGTAAACATGCCCAGAGCACGTGGTGGATCCCCCGCCTCTGTGTTTGCATCTTTGGGTCATCTGATGAAAAAGTCACATGATAATCTAATTATTGATATTGACTATCCAGTAATATAGAAATTATTGGATAATATAGCAAGCAGCTCAAGTGGCTGTAATGTTTTAGTCAGAAAATCCTTTACAATTTGTGTGAAACAAATCTAAATTTCCTTCAGTTTTATTGTCATCTCAATACTGAGGTTTTTCCATCATACTCTTATTCCTAGCTATTCTGAAATTTTGGCTTTTAAAGTATTAACAAATTATTTAAAATTTATTTGAAGTCTATTTTTTAAAATTTGCTACTGTTTAATCTTGGAATACCAGCTGTAATCTTTACCAGCAAGAAATACCAGACGATCTAGAGCAATCCTCCTCCTTTATACACTCTGTACACAACTTCTGCCTAGCACTCAAGTGACAGGCAGAACAGTAACCAATTACGAAATGCTGGAGGCATTTAAAGCCTTCTGCAGTTTCTTCTGACACTGGATACATTTTCTTCGTAGATAGGTTAGCAGAGTTGTTTCTGGGTCCACATCTTTTTCTATCACCTACAAGAAGGTAAAGGCACTGTTACATACAGAATGGTTCACAACACAGATATATTAGTTGGAAGGAGAAAGTATGGTCTTTCTGCAAATTCTTTTGAAAATCAGGGAGCACAACCAATGATTAACTCTTCTTACTAGGTTTAGCGATGTTCTTCACGCATCCAGACATATTTCCTTGAGCTTATCATGACAGAGAAGAGTATATACATTACATAGGTCAGAGTTTTTCAGCCATGACACACTGAGACAAATCTTAAAAAAAAGCCCTCTTCATTACAAATGGCAAACCAAATTAGTAGTGAGCAGACAAAGAAAAAACCCCTGTATTTTGTACTTGAGTTTTGAATTCTTTACATCTTCCCTAATTGCATCTCATCTTTATTGACCATCTACAACTGATCCCTGCCCCCTTTCCTTACTACTAGTAGGCAGAGGAAATAAGAAATGAGAAAATGTTAAAATCAATCAGTATTATATTAGTAGCCATCCTGAATGTGGAAACACGAAGTTTCCAAATGAGAAATTTTCTCTGCACATTTTGAGTCCGCTCCATCTGATTAGTAGATAATGCTAACAGCAGTTATCTGACATAAATTAGATTTTACTTCAACCGCTGCCCAATGGTCAGAAACTAAAGTTCTGCCCTTGCCTCCAATTGGCCACAGAGTTTGTCTTCCCCTTTGTTCTGTTATTAATAGTGTCAATGAACTTTTACAAATTCACTGTGTGCCATAATGTAATCATATGTTCTTGGATTTTACATTGTGAAAGTCCTAAGTACAATAGTTACAGTTTATTTAAATTAAAATGCCCTTGGTTTGAAGGGCAAATTGAAACAGGGTTCATTTGTGTAAGCCTTTTTTCTTTCTGATAAGAAATCTTAACAACCTCTGTAATGCTTCAATTTTATGCCTTGGACAAGTGATAGGATTACTCTAAAGAGACAAAATTCATACCTTCTATTGGAGCCCACATTTTTAGAATCATCCAATAAAGCTGCTACTACAAAGCACAACTGGTCATTTTTTGTGCATCTTATTCCTGTGTCAGGGATAATCTACAAGAAAACTGAGTTCATTCTTCTACTTTGAGGATGTCTTCCTGTAAATCATGCAGCGTTCGTATTGCTGCCTTTCAGAGCAGAATGCTCTTGTTCCCTCACCTTCTAGAAGGATAGAGACAAATTAAGAGCATACAGAGGCTCTCTCATGACCAGTTGGTTCAGTATAAGCACATATATCCCCCTACAGTAGTTTGGTAAATAGATAGGTGCAAGCAAACAATTCCAGAAAATGCCTATGACTAGTGTCCTACGGATAAAAGGCCTTTCACAGCCACTTCGCAGGCAGAGCGTTCTCCAGCAACTCACATCCTCAAGTTGTCAAACTGAGTTTATTCCTTGGGGCTATGTCAATGACTATTCCAAATTCTTTCAAAGCAGCTTCCAAGACAGCCAGGCAGAGAGAAAAAGCTTCAAAACAGTTTTCCAGATGGTTAAAAACTGCTGAGATTATTCTACGCTTCGATCACAGAAAATACCTTGAAAGGTATATTTTCTTGAAAGAATCCTAGAAGCACTGCATTATGTACTCAAATTAAGCAATTTAAGTTTGGCCCAATGACTCCTTTTCAGAAAGTTAAATAAGAAATAAAACACGGGCCCAGGCTTCATTCAGCAAAGCATTTAACCCCTCAGCTCCGTACACTGTTAGTGAAGCTGTTCAACATGTGTTAAGTCCCAAAATCAAATTTTTGCTCAACTTTGTTAGAAAGTGGTTCCCACTGTGGAGTAGAACGCACCCTGAACAATCCCTGCTCTTATCCTGTTCAAACCAATATCCCTGATTCCTACTTAAGCCACATCAAAATACTGCATTGTTCCTGTATATCTGCAATACTGGCAGAGACTTGGGATCAGAGGGAGATAAGGGGTGAGAGTTTGGAAGGCATTCTGGATTAAGCCAAATCTCACATGTCAGAGCAAGGAGTCATTTCTTTGCACTGAAATTCCTGGTGAGGCAATGCTTACTTTTGAGTCTCTGTTGCTGGTCACACAGTAAAAACTTTTTAGCATTCCTGCCTTCTGTTCATTGTCATTGATGCTGATTTTGTCGTCCAACACGTCATTCTTCCAATGGTTTGTTACACTCACCTGCTGTGATTTGTCCTTTAAGTATTTTAAAATCCTGTGGGTGGGGATAACATCTTCTCGTCTGATGCCCAGAACAATACGATGCACAGCTCAATACCACCAAAAAAAAATTCTTGCTCACCTGCCCCAGTATACTTTTGCAGAAGGAAACTGATTTATATTCATTGTCTTCAGTGGGAATAGGATCAGGATCAGCCTACTCAGATATTGTAATTGAAGAAATATTTCCTTTTTATTTGATTATTAGGTTTTAGGTGGGTTTTTTATTTTGGGTTTGGTTTTTTTAACCAAATGTCATATTGCCAAATACATCAGATTGATGGCTACATTTTGATAGATTCAAAAGCATGGATTTTACTGCATGGGGTATCTTAAATATTAATCAAATGCAGAAAGAAACTTTGTTGGAAATGTTAAGGTGACAATGACAATCAAACAACTTCCAAGAAGTTGGCTCTGTACTGCTATGTTTGTACCACACATTTATTTGTCTAGTGGTTCTAAAAATCTTAAATACTCAGATCACCTCATCAGGGAGTGCAGCCTGGCAATACAGTTCTTCAGGCTTTAACTACTACACACAGCAAATTCCTAAGCAGTACTCTATACTCTTAGAGCCCATGGGCTGGTCCAGAGAGGTGTGAAGCTCACTTCCCCATGATTTCATATATGAAACTTGGATCTTAATAAATACTTTGTTTGCTGTCTTCTCGACCTACCTTTCCCTAACTCAGTTAATTTTGTCTTTGCAAAAAAAACCCACGATATTTATAGTAATCCCAAGAAGTTAAAGAAAGGATTTTTTCGTTGAAATGAACAGTAGTTGAGCAAGATAAATAAAGGAACAAAAAAGAAAGGAAAACAGGAACTTTCCTAGTTTACCAAACATACTAAGCTAGAGTCTTTAAAGGTGAAACAGATGCTTTTCTGAACAACAAGCTCCCATTTAATCACTCATCCCTAATCACTCTGGAGGTCCTGGCCCGACAGGAGTACTATGATATAGTCGCTATCACGGAAACGTGGTGGAATGACTCCCATAACTGGAGTGCTGCCATGGAAGGTTACAAACTCTTCAGGAGAGACAGGCGAGAGGGAAGGGGTGGAGGGGTGGCCCTGTACACCAAGGAAACACTTGACGCTGTAGAACTTGAGATCGGGGACGATCAGATTGAGAGTCTATGGGTAAGAGTAAGAGGGGCAAGCAAGACCGACATCCTGGTTGGAGTGTGTTACAGACCGCCCGACCAGGAGGAAGAGGTGGACCCTTTGTTGTTTAAGCAACTGGAAGTGGCCTCAGGATCGTCTGCCCTTGTTCTTCTAGGAGACTTTAATCTCCCAGATATCTGCTGGGAACTTAACACAGCTGAGAGGAGGCAGTCCAGAAAGTTCTTGGAGTGTATTGAGGACTGCTTCTTGTCACAGCTGGTGAGTGAGCCTACTAGGGGTGAGGCTCTCCTTGACTTGCTGTTTACCAATAGAGAAGGGCTGGTGGGTGATGTTGTGGTTGGAGGCTGTCTGGGCTGCAGTGACCACGAGATAATTGAGTTTTCCATTAACAATGGAATAAGGAAGAGCAAAAACAGGACGACCGTGTTGGACTTCCGGTGTGCTGATTTCAAGTTATATAAGGAACTAGTAAGGAGAGTACCCTGGGAGATAGTTCTTAAAAGCAAGGGGGTCCAGGAAGGCTGGACGTACTTTAAGAATGAAGTCTTCAAGGCGCAGGAGCAGGCTATCCCGATGTGCTCTAAGATGAGCCGCAGGGGCAGATGGCTGGCCTGGATGAGTAAGGAGCTTTTAAAGGAGCTCAGTGAAAAAAAGAGGGTATATCGCCTTTGGAAAGAAGGGCAGGTGAGTCAGGTTGTGTTCAAAAATATTGTCAAGTTGTGTAGGAAGAAAATTAGGGAGGCAAAAGCCCAGCTGGAGCTTAAATTGGCCACGTGTTAAGGACAAGAAGAAGAGCTTTTTCAAATATATTAACGGCAGAAAAAAGGGCAGCAACAACCTTCAATATTTATCGATCACTGAGGGAAATATAGTAACTAAAGATGAGGAAAAGGCTGAGGTGCTTAATGTCTTCTTCACCTCGGTTTTCAACAGTAAGGCAGATTGTTCTCTGGACAACTGGTCTACTGAAGCGGTGGATAGGGGCGGGGTGCAATACAGCCCCCCTGTCATCCAGGAGGAAGAAGTTAGGGACCTGCTGAGCCACTTGGATCCTCATAAGTCTATGAGGCCTGATGGGATCCACCCTGGGGTGATCAGAGAGCTGGCGGACGAGCTTGCTAAGCCGCTTTCCATCATTTATCAGCAGTCCTGGCTCACTGGAGAGGTCCCAGAAGACTGGAAGTTGGCCAACGTGACGCCCATCCACAAGAAGGTCTGTAGGGACGATCCAGGTAACTACAGACCTGTCAGCCTGACCTCGGTCCCAGGCAAAATTATGAAACGGATAATCCTGGGTGTGATCATGTGGCACCTGAGGAATGAGGGAGAGATCAGGCCCAGCCAGCATGGTTTTAGGAGAGGCAGGTCCTGCCTGACCAACCTGATTTCTTTTTACGACCGTGTGACTCGCCTGGTGGATGAAAGGAAGGCTGTGGATGTGGTGTACGTGGACTTCAGCAAGGCCTTTGACACTGTCTCCCATAGTAGACTACTGGACAAGCTGGCTGCCCGTGGCATGGACAGGAATGTACTGTGCTGGGTTAGGAATTTGTTGGATGGCCGAGCCCAAAGGGTGGTAGTGAATGGTGTCCCATCTAGCTGGCGGCAGGTCACTAGTGGCGTCCCCCATGGTTCGGTGCTGGGCCCAGTCCTGTTTAATATTTTTATTGATGATCTGGATGAGGGGATCGAGTCCTTCATCAGCAAGTTCGCAGATGACACCAAGCTGGGAGGAAGTGTCGATCTGCTAGACGGTAGGAGGGCCCTACAGAGGGACGTCGACAGGCTGGAGAGATGGGCTGACTCCAATAGCATGAGGTTTAACAAGTCCAAATGCCGGGTCCTACACTTTGGACACAACAACCCCATGCAGAGCTATAGACTGGGTGCAGAGTGGCTGGAGAGTAGTCAGGTGGAAGGGGACTTGGGAGTGCTGGTGGACAGGAAACTCAACATGAGCCAGCAGTGTGCTCAAGTGGCAAAGAAGGCCAATGGTATCTTGGCCCGCATCAGGAACAGTGTGGCCAGCAGGACTAGAGAGGTCATCATCCCCTTATACTCGGCACTGGTCAGGCCGCACCTTGAGTACTGTGTCCAGTTCTGGACCCCTCAGTTTAAGAAGGATGTTGAGATGCTAGAGTGTGTCCAGAGGAGAGCAACGAGGATGGTGAAGGGGCTGGAGCACAAGCCCTGTGAGGAGCGACTGAGAGAGCTGGGGGTTGTTTAGCCTGGAGAAGAGGAAGCTCAGGGAAGACATTGCTCTCTACAACTACCTAAAGGGAGCTTGCGGTGAGGCAGGAGTTGGACTCTTCTCTCAAGTGACCAGTGACAGAACGAGAGGATACGGTCTCAAGCTTCGCCAGGGGAGGTTTAGGATTGACATTAGGAAGAAATTCTTCACTGAGAGGGTGATTGGCCATTGGAATGCGCTGCCTAGGGAGGTGGTCGAGTCACCATCCCTGGAGGTGTTCAAAGAGAATTTGGATGAGGCACTTCGTGACATGGTGTAGTTGACAAGTAGGAGTAGGTGTAGGTGTAGGTGTTGGGTCATAGGTTGGACTCGATGATCTCAAAGGTCTTTTCCAACCTTACGATACTGTGATACTGTGATAACTATTTGCAAGAAGCGAAGGTGAAAGGTTCTAACCATGGTGCCATGCAGCAAGTAAGACTAGTCAACAGTAAAGGTCCCCTAGGACCTTAAAATCTGTGAATGTGTATTCCTGAAGTCAAGGAGAGATTTCAAATTCATTTATTAGGGAAAACAACTATAACACACATGAACAGACTGCATATAACCACACAATGTAAATCTGCTGTTGGTCATGAGAACATTTTGTTCTGTGTTAAACTGGCAGACTGAAAACTTGTAATTCACTGTTTATGTAAGAGCAAGAGGGTCCTGTATTTTGGCTGGTCCCATCTGCAACCAAACATCCACAGAGTTTGTAAGAGGTCTCATGTGGCTTCCTGCCTACACTGCCTTTTAGCACTCAGGATTGAAATAGAAATATTGACTCCACATGTTTTAACTAACATCACACGCTACACATGCATGAGAAAGACTTGTCAGCTGAGGAAAACAAAACTGCCACTATCAGCTTTAAATTCTGTGTGTTGTTTTCCATTCTAGTCTAGCCAGACTATCAAGATAACTTTGCATTAGTTGTGTGCCAAGCTTTATGCCCAGTAAAGTAAACAGGTGCTTAAAATAAACAATCCTGAATGTGAAGTATGTTCAGCTGTTCTAAAGAGAGCTTTTCTTGACAACACTGTAGACTGGTCTAATGCAAGAGAGAAGAACTCGCTGCCATGAAAGTCCCTATCTTATCACCCACCTCTTATCATGTAGTCTTTTACCATGGCATATCATCAGCAGCCCATTAGCAATGTCAAACTGTCACAAATTCACAAAGCCGTAACCTTTCCCACCCGCCGTGCTATCACATTCTTTGCAGCAGATAGCCTGGAATATTTAGTCAGGACTCCAGGCAGAGAGTGCCCTATCTTAACTTGTTACCTATTGTTTCAGTACATGAAACACTGCCCAGGTATGTCCTACCACCCCTTCCATCACATAACCTGTCGTGTACGGAAATGTCCCACTTGTTGCCACAGAACAGATTGCCTATAAGTCAAATTTTCTCTCTTAAACCTTTATCTAGTGTGGGTGTAACTATAGCCACTTTGGCAGCACACCAAAAAGAGAACAGAAAAAAAAATGTAAAAAGTGTCACTGAGGACTCTGGGTAGAGCACCCCAACCTTTCCTCTCTGATCAGGTGGAACCTGCTCCTTTGCCAGCACTGCCACTTCCATGAACCAGCAGGGAGGGATGTTGAGACAGCCTTGACATACGGAATGGGTTGGTACCATTGGTAGTATTATTTGTTCCCTGGTAGGGTTTTTTTTAGCCAACAACTGCCAGGATCACAGTGTGATAAGCCTCTTTACACATGCTCAAGGTCAGCTCTGAGATGTGGCTTTTGTAAGCAGGAATTGCAGTTCCACAAAAACTGCTGACACGCATCGAGGGCAACGTCACTCACAGCATGTTCATTAGCTCCCGGACATCGCAAAGACAGGCAGCAGATACAAAAGGAACTAGTTGTCTTCTGCTGCTAGTTTTCAAGGTCTGGGCTGCTCTTTCTCCCCTTCTCTGCCTCACCCTGCATGCAACAGAAGAGTCCCACAAAAACAGTTCTGTGCAGCTCAGTCTCTTTTTGTTTGCTTTGACTAATGTACATTTTCATATGCTGGCCAAGAGCCCACCCCAGGAAGAAAGGCTTTTCTACCAATTTACACGGAGCAATGTTTCTGTGATAGCTAAGCACCAACTGATGCTGAAGCACCAGCTGTAAATGTATATAGGAATTTGTTTATAAACTCTTCATACCCACCACAAGTAGCATACTGGTTTTGAACCTTAACTGGTCTGGCACCACAACTGCAATTCTCTTTCATTAGAGCATGCCAGAAAGAGAAAACAAGACAGTACACTTGGCCTGTATCAGGGTCTGATTGCCCAATTATGTTTGTGACCATCTCCTACTGCAAGACTCAAAGTTCACGGTTCACCCTCTAAAAATTGAGATTTATAGAGGAGGGATCTGAAGTCACTAAAACCTTCACAGAGCAAGAGGACAAGTTAGTGGTATACCACGTGCATCCGTCATAGCAGAAAATTCATCAGATTAAATTGACAGATCATCCTGTGCCAATACTTCACGATCTCAATTACTAGACTCAATTAGCCAGTCATGATTAACTTTGAGCACCAAGTTTTCACCTCCCTCTAGAAACAATGAATGGCTGATATGTCAATTAACAATGACATATGAACCATTACTGATCAGCGTTAGCAAAGCTTCAGTTGTCAGCATGTACAAAACCTCAGAACCAGGGCTAGGTTCTACATCAGTATTACACTCAAGAGCTCTTGACCAACTTAAAATACATACTAGATAAACTTAATTCTTTCCCTAACTGTTGATATGTACATAAAAAAGAAACTTTGAAATCAAATGCCCTAGTACTTTGGAAAGTTCAAATTTCAATCCAGTTTGGGATCCAAATTCATAACTAAAACACCCTAATTGTGGCAACAATCTTATCCACATTTATACTTGATTAAATTAGCACAAAAGATCAACAAAAGCAAAATTGATAGTAATCCTATGCCACTCTGTAGGGCAGGGCACAGAGCTTTCTAACCAAGAAGAACCCTGTGTGATCTCTCCGGGGATTAAAAAATTAATTCTCTAGCCCAGATTTAGAGCTGCATGTTAGTGCACAGGGAAGGTCCACAAACTCTTGGCTCCACAGTATACAGTGAGTATGCAACCCTCACCCCTCTCCAAGTTTCTCATCTGGAAGCTGCTTTGGCACAAGTTTCCCTGCCCAAGTATCTAAGCAAGGAGAAGGTGGCAGGGCAAAATTAGCACTGAGCTGCACTCAGAAACAGAACTAACTTGGTACTCATAGTTCCAATCAAAGAGGCAGTCTTAACTTATTACAAGCTTTTGAAGAGTCCAGGTGCAACACTAGCCAGCGGAAGTCCAAACTCAGAGAAACTCTGGGACAAACTGTTCAAAGTTGTCCAGCGTATGCAAGGACCACCCCACCCTCCTGTGAGACACAGTCACTTCTTAGGTAGTTGTTGCCAGTTGTTGATCTAGGTAACAATATCAGTTAATGGGATTTGATTTTAAAGAGTTTTCTAGCTTCTTAAAAGGAAATGGAATTTACTTAAATTCCTTTTAAAAATAAAATGTCAGAATTACTTACTGAACACCAGAATTATATATGGATGTTTACATCTGAGCTACATTTTCCAGATCTGTTGTAATTTATTGTAATAAAGATGTAATGCACCTTTATTTAAAGTAGTTGCCTCAGAATTGCAGTAAATTATTGCCATTATTGCTAAAATGCAAAAGGCACATTATATAATTTTACTTTCTTAATAATTAAGAGGTCAAATCAAAGAAGATAAAAAGGCACTTAGCAAAGCAATAAATAGTTTTCACAATTTAATATTTAAAAGTCATGGCAATTATACTGGTATTTGAAAACTTCAGAGGAAGAAAAAGATGACTAGGAAAAAAAGTAATCAGGCCACAAGCCAACAGCAAGCAAGTCAGAAAGCCGGAATCTTCCTTACCTTTTTACCATTCACAAAGAAAACAAGTTCATCCCTTGCCTCATTTGGAGCCATCCTGCGCACCTTCCAAAATTCACTCAAAAAGGGCCACAGATCACCCTTCCGAGAACAACCCTACACCCCCACGGTGAAGTTAGCACCAGCAATACGGACAAGTAATATGAGTCTGCTTCAAGAATGTTTGACTTTATTTCTACATCACTGCCCTGTGAAACACCATATTATATAAGAGCCAATGAAGAGGCGTGCCAGCTGCATTTGGTTGGTGCTTCTGCAGCAGTGACAGAAAAGGAGCTGGAACAAGCAGCGTGACCCGCCCCCTTTTATATAGCAATAGATCACAATTCAGCTGCATTCCCTTTAGATTACACTGGCAGGTTTGGGGCACTCAGAATGTGCCACCTAAACGGCTGCCAGGAATTCACTGCATTTTGCAATACAATGCAGTTCACCACACAGAGGTCTTTCTCGTTAGAACACCTGCTTATTTAGAAACCCCTTGATACACGCACATCAGCTACCAGTCTGACTGCAAGAGTATTTGACAATTTTTCCTTAGAGTTTTAAAGCTGTAGTGGCCTCTGCCTGCAAGGATATAATTTAAACAGCTATGTATTTGTCCAGATACAAGCAATTACAGAGAACTGAAACTCTGATTCAGCACCTCAAAAAAGCTGCAGAGATAAAACCATAAAGTTTTCAGTGGGCTCTTAAGGCCTTTGATCATACCTTTTTCTTTTTTGCTTAATCCACACGTCTTGGATATCAGGTGCACGCTGCTGGGGAAACACAGAGGAAAGCAAATTCTTGGAAGAATTTTTTATCATCCATTTCCTTGGTGGTGTTTCCTTCTGGTTTCTCCACTAAACAATTGATTTCATGAACAAGATACCTAAACTCCTAGTTCCAGTTTCAGATTCCTCCACAATACCGTATGATTCCAAAGTCTCATGGAAGTTTCCAAGCACAGTAAATCCTGTCAGCTCCATTCTGATTTTTGTGACTTCAGCTTTCCAGCTTTTTTTAAAAAATATAATTTTTTTTAATTGTCTTAAAATCCCTGGGAAAGCACTACATCTAAATATCCCTCCCAGGAACCTCTCTGAACAATTCACAAAACAACAAAACCTAATCGCATTACCATTTTCAGAAATAGCTGCTTGTTCAGTATTTTGGAAATATGTCAGAGTTCATACAACATATACATTATTTTTACCAGCTTTTATCTTCTGACTCTTGTGTTCTATTACCCAATCTATCCCCTAGAAAAGCTATTTTATAAGTGTCAAAACACTGTCTCAGCACTTCTTTACAGGCATTCGGTTTGCTGAAAATACAGTTCACAGCAAACTTCTACTTAACACCAACTGCCTTAATCTACATTTGCAGTGCAGATCTTCATAGCTGAACCAGTGCTGACACCTATCGTCTGGCACCTTCTGCTCCGTGGTATAAGACTATTAGAAAGAATGACACTTTCCTCCAAGAAATTCTCTATTCTTTTGCTTTATATCTATGTGCCAGTTTACTTGATCATTACCCTCTTGTAGCAGGCATGAATCTCAAAATTAGCGTACACAAACTTATTACTTGTAAGTAGTTTTGTAATATTTTCAATTACAGTTAGTACTCATAACCACAGGTAACAGGTTACAGCAATCTTAAAGCAACTGGCTATTACAGCATTAACACCAAAATCAAACATGCTTAGTTTCCTAATCTGTGTTTTCCATAGTGAACAATGCTCTTCTTAGTTTTAGAGAATATTTGTAATCCTGTCGTCTCCTGTCTAAGGAATCCCATGTACAAATTTTTGTCTAGCCTTGGTGATAGCCTTATAGCTAAACTATCTCTTCCTGCTAAGCGAGTATCTTATGATATTCTGTCATAATGTTCATTTTTGACCCAGCAACCTACTTGATGTGTAATATAAAAATAAAGACAAATACATCCACAACAGTGACCTCTAACTGTAGATTACATAGTAATACGTGACTTCAGACCTCATCTGAACAGTGTCACTGACCACACAGTATCAAATTAATCCATTTTCTCACCATCCTGATGGAATACATATTTCACTATCAGAGAACCAAAACACCTAGAACTGGAATTTTCCAAACCCTCTAAGTAACTCTGGAGCATGACAGCTTGTGTGGTTGAAGTCTCTTCGCCGTTTTAGGAAATCCCACCCCAAACAGAGCAGAGAATTACCAGAAATGGCAGAGAAGAAAGTGGAGGGGCGAAACAATCCCTCAGTAAACTTCTATTAACAGAAGAACACTTCCATTAGCATAGACTCCTTTAAGTGACTTAAAAATAAAAACTTTGTCAATTGAACACAAATTGGTCATGAGAGAAGATAGTCTGACTTACTGGTCAGTTAAAGTCTAGCAGGTTTCCCATTTCAGAAATCATCTCTTTGCCCGTCCATAATTCAGAGATGGGTACATTTTAGGAGTTCAGAATTCCCTGGAGTCTAACTTACTTAAAGAGCTTAGAAAGCAGTTGATGTTAGTCAAGAAAAAAAAAAATGTAGCTGAATTTTCTTATTCTGACTGGTTAATCCTGCAGATCTGGCTGTTGCAATCACAAAGATAATCTGTTCTGCAGCTGACCATAGCTCAAAAAACACAGTGACATCTATGGAAACACTATTCTTGCCTAAAGAGTTTACCATTAGAATTAGGTAAATGCATGAAAGTATAACAATGAAGCAATGCTGGAGGAAATAAAGGAAAAGGATTACGACAAGCAAAGGTGATAAGGTTTCTTACCTTGTTCTCATGCTTCCCTTGCTGGAAATGTGAGGGAAGAAATGATAGACAGCCCTAGAGAGGATTCTGTGGAGGGATTTATAAGGAGTGGTTTGGTATAGCAGAAAGTAAAGAAAACAAATTCCCAAGTCACTGCTTTAATGCAGTACCCTGTCTATCCAGCTTCCAGTGTTTTCACATTAACTTTGTGTGCCTGCTGTCCTTCTCTAATAGTTTGACTACTACAAATTTATGAAGTATCTACTGTTGCTAAAACATGCGGACAGCATCTTTCTGTTGATGTGGAAACAACTGTTTGGTTTAGATCTGGAGATCCCTCTTCAGTTGGCACAGATCTCTTTTATGAAAGCATGCACTGGCAGTCTTTTCAGGGATCTCAAGAAGTCTCCACTGGCCAAAATTAGGATCAGCTGTGAGTGCACACTAGGTTAGTTAGGGCTTTACACACCACATCTCTTACTTAAAGACTACATTTCAGACCATGTTGTGTTGCTTTGTCCTGAATGTTCTCTGTACAAGTTAAAAAATAAATAAATCCCACTGTGTATTACAGACTGCAAATGTGGAGGCAAAGCGTGTTGCCTGAGGATGTCTGTTCTCCCTTGGTATCACCTATTTACCACTCCTGAAATAAGTAGATTTTCATACTTTATTGGCAAAGTCTCCAAAAACATCTCAAAGAAATGTAATCTTTTCGGGACATTATACAGGCAATAATGTTATTACTTTGCAATAAAAAAAACCAAAAAAAAAAATCCATAAAATTGCCTTACAAATATTAAAGAAGATATTGCTTATTTTTCCAAAGGCATTTCTCAGAGTGTAAAAACAAAACCAGAAGTTTCATGCACTTTCTTATGAGGTATCTAAATTCCTTTCTGGTTGCAGATATAGGTTTGAAAAATAAGATGGTCACAAAGCAAATATGAAGTGGACATCCTCATGGAGGTTTGTTAGTGGCTATGAGCTCATTATTCATGAACCACTAATCATTCAGCATTGAGCTTGCAATTGTATGAATATTGTCTTAATTGCATGGATTCACCTGTTGAAGATGGGAGGAATTTAATTATAATTCTTTTGCTAGTTCTATCGCCTGGCTTCCCCTATCAGCAAGAAGTGAACAAAGTTAGTTAATTCTGCCCATTGTCACTAGTCTTCAGAACAATTAGCAAAGCGAGACTATTGTTTCAATTCATTTGCAGTTTTTCTTTTACAGAATCACAGAATCATTTAGGTTGGAAAAGACCTTTAAGATCTTTCTTAATTTGTGTTCCTAATATCCTATTTCAAGCTGAAATAAAAAACCCTTCGTATTCCCAAAGTTATTTTATTAATACTAGACAAGGAAGAAAGCTTACTGCACATAGAAAGCCTGAAATTATGTTCATCTTAAACATACATGTGAACCCCTGATAACTCAGAAAATATAGTCTTAATTACCTGGATTATTTTCGAACTCGAGTACCTCACTGCTTTCGGAGACAGACTTTATGACCAAGTATGGATGTTTTGAGGCACTGAACAGAAATCTTACACATTCATCTCTCCTGAAGCTTTCCAATTCATAAAGAACAAGTTATAGCCACTTTTCAAGAACTCACTTGGAAAACAGTTAAAAGAGAGATTGGTGTATTCCCTCCATAACACTTCTTACTATAGTTGTATGATAAATTTATATATCCGAAATATTTCTGATCATTTACCATGATTGCCCTTAGTAGCACTTGATGACAAGTGCAACAGTTTTCATCTCCCTTTTTATCACCTCCATTTCGAATGAGAGTGGCTCCCTTTTTCAATAAAGCTGGTTTACCCCACTGTTAATTTGCATCCTGTGTTATTTTATATCTGAATAGGAAAGATAGCGACGATAGTTTTAATGGGTTTGCAAAAGGTTATGTTGCAGAATTCAAGCAGGCAAAATGAGGTTGAGATATTTACTAACAAATTAATTACAGGCCTGTTGCAATAAACAAGATATCCAGCATGACTAATGCAGACACCTAATTAAAGTACAGATACATCTGTACTTTCCGGAGAATGCTGCTGATGTATCTTGATGTAAACATGAGTAATAACCTTGTTAAATTAGGATAATAAGATGGGCTTTAGTGAAACAACTTTGAAAAATACTTGAGAAAATGATGAAAGAGTAAGATATAGTATGAAGATGTGTCTGTACATAGAAATTCTCAAAGCTGCTTTTCCCAGGACAAGGTAAATGTGCCCTAATGGTTAATAAGATTGGGACTGCAGAAACTGATAAAAGAGAGCAGAAAAACCTAGCAATCTGTTACTAGCAACACAGGAATGTCCAATCACACCTCTGTCTGGTTTCCACTGAGTAAACCCACAGTTTCTTTGCAGCAATTTTTCAGCGATGCTTCCAGGAGATAAATCTGATCTAGATAAAACATCTCAAATTATAAGTGGTCAGAGTAGCCAACATTACTCATTTTATTAAAGATGACACAAAAAGGGTTTTTTTTGCGCTTGAACAAAGTATAAGCTATTCTATAGAAATAAAACCACAGTGAAATAGAATCCAGAATTTCAAATCCATTCTGAAGACTACGATGGTTCCAATGCTAAATTGGACTCCCTAAATAAAAGTTCTGACCTTTCTGTCCCTGGAGAGTTGCAGTAATGGTCCTATAATATTACCGGGTTTATGACCAGAATAGAGTATTTCCAAGAGGAGTGAGAGATTTCAGTTTCTGTGCCACAAAGCTTGCAATCTAAAACAAATGTCTTTGAAGGAAAATAAAATAGTCAAAACTGCTCAGAGGAAAGACCTAGTTATTTTCTTATTATTTTGATGATGGTGATTACTGCAGCAGATCTAGGAGGGACTAGCGTGGAGCTTATCACATGCAACCTGTTGCATATTTCATGTCTTACAGAATATTAAGCACAAAAATGCAAACAGTAACCTGAGTGGAGAGCTGAAATACCACAAGAACTACTGACAGGATTCCAGCATCATTGACACCAAGTCAATGATATCAAATACCGAGATCCTAAGGAACTTCAAGGGTCATCTGAATTAACTTTTTCTTCATAATCACATCATTCCATAACACAGCTGTGCATGCAAGCAGTTGTTTTCTATCAGATCTTTTTTTTAGTGAATTTATCTGTTGCACTGGTCTACTCATGTGTGTTCATGAATTTTACTTTTTACTGTTAATATCCCTAGTCCACAAGTTTATTATTGTCAGCTACTTTTATTGTGGCAGTGAACAAAGATCAAGAAAGAGGCCCCAGTTTGTTAGTTTCTTTGCCAGTTCATAGCACGGAGTCCATCCCACCACTTCCACCTTCAACAAAGCAGCTACAGACTAGGGGAAGAACCACAATTTAGCAGAACACCCATAAATCAAGGAGTAGAGGCATTTAGATTATTACCGTAGAAAGAGCAAAAAGGGAAAGCCTGTCTACCATCACTAGCCCCTCTTCTGGAAGCTTCATTTTATTCTTGAAAGGCAGGTCCATTTCTTATACTTGCTTCTTCCTTTACGAGATGCAGACCTTAACCGAGCTGACCTTCAGACCTCCACTGTGATCCATCTGTTGGAGTCACACATTAGGTATTAACCACTTTTCTATGAGTAGAATCAATATTTGGAAAAGAAAAAAAAAAAAGACATATTATATCTACATTTTGTATTATTTAACCATCCTTTTGAAAGGAACATTCTTGGAAAACTAGCCATTTTGCATATCATGATTCTTATTTCTATGTGAATAATAAAGCTAGTTTAAGTTCCTCATCCTATAGAAGAAATTGCACTAGAGAAATGTTAGATGACCTGACCAACAGCAAGACAGTGATGACACAGAGGGGGAAGTTTTCAAAAGTACTCAATGTTGAGCTCCTTTCTCACTACATTCAGTGGGAGAGAAGTTAAATAAACACCAAATGCTTTCTGATTAATTCCACCTAGTGAGAAACCACCCACTGTTTTCACAGACCAAAACCTATACCCTGTTGACTGAAACATAACATGTACATATTTTTACTTTGCTCACAATTCCCAGCACTGATGCCTCAGCAAAAGGATGCAAAGTCAAAGTAAGATCAATTAAAACAAAAGTAAACACACAAGGCTGTCTTCCCACACTGATCTGAAAGGCATGAAAGAAACACAAGCTTGAAGAACACAAGTACTACCAATTTTCCTGGAAGGGCTTTGTTTTCTGGAATAAGAAACAACTATGGAGCAGCTTATTCCACAATGTGTAATCCAATGAATTTCCAAGAGCAGGATAGTTTACAGAGTTCAAAGCATATTCTATTATCACAACTCCTAGATGCCCGCTATGTCTTATTTGGATGAAGATTTGTAGTGAGTACAGCCACTCAGCTCAATGAATATAGCAGTCGCCTAAGATATAAACTGAATAGTTTAATTTATTGCTATCCACACATCTTCCATATATTTCAGGAAAATCTCTTTAGCACAAGAAATGCTTTTTACATTAAGACGGCTGAAAACGTACGTATGGTTAAAATTGAGTGCCCACCAGTTTTCGGGCACCATTGGCAACTTCTTTAATTTTATGAGATATTTTTCCCACGCATCAAGTTTCTTAGGTCTCCTGACCAGTGTTCATGTCAGCTTTTCTTGTGAGAAAAAACATGGTTGTCCCTGATCCCTTACCTTCACTGACGTCAGAGGAAGTTTGGATGCAGAAAGACGACACAATGTTCAGGATAAACGAACCGGGGGAGGGGACACGGGGAGAGTGTCAATTAACAACTTCCATGGTCAGGGTCTGCTTATCTGTGAAAGCCTGACTCAGCAGCGACTTAGCAAAAAGCAGGTCCCTATTGGGTGAGGAGAGGGAGCGGATCTCCGAGCTGGGCAGCTGGAACGGTCAATGGCAGGGCCACAGGGAAGGTCAAGGCCCTGGCAGACAGTTCCTGGGCCCTGTGCCCAGCGAGGGCGGGCAAGGACAGCCAGCAGGGCACCAGCAGGGTGCTTCTCTTACCTGCCCTGTTCTGGTCACCCCACGGCCCTCAGCAGGACCCCAGCAGGGGCGTGTGGCTTGCTGTCCACTGATGGCAGCTTCTCCAGGACAAGGCATTGCGCAGATTGCCTTAAATGCAGTGAACTCTCCCATTAGCAGACATTAAAAGATGAAAGAGGACCTGCAAAAAAAAAAACCAAAACGGACACCTCACTGCTTATATGAACAATAATGGTGAGCAAGTCTATGAACTATAAGGAGCCTTAGTGGACCTCCTTGCCCTTCCTTATCTCAGTCTGTGGCAAGTTATGTAGCAGCTATTCTTAACAACTTGAGATGATCTCTTAACTGAACAAGTCAGGAGCACCCACTATTTCCGAACACCATGAGACAGACATGTAGATAATGTAACCACCAAAAGCTGAAAAAGTAATTAAAAAAAAATACAAGCTCGGGAAATTTGAGGAGACAAACACAATACACTTTTTTCTCTAGAAAAAAGTTCTCTTAATTTTCATCAATCAGCTTAAAAAGTCTTCCAGCCCTACCCAGACTGACAGTAGGCTGGCTCTCTGTCAGATTGAACTTCTTCTGCACTGTATAGGACACTTCAACAACTACCCTGAGAAGTTGTAAATAATTAACTTAATCCACATTGAGCAAGCAACAGGGCAAAAGATTACAAAATCCACTTATGCAACTGAAATGTGTTACACTGGAATGCTCATAATACATCTCAGCAAGCTGATTGCCCTTTGCTAGTTTTTATATGTAAGATGGAAAACATCGAGAAATACAGACATGGCATAAGCTAATTTTTATTTAAAGTATGGAAGGCTGGAAGAAATAAAAAATATTTTTAAAAAAGCATTTTTATTCTAGCCTTTCCATATAAAGGATATCTCAAGATAATGACACTGTCGAGAAGTATAAAACTGCTGATGTATTTATCCCACATCTCACACACCATTTTAAATGAACACCTTTGAGTGACAAAACTGAGAGTCATCAGAACGAAGAGCTGGTTGCTGAGTTACAGCAAAGCATTTGAACTCCCCTTCCCTGATGGAAAGTAGAAATCAGTCCACATGATCGTTAATAGGGAAAACCCATACTTGAAAAACACAGGCAAACAACATTCTCATAAAATATGACAATGCTGTAATGGAGATGTACCAAGAGAGTTATAGTGTAAAAAAAAGTCTAGAGCTTTTTTCCGCTGAGATGTTAGAGGACACTAATGTCATATTTTGTATTTCAAGAGTCTTCTGCCAGCTATCTGCCAGCTTCTGCTACACTGGTAGCAGTGTTCACCCTGGGCTGAGTAGTTCCACAAGAGGTAAAGTGATCTTACAGGGCTTTTTGAGCCAGGCAGTCTTGCACTCCACTGAGCTGAAGGCACCCAAATTCAACAGTCAATTGTCTGTACAAACAGGTTCACAGACTAAGTCCAGCAGGGGTCACAGTGTTCACACAGCCAGCTTAACTACGGTTTTGACTGGTATTGGAGTTCACCATCCAGCTCTACAGAACTTCTGGGTGCAAGAAAGGAAACCGATGAATCTTAACTTTCCCTGCTTGTCATTCCTCATTTCCCTCAGCTCTGAGTCTTACTCCTCCATAATCACTTCTTTAAAACCTTCCTCTTACCGCTTTCAGATGAGTATTTGCTCATAATCTACTTCATTTTTGATTCATCCAGGACTGTGACTTCAAAAATTCCTTCAAAATTTCCAAGCAGAATAATCATAAATATGCTTTGACAGTGACTCCTCTATAGAAGGTTATTAAATGGATCCCACTACAATATCTATTCCTAAATCTTGTGAATCTCCACTGATTATCGTGAGCTCCTAAAATTCCAAGTTCATGCAGGACACATGCCATGTGGTTCAGTCTCTCTAGACCGTGTCTGCTACTTGCTAGCCTGCAGAAACACACTCCTGAGCAGATCACTGCTGCCTTGAGTTCATGGCATGCTGTCAGAAAAAGGCTGATTACACTTCTGATCCATGATGTTTGTCTGGAAAGGCAGTGACTTATTTCCCTTCCTCACATCGTCCCCTACTCAGTGGTCTGCTTCTGCTCTGCAACTTACTGACTCGAGGCTGGCTTACTGCTCCCTTCATACAGCCCTCCTGACGTATTACTTGAATGTTTTTCATTTCATTTCCTTCTCCAGTGCTGTGGTTCGTAAGGACCATGCTACAAAAGGCAATGTCTTCTATTTGACTTTTTCAAAACTTGTGCGCACTAAGGTGCGGTGGGGTTCTTTTACTGGTGCATCTCATTGTTCAGAATTCACTAACAGAAATTTCTTTTCCCTTTTGATTATGGATGAGGAACCTTAAGGCAGTTTAAAAGAAGCTAAAATCTGCCCAGATAAGCAAAAAGTACAGTTAAAGTCTTTCTCTTGGCACCTTTGCAGTACTTCTTCCCATAACTCAACAGGTCAGAGCCCCCAGTCAGCTTCTGACACAGCGAAGTATTCTTCATCTAGGCTTCCGTGCTCACCTTGCAAGATTTATCTGAACACTTCCAGTCCAGTTTTCTGAGCCCTGTAGTATTTCTTAAGCAGCCTAGAAACCAAATAAACTGGCTAAGAACACAGTTAGGATGGAGAATCCACAGATTTGTCCATGTGACAGAATAACACCTCAGGCCCTATTATGGCAAGGTCTTGAACCATTACCTGTCTTGGGTGGAGGCTATGGACCTCCATCGTTGGCTATGTAGTGCTCCTCTGCACCTCCCTGCTTATTTCTCACCTCAATGGAGAGGAGACTCAGTTGCAGAAGAGACCACCAGTGCTGAGGGGGGCGGTCAGCATCTAGCTCCTTCATGTGGAACAGTGGGTTCTCCTCCTCACAGCAGCGTTGCTACATTCCAGGATCAAGCTAACTGACTTCCTACAGTCTGGCTATCCTGCAAATCAAATCCATATACTCCCACTTTTGCAATTTGGTCACCACCTACAGTAGCTGTTGTAGCTCATTTGGCAACTGTCATGTTTCGCCTTGGGTGGTACCTCTTATCTGGAATCTTTTAACAAAAGTCTCAGAACTACATTTCCAACGAGTCAGGACCAGAACCAAAGTGGAGAGCACCAGAGACAAAGACAGAAGCAGAAACAGCAATACAGACAGTACAGTGTCTTATTTTCCCATTTGAGAGGCAGAAAAAAGACACCTGCTCTCTTCTCTCACTTGAGAAAGTCAGATGGTCTCTGCCAAACGAGTAAGAGGTAACTTTGGTTTCCTTGCCACCCTTGACCCTCTTAGCAGTCTAAAGCAAAAACAGAAAAAAAAAAAAGCCTGCAGTCCAGCACTGTTTACTATTTCTCTGTTAGAAGGAAACAGTTTGATGACAGCAAGCTTTTCAGGCGTAAAACAGCAGCAGCTTCTACATGAGCTCTTCTTTTCACACAGGTTTGGTTTCATGAACTCCATGTCTGAGGCCCTGCTCTGATAGACAGGAAACCCCGAAATGAAGCATCTACACTTGCCTCATCCAGCCTCTTCAACTTTTCCAATATGTGTGCAGTTCTTGGAGAACAGCAATTTAGACCTAGCTGTGACTTCTCTAGCCCCAGGCAGTTTCTTCTAGTAAAGAACTGCTTTGCCCATTGTAGCTTCCCCTTTTGTCTCATCCCGTACCGCATGATGCATCAGTCACACCAGTGCAGCAGGAATCCAAAGAGCAGAGGAATCTCTTCTTGCTAGATTTCTTACACACTTCCCTGCTGAGTCTCTCTACCTGTGCATCTTTTACTCTGCCACACCTATTTTCAGCTACTTCAAACAAGGGCCCCATCCTGCTGAGGAGTAAGGCTGCACTGACTTATTTAAACCTTCTAAATAATACTAGAACAACAGGATGGGGGGGGAGGGGGCCATTGCTTGATCAATAGTACTTCCATAACGATCAATTATCAATATTACAAAATCTTCAGGCACATTAAAGAACACCCAGCTGAGTATTTACTATTCGAGCAAATACTAGTACTGACTGAATCCTGAAACACAAGCTGTGCTTCACTCATGGCAAAGTGGTCACTAACTACGCTTCAATGAATGTGTGAGGTAAGTGGACTGCTAGGATGGCCCAAATCCGATATTGACAGAGTGCTAGAGTCTCAATGAACCAAATTAGCTACCTTGCTGCTCAAAAGCAGGGAACTGAAGTGTCAAATCATTATCCACTATAAAGGGTAATTTTGGCCAAGCGAACTGCCATACTAAAGCAAACAAAAAAATTCTAGAACACAAAATACAGCAATCCTTGTCTCCAAACCATCAACTGTTATTTCCAGTTGGGACTTTTTTGAGTTTATACATCCCCAGGAGAATTACAAGTTTGGCCTTATGTATCCCATATCTTTCCAATTAAGGTTCCAAACTCAGTAATTAAAGGCCTGGGATTAAAGTTATAATTAAAATCTGAAATTTGACATCTTCAATGTGCATATTAATGATTTGATAAAAGCTTGTAAGAAATACCAGAATTGCTTTAAGTCTACTTTACTCCATGTTTCTAAGGTTGATTTTATTTGATCTGTTCTTTAAAACTTTAAAAAATATATTCATTAATTTTTGTACATTGCTAGTACTGGGCCACATGCTATTATTTTTCCATGTAATAAATTCATGTTGTTAGGGAAGAGCTAAAATAACCTAATAAACAATCTCCAAGCTGATCCAACAACATATCACAGGAGGAATCACTGATTATACCAACAGCCTGCAAATTCGTCCTCTTTCCCAATAATGACATTGTCCAGATGTTGCCTGAGATCATCTAGTACTTTTGGTTACAACTCTACCTTCTCACATGTCAGTAAGTTCACTTGCTCTAACATTTTTAGAGCAGAACAGCAGTTATCAACTTTGAGCCCTCCTCAGAGAAAGATCTGGCATGCACAGACTCAGGGAAAAGTGCGTCCCCAGTCTCACCCTACCCCATGTGCTTTTGAGACATAGTGAACACTCTCTGGAAATAAAACATGGCCATCGAGGAAGAATTGTCCTGTAGAGATGGATACAGTCCACATGTCAGTTCAAACACTCCCATCATGTGTAAGGATCTCTTCCACGTTTGTTTACACCTCTTTTGAAAGTTGAATTCTGAACAGTGAAAGACTATTCAATAAAAAAGTCGCAAAAGCGTCCTTCACTAAGGGACATGAAACTGAGCAATTATGCAGATTGCTCCAGGGACTACCAGTTGCACAAGCTTTGTAGAACATTATTTGTTATTTTATCTTGCCAATTTATTTGCATAACAGCTGGAAGGTGGTGTTGATTAAATTTCTCCTGCAGTTTAATGGGCCAGTGCTAACTTGACTCTGGTTCAAAGGCAAAAAACAGAATAAAGTGAAAACTAAAGCATTTGTAAAAATCAGTATCTTGTGCTGATGTTTCTCTTAAGTTTAGGTGACTGTTACCCAGTTGGTATTTTGCTAATTCCTCCAAGGTAATCATAGCCCTTACTAACAGCAAAACTAGCTCTACTGTGGTTAAATCTTACCTTTTATTTATCCAGGCTTTAGCACAGAATCGTAGAATCATGCAGAGAGATCTGGACAGGCTGCACCAATGGGCTAAGACCAACGGGATGAGGTTCAAAAAGGCCAAGTGTGGAGTCCTCCATCTGGGTCACACCAACCCCGTGCAGTGTTACAGGCTTGGGGAAGAGAGGCTGGAGAGCTGCCTGGCAGAGAAGGACCTGGGGGTCTTGGCTGACAGCAGCTGAACATGAGCCAGCAGTGGCCCAGGTAGGTGGCCAAGAGGGCCAATGGCATCTGGGCCTGTGTCAGACACAGCGTGGCCAGCAGGACCAGGGAGGTGATTGTGTCCCTGTGCTCAGCGCTGGTGAGGCCACACCTCGAGTGCCGGGTTCAGTTTTGGGCCCCTCACTCCAAGAAGGACGTTGAGGGGCTGCAGCGCGTGCAGAGAAGGCAACGAGGCAGGTGAGGGGCTAGAGAATGAGCCCTACGAGGAGAGACTGAGGGACCTGGGGGTGTTTAGCCTGGAGAAGAGGATGCTGAGGGGAGACCTCATCACTGTCTACAACTGCCTGAAGTGACAGCAATAGGACAAGAGGAAATGGCCTCAAGTTGCACCAGGGGAGGTTTAGACTGGACATGGGGAAGAATTTCTTTACTGAAAGAGTGGTCAGGGATTGGAACAGCTGCCCAGGGAGGTGGTGGAGTCACCATCCCTGGAGATGTTTAAAAAACGGGTAGAGTTTCTTAGGGACAGGGTTTAGCAGGGAGACAGGCACAGTTGGACTCAATGATCTCAGAGGTCTCTTCCAACCTTAGGATTCTAGGATTCTAGGATTCTATTGCAGAGCCCTGCTTTCAGTTTCTTATGCATTTGTTAACCAAACCTGCTGGACTGAAGTTTTCAATAGCAGGTGAAAAACTATTATCCTTAGTCCCTCATTATTTGGAAATGTTCAAACAAAACTAGTCATCCATTTCTGAAAACAAGGTTAAGGGTTAAATTTGATGTTAAAAAATGACAGTGTTGACAGGTGTTTTCCTGGGGGGAGGGGATGTTATTTTTATTAGAGGAAAGCTAGAGAAGCATTTTCTGTGACGGAGTTTGAATTTGACCTGGACCCGATGTTCCCTAGAAAATCTGCCTATGTTTGCACAAAATACAACGCCTTTGAATTATGACATTCTGTTTGTCTTCAATAGAGGAATTTAATAGCTTCATCTAATGGCTAAAATTTTACCCTTGCTGAGTGTGCAATCAGACAGTTCCTCTGAATGCCAATGCTGGGCATGCATCACCCAGACAGAACAACCATTTATGCCTGGAACTCACAGTTCCTTTGTGTACTGTATGTTTATATGCCATCCTCATAAAAAACACAGCCCAGGCCCCGTGTGACAGAACTAAGTTTTCATGTGCTTTTGGTGTGCTAGCTACTTGTCAGCAGGGTTTCTGGGCAAGTGTGATGCAAGGGCAAGGGCAACCAAGGAGGCAATTTGGGCAGTATGAGGAAGGAATGTGCCTTAATTCAACAGTGGGACCCAATTGAGAACACGGAAAATAAAGTCTGTGGAAATAAATTGGGGAAAAATGTGTGGGCAAAATAGCCTGGGATGGAGATGGCAAAGACTCTCTGAGGTCCATGGACAATAAGGAAGAATTGGAGGATAAGCAAAGGACTAAGGGAGGGAGTGTAGGTTAAGGACAAAAAGAGAGAGATAGGGTACAACTAACACAGTAAGTCTATTACATCTGGGAACAACAGGGATGGAAGGTAGTAGATGGGAGAATTAATGGATAAATCTATGTCCACCGGACTATTCTCCTCCAAAACCTGAAAAGGCAGGCAATTCCCCATGGCTTCCCCACTGTCAGAGAGCACAAATGAACCTGCTTGAAAAGAATCCTGACTCTTTCTAGTACTGATATTCTAAAGCCATTACAGCTTCTTCCTGCTGGACACTCACCAATGTCCTCAGGAAAACTCTAATTCAGCTTGACTGTTTTTAAACAGAGCAAATCTTAAAACAAGCTGAAAAATATGACAAGAACATGTTTCACATTGCACGGTCCCTCCAGTGATTCCAAAATCTGTAGAAGAGTTTAACCAAAGCAGCCTGGAGCAAACAAAGGCACACACTGATTCCAGCTCGCTTTACCCAGCAAGGCCAAAAAGGTTAAAAACCAAATAAACAACATGCTGTTGGTATGTATGAGTGTCAAAAGAAAATTGTCACATTGAGATATTGTTGCCACTCAGGCCACAGTGACTGTTTTTCAGTCTCCCACTGTTACAACATGGCAGCATTCACCTGATTCCACCACTGTTATTCAAACCTTGCTTTAACTGTTGCACAACCAGCCAGCTTCGTGGGACAATGTGGCTCCTGTGCTTGGCGGCTGCTCTTGCTTTGTTTACACAGAGCAAATTTGTTGTTCATTGCAGTGGGAAATTTTAAGAAAAGACAAACCTGTGATTATCACTAAGAAATTATTGGCTTCTTTCTCTGAGCTCAAAGTCTTGTCCAAGCCCACCCACTCAGCCATAGCTGGGCTTAGCCAGGATTGCCTGCAGGAGTCCTCGGCTTCTAACCCCACACTCAGGTACGCACCCTCTCTAGAGACTCTCCTGGATGTAGAGGCAATACTGCTGCGTATTGTCCTCAGCTGGCACCATGGGCATCCCCTAAGATGACTGACAGTGAGAAAAGCCTTCGCATATTTTGCTCCTTTGCTCTAGTGATGTCTAGGTAACAAATCCATAACCAGACAGCGTGGACACAGCACACTGGAAGAGGTTTGGGGCAGTCCCGCCAAGGTCCCCTCAAGCTCCTGCAGAACAAGACGCACATCCATGTTCAGTGTCTCGTTTACTCGCTGGTCAGCGAGGCCATAAGGACAGGTTTGACACGTCAGGTATTACTAAGCAAAGTGAAATGTTCTCCTCAGTCCCACAAGGTGGCATGAGATCCTCAAAAAAAAATCACCTTGGTCAGCTGGAAAGGCTCTATGTTTTTTGTATTTCTCTGACAAGCCCTTGCTCTGTGAAGAGTTAAATGAAACCATTTTTTTAATAAGACAGGAGAAGCCTGGAAAAAGTGTATCCCTGAGTGCTCACGGATCTTTTAGGAGCAGTAGGGTGTTACGACGGTGACTCAGTGGCACTGACAGGGCCATGTGAGGGAGTGCTTCCTGTGGGAACAATCTCCAGAATTTGCTTTCTTGTAAGGAGGAAAAAAAACCGGAATGAGCAAACTAGAAGTGGACAATGAAAACTGCAACTGGCAGGTTTTGGTTTTAACATCAGAGCTTGTAAATGCTCTGCCTGCAACGTTCCTTACAGCTTGAAGTCATGAGAAAGCCATGAAAATTCAGACGGTTTGTCAAGAAAGGTACATTTTTATTCCCTTTCGTTTACAGCTGACTTCTCCCCCTGTTAAGCACATATTTTTTCCCAAGAATCTGGGAATCTTTTTCCCAAGTTCCTGCACTAGATCATATTCCACCCTTAGGATAATAATAATCCACTTACTGAATTAGTCTCATAATTCATGAAACAAATGTAAAGAAAAGGTCACTGAAAACTGAATGAAGTATCCATAGGTATATTTCTGATGCAGAAAGTGCTGCACTGACAACAGTCTTTGTGTGATCACCTTCAGAAAGAACAGAGAGGAAATACCCAAACATGTTTAATCAGCCCGAACTCGGCGAGGATCGGCGGCAGGAGCGGTAGGTTCTGCAACTGAGTACTTGTTGAAGTGGGTACCGAATTCTACAGAAAACCGAGGCAAGCGCGCCTCTCCGCAACGCCGGAAGCGGCAGCGGTCACGTGGGCGGCTGATGGCGCAGAGGGGGCGGTACCGGCAGCAGCCGAGGGAGATTTAAACGGCCCTTTGGGAGCGCGGCTCAGCGGAAGAGCGTGGCTCAGCACCTTATTAGCGCGGCGAACAGGAGCGGGCAAACAGGGTCGTTAAGAGGCAGTTCGCGCGGCAGTTCGCGCAGGCAGGGGGAGCAGGCACTCCTCGGGTGGGTGTTAAGTGTGGTCGTAAGTGGGTGTGGTGTAGGTTCTTCCTGTTTCCCTGACTAACAACGGTGGCCAGGCGAGCTAAAACTATTGCCACCAGGAGTGTGTCTGTTCAAACAATATCTCCATTGAGGGATGCGGGTGTCCAGACTATTGACTGTAATGAGTGCCGTAGCCTGCTTGTGTCCAAAAAACACCTGCTTGAGGTGTGAACATGTTTGCTACAGATGGTTGCTGAGCTGAAGGATCAGGTTGAGAGGCTAAGAAGCATACGAGATAGTGAAAGGGAGATAGACTGGTGGAGCCATACCCTCTCCTACCCTAGTAATACACCCCAGGAGACAGAGCAACAGTATATTCCTCACACCCAGGATGACAAGAGGGACCTTGTTGTTGAGGAGGAATGGGAACAAGTCTGCTCTCGGGGCAAAAGATTTCTCTCCCCTCCTCCGACTCCCTTCAAGATGCCGCCCTTCCAGTTGCCCCTACAAAACATGTTTGGGGTCCTGGAATTTGAGGCCCAGGAAGAAGACAGGGATGAAGACTGTTCGCCTGGAGAACCTCTTAATACTGCTCCGCCTGTCAGGCGGATCAGAACTTCAATCACGAAAAAGAAAAGGAGGGTAGTTGTAATAGGTAACTCCCTTCTGAAAGGAACAGAGGGTCCTATATGTAGGCCGGACCCATCCCACAGGGAAGTCAACTGTCTTCCTCAAGCCCAGGTCCGGGATATCACTAAGAGGCTCCCAGATCTAATTCAACCCACAGATTATTATCCCCTGCTGGTTGTTCAGGCTGGCAGTGATGAACTCGATAAGAAGGGCACCAGAGTAATTAAAAAGGAGTTCAGGGAGCTAGGCCGACTAATGGATGGGACAGGAGCCCAGGTGCTGTTCTGCTCAGTCCCTCCAGTGTCTGAAAGGCTTAGTGCAAAGAATGACAGAATACATGCTCTCAACAAATGGCTTAAGAGCTGGTGCCGACACAGGAATTTTGGTTTCTACGACCATGGGGAAACCTTTACTGAGCCTGGCCTGCTTGACCCAGATGGGTCCCACCTAAGTAAAAAGGGTAGGATACTAGCCCGGGAATTGGCAGGGCTCATTGAGAGGGCTTTAAACTAGACCCGATGGGGGAGGGGAATGTAACCGGACTCACCACTGAAGTGACTGCAGAATGTGAGTCATTATCAAGGGTAAAACCACTAGCCCAACTGAAATGCACGTACACCAATGCACGCAGTATGGGGAACAAACAAGAGGAGCTGGAGGTCCTGGCCCGGCAGGAGTACTATGATATAGTTGCTATCACGGAAACGTGGTGGAATGACTCCCATAACTGGAGTGCTGCCATGGAAGGTTACAAACTCTTCAGGAGAGACAGGCGAGAGGGAAGGGGTGGAGGGGTGGCCCTGTACACCAAGGAAACACTTGACGCTGTAGAACTTGAGATCGGGGACGATCAGATTGAGAGTCTATGGGTAAGAGTAAGAGGGGCAAGCAAGACCGACATCCTGGTTGGAGTGTGTTACAGACCGCCCGACCAGGAGGAAGAGGTGGACCCTTTGTTGTTTAAGCAACTGGAAGTGGCCTCAGGATCGTCTGCCCTTGTTCTTCTAGGAGACTTTAATCTCCCAGATATCTGCTGGGAACTTAACACAGCTGAGAGGAGGCAGTCCAGAAAGTTCTTGGAGTGTATTGAGGACTGCTTCTTGTCACAGCTGGTGAGTGAGCCTACTAGGGGTGAGGCTCTCCTTGACTTGCTGTTTACCAATAGAGAAGGGCTGGTGGGTGATGTTGTGGTTGGAGGCTGTCTGGGCTGCAGTGACCACGAGATAATTGAGTTTTCCATTAACAATGGAATAAGGAAGAGCAAAAACAGGACGACCGTGTTGGACTTCCGGTGTGCTGATTTCAAGTTATATAAGGAACTAGTAAGGAGAGTACCCTGGGAGATAGTTCTTAAAAGCAAGGGGGTCCAGGAAGGCTGGACGTACTTTAAGAATGAAGTCTTCAAGGCGCAGGAGCAGGCTATCCCGATGTGCTCTAAGATGAGCCGCAGGGGCAGATGGCTGGCCTGGATGAGTAAGGAGCTTTTAAAGGAGCTCAGTGAAAAAAAGAGGGTATATCGCCTTTGGAAAGAAGGGCAGGTGAGTCAGGTTGTGTTCAAAAATATTGTCAAGTTGTGTAGGAAGAAAATTAGGGAGGCAAAAGCCCAGCTGGAGCTTAAATTGGCCACGTGTTAAGGACAAGAAGAAGAGCTTTTTCAAATATATTAACGGCAGAAAAAAGGGCAGCAACAACCTTCAATATTTATCGATCACTGAGGGAAATATAGTAACTAAAGATGAGGAAAAGGCTGAGGTGCTTAATGTCTTCTTCACCTCGGTTTTCAACAGTAAGGCAGATTGTTCTCTGGACAACTGGTCTACTGAAGCGGTGGATAGGGGCGGGGTGCAATACAGCCCCCCTGTCATCCAGGAGGAAGAAGTTAGGGACCTGCTGAGCCACTTGGATCCTCATAAGTCTATGGGGCCTGATGGGATCCACCCTGGGGTGATCAGAGAGCTGGCGGACGAGCTTGCTAAGCCGCTTTCCATCATTTATCAGCAGTCCTGGCTCACTGGAGAGGTCCCAGAAGACTGGAAGTTGGCCAACGTGACGCCCATCCACAAGAAGGGCTGTAGGGACGATCCAGGTAACTACAGACCTGTCAGCCTGACCTCGGTCCCAGGCAAAATTATGAAACGGATAATCCTGGGTGTGATCATGTGGCACCTGAGGAATGAGGGAGAGATCAGGCCCAGCCAGCATGGTTTTAGGAGAGGCAGGTCCTGCCTGACCAACCTGATTTCTTTTTACGACCGTGTGACTCGCCTGGTGGATGAAAGGAAGGCTGTGGATGTGGTGTACGTGGACTTCAGCAAGGCCTTTGACACTGTCTCCCATAGTAGACTACTGGACAAGCTGGCTGCCCGTGGCATGGACGGGAATGTACTGTGCTGGGTTAGGAATTTGTTGGATGGCCGAGCCCAAAGGGTGGTAGTGAATGGTGTCCCATCCAGCTGGCGGCAGGTCACTAGTGGCGTCCCCCAGGGTTCGGTGCTGGGCCCAGTTCTGTTTAATATTTTTATTGATGATCTGGATGAGGGGATCGAGTCCTTCATCAGCAAGTTCGCAGATGACACCAAGCTGGGAGGAAGTGTCGATCTGCTAGACGGTAGGAGGGCCCTACAGAGGGACGTCGACAGGCTGAAGAGACGGGCTGACTCCAATAGCATGAGGTTTAACAAGTCCAAATGCCGGGTCCTACACTTTGGACACAACAACCCCATGCAGAGCTATAGACTGGGTGCAGAGTGGCTGGAGAGTAGTCAGGTGGAAGGGGACTTGGGAGTGCTGGTGGACAGGAAACTCAACATGAGCCAGCAGTGTGCTCAAGTGGCAAAGAAGGCCAATGGTATCTTGGCCCGCATCAGGAACAGTGTGGCCAGCAGGACTAGAGAGGTCATCATCCCCTTATACTCGGCACTGGTCAGGCCGCACCTTGAGTACTGTGTCCAGTTCTGGACCCCTCAGTTTAAGAAGGATGTTGAGATGCTGGAGTGTGTCCAGAGGAGAGCAACGAGGATGGTGAAGGGGCTGGAGCACAAGCCCTGTGAGGAGCGACTGAGAGAGCTGGGGGTTGTTTAGCCTGGAGAAGAGGAAGCTCAGGGAAGACATTGCTCTCTACAACTACCTAAAGGGAGCTTGCGGTGAGGCAGGAGTTGGACTCTTCTCTCAGGTGACCAGTGACAGAACGAGAGGATACGGTCTCAAGCTTCGCCAGGGGAGGTTTAGGATTGACATTAGGAAGAAATTCTTCACTGAGAGGGTGATTGGCCATTGGAATGCGCTGCCTAGGGAGGTGGTCGAGTCACCATCCCTGGAGATGTTCAAAGAGAATTTGGATGAGGCACTTAGTGACATGGTGTAGTTGACAAGTAGGAGTAGGTGTAGGTGTAGGTGTTGGGTCATAGGTTGGACTCGATGATCTCAAAGGTCTTTTCCAACCTTACGATACTGTGATACTGTGATACTGTGATACTGTGAATTCAACTACCTCAGTAAGTGAGTTTTCCTGTGACTGCACCAAGTAACCAATCAGAGGCTGAAACAACCCAGTTTGACTGACGAAGGAGACGACTGAGCCCCAAGATGATGTGACTACTTGTATTTCAGAATGAATGAATCTCTCAGCATGCAGAGGTGCCAGACAGACCATGTGTTGGGGATGTCAGCCCCATGGCACTGACGGAGGGACCCCACCACTGCTCATGATGAAGTGTGGCGAGCAACAGTACTAAAAGATATGATGTTAATAAGAAAATGTTTATGAGCACAAGTTAGTATCCAATTGCCATTGAGTGTGAATCTATGAATATGAGACCTTAAAGCACATTATTTATCCCTGATCTATCAAGTCTTCTCTTTCGTGCCTTCTCCTCTGAATATTTGTATAGGGCTGAAGCCCCTGGTAGGCACCTTGTACCACCTCATATGAAGAAGGAAGCCCTTGCACAGCATGTTAGTCCCTAGAAAGCATTAGATTTAACTACTGTGGAAGTAATTTTAATCTCCAAAATTCAGATTCCCCTTTTAAATATCCTGAAAATTGTTTACATTTGCATCTGAATTCTGACCTCTGCTACTATCTATTTGCAAGCAAAATCTGGATCAGAATTTCAAATAACTTTGATGGTTGAATCACTAGAAAGGCATGACTAAATTCAGAAATAGCGGTTCTGTTTCACAGACTCATTCACAGTGAAACAAAGTCCGGAACAAATTGTTTTGTAAAGGTTTGTACAAAAATTATGGTAATTAACCCCTATGTGGAGAACAGAAAATAATTTTAGATTCTGTCCCTAAGTCTTTAAGTCCCAAGCTAAAATGTCTATCAGTTTTGCTTAGACAAGTGCAAGTAAGTCTCTTCATGTCATTAACACTGTAAATTCAATTAACATTTTCTAGATTTTAAGTTCAGCAGCAACTATAACAACAGATAACACTAAGCACAAAGGTTTGGGAAAAATAAGCACAGAAGGATGCACAGGTAGGAGGCTCTGTGGACTGTAAAATGGGAACTGCAGAAGAATCAGAAGACTAGCAGGAAAGGAAAGTGCCCAGAGCTGAGGAGCCAAAGTGAAAGGAATTGCGTAGTAACATGCCAAAACCAGAAATGAAGGGTCCTGGATGTGAGACTATGGAGAGGATGCAGATTTGTGGAGATTTGATTTATAATATGTGGTCACTTGGCAGTCCTTCCTCTCTTCCTTTGTTTTACGCTTTCTCTGCTCTTAATTACATCTGAGCAGAAAGACAGTTTTCAGAATCGAACCCATCTCATGAGGTGGATATAACATAAGTACAGAGGCTTCCTCTCTCCTGATGTGTTTTCCGAAAGCTGCCCCTGGCAGTCCCGACACTAATCCATTTCGGGGATAGGGCTTCATGAAGCACCAAGCGTACTCTTGGCAGGCAACTTGTTTGTGCATCTGGATATAATAATGAGCTAGACTTCAGCTGGTGTGGTGGCTCACTGCTGAGCCACCAGGTGCAGGACGATCAGTTTTTTTCTTGCTGCCAGAGTTCAAGTCACAGTAGCCCTTTGGAAGGTGGTTGTGGGCTGAGACTTTCCATAAAAACAGCCAGGCCACAGAGGGAAGGGAACGGAAGGTTACTGAGAGTCGGTTGAAGAGCTGATTTCTAGCTCGAGGACTCTGAAGGGTTTGACAGTATCTCCCACCAGCAGGAGTAGCCAAGGCTCCCCACCTCAAGAATGGAGCAAGCTAGGAAGCATCCCAGTCCTAGAGGGTGTGGAATGAAGAAGGAAGAAGGTGAGAAGGGAATCTCCCAGCGGCGAGGGAGAAGAGAGGTGGGCCCAGCTGGGAATGCTGACAAAAAGAAGGTTGGTAAAGAATGCCAGTGGCACTCCAGTGGTGCACTGCTACACTTCCTTTGAGCCTTTTAGTTTTATCATTATCACCACAGGAGGACCCCAGCGTCGCATGAGCTGGGCTGCTGCCATTTCCCTGTGAGAACTGTTAACACAAGAGTGACACTGGCGTGGCGCAAGCTCTCCCTGCCAGCAGCACACGCTCAGAGGGACAGTCCTGTGTAGGGTATAGCTGCTCTCTGGCACCCCTGTGCAGCAGAAGATTGCAGGATTTCAGTAGGGAAGGAAGGACCTTTGGGACTACTCTGAAACAAACTGGGGCCAAACCAGCTCGCACCAGCCTCCAGGATCCCAGCTGCAACCTCTACCCTTCTCTCCAGTCCTGTACCAAGGGAAGGCATATCCTCCTGACCTCAGATCTTCACTGTCCATACAGAGCGAAATAAAGGACAGCAAAAAATGATCGTGCAGTTAGAAGTCACACTGAAGAAGAGCAAGCTCCCTTTATTACAGTTGAATAAGCTCTGCAAGGCTCACAGATGTTTTTTCTAATTTAAAAAATACAATCGCAGTAAAAATCTTCATTTAAATGTTATTTAAGCAGATCTGACTCTTCAAATAAATGGAAGAAACAGATATGCACAAGTGTCATTTTTATGGACCAGTTCTTCAATGTTTTGACCACACCAGGTTACATTTGAAATGTAAGCTCCTCATCTATACTGTGTAATATTTATAATAGTTTACAGTATATGGCCAGATCTTTCTGCCAGTGAAGCTATATGCCTCGTTATCGACCTTGGCACAAAGTGGCAATATACCAAAATAAATAGGATATGAATACCTCGTTTCACTACACTTTCCAGACATCCCACACCTCACCCTGCACTAGACTTATTTCTCTCTGCTGTTGCTCAAACAGCAACTTCCCCCTCACTTTTATGTCCTGGGATGAGAGTTTAGGGATCATAAGTCAGTGTAAGTTGTTTATCAGGCAGAACCAGAGCCTTGTCAAGTCCCTGAATCCTTCATGTTACTGTCTTTCCCTGACAGTCTGTCTCATAGTTGGGCTTTGGGTAAGATGACAGGAAAGTAATTTCTATTAAAAGATATACTGTCTGTTACTTTTATATTAAGCAATCACAGTATTACAGTATCATAAGGTTGGAAAAGACCTCTGAGACCATTGAGTCCAACCTATGACCCAACCTACACCTACAATAAATGGTGGGATTTGAAAAACAAGCACTAGGAGAAAATGTTTGGATGATTTATATGTTGGGTCACCTCTAATAAAATCGTTACCATAAAAAAAAAAAAAGCTCTTCTTGTGCACTTTCTCATAATCTTCCCCCAAAAATTCTCCTTTGCCTGAAATTTTCCATATTTGGTCTTTGCCCAAATGGGAATATTTAGATTCCTGCCAATCGTCCTCAGTCAGTTTCCAAAAATATGACAATAAAATACAGACATTCCTTCCTATTCATGGGACCAGGGCTATATTTTCCCATAGGTATGCTAAAACAATCTGAAAACTCAAACCTGCATTCAGTTGTAAAAAGCTATCAATAGAGTACCATTTGTCTGTGAGTCTTGGGAATCCTTTTTAAGTTTTACAGATGTGGTTTTACCAAGGAAAAGACTGTTACACTTCACCTCTTTCCACATATGTCCTGCCCGTGTATATTCATAGATAATTACCTATTGTCGAAAGCAAATGTATTGTTCCTTAGAATGCTCTTTGATAAAAGAGAGAACAGGATTCTGTTATCTCCATTTCTGCAGATGGCTTTCAAAAGTACTTAGAAGTAAGCAATCGTTTGACTCTCAGTGATATTCAGCCATCACTTATGTATCTCTTTAATGTCCTCACCTGCACCTGAATTTCCCACTGAAGTTGATATTAATGTTGGGGAATAAGCCAGCAAGGATCCAGTAGGGCATTCAGGTTGCACAGTGCTAAGAACAGGCAGCAAACTAAAAGCAGCAGATATGATATAGAAAATCCTGCAACATTATGTTGGAAATCCAACGTATCTCTCTTGCAGTTTCTTTCCAGAGACCCTGCCTGTGGTTAGACCACTGCTCATCTGAATTAAGGGTAATGTTTCCTCTCTTTAAGCCTTGATTTAAAACATTGATGGTGACCTCCTTTTGTACTGACTAATATAATTAGCTCTCCACTTCCTAGTTTCCTAGCCAGCGGAAGTGCAATGATACTACTCAGAATTTATCAAATACTTAGTTCACCCAGTAGGAATATTTGTGCACTCAAGTGTTACTTAGTGTGACCAAGCATGACAGATTATAGCATCCTGTCTGTAAACAAGTTTTTCAAAATCTAAAGGCAAATGAAAGGAGACCAATCCAATAAAAATATTTTGTATATAATTCATAAGCCTCCCCTCACTGCTTATAATTCAGACGCTGTAGATTTGGAAGATGACATGAAGCAGATATTGATTATTGACAAATAAAAGTTCAGCCATTTCTTATCATTGCAAAAAGTAAATAAACCTAAGGGTTTTTTTTGAAACCTAAGGTTTCAAAACTTTCAGGTCTGTAGTCATACTTTAAGGTCATTACTTAGGAACTACTCCTGATATCCTCTCTCATCTTGAATAACAGCTTTTTCTCCAATTAATTAGTCTACTAATTCAGTAATACTGCTCCTGCAGGAAAAGCCACAGTCGGATTAAAATTCCATGTCTTTTTGCATAGATTTCTCCTAAGCATGTGCAGAGCAAAAGGAAAGCAAAGGCGTCAGGATCCAGGGTCAGAAAGTGGAAAAGTGAGTTTTAGCAAGAAATAGGAGAGGAAAGAAAAATGAGAGAACCCAAAAAGAATGAAGAAAAGAGATAAAGGCAGGAAAGGAGAATTTATCTCACACAAACAGAATTTTTGTTGGCCCATCTGTCCATGACACAAGCACTAATGAGGCTGCCCATTCATTGAGGCCTCAGATAAACATGCAGATGGCTACAACAGAGTGTGTGTATTACGTGAGTCAGTGTTTTCACTTGGAGAGGGTAGAAAGGAAAAGACATAAGGGCTGGAGATGATGAAAATTACTGGACTTTTCCTACGCCTCAGCCTTCATAATTCTATGAAAATACTCATAAAGAGCTGGACTATAAAAATTCCAGACTTTACTCTTGGCGTAATTGATCTCAGATATGTCACCACAGAAGGAGACAGAGGAGTATTCATGTAAGACACACAAATCTTGGAAAGGATCCAAGTGCAATATATAATCTTTCCTCTTAAAAAACTGTTCATGGTGGGTTTGGAATAGATTCAGAATTTTAAACCTGTTCTCTGACCTGCAGCACATTTCAAACAAAAAGATCTCAGGATAATGAATACTTGAATTTGATAGCGTATTATGAATACAGTTTTGAAATAATTCCTTGATTATATTTTCATATGTTGTAGAAAGGGGACTGAGGAACTTCCTCTTTAAAGGACCCTTCAAAGGATCTGAAATTTTACAAATAAACAGAGACCAAATTCACAGCTGACACAAATGGGCACTGCCCATTTGAGTACATCATGCAGAGCTTATGGAAACATCTTTCCTCTAGTTGTAATACAAGGAGTGGTTGTTTTTGCAGATAATGGAATATTTTTACTTCAGTAGAGTTGTTTTTCCGTAGAATTGGTTTTTTAACTCACTTCAGTTCAGTGATATCTAAGTGACAGTATTTTTTTAAGTTAGACAGACAGACACTGTTCTTCTGATATAGTATGGTTTTTTAAAAAATAGTGCTGTACCCAGAAAATGTTATTTACTTATCTAAAAAAATGCAAGGCCAAACATAGAGCTTACTCTGAAGCTCTGATTAGCAGAGACAGACTTGGCTATGTTGAAGTTCATAATAAAATTAGTCTTTGGCAAGTAGTAGAATCTGCAGGGAGAATTTATACATATGCACGTAAGTTGGATATATATCCTGTCCCCAGCTCTTGTCTCCCCCAGCACAGGATTGATGGAAATTATTCTCTTACGTGCCCAGTTTTGAAATAAAGGAGGTTGCTTTCTAAAACTCCAAAACGAGCCTTACAGAGTTTATTTGCTGGCATTTTCAGTGTCAGTTGGAGGTGTCTACCGACACTGTGTGATTATTACAGTACCACTGCAAGAATTTTTAGAGGCCATTTTTTTAATTATGCAAAATGTTGTATGCTTTTTAAAAAATATATGCTGTTGTTGTGGTTAGTTGTTATTTGCATTTTACTCTTGGGGGTGACTTTAAAAAACTGGTTTCCCTTTATAGTAGTTTTTTCCTTTGCAGCTTCCTCACTTTCCTCTTCATTTTCCTTCAAAAAAGCTGATCTTTGGTCCTCCTGACATTTCTTTTTCAACAGTCTTTTGTCTCCTTGTCTTCCTTCTCCAGGGATGTTATAGTTTCAAATCTTTCAGGGAATTTTTCTCTCCCTTGCCAACACAGGGGAGCTTTAAGACCCAGAGGAGACGTGAGGTGCGGAGAGCACTTCCATGCGGGGCAGAGGTCACTTCCATTCCCACCACATCTGCTCAGTGGTTCGCGGCGAGCAGGAGCCTCTTCGGACTTGGCCCCGGCGCCACACGCCCTGTGCTGTCCTTCAGGGAGAGAGTGATCATCACCACCTGGATCTGCTGCAGAGTCCCTGGGGGCTGGCATTGTTTCAGAGGAGTTGCTCCCCTGCCCCCTCTCCCTTTCCTCCCCACCTTCGCCCCCACTTTCAGACGAGGAGGCGCCGGGGCCGAATTTCGCAGCTGCCGTTTATTTTTTCCTCGAGGTGCCACATCGTGTGTTGCTCTTGTGCCAAAAGCTTTTGGGGACAGGACTTAATTCGTTTAAAGGTTTCAATTATGCTTTCTGTTAATTCTGTTCTGTTTGTGGAGATATATATATATATATATATATATATTTGTAGTTAAGAACTGTTATCCTTTCTATACATTTTCCTGATTAAAATCTCTTAATTTCTGATACACATCTTAGTTTTCATTTAAAATGAGACAAGGGAGTACAAGTTCTTACCTTCAATGCTGTTGTCACGTCTATAGTGACTATGTGATCACACCTAGAGGACACAACTGACATTAGAAGCTGTCATAGAGCATTGAACACAGATAGTTGGGTCCCCTTTTATGCCTCTTCCGTTATTGTTTTACAGTCAGCATCTACCTCATAAGTCATTATGACATGTTGCCCAATCTGATTGCTGAGAGCTTTATCTGTAGTCTCTTGACTCAGCATCAGAGACTCACACTGGGGTCAGCAGGCTGCAAGCCCAACACTAAGACAACCATCAGAAATCGCTATTAGGGTGTTAGAAAACCAGCTGAAACAAAGCAAAATGAATTTTCCTGTGGAAATTGAACTCTATTCCCAAGCTGCTTACAAAGTCAGTCTTAAAAGCATGTGGAGGGAGGAATTTCTTGACTAAATTCTGTGTGTGTGTGTCTGCGTGTGTAAGAGACGTATCGTGGCCTTCAGAGCTGGTTACATTTCGCTGCTTTTTGGCTGGTGCCAAATGTTTAGTAGCCGTGGCTCACTGAAGAACTAGCTGTCTTATATTGCTTCACTGTCCTTTTCTCTTTATAAAGGTTCCCCCTCATCCCCATCAAAGATGTCAAGAACAGTGATTCCCAGATGTAAGCAAATTTTCTCCATCCCAGTGCGTTGCAGGACCTGCGGACATGCCTTGAATGAAGATTGTAAGCGAACTGGATGCTGTTAGACTGCTCCATACTTTCACAGGAACGCTGACAGACAAAAGTGAACGCTCAAGGCAGTCTGCCTTGCTGTGTAGCCTCCAGGTGAATGAAACACTGGTTGGGAAGGTTTTGAGATGTGTCTGTGCATAGCTCAGGAGGAAAATCTGAGCTCCTTGTGAAACAGGCAGAGGCGTGTGGGATTTTGGGCGTACTTGTGAATACAGAGAAAAAGGAAGCAGAAATATTCCGAAGACATTTTATCAAAACATTTACTAGTCCACAACCCAGTAGTTATTAGAGATCAATACCTTGATGATTGTGCTCCTCAAAAGAGCTCAAAAGAGACAGCAGCCATCCTCCTCATTTAAATCAGCATGTGCTACCAGGGAAAAACACGATCGTAGGCATCAGGACACATGAACAAAGGCTCCAGCTCTACAATGCTTCCAAAGGGGCAACGCTCTCTGGTGAGCTGATACTCCTTAGCTCCTGTCGCAGAGATGTTCAACATTTCACAGCACTAAGTTCCCCATCTGAGGATACTGAGAGGCTGGTTAGAAAACCCACCTCTAGAAATGCTCAGTGCCAGAGGGGCAGACCCTGGGCAGGGATTAAACTGGCAGCATTTAGTTCTGTGGATATTCAAGGAGTAGAGCAGCAGCGTTTAGTGCTGTGGATGTTTAAAGCTTTTGAGCTCATCCCTCTCCGTTTGACTTTCCCAAGGCAGGAAATCGCTAATTACCTTTCCATAGCTCCTCCAGGGCAGAGGAGTGAGAACTGGTTGTAATTACAGGAGGAACACACAGAACGCTCTCTCCTAGTAGTGGAGGGACTGAGCTGCAGCCAGTATTTAAAGGCTGATTGGTGTAACTGCTTGCAGTTAGTGTTTACAGCCACTTCTCAATTGCCCTTACCCTGGGAAAAATGAGATGCTGTCAACATAAAACTTAAGAAAAAGAACAATAGAAATCAGATTATCATTTTCTTTTGATATTACATCAATCATAACTTAAACAATTACATTAACAATAAGATTTTTTTCTAGCCCTCCAGTGGTCCTTTTGAATTTTCCCCACAACCCATAGTTTGGAAAATTTGGTTTCAGAATGAGAGAACTATACATGCATTCAATATGGGTTTGAATAGTGGTGAGGGCATTGTTCCTTAAAAAAGCTACATGAATATTTTAAGTTACGAAGTAGAAGAGGTGGTAACAAGCACAACAAAACTAAATTATAGTTATTTTGCATCTCAGTGACGTCAATGCTGTCATACCTTCGCCTTTTCCCCTAAAGCAGGGTTTCTGTCCCTGATGGGCTAGTCTGGGGAAAACAAGCTAACACTATTATTGTGCTAAACTTCTATCTCAGGGACCAAATAATGAAAGAGGCTTTGACTGTCGCCTCTGCTAATGAACAGTTTATTGAAATTAGCACCCATGTTCCATTATCTGGATCTGGAAAAGGAATGTGTTTAGAAAGCTCTGAGACAGAATAAGACTGGCAAGAAGCAGACAGATTTAAAAAAAAAAAAGAAACTAAACAGTAAACAAAGAGAATAAGGGGGCATGAGAAAAGAGAGATAGAAGGAATGTTGGGAAAGGAAGGGAAAAGTTTCAAGGAATAGAATTTGCAAGAACACTACCAACCACTGCTCTTCTATTCGTGTAGTGACAAAGCTGCAACAAGGGCAATCAAAACAGACTTGGGATGGGTGGTGAAGGAATCAGGAGCACCGGTTGTTTTCTCTAATATTCTTCCATTTGTAGGTAGTGACATTGATAGAAACAAACATGCAGTCTACTACTACAGAAGAGGGGTTTTGCACAGGGACTTGCAGGGCTCATAAATAGAGTTTTAAATTAGATTGGAAGGGGAAGTGGTTTTCCCATTAAAGGTGTTGAAGAACAAGCCAAGGTTTGAGGGACAGGGTGCTAGCGGGCCCCTCAGCCTGTTGCTCAGAAATGTACTGAGCGCACTGCAGAACACTTGAAGCAAGGGGATGCTGAGGTAGCAAAAGCGAACAAGGAAACAACCGGGAAATACCCCAGAGGAACAAAGAAGTGCTCCTCTAAGAAGGCAACGCAGCCGACAGTCAAGCTGTAGTGCCTCTACACCAATGCACACAGCCTGGGCTACGACCTGGTTGCCATTACTGAAACTTGGTGCGATGAATCCCATGACCGGAGTGCAGCTATTGATGGCTACAGGCTGTTCAGAAGACATGAAGGGAAGAGGAAGGGAAGGGGAAGGGAAGGGAAGGGAAGGGAAGGGAAGGGAAGGGAAGGGAAGGGAAGGGAAGGGAAGGGAAGGGAAGGGAAGGGGAAGGGAAGGGGAAGGGAAAGGGAAGGAAGGAAGGAAGGAAGGAAGGAAGGAAGGAAGGAAGGAAGGAAGGAAGGAAGGAAGGAAGGAAGGAAGGAAGGAAGGAAGGAAGGAAGGAAGGAAGGAAGGAAGGAAGGAGGGAAGGAGGGAAGGAGGGAAGGAGGGAAGGAGGGAAGGAAGGAAGGAAGGAAGGAAGGAAGGAAGGAAGGAAGGAAGGAAGGAAGGAAGGAAGGAGGGAAGGAGGGAAGGAAGGAGGGAGGGAAGGAAGGAGGGAGGGAAGGAGGGAGGGAGGGAAGGAGGGAGGGAAGGAAGGAAGGAAGGAAGGAAGGAAGGAAGGAAGGAAGGAAGGAAGGAAGGAAGGAAGGAAGGAAGGAAGGAAGGAAGGAAGGAGGGAGGGAAGGAAGGAAGGAAGGAAGGAAGGAAGGAAGGAAGGAAGGAAGGAAGGAAGGAAGGAAGGAAGGAAGGAAGGAAGGAAGGAAGGAGGGAAGGAGGGAAGGAGGGAAGGAGGGAAGGAAGGAAGGAAGGAAGGAGGGAAGGAGGGAAGGAAGGAAGGAGGGAAGGAAGGAAGGAAGGAAGGAAGGAAGGAAGGAAGGAAGGAAGGAAGGAAGGAAGGAAGGAAGGAAGGAAGGAAGGAAGGAAGGAAGGAAGGAGGGAAGGAGGGAAGGAAGGAGGGAGGGAAGGAAGGAGGGAGGGAAGGAGGGAGGGAAGGAAGGAGGGAGGGAAGGAAGGAAGGAAGGAAGGAGGGAAGGAAGGAAGGAAGGAAGGAAGGAAGGAAGGAAGGAAGGAAGGAAGGAAGGAAGGAAGGAAGGAAGGAAGGAAGGAAGGAAGGAAGGAAGGAAGGAGGGAGGGAAGGAAGGAGGGAGGGAAGGAAGGAAGGAAGGAAGGAAGGAAGGAAGGAAGGAAGGAAGGAAGGAAGGAAGGAAGGAAGGAAGGGAGGGAGGGAGGGAGGGAGGAAGGAAGGAAGGAAGGAAGGAAGGAAGGAAGGAAGGAAGGAAGGAAGGAAGGAAGGAAGGAAGGAAGGAAGGAAGGAAGGAAGGGAGGGAGGGAGGGAGGGAGGAAGGAAGGAAGGGAGGAAGGGAGGGAGGAAGGGAGGAAGGAAGGGAGGGAGGAAGGAAGGAAGGAAGGAAGGAAGGAAGGAAGGAAGGAAGGAAGGAAGGAAGGAAGGAAGGAAGGAAGGAAGGAAGGGAGGGAGGGAGGGAGGAAGGAAGGAGGGAGGGAGGGAGGGAGGGAGGGAAGAAGGAAGGAGGGAGGAAGGAAGGAAGGAAGGAAGGAAGGAAGGAAGGAAGGAAGGAAGGAAGGAAGGAAGGAAGGAAGGAAGGAAGGAAGGAAGGAAGGAAGGAAGGAAGGAAGGGAGGAAGGAGGGAAGGAGGGAGGGAGGAGTTGTCCACTATGTCAAAAGTTGGCTCTGAAGACTAGCCATGAACAGGTTGAAAGTCTATGGCTAGAAGTCAGAGACTGAGGCAACAAAGGGAATCGAGTGCTTGGACTCTGCTACAGGCTGCCTGGTCAAGAGGAGGTGATTGATGAAGGCTTCTCACTCCAGCTACAGAAGGCATTGCTCTCGCAGGCTTTTGTCCTGCTGGGGAACTTCAACCACCCAGACACCTGCTGGAAGAGTAGCCTGGTGAGCTATAGGGAATCCAGGAGACTCCTGGAATGCAGTGAAGACAACTTTCTAAGCCAGGTAATAATAGACACCCCTACCAGGGGAGACGCATGACGTGACCTGGTGATCACCAATGTGAGTGAGCTAATTGGGGATGTCAAGGTTGGAGGCTGCGTGGGACGTAGCGATCACAGACTGGTGGAGTTAACGGTCCTGAGGAATATGGGTCAGGTGAAGAGTAAAGTCAGGACCATGAGTTTTAGGAAAGCAAAATTCCAGCTCTTCAAGGAGTTGGTTGATAGGATCCCCTGGGAAACCGCCCTCAGGGTCAAGGGAGCAGAGCAGAGCTGGCAGATCTTTAAGGATGCTTTCCATAGAGTGCAAGAGCTCTCCATTCCCAGGTGCAAGACATCTGGCAAGAAAGGCAAGAGACCAGCATTTTTAAAAAGGGTACAAAGGAGGACCCTGGGAACTATCGACCCGTCAGCATCACCTCTGTGCCAGGCAAGATCGTGGAAGAGATCCTCCTGGAAGCTATGAGTACAAGGAGGTGATTCAAGACAGTCAGCATGGCTTCTCCAAGGGCAAGTCCTGCCTCACCCACCTAGTGGCCTTCTGCGAGGGAGTGACTGCATCAGTGGACAAGGGAAGACCCATGGATGCCATCTTATCTGGACTTCTCTAAGGCCTTTGACAAAGTCTCCCACAACATCCCTTTCTTTAAATTGGAGAGATACAGGTTTGATAGATGGACTGTTTGGTCGATAAGGAATTGGTTGCATGAGAGGGTAGTTGTTGACGGTTCAATGTCCAAATGGAGATCAGTGACAAGTGGTGTCCCTCAGGGACAAGCTGTGTGGGGTGGTCAACACGCTGGAGGGAAGAGATGCCATCCAGAGGGATCCTGACAATCTGGAGAAGTGAGCTTGTGAAAACCTTCGGAGGCTCAACAAGGCAAAGTGCAAGGTCCTGCACCTGGGTTGGGGCAACCTGCAGTTTCAATACGGGCTGGGGGACGATGTGATTGAGAGCAGCCCTGCAGAGAAGAACCTGGGGGTCCTGGTGGATCAGAAGCTCAACATGAGCCGGCAATGTGCGCTCGCAGCCCAGGAGGCCAATCGTATCTTGGGCTGCATCGAAAGACGCGTTGCCAGCAGGACGAGGGAGGCGATTCTGCCCCTCTACTCTGCTCTGGTGAGACCTCAGCTGAGTCCTGCGTCCAGCTGTGGAGCCCTCAGCAGAGGAAAGACATGGACCTGTTGGGTCCAGAGGAGGCCACCAAAATGACCAAAGGCCTGGAACACCTCCCTGTGAAGACAGGCTGAGAGAGCTGGACTTGTTCAACTTGGAGAAGACTCAGAGGAGACTTTCTATACTTAAAAGTGGGCGGAGAAACCTTTTTAGCAGGCCTGCAGCAATAGGACAGGGGGTAATGGTTTTAAACTAAGAAAAGGAGAGGTTTAGGCTAGATAGAAGGAAGACTTTTTCTATGCTGAGAGTGGTGAAACACTGGAACAGGTTGTGCAGAGAGGTGGCAGATGCCCCATCCCTGGAAACATTCAAGGTCAGGTTGGATGGGGCTCTGAGCAATCTGATCTATTGGAAGATGTCCCTGCTCACTGTAGGGGGGTTGGACTAGATGACCTTCATGGTCCCTTCGAACCCAAATCATTCTATGATTTCCATGGTGTACTATATATGCAGACCTCAACAAACTGATAAAAGCACAGGTGCACCCTTTCCTCTGGCTATGATTTAGCTTGAAAAGATTACAAACACGGCTGGTCCTGCAGTCTTTGCTTGGAAGGAAATCTTCAGGGCGAGAATGTACAGGAGAGGGCAGCATCGCTATAAACTTAGGATAGAAGAGATACTACTGAAGCATTTGGGAAACTACATGGAAAACCAGAACATTGTGGGTCACCAGACAATAACAGATCAATGAAGAGAGTTTGCTGTCAAGTGCCTCACTGGACGAAACTGTTGTATGGGAAGAGGATGGAATAAAGAGGGTTTCTTAAGTGCAGAGTGGAAAACAATGTGAATGTGGTATCTCAGCAGTGCTTCTGGCTTGGCTCTGTTCAACTGCTGAGTAAAGAATTCAGAGTTCAGAGTCAGGCAGCATCTACCAACAGACTTGTAGTAATTCATTTAGTTACATTATATCTCATCAAAAGATAATTATGATCTTACAAGATCAGAAAACTTATTTCAGAGGCACAAAGGGTGGCAAGTACCCTGCCCAGTATTCCACGTGGCATCAGGACAGCATCTGGATGGCCTTGTTCCCCTGCTAAACATTGAGCCACATCAAGCGTGTTCACTGTGGGCGTGGACGGCACTATTTTAATGATGTGATAAATCTCTAAGATGTTATCAGCAGATGAGAATTGCTGATTCAGCTTTAACTGAAAGATCAATACTTTGCTCTAGTGTGTTGTTTCTAATCAATTTATTTGGTTATATAAATATATGAAAACACCTTAAAGCCTGGCAAAGATACAGCAGTCTGCAGTAGCAAAGTTACACCAGTGGGAACTGCAACAGAGTGACTTTTAACAAAGGACAAAATTTGGCCCATTAACTGCTGTCAGAGAGGAAAAATAAAAGTTATTAGAGACATTTGTGGATTAATGAACTGCTCTGGCCAGGGGTTCTCTCTGACATATGGCTTTTTAAAATTATACCCTGTGCAAAATCACTTAGCAGAGAAATTCACACACGTAACAAATAGCCATACCTATCAGTTGCAATCATCGCTCTGCTTCCTTGCTGCCACTGTGTTACGCCTGCTTCAGTGCAGAGAGAGTAATTATCTTTACAATTGATGGTTCTGCTAGTACATTACTAAATCTGCAGAGCTGTACAGGATTTGCTGCACTGCACCCTTTTCAAATTAGGCTCACTATTCAGAGAGGAAAATGAGTGCCATTTGAAATGGGCTGGTTCCAAGGTACTTATTTTGTTCAATCATTTTTTAATACAGGTGAATCACAGAAACCTTTTTCATTTCATAGATAACGTTTTAATATCTCTGTTCTATTCCTGAGGTACGGAACGAGAAAACTAGGTTTTCATTTACTGAAGTTTGGTGGTTAGCATTTCACTATCCATGTTAAGTCAACAGTTTGATCTCTCTGTGGGAGCTATCAATAAAATACCAATACTGAAAGAAGTAATCTTGGAGATTACTGCGTAGGAAGTCTGCGAATGACAACACCAAAACCACAGAAAGCTACATAAACCACCAAGCATGGACAGAATTCTAAAAATACAGAGATAAATGACCTTCTGACCTTTTTATTGAAACACATATTTCAAGTAACATTTCCTAATTGTAAAAACATTGTTTATCCACTATTTTGTTATATGTGAAGTCACATTAATTGAACTTAGGAATTTCAGGGAAATGTTAAAATGGAAATGTGTTTGTTTAGGTGGTTTTAAAAAATTCTACTTAAAAATAAATTTTTTCATTCCATTATTTAATCTCAATAGCAGTGCTAGAGTAAACAAACTATTATTACCAGCATTATCAAATATATTATCATATAACTGAAGGATTGCATACGATTGAGGAAACTGAAATATGCTATTTTAACACATTATCAAAATAATACTGCCAGATGCTCTTTACTACTGAATAAAACACCTTGTGTTTCCTAGCCCAGTATGTAGGAGTGGCATCTGATGATTTAAAAGCAAGTATCCATCAGTAATCTCATCGTGTAATGAAAACTAAAAATATTGTGAAAGAAACTCCAAGTTTTGAAATTTTCAAACAAAAATGGGTCTGAAACAATGCTACCTTGAATTTTCTGCTTTATGGTAATATATTTAATATCTTTAAATTTTCTGAATCAGAATGAAAAGTAATATTTTGGTGTCAAATTTCCCCAGACCCAGAAGTTTCATGCCTTGACCAACTATAATAACCAAATGAATGAGTAATTTGTTTTCTTCCAGGGCCTCAGTTTTGTCAGTACTAAATTTACCCACAATCATTTTTCAAGGATATATGGGAGGAAATGCACAAATGTCAAGAATGTTTGTTCAGGGAAATGACACAGCACCCTTTTCTCAGCATCTGGTTATTCATGAAGGGCTGACAAATCTTCTTTTAAGACTTATCAAGCATAAAGTTATCTATTCTGAGGGAATCTGTGATAAAAGCAATTTTTTTACTGTAGGGAAGTTTGAGCTGTGGCCCAGCACAGATGGAGAAAAGACTGGAAGGGAACTGCTTTTGTTGGTCCGGAGCTTGGGGGCATTAGCCATCTTCTCCGAATCCCTATTTTTAGATGACCTCCAGTGCATTAGATCAAACGTATGAACTGGATGATGTCAAACTGTCTCTCGCTGTCTATGATTATGCAGGTTCCAGGGCTTTGGCATTGTCTGTGGGATTTAGCCAGCCAGCATCAACCTGAACCTTGTCAAGACTACAATATCCGCCTTTCTATTAAACATGAGCCTTTCAACAATTGACCTTTTAACAACTCAAAGTTAAATTCTCATTTAATTTATGCTGATGTGGATGTAGGGATGCCAGCAGATTTTTTTTTGCTTTTGCATTGTCTTTCTTACTGTATTGGGAGCTCACTGCCATCATAAAATGTCTTAGCAGGAAAAAGATTATCATCCCTGAAAACAGTACAAATCCTGTGATTTCTACTTTTGTAGCAGTTCAACTGTATTCTAACGGGTGTCATTAGAGCAGATTTTATATAATTTTATATATTTTTTTATAAGCATATTTCTGTTGGTATAGGTGTGTACGCACACAGTTCATGGGACAACACTTATTAATTCATTATCCAGGCAATATAATTAGTAAGTACACTTCAGTAGATCACAGAAATCACCCACAGTAAGTTCCGTTTTGCAAAACTTTAGCCTTTGCTTTGCAGAGCTCTGAGTGACTTGATTATTGCGCGTTATTCATTTAGCCCTTGTAACTGTGAAGGGAATTTCCCCTCAAAACTGTGTAGCATGAACTGGCAGTCCTAAGCTCTGGAAGGTTTATGTGAAGCTGCTGGCAGTGTTATGTCACTTGCTAATGTAGGTCTGTGTCTATGGAGGGAATACCATACACTGTGGAGGTGAGCTAAGGAATTAAGTGGAATGGGATTTGCATTAGAGCTTCACCAGAGTTAATCAGCTTTGTCCCCGAAATCTGGCCGCGACTTACTGTACGGCTTCCTGCTCTGCTCAACAGAAACACTAACATATAAAAATGCCTTGAAGAAATAGAAAAGGAAAGAAAGCAATTATTCCAGTTAAGCTACATAAATGCCTAAGGGATAACTCCTCATCTAAAAATTGTATTGGCATTCTCAGCCTCATGACATGGATTTTGCAATGAAGAAAACCCACATATAGAATGAGGTCAAAAACTTAGCTGTGAGTGTATTGTCTGGGCTTTAAATCTAACCTTGCCTTATGTCTAAATCCAGATGACTGAAGCATTCTGCTAAGTCTTTGTTGCTTGTGATTACATATATTTTAAAATATGTGGAAAGATCTGTGGCTTCTTCTCTTCCAGTAGTACTGGGGATTCAGTTCAGCAAGTATATGGGCTGATGGATATCAAGGTCACCAGTTACTTTTTGTGGCAAATTAATTTTACTGGGTATACATCATTAGTTATCCTATATGCATCACAAAAACCACCCAGCTTAGACTTAAATGTGTCTGGATTCACATTCATAGAGAGATGAGAATTGCCAGACTGGACTAATCCAGTGTCAGTGCACATAGTCCAGCAATCTGTCTTTAATAATAACTAGTACCAGATACCATAAAGGAAAAAAAGCCTCTACTGAGCAATAACCCGAGTCATTAAAGTATTTTCCCCCAATCAGATAGAAGCTGGTGCCCAGAGCATGAAGTCTTTTCCAAACATTTGCTAATCTGGCTAGGACAGTATCAATGCAAATGCCTGATTCTTTCCAGATCTTGCTTGCCTCATCAGAGAAACTGTGTGGAATTAAAAGAGCATTTAGATGAAGGAGAAGAAAGAAATTTCCAAAATGTGGGGTATAAACAAAAACGGTTTGGGGCAGAATGAAAAATAAACAGAGAGAGTGTCTGGAGGGGAGGAGGGAATGAAAGAAAAATTCTGTCCTTTAAAAATAACACAGGCTTCCTTTATAGCTCACAGATCAGTGAGGCTTACCTTGCAGGGAACAGTTTATGACTCATACCCTGTTTTGGAAGTCCAGCAGAGATCAGCAAGATGTCAAACTGAAATTCAGCTATCTCTGCAAATACACTGATCAAAGTTCTGCCCAAGACAGAGCAGCAGACACTCTGGATTATGCCGACTCAGTGAGATCCTCTGCCTCTATTTCTGCAGAACACAAGAGTACAAGGGCTTGATGTAGAAAAGACTGGGATTATACCTACTATGTAGCTCAGGAGAATGGAAGAAAAATCTCACTTCATGGATAGCATAAGGGTTGAAGGCTACAATTGCACCAATGATAATAAGAATTCAGGACTAGCAAGATCTGTGTTTTCAAAAAACTAATAAATAAAAATGTATCAATCTCCTGTCCATGAAAGATGACAGATAAAGCATTTGGAAAATATGTTCTAAATATGGTTCCCAAATCAGTCCAATGTGAATGTCTTGCTTAGAGACATGAACAACTACTTTCTTAGGGACACAGTGCACAAGTTGAGATGGAAAGTGACATGCAGAAGTCAAAAGAGTTTGCAGAATAAGGGAAGATTGAACTCTGTGAGCCATAACCTCAAATATAACAAGAGAAACTCAATTTCTAGGTGCTACAGTTTCAAAATCTTTCAGGTAATGTTTCTCTCCCTTGCCAACACAGGGGGGTTTGGGAGCTGAGGGGCCAGGAGAGGTGGCAGGGGGGTGGTTGATTGCTCTGAGTTCCAGTTTGATGGCTGGGCAGAGGAGAAAGGGGGGAGAGGTTTCTTATGGTTGGCGCCGCTTCTGCTTGGCGGTTGCTGTGAGCAAGAGCCGCCGTTTTTGCTGGGCTGGTGGAAGCATCTTGGAGGGAACTCCCTAGGCTCATCCCCCAACTCCATGTGCCCTGTGCTGTCCTTTGGAGAGAGAGTGGTCACCACTGCCTGGATTTGCTGCAGACTCCCTGGGGGCCGAGGGCACGTGCAGAGGAGCTGCTACCCTACCCTCCCACAATGCTTTTGGACAAAAGCACGAGGAGAGGGCCTCGTCAGAGGCTGGAGCCTGGGGGTGACTTCTGCGCCTGCTGCTGCAACATCGTGTCCTGCTGTCAGTAAATACAGCTGGACCAAAAGAAGCAAAGATAGAAATTAATTCTTTTAAAAGTTTTAGTTATGGTGTTGCTGTTTGTTTTGTTCTGGTTTTGGTTACATACATATATTGTAGTTAAGAACTGTTATCCTTTTCTACACATTTTCTGATTAAAGTCTATTAATTTCAAATGTTGTGGTTTTTGGGAAGAGGCCCCTTGTCTAGTCCAGATAGACATTTTATTTTTCCTTAAACTGAGACACTAGGGTTATAACACTGTGAGATAGTCTCACAAATGTGTGCTCCACAGGTGATAAATAACATTGCTTCCAGATCTCCTGAAAAAGTATAAGGGCATAGATAATGACATTTTTACAGGCAATTTCTGTGCTGATAGATGGTCGCATTGACATTTTGCATTTATTATTGAAGATGGTTTTGTACTTGTAGAAACAGTAAGCAAGTGCATTTTGAAAATCTGATGGTAATTTAACATTCACAAATTTCTTGTCACCTGGCAAAGTCTGTTAAAATGTTACAAGCAATTATGTTAATCTTGTTGAAAATGAATCATACTCTAAAACATTGGTTCTGGAAATAAATTCTAAATGCTAGTACTGATAAACTACTGTTGCAAATGGATCATTATGTAGAGGAAACATTTAGTTTAATTATAGTTGTTCATGAGCCACTCTACATTCATTATATGCCACAAGAAGCTGAACAGAAGTTCTGCCCTTTTGAAGAAAAAACTACAGTCCCTTCCTGGTTTTACCCTGTGTTGTCAAAGGAGTAAGGGAAATCAGATCAGATTAGGTGCCTTGCTCAGATGTCAGCTTTTCACCCAGCAGACAATTCCAACCAAACTGGTCAAAGCATTCATAGAGATTAATTTTTTGCAAAGCAGGCCTAAATAAAGAATTTAATAGAGGTCTCCCATCATAAAAGGAGATACTTCATGGGATACTACAGAATCTACAAGAGACTCTGATTTGGTCTGTAAGAGATGAGGTCTCTTCAAGCATGAGGCTGGACATTCAGGAACATAATTATACAGCTTCTTCCTTGAAAGAGAAGAACATCATCCAAGGCTGCTAAAAGGTACCTGTTATTTTATACTTTCCTTCCCTTGCCCTGCTCTAGTCCTGACTCTATCCAAAGATAAACTAGCCACAAAAAAATGCTGTTATGCACTCTTTCTCCAACAGTACTCTTTGGAGAAATCCTGTGTTTTGTTAGCAATGAAGATGGATATGAAAAAGAAAAGCTGTATAAAGCTAACATATAACTGCAACATCCTCAGACTAGGAAATTACAGATATTATTGTCAGGCAGTTCTTGCTGGAAACACAGGATAAAGTGAATTCAAAACTCTGAAAACCAAGCTTGACACCTGTTTCATATTGAGTTGGAGACTTTTTTTAGGAGACCTTCCACATCCTCAGCACCAGTGTTGTTTGGGCTGGAGAGCTCTCAGAGAAGCAAAAGGCACCAAGCAGAACTGCCAGTAGGAACGGAGCTGGATTATATTCAAGACTGTGCATGGAGTCCAGGGTTCTGTGTCCCATAGCTGATGAAATGGACTAAAAATTGTCTGACACTACCACATAACCCTGACATGTTAACACCTTGGGCTGTTCCTGAACTGGATTAAATTCAAATCCATGGATGAAGGCAAAAGATTTTGTGTTCCATTAGTGGTTCCAAACATTCAATTTGCCTACTTGGCTCCTTTCATCACTGTATTTTTCAAAGCTGTTAGGATGCACCCATTAGCTCTTCATTCTGCATAGCTAATGCAAATAAAGGGACAAATGAAGTGGGAGAAGGGAGAAGGTGGGCAGGAATTATTGTCCAAAATAGGTGTTAAGCTTCGCTTCTGCCCCCATCTTGGGTGAGGTTTACTAGGATTAAAGTGGAAAGAGGGAAAGGAACTTCTGTTTCTAGAGCATAACTATGAAAATAGACACACTGGTAAGTATGAATGAAATGGGAAAAGTAAATACAGTCCACGAAGTAACACGATTGGGAAACCAATGTTCTCAAAGAAACATTCCAGAAACTTCACAATTCTCTGCAGCATGACAGTAGTAGTGAGGGACGAGGACAAGGCAGAGGTGCTAAACTCCTTCTTTGCCTCAGTCTTTAACTCCAAGGAGGAATGTCCTAGGGATACTCAGCCCCCTCAGCCAGGAGAGAGTGGGAATGAAGCTCCAGCTGTTCGGGAAGACTTGGTTAGAGACCTGCTTGGCCAACTAGACATGCACAAATCCATGGGGTCAGATGGGATCCATCCAAGGGTTTTACGGTAACTGGCAGAGGTTCTCGCCAAACCCCTTTCCCTCATCTCCCAGCAGTCCTGGCTGACTGGGGAAGTGCTGCTTGACTGGAGACTGGCGAATATTACGCCCATCTACAAGAAGGGTCGGAGGGAGGATCCAGGGAACTTCAGGCCTGTCAGACTGACCTCGGTACTGGGGAAGGTCATGGAGCAGATCATCTTGAGTGCTATCATACAGCACAGGCAGGACAACCGAGTGATCAGGCCCAGCCAACATGGGTTCACCAAAGGCAGGTCCTGCCAGACCAAGCTGATCTCCTTCTCTGAAAAGGTTACCCGTCTAATAGATGAGGGAGAGGCTGTGGATGTGCTGTACCTGGACTTCAGTAAGGCCTTTGACACCATTTCTCACAGTATCCTGCTGGAGAAACTGGCTGCCATCAGCGTGGACAGGCACAGCCTCTGCTGGGTTAAAAGCTGTCTGGATGGCGGGGCCCAAAGGGTTGTGGTAAATGGAATTAAATCCAGTTGGAAACCAGTCACGAGTGGTGTTCCCCAAGGTTCAGTGCTCAGTCCAGTCCTGTTCAACATCTTTATCAATGATCTCAACGAAGGCATCAAGTGTACCCTTAGCAAGTTTGCAGGCGACACCAAGCTGGGTGCAAGCGTGGATCTGCTTGTAGGAAGGGAGGCTCTGCAGAGGGATCTGGACAGGGTGGGTCGATGGGCTGAGACCAGCGGGGTGAGGTTCAACAAGGCCAAGTGCAGAGTCCTCCATTTGGGACACACCAACCCCATGCACCGTTATAGGCTTGGGGAAGAGAGGCTGGAGAGCTGCCTGGCAGAGAAGGACCTGGGGGTGTTGGCTGACTGCGGCTGAACATGAGCCAGCAGTGGCCCAGGTGGCCAAGAGGGCCAATGGCATCTGGGCCTGTGTCAGACCTGTGTGGCCAGCAGGAGCAGGGAGGTGATTGTGCCCCTGTGCTCAGCGCTGGTGAGGCCGCACCTCGAGTGCCGGATTCAGTTTTGGGCCCCTCACTTCAAGAAGGACATTGAGGGGCTGGAGCACGTGCAGAGAAGGCAACGAGGCTGGGGAGGGGGCTGGAGAATGAGCCCTATGAGGAGTGGCTGAGGGAGCTGGGGTTGTTTAGCTTGGAGAAGAGGGGGCTGAGGGGAGGCCTCATCACTGTCTACAACTGCCTGAAAGGAGGCTGTGACAGGATGGGTACTGGGCTCTTCTCACAGGTGACAGCGATAGGACGAGAGGAAATGGCCACAAGTTGTTCCAGGGGAGGTTTAGACTGGACATTGGGAAGAATTTCTTTACTGAAAGAGTGGTCAGGGATTGACACAGCTGTCCAGGGCGGTGGTAGAGTCGCTATCCCTGGAGGTGTTTAAAAGACAGGTGGATGAGTTCCTTAGGGACATGAATTAGTAGGGAGACAGGCACGGTTGGACTCAGTGATCTCAGAGGTCTCTTCCAACCTTATGATTCTATGGTTCCATGAAGCACTGAGAGTCAAGATCTGTTTTTTCAGAAATGTTCATTTGCATCTGGATCCCCATTAGACTTGAAAGACAGAGAAGCCTAAGAGGGCTGTTGTTGGAGTGCACTGGTGCTCTCACTAGATATTGTTCCATTTAATTTGTAATAATAGTAGAAGTTTCATGTCTGACATAGCAAGTCTTCCCTCCTGTGTCTTGCCTGAGATCTTTCTTGCCACAGTCCAGACACTGAGGAACTGTAACAAAGCAAAATCAAAAGCTGAATATCAATCCCAATATGAAAGCATCAGGCATTGCTCTCCTGAAGTCCCGCTTTTGCACTTCATGTGTGAGAAAGAGCTTGACACAGATAGCAGCAGAAACTAGAAAAATTATCAGTATATACTAGCTTGATTCAACGCCTGTGCAGAAAACATTGTAGTGTATTGTGATGACTTCATGTTCCGAATGCTGACACAATAGCTGTTACTTATGTCAGACCACTGCACCATGGAGCATCAGCTTAGGAACATCAAAGCCACTGTGCTATATTTATGTATAAAATATTAAACAGCAGCTCTACTTTTGTGAGCCATCTTAATCCTGGTGCCAGTAATGCTGCCTTAGAACTAGGAACTCCTGCAGATTGTCTTAGTTAAGAAGTCATTGTCAAACTGCATCTATCTTGAGTGACTAAAGACTTTAAATTTCTCTTGTCCTTTTTCCTCCTCCACTCCATGCACTCATCATTATGCACAAAGTGAAGTCATAAGGCCTTTCTTGACACTGTTAGGGATGATCCCTGAGTATAGTGGAAGGGTATTACAAAACAGAATATAGTTCAGTTACAAATTCCTAAGAACACCATTGCCCATAGACTGTAGAACAGTTTTTGGGTTTGGGGAGTGATAAGTAATTTAAAAATTCATGCTTTGGGGAGATTATGGGGCCGGGGGCGGGGGGGGGAATCTGCCTTTCAGATTCTTAATTTTTTTGTAGTCTGATGATAAACGATTTTCATGCATTTGTTGACATGCTCAGTGCATGTGGAAAAATGCAAAATCCTTGCTATTTGTGTCAGACAAGTGTCCTCAAAAACAAGGAAACTCAGCAGACCATTCAAGGTGGGCTACACCAGACTCCACTTGCTCCAGTTCAGTGGAAGTGGTTGTTAAAGACAACCTGCAGCAAGCCCTGCTCTGCACCGGGGCTGTGGCCTCTCCAGGGAGCTGGGTTTCCTGGCTTAGCCTCCTCATGCTCTTTCTGACTGCTCAAGGTCAGATCCAGGAAACCACTCCCCACCATGTGGGGCACGCCGAGAGGCAGGAATTTGCACCAGCTCCATAAATGCTGCTTCTTGGTCCCCACCCAAGAACTGGCCAATATGAGCTTCCTGCATGAATCAACTGAATATACAGCTCTCATTTACTGTAAACAAGAGATGCATCTCTTACTCTCCTCTCCAGGTACAGATTATCATAAGCAGAAATCAGGACTTATATTCTTAGTCCCCTCCCACCAAGCCCTACTCTCCTTCCCTGCTCCAGTCTCCCAGGTTGCTTCTTTGTGTCACTGGTAGCCTGAAATTAGAAGCAATTGTCTCATCTGGTTGGTCATTGTACCTCCTTTAAAGAGGAATCTTATTTTATGAAAGTTGAAGCACCGAAGAAAAGTTTATCCTGGTTAGCAAGTTTGTTATCTTCAACAGGCTGGCTCAAAGAAGGTGAAAATGAATATGGCACATACATAAGATGGAAACTCTCCATAGGCTTGAAAGAGGCTTGAAAGCTGTATTTACAAAGCATATCCTAGCCACTACATGAATACATTCATTCTTTAAAATACAGTGGGTGGGATACAAAGAACAGATACATTTACAAATACAAAGAAGATGATAGCTTTTGTTAAGATCTCAGATGTGGAGATATAATTGTCACAAACTGGTGTTTATATCAACTGTTTTGTCTGTCCAATGTAACCTTATGTTGCGCATTGTCCTCATAATTTTAGGTAAAAGCATTTCTTTTGAGTGAAAAATCTGTAAATCCACTTAATAGCCGTGAGACACCTCTTGTCTTGTCTTTTTCTTGCTTCATCACAAATGCCGCCACACCAGCCCACTTGGAGGAGCAACTGGTTCACTTTAGGCATGTAAATTGTAAGATCCCAATTGTACTTTTGAAGCTGTACTTAAGCAACAGCACACTCACAAGATGCAAGGTGCAACCTGGGGAACAGCATCTGCCAAAAACATCAAAACAAAACAAGCTCGGCCCATTTTCTTGGTGACAAAGACACAGACGTTGAAATATAATTCAGATTTACATCAAATATTTATCAAATACTAGAAAGCAGCATTCAAGTCACATGATTTCCCTCATTGCCACTTTTGTACTGGCAACCAGGCAAAGCCTGACATACAAACACTGTTTCTCTTCCTCTCCAACACTCTGCAGCTGCTGCATTTACGCAGTCTGCTATAGGGCACGTCTCATCCCAATGGAAAGCACCTCTGATTACCTCCCTCCAGAGGCAAGGTACAGTGATAATACCCACACATGTGTGCACGCCGAGGGGAAAAAAAGGAGTTTGGGAAGTGGCAAGTGAGGACAGTGGGAGACCAGGAGCATGAAGCACCTTTCCCATTTTGTCTGCTACGACACCTGGAGCACTCTCGTCAAACTCAGGTTGGGCTATCCTGCACGGCCCACCAAGCAAAGGAAGAGATACTGTTCTGTGCAGCATTGCAAATGTGGCAAACATGCTCAAGAGAAAGCACTGTGGGACGGGCTGATCAGTCCCTGCTGTATTCCTGAAAAGGACACACTGAACCTAAACAAGTGGGCGGGGAGAAATCTTGTCCTATTTACGTTAGGAGGAGTATTGTCGTTGTCTTCAGTGGAGTTAGGTCCTCTCTGCAGAGAATCTGACAGCAAATCCCAATGTTCATTTAATTTTCCTATTTCAGGATGAAAATAAGGTACAGCACATATTTTACCCACTGGTGTATGGCTGTCATCAGGGAAACTCTGTTCAATGAAGTGTGAAAACTTGTACAGTATTGGCTGGATTCATTGAGCGCTGAGCACCATTTTTTTCCCCATTAACTTTACTAAGGGTACTATCATTCAAAAATTAGGCTACAAATAATTACACACATAGATGTGACATACATCTTCTGAAACAAACCCTGTATTGTATTTCTCAATTAAATTCCACTCTTCAAACATATCATGATGATATTACAAGAACATCTATTTCTTTCCAAGCATATACTAATTATGTTTTCCATTGCAACATCCTATGAGTACATATCATGCCATTTTGCAAATGAGGAAAGCAGGGTACATAGGAGTCGCAGACCTTGTCAAAGCCATGCAGCCAAGTCCTGACAGATTCAAGAATGGAATCCATGAGTCCTGACTCTTTAGCTTCCCTGCTCTCATCACCAGACAACATTCCCTTCTTCTGAAATTGGCTGTTTTGATTGAAAACAGATGGTGTACATTTTTGGCACAGTGTTCGAACTATACTAAAATGTTCTGAATGTCCTTATATCATACCTATATATGTACACATATATATATGTATACTACATCTATGCAAGCCAAAATAGGTATGAGTTTAGGACATACTAATTTACATATATCATATGCATATGCTGAAAGATATTTAAGTGCAGCTGGACAACTGACATACCTAAACACAAAAGCTGTATTGTAATTGCATGCTAAGCAACAGAATCTACATTGTTGATACAGTATATATTTTGATGTAATGCATGTATTAATGTGTTCTATCATTTCATGAAAAATTTTGGTATAGTTTCAGTATAGGATGAATCACATCCTTTTTCATTAGCTCCAGGACCAGTTTCCATCCTAGCTGAACAACGCACTTCGTGGACACCGTGGACACATTTGTAGCAGCTTTTTTCTGCAACTGAATTGGCATGTCTTAAATATCAGGATTACCTTTTGAATTTGCTCTTTCTGGCATAAGATATGCCCCTGCATTAAGCCTTCTCTAAACAGTTTGTTTACAGTGAAGGATTGGCAAATCCTGTCTTGGACTTGCAGTCTGTCAGGATTAAGAATTTCCCACGCATCATACCCTGGAGGAGATGACAAGGACTAGTTTTCAATCACCCAATTCTTTCCCTGCTTGCTTGCAGTGTTGGGTCAGGTAAAGATGGTCTGTCATATCAGCGGTCAAACAGCTCAGATCTTTCCCATAGTTGGAAATCATCAGAATACATTTGTTTGTATCACTTGCTGTCTTCTGTGCATCCCTGGCAGAGATGGAAGGGTGGGCCTTGAAAGCTACTCACATGGGATAGAGCCTAGTATACTCCCATTCCGCAAACCCCTTTTCCACAACCCCTTCCCATTGACTTTTTTTCCATTTCTTTCATTGGTCAACCGGATTTCCCCTTTCACTTACAACAAAAGAGGTAAGAAAATAAGCCTTCAAATCCACAGTTATGCATGGGGAGGTGAAAACAGTTCATAGGTGCTAATCCTTTGTCTGCACATTGGCCCCAGTTACATGAGAAAAAATAGTTATTTTAATTTGTCCTAATTCCTGCTGGACTAGCCCACAAGTGCACAATTGAAAAAGATAATATCACTGATACCCACTGCTCTTCAGGTTTTTTTGATTCTAAATCTGCAGAACTCAGGAATCAGAAAATGCCTGCAGAAAGGTTTTGAGGAGGGCACAGAAACAGAAGTATGTTACAGTGCTGCTTTATCTACAGATAAACAAAATACGGCTGCTTATTATAAAGAAATAAGGGTTTGTTCTTTTTCAGAACTGCAGCTCAAAATCCACAAAAAGTAACATTAGCATTTTCTGATTTCACAAACAAAGCTGTAATGTAATATTAATATCTCCACAATTGTGCTTACAGCATCAGCTATCAGCTGTTAATCAGGAGACTACCTTACCTCAGCTCTTTTCTCACACAGGACAGATAAACATGTTTATATTTTCCTGCCTGTTTGTTATGCTACAAAACTAATATTCTGGCACAATCTATTCTTAGTGAAGATTTTTTATGCTAATTTCCTCTGTATCAACAGATACAGTAAACATATGTACTCAAGATAGCTTTCTTGGAATTCAATACATGAAGCTATTTTGCTCTAACATTGCAAAACCTAATATAAATTTCCAAGTAGAAAAAGCGCTGAAAGAGAAGTCTGTTCTTGTAAACTGCTATGTGGTAACCAGGCCTCCCTCATATCAATAAAATGGTCTCCACAGTAACATCCTTGCCCTTTCTCTAGCCACTTTCTGTCAGGTAGGAGTCACAGAAATGCAAAGCAGCCTTAAAAGTTCCATATTTGATTAGAATAAATTCTCCCAGTGCAGGCTAGGCAGAGACTGTCAAAGGCTTTGTTCCGGTTCCCTTTTAATAAGTCGTTGCAAAGGGGTCTGAGTTAATTTTTCGAGCTGCTGTATGGCATTAAGGAAATAGCCTGTACAAAATCTGCTGGATTTGCTTCCTCCAGCAGGCCAGTGCTAGGAGGATGACGAGGCTGCTTGAAGGCAACACAGCCTGAGCCATTCTGGGCTGCTGGTTGCATGCAGTGCTGGATCGTCTTCCATTGATTTCTATGGGATTTAGATTACACTCTTGTCATTTAAAGTGCTAGTGGACTCTCTGCTAATAAGCTACCTGATGTTTTACACGAACACTGAACACAATCCAGAGACTAGAGAAAAATCATAAAGCTAATGTAACTTGCAAGATGTACCCAATGCAGAACCCTGTATTCTCTACAGCACTTACCCCCTTCTGTGATGCTCCAAAGTGTTTTTTTATGTTCTCTCATTATTCTCTGTCTTTATCAGTCAGAATAGATACCCTAGGATAAACATGTGCGAGAAACTAAGCCCCAGAACAACTCCATGAATAGCCTGAGACTACCTGGACTGGCTGCAGATGGGAAGAATGCCCAGACCTCTCAGTAAACCATTCTTGGCCCCTATTCAGCAGAGCACTTAGGTACTTGTTTAACTTAAACGAGATACAGTGCTTTACTGTGAAACACAGACCTTTTTATGATTATCACTTTTACTGCAAGGTGAAGGAATTAAGTCTTATGAATGGCCATGAAGCAAACAGGAGCAATAAATTCAGCATCCTGTGGCTCTGTGCCCTAGGTCTGCCAGAGTTCTTGACCAAAAGGATGATGAAATTCAAAGACCATGGCCCAGCTCATTTCCTCCTCCTGTAGGAGACAGCACTGAGATTAGCGACTTGTTGGATTGCTGCTGTGTAGATACGTGCTAGTCATAGCTGGCAGCTAATTATACATCCCTTAGCCACTTTCTTCATTATTTGGTCAAGTAAGAAAATACTCACTTTGTTGGAAAAGCCAAAAGAAGAGCTAATAACTGCTCATATACTTATTTTTTTTTTTTTTTTTGAGAATGCACAACTATGGCTATCACTACTCATTGTACAAACCTTTTCTTTGTAACACCTTAAACAAAATCTCTTTTTTCATTACCTGCATGGATATCCAATTTTCACAGCCTCTAAAATGAAACCCTCCTCTTTAGGAGAGAGCCAAGAAATTGATCACAGCAAAGGCTGGACTCCAGCTGATGCATGTAGCTGGACGTTGCTTCCTTCTTACACCCCACACATGGAAATTGTCAGTCTTCTGGGCCAACTGTGCTGGTCTCTATGTTTGGGGAAGAAAAGGTTTGAGATCGAGCTGTATTGTGATTAATGTTTCTATGGCAGATAAACACATTACTAGACTGAAGTTTTACAAATATTTCATTTTATGTGACGATTTTAATTCACTTACTATGTGCTTTAGCACAGCTTAGGGGTGCTAAGGGGAAGCAGCAATATCTCTGTGGTTAAGGCTGAAGCTAGCTTCCGTATAGCACCCTATTTGCCTCCCTTCGCCATAACTTTGGCTTCAAAAACTGATTGAGTCTGAAGCTTGCCAGGTATGTTTTAGTCACTTTTGCAAAAACTGAGTAAAATCAGCCAAATTACTTTCAAGTTATGGCTTGTTAAAACTTACTTTGACTGGAAATACTTACTTTTATTTTATATTTTTTAGTCCTTGTCTTCAGTTTGATTGATCGAGTTGAACTAATGCAGTTCATAGCAACACTCCTGTCTTAGGAAAATTTCACTGTAAACTTCTTCCCAGTTGAATGATTGTGGCTGTAGCACCACATCCTGACCCATGGGTCCTATTAGGAGAGGGTTATTCTTGCCAACCCTTATCTCTGATGCTTGTCTTTGCGCATCTGCCAGAGACTGTCCCCTCCTTTTGATGTCTTCAGAGGACTAAGTGACCCTCAATTTATTTCAGCCAAGGTGAACTGAGCCAATTTAAACAATTACATAGTGATTCATTGCTAACCTCGATCTCTTGCGCTGGTGCAGGTCTATTAGCTAGCAGATCTGCTCTTAGGTCTGTTAGAAAGGTTACCTTTACCAAAGAAGCCCTGTTAACAAAATAAAGCTGTACTAGCAGCTGCCACAGGTACAATTATGTCCAGTGCACAGGTCTTGATATCCACAAATGAGGATCTGGGCCAGTGTTATGTTCACAGTTTTGATTAAACTGGTACAAACATTTGTCTTTCTTTACCTCAAAAAATACTTGGAATCACACTTTTAACCTTTCCATATAATTAAATTCTCTTAATTTATGCACTGACAGTTTACAAAGAAAAATGGTTGTCACTGTGCAAATTCATAAATCTGAGTCCAAGCAACTTTGTTTCAGATGGAATTACAAGTTCACTTATATTCTTTGTGAAATCAAAGAGACTTATTTGGCATTGGCTTGAGTTGGATCATAACTGAACATAACAATTGTATTCAATGTCTGATCTCTCTTACTCCCTTTTGTAACGACCTGAGCACTCTGAGCCTTTCTGTGATGTGAAGCTAATCCATCTCAGTCCACCCTGGGCTCACCTTTTAAACTATGCTTCTTGCTGGGCTTCAATTCATTTAAGTGCAGAACTTGCAGGTTTTTAAAAAACTCTCTCCCTCTTCACAAGTTTCCCTCCCACTCCCTTGCCAAACTCCCTGCCCTTGGCTTCCCCTATCTAAATGACTGTTTCCTCCTGTATGATCTTTAAACTATCAATCTCCCTTCCTCTCTCCTCACTATCCCATTTTTCCTTACTTCATCCTGTTTCCTTCCTCTGTCAAAGATCTCTTAGTTACAAGTTTCCTCATTCCTCACATCTTCCATCATTACTTATATGACAGTAGTAGCTCATTGCATTTGTTTTCTAAATAACTTTCATATTAGGTCCTCACTGCATTCTTCTCTAAGTATTTTTTAAAAATCCATAATACAGTATTGAGCGTCCATAAAAGAAGAAGTACTAGTTTTAGAGTAGCATATCAAGAGCCTTGACTATGATCAGTAGAAACTCTGAAACACTGCAAAGTGAGTAGGTTTAGAAGCAGCTCTCATGCTGATTTATTGCAATAGTAAGAAAACAACACTAGTTTTGTATAGGTATCAGACAGTTAAAGTAAATACATCCACTTTCCTTTTGAATAGATATTCTTGCTGTGCCTTGTGTGGTGATGGCAGAAACATGCATCCATCCAGTTTCACAAATAAATACATGGTCTTCCTGAGAGTTCTTCAGTTTGAAAAGCCACTTGACCCGAAGAACAGTTCTACCTCATTAAATAGCTTAATTTAAGGGACTGAAGTATATTGAAGAGAGTTCAACTTCCGAAGGTAGCATAACATGGGTAACAGATTCAGGAGATGGTATCAGAAAACTTCAGCATAGACACAGGAATCTACATGACAGAACTGGATAATAGAGTGACTACAGGCTTGAAAAACTGCAGACATTACACACTACAAAAAAAGAGAGAAAATAAAATAAAATAAAATAAAATAAAATAATAACATGTCTTAGATTTACATTACTGAAGAAAGAAAAGTAAAAAGAATCTCAGATTGCTACACAGGTGCTAATTAAGCTTTACAGCATCCCTAGGAGTTTTGGCAGAACTGCTTCCACTTTTACAGGAAAAAAGACATATCAAGACATGAAAAAACATTGTCACAGGGTCCTGCTTGGAGGCCAGCAGGAAATATGATTTTGGTCAGTTCCTAATCATAAAAGCAGGATTCAAATTAATAGCAATTTCCTGCAGTTATAAATGTAATTTCATTGATTCTTCTCTTATTTAATTACAGAAGCTATCTTATTTCTATTCAGAAACACAGCATTCCTGGGCACTTCACCAGGGCCAAAAGCACTTCATGTCTTCACAGAAAACTGTATTGCAGTGGCCACATTTTTAAAAGAAGACTAAAACCAGGGGGGCAAGGCTGATACGGAACCAGTGAAGTAAGATCAGGATGATGCAATTTGTTTCTAAGGTACAATTAGTCACTTCAGCCACTCAAAGAAAATCATTAAGACTATAAATAAAACTCAAAAGACCAATAAAAGAAACACAAGAGAAGAGAAAGATAATTCCATATTTACAATATCGATGTATGCATACACATTTATGACCATTGTTTTGGGATTAGGTAAACAATAAGCCTCAATTTTGCAAGGTATCATTTAGTGCTTGTACTGGATTTGTCCATAGACCCTACATGAGAAATACAGCAAGACAGTTAGAGAAGAAAAGCATAATAGATTTACACATTTTTAAAAACATTACAGTGTGTTACTAAATCCATTATTATAGGTACTGAGACTAATTAAAGTTTGGCCATAGTCATTAATTTCAGTGAAGAAAACTGTCCGTCCACTAGGATTAAGTTTGCCCCAGTGGTAAGATTTATACAAAATTAAAATGCTATAGATACTAGAGCAAGTCTTGATCCCTTCACACATCTTCACACATCTTCACAGATCTTCAGTGTCATCCTGGAGTGCAATCAATGTGTACTCCATCAGTAGTTACCTGCAATCTCTTATAATAAGGTAAGTTATTACTATAGTTCAGATGACAGCCATAGGGTCAGCTTCCACCATGTGCCTAAACAAACGTTCCCTAAACTGGGTGCCAGTACTGTTTTTGCAGAGTACTGCCCAAATTTTCCTTGGGCTATGAACCACTATGTCACCACAAACTACATGTGCCTACAAAGTGAAGTTCTGGAGCACATAAAAGCCTGGATGCAAAACTATGTCAACACAAGAGAGTTTACCAAAACTTTGTCAACACAAGAGAGTTTACCAAAAGAGTTGTCAAGCACTGGAACAGGCTGCCCAGGGAAGTGGAGGTATTTGAAGACAACATGTGCTTAGGGACGTGTTTTAGTGGTACTTAGGGACGTGGTTTAGTGGTATTAGGTTTACAGTTGGACTAAATGATCTTAACAGTGTTTTCCAATCTAAATGATTCTACACTTCCATGACTTTAGAAATGGTTTGCATGCAAAAAGCAGATATCTGCAATATTTCACCCAACACAACAAATCTCATGTCCCTGGAGAGAAAAGGCTGTTTATAATAGCAACATTAAGTACCGCAACACTCAACAAACATGTTGTTAATACGTAAATTATATTGTTTCAACCACATCCTCCTCATTCACCACCATTCCCTGCGTTGCTATTAGCTTGCTTGATTTATTGTAAGATATAAATTCCTTATTATGATTAGTTACTTTTAGGTACTGTAAACATTTGTAAAGCTTAGCAATAAGAAGCAAATATTATTGTGATATTATTAAAATAAGAATGGGGTGAAACAAACACATGATAATCGTGAAAGACACTAGGTTATGCTTGCACAACTTGCGTGTATTTTTAGGACACTGTCTCAGTAACAGAACATACAAGAAGGAAGGAATTTCTGAGTGTTACACTAAGTTCTTTTGTTTGTTTTCTAACTATTCTGCACCAAAGTGTCTCTTGCAGTCTCTTATAAAGTAGAGAAAATATTTCTCCATCCCATGGGAATACTGTGAGAATTATTAATCTGGTACATAGATAATTCCCAGCAAATAAAAATGCTGCTAGTCATTGTTGGTATCACCTGTTCCTCACAGTTTCTGTGACAGGATGGCTGATCACAGCCCCATAGCCCAGCGGGCCTATCACCAGTTGTTGTGGGGACTGCCTATATATTTTTGGACAGCTATCAACTGAGTAGAGAACAAATAATTCCTGGGTTTGTTTTCAACTGCAGTTTACACAGCATAGTTTTAATAGAAAAATGTGTCATGCACCTCTCAGTCTCACTTGAGCTGAAAGCGTGCTGAAAAGAATAGGCTTGATGTGCAACTTTGGTCAAGTGGCACTGACAGAAAACAAGGGGTTTGCTTTAAAACCAGAAATATAGGGAAAGCGAGTGCCTTTGCTAGGTATCCTTCCTTGTTTGAAAACACCTGGTCTGTGATTAAAACAAGGAAAGACTATCATTGGCTGAGGAAAACACAATAATGTAAGTAAATAAGTTAAATATCCACACCCATCATATCTCTGGCAGCAGTTCTTTAGTTCACTTCCGGACCGTGCAGTGCCGAAGTCCAAGGAGGTAGCATCCCTTTAACTCTTTGTCTTCTCCCTTTTCCCTCGGCAAGGCTATTTATGGTTAATATATGTTCACGATGAACTTGGCCAATGTGTCTCTAACCTCTTTGGGATGTGCTGTCTGATCTGGTCCACCCACCCGAGCAATACCAATTTATCTTTATTGCCATCTTCGGGTATCCCTCACACCCAGCTTCAATCCCAAATTCCACTAGTTCACTGGAGAACCAGCAGGAAATACCTTATTCACACTGTAAAAAGGCCTGTGTGCCACAGCTTCAGAGCGGGTTGCTACTGTGGAGGCACTGTGGTGACTTGTTCTACGAAGGCTTTAGTAGGTAAAGACTAGCAGCACCACAGGACCATGCACAGGGCTCTTGCTATACCATGGGTGTGTCCCAGTATGGGAAGCGAACACTTTGTTTGTCCCAGTCTTCTCGGTCTTCTACCCAGCACAAGGTCACTTGTACTTTTAGTAGTTCCTAACAATCACGGAATCTCAGAATCATAGAATTACAAGGTTGGAAGAGACCTCTGAGATCACTGAGTCCAACCGTGCCTGTCTCCCTACTAAATCATGTCCCTAAGGAACTCATCCACCTGTCTTTCAAACACCTCCAGGGATGGCGACTCCACCACCGCCCTGGGCAACTGTGCCAATCCCTGACCACTCTTCCAGTAAAGAAATTCTTCCCAATGTCCAGTCTAAACCTCCCCTGGAACAACTTGTGGCCATTATCTCTCGTCCTATCGCTGTCACTTGGGAGAAGAGACCAGCACCCACCCCGTCACAGCCTCCTTTCAGGCAGTTGTAGACAGGTCTCCCCTCAGCCCCCTCTTCTCCAGGCTAAGCAACCCCAGCTCCCTCAGCCACTCCTCATAGGGCTCATTCTCCAGCCCCCTCCCCAGCCTCGTTGAATTCTCTGCACGCGCTCCAGCCCCTCAATGTCCTTCTTGAAGTGAGAGGCCCAAAACTGAAACCAGCACTCAAGGTGTGGCCTCACCAGTGCTGAGCACAGGGGCACAATCACCTCCCTGCTCCTGCTGGCCACGCTGTGTCTGACACAGGCCCAGATGCCATTGGCCCTCTTGGCCACCTGGGCCACTGCTGGCTCATGTTCAGCCGCAGTCAGCCAAGACCCCCAGGTCCTTCTCTGCCAGGCAGCTCTCCAGCCTCTCTTCCCCAAGCCTGTAACGGTTCATGGGGTTGGTGTGACCCAGATGGAGGACTCCGCACCTGGCCTTGTTGAACCTCACCCCGCTGGTCTCAGCCCATCGACGCACCCTGTCCAGATCCCTCTGCAGAGCCTCCTTTCCTACAAGCAGATCCACGCTTGCACCCAGCTTGGTGTCGCCTGCATACTTGCTAAGGGTGCACTCGATGCCTTCATCAAGATCATTGATAAAGATGTTGAACAGGACTGGACCGAGCACTGAACCCTGGGGAACACCACTCATGACTGGTTTCCAACTGGATTTAATTCCATTTACCACAACCCTTTGGGCCCGGCCAGCCAGCCAGTTTTTAACCCAGAGGGTGTGCCTGTCTAATGGCAGCCAGAATGCTGTGAGAGATGGTGTCCAAGGCTTTACTGAAGTCCAGGTACACCACATCCACAATATCTCTTGGAGAGTTTCTGCATAATATGCTTTTAGAGTTAGAGACTCTACAAATTACTTCATTTGCCGAGAGTCGGTAAGAGAGTTTCTTCCTTTGAGAAGATCACCTAAGCTTCTGGATCCCCTTCCCATGCTCAACAACAGAAAGCAGACACTTTCCCACAGCACGTCTGTCTTGCATTTTCATCTGCATGGGGCAGAAGTCACTGTCCTCTCTAGCTTTGCCTCAACAAGTTTACATATAGTTAAGGAACTCTGAACAAACATATTTTTGTAAAAATCTAAACAAAATGCACAGAACTTTCTTTTAACTATGATAACGTATTTCATCTTTATGAGTATACAAGACCATCGATGTTTTCTATTACCTGGTAAAACCAGCAGTTTAAAAAAGCATAGTATCTAGACGCTGACCCAGCTGAGAGTATTCTGTTGGTTACCAAAGGCCTGAGATGTCTCCCTTCCTGGAGCTCCAGTAGACAAGGGACCGGGCAGGCTTTCAGGTAATGCTGAATTTTGCCTATGGCTGGTATATGCCCTCGGGCTTGTACTGCCTTCCTCTCACTTCACCTGACTTCCCAGGAAGGATGAGCTGAAGTTAAGACATTGACTTACTTACAGGTGACATTAAATCCCCAACAGTAGCCTGAGCACAACGCCACATCCCTTGCAGCTTTGGAAAGGAGAACTGCTGCACTGCCCTGTGGCTGCCATTTTCCACTATAGAAGCAGCCCCATTTCAGGACAAACAAGCTTGTTCCCTCTGGCTCTGCTGGGGCAGCACAGCGGGCTCCTTAGGGAGGAAAGGTACCTTCTCGAGTTGGGATGCAACAGCCATGAATTCCCACACTTTCTGTTATGTTTTTAGTGGTCTAGTGTAGGGTGGACAAGGTTTGTGTTGGCACCTGGAGCTCGGTGCTAAAAGGCTCAGCAGAAACAACTGTGGAGAAGAAAGACCAGGCAGGGCACTACTTCCCCTGTCTTTCAGCCCACCGGCCTTAGCGAGGCTCTGTTTTTTAACGAAAGGCGTAGCTGCCGAGAAGACGAGCTGGCAGAGGAGGGGATTTGGGCCGGCGGAATGGCGGCGGCGAGGGGAGGCGGTTCCTCTCCCCGAGGGGAGAGAGGCCAGAGGAGCCCTCCGCCTGGCGAGTGGGTCGCCTGGGGACAGCGCGGCCCGGCCCGGCCCGGCCCGGCCCGGGCGGCCGCCGCCTGCAGGGCGTTGCGCAGCGGCCTCTCCACTCTCTGCCTCCCTTCCACCTCGCTCTGCCCGTATCCCTGCACTCCCCGCTGCAGCAGCCCCCTCCTCCCCTCAATCCCATCAGTAGCGGCGTCCCCGGGTTTGGCTCCCTGCGCTGCGGCGGCGCTGGGCGGCCGCTCCCCCCCCTCCCGCCGCGGCCGCCATGTTGGGCTGCTGCGAGCTCGGCGGCGGCGGCGGCTGCGTGTGACCGCGGAGGGAGGGAGCAGCGGGGGAGAGGGCGCGGAAGCGGGGGAGAGGAAGGGAGGGCAACCCCGTTACCCCTCCCTGCCCCTCGCACACACGAGCCGCGGGAGGATGCCCTTTGTCCGAGGCGGAGAAGCCGGGAGAGCATCTCCCTGCGGCGAGTGAAGGCGCCGCCGGGGCCTCCCGGCCCGTAGCTGCGGCCGAAGCGGGGGCGCCGGCGCTTTCCTTCCGCCCCTGGACGCGCACCCAGAGAAGCAGGAAGAAGAGGGCGGCGCCGCCGCCGCAGCAACAGCCATGGGAAGGATTTGACAGGGCTCGGTCCCGGCCGCCCCGTGCCGGTGCCGGTGTGCAGGGGCGCGCGTCCATCCGCCCAGCCTTGGCGCAGCGCAGAAGGGCGCGACGATGAAGACTTTAGTTTTTTCGAATCACTGAAAAGCCTTAAAAGGAGACTTGGTAAGGAGGAGGAGGAGGAAGGGGAAGGGGGAAGGGGGAAGGGAAGAGGGAAGAGGGAAGAGGGAAGAGGGAAGGGGAAGGGGAAGGGGAAGGGAAAACTGCCCGGGGCAGGACGTGGCTGCGCCCTGAGGAGGGGCGAGCGGGGTATCCGCGCCCCACCCCTACGGCGGGCGCCGTGGTCCCTGAAGCGCTGCCCGGGCCGGGGACGCGGGGCTGCGCGGCGCCCCCGCCCTCTTTGCCGTCCGCGCCCTGTGTCCTTCTTCCTCTCGTGTGTGTAAATACGTAAATACAGGTATTTTCCCCTTCCTATCCGTTCTGGAAAGTGGAACGCTAGAGCAAGCCGAAGGGGGCTGTTAGACTTTAATGATGCGGTGGGGCTTCTGTCAGGATCGTGTTGCATGATCTACATTTTGAATGAAGAAGACCTTTTCAAATATATAATTGTGTGTGGCTGTGCGCACCCACTGAAATCCGTGTCACTCAGTCTCGGTTGGATTAGAGTGCAATTATTACTATTAAAGGCATAGTCATATTTTTTTTTCTTCTTATGAAGCATATGAAAAGTTGTATTTTTTTTTCTCTTAAAAATTATGGATACATGGATATACACTGTATGTGTGTGTCTGAAACTTGTAAGGGTTTGGTTGCAGGCAGGGAACACCGAGGTGGGCTGGAAATTAAACACTGCCACAATTCGACACTTGTTAAAAGTACTGTTGGCTTCTTTTTGAAAAACAAAACCCTGAAATATTTTATTGTTGTTGTTTTTTGGCAAAGTAGTAGTAATAATCATTAAAAAAGAAACCCCAATGCAATCTGAAACAACCATGTCTGGAGAAGTGCGTTTGAAGCAGCTGGAGCAGTTTATTTTGGATGGGCCAACTCAGACGAATGGGCAGTGCTTCAGTGTGGAAACCTTGCTGGATATACTCATCTGCCTTTATGATGAATGCAATAATTCTCCTCTGAGAAGAGAGAAGAACATCCTTGAGTATCTAGAGTGGGGTAAGTTTGAATGTGTTTATTTTGTTTACGTTCGTCTGTGTTCCTGTCTGCTTTGTATAATGTCTCTGTTATTTATGTGTAAGGGAATTTGTTTACAAGTCAGTATTTTGCTGGGAAGTGTTATCAATTTTACTGTATTTTAATATGTTGTTGGTGCTAAAAAGGTATCCATATTGGTTATTCATCTGTGAGGCATTCAGTTAAAACACACTTTCTTTTTTTTCTTTCTTTTTTTTCTTTCTTTTTTGACATGGGTTGGACTCTGTTACATGGGGCATGTTTGTTTCCTTTCATATCGTGCTGTTGAGTATTGTATGATAAAGTTACTGGGAACACAGAAGGGTGATGGATAAATTCTGTGATGCCTGGAAAAAAGATCAGTACACAATCCTTTGATTTCTATCTGCAGTCAAATCTATATTCCTTTAAAATAAAAGATGGAGATCAAAAAGAAAATCCTCCAGCTCACTTAACAATATGGGTTTGAAATTTCTGTGAGAATGGAGAAAATTACATGCTCTTCTTTAACTTAAAATCGTTGTTGGCTTAACTACATTGATTTTCCTGATGAAGACAAAGTTGAAAATTGGAATGAAATAGTGTGTCTCCCTAACATTCTCTGAGTTTTCTTTGTTGGCGGAAAATTGGATATTTTCAGGTTTTTAAATGAAAACAGGTAAATGACAGTGTTCCAGTTCTTAAGTTGTCACAGAACTGTCTGACTCTGTTTCTTTCTTTTTAATTCATTTTCTTCCTCCTTGTAAACATAGATACAAAACAGAAGATGCAATCTGACATAAGGATCTTGATGAGAGTGATTATTATATCTTCACCTTCAAAGTCATGCTGCAGTCCTGCATTTACATGCAGAACCATTTACTACATTAGCTTTGTAATAAATATATCAGCAGGCCTCCTTTATCAAAAAAAGAGCAAATTTTTGAAGCACGCCACAGGCATTTCATAATGAAGTCACTGAGGAAAGACATTGGTTGGATAACTGATCTAACAACTTGGGGCTGGTATGTGTGTTTTATTGTCCTGCTCCTCACTGTACTAAGAGTGACATCTAGAAGGACATCTGACTCAGTAATTAAGTTCCCTGTAGTGTTCATATCGTACTAGTCTTTGTTTTCTTATTACCTGGAGGAGCAGACTATAATTCATCTGTTTTAGTTAAGGAAGGAATAGTAATTAAAAGGACTTTTGAAGAATCTTCCCTCTGAAACTGTCACTGGCATAGAAAAACTGTCAAAGATTGGGAAAATATGGTGGCTCCAAGGGCATTTTGTATGCAGGAACTTGGTGTAGCCTGTAGCAGATCTAGCCATCTGATATCCTGTAAATAATGATAGAGTTAAACATCAGAGGAACAATGTGTTTGGGACCCATCATTTTGGGTGGCGGTGTGTTCAGTGGTGATTGTTTGATGGAAAAACACCTGATTACAAGATTCTGACAGTACCTGAAGATTTCTGGAATAAACTTTACAGGCTGCTCATGGAAATAATACATTGTTTTGGAAAGGCTGGAATAGGATTTCTTGCTGGCCTGTTTTTCTTGCTAATTTTCCGCTGTGATGCTCCAACTGTGCCTTAGCAGGACTCTTGAGTTTCAAATTGAGGCCAGTTCCTCCTGTGTTCAAGGCTAAGTTACTAAAGTCTTCTGTCTACTCCCAGCTCTGCTATCTGGATTTCTACCCTCAGTTTTTTCAAGAGGGTTTGTGAGGTTAGATGCAAGAGCAATGGTTTCTTCTGCCTTGCTTTTGGAAGTTGTGTCTATGTAAACGATATCTGTATCCTGCAAACGTTCAGGTGAGTAGTCGCTTCTGAAAGCCAGCCCTCCTAGTGAAACTAGTGGTTTCTGGCATTTCTGTTGAGATCAGGGGATTGATAAAAACACATTATTACAGAGCTGGTGTACCCTCCAGTGCTCAGATGCAGTGGAGTTACTAAGAGGTACCCTGTTCTTTGTTATTATTGTAACCTGGCATATCTCTCTCCCCAAAAGGAGGAAGGAACAATGCAAGTGGCTGATAAGGAGGAGTTTATACGTGGTTTTAAAGTCAGATGTGTGCTGAGTAGTCACAGAAGCAGAAGGCTGGCAGCTAGAAATCATAGACTACCTGTTTCCATCATAACTCAATGCTGAAGTGCTTTCAGCTCTGTCTTTTTTCAGTTTCCCTATTTGAACAGTAGGGAAAACACCACTGATTTGACACCAAGGAGTTCTGAAAGCTGCTGTATGTGAAACACTCTTAGTTTTGGATGTACCATATTTTATATGCGTACTTTTCATTGATAGAAAAATAAATTAAAACTTGGTGTGTGGTATGCCTCCTGGTAGGTATCAGTTGATTCCTGTCTTGGAAAGGCATTTTGTAGGCTTATGCCAAGCATCAACAAATTTCCTTTATTACAACAAAGAATGCAAACTGAAATTTTTGAAAGTGATCTTGGAATGGTATGAACTGGCATGTTTGTGCATTTACAAATGGCAAAGTACAAATTTACTTCTGAGAACTGTTCATCATCTTAAACTTAACTTTGTTTTAAAACTATTCTTTCAACAGTTAATATTTATTTATAAAGTTAGCTATTTATTAGAACTTTCTTAAAAATAACTGTTTGGTGATCATAGTCCTGTTGAACGCAAGAGCAAGTAATTTTTTTCTTGGTGGTAAGTTTTTGAGGTGCCACTGTTAGGTTTTGTGGGGATTTGAGGTTGTTTTTGTGAGGGCAATATGTGGATATGTATTTTTATGTAAGCTGTTCAAAGCCAGAGCTGTTACTGAATATTCACAGCACAGTCTAAATTGTTTTGGGAAAGCTATTGTCTTAGTGACAGCCATGTGACTGCTTCTATACTTAGGAGAAATAAGAAGCTTCATGTTCTAGTCCTTGAGTGTTTTAGGACTGTTATGAACTTGTTATCTACATCTATAATTTATTTAAAAATGTAGTAGGGTGGAACAGTTGAGCATCTGAACTGGTTGTTCATCTTTTGTTCTCGTTTGATGTTAGAAGTTTAACTTAGCAAGTGGAAAAAGTACGGACTCTGCAGTGTGAGTTTTATGTTTGTGTTGGTTTTCAGTCTTTCTGAGGTGATTGAAATGATGTTAGACTGGTTTGAAGTGTCAGGTAGCTTTGTCAGGATTTTGTAATTTAGAGTCTGCATTACTTATAAAATCGTTTTTTTTGGCTTAAAGTGAAACCATAATTACTTTTCCCATTTGTATACATTGGCTTTGCGACGTGCAAATTATTTGATTTTGTTGTTTATAGCTATTTTATATGCAAAGGTAACCATTGAAACAAATGGTGTGTTTGAGTTCTGAGGGTTAAATCAGCGCGTGTTTTGAGATGATGGGAAGGAAACTGAACAATTAGACTGGACTTCTATGTACTTAAAGCTAGTTTTCATTTTTATCTCTTTTAATAGTTTTTATTTGTCATATAGAAAAGAGATTGCCTAATGATAGCAACTTGAGCTTACCTGAGAAAGCTATTCAGAATTCCAGACATTTTGCTTTTTCATTTTGACATATGTATGAGTTGCCACAATGACTCAAGATTGTGAGGAAGATAATGAAGCCTGATAAGCTGAACTTGGAAGAAAAATGTAGTGATAGAACTTTTATAGATGTTCTTGTTCTGGGAAAAATTCCTTTATGATGGTATCAATTTGGTTTTAAAAAGAAATGAGAACAATGTTATTGAAAGAAAACTAGAATAAACTTCAAACTATGTGGAGCTGTAAGAGAGGGAGGATGGAAGGATGGTGAGGTCAGTTACTTGGCTAAATCCATTCTCTTGTAGGAAAAATGAAAACTATTCTTTAGGGAGTCTTTTGTTGTTTTTTTCATACCAAAAGAGGCTTTGGAAGATGGGTTACATTGTTCTCGTTTCACCTCTAGTAGAACAGAAATGTTGTGTTTACGCAGTGCTGATATGGTCGTAGACTACGCTGCAATCATTCTGTCATTCAGACATGCAGCATCTCTTCTGCCATTAAAAATGGTTCCATCGTCTTGTATTTCTTTCTTGTGGTCTCTTTCTCTAACATTTTTTCTTAAGAAAAAATAATCCCATTTTTGAACTAAGCTAGTTTTTAAATATTAGAAACAAAACAAAATCTTGTCTCTAGACTCCTGCAGCTCTTCTGTGTTACTCATTTAGTTGTAGGTTGTGAAAGAAATCATAGGCATTTTCAGCTATGAGTTGCTTATGTTTTGTTTCTAAAATATATTGTTTCATTTAGATCCTGTTCTTAGTAGAAACAGCAGCACAGACTTAGCACTCAGCTTCTTGAATTTTTTTTTTTAATGTAGACTTTGGCACTTAGTGTTGTCTAACTCATTAGAAATAAAATATACTTTTTCATATATATATAATTTATATTTCTTATTGTAGTTGTACAACTGGAAACACCTTTTGGTCTGACTGACATAAAATTAAATTTTTTTGGGGAAAGAATGAGTATCCTGCTGGACAAGGCAGCTTAATGTGCCTAAGTATCTAAATATGAGTTCTTTAATTGCCTACACTTGAGGTATGTGGACCTCAAGGAGGTGTGTTGAAGTCATTGTGGCATTCTTGTTGCATAAATTTCTGTCTTTGTATATGATAACACTTTACTGCTTATTTACATAAACTGTTGTTCCTGTTACATAGTTTCAGCTAACAAATGATTTTTAATCATGAGGATGAGAGAAGGGGATTTTTCAATGCTGGCAAATAAAAATGACCTTCAGATTTCCATGTTTCAGACTACTGTGCAAACAGCTTTTATGGAGATGTAGTTCTATGCTAAATTACGGAGATGTAGTTTTATGCCAAATCACTTGAAAAGAAAAAGAAAGAACTGTGCAAACCTTGCTGTTAGATAGCTGTGTGTTTAACCTCTGTACCTTTTGAGCTGAGACATGTGCGCTGTTTATTTCAGTTTTGCTTCTTGTATTAAACAGAGGAAACTAATCTAAGTTCATCAACAGTTATGTGATCAGATGAGCTGTGGGACCATCCAGTTAATACTACTTGGTTTGCGTTAGGTTTAAAAATGGTTTCCAGTAGAGTGAGGCATTAACCCATTGTAACACATTTGTTTCTTAACGTGTTTGCAGTACACTAAGTTTTTAAAACTTATTTTTACTTAAATAATTAAGTTTGTAAGGATGTTCCTTTTGGTTAGTTTTGTTCTTTTGGGCTAGGGAAGTTTGGAGGTATTCGGAGGCTGCATGACGGGCTTTGGGCCTTTTGTATTTAGGTTGACTGACTTACATCAGTGATGTCCTTTTTATTGCCAAGGAGTACGGCTTGCTTAGATAGAAAGCTAAGTAATACTTCATTTTCAGGAATTTTAGGAATGCCTTTATTCTGTACAGGAATTCCTAAATGCTTTATTTTAATGCTTTTAGTTTGGGGGAGAAATGGAGAAATACTGTTGTATGAGTTAGTCTGCTCAGTGAGCATTGTAAACCTCATGACAACACAATAAAATCTGTGTTACTAAGGCATTTAATGTTAAAGGATTAATCTTGTAGTTTATTTGTGGGACCGTCATAACTATAAAATATACTACTGAAGCTGTGTTTGAATTCTTAACCTCTGCATAGCATATGGAGCTGTGCTTATATGTACCTGAATTCAACTCCTTCTGGCCCTTTCCTCCTGGACTTTGTCACCAATGTACTCTTCTGTAACCTCTCTCAGTTTAAGGAAAAATAAAAATGTCTATCTGGACTAGACGAGGGGCCTCTTCCCAGAAAACACAACAACAATTAATAGACTTTAATCAGAAAAAGGATAACAGTTCTTAACTACAAGTATATATATAATCAAAACAGAACAGAACAAACAGCAACACTGTAACCAAAACCTTTAAACTAATTAAGTTCTATCCCTGCTCCTTTCAGTGCAGTTATATTTAGGGACAGCAGGACACAATGTCCCATTCTGGGAGGTGGTGGGGCCCTCTTCTCCTCCTTTTTTTCTGAAAGCAATTGGGGTGGGGTGGGAGGGTAGGGTAGCAGCTCCTCTGCAGGTGCCGTTGGCCCCCAGGGAGTCTGCAGCAAATCCAGGCAGTGATGAACGCTCTCTCTCCAAAGGACAGCACAGGGCACATGGAGTTGGGGGATGAGCCAAGGGAGCTCCCTCTAAGATGCTTCCACCAGCCCAGCAAAAACGGTGGCTCTTGCTTACAGCAACCGCAGAGCAGAAGTGGCACCAACCGTAAGAAACCTCTCTCCCCTCTGTCCAGCCATCAAACTGGAACTCAGAGCAATCAACCACCCCCCTGCCACCCATCCTGGCTCTTCAGCTCCCAAACCCCTGTGTGTTGGCAAGGGAGAGAAACATTCCCTGAAAGATTTTGAAACCATAACATAACCTGTGGCATATTGTTAGTTCACACTTGACCGTGTATTACTCTATAAAGACAATGAGCTTATTTGGCTAATAATACTTTGTTCATATATATGTATATAGGTGCATATATATATACATTTAACTATTCGTTGTAAAGGAGACTCTTTTATTGAGGGTGACAGAGCACTGGAACAGGCAGCCCATAGAGGTTGTGGTATATCCGTCTCTGGGGATACTCAAAACCTGCGTGGATGTGCTCCTGTGCAACTTGCTCTGAGTGAACCTGCTTTAGCAGGGAGGCTGGACTAGATGGTTTCCAGAGGTCCTTTTCAACCCTGACCATTCTATGATTATTTTTGAAGCTCTGTCTTATGTCCGTAAATCAATGCTTGAATTCTCAGTAGCAGCAGCAGCAGCAGATAAAAGTAATTTCACCTTTTAGTTGTACCTATGGCTGGATAGTCAAGTGCCAGTGTTGTTTTGAAATTTTATTGTGAATAAGTTCCAAATGGCAAATTTCCAGATACGAAGTTCATGCAGGCTACTATCCTGGAAATTAGTTTTCCTGTATTGTTTTCTGAAAGTGAATACTGTAAATTATCCTGGATGTGTCTTTGCAAAATATTAACCCACTCATACTATCCCTAATTACTTTTTTAAATTACTTTTTTTAAAAAAATGTACCATCTCTGTTCTTCATTGGTACAGAAAACTTAACAGAAGCAATTAGATCCTGTTGCCAAGCTGTACAACCCGACTAAAAAAGATGCGGTGGATAGCTGAGACAGAATTAAAAGAAAAGGTCAACTCCTAGACTCTTAAGTTTTATCTTTTGGCGAAGCAGGCATTCCTTCCATAAGCATTTGTACTTGTTTAACTTTATTTTCTTTTTCTGGCTGAGCAACTAGAATACTTTATTCTACTCTAGTCTAACTTACCTCAACATGTTATTTTTCTAAAATCCTCATTAAGCTTGGGAATGCCACTAATGAAGTCTAAAATCTTTAAAAAATGTCAGTTGTGCAATCTTTTGTTAACTTCTATTTAAATGTGACATTAGGTTTAATAATAACAGCAAATATCTGCTATTCAGGTGGATCAGTTTGGTTTACTTATAGTAATACAGCCCAATTAGGTTTACTAGTGATCACCATGGGTAAAATCCATGAGGTGTGTCCAGACTCCTGAGACTTTGTGTTTCATAATTCTTCCTTATCTACATGCAGACTTCCAGTTTCATTTAAATTAGTTTTGTTACACAGTATTGTAGGTCTCTTTTATTCTTAGGAATCGTGTTCCTAGTGCACCTTCTTTCTGCATATTTTTGAAAAGTTTTTGATCTGGAGCTTGTAAGTGTTATGAACTGCAGTATTTTGTAGGCTATCCTAAGGGAACCCCCCCAACTTTTAAAATACATTTTGTTCAGCAGTTAAGTAGAAATATACAGTAATTCTTTTTGTAAAAAGACTAGTTGACTTTAGTGTGACATTCCAAAGGGGAGGGGGAAAAGCATTTGTAGATGTTAATGGTAATTACATTTCCTTCAAACGTTGTGGGATTAGGCCAGAAACACTTTGTTGCTCTTCTGTTCTGTTTCTTTTCAGTCTCAGAAGTTGAGGCTTGGAGGAGAACTTGGTTGTCTTGGCTCAGAAGCATAGAAGTACTTTGTTCTCAGAGTGGAGGATTTTCTGTGTAAAGTGATTTTTGTTATTTTTCTTTTTTTTTTTAGTATTCCCTTTGACTGTTGCCCTTCTTGTTTCATCATTTACATCTTACATCCTACCTTATTTTAGGCTTGTTTGACTGTCCTGCTTGTGAAGTGTTCTTACTTGCAGTGAAGGGCCCATTTCTGAGTTCTTACTTTCCTTTCTGTGCATTCTTCACAGGTAATATTAGAGTTTTGCTTTGGAGTGTGTTAACTTCTCTACACTGAGGCCTCCTGCTCTTCTTCCTAACTTCCATTCTGTTGTTTTTCATCTGAGCCAGATCTCAGATTGTCTTTCTAATACGATGTGGGTATCCATGTGTCAGTCTGATCTTCCCATGGTCAAAATCTTGGTTTCTGGGTTTTAATAGTTTTTTTTGTTTCTCCCCAGTCATTTCCAGTCTTTCATGATTTTGTGGGTCAGATTCATAATACATTATATGAGTATATGCTGCTTGAGCTCATGTTAATGCCTGAAAAGTCTTTCTGGGTGATTTAGCAAAGGTGTCATCCGATTTTATCGGCAGTAGCTTTAACTCCCTGGGGGAAGAAAGGGTGCAGCAGGGGCCAAGAGTTGGTGTTGTACTGTCTAGCTACACTCTACTTGAATTTTTACATTCCTTTTCTCAAAGCCTATGATTATTTAATTGGACTGACACCTTGTGATCCTTGATGCTACCAATAGAAGGGAATCTCTTCCAAGAAACTGGAAATGAATACTTAAAAATTTGCTTTAATTTGACTGTTAAGTTTTTTTCACAAGGGAATGATCCAGTCTCAAAGTTTTTTTCTTTATCTTGGTTATATAGTTTGTGTTGTCAGTAAGTGTATATAACCACATATATGATCATAGTAATAATTACAAAAGCTTCCTAAACACCTCAAAATCTACATGATGTGTTGCTGCACATTGACTGTTTCTAAAGCTTCAGGTTCTAAAACGTGCTGAATTTGTGACACTAAAACCTTTAAATGACACCAAACTGCCATATGATTGTTCAGAACTTGTGTAATTTTGTTCCGTGTAATCTTAATTAAGATGTAGAATGTTAATTGGCAATTCTTAGTGATGACTGCTCATGTTCAGCAAAATTGAATTTTACATTTTAAAACCTAAGAGTTAAGCAAATGTTATTGTGTCTCTAAAAGAACCGATTTCTTGCTTTGTGTCTTTCATGTGAGGAGGGGGTTCCAGTTTGGGGGGATTTTTTTTCCTTTTCCAATTTAAGGAAACCACTGTCTCTGTCAGAGCTGGTTAGAGTTAGATCAGATTAATTTGAGGCGTGTATTTTCTTTAGTAAAATGAGGTAGTTTGTTATCCCAGCAGTTCTAAAGCAATAAGGAAAACTTTGTGTCTGATAGATTTTGACACTTTTGCTAATTTAGGCTACTGTGTGTTATTGCTTTAACTTTAGATTTCAGTTTCTCTCAGGAATGCATCCTCTGGTTCTTTCTGGATTGCTGCAGCCCCTCCATGTGAAATCATACACTCTAACAGTGGCAGGGTGCAAAGGTCATTCTTAGCAGTGTTCCAGCATCAGTAGAAAACAATTTCCTAGGGGAAGCGGCAGAGGAAGCTTGCAGGAAATGGAATATGGTAAATGAAGTTATTTTGGCCAAGCTACAAGAATTTCTTCTTGGTATGCCAGTCGTTGTTTTCAGTAAGACTTCTAAAACCATACCCCTAAAAGCTTGTGGCAGAATTTTCATTAGCTTGAAGAGAAGCCAGCTCAAGCATGTCAAACTACATGTTTGAGTTAAGCATAAACACCTATCACAGTGGTTTGGGGTCCTTTGTGTGTGTATTCATAAAAGCAACGTAGCTTTTCTGCGTTGTTTTGTACCTGATGTCCTTCCTCACTTGGAGTATTCAAACAAGAGAAATATTTGAAGTCTGTGTGTGTGTTATTTGTGGACAGACATTTTCAGCCTCAAAGTTTTAACCTAGGACTCCATGAATACACCCAGAATCTCTTCTTTGTCTCTGCCTTACTGTTCATCTCTTGCAATATTCTTCTGTGCCTGGCTTTTGAAGAGTTAGGGGCTATTTTTCCCTGATGCTGTTTTGTGTTTTGGAGAAAACCCAGCTTTCCAGTGAAAACCTTGTTTCCCAGCCATAGGTGGTCTGTTAGGGCTTCAGAAAGTTAAGACATCTCAATGCGGAAGGATTCACCACTACATCATTAGGAAGGAGGACTGCCTATCAAGATGAATATGTGTAAAATTATTACATAGAATATCAGGTATAGTTTGTTTTTTTTTTTTTTTTTTTTCTTTTTTTAAGTTATATGGACTTTAAGTGATAGGTGTTGACCTACCCATGAGCTAAAACTGTGATGTCCGTCTGGTAGGAAGAAGAAAGCGTTTGTAAGCCGGATTCTGCTCTCATTTAATGGAAATAAATGGGAAGCTAGATCACTGATTCCTGGATGATATTAAAGCAGTTCATATTTGCTTCTGAGCTTTTAAAGAAAACCAAGTGACTTCAGGGCATTAACTGGTTAAGTATTTAAAACAAGGTTTGAAGTACTGGAGCTTTTTCTAGATGTGCAGTGAGAATATTTCCTTTATTTTGTGTTAATTTTTTGAAGTGTTTCTGTATATATATATATATATACACACACATATATATACTTACATTTCTTTTGAAGTTGGGAATGTAATAGATGCTTTTTTCTTTTAGTAGTATGATTCCTGGGAAGAAAGGTAATTTACAGTGATACTGGTCACTTGCTTCTATTACCTTTGAGAAGAGTGGGTGGTCAGTAGCATCTTAAATATCTCTGCAAAGAAATGGAGTCAGAGCTGTGATTCGTTGAAGGCCATTCAAAAATTCAGTGAAAAAGCGGTTTCTAGGATCTATCTACGTTTATGTGTATGTTTCTTCCAGGTTTTTCTTCAAAGTTTTTGGGATGTTTGCTGTGGAAATTACTGAATGTGTGAGTTGTGCTTTATTTGCTTAAGCTTTCAGCATACTGTTTAGGTACGCTTTTTCTTGGTGTCCTTACTCAAGAAAGCACGGAATCTTACTTTTGTGATCTTGTGATGACCTCTTTCCTCCCTCTGCTGTAACATTTTAGCATTTGTACAATTCAGAGCAGTGGCAATTGTTTTATTTCTCATAAGAGAAGTGCTGTTTTCTTCAATGTTCAGGTGGATGCTTGCCAGAATTGTGTTTCGAACAATTGTTTATGTGTGTTGAACTTGGACCTCCATAAAAATTAAACTTCTTTTAACTCGTACTGAAGTTTGTACCTCTGCCTTTCAGAATCTCTCCTGCAGCTCCATAAAGTACGTGCATGCCACTGGTTTTCCAAGAGTGTCTAAATAGGTCATTTAAAGTGCAATGCATACATTTAAAGTCTCGCGTTCTGCTTACTGTTTTGGAGATGGATCTGCACTGATTCCAGCGGTGTGTAGGGCTTGCTTAGCTTGCATGGACTTCTGGGAAGACTGGTGGTGTTGCAATAAGTAAGTGTTAGGCTACAAAATTCAATTCAGAGAGAAGGGGAGTTTGGATGTAACATTACTACACTAGAAACTTTTACCATAAGATTTTGTATGCTTTTGAGAAGTCAAATATGATGACAAGAGAGATAAGCAGAAACTCTTGATTATAATCTCTAGCCAACACTGGAAAGCTGGGTGTGCGTAGGTATTGCTTAACAAGTTTTAACTGAAGATTGAGGCAAGTCCTCTTATAATTTTAAATTAAATGTCAATTTGAGGTAAAAATCACAGTATAGGTAGGCAGTCTTGCAGTATCCTTACTTCTGTGAGTGAGGAAATTTCCCCTACCTGTCTTTCCATCTCTCCTCTTTTTTTTCTGCCTGGTTCTCGTGAGTATCTGCTTCTTGCCTGTTCCCCCTGCACTCTGAAATTCCCTGTGAGGAGCTGCTTTTAAAGCAACTGTGCTAAGTAAAACTCAACTTTCTGTTAAGAATGGATGATGTGCATTTTTATTTAACTTTGTTTTGGTGTTTTTTGCTTTTGAAAGGTTCTGCAGGATGCCATGAAGTTGTTTGGCCACTCAGTCTGTTTTTCTAACAACTTAGTCATGACATGCCAGAAGAGAAATCATGAATTTTTCTTCTCTGATTAGTACTGCAAAATAAAACTTTAAGAACTATTCAAGAGATACTGCTTTGCAGATAGCAACTATCTCCCAGACACAGTATAATTTATGTAATATGTTATGCTTTGTATCAGAAGTTATAATTTGTTTATAGTGGAGTTTGTTTAATAAGTATATTTCTAAGTGATTTCACTCTCATAATTTACATTTACTTCGTATTTTGTTTGTGCAGAAATGTTTTGTACAAATTGCTGTAATTTGTCTTTTTGCTCTGCCAGGTTGAAATGGCAAAAGTTCTTGAAGTGTCCTAAGGTAGTTATTTATGATGTATCTGGAACATAGGAATTGAAGAGCAGGCATTGAGTTTCTCAGAGTGAAAGTATGGCAAGGGTTGGAATTTGCCTTTCATGGCCTACTGCCATAGCCTGCTCTTTTGCTTACTTTTGGGATGTGGGGAAGGAATAGCTGTTCCTCTTCTGTTGTACTTCTAATATTTGTAAGATTCACACATGTGTAAAGTCAAAGGTAGTCAGAACAGTAGTGGGTTTTGAAATTTTTTTGGTATGGAACAGTAACTTCTGAATGAAGTGCAAGCTAGGGCAAAACCAGCTCCTACATCAGTATTTGTTTTGGAGAGCTTCAGTAGCTCATTTGTGGTTTCTCTGCTTGTAAATAATGCGGTTATCCCATCTTCTGGTGAGCTTTTCTATTCTTTGTATTTTCTGTTGATGAGTATGTCTGTTTCTCTGAGCTATATTAAAGAAGGGTATAGAGCTCGTTACTTGTTGATCTCTTGAGCTAAATCACACTTGCACAGAAGAATGTAATGTTCTGCTGGAGGTTTTGTGGTCCTTACCACTTTCTATTCTCAGTTGTACATAACAGAGGAAGCACTCTTTTATGTAATATTAGTATAGTAAGTCCCTTCTATTTTAGTAAGTTTAGTACTGTAGTAGGCAAGCTGCTAATTAAATGGAGAGTAATTCCTTCATTCATCCCTTTGAACGCTTTTTACCTCTTGCTTCTTGTGCCTCTAACTGGTACCTGAGACTGAATTGCCATGCTCAAGAATCTCCTAGGCTTTGTTAGCACAGTCAAAATAATCTCTGTTTTAAGGTACTTTTCTGTATAGCAAGCAGAAGAGTACTTTTTCTGTGACTTAATTCCTAAAAAATGTTACTGCAGGTGATTGCACCAGAAAAGAAGAGGCATGTTTCTCTCTGTGATTTTTTTATCCAGCCCCTTGGTTGCTTTCTCAATGGTAAAGATTTACAGCTCAGTTCCACAGTTTGACATCTGCACACCCGAAGGCACTAAACTGATTGTACGGTGAAATGTATCTGTGATAGCAGTAAGGCTAGTGGCTAGTTTAAGAAGTTGAAGAAGATGTATTGTGTATCTGTACCTTGCTGAGTGGTTAGGAGATTTTTGTTTTTCTTTCCCAGAAATACAACACCAGATACTAATGGTTTAAGAAGGGACTAAGAAATGGCGATGTTGGTGTTATGAAGAAATTTACATGATGTTCTTTGTGCATCTATGAAGTAATATGGCTGCACAAAATCTTAAGCTAATTTTAGTTTTGCATTAAAGGTCAGGGAATTCTTTCCAGTCTGAAAGAAAGGAAATGTGGCTGATTTATAGCTTTGGCCAAAATAGTCCACGTTGTACTTTATTCTCAAATAGTAAGATACATTTCAAATTGCAGTGGGAATCTTTCTGAGAATTCCTCTACAGGTTAATGGTGTTTCTTTCTATACTTTTCACTACTTGTGGGCACTTAAGTGTAGAATATGAAGTATCAGAATTCAGAAGGAGGGAGCAGCAGGCAGCCAGTCTCTGCAGATCCCCTGGCATGTGGTGAGTTTTGAGCATGCTGCAGAGAAAAGAGAGAGCAGTGTTTGCTGCATCTTCCAGGGGCTCTGCCAGGTGTCAAGCTTGGGAATATCCACTTCAGAGGACTGGCAGAAGTTGGGTTTAGGAGCCACTTGAAAGTGACTTTCGTGTAGGTGTATCCTGAATGTTACGTAAGTGGATTTTGCATAAAAGTTTTGATGTTATTTAAGGGATTATTAAATATCTTAAGAATACAGTAAAAAATTTTGAAAATTTGTTTTGTATGTCTGTGACAGAAATACTGAAAGAAAAAAAAATATGAATATCCTGTCTTCATCTGTAGCTGTATGATTGTGGTGTTCTCACACACACACATCAGTTTTGCGTGTTCCATAGGATAGTAGGGAAAATTCACTCAGATTTTGCTGAGGAGTAAACTGTCTAAGTTGCAGTTGTGTAGTCAATGAAGTTGTGCTTTACATAAAAGGAAATTTTTTTAATGGGGGAACTGAATCATATTACGGAGAATTTAGATCTCTTGCTGAGGGGGTTTTTTATGTCGTGCTGGATATCGTATGGTACTGGAAAACTATGATATAATTTCCATCATGGAAGCATGTTGAAAGGACTCACATTACTGGAGTGCTGCCATAATTGGCTATAAATTCTTCAGGCTGGAGAGGCAAAGAAAGGAAGCCCTCTGTGTTAGAGTGTGTTTTGATTACCTTGAGTTCATTGATGATGATGATAGGATCTATGGGTCTATGGGTAAAAATGAGCGGAATGTCCAATAAGGCAGATAACGTGATGGGAGTCTGCTATAGGCTGCCCAGCCAGGGAGAGGAGATTGATGAGGTACTCTACAAGGGAACTTCAAATTGCTAGGTGTCTGCTGGAAGTATAATACAGTATAATACAGGAGAAAGGAACCAGTCTAGGAGGTTCCTGGAGTGTGGAAGACAACTTCCTAACACAGCTGATGAGGGAACTGACTAGGAAATGGACCTGCTGTGAACAGAAAAGGCCTTGTGGGAAATGTGATGGTTGGAGGATGCCTGGAGCACAGCAACCATGAAATGATAGAATTCTCAGTTGTAGGAAGAGTAAGGAGGTGAGTCAGGAGAAGTGCTACCTTGGACTTCCCAGAGGGCAGACTTTCGACTATTCAGAAGGCTGGTCGATAAAGTCCGTTAGGAGGCAGTCCTGATGGGCAAAGGAGCTCAAGAGGGCTTGGTGGTCCTGTAGAAGGATATCCTGGCAGTGCAAGAGCAGACCATCCCCATGTCCTGAAAAACAAGCTGGCATTGAGGAAAACCAGCTTGGCTGAGCAGAGCACTTTGGGTGGATCACAGAAAAAAGAGAAGGGTCTGAGCTTTGGAAGAAGGGGAAGGCATCTTGGGAGGACTACAAGGATGAAGTGAAGTCATGCAGAGAGAAAATCAAAAGGGCTCAAGCCCAACTAGAACTTAAATTGGCCAATTCTATGAAAGATAATAAAAAAATGTTTCTACAGATATATTAACAACAAAGGGAGGGACAAGGAGAATCTCCATCCTTTACTGGATTCCAGGGGAACAATAGTGACAAAGAATGAGGATAAGGCTATGGTACCTAATGCCTTCTTTGCCTCAGTCCTTAATAGTGAGGTAAGATATTCTCTGGGTACCCAGCCCCCTGAGCCAGAAGACAGGGAGCAAAACAAAGCTCCCATGGTTCAGGAGGAAAATGTTAGAGGCCTGCTTGGCCAATCAGACATTCACAAGTCTGTGGAGTGGGATGGGATCCATCCAAGGGTACTAAGGGAGCTGGCAGAGGTGCTCATCAAGCCTCCTTCCACCATCTACCAGGAGTCCTGACTGACTGGGGAAGTTCCACTTGACTGGAGGCAAGTGGCAAATATTACACCCATTTACAAGAAGGGTCAGAGGGAGGATCTGGGGAACTCCAGGCTTGTCAGTCTGACCTTGGTGCCAGGGAAAGGTCATGGAGCAGATAGTGTTGAGTGCTATCACACAGCACGCGCAAGACAGTGATGAGGCCAAGTCAACGTGAGTTTATGAAAGGCAGGTGCTGCCAAACTAACCTGATCTCCTTTTATGACAAGGTGACACGCTAAATGGGCAAAGGAGAGGCTGTAGATATAGTGTATCTGGGCTTCAGCCAAGCCCTTGACACCGTTTCTCACAGCATTCTGCTTGAGAAACTGGCTGCCTTTGGCATGGACAGACACAGCCTCTGCTGGGTTAAAAACTGGCTGGATGGCCGGGCTCAAAGGGTTGTGGTAGATGGAGTTAAATACAGTTGGAGGCTGGTTACTAGTGGTGTTCCCAAGGGCTCAGGTGCTCGATCAAGTCCTGTTCGATATCAAATATCAATGATCTTGATAAGGGGATTAAGTGTACTTTCAGTAAGTTTGCAGATAACACTAAACTGGGTAGAAATGTTAATCTGCTTGATGTTAGGGAGGCTCTGCAGAGGGATCTGAACTGGCTGGATTGATGGGTTGCAACCAGCCATCAAGATGAGGTTCAACAAGGCCAAAAGCAAAAATTTCTTCAATTCAAGGGCTGTCAGGCACTGGAACAGCTGCCCAGGGAGGTGATTGAATCATCATCCCTGGAGGTATTTAAAGGACAGGTAGATGAGGTGCTCAGGGATACAGTTTGATAGTGGACAGGTATGGTGTCGATGATCTCAATGGTCTTTTACAAGCCAGCAATTCTGTGATTCAATGATTTAGCTACTATTTTGTATATAGTCAGTAATTGTGCGTTCATCACCATTTTGATCAATTAGTTGACTTACTGTAATCTGATGTGAAGAGATATTTCATACTGTCACTGAAATCTCTTGGGAGTTCTGCTTTAAACTGTAAAGCTCCATATAATGCTGCATGCTCTGAAAAATTCATGTATGGAATTCAAAAATTATTATTCAATGACTACTTTTTCCCTTAATTTATTCTGTCTCAATTTTGTTTGTCATTAAGGTGATAGTATCACTGGCTTGTCACAATGTATTTTGAAAGGCAATGTGTTTAGGATCCTGCCATAAAAAGTGCATTTAACCAATTCTGTGCAAATGCACGAGTCTTGCTGCAGAATAAATAAGATTGACTGTTTTCAGGAACCATCTGAAAATATCTTACCTGAGCATTGAAAAGGTCATAGACTGTTGACATTCGTATGTCTGAGCCCTGTAGTTTGTTAGCATCCTAAACTTTAGTTTTCTTCAGCATTGATGGTTTATCTCATTTTTCTTTCTTTTGACCCTTCTTTGTCCAGTCACAGTTTTAGTTCAATAAATTGTGTTTTGGTTTTGTTTTTAACAGAGTATTCATTTTGTAAATTGTATATTATAAGGCATTTATGGAAAATGTGCATATTTGCTGACTTTATTCTTGCAGCTGTAGTTGATCAGGGCAGCCAAGTTTCTCTCCAGATAGTTCATGTTGGTTTTGCAAACAACTTCTGTTTTGGAAGAGTGGAATTTTTCTGAATTAATAGGAGGAGTGGTGGAGCTACTGATAGATGAGGAAAGGGGAAAAAACTATATAAAGTAAGTGGTTTCATTTGCCTTAGTCTCAATGTCACTATGTTTTGTAGATAGCTAAGGAGGGGATATACTATGTTTAAGGTAGTCTGTGTGTTAGAGAAGTAAGTGCATTTTACAGCACATGTTTAAAATTGCTGTAGATTCGGTGAGAGTGTGTAAATCTATTTAAAGGCTACTGGAGAGGGATACTGTCTGCCTAAATTAGAGATTGTCTGTCATATACTTCTCTCAGCCTTTAGGAGAACATAGTTCAGCTTTTGCATGGTGCATCTGTCAGTTTGCCTTATCGACGCTTCACAGTTGATGCTGCTGTATCTTTGAACACCCAAAGGTAACCCGAAAGAGAGAGTCCAAAATATTTTTGTTTTGTTCATTTGAGCAAGAGGTGATCCTAGGAAAGCTACAGGTGCCAGGTTCTTCACTGTTCAAAGTAATGTGCCTGAGCCAGTAGGGAAGGAAGCCAGTGTTTCAATTCCAGCTCCAGTCACTTGTGGCTAGAAGACAGCATCCAGGTCCGAAGAGAAAGGACATTAAGCATCTCTTCCACTTCACCAATTTTGGAAAAGAGCACTGTGTTTTCCTTCCCTAGGGATAGGCTTTGTAGTAGGAACATACTTTCCCAAATTTTCAATTAACAAGTATTTCCAGAGTTCAAAGTATTACTTTTTCTACTTCTAAAATCTCACTGTTACAGAGCAAAAGCAAGCTGCTTCTTAGTTAATCATGAGTTAAAGCTGTGCTCTTGCCTTTGTGCTGCATATCTGGTATAGGAGAAACCTTCCTTTTCATGAAGATGTGGGCATTTTCATCCCCTCTGCTCTGTCTTGGTTGTGCCTCAAGCTGCTTCCATGTTACTATTCCATCACAAGCCTCTGTTATTTAAAGTTTTCCTTGCCCTTGGTGATTCACTACTGTCATCTTTTTCATACCCTAAGCTTGGAAGCTTACAAATGATGCAACTTGCACTAGGCTTGAGGTCTCCTTATTTTAAGCGTACTTAAAAAGATTGTGTGTCAATAGCAGTACTGGATACTCAATCCATAGAGTTCCTGGCAGACTGTCTGTATTCAATGTAGAAGTAGTGCTGTACCTGGAGAGGTACAGGTGGTAATGGTGTGATTACATAGGTGGCAAAAACGTTCATGAACCTTGCTAATTTGTGCAGAATTAATTGCCTTGCAGATCTAGTAACGGAAATTGAAGGCGGGTTTTACTGGCAAATTGATACAATTTTTCTGGTCCCATTTTCTGACTCTTCCATAGTGTGGAATGTAAAACCCAATACTTCTGTTCATTATGACAGTAGTTTTGCGGGGTATGGGGAAATTGTCTACAAGACCTTCTTAATCATCTCCTTTCAAAGAGTGAATTTTCGTGGTAAAGTTTAGCATATCAAGTTTACTTAAAGGAGAAAAAGATTGGCACAGCTCCGTGTTTTATTTTCTGCAGTGTTTTGGAGGAGTAGCAGTTCTCATGTTTGATTCTAAGCAAATTCCTGATGCTTTCTTTCTCTGTTCTTCAGTTGTAAAATATGGACAATAGTTAATATGTGCTTTTTGGGAGTCCTGAGACTTCCTTAGCTGTAGTACCTGATGCACTTTGGAGAATTTATGTAAAATTTCGTTTAATATTAAAAACCATAAACCAGTAATTTAATTTGCATCTCTGTCATACCCTTCTCTGTTGATATTCTCAGGGGAACAAAGAGACATTAGAATTAATTGATGTGAATCTGCTGCAGTTTCCAGTGAGCAATAGGGGGCTGAGGGGAGACCTCATCACTGTCTACAACTGCCTGAAAGGAGGTTGTGACGGGGCGAGTACTGGGCTCTTCTCACAGGTGACAGCGATAGGATGAGAGGAAATGGCCACAAGTTGTGCCAGGGGAGGTTTAGACTGGACATTGGGAAGAATTTCTTTACTGAGAGAGTGGTCAGGGATTGGCACAGCTGCCCAGGGAGGTGGTGGAGTCGCCATCCCTGGAGGTGTTTAAAGACGGGTGGATGAGTTCCTTAGGGACGGGGTTTAGTAGGGAGACAGGCACAGTTGGACTCAGTGATCTCAGAGGTCTCTTCCAACCTTATGATTCTATGATATTATTTTTAATTTAGAAAAGCTGTTCCATTGTGGTGAAACCTAACTCCAAATGCTCCATGTTTCTCTGAGCAGTTTCCCTTTCACAAAGGCATAATCAAGCTTAATTTTATTTCTGAAGTTAGTCTGGCATTGCGACTAGGATGCTAGATGCATATAGCTTTCCATAACTGTGTCATGGCTAAGAGGAATTTGATCATGGGGTAAGATAGGATGTAATTAAGTGTTTGAGGTTTGGTTTACTTCATTTTAATTACTTTAATGGATGACTTTGGTTTTAGAAGCCTGGCCCACACCATTGATAGATTAATATTGAATGAATGACAGTTACCAAAGAGTGAAAACAGTGTTTCACTGTTACGATTATATATGAAGAGCCAAATGTAAAGGAAACTGAGGTGCTTTCCTGTTGACCTTATTTACTAGATGAAAGCTAACAGTAGTTTTTGGCCAGTAAAGACATCAGAGAGCTGGGCTTTATTTCAGACTCAAGCCAGTGTCATAGATGCATTTTTACATTGCAGTATGTACATTTTAGCAGTTTTCTTACATGTATTGTTACAGATGGGAAAGGGCCCCCAGGGGGGCTGCAGGGCAGTCCCATGGTGCCTCCTTCTCTGATTGTTTTCTGCAGGGCTGTTTCTCACTTTTTTTCCTCACATCTCTCTGTGGTGGTCTGCCCTTCCCTAAGCACATTTTCCCACTAGGTGCCACCACTGTGGCTTGGTCTGAGTCCTGCAGTGTGAGCTTCACTTTCCTCACAAAGTATGGCCTGCAGTCCCCCTGCTCCAAACACTTCCCCACTGACACCTCATGAACCTTTATAGGGTGAGAACGATAAGGAGCAGCCCAGAATCAGGGTTAAGGTTGATTTTATTACTTTGGATTAATGATGCCTTCATTGATTTGTAAATAGGCAAATAAAAGACTATAGATCAAGATGACTAGCACTGAAATTAGATGATGTTAAATTATCTGCATTGCTGCACAGCTGTGTTTTTTATCCCGGGATACAATAAAATTGTACTATTATAACTGGATGTAGAATTGTAACAAAAATGTACCTTATTAATTCAAGCAAATGAAAGGGTTTTTTCCTTTTTTTCCTTATGATGCTTTCCCAACCTAGTAGAGAATTACTTGCCTATTATGGAATCAACTTAAAATCTTCAGGTTTTAGGTCGTTATATATTAAGATTAAAGTTTATTGGTGTTACTTTCAACTTTGAGAAACTAGAGAGTTTGGAAGGTAAATTTAGGGAGTACGAAGGAGCTTTACTTGCCCACACTGAACTGAAATCCATATGGTACAAAATTTTTAGGTTGCGTCTGGGCCATTGTGTCCTTCTATCTGTACTGCCATCTTTTCTCAGAGGAGGCAAATAGCTGTTCTTGAGGTGCAATTTAACCAGCAGTGGTAATCACCGCCCGTTGTCCAGCATCCACCTATGTCAGAGGAGTTGGGAGCTGCTGCCCCTGCATCGTCCATTTCTGCAGCCATGGAGCAGACCTGGGAACAAGGCTTCCCCAGCTACCGACGCTTGAATCCGCTTGTTATATGCAGTTACAGTCTCAAATGCACCTGCCTGATATCCTCCCGATGGCGAGAGTTAGTGTTTGTTAGGGTAGTTTGCTACACATTGGTCATTTGTCAAAGAGTTTAACTGTTAGTCTTGAGAAACTGTCTCTAGTCTAGCTCAAGCAGCACCTGATTATTGTGAATCTGAGCAGTCATTAAATACAGAGCCGTTTTTGTTCTCTGGTATGTCCCTTTTGCATTACACGATACCCTGCTGGTAAACAGCAACAACTGATGAAATGTTAAGCAACTATACTGATTTTAAGATCATTTCCATGGGTTTTTTGACTTTTTTTCCCTGACTCTGTCAGTAGCTAAGAAACTATTTACATCTGGGTATTAATGGTACAGAAGTTACTTTTAAAATTTAGCACTGTATGTGTGCTGGATTTTTCATTAGCCTTCTGTTTTTCAGACCTATAAGGGAGCTTTTCACTTGAAAATCTCTGATAAGTATTCAGGAACTACTAAACCATTTCCTGTTTTCCTGTGAAGTGTATGTGTTGTATTTAGATCCCTTTCAGGACAATTTTTGGCATGTGAACTCTTGTTACTTGTTTGCCCACAAATTAGGTAAAATTAGCTACAGTGGCTGTGGTAGAAGTCAGTCATTTTAAATTGTGAACAAAGTACAAAGAATATAAAACAACAACAACCACAAAACCCCTCTTTCAGCTCAATAATTGACTTTTAAAATTTATTTTAAACAAGAAAATGCTGAAAGTAGATGTCAAAAGTTTTTAGTTTTATAGGCTAGTTGGTGATCAGTCTTCACTCTACCATGAATGTGAAATACATATACTCAGAAAATGGTAATTACCTTTCCACCGTTGATCTTAGTAGGTAAGTAAGTATTTTGAAATTGTGAATTAAAAAAAAAAAAAAGAATTTGCTGTATTTACTGGAGTCATTGTTTTGAATTACAAACTAGCATTTGCTCTGACAACTGTGTTCATGAAAATCCTGCTAAGGAATAGCCTGCAGGAACAATTCCTTCTTGTACAGTTGTTTTTAAGTAATCCTTGTCAACACAAGGCATTGAAAATGTGCTAGCTATGCCGTGGTCTAAAACAGCTGTCAAAAGTAGTTTCTGGCACAAAGCCACCTTTAGATAATGTTATATCCTATTAGTGTAGGAAAGAGATCATTTTTTTCTGGATTGCTTAGATTTGTGGTCAGTGAAAAGAGCAAGAAAAGGTTCTGAGTTATAAATCAAAACAAATTTGTTCAAGAAAGATATAAATGAGCCTTAATCAGTAGCTGCCTTTTTCATATCATGAAGTGCTTTCCCAAGTCTAAGGAGGTACTTAACCACATGCTTTCCTGAGTCTGGGTCAAAGCTCATACTGCTGTTTGACCTTGGGCTAAGATAAGCTGTCTAATTGTAATTGTAATTAAGTTATTAGATATTATCCAGAAACTATATTCAGAATATGTAGTTTCCAGATGTTTTCTGTCTTATAATCCAAAAAGGCCATGCAAGCAACAATAAATTTCAGTTCTGAGATAAATAGGAAAACAACTATAGTAGAGAATTCAGAAAGAAGACATTTTGGAGGGGGGCAGAAAGGGGAGTTGTTCCAAGGCACTAACATGTCTTTCTCTACATACGGGTTTCACTTTGGGTAGGACTGTATGTATTCCAGTTGGCAGAATTCAGTTTACAAAACTGTTTTTCACGGTAACTGGAGGACACCTCACAGAGTTCTGTGTTGATAACAGAACCTAGTAGTTTGGGTAAGTATATAGGTTCCTCTCGCAAACTTGAGTTTGGCAGGATGGTTACAATTTAATTCTGTAGAAGACACAAAGTCTTGCATACATTCTTTACTTAAATTATATAAAAGAATTTTTACTAGTAGGTAGTTTTTATTTAATTCTTGCTTCCTTTTGCTCACTATAGTGATTCTACTCATCCCTGACAAAGCCTTTTCATTTTCCTTGAGTTATAGAAATTAGAAATGCCAAAACCCTATTGAGATTAGGTCATCGAACACATTCCTTTGCCAGTGAGGAATTTTCAGCTGTTTATTTCTGCCTTTTGTTTTTATAAAATTCCTTACTGTATCCGTTGAGAGTTTTGCCAAAGGAAAACTGGATAAGGGCTTCTTTTGGAGCCTGTTACACAATTTTAGTGGATCAGAACACTGCAACCTCATACCAGATCAATGTAGTCTAGTCTTAGTTTAGACAAAATATATTGCATTAGGAATTCCATGTTCTTCCAAAAGAGCAATTGTTCAGGATGATGTTATAGCTTATGTTTAAGTATTTTCATTATATAGTTAACGTAAATAAATCATTGTCCAGAAATCATGGCAGAGTCCTCCATTTGGGTCACAGCAACCCCATGCAGTGTTACAGGCTTGGGGAAGAGAGGCTGGAGAGCTGCCTGGCAGAGAAGGACCTGGGGGTGTTGGCTGACTGCGGCTGAACATGAGCCAGCAGTGGCCCAGGTGGCCAAGAGGGCCAATGGCATCTGGGCCTGTGTCAGACACAGCGTGGCCAGCAGGAGCAGGGAGGTGATTGTGCCCCTGTGCTCAGCACTGGTGAGGCTGCACCTTGAGTGCTGGTTTCAGTTTTGGGCCCCTCACTCCAAGAAGGACATTGAGGGGCTGGAGCGTGTGCAGAGAATTCAATGAGGCTGGGGAGGGGCCTGGAGAATGAGCCCTACGAGGAGCGGCTGAGGGACCTGGAGTTGTTTAGCTTGGAGAAGAGGGGGCTGAGGGGAGACCTTATCACTGTCTACAGCTGCCTGAAAGGAGGCTGTGACGGGGTGGGTGCTGGTCTCTTCTCCCAAGTGACAGCGATAGGACGAGAGATAATGGCCACAAGTTGCTCCAGGGGAGGTTTAGACTGGACATTGGGAAGAATTTCTTTACTGAGAGAGTGGTCAGGGATTGACACAGCTGCCCAGGGCGGTGGTGGAGTCGCCATCCCTGGAGGTGTTTAAAAAACGGGTGGATGAGTTTCTTAGGGACGAGGTTTAGTAGGTAGACAGGCATGGCTGGACTTCGTGATCTCAGAGGTCTTTTCCAACCTTGTGATTCTGTGATTGTGTATACACCGCATACACCACGTTGAAGTTGAGTGGGGATTTTTAAATACGGTTTTAGGTGTTGTACGAAATCCATCTGGTGCAGGTTTTTATTCAAGGTAATGAGCTGTGAAATTGAATAGGACTCTACAGACTGATTATACTCAGTGGTTTGCAGATACGTAACTCTTTGTAACTCTTTATTTACCATATGCAGAACAGCTTGACATTTATATGGTTTGTTCAAGGTACTTGTTTCTGAAAGACATTAAGCACTCTGTGTGCAATTGTAGGAATATGGTTACAACAGTTATAGTGCTGGTGTTTGTTTGTGTGGCTAGTAGTATATGTTTTATGGAGAACATGGAAAGAACCAATCCAAGGACATTTCAACTAGATTCTGATTTTTGTTAAAACTAGGTTTAAGGCAACAATTGTTTTATCCCAGTGTGTAAATGCCACTGTTGTGCTGTGTTTAAGATATTTGTAGCTACTCCCAATGATTTCAACTTTGGGTCTTTTCAGATACCTATTCGCAACCCTGTGCAGGTTATATACTAATATACATGCTATCTGGAAAACTTTTCCATAGCCTTTATTTCCTCCTCTTCTCCCTCCTTCCTTATGTATTTGCATTATACCTTATGTAGTAATTGAGAACAGGGCAAAGATATCTGCTATGTATCTGTCTTTTCCTTTAGTTTGGAATCTTGGATTTCATAATTCATTGAACCCACAAAGTGCTTGGGTTTTTTATGACTAGTTTATGTATGCTGCTAATTTGATACCAGCTAGTATTATTTTACTGTTTATATGGATCAGATCAGATCTTCAGGTTACAACTGTACAGATTATTTAATTTCTATGTTTTTTAAGTATATTCATCAAATCACCTTAACTGAAAGGTACCTGGTGTTACACCTCATGGCTTGTGAGAGTTGCTTACGGTAGAAATGAATCACAACTACTCTGTTAATTGCATAGTCATTGCTAGTCTGCATTTGTTCTTCTAATCCTAATCTCTTTGGTGCTTTCACTAAATCTAAGCATTTCTTGTAGAAACCTGTGGATTATTTGTGGTCTATGATATCACTTTTTTTCGTGTAATACTGGTCACAGATAAGTATGTTCCTCTTGGCTTCCTCCCACTTGGTCATAGGAAGCCACATTTAACTGATTACGTGACTGAAGAATAATAATGCAACCACAGGAAATCCTGTGGCTGAATCCAGTTTTCTTCTCTGCTTACTTTTGGTAATAATTTGGTATTTGCACAATACTATATGTGATTTAGGACAGGTTGAACTTTGACTTTAAGAAGGTCCTGCTTTTGCAACTTAGAAACAGAATGGCTAACAGTTTTTGAGATGGGTATCCTTTTTACAGATGATCTAAAAGTAACTAGTAGTATTGCTGATGAAAATCAATGGATGAAAACTTGGCAACATGAAAACAAATAGTGTCAAATATGAATACATCAAAAGGAAAAAAGAAATGTTGTGTGTGCATGCTGCATTTGGAAACTTTGAAAGGTAAGAGGTGTGTGGAGGCATGTAAGACCTCTTGCTCGTTGTTTCTTGAACTGGAGTAGTGAGCCAACTCAGCTACACAATCCCTTATGCTTGTAGAAACAAAGGATATGTCAGGAAAGTGAGACCATACTTTCGGAGAACACAGTGCACTTTGATTTAAACAAAACTACACCTTCATTCTTGATCAGGGATAGTTGTCTTGAAGCCCTTACTTTTAGGATATGGCAATATGTAAGTTTCTTATTATTTTATTTTTTAGTTGGGACCTGCTGTTCTGTGACTTCTGAGGCATAATAATAGCATTGTTGGGTGTCAGTCTCTTTATAAAACTTTTCTGAAGGAATACGAGCTTTTAGATACAGCTGCAGATTTTTTCCTTTACATTTTAAAGTAATTTAAAGGAATTTATTACCATCCTAAGTAAATCTAGGGAAAGACACAATTCATCAGAATGCATTTGATTTCTTCCTTGCGCAGGCTGCTACCATTAGGCCTTTCTTTCATCTATAAACTTGGAAATAAATGTATCCCTAAGATAAAAGGGCAGAGAGAGGATACAATGTTTGAAGAATGTATCTCCTGGCCTTGTGGAGGTTGTGTGTGTCATGTTATCCTGACTTTACAACTCAGGAAAGGAGATTACTGTGGTAACCAGAAAGCTAAGGAAAGCAAGCTGCTGGTGTTCCCAAACTGAGGCATGCCTTACTGGCAAGAAGGCAAGATGGCTTGAAAACCAACTAGGGTGGGGAAGAAGTGGCAGGAAATGCTGAGATGCATGCCCCCAAAGTACTGATATCCTTAAAGTATGTCTGGGCAATAACCCTCTGATATTGATGTGTACAGTCTTGGAACTTTGTGGTGCTAGGGTTGCTGAACTTGACCAGGACCCCAAGTTTCTGTGTCGCTGTCATATGCCATGAACTACTGCAGCAGGAGGTATTGAACACTCTATGTTGAGTAAGATGTGCACAGCTGTAGCAGGGTTCCTCAGTGTGGGTTGTTGGAATATGCTTCCAATGCCCACTAAGGACATGTTCCCTCTGTGAGGTTATACATAGACTTGAAAAAAAGAGGGGAAGGCAGGAAGTAATGGTAGAGACAAATTGGCATAGCAATACTAAGCCCTCCTTGAAGTATTAAGATGTAATATTTCTTTGTGGTCAGTAATAAATTTGGAGAAGCAGCATGCTGTTTGTGAGTGGATTTATGGTGACTGATTATCTAATTCAGAAGTGTGGGCCAAATGTGATTGTCTCTGCTGGTGTGCTTGGGTCATCAGAGAGTGCCCATAAAATTACCTACAAGACCAGTCTAGATTTGCTTCTTGGAAAAATTTCTTCTTTGAACTTGCTTCGCAGCAAAGAGTTAGGGGTCTTTTCGTAACTTCTCACTTGAGCTATATTTTTATGCTATTGCCTGTGCAAAATCTAAAGATTAGAGGACGGAGGAAGAGCAGAAATTGATGTTTGATTATATGCAGTTCTAAGTGAAAAATAGATAACTGAATGCCTGTTGTGCAACGTACCCTAAAGCTTTGCAGATTTAGCACCTTTTTTGTTGCAAAAACAACCCACTTTGACAATAGTGACCTTTAAAGGAGGTAACTGAGAATGAGTTGTGTGAGATGTGGAAATGGATGAAGCTTAGTTGGTTTTGTCAGCTGGATATATGGCCCAGTACTTAAACTGAAGCAATTTACTGTTCTATTTTGTTTTTTTCTCTAAGGAGCTATTAATGCACAGTATGTGAACATAGAAAGCAATAATGTTGTACAAGTACTGGGGAGGAATGCCCAAACTCCAATAAAACTCCAGGTTGTTTAAGCAGTTAAGGAGTTGGTGGGAAAAAAGTTGCGTAAGAACGTACTGTCCACTTGAAATGACCTCTTTGGGCAGCCAGAATTGTTACCTACACTGTATTTCCTTTTAATTTTAATTGCCTTTAACTCCTTTTAATTGTTGTGACCCATACCAAGATTTTACAGCTTTAAAAACTTGTAGCAGGATGGTAAATTGTGAAGTTTTGCTGCTCTTTCTCTCACATTTATATAAGAAATAAAGATATAACTAAAATTGGATTACGTCAAAACAGTTAATGTGTAGTGAAAGAGGAAAAACCTTTCTGTAGGTTTTGTAGGTAGAGTGAAAATGGATTAAAGGAGTCAAAGTGATGAAAAGTCTGGCAGAGGGAAGAGAAATAATGTCTTGGAAAGACAGAGTGGCTGTTGCAGCGTTGCCAAAGATGTCCATAAACTATAGATGTGAGTATGGAGAGTAGGCAGAGAAAACAGCAAGGAGTTCTTGACTATACATGGGATGACACTTGTGATAAATTTCTAAAACAGATTTACTAATCTGTTCCAAAATATTTACATGAGTATTTTGAAGATTACCTCAGAACAGTCTGAAAAAGCATGTTTATTCCTATCCATACTCAAGTAATGTTAATAAGGCTGTTAAAGGCACCTTCATATTTTTGTTTCGTAGAGTGAACTTTATGCTGCCTTAAGTGGGCTGAAGACCTGCAATGCCTCTTTGGTTGAGAGAATCATTTCATCTTTGTTTTAAAGCTAAATTTTATCCTAAATTTGAATGAAGTGATTGTTGTATTTGTTCAGTATTGGAAGATTAAATAAAATGTCTTTATCAAACAAAGTTGGAGAAATTACCTTTCGTTTTGATTATGCATGCATGCATTATAGAACCTTAACTCTCCCAATCAAGCTAAAGTAGTACAAGCACCTCAGTGTGAAAATAACGCTGCTTTAGAAGTACCTCTATACAGTGTGTACCCATGGAACATGTGATACTATAGCAGTGAGGATTTTTCATTATAACAACATTTGCACAGTAACAAGTTATAAAAGTGTAAGATTTTCAGTAATAGCTGCTGTAAGTACTACGTGCAGTCGAAAAAATGAAGTGAAAAAAGGAAGTGACCAAATACGTTCAGTTATTTTTTGGAGATAGTTTGCATTAAAACATTCAACAAGAGTAAATGTTTTTGAAGAAAGCAGATAATTTTATTTCTAAGCTTAGCATTGAGGTTAAGCTTATTGGTGATGTAGAATGCAGCTGTGCAAGTAGTTAGTAAATCACTACTAAATAGTATGCATAGTACACTATATATACTTAGTAAGGAAATCAGTATATTTCTACATATTAATGAGAAAGCCACTTACTTTTTTAGGTAAATGGCCTCTGTTCTGTTGAAACTATACATCCAGCTGATTTACCAGCATCAACTAATACTTCAAGATTTTAGTTTCCAGAAGGAAACATTTTCTGTTTGTGTTGGATAGAATTTAGTGGTGGCAATGTTTTAATACTTCCCCCTCACCCCTCCCCAATTAAGTGCCTGGGAAATTAAATACTGAAAATCAGAGTCACACGTTAAGTGAAGGATATGTTCATATTGCAAACATTCTTTTGAACTGGTGAAAATCTGTAGGTAGTGCCAGAACTTGGGCAGTAATGTTGTACCTAATTATGCAACATACAGCTCTTAAGGAAATCATGACTAAGGAACTGTAGAATCTGTAGGCTGTATTTTATTTTAATTAATTTTATTCAGTTATTCATATTCCTTTATGTAAAAATAGGTATTCTACATACACACATATACATATATGTATGAATATAGACACAAACATACACACAGATACATATGTAGAATAATAGAATTGTTTGGTTGGAAAAGATCTTTTAGCTCATCGAGTCCAACCATACCTGTCCACTAATGAATCAAATCCCTGAGCACCTCATATGCTGTCTTTTTTTAAATACCTTCACGGATGGTGATTCAATCACTTCTCTGGGCACCCTGTTCTAGTGCCTGATAAGAGTGAAGACTTTTTTCCTAATATTTAATCTGAACTTCCTCTGGTGCAACTTGAGGCCACTTCCTGTCACTTGTCACTTGTGAGAAGAGCCCAGCACCCACCCCATCACAGCCTCCTTTCGGGCAGTTGTAGGCAGTGATGAGGTCTCCCCTCAGCCTCCTCTTCTCCGAGCTAAACAACCCTAATTCCCTCAGTCTCTGCTCACAAGACTCATTCTCCAGCCCCTCACTTGCCTCGTTGCCTTCTCTGCATGCGCTCCAGCCCCTCAATGTCCTTCTTGGAGTGAGGGGCCCAAAACTGAACCCGGCACTCAAGGTGTGGCCTCACCAGCGCTGAGCACAGGGGCACAATCACCTCCCTGCTCCTGCTGGCCACGCTGTGTCTGACACAGGCCCAGATGCCATTGGCCCTCTTGGCCACCTGGGCCACTGCTGGCTCATGTTCAGCTACTGTCAGCCAAGACCCCCAGGTCCTTCTCTGCCAGGGAGCTCTCCAGCCTCTCTTCCCCAAGCCGGTAACACTGCATGGGGTTATTGTGTCCCAGATGGAGGACTCCACACTTGGCCTTGTTGAACCTCATCCTGATGGTTGCAGCTCATTGATCCAGCCTGTCCAGATCCCTTTGTAGAGCCTCCCTACCCGCAAGCAGATATATATATAGTTGTATATCTTAAAAAAGCTACCTGCATGCGTTGGTGCTTGGTCTTGGTTAGAATTTTAAGGCACAGTTCATAAATTTCTGATATACTCCAGAAATGTTTTAAATTCTTAGTTCCCAGGGATAATTAGGATTGTTTTCTGCTCAGTATTTGGAAGAAACAAATAGTAATCTCTACTGGATTAGCTGTTGAGTATGTAGTGAGTGTTAGGGGTTTTTTTTCAAATTTTATTATTATTTTTTTGGTGACTGATGCAAAAGCCACTGGAAAATGTGGAAGGACTCTGACTTCAGAAATTGGGCTGTTACTAAACTCACAGTAGTGTTTTATGGAAAAAATAACAGTATCAGATCAAGCTGTGATGTTCCAGATGCTTAGGGTTTTATCTTCTACCTTTCTACATATGTATAAAAATAGTAGATGAAATATTTTAACTATGAAAGTCAATTCCTTTTTGGTATACATTGTTGAGATTATAACATGTACATATTTTAATGCCTAAATTCTGAGAATGAATACATAAAGTTTTTGTAGTACTTAGTAGAAAAACAGATAAATATAAAAGAAGCTTTTATGTACATGCACACGGTTGATAGAAATTATATCAAATTATTTCTATAATTTTATAATTTTAATACCAGTATAAAATGGAACTTGTATTTTAATGTTCCAGATTCTGTGCCTGTTATATAAGATGAAAAATCATAGTATCATTAAATCATAAGCTTGGGAGAGGCCTCTGAGATCGAGTCCAGCCGTGCCTGTCTACCTACTAAACCCTGTCCATAAGAAACTCATCCACGCATTTTTTTAAACACCTCCAGGGATGGCGACTCCACCACCTCCCTGGGCAGCTGTGCCAATCCCTGACCACTCTTTCAGTGAAGAAATTCTTCCCCATGTCCAGTCTAAACCTCCCCTGGCACACCTTGCGACCATTTGCTCTTATCCTATCGCTGTTACTTGTGAGAAGAGCCCAGCACCCACCCTGTCACAACCTCCTTTCAGGCATTTGTAGACAGTGATGAGGTCTCCCCTCAGCCTCCTCTTCTCCAGGCTAAACAACCTTAATTCTCTCAGCCACTCCTTGTAGGGCTTGTTCTCCAGCCCCTCCCCAGCCTTGTTGCCTTCTCTGCAGAAATCTGTCAGAGGGAAGGAGGGGCATTAGATGGGAACCATATGTGTAACGTATACATAATGTTTTGTTACTGAGAACTACTGCGAATTTTTTTGTTATAAAAGTGTCAGTGCCTCAAATAAAATAATGTATTTATAGAAGTATCTATACCTTTCAGAATATAATGTTATTTTAGAACATTCTTAGCTAAATTTTTGAACATTTAAAAAAATTTAAATTATAGGATTTTGCATGCCAGTTTTCTCTGCTAAGTTATAATAGGTATTAACTACTTTGAAAAACTGGTATTTGTGATCAGTTGACAAATCTGCATAATATTATCTTATTTCCTATCAAGTTCTGTTTCAGAAGCGTTTTGAGGCTTTGCAATTGATACGTACATTTGAACTTTTTTCTTAGTATAAAAATAATTAATTTCCAAGTCCTTGTGTAGAGAGATATTCAGGAAGTTTTCCTTTTTGTTCTTCACTTCTTTGAAGTTCCTCTGCACTAGCTCTTTGTTGGCAAAGATAAGGAGATCTCTTTCTTCCAGGAATGGCCTTTTATTTGTTTTTGTTTGCTTGTATCAGTCTAGACTACAAATAAATGTGTTATCACAGAGACTTTGGAATTGATTTTGTTCTAACAAAACTTGTCATCTCTCCTTACAAATGTTCCAGTCACAGATGAGCTGATATTTGCAAGGGGAGGGAAGGATTGTCTGTTATTGCTTGTAGTCATTAGCTGAATCAGAGTTTAAAATACAAGTTCAGGGTAGCTGGAAGTTGTGCAGTTTTTTGTCTCCTAGAAGAAGCTTTAAACTTAAGCGCTTAACAGTAGTGCAATAGTTGTGCAGAACTACCGAAAATGTGATGTACTGTTTTGGTCTTTGATTCCGCCAGTTGAACTATATATGTGGATTCCTTTTAAAGTACTGCAGTAGTTACAACAAAGGCAAAGGTAGCCTAAGCTATACTGTTGGCTCTCCTGAGAGTGAGTTTGTCCCGTTGGCATTGCCGAGGTATGAATTTTGGTGGTCAGGAGAATAGCCTTAGGAAGAGTGGCAAGGGACAGACAAAGAGTCATCTTCTGGTTGTTCTTTCTTAATGCTGCTTCTCAGGCACTTAATGAGCCAGGGAGTGGTTCCTCTGTGTTTAATAGCCTTGTGCCATTTTTTTTTTTTCTTTTTTTTCTAAGTTTTGTGGGAAAGGTGCTGCATTTTGGGAAGGAAATGAGTTAAACTGGTAGCTCATCATTCTTGTGCCTTGGGCCTTTATTTGACTGTAAGACTGTTTTGTTCTGTGCTGTATTAGTGTTACTGAATTTGTGCGTGAGCTAACATGAGAAATAAAGCTGTCTGCAGATATATTTGGGATTTTTAGGTATGTAAAACATAGTAATTGCAAGAAAGCAGACTTTCTGGTTAAACATGACTTTCTGGGGCTATCTTGCGTATTATTTGAAGTTGTAAGACCTTTATAGATGACTATAAATAGAAAAGATTTTTGGACAGGTGAAATCTCAAGACGTCTGCTATAGCTATAAAATCTTCAGAGTTAAGTTCCAGCTAAACTTGTGTAGCCCATTCAATAACTGGATTTCAAGATCAGATTCATGGTTAGAACATGGATACATACTATTGTCTGACTTAAAAATGGATGCACTGATCACAGAGTATGATCTAGTTGCTAACCTTTACCTTTTTCTCATCTAGCATACAGAGTACTGATATTAATTGAATTTCCAGTGTGAACGATTTTCATGAGCTGTTGGTGCTCTTGTCAAAGAACTGAGGAGCCAGTTCTGGGCATGCTCAACTGTTAACATAAAAGAAACTGCAGTATGTGACTGCAGATTAAGATCCTCATTGACATCTGAAGAAAGTCATACTATTAACGAAAATATTTGTTCAAAGCCCTTTAAAATATACTCAAGATACGACAATGTGGTTGGAGTAATTTAACACATTTTACAGGAAATTACACTGTGAAATGTGTAACTGGGCAGTAAAGCATCTGCTGTAGTAGTAAAAAAGTTAACTTGGATGTTTTTAACTTTACAGGTAAAAATGAAACTGGGAAATGTTTAAAAAGAGCTGTTTAACAGTAAACAAGAAGAATGTGTTGAATCTTACAGGAGCTGCCACAGAAATGAAAGCTGGTTTGCTTTCTGAAATCTGTTTCACTGTTGAACAAATGGCTTCTGTTTGGAGCCTTTGAAGAGTAATGTCCATTATGGTCTGCACGAGCAACATTCATCTCTAATTTTAACACCAGCCAACTGTTTCTTAAAAGACTGAAGCTGTTATTCACTCAGAGCAGTGTAACTAAATTGATTTTTTCCTTTGTCTGCTGCAGTTAATGAATAATTTTGGCTCCTTACTGGGTACTATACATATGTACATACATACATTATTATTTCACATGTTACATTATTCTGAGGCCTTTTAAAGAGGTGTGTTGTTGAGATAGTAAGTGTAATATAAATGAGGTCCCAAATGTAATATGCTTTGTTCTGTTTTCTTTCATTAATAATCATATTTTTTTCTCAGTTTATTAAAAATTGTATTTGTAAAGCAATCAAATAATACCGCAACTGTGCACAGCTCATATCCCTTTGAGGTTATTTAGGCGTCGTAACAAGAACACTGAAGAGTTGCATTTCAAAGCAGATTGCAATAGGAGAGGTTTCAGCATGAGGATACGTGCAAATTGTGAGTTATGGGGTTCTATACTGGTAATCTTCCGAGAAAGCATGAAACAGCGCTTTAGTAAAGAGTCATTACCTCTGCCAGTTCTGGCAAAATAATGCTGGCAGATCAGTGCAAAACTGAATCTTCTGAGCTTGATTCCCTGTGTTATGCCACTTTTATTTGTTCACATATTTTCATTAGCATAAAAGCTAGCAAAACTAATCAGTATTCAAAAAGTACATTATAAATAAATACTACACACAAAGCATGGGACATTTTGGTTAATGTTTAAACTGTAATTGAGCATTAATGTCAGTGTGCATTTGGAAGGGGGACATTTTTGAACATACTTATTTCAACTGGTCTGGATTTGTTACAACTTTTAGGACAAAATATTATATGTAGTAGTGTATTGCTGCATAATTATAGGATTTGTTTGATATCAGTTATAGAATAGACTGTAGACGGTTTAAACATAATTGTGGCTGGAGTTTTTTTATTGCTATCATTGTTTGATTTTCCTGACCTCTTTGGTCAAAATGGTTTTTTTGTTATGATTCTGTGTACTTCAGAAAGATAGTTGATGAACATTTGTCATCAACTGCCATAGGAGAATCAGTGCTGATGCCTGAAGACTTTCTACTAAGAATTTACTATGCAGTTCTTAGAAGTGGCATTGTTTTTCAGCTATGCTGCAGTTGTCATCAATATGCATTAACAAAGCATTGTGAGGTTAAAGTATAGAGTGAGTCTAGGAGAAAGCTGTAGTATTTTGCAAAGCCATGTCTTTTAACAGGAGCTTTATATTTAATAAATATTAAAGTAATGACAGTAAATTGAATGTGTGAGAGTTTTTGAAAAAATTTCAATTATATGGGTAATAAAACAGTATTTGGAATCCCTTAATTTCCTGTCTTTTTTTACTTAACAAGATTTTCCACTGGAAATACGAACAACTCTACAGAACACTTAAATTCATGATATTCATGTGTTTGTTTCAGTTACCCATGAACTTTTGCAGACCCTGAAGTGGTCACTTTACATAAGTCAAAGTCGAGTGAGTCAGAAGACTTACCTGACATGCTGATGGAAGGAAGAGATGGAAGAGAAATTGTGTATGTGTTTGTTCTTTCCTTAAGGAATTTTGTTCATGACTAAAATAAAACTAAATTGAAGAATGCTTGTAAGAGCAGTCTCCAACTCTAAGAGTACTCAGAACTGCAGATAGTAAATAAGTAAGGACTGAATTTTCTCCCTTCATTTTGACAGTATGAGATCTGACACCACCTATCCCCCCGTAACTGTGTTAACTGTTATGTTTTTAACAGTTTATGATTTTAAACTATTTAAGTTAAGAAAATCAACAACCGTCGACTTCAAAATAGTTCCCTTCTGAGTTGACAAACAGCTGCATGCATACAACGGTGCAAATGTTCAGAGTGATTCTGCAGATCATTTTCTGAAAGGCTTTTGAGGGTCTTTGTTGGTTTTGCTTTCACATCTTCTACCAACAAAAAGTGGAATCCTTTGAGTGCCTACTTGATCTTTGGGAAGAGGCAGAAATCGCAGAAAGCGACATCTGGTGAATAAAATGGGTGCTTAAGCACAGTGATATTATTGTTGGCTAAAAACTGCTTCACAGACAAAGTTTTGTGGACTGGCATGTTGTCTTGGTGCAAAATCCACTTGTTTCTCCACAATTCTTTTGGTTTGCCTCTTATGCATTTGTGCAGTTTCCTCAAGACTTCAATGTAATACTGCTGATGTGCTGTCTGGCCGATGGGAATCTGCTCTACCATCACAGTACCCTGGATATTGAAGAAAACAATCAACATCACCTTGAACTTGGAACGACTCATGAGTGCTCTTTTTGATCTTGGAGATGTTGCTGACTTCCACTACATCGATTATTGCTTGGTTTCTGGATCATACATAAATATCCAAATTTCTTCACAAGTAATTACCGAATTCAAGAAATCTCAATCCTCAATATGTTGCAAAAGGTCCAAACACAATCTTTTTGTTCATCTGGCAGCATTATTGGAACCATCTTTGCACAAACTTTTTTCACATTTAATTCTTCCATTAGAATGCGTCAAACACTTTCCCTGTCCAAATGAACTTTCACAGCTACTGATTGAACACCCAACCTTCTGTCCTTTTTGAATCACATCTCACACTATTTCAGTGTTGTCATAGGCTCTTCATGCACAACAGTTACCTGGGCAATCAACATCTTTCATACATCTGTCTTCCGAAAATTCTTTGTGCCATTCAAAAATGTGTGCACAGGATATGCACTCTTCATTGTTAAGCCTTAGTCAATAATTGAAAAGTTTCCATCGAAGATTTCTTCGGTTTCACAAGAAGCTTGATGTTAACTCAGTGTTCGCTCTTGCACACCAACATTTTTAGGCCAAGCGTAAGAAAACATCTGTGTTTGAATTCACGTCCGCTCATACCGAGTGAAGCAATCGAGTTGAACCTTGTCTCACTGCAACAGATTAGAAGATGTTCTGTAACTATCCCTTTGTCTCTCTCCTCCCACTCTTGATTCCCTAGCTGTAGGTTAATCTTGTTTTTCTTCTGTAAGTCTTCATATTCTCCTGTATATTCATGGACAAACAGATGTGACATTCTAATGACTTTACTTTGGAGCATGTGTGGCTCATGTAAGTATTTGTATTGGGTCCTAATGTCAGGCTAGGTTTCTTACCAAAAAGCTCACCGCAGGTGGTTTTGCCAAATGAGGGAGCACTGCTTGTCTTGGTTCCAAATCCAGAAGTTTGGTTAGCAAACAGGGTCTGGAAGGAAGAAAACATGAATTTGGAAACATGACAGAAGGACATTAAAAAGATTGCAATGGTGTTTCACTGTACGTGAGAAAGCAGAACTAATGCAACTGGCTGTGCAACAAGTTACAGCGATTTAGCATCGTTCTAGCAAGAGAGTCCACGAATGCTGCCCATGAGCCACTAGGAAACAGAACTATTAATGAATTCCCACAGAATGTTAATAATGGAATGATATTATCTGTGTAATAATTAGGAATACTTGAATTGGCAGAGCCATCTGCTTACAGAAGGGAACGGCAAACACTACTTGTTAAAAACTGCATTGCTGTCCAGTTACCGTGACTGCACAATTTGGATTGGCAAGAAGTTGCCAGCTCAGCCGGCAGCGTTCAAGGGCTACGCATCCTAATCTTACTACCACGTGAGGAAGAGCTTGATGTCAGTATTTCAACCTCCTCTATGGAGCCGGGGGAGCTACAACATAACTTAAACCTGTAAGGGTTCAAACCGTTTATCTCATCATTGTGTTGGTGTTTGGCTGCCCCAGAGTGCTGGTATTGCCAGAGGAAAATCCAGCGTTATGCGTTGTTGTGGCTTGACCGAACGGTGCGTTGAACAGACGTGGAGTTTGTGACTGCTGACCAAAAAGACCCCCTGTTGTTCCTGTTCCAAAGCCGTCTGTCCCTACAACATAAACGCATCAGTTAAAAACTATCTGGCATTTAGAATCACAGAAGGGTTTGGGTTGGAAGGGCCCTCAAAGCCCACCCAGTCCCAGCCCCTGCCAGGGGCAGGGACACCTCCCACTGGATCAGGGGGCTCCAAGCCCCATCCAGCCTGGCCTTCAGCACTTCCAGCGATGGGGCAGCCACCACTTCTCTGGGCAACCTGGACCAGGGCCTCTCCACCCTCACAGGAGAACATTTCTATCTAAGATCTTGCCTAAATCTCCCCTCTTTCAGCTCAAAACCATTCCCCTCCTCCTGTCCCCGCACTCCTTGATTAAGAGCCCTTCCTCAGCTTTCCTGGAGGGCTGCAAGGCTGCTCTAAGCTCTCCCCGCAGCCTTCTCTTCTCCAGGCTGAACAACCCATACTCTCCCAGCCTGTCCCCATATGGGAGGTGCTCCAGCCCTCGCATCATCTCCGTGGCCTCCTCTGGACTCACTCCAACATATCCATGTCTTTAAGGACAGACGCAATCCTAACTCACGACAGGATGGCCTTTCTCACACCAGATAACCGCTTCTGTTTCTACAGGCCTGTTTACAGTCAATTCCACAAATCCAAACACCTACTTATATTTAGTTTTGCAGCAGAAATTAAGAACAGAAATTGTGTTTGAACTTTTCAGCACTGGTCTACACTAAAGGCGCACCACCTGGCCAGCCCAACTGACCTGCAGCGACCAGGCACACAAGCGCCTCTCTGAGTCAGTCCTTCACACTTGGCCTTTACTTTTTGACTAAGAATGCCAAAACGGAGAGTGTGAAACCAGGATGGCACGATAGAAAACAGGTTCATATCCTGCTCTACAATGGAGAAACACTCCTGACAAGGTGTAGTTGGGTTACTAGAAATCCACTTGTCTGTTTCCAGGGAGTTTACTCTTGCTCGTTAGAAGTAGACCATTATAGATATTTTTAAATCTGTTATAAAAGCCTAGGAAATATAAAGGTGACAGCATTTTTGAAGTTCAAAAAAATATTTCCAAGTGAAATCTGCAAGATTAACAAAACCTCTTTGCATATATGTTCTCTAATAACTGTTCATCTTGCACAAGCAATCACTAGCTTGGCAGAGTCAAGTAGATTATCTGTAATAGATGTCTTGATTATAGAATCTGACTTGCAGGTCTTTGAGTGGTAGAATGATCCTCTCATCCTCATTGGTGGAAAGGTCAACTACATCTTTATGATTTCTTTACTGTTAATGTTTCTATATTAATTCATTTCCTTGTGCTTTATTAAGTGTAACTACATAAGCATGTTCTTCAGAGCATAGGAATTCTATTTAACAAGCCTAATACTCTGCTGTAGCTGAATATACCTGATCCGTCTGTATGTTTTGTTCACATGAATAAGTATCCCAGAGGAAAGTTTGGCCAGGGAATGTTCTGCTTTCTAGCAGGTGATTGTGCCCCTGTGCTCAGCGCTGGTGAGGCCGCACCTGGAGTGCTGGGTTCAGTTTTGGGCCCCTCACTCCGAGAAGGACATTGAGGGGCTGGAGCACGTGCAGAGAAGGCAACGAGGCTGGTGAGGGGCTGGAGAACAAGCCCTATGACGAGAGACTGGGGGACCTGGGGTTATTTAGCTCGGAGAAGAGGAGGCTGAGGGGAGACCTCATCACTGTCTACACCTGCCTGAAAGGAGGTTGTGACGGAGTGGGTACTGGTCTCTTCTCACAAGTGACAGCGATAGGACAAGAGGGAATGGCCACAAGTTGTGCCAGGGGAGGTTTAGACTGGACATTGGGAAGAATTTCTTTACTGAGAGAGTGGTCAGGGATTGACACAGCTGCCCAGGGCGGTGGTGGAGTCGCCATCCCTGGAGGTGTTTAAAAGGCAGGTGGATGAGTTCCGTAGGGACAGGGTTTAGTAGGGCGACAGGCACGATTGTCTTTGAGATCTCAGAGGTCTCTTCCAACCTTATGATTCTATGATTCTGTGAATGGGATTGAACAAGCTGAGACAGCTGGGTTTAGTATTGGTCTTGAGTTGTAGAGACTGGGAGAGTGGTAAAGGGACCCTATGCCAATTGAGTGAGTTCAAATGAGGAAAAGAGAGCTTTGCTCCCTTGGTTGCTCTGCATTTCAACTATTAATACATCAATAAAGCCTATTCAGGGAGTTCTGTGTTCTGTGTAGTTTTTAAAAGAAGGATTGTGTGCTTAGTTATTGTGTCTTTTTTCAAATTTAGTGTCTTATTGCACGAGGCAGAATGTTCCAGGTCAACCACCCAACTTTAATCATGAGATCTTGAAGGGTGAAGGAAGGAAGCTGAGAAGTCCTCAAAATAACCAAGAAATGGCATCCTATTGGAAGTATTTTTTCAAGAGTTCATTCACATTATTAAGAAACACCAAGAAACATGTATTTGAAGCATTTGGACTTCAATCTTGAGCAACTCTTCAAGTAGTTTAAGTCCTTGAAGTATCTGTATTTTAAGTGAGTTTTCTGTCATCTTGAGATATAAAAGAAACTTTTCTCCAGTCCTCTTAAGTGTTGCTCTGTTCTGAACATACATTTCAGATCACTGTAGGAAGGTCAAATTGCTGCTTTCAGAGGGAACTCTTAAGTTGAATTTTTGCAGGTTGTATTGCAAATGTTAACTGTTTGGTTAACGTTTGTGTTTGCCTCAGGCTGACCTAGTGTTTAGGAAAGCAAATAGCTATTTCTCCTAATTGAATACAGTTGTTTTTATAAATGCGTGTTTAAATGCTCTTGTCCAAATCCAGCTAATATGATTGCCAAGTGAAAATAATATGAGGGTAGAAATAGGGCAAAATGAAACTATGTGTGCATACTGATCAATCACTTGTATTAAGTAAGAGTATGCAGAGATTTGTGGAGGAAATTTGTGAGTGTAAACACCTATGTATGGCATTTGAAGTATTTGTCAAATAAAACTGATCAGGAAATAATTATTTTCTACATATATAAAATGATAAAGGCGTCTTTGCTGTTATGAATAGGTACAAAATGTTTGTTTCTTGGATTGGGTAGAGAAATTATTGTGAGGCAAGAATTTGCTTACTCTGTCACATATACCTCGGGGTTTATGGAATGGGGAATAAAGCACCATTTACTTTACCTGGAGGCACAGAAGCAGGATTCAGAGTAGATTTTTATCTACTCCCTACAATTGATAGGGAAAGAATTGGAGAAAGAGCTGGACAAACCATACTATAAACCTGTGTAACCCCAGTAAGTCATGGTAATTTTTCCTCCTCTCTGCCTGCCTTTAGGTAGTGGGAGACATGGCAGATTCGTGCTGTAATGCTCTCAGATGCATCCTGGTGACATCAGTTATGAATGCTTCCTTAAATCTCTTTCACACTTCATTAAAGCTCCAAAGCACTGTAGTGTTGCAAGATACGAGATAGAGTTTAGTTCCTTAAAACAAAACAACACAAACCCTCAAAAACCTTTTGTGGTCTCTGAGATAAAAATAACCTTATGAAAAATTTCACAGTGTTCCTTCCATGGTGTACCTTTTCTTTGATTTCAGCTAGTGAGTAAAGCATATGAGACTTCATGCATGAAGGAGGCAGTCCTTGTTCCTTTAATGGCTTTATGTACACAGATCACAGACTCTAGCCATCACAGAGAGGAATATAATTTTCTGTTTGTACAGTGAGTGGATTTAGGTTAATTTACTAATTAGGATTCTGTAATTTACTGGTCAGATTTTGGAATCAATTAAAACTTGCTGATAGTAATTAAGTAATTGTTGTATATGATGCCTGGGCAATTATATTTACATTTCTTTAAAATCTGTGCAATATTTTGTATTTAAATAGATCATATTTTCAAAAATAATTCAGAATATTTTAATAAAGCAGCTGACTTACAGATTTATTTTAAATCTAGAAGAGGTAATAACAAGAGTACATGCTAAAATTTCTTCTAGGCATAGTCAACTTGTTTGCAGTTGTAGAATAATTCAACCTTGGGAATGTCCAGTTGACAACCTTGGGAATGATCCGAGTTATTTTTCTGTTTTCCACTGAAAGTTGAAGATAGCACAAGGGCCTCAACAGTTCTTTTGATCTCCCCACCCCTTTGTAAGTGAACATCATTACACTGCTAATATATAGCAGAGTATTGTTTGACTCTGAAGCATAACAGCGTTACAGTGCTCTTCTGTGTCCACTTTGACCAAGTCTTCTAAGTTTCTCCACTGATGCTGTATTTCATGACCACTGCATGCCCTTGCAGCATTTCAGGTATACTGAATCCTCTAATAACAGATAAAAGTCGCTAATGTTGACATTAAAATGTACTTGTGGTGTCCAGAAAGAATGCAGCATACTTCCATTTTAAGAAAAGATGCTTTGTGGAACCCCCATTTGCTGCTTCCTTCAGAATTAGGTTAAAAAACTGGGAGCTCAGTTGTAAGCTTGTGGTCCTATTTTAGCATCCTGTTTGTTAACCTTTTCCTTGCTATTTCAAACTTACACTTTACAGGTGTATTTAAAAAATAAGTTTTAAAATACTTTTATAAATATGAGATTTTAATTTCAGTTCATCTCGCCTGTAGCTCTGCAGGAGGTGAGACATACTTTCCATTTTGTGTAGAAACAGTGATGTCATCTGCTGAAGAGGACGAATCAGTTGTAGCACTGTGCCCAAAAGGATTTTTACTGGTTTTACATCAGCAGCAGGGCTGCCTGTTGTCTGCTGAGTTTGGGGCCAGAAGGTGTTGAAATGCATTTCTTTGGTGTTGGTTTCACTTGGTTTCTTCTGATGGTGCTGTCTCTAATACCCACACAAGGCACGGGCCACAAGAATTTGGATGTATCTGGAATGAACTTTACATTTTCTTCACTTGCTAGGCTATAGTACGGGGTGAGGAGGAGCGACTTTACAGTGCTTCAAAATGCTTGGGTTTAAAAAAATTGGGCCTTAAAAAGCAGAGTACCTCCTTGAAGTCTGCCCGCATCCTTAGATATGCTCAGAGAGACATCTGTTGTTTTGTTGTGGGTTTTTGCTTGGTTGGTTTGGTTTGGATTTTTAAAATGATTTACTTTTCTCTCAGAGGATTCTCTAACTTAGGTATAAATATCTTCATCTCGCTATGTAGTTGGTACATAGGAATCTAGGTGCTTCTGTGAGAGGAAGAAATCTTGTAGAAGGTTTGGGTTTTTTCTTTTTAAAATAAAAAGTAATCTGTGTACTGTTTAAAGGGCATATTTGGCCACCACATGTAAATAGCAAGGCTAATTACTAATACTTACAATTTGTTTTATTCAAGTGGGGTGCTGGTTTGATAGCAAATTTGACTTTCTTTGTTACCTGCATGGGCTTCGTGTAGTAAATTCCACTTACATCCTAGAGAATCCATTGCTTAGGTTGCCACAGAAATTGCATCGGCATTAGAGGGTTGAAGTTCTTTTTCAGGAGCATATGTCACTTGGCTGCTGAGTTTTGCAAATTCAGCTTCTCTTCTGAAGGACTGTTTAAATGACAATTTTCTGCCAGCTAGTCTCTCCATCTCCAATAGAAAACAGATGCTGCTGCTCAAAATGAAGCCTAATTTGATATTAATTTGATACTGCCTCCTTCTAATTGAGGTAGTAAGATGGTCTACGAAAATTGACATTACCTCATTCCAGCGACCAGTCACCCTCTCAGTGAAGAACTTCTTCCTAATATCAAGCCTAAACCTCCCCTGATGAAGCTTGAGACCATGTCCTCTTGTTCTGTCACTGGTCACCTGAGAGAAGAGACCAACCCCTGCCTGACTACAACCTCCCTTTAGTTAGCTGGAGAGAGCTATAACGTCTCCCCTGAGCCTCCTCTTCTCCAGGCTAAACAACCCCAGCTCCCTCAATCGCTCCTCATAGGGCTTGTGCTCCAGCCCCTTCACCATCCTCGTCGCTCTCCTCTGGACTCACTCCAGCATCTCAACATCCTTCTTAAACTGAGGGGCCCAGAACTGGACACAGTACTCGAGGTGCGACCTGACCAGTGCTGAGTACAGCTTCCCTAGTCCTGCTTGCCATGCTATTCCTGATATAGATTTATATATCTCTGTCTCTCTCTCTGTCTCTCTCTGTCTTTCTCTCTCTCTAACTACCTATCTCTAACTGTCTATTGATCTCTGTATCTATCTCTCTATATCTGTTTGGAATATACTTATGTGTATGTGGGTACACACCCGCATACATGTATAAAGAAAAATTTTTGATAGGTCAGTTAATAGAGAATATACCCTATTATGGCTTTGATGGTCATGGAGAAATGATAGATGAGTAGGCTTGGTTGTTACTCCTTCGCTGATCTATGTAACAATTTCATTATTGGTGTTACTTTTCTTTTTAATGCAGCAGCCTCTTTGCTTACTGCGGTTCAGTTAACTATAAGCAAATTGCAGCCCACTCACTATTCTTGGCAGCACACAATTGGAAGTTAATAGATTGACTTTAGGCTAGGGAGTGTGTTTTTTAGTTCCCTGGTGATTGAGACTGCTAACTTCAGTAACTTGTTGATCTCCTGTGGTGGCAGTCGCATGTCAAGCTTGAATTTTGTCATTGTGCTTTTAGATTACAGGACATATCTTTTCAGGAGGTAGATATGAATATAGAATTTAGATTTTACTAAAATGAAAATTCTTTTTTTTGCCTGTCTTAGGTCTTCTAGAGCTATGTTAGTTCTCTGTCTGTTCTTGAACACAATCTCTAATGAGTGAGAAATTACTTGGCTTAGTTCCTTAGGCTCTTTATTAGACCTTGCTGATTGAAGTGTATACCGGATGCATTTTCTTGTTTCTTTAATTTTTGTATTAGTATCAGCAGAGACACTTGTTATTTCATTGAGCCCAAAAAGTTGAAATGCCTTTTATCTGTGGAAAGGTTCCTCTGATCAGGCGCTGTGGTCAGCGCACGATGGGGAATCCTGCCCTGTCCTTATTTCAGATGGCTCATTCTCATCAGTTCAGTATCTTTCACAAATACTGAATTTGCATTTATACTCAAATAAGTGTAAATGGGGAAAATATTACAGTGTGACTCTTTCTTAGCTCAACAGGTAGAGCCTAGGCAAGCTATACTGGCAACTGGTAACATGGAGGAAAAGCTGAAGCAAGTGTTGGCTGTTTGGGTAACTAGCAACCCAATTGATGAACAATCACTGTTTCTTGAGTTCAAGTTGAATTGTTCTTGAGATTCAGAAGGATTTTAAATGAAAGCATCCATTTATCCTAAGGTTTGTAAGGAAGTACTTTAACACAATATAGGTGAAAAATTTGTCTGTGCAGTTTGTATGCTTTACTGTGAATGACATTGGTGCTACCATCTTTGAGCGTGAATTAAAATAAATCAGATAGTACTGTTAGGTTAAAACAAATGCGTTTTCCATTTGTTCTCACATGCAGTAGTAGTTGTTTTAAATTAACAGTTGTGTTGAGCTAAAAGTGTTGACACTTCAAATAGTACCAAGTGGTTCATTATTTGAAATTTATAAAGAAGCAAGCAGTAGGATTTATCTGTGCAGCGGATATTGGTTCTTTGTGTGTTCGTACATAGAGAGAAGGCAATGAAGTGTGGCTGAACATGGAGGTGGGGGGGAAATCACATAGGGAAATCTCATAATAACTAGGAGAATATGCATTGACTCCAGTAGAACATTTGCAGGAGTTGTATAAGTCACCTGAGAAAGCTTGATATTGAATGAATTTTAATATTCAAGATCCCAACAAGTAAGTTAAATGGATAAGTTGATGTTTGATGAAGGTATTATGAGAGATTTACTTGGAAATGCTCAGAAGAAACTATAGGGAAGTAATTTGATTTTAAACTTCCCTCAGTATCTTTATAGAAGCAAGATATGAAAAAGTCATAATTGTAAACTCACTATGTCTCTCAAATGTGTTATCTGCTTTATTTTAAGTTAAAGTTGCATTATCAGAAGGTGAGACCTTTGTAGTTAAATGTATATAAATACCTGTTTTGTTAAATCAGTAAACAATCATAATTAAAAGGAAGAATGTAAATATTTTGAAAATTTCTGATGATGAGTTCCCTATAAGTAAAAATTGCGATGAATTACAAACGAAATAAGGGGTATTGAGAGTGATACATATATTCATTACTCCCTTTTTATGGGCTTGGACATCTTCCTAATACATCCGTGAATACTTAATTCTTATTCTCTGACTTGTCCTTTCTTTTAATTGCTTTTGTAATTAACCTTCATGTACACAAATAAATTTCACAACTTCATAATTCTGAAGTTGGCAGTTTGCTTCAGGGTTGACAGTTATGTAGTCAGAGGTGTCCTATCGTTTTTGATAGAAGTCAAATGTTTGTATTCTTCTGAGGATTTTTGCCCAAGACATCCTGAAAACCCACTGCAGTAATTTTCCAAAGTAATGTGTATATTAGTTTTCTAGGAGAAATAGTTTGTGGATGTCAGGTTTCTAGTGAAACCTGTCTCAGCTTTATAAAGTGAGATCTAACTTTCCTGTTAATCATCGTTTCCATATTCGTGTGTCAGAAGAAGTAGTAAATCAGAGAAGTTGTTACCCTTGCCCTTGGAGTTGCACAAACTTTATGCAAAATATTTGTCTGTTCTTTCTTTTCTTTCCCCTATTTTAAAATATGTTTGCTAGAAGAGCTGGAGGGAGTAATCAGTTGTCAAGCAGTTGTCTAAGCTGGTTACTCCAGGAGTCTGAACACAGACTCTTGATTAAAAAAAACCCGAAACAGAGAACAGAAGAACAACAACTGTAAAAAGCAATTTCATGAGCAGAAGTGTCTAATAAAGCTTGGTTTCCTGTTAGTTGTGCATTTTGGTTGTTTGGAGTTGCAATTACAGCACCTATAGGGGAAGATGTCTGCTCCTACCCGTCCATCCTATTTCCAGGGTGTTTCCCGATTACGAAGCAAGAGGGTACTGTTGTAGGCTGTGTAGGTTTAGGAGTCTCTTCTGGCACCCACCTACTTTTGCAGAGCACGCAAAAAGTGAATTGTCTTTGAAACATTTTCTGCTTAGTCATATTATGGTTCAAGTGAGACAATGGCTTGAAGTTATGAGCAGACCCGCTCAGTGAGGCAGTGTTGCTGCTTTCATCTCTGTGTCACTCTCCTGACAGTAATTCAGGTATATTTATGTGTAAATGTTTTTGTTGGTGGCAATGATGCTTAGAGAAAATAATTGAATACCCTCTCTGTTACAGTACAGTTCTTTATAAGGACTGTGTTCTGCCCTTCTGGTGTATTTGCTTTTCATAGACTAGTTGTAAAAAATGTACACAATGACTATTGTAAATACCAGCCTTCTGCTTGCTACTGTGTGTAAAATTTTTGATTTATGTGCCATCATTATTTGAAAAAATAACAAGAAAATAATCCCCAAATTATTGCATGACTGACTCCTTTCTTATATAGGACTGTTTCCTCTGAATGAATATTGCTTATATGGCTTACAGTAGTTATTATATCAGGACTGAATTAATGTTTTCCAGGCGTGTGTTTCTTATTATAGATGTTTTTTGAATGCACTTTGAGATGAACTGGGAATGGTTAAACAATCAGTTGAGTATTATACCTTTATCATAAAAAAATTTGACTGGAAAGAAGTATCAATATAGAGTAGAAATTCAGTATATTGCTCAAGAATACAGACTGTAGTCAGGAGGAAGAAGAGGTGTGATGACAAGGTGTTTGAACTGAGAACTGCTGCTGAAAAGGGAAAGGTGATGAAATAATTAGTAAAATCAATTAGTCGTGTAATGTGGAATATAAATAATCCATACTAAAAAGAAATGTTTACTTGCATTTTACTCTGAGATACTTAACTTGCTCTTTTGTGTTCTATGGAACAAGGTCACATTTGTAAAAGTGAGCTATGAATTCACTTCCCTACAAGTAATTTTTTTCATAGAACAAACTTTCTGTAAACTAATTTCAGAACGAAAAGTAATGAATTCCTAGTGTTTGTTTTGCTTATGATGTAATCATGACTTATATTTTCAAAATATTCTAGTGCCTGTAACTCTAATCCATATTTATATGAAGTATCTAGGTTGATAACATTTAAAAATTAAAAGCACTGACTAAAATTTGTGAATGTTACCTAATTCTGAAGTGTGGTTGCTTTGAGGTAACTAAATGACTACTCTACTGAAAACTGTTGGTTTTGTATATAAAATGTATTTATGCTCTGTGCACTTCTGAAATAATGTCCACCTTCCTATTATCCCATTACTCATCTCAAACTGATTTGTGTGTGCTATGTCTTGTCCTGGCTTTTCTTTCAAATTTCTAGTAAACAAAACTTTTGAGAGAAAACTTGGGTAAAAGCATTCAAAAGAACACAGTGAATATTTTCTGCATTTGTTATCACAACTTGCTAAACATTTATTTTCTGGTGCATCAAATGCATACAAGACTATCTCTCTTGTCTGCATTTGGGAAAAAAAGCATGCAAAATTTTGAAAAAAAATATAGAATTTGAGGATGAAGAGCAGTTTGTATCAATACTAATTCTCTTTAATTAATTTATAGCCTGAAACTGAAACAATCCATTGTTTACAGGAAGACTTAATTTCACTTGCTGTCTCCTCCTCTTTTTATCTTAAGCTGATAAATAAAGCCAAATAATTGTATCTTGTTACAAAATTATTGTATTGTTGTAGAAAAATGTCCTTTTATGAATGTAGCAATATGCAAATGCTTTAATCTATCGTAACAGGCATACAGCAGTACGACTCTTAATTTAGCCTCAGCTCTGCAAATACATGCATGAAAATAAGAGTTCATTGTTTTGAGATCTTTCTTATTTCTGATTTGGCATTGACAAGAATACTGAAATGAATTATGTGCTCAGTAGCATGAAAGTCAGTTCCAGTTTGCTCAACAAATCCTTCACTTGATTAATTAGGAACTCTGAAGGCTTAGTTTGAAACAATATGCCCTTAAAGACTTTTTTGAAAACCTTTTTGTGTTTAAGTAATATAAACATGAGGAGGCCTAAAAACTGAACAGAGAAACTGCATAAAAAATAAGTTAAAGTTTCTCTTTGGCTTCGTAAAGAATTTGATCCATCAGTGGTCTGGATTCCAGAATTATTATTTGGTGATACAAAGGAGATGTGAATCAAAGCACACTGTGGTGGTTGTGGTGTATGTGCAGGCACGCACAGACATATGGGGTTTGCATAGGAACTTACAGAAAATGTGTGCTGTAGGGTAGTTGCAGGTGCTGTCAAATAAATTTGTTATATTCAAAACCAAGATTCTGTTGAAAGTTTGATTTGTATTAATAGGGATCATTGATTTTTTTTTAAAATTAGTAATAGATTTCCGTGATTCAACTGCACCGAACGGTTAAAATTGCCATGAGGTGAAATGCGGTCAAAGTGAAAATATCTTGGTCAGCATCATTTTATAGTGATCACTTAATCAGGAAGAATGCGAAGATGGTTGTAGTTGAGAAATAGTGCCGGATCTGGTGTACGGTTAAGTACTTAAAGCATTATAGAATCACAGAATCATAGAATCCTAAGGTTGGAAGAGACCTCTGAGAACTCCGAGTCCAACCGTGCCTGTCTCCCTGCTAAACCCTGTCCTTAAGAAACCCACCCACCCGATTTTTAAACACCTCCAGGGATGGCGACTCCACCACCTCCCTGGGTGGCTGTGCCAATCCCTGACCACTCTTTCAGTGAAGAAATTCTTCCCCATGTCCAGTCTAAACCTCCCCTGGCACAACTTGTGGCCATTTCCTCTCATCCTAGATATGATATGGTCTGTATTCTCAAGTGGGCCAAATCAAATTTGTTATAGGCTATTTACATTCTAATGGCATTTAACTTTCAAATTATTAATTATTTTTTAATTTTAATTATGTTAATTTTACGGTAACTCTGTAAGAGCATTGTTCTAAGTCCTAAGGTCTTTAGAGATCTTCAAGGACTTCTGTTAGTTTAATAAATGACTACTGTTAAAATCATATTTCCCTAAAGTGTAACAAAATTAAGAAGAGTTTCTGAAACATGACTTGATGTCACATTTTTTTAGTCATTGTGTCAATGCAAATGAACGAGGCAGTAATGAACATCTTCAGTTGCATTACCCAGCTTGAATACAGTGGGCAAACAAATGAGCAGTTTGCAAAAATAACATGGGGTGAGGCATTAAAATGGTGTGAGGTATGTGTGGAGTGGGAGCCTAAGCTGTGGAGGTGGAAAAATTTCTCTGGATATAGGAAGGGTGTTTTGTTTTCTTCTTTTGTGACTGGGAACTTGAAATTGGAGTAAAAAGCAGTCATAGAGACTGCAGAAATGTATCTTTGTTTTTCATTGCACTTATAGTGGCTTAAACACTTAGAGGCAGCATTTTACTGGAAGGTATTAACGAAGTGCAATACAATCTATATTCTTATTTTTACTAATTTCAAACTAAGCCATAGGATATACCAGACTGTGTAAAACTCAGTCAGGCAATGTTCAAAAGTCAGTTTTTATTTCTTTTGATCACAAACTTTATCTTAAAAATTTACCTAATGACAATGAGTAATTACTGCTAAAGAAAATTAAAAATATAACTGGAAAATGTGTTTTATTTTAACAGAGGCAAAATTCTTTTTCATGATATTAAGTTCTCACTGTAGTTTTTAATATTTCCATTTGACATTATATCAAAGTAATGCTAGCTTTTATGAGTTTGGAATTTTATTTAAATGTTCAATTTGATATCAGGTATAGATCAGAATGCAGAACTTCATATAACATCTTTAATTTCCAGTGTTGACCATAAGGCAGAGTTATGAGTGTGACTACGTGCATCGGTAGAATATTCACTACCAAGGTTCTACAGTCCTGACTGGGACTTTTGAGGTCTGTTGCAATGCAAATAAAAACAAGTATTGGTGAAACCCACTGTGTATCAGGGGCTTATGAGCAGGTTTATGCCACAGTTTTAAAGAGGAAACAAGGTCTATTGTTACATGATATGTCAGTTCATATGGTGGGCACTTGCCTGCGATATCCTGAAAGAAGAATTGCCCTGCCAAGCTTGGATGCATTCCTAGCCTTCTGCTCTGAGGCCTTTGCAGCTTGCTGGGAAGCGTCTGCCATGGTGTGCAGTGAATTTTGGGGTAAAATCACCATGATGGAGTGAGAGACAGAACTCAAATATTTATTTGACTCGTGCTGTGTAAGACTTGACAAGTTTTTGTTAGTAGAATCACAGAATCATAAGGTTGGAAGAGAACTCTGAGATCACCGAGTCCAACCATGCTTGTCTCCCTACTAAACCATGTCCCTAAGAAACTGATCTACCCATAAGATGAACTTTGACAAGTACTAAGTGTAAGTATTTGCTAACAATATATAGCTACAAACCCGAGTCATTTTAGAGAAGGAGAGTTTATGGAGAGTCTGCTCAGCCTCTTCTCGAAAGGTTTAGGTCACATCCTTTAACTAATGAAAAAAATATTAAAAATGCTTTCAGTTTTACAGAGCTTTCTTTCCTCCAAAATGAAAATGAAAATGAGTAATGTAAGTTGCTCCCCTAAAGATGTAATGAGACTCTTGATATCAGCAAAAAAGCAAACATCTGACCTAAGTAAAAAAAAGACTGTAAAAACAGTCTTTCCTTTTAATTATGATTCTGAAGTGAAAGGAAGGTAGGCCAATGTTGTGTGTTCAAGTCCTTGTTCGTTAGTCGCAATTGAATGAGAACTAAAGGCACTCAATACTGGTGGTGGTAGAAGGAGAAAGGAAATGTATTAGGGAATATGAGAAGGGATGGTGACAGGGCATCAACACTGAAACTGGGACTTTGGAAGAGAAACTCCAGCTGGCTAGACCAGAGTGTGAAAGGAAACGTGAGAAATGAGAGAACTAGCAGAACTTTACTTAGGTAATAGCTCCTGTGACCAGAAGGGCAATGGGAGGGGGGGCCTGAAGGTAGAGAAAGACATGAGAAGCAGACAAGGTAAAGATGTAGAGAAAACTGAGAAGGCTGTGGGCAAAAACCATTGAGTGAGGTGGCAAAGGTGTGTGGGGACAGGGCAGATGATACTAGACAATGAGTATTGTGGGAGAGCTTAGAATTGAATAGTTGAGAAGGAAAGCATTGGGATGAGGGGTCATGCAGGGGAAGAGGTGAAACTGGATCATGTATTTGTGAGAGATACGAGTGTGTAAGGCAGGTTGCAATATTAGATGATTGAGTATCCCTTAAATCCTTCTTTCTGTTCTTTAGAGTGGAGAGCTGTTACCTGACAGGCAGTCTTCCTACCCCTCCCCTCTTTTTTTCTTCTACCCTTCTCTCTCTGAAAGTTGCTATATGGTTACACGCTTTGTTTATTGTATAATATTTGATATTTTTCTCTGATAGTCATCAATGCACAATCTTTCACAGATAATAGGATTTTTCAAGAGCCTAGTCAAATTAGATGGTGATATGTCTATTTTATAGTAATGGACAGAGGGACCAAGAAGTTTACTCTTAAGTATTCATTTTTGATAAGTGGTTTATTTTGATCTTTAAGAACATTTAGTAATTCTAAACACAGGTCCGACAGATTTTATTTATGGCTTAAAGATCTAGCATTTTTTTGGCAGTCAAAGACTAGCATATTGAGATACATATCAAATACTGAGGAATGTGAAGTTTAAGCTTGACTCTCTGAAGTGTGTTTCTAATTGACTTGTCTCCAGGTCTGTGGCAGCATGAGGGGTGGAGTCTAAGCAGCGTTACGCTTTATAAGCATAAGACCACCTTTCTCTTTCTCCTTTGTTAGCCTTTCAGGTCTTTTAAATATCACAAAACTTCGTTACTATCTGCTCTTGATTTGGTCCCAGAACATTTTTAACCTCTTTACTGGGTGGAACAGGAATCCTGTAGTAAAGATTTCACTGACCATGCTTCAGGAATTGCATGAGAAATCCAACACACAGCAGAATTAAAGTTCAGTATTTCACTTTGATGCTAGTATAATAATATTTAAACATAGAGTGGTTTTCTGAAATTCTTGATACAAGAAAGAGTGTTAGTACGAAAAAATAATGGCCATCTCTTGTTGTGATGTGGAAGTATTGCCCAGATGTGCAGTGGGTGTTTCATGAATGCAGGGTTTATTTTTCGTCTGAGTCCAGGGAGGAGAAAAACCACGACTGCACTCATATATTTTAGGAAGATACTGTGTTCCTCTCTCTGATTTTAAAGTTCTTGTTGAAGAATCTTTTGTGGTAGCTGCAGCCAAAGATGGCTGGATGATCTCTGCTTGACCTAGATGAGAATACAGTACTTTTTTCCTCCCCTGCCAAGATCAATAGGATCCAGAATATTATTATTATATACCATAGTACAGGAATTTGTGGACATGCTTCTCGTTCTTGGAAAATGCCAAATTCTTAACTTGTGCTTCAAGATGTTGACACTTAAATGTTCATCAGGAAAAACATGTTTAAAATGTTCTGAGGGAGTGGAAACTGAATCTAAACTGTTAAAACTGATAAGGGTATTTGTGGCTTATATTTTTTACATTGCCTTAACTAATGTTCTGTGGTTCAGCCGCTTTCACTGTCAACTACAGTGTTTTGCCCCTGATTTCCTCCAAAGAGTTGGCAGAAACTGCAACAAAGCTTTCTTTTTCTGTTTTGGTAGTCTTAGGTGGGTTCTGTCTCCTCTCAATTAAATTAGACTTTAAACAGGTCTGCCTTGCTGGTTGTCAATTATTTCTTCTTTGTTTGAGAAACACTGTTTATTTTTGGAGGAGTGTTCCCTCATACCTCCTTTCTGGATTTTTTTGAAACCTCCAGTTATGGCCTGTCTTAACTCAGAAATGCTATTTACACATTTTTTAATCACAACTGATAGAAGCCAGTGAAAAAAAATACTTTGGGCTGGAACTGAGCCAAAATAAAAACACTTGTTAAATTCCTTCCAGGAATTTAGCAGGAATTTCAAAACTGCAAAATGCCTTTAAAAACAAAGCTATTGAGGGATTATTCTACTTTGTTATTTTTTTTTTACTTTTCTTTATTCTTTGTTTTTTCATGGACAAGGCTAGGAAGAATCAGAGAACCTTCTAGTATTCAGTTAAGTGGTAATCACTTAGGTTAAGTGTTTTTTTCTCTTTTGCATGGGAAAGCTCTGTATACTTTTTTATAATTATTTTAAAGTAGTGAAGGAAAGGGAGCTTTGTCTTGAAATGGCAGGCAGCTAGTTTCACATGGTGGTTGTTTTACGATTTATTTCCTTCATAATGAACTTTAGCCATTGCTGTTGACAGTTCTGATGGATACAGACTTTAATTTCTGTATCTTTGGCTTGGCATGGTATTTTACATTGAACTATGCAGTGGGCAGAAGGCTGGGTTTGCTGTGTACCTGGATCACTAAGGAAGCACCTTTTGTAATTCCTTTGGGAAGTAAGACATCGGTATCTTACTGAGACCTGGCAGCTGAGGATGTAGTCTTCCATCTGAGCAGAGTTAGCCAGCCTGTTGATCCAGAAAGCAACCATGGCGTCAGTTAGGCACCGAGAGGAATTCTTTAACACTGTTCTGTTTTGTTTTCTATTTATGTCAGTTGTGGGGATACATTTTCAATTGCTGCTCCAAGTCTGCAGCACTGTTTATAAACAGTCAGTGTGATCTTCATCTCACTTTAGTTTAATTTCAGCCCATGCCTACAGCACCTCTGGTTGGCTGCAGTGCTTTGCTGGCGAGGGAAAGGGGAACTGGCCAGGTGAGGGAAGAGGCAGGAGCTCACTGCCAGCTTTTCCTTCCCAGCCAGCGTTTTGCCCTGAAAACTGAATTTCAGGGCTAGTCAGAACCAAGCTCTGCAGACGGAGCACTGAGAGAGAGAGCAAGGCAGGAGACTGAGACTACTAGCCTTGCAAATAAAGCTTCCAGTACTGCTGTTTTATTATCTTGATGTTGTCTGGTGTCGTGTGTATAATCACAGTGCTGAACTGTATTGGGTTATCAACCATGTTTCTGTGGTGTCTGTTAGCTCTCCAAGAGTATAAAAATTAAACTGCTAATATTAAACTTGTTGTAAGTAATGCAAGTAAATACTTCTGTCCTCCTGATAAATAGCCTGTTGAAGGTCAGTATCACTACTGCAAAACCCATTGTTTTGCCTCTCTTCTGCTGGGTAGATGCAATTGTAATGAAATCCTCTGTTTTCACGTCTGGGGGTAGAATATATGCACCTCTGTATGCCTGGCTTGGCAGCTGAGTCTTGCTGACTGTTCCTCTATGGGCTTAACATGTTACTTCATGTGAAGTTCTAGTCAGATATCAACTGGGAAAAAATGTAAATTTCAAACACTTGTAGAATTCTTTTACTGATTGTTATTGTTTGAATGCATTATAATCATAAATGGAACGAGTGGCTGGAACATAAAAGTGTGGGGAAAGACCCACAGAGACTTAAATAACTTGAATGAATAGTCATGACAGGTTCACCTTGTTTGAAAAAACAACTTAGCTTACTCCTTCAGTACGTTCTTTACCCCTGAGGATGAACTGGATTTTTTTTCTTGCCATGTGTAATTGATGAAGTGCAGGCATCTTGCCAGGGTGGCAGAATAGTGGTACAGATTTGCCAGGCAGGGTGAGATGGCAAGTGTTGGCCAGGTGGGGTGGCTGGTGTTTTTGTAGAACATTTTTAATAGACAAAACCTTATCTATCTGTCTCCTCTGTGGCGATTGATAGCAACACAGAATGTCTTTCAGAGTAGCCTTCTCCATAGGATAGAGAATGTACTGGAAAATTTGAAAACTTTATACTATGAACTTCAGTGTTTGCTGAATTAAATTCAGAAGGAACTGGGGGCATTCTGCCCCACACCCTCTGGTCTGGAGGAGGAAGGATTCGATTTGGCATGGCAGATGTTTATCGCATGTGAGTGGCATCCTTGAGAAGGGCGTGTCTGGAAAAAATTAGCTATCCCTCTTTGTGTTTCTGTAGGTTGACTGAAGTACCAAAGGAAATGCCTGTACCACCTTTTGCTCTCAAGGAAGCTGCAAAGAAAGTGTGTCACTCTGGTATCTATGAACAAGGACACTGCAGCTCCTTCTGAAAAAGATGGTGATGATTTCTGTTAACTTTGTGATGATTCTGCTTAAGGATAGGGGGACATAAACAGGAGGGCTGTGTACCCATATGTTTCAGCAGAGCTGTATCACAGGGACCCCTTTGAGCACATTGCATTTGGAAAACTTGACCATACAGTTTGTCTTTGTAACAGCTCGTAAGATGTTGCCAAACTAGTTGCAAAAAGTCTGCCTGTTAACCTCATAGTCTAGAAAGCTGGATGTATGAAATGGCTGTCTGAAGATATGCCTTCCAACACCCTTGGCCAGGCCAAGTTTTCTGTACTTAAGATTCCTGTGAAAGAACAGCAGATGTTTGTGCAGCAGACAAACAACGTTGATGATAAAGCAAACTGACCCTTTTTGGAACAAGCTACTTGGACAACATTCCTAGGACAATTGTTGTTTTCTTTTTTCTCCCTTTTCTTGGACTATATCTTTGTTCATGGAACTGTTTGTCTGTATATTGAAGGTCTGTTGCTTGAGGTAATAAAAAAAATTAAAGGGAAGGGTTTACAAACTTTTCCACTGACACTGATATTACAAATCATTAAGTCTAATCCAAACCTATTTTTGTCAGCTGTATTTTACTGAAGTAGTTATAATGTTTATTTTTTCAGTATCCCTATGGGAACCGCAGAAGATTCCAAAATGTAGTAATTAAAGAATGACAGGCCTTTCCTTACAGTATTAAGTGAGGAAGAGTTTTCTGATTTAAACAGCTATGCTGTTGCTTGTTAACAGGACATTTTGCCTTATACCCTAGCCAGGCCTAATCATCGTCAAAAAATGTTTAAGTCAAGAACTACATGTTTGTTTTCTGTCGATTCTTTTTCAAGTTAAAAGGCTTTAATGGGTTTTTAAAAAATTTGTTCAGTAGTATTTGCGAGTAGTTTTAACATTGATACTAAATCACTTGGTACACTGCAGCTGAGGTTGTCCCAGTAAGGCAGTCCATTTTGTTGTTGCTTATTTTTTCTATTGCAAGACCTTTCTTTTAAGGTGTAAAAGATGAGTTGAAAGTTTAAGGAACGGCTGTGAACTTTAGTAATATACTGCTGTTTAAGTCGTACTTTAAAACTATTTAAAATATAGTACTAAACCTATATTTTAGTTGTATCAATACATATTTTGAATAAATTATTATAAAATTCAAGTACAAGTATCACTAAAGTGAAAATCAGTGTTGTATGGCTACATCTTTACTATTTGGACCCGAACCCTGTTTTTCTAATCATAACCTGATGTTCCTGTAGTTACAACAAATGTAACTCATGGTAGAGAACTGATGCCTGGTATCTGAAGAGTTTTAGAAAAGTTGAATAATTTCAGACTTTATAACCTCTGAGATTTTTAAAGGACTTAATACATTGCACCACTAACATTAGTGTAGGTGGTCTGTATTGCAGGAGAAACATACGACCCTGCATATTTCTAGTGTTGTTTCTCAGGTGTTTTTTCCAGTGCTAATTTAAGAACTACGATAAAGAAGTTTTGTAAATTTTTTTTAGGTATTTAAAATAGAGGTGGCTTGTGTCTTGACTGAGTCTATAAAATGGCTTTGCTGAATAGTATGCAGTAAGCTTTTTGACAAGGATTATCTAGTGCCTTGAAGGCGTGTATTAACATCAAGACTCTAAATTGAATGATGGATTATTTGTATCAGTATTAGGATTTGGGGTTTTTTTAGCAAAAATACTTAATAACATTAGAAAGACAAAAACTGACTTCTGTGAGACTCTAAGTCAGGTTTCTTACATGTGTCTATAGTTATAATTTGGTTGTATTGCAGGATCATTTCATTGTGGAGATTTTGAAAACCAATTCCCATTTTTGTTTAGAAATGTTGTTCTGATCAAATAGTTCTGCAATACGATGCCTGTTACAACTCTTCACTGCAAATAAAGCTATGCTAATTCCATCTGTCTCTGTGTAGGTAGAAATAGATGTAGATGGGTCCCTGTAACATGAAAACATAAGCTAAACAGGTTTTTGTGGGACATGTGAAATGGGCTTTTTTGTTTCTTTCTTGATCCAAGTATATGATGGTCAGTGCCTTGTCTGTTACAGAAATACTGTCCCTGTTTATACATGTGGAACTGTGGGTGAAGAAGCTGAAGCTGCTTGTTTGGGATCATTGAGAAAGACTGCCTTTGAGTCAGATATTGAACTTAATGTTTTCTGACATCCTTTCCAGTCCTGTGTATACTGGACTGTACAACTCTCTTTTATGGACAACTTTTATGTACCATATTTACTATATATTTATTAGAATTATCAGTAACTTGGATGTTTTACATACATACAAAGAACATTAATTACTCTAGCAGGACTGATTAGTTGTAGTGCTAAGTGGGGCTGAAAAAGGGGAACAGACCTGATATTGTTTCATTGAAAAGAACATGGAGGTTACCTGGTTGGAATATAAGACCTTATTTTGCTTACTACTTTCAAAGATTTTGTAAATGAGGGAAAAAAGAAGTGCGGATTAAAGCTTACCTTTATGTACATGGGGTTTTTTTCCACTGAATGTGTTAATAATGTCTTAAGTACAACTGTTCTCGCTTCCAGAAGCCAAGAATTGACTTTTAGGTGTCCCCTGTCTTGAAGAAATGGTCTCCAAAAATATTGCATGATCTAGGCCAGTGTTGCTCTTCTAGTTACCATTCATCAGCATTTTAATTTTTCATTGAATACAATATTGTCCAAAGTGAACTTCTCATTATACTTTGGTTTTGCAGCAAGAGTTGTTATTAACAACATACTGCACAGATGCACTGGGGATCCATGAACTCAAAAGACTGTAGAAAAATACAGTCACCATGACTTTTTGTTTTCCTTTAAATTTAAAAAAAAAAAATCAAAAGCAAGCTTACTTCATAAAAGTTATGTCACAGCAGTTTTGGTTTAGTTCTTCCTGGTCATTATTTGTAGCTTTAAACTTATTACGGTAGGGAATCTAGGTATATAAGCAAAACCTTGTTTGGTTTTTTGGCTTTGGTATTTTTTTTTCTTTTTATTTGATTGAGATTTTCCTTTGTTTCAGCCAAACCTTTTACATCTAAAGTGAAACAAATGCGACTACATAAAGAAGATTTTGAAATCCTGAAGGTGATTGGTCGAGGAGCCTTTGGGGAGGTATGTATGTGAAAAAGGTGGAAGGAGGAGTTTGAATAATGCCCTTGAAAATCTGCAGCGCGGAGGAGAGACAGTTAATAGCGATATACTGGTGGCATACTGGTGGCAATTAATTTAGGCATAAATTGTAGGCCCACCTGATGTTTGATGCAAGTACATTTTGATTTATACAGACTTTGACAACTCTTTAAAAGTCTTTGAAAGAAGGCATGTTCACGTGGATTAAAAGACCATGTTTCTAGTCTCTGATAATAAATCGTTTGCTTGACTGTAATTCTTTCCAGTCAGCAGATGGAGGCTGGTGAGTTACTGACCTAGCCATTTCTAATCATCCTAATAACTGAAAGTACTTTTCAACAACTTTAAATAGCCAAATATTGATATTGACATTCTAAGAACACAGAGAAATTGCTCTGTCACTGTCACTGTTTTCTGTTTTTAATGACTGTTCAAATATTTTCCATGTATTTCTTTTAAAGAGTTTAGCAAGTGCTAGTTTTTCAGTTGTCATCTACTGCTATACGAAAATATACTTCTTTGCTACTTCTAATTAAGCTATGTCTTATTTGAAGTCATCAGACAAGACTGTGGATCACTAGGTTTTACAGTAGGCATGTCAGATCATATAGATCGAAGGAACTTGAATAAAAATTAGCTTTCTGCCTCTTCTTAATTAAATTAGGTGCATGTTCTCTCTTCTTCATGTAGGAGGCTGTGTCTGTAGAAAGAGCAACATAAGGTCTATCAATGCCTTGAATTTTTGATAGCCAAATATACTAAGGATGAAAATAGTATGTAAAGCTTCTGCAAAAGGTATGCCATGCTGCCCTGAAAATACATGTCAACTGAAACCCAAACTATAACGAATATATTTTTATAGCAATGTCTTCATTACTTTTGGAACTAGAAATGTTGCGGTTTTCAGTTCTCTTTAGTGTGAGTGCCTCTCTCTAGGCTCTGTGACGTATAACACAGAAGAGATGGTTTCAGGTTCGCTGACGTGTTTGTGAAAGTTCTAGGCTGCCGGTTATAGAAGAGTAGACTTCTAGAGGTAATATGTAAGGAACAGGGATTTTTACTTTAGTGTATGTCAATACATACTTTGTCTACATGCAAATATATTTATTTAGCTACTTTATCACTTTTGGTTGGGTTTACTCCATCTGGAATAATCCTTTATAAATGAGACCGAAGGCTAAAGTTACTCTTTGATAATTTATATTTAGTCTGAACTTCTACTGCAAAGAGATTGTTGCTTTCTTCATTCTGATGTAAACGCTTTTGCTTAAAACATCAGCTTTTCTCAGTGCTGCCATAGTAGTTGCAGCTGAGTTTATGTACAGATGTAGGAAAATTCACTAATGTGAGTGCTTTCTTGTCAGAAGTATCATATGTGAAACCTGTCTTGCTGTGTTTTTAAGAGAAGACATTTTTGTCTAATAAATCAGCATCAAACTCCACAGCAGCTTCTTTGTGGTGAATGAATAGTTGAGAGTATAACTTTCCCCATCCTCTTCTCCAGTCAGTGATTAATTGATTAGTTCTCCTCTTTTAGGAACAGTGTTTCTTTCTAATTATTTATCTGAGAAAGATACCATGACTCTGAATTGTCAAAATCTTCAGTAAAAGAAAAACTGCGAGTTCTCTCAGTGAAGTTTTTTTGGTTTTTATGTTCGTAAAGTAGGATTTCCTAAATATTTACAAGGATATATGTTAAATTTTCTTACTAGCTTGAAGGAGAAAATTTCAAGTCCTACAGACGTTTGTCTAAGAAAACAAATTCTGTATGAAATGAATAATTTTCCTTTAAAATAAGCTGTAAATATCCGAGAGTCAAGAGGGGAAGTTGATGAGGAACAGCTGAAGTGATTTGGTCTGTTCAGCCTGGAGGAGACTGAGAGGGGATCTCAGAGCTGTTTGCTGCCTTCCCACAAGGGAGGGAGGTGAAACAGGTGCTGAGCTCTTCTCTCTTGTGAGCTATGGTAGGACTCGAGGGAAGCGGGAGGGTTAGACTGGGTATTAGGCAGAAGTTCTTCACCCAGTGGGTGTTGGAGCACTGGAACAGCTCCCCAGGGAAGCAGTCACGGCACCAAGTCTGCCAGCATTCCAGAAGCGTTTGGACAATGCCCTCAGTCACACGGGGTGAGTGTTGGGAGTGTCCTTGGTAAGGACAGGAGTTGGGCTCGAGGATCCTTGTGGGTCCCTTCCAGCTCAGATCATTCTGTGACTTTATGAGCGAGGTTGAAAAAAGAATCACCAGATTTTGCTGCTACTTAAGTCACAAAAAAATGTGTTAATATTAAATTGCAAAATACTGATATGATTCAGTAAACTACAGTGCTTACATTTACTTATTTAAAATGTTATGTGAGTGAGTTTAGAAAACATAGATGTTTTACTTGGAGGAGGAGGATTATCCTGGTAAAATCGATGATGTGGCGGCAGGTGTTTCATTGTGCTGGCTTCAGGCAGCATGGTTTGAGAAACTTAAACAGCTCTAAATAAGAAGACTTGAAACCTGGGGGTTAAAAGTTCTGCTAGGAAAGGTGAAGCAACTGGGGAACAGCTGTTAGTGGTGTGTCTCAGCAGTATAAATGTGCAGCTTATTGATGGTTCTACGTAAATCTGAAATCTTCAGTTAATTCATTGCTTAAAAAAAAGTTCAGTGCTTGCTTATGCCAGCAAATACTATGTTGTTATGTTGTTGATATTTTGAAGATGATGAATTCTGTGGCTCTGAGAACTAGTTAGTTACTCCTAAATTTTGGCATCCAGTTACGAACAGTAATATTCACTCCTCCTGTTTCTGGAGGGCTGCCTACTCTTGATAAACAAGAAAACCAATACTGAGTCTATTTTTAGTAGTAGTAGTAGTAATATAATAAATTTAAATTGTAGTAGCTTCTGGTTTAGCTTTTTTCTGTACAAGACTGTTGCTTTTTAAGTAAAGAAAATGTGCAGACATTTACCACAGAGACAAGTAGCCAAGTTCGAGGCAGATGACTGGTAGGACTGTACTGCTGTTTGTGGGAAATATGGAAAACTTTTGGAAGAATGAGAAAAAAACTGATCTAACTGAAACAAGATGTTTACATCAGCACATACCAATCATTTCTTGTTGGGCTGCTTACAGGAAAATATAAATTTAAAAAAAACCCTAACCTTTTAAAAGTCCAGCTTTAAGAGATTCCAGTAGCAAGACACTTCAGGATAACTAGACCCTCTCTTCTGTCTTGACAGCGCCGTTGGGGAAGGGAGAAGATCAAAACAGCACTCTCTGTGTATTTGGGGATTTGTCTGCATACCTCTGTATGTGTATGTAAACACTGCCGGGGGCTCTAATCATGTTTCAGAATTTTTTGTTGCAGCTAGAAACTGTATGAGACTGGTCTTTACTGAAGTGTCAGATTTTCTTTCACTGTCCCAAAATAAGCATTTTAGAGTTTACTTTCATAAAAGACTGAGACATCACCAAAAAGATACTGAGATTGCACAAAAATGATGTTTGTGATCTTTTGCTGTGTCTGGCTGTGTGTTGGTTATTGGTATGGAATAACATTAATGGCTTTCATAGGCTAAAAGGCTGCTTCTGACTGATTGATTGTAAACGTAGCTGGTGAACATGAGTCTATTTTCATTCTTTAATCGCTCTTCAGTACTATTACACATCCACAGAAGGTACCAAGCCCTTTTCATTGAAGGCCTACCTTCTGGAGGCAGTGCTGTGGCTCTTTTGGTTGTGGCCAAGTCAATGCTGTATAGGAGACTGCAGATTTATGTGGCTGTGCAGTCAGTCTGTGTCTTTCAGTAAGTCTTTTGTAGAATAATACAGCCTTTCAGTGAACTACAGGCAAGAATTGGAATCCTGAAGTTCAGCTTGAAATACATGTGTTTGTCTTATGCCTCTGGCTGCCTATACTGCAACAGTTAATGTTGGGGGGAAACTTATTTTTCATGGTGGGCAACAGCAGCAGTCTAGTCAGCTGTAGAACCAATTTTTTAATTTTCCTCCGACAGTCACCAAACCTTTAAAGGTCTTTAGGGCAGAATTACGTTGTAGCTTTATACCACAGACTGTATCACGCATAGGGACTCGCTGTCATCCAAGACAGGATACTGTTTGAACACGGACTAGTGTTGGTGTTAAGGCTCCTTCCTCCTGGCATTTCTCATTAGAAGTTGATACAGATACGGCTTATTAGAGTTTCAAGCTACCTTTAGCTAGTAAAGTAAAAGAGGCTTAAGATTCAAATCCACATCATGGGTGATGTATCACTGTAGAGAATTCATCTTTCCCTGCTGAAGAAAATCACGATGCTCAGTTTTGGGGTACAATGAACAGGAGAACAAACATTTTTTATGAATTAGAATTAGATTATAATCTAAAGTAACAATCTATTTTCATGTTTCAAATCTGAAAGTACCTTGAGGGATCTCAAGTCTTGACTTGAGCCTCAATTGTTATATGTAAAGTAACCTTCAAAAATGTCACTTCATAAGTCTAGTTTAAACAAGTAAATGTAGTACCTTTCTGCTTTCTCTCATTTTTGTATCTTGCCCCATCTCCTACTTCCTTGCAACCCTAGAAGGCAGCAGCGTCGAAATCAGGGCTAATATTGCATTGCTGCATATATGGGACGTGACAACTGCTTCATCTGTGAATCTATAGCTAAGTGAGATGTAACAATTAGATACGCTTAAGTTTAGACATCTAAGTATTGCAGTCCTTCAGCCTACACTTTTGCCATGTTCCTAAAGCTGCTGCATTTGATGACACATTGGAAGATGGTTGATGGTTGTCAAACATCTGTTATTTTCTTTTCTGTTATCACTGTCTTCACACATAGGTGCTTTACTAATTATGAAAGAAGTGGAAGGAATGTACAATTCAGCCTTAGTATTTCTTTTGTCACTGGCCTGCAGCATGAAGATAATTATAATCTGTGTGACAGCATGTTGGTTTGTAACCAGATGCACACAGCGATAAATTCTTCCTGCTTAAGCCTTAAGATTTTTTTGAAAAGGAAGAGACAGAATGGGTTAGTTGGAGAGTGGTACTTAAAATATATTGATTGTGGAACTTTTCTGTAGTTGGGATGGTGGTGTAGTGGTCTAGTTCTGATCAGCAACTCTGATTCTGTGGCAGATTCATGGCCATTTGGTCTTAGACACTGAGTTTTCCATATACTGGGAAGCTGGAACTATGGAAATATGTTTATGTAAGCTTCTTCCCTCTCTCTTTCCTAAAAATATTCTGTGTTAGCTTTGATTATAGCTAAGCAAAACTGTAATACTGTCAGGAAAGGACTGTGTCAGTTGCCTTTGTTAATTTGTGATTACATAGGCCTATGGCATCTAATGTTTCAGAAGCAATGACAGGAGAGGGGGCTTGTGTTTCCTATGTTTTACTTCTCTAGAAATTGTGGATTTCACTGTTTCCCTGCCACTGACAACAGACATGATAAAGAGCTCATTGAACTTCAGGTGGAAAAATGTGAAATAATACTTTACTGCATCTTTGAAGAAAGTCTAGTCCATTATTTGAAATGAGAGTGGAAGCTGTTTAATGGCAAACCTACAGTCTAATTTGTGTCTAAAACATACTCTTTATTTTGTTTAAGAAACTACTACATTGTTGTCTTTTCTTGGTGGTTCTGTAATCTATTATGTAGGACTGAAGTCGAGGAACGTGAAACATACAGGCAGTGATAGCTTCATGGTAGTATGATAGAGCAAGAAGTGTGATGGTGAGAAAAACCATTGTTCATCTACAGTCACCTAGAAAAAAAAGATATATGATGAAAGTGTGGTACATAATGAAAGCTTAAAATGGGTTTGGAATTCTCACAGAATAAATTCCTGTACTGTTGTGATGTTACTACTTTCTTGATGGTGATGGTATGGTGTTCTGTGGATAGTAAAGTGTCCGGGACACTGAAGAAAAGAACTCCAAACCAGCAAATAATACGTGCTTTCATGTTATAACTTATTTATCTTCTGTTTTATCTTTTCCAGGTTGCAGTGGTAAAACTGAAGAATGCAGATAAGGTTTTTGCCATGAAGATACTTAATAAGTGGGAGATGCTGAAGCGAGCTGAAGTAAGGTTACAGTAATATTTTCTGTAATCATAACACCCAAGAGGGTGAATTGTTAGTTTTTGTGTCTTAGAGGGATTGAGGAAGTGCTTCACTTCTTACTGACTGTATGAAGAGTAATATTAAAATAAGATTAAAGCAGTTTGTGAGAAGGGTTAAAATGGCATGAAACCTTGACTTAGGTGGGTTGGATGTTTTAGACAGTATACCTTTTCTGTAACTGCCCAAGAATTATTGCCTACATGAACAATCTTTTAATGCATTTATTCCAGTTAGAGATGTAGTCTTTAGCAAGAGTTTTGTATGGTAAAACATAATTACAGAGCTATCATTCACCAAGCCTGTTAGTTTATCAGTAGTTAGAACTTAGTCAAGGTCCAATTTTTAGATCGAAAAATCATAAAGATAAAAGTTCCAAATTAACAATAATAATTACCCTTACTAAAAAAAAAAAAAACAAATTAAAGACAATTTCTGGTATATGCACATCCTGTCACTTTTAATGAAAATGCTATCACATTAACAAGTATAAATGGCGTGCAGATTGTGGTTACATGCACATGATGTGTTTCGTCTTTATCCAGAAGTTAATCAGATATTGAGCAATTTGGCATTAATCTCAATACAAAGAGGCATTTCTCTCCAAGGGAGATGTCATTGCTATAAGTTTTATTTCAGTGAAAAAGAAAAGACCAGAAGTAAAGTTCCACTCTATTTTTAAATGTACCTTTTTAAAGTCAGTTTAAAAGCTATTTCTTTCCATTAAAGTACAGTTATAAATAGGTTTGAAAGATATTTCTCTATGCAAGGTATTAAAAATAATCTTCCCATGGGTCCAGCTGAATTAAGTCAGAACTATTAGCCTAAAAAGAATTACAGCTATGTTTTTTTCCATGTATTTGTAACCACGGGTTGAAAGAGAACCATCTGGATTTAAAATGCATTACAAAGCATGGCCTTCAAAAACTGTAACCTGTCATTTTTAAACATTGATGAACACATCTCACTTGTTACTACTACTAGGGAAAATTACCCATTTTGACTCTGCTACACTGACACTGAAATACACAGGAAAATCATACAGTCCGAAAATGCAAGACAAGCATAAATGTAGGTGTCTACATAAATGGCAGAAATAAGTCTTTCTTATACCCCTAGATCAACTCGGTGGGAGGTGGGGAGTCATTTGTAAAAGCAGAAAGGGAGTGTGTACTCAAAGGAGGCTTGTGAATGCCAGGGTAAGGTTGATGACTGCAAACTCTGAGAGTAATTGTGTGCAAAAACTTTGTTACAATGAAATGGTACAGGTTGTGAGGTCAGTGTTCTCTCCTGTCCTATAATGAGTGTAAGTTTTCCAAGTACTTGCCACTGTTGGAAACTCCAAGATGTGATGTAGAACTGGGGACGATACTGATATAAGGAGTACCTCAGTGTGCCACAGCTTGCTGTTACACTCCCAGACCTGTTACCCTGATGGCTGGCAATCGCTTGCAGTTACATGAGTGCCACAGTGGTGCCAGATCAGGCCCAGGAGAGAGCAGGACAAATACTGTGCGGCATGGAAGCAGACAAGCACTCCCAGAAGGTGTGAACTCTGAGCTGTAAGGACACGAGTGCCAAAGAGCCAAGCAGCGTGAATTCTTTGCTGGTTGGCCATGGTAACCTTACAGATATAACCAAGCACTAAGCTGGCTTTGCTGTGACAGTGTTGGATCAGATCACTTCTGGAGGTCTCTGCCACGAATTCATGGGGACGCTGCCTGGAGAATATGAAATGTAATGCTGAAATAATGAAAGACACAAAAAAAAGTTTAATTTAAAAAGAACTTAATTGAACTATGTTACAGTAATTATAGGAGCCAGTGCTACCATCTTTATTTTTTTTTCCCTATTACTTAATGTAAAGCTCATGAACCACTTAAGCTCTGGCTGTTACTGTCTCAGCTATGGTCTACTGTGGTAGTAGCTGTTGCTGTCAGCTCTAGACTTCCTGCCTGGAAGTGGGTGCCTAGAATGCTCAAGGAATGCACGGTCTTTTGTTAAATCATGGCAAAACCAAGTGGAATTATGTAAACTCTCTACTAACTGATCACATTAATTGTGTCTTAACAAGTACAGAAACTGCGTGTCATCTATCCTTGTGATAACAAGAGTTCGTAGTATCTCTTTCTGAAGTATGTCGAGAATTTACAAACAAGGAAGGAAAAAATCAACCTGAAGCGTAGAACAGCTTTTCTCCCTTGTGAAGATTATTCTTTTGCCTTTTCCCACCCCCTAGTCGACTTTTCATTTAATAACCTTTGAGGGTATTTGTTTTAAAAAAGTTTTGTTATTTTCCCAGATTTCACTGATTCATCTCATGCATTTTTGCCATGATTGAAGTGTACCATCTTTATTTTTCCTGGTCTGCCTTATTCTTACTTTATTCACCAGAACAAGAATTGGTACAGTTTATTTGCTTGGAGGAGGGAGTTATTTTCTGCTCTGTTTTTATTGGATATGTTCTCATAAATAGCTCAGTCTAAAATGATGTTTTTCTTTTCATTCTTCACTCTCCAAATCTTACAGCCAACAATAACTATGTCAGAGTTCTGGTATTTGCCTATTGGTTTTGGAAATTAAATTGAAAAAGGAAAAAGAAAAGGCTTGAATTTCCTTTAAATTTAGCTGTCTCCCAATGTGGAAGAGATAGACCATGGTTCAAATTGAGGAAACATCTTTGTGAAGTAGCAGAGTGTGCTGGAGGAGATTATGGTCTATTTTTCTCTACCTCTGTCTCCCTTCTATTTTTACTTTTACACTATTTCTGAAGAAAATTGTGTGTTGGCTTTGCTATTTGGTTTGATACCTTTTGTTTTCTTGTGATATTCACATCAGAACTCAGTCCCTTCAAAATGTTTATCATATTTCTTTGCTATAGTTTCTTTTCGGCTTCTTGTCTATTTGGTCATTTTCCTCTCTCATTCTGCAAAACTGCTTTCGCTAAGGTATTTTATTCACTTCTCAGGGCTGGCTGCTGCTTTCCAGTTGGTTATTTCCTTCACACTCTATATTCTTTTCCCTCATATGAACCTGTGTTCTCCTTCTCTTATGTATTCCTTAGCATTTCTTGTTACTCCTTTTCCACTTGTTATGATGACATCTTTCGCCTCCTGTGGGTTTCTTTCCCGTGTATTGAGGGAAGATGCTCCTGGATGTCTTATCAACAGCTTGTATCTGACAGGAGCAATATTAAATTCTGCCCTACTTCTCCTGAGAAAAAAAATGTGGAGAGAATCCCAAATGGTTAATAATTATCAAATTGTGACTATATGGAAGTTATTGGTAGCTACTTTGAAATGAAAAGAACCTGGCTTATGTGAAGCTTCAGTGTAAAACTAGGCCAACAGCGTGATGAGATAAAACAATGACACAAGGCTCCAGATTCTAGTTCATTAACTGCTGTTGCCATTATAATTATGTAATGCCATTATAGTTTTCTTCAGTCTTATATTGCTATTCTGTCATTATTGATACTCGATTTCAATATCTGTATGTACAAAAAAGATACGATTTTGACTTGGGGTTTTTAGAGAGTGGGAAACAGCAGCTTTTTTTTCCCTTTGCATCACTTAACAACATAGACAAGTGCAACTGTTTAAATTTGAAGAAGGTAGACTGTTCTGATACCTGTTTTTTCATAGATTTTAGCATGTTTGTGGAGTGTAGTAAATTACTTTTCAACTGAGAGGAAGTTTCCCCCAAATGTAATTTATTTCCCCAAAATATAATGTTAGAATATAGTCAACTTGCAAAATGTGTTTCTTTATATATTTTATTTAAAGCCTATAATTATTTTTCTCCCCTTCAGACAGCCTGTTTTCGAGAAGAGAGAGATGTGTTAGTGAATGGAGATAACCAGTGGATCACAACATTACATTATGCTTTCCAGGATGAAAACTATTTAGTGAGTGTTGCTTTTATGGATATATGGATGGAAATGCAGATTCTGAGTTGTGGTTTGAGACAGAAATATAGTTTGGGTTTTTTGTTAATTTTGTGTACTGGACTATACAGACCACCTGAGGATTTATGATTTTGTGCATAAGACTCTGAAGGGTGGAGAGCGGTCAGTTTTAAAGTTCTGCTATAAATGTCTCAGTAATGCAGCTTTCTTTTCTAAATAACTTTGCATTTGTTGGTAAATCTTGGTCTCTCCGAATCTTCTTTCTTTATAATTGTCACTTGAGTTTAATTAAAACATAAAAGTGTGCTTCTAACATAAGCTTTCTATTTGACTTTAGTTTTTGCAATTAACGTTCTGATTACTCTTATTGTTAGAAATCAGGAGTAGCCCTGTTTTGAAACAATAGTTTGTGTTGACTGGTCTTTGCTCTGCATTTGAATCTAACAATTGCCTTAAATACCTCCCAGCTAGCTTTACACTTTATTAATGTGGACAGTGTAAATAATATAATATTTTATGTAATTCTGGTCTTAATAGTAAAAATATTTCAAAGAAAATATATATTCCACAACAGCCTTCTAGAAAATATCAGTAATACTGTTTTTCATTATTTTAATATGAGTGCGTCACTAGATCTGTAGGTGCTTTTTATTAAAATAAAAGAGAGGTGACCGGTAAAAAAAATAAATCTGTGTAGATCAAACAATGGATGTAGTTGAGCAATGGATGTAGTCGAGCAGCGGTTGTTCTTTACCTTGACTTTAGTAGTGCTTTTTGTACTGTCTGCCATAACATCACAATAGACAAGCTGACAAAATATGTGTTAAGTAAGAAACAGTGAGGTGAATTGAACACCGACCAAACCTACTGGGTTTAGGTGGTCATAATCAGTGACACAAAGTTCAGCTGGAGGCCAGTTAATGGTAGTGCGAGGGCTTGATGCTGAGGCTCACGTCTTCATTAATGGCCTGGACAGTGGGATTGGAGTGCACCCTTGGCAAGTTTGCAGATGATCATGAATCGCGAGAAACGGCTGATACGCCAGATGGCTGGGCTGTCATTCAGATGGACCTTGCAGACTGGAGAACTGGGCAGAAAGAAACCTCATGAAGTTCGGCAAAAGGAAGTGCAATGTCCTGCATCTGAGGAGCCTCTAGTACATGCTGGGAGCTGTAAGCTTGAGGTCCTGGTGGATAATGAGCTAACCATAAGCCAGCAGTGCCCTGTCGTAGCTAGGAAGGCCAAGGATATCCTAGGTTGCATTAGGAAAGATGTTACCACCACCAGGTGAGTGGAGGCCCTTCCTCTCTGCTCAGCCCTGGTATGACTGCAGCTCAAGTGTTGTGTTCAGTTCTGGCCTCTCCAGTGCGAAAGAGATGGAGCTACTGGAGCAAGTCCACTGCAAGACCAGAAAGTTGATTAAGGTATTGAAGCATTTTTCTTATGAGGAAAGACTGTGGCACAGACTGAAACACATCAAATTTTGTCTGAATACAAAACAATACTTTTTTATTGTGAGGGTGGTCAAATGCTGAAACAGGTTGCTTGGAGAGGTTGTGGAGTCTCAATCCTTAGAGATACTCAAAACCCAACTGGACACAGTGCTTGTCAGCCTGCAGTAGCTGAACCTGCTTGGGAAGATGGGGCAGGAGTAGGTGATTTTAAGAGGTCACTTCCAATGTAAATAATTCTGTGATTTAGAATTAAATGCCTATTTTAATGTCCCTAAGTCTATACTTTTTCTTTCTTTTGGAAGGATGATGCTCTTGCACAATAGTATTTTGAGAAGTATTTGAGACTTAAATGGATCTCTATGATTGTGTGCATTTAGAAAATATTTTTAAAGCTTTTTGTAAAAAAATCTTTGTAAGGAAAAGGATATGTGATGTTGGATGGGATGCAATCCATTGACTGAATTGTTTTATTAAAAGTTTAGTTGTTAAACTTAGCTTTGATACCTGTACACATGTTTAACTTCAAGTGCAAGACTTAATACTGTGAGTTACAGTTTAAATGCTGGCATATTTGAGGAGTTGAGAGTTTCCTTGTGATTAGGCTACTGTGCTGGTCTTGCAAAGTAGGAGGTGCAGAGTCCTGTGTTGTAAGAGCCAGAATTCCTTTATTTTAGAGACCTGCAGAGATCCAGCAGGAAGCAGCAGCTCTCTTGAGGGCAGCTGGTGTGACAACCACCTTGCCCTCCCTCAAAAGACAGCTCGAGGGAGTGCGGTGATCAGGGCGGACAAAGAGAGCGTGGTGTGTCAGCTAGGCTGTGGCGCAGCAGTTCGTGTGGCAGTTGGCAAGGAGGGGTGTGCAGGAGACCTGCCTCTCCAAAGAGGGCATTCTGCTGGCTGAGTGGGAGACCTGAGGTGCACAGAACACAGCACCTGAGCATGTTCTGTGGTCAAGGGCTCGTCCTACCTGACACTCTGGACAAAACGGTGGGCACTTGTCTGAGGGCAAAGGCTGCGGCTTCAGCTCCCTGTTGGAGGGACAGCACAGCAGGGCACAAGCAATCCAGGAGGTTCTTGGAATGAATGGATGATAACTTCCTTCTCCAAGTGACAGAAGATCCAACAAGGAGAGGTGCTGTGCTGGACCTTGTTCTCACCAGCAAGGAAGGGCTGATGTGGAACGTGAAGCTCAAAGAAAGCCTTGGCTGCAGTGACCATGAAATGGTGGAGTTGAAGATCCTTAGGGCAGCAAGAGCATGCACAGCAAACTCACCACCCTGGACTTCAGGAGAACAGACTTTGGCTTCTTCAGGGATCTGCTCGGCAGGGTACCAAGGGATAAAGCCCTGGAGGGGAGAGGGGCTTCCATAGGTACATTGGTGATAAAAGGAAGACTAGGGAGAATGCGGGTTGTCTCTGGAAGGAAACGGGAGCTCTGGTTACCCAGGATATGGGGAAGGCTGAGGTACTCAATGACATTTTTGCCTCAGTCTTTACTGGCAAGGGCTGAAGTCACATGGTCCAAGTCACAGAAGGCAAAGACAGGGACAGGGAGATCAAAGAACTGCTCACTGTAGGAGAGGATCAGGTGAGAGACTGTGTAAGGATGCTGAAGATGCACAAGGCCGTGGGATTTGATGAGATGCATCCACAGGTCGTGAGGGAACTGGCAGATGAAGTTGCTAAGCCACTATCCATCGTATTTGAGAAGTCCTGGCAGTCCTGTGAAGTCCCCACTGGCTGGAAAAGGGGAAACATAACTCCCATTTTTAAAAAAGGAGAAAAGTAAGATCTGGGGAACTGCAGGCTGGTCAGTCTCACCGCTATGCCTGGCAAGATCATGGAGCAGATCCTCCTGGAAACTCTGCTGAGTTGCATAGAAAATAATGAGGTGGTTGGTGACAGCCAACATGGCTTCACTTAAGGGCAAATCATGCCTGGCAAATTTGGTGGCCTTACACAATGGGTCTACCATGTTGGTGGATAAGGGAAGAGTAATTGACATCATCTGCGTGGACTCGTGCAAAGCATTTGAGACTGTCCTGCACGACACTCTTGTCTCTGAATTGGAGAGACATGGATTAGATGGATGGACCACTTGGTGGATAAGGATTTGGCTACATGTTTGCACTCAGTGGATTGTGGTGAACGGCTCCATGTCCAAGTGGAGACCAGTGATGAGTGGCATTCCTCCGGGGTCGGTATGAGGACCAGCGTTGTTTAACATCTTTGTCACAGACATAGACAGTGGGACTGAGGGCACTCTAAGCAAGTTTGTCGATGACAGCAAGCTGTGTGGCACAATCAACAACACTGGAGGGAAGGGATGTCATTCAGAGGGACCTGGAAAGGATTGGCAGGTGGGCCTGTGCCAACCTCATGAAGTTGAAGAGGGCCAAGTACAAGGTCCTGCACCTGGGTTTGGGCAATCCCAAGCACAAATACAGGCTGGGTGAAGAATGGACTGAGAGCAGCCTTGAAGAGAAGGACTTGGGGTGCTGGTGGATGAGCCAGCAATGTGTGCTTGCAGCGCAGAAAGCCAACCATATTCTGTGTTGCATCGAAACAAATATGACCAGCAGGTCAAGGGAGATGATTCTGCCCCTCTACTCCAGTCTCGTGAGATCTCACCCGGAGTTCTGCATTCAGTTCTCAGCACAGGAGGGACAGGGATCTGTTAGAGCGAGTCCAGAGGAGACCACCAAGACGATCTGAGGGCTGGAGCAGCTCCCATATGAAGACAGCTTGAGAGAGCTGGGCTTGTTCAGCCTTGAAGAGAAGGCTCTGGGGAGACCTTAGGGCAACCTGCCAGTACTTAAAGGGGGCCTGAAGGAAAGCTGGGGAGCAGCTCTTTATCAGGAAGTGCAGGGATGGGATGAGGGGTAGCAGTTTTAAGCTGAAAGAGAGGAGATTTAAATTAGACTTTAGGAAGAAATTTTTACCTGTGAGGGTGGGGAGGATCTGGAACCGGTTACCCAGAGAGATCATGGACTCCCCATCCCTGGAGGTGTTCAAGGCCAGGTTGGATGAGGCTTTGAGCAACCTGGTCTAGTGGAAGGTGTCCATGCACATGGCAGGGGAGGATTAGAACTGGATGATTAAGGTCCCTTCCAACCCAAATCATTCTGTGAAATGAAGAGAACTAATACCAAAAGTCCTTTTAAGTTGCTTTACCAAAATTTTAAAGAATTAATTTGTGATATACATTATTTCATCTTTAATAACTTTTTTTTGGATTCATTATACACTTACTATTAAGAGTCACTGCTTCAAATGTGGGTATATGCTGCCTTCTTGGATGCAGAGACTGGAACTCTAGGCAAAACTTACACATACTACATAGTTTAGTGGGAAACTGTTCTAATTAGTCTGTCCACAATGATGTTTGAAAGTGATTTCATAGCAGTGGATATTAATTTAGATTGCTTATAATTAGGTTATCAGTTATCACTAGTTTAATTTTTTCCTTTTCCCCATTTGCCCTTCCAGTTGCTGTTCCACAATTAAAAAAAACTAAACTGCTATAAGAAATTATTAATTGTGAATTTCCCACTTTGCCTAAGTTTACGTTTTCCGGTCATTTTGACCATGTCTATAATGGAAGCAGCATTTTTGTTCTGTCATAATATAGTAAAATAGAGAAGGGTTCTGATCTCTTTAAATCGTTGCACCTGATTCAATGGTAAGCAGGTTTTATTTTTTCATCAATAAATCAGAAATCAAGTGTATTTTCTCTATCAGTTCAATTAGAGAAGGTGACACCTTCCACTGGATGTTAACATTGTGTGCAATGTCAACAATATCTGGAATTGTACTGGGAGCTACTGCAAATGTCTTAATCTTTGCCTTAATCTGAGTAGTCTAAAAACTTTACTCTCCAAAATTGTTTAATGGGAAAAGAAGATGGTAGGAAAAAAAGGAAAGAGAAGCCTGGGAAAGGGTTTTTATAAGAGAATCCAGAGTATTTCAGTATTTTATGTTTGATGATGGGACAATGGATGAAGGAAGCTAATACATTTTTGTTATGAGGCTTACTGTATTTGGGGAGGTATAAATATGAAAAATATTTAAGTACATTAAATATTACAATGAGGCTGAACCAACTGCTTTTTTCAGAACATCTAGGCATGTTGTTTAGCTTTTTTAGTGCCCATAATAATTTCTGCGATAAATTAGAGTTTATGCTTAAATTATGTTTTAGTCTCTGATTCACTCAATAAATTGTTTCTCCCCCCATGTTTTCTTATTGTTCCCGCTCCATAGTACCTGGTTATGGATTACTATGTTGGAGGAGACCTGCTTACGTTGCTCAGCAAATTTGAGGACAGACTACCTGAAGATATGGCTCGTTTTTATTTGGCTGAAATGGTGATAGCTATCGATTCAGTTCATCAGTTGCATTATGTTCACAGGTAAGTAATTTGAGCTTCAAATTATTTTTGGAATGATGGGAGGTTACTTGATGGTGTGAAAATGATTCCCATTAAAGAGTTTAAGCTAGTAGTTGCTATAATAGTAAGCAGGATAGAGCAGACCTGCCTACATGTTGTGGTTTTTTGAGAACTGTTGCTGACCTTGCACTGTATGGTGAGAGACATGAATGAATATCTGAATGCACGTAATTAATCTTGCACACTGACATGGTTCAAAGTTAATGATCCATTATTTGTAAAAGCAAAATTGGAAACCTGTTTGTGAAACTTTGAACAGGTTTATTGAAGAGTCAGAGTCTGTTTATTAATTTACTTGTTCAATCAGTATGGAAGTCGAAAACACAGCATTATGTGGTCTGTCTTGGATTTTATTCACCATTTTCTTTTGGACTTAATGAAACTATCTTTAAAATGAAGTGAAGACATTTTCCTAAATAAGTGGAAATACTTAAATTGTGGTACTTATCTTTGCCTTTTTATATAAAAATGAAAGTTCTGTTCAAAGGAAAATATTAAGTTGTTTGTCTCTAACTTTTCTGGAGGCCGTGATTGACTTTTCCACAAAGCTAGAGTCATCATTTCTACAATGTATCATACTTGCCTGACTTCTACGTTAGTTATTTTATGCAGAGCAAAAGATCACCTTACAAGAGGCAGAATTTTCAAATGCACTCAGTAGATGTACTTTGCTCTGACAGAAATCAGGTCAGCTCTCACTTGTTTGAGCTGAAATCACTTAAGTTGGCAGAATGAGCTTATTTGATACATCCATCTATCACCCATAATCATAGTCTGTCGTGGTGTCTTAGTTTGGATGAAAAAAACCCAAACCAACCAAAATATGCTCAAGTGATTTTAATCAGAGATTGTGAGATTGTGCAGAATAGATAACAGCTACAAGTGTATGTGTGCACAGAACAAAGTCAACAACAAGTGCAATTGAGATGCTAATACGGATCGAGTCCTGTACCCGAGCTCTGGTGGTGCCATCACTTTAAGCTGCAGCTCCACTCCGGGCAGCCTCCTCCTCAGCGCCGATCCAAATGGTTGTCGATGACACTCGCACTCACACACACACAGAGGGAAAGGAAAATAAAGATAGGGAGATAGAGAATCTAGCGATGCAAGCAGAGATAGCAAAGCGCGACTATCTCTATGCAGCAAGTTGGAGAAAGAGGCAGAGACCGGCAAATAGCCAGTGAAAGGAATGTCCAGGCAAACGGGACACAACCTCTGCCCCGGTCTCCCCGGAAACGGCCCCTTCCCCCCGCCCCCCCCGACCAGCAAAGGAAGAAAAATTTCCCTGAAAGAAAAAACAAATTAAAAAAACCCAAACCCAAACCAACCTGAAGCTATAACATTATCCACCCCGAATTTTTCTTCCATGCCCACACCTCATATCAAACTTAAACTTAACATATCCAAAGACAAGGTCCCCTTGAGGTATACATCGTGTTTGTCCATCCTCTTGCATTACCCACCAGGTACAACCAGATCCTTGAGCAAACAATCCTACGAATGGGCTTGCCTTTGCTTGAGACAGGCTTAACCCAGACGGCTTTCCCTAACATACCTCTCAGATGGATCACAGGGACTTCATCTCCATATACAGTGTGAAGTGATTCTGATTGGGCAGGGCCTCTAGTATTGACCAGCCATGTAGCCTTTGCTAGATGCTGATCCCAGTGTTTAAAAGTCCTTCCACCTAACGCCCTCAAAGTGGTTTTTAGCAATCCATTGCACTGTTCAACCTTCCCGGCAGTTGGTGCATGGTAGGGGATATGGTACACCCACTCAATGCCGTGCTCCTTTGCCCAGGTGGTAACTAAGCTGTTCTTGAAATGAGTTCCATTATCTGACTCAATCAGCTCTGGAGTGCCATGTCGCCACAAGACTTGCTTTTCCAGGCCTAGGATGGTGTTCCGAGCAGTGGCGTGAGGCACTGGGTATGTCTCCAACCACCCGGTAGTTACTTCCACCATGGTGAGCACATAGCGCTAACCTTGGCAGGTCTGCGGCAGGGTGATATAATCAACCTGCCAGGCCTCTCCATATTTATACTTATCCCAGCGTCCACCATACCATAAAGGTTTCACTGTCTTAGCCTGTTTGATGGCAGCACATGTCTCACAGTCATGGATAACCTGGGAGATAATGTCCATGGTTACATTCACCCCTCGGTCACGTGCCCATTTATAGGTGGCATCTCTGCCCTGATGGCCTGAGGCATCATGGGCCCATCGAGCCAGGAAGAGTTCTCCTTTATGCTGCCAATCCAGATCTATCTGTGACACCTTCACTTGTGCATCCACATGGCGGACTCTCACAATCAACTTCTCCACTTGGGCAGTGATATCTTGCCATATATCTGCAGCCCAGATGGGTTTCCGTCTGCGTTCCCAGTTGGCTTTCTTCCATCAATCTAACCATCCCCACAGTGCATTTGCCACCATCCATGAGGCAGTATAAAGGTAAAGTCTTGGCCAATTCTCTCGTTCGGCAATGTTCAGAGCCAGTTGGACAGCTTTAAGCTTTGCGAATTGACTTGACCCTCCTTCACCCTCAATAGCTTCCACAACTTGTCGTATGGAGCTCCACACGGCTGGTTTCCATTTTCGATTTGTCCCGACGATACGACAGGAACCATCAGTGAAAAGCGTATAGTGTGTTTCTTCTTTTGGCAATTGATTGTATGGTGGCGCTTCCTCTGCCCGTGTTACCTGTTCTTCTTCCTCTGCTAAACCAAAGTTCTCACCTTCAGGCCAGTTTGTAATAATCTCCAGGATCCCAGGACGATTTAGTTTTCCCATACAGGCACGTTGTGTGATCAGAGCAGCCCAATTGCTCCAGGTAGCATCAGTAGCATGATGTGTGGGGGCTGTCTGTCCACTGAACATCCACCTTAGCACTGGTAATAGGGGTCCCAGGAGGAGCTGAGTTTCTGTTCCAATTACCTCTGAGGCAGCTTGAACTCCTTCATAAGCAGCTAAGATCTCTTTCTCTGTCAGGGTGTATTTGGCTTCAGATCCCCTGTAGCCTCGACTGCAGAATCCTAGCGGTCAACCTCGAGTTTCACAAGGCATTTTCTGCCAAAGGCTCTATGAAAGACCGTTATTCCCAGCTGCAGAGTAGAGAACGTTCTTCACATCTGGTCCTGTCCTGACTGGTCCAACGGCTACAGCATGAGCAATCTCCCTCTTAATCTGCTCAAAAGCTCGCTGTGGTTCAGGGCACCAGTGGAAATCTTTCTTCTTATGGGTTACCAAGTAGAGAGGGCTTACGATCTGACTGTATTCCGGGATATGCATCGTCCGGAAACCTATGTCACCCAGAAAGGCTTGTGTTTCCTTCTTGCTGGTCAGCAGAGACATTGCTGTAATCTTATTAATAACTTCTGTTGGAATTTGGTGAGGTCCATCTCGCCACTTCACCCCCAGGAACTGGATTTCCTGGGAAGGCCCCTCAACTTTACTCCGTTTGATAGCAAAACCATCTCCCAGAAGAATCTGAATGACTTTCTTTCCTTTCTCAAAAACCTCTCCTGCTGTGTCCCCCCACATGATGATGTCATCGATGTACTGCAGATGTTCTGGAGCCTCACCGTTCTCTAGTGCTTCGTGAATCAGTCCATGACAAATGGTGGGACTACATTTCCACCCCTGGGGCAATCGGTTCCAGGTGTATTGCACGCCCCTCCAGGTGAAAGCAGACTGCGGCCTGCACTCTGCAGCTAGGGGAATGGAGAAGAACACATTAGCAATGTCAATCGTGGCGTACCACTTCGCTGCCTTGGATTCCAGTTCATACTGGAGTTCCAACATGTCTGGCACAGCGGCGCTCAGCGGTGGGGTAACCTCATTCAAGCCATGATAGTCCACTGTCAATCTCCATTCTCTATCAGACTTACGCACAGGCCAGATGGGGCTATTGAAGGGTGAGTGAGTCTTACTGATCATCCCTTGGCTCTCCAGTTCTCAGATCATCTTATGGATGGGGATCACAGAATCACGATTTGTTCGATATTGTTGACGATGCACTGTTGTGGTGGCAATTGACACTCGTTTTTTCTCAGTTTTCACCAATCCGACAGCAGAAGGACTTTCTGAGAGACCCGGCAATAACTTTAACTGTTCAATCTATTCTGTTTCTACAGCAGCTCTTCCAAAAGCCCACTTCCGATCCTTCCAAAAGCCCCTTCAGATCCTTGAAATATCCATACCTAAGGTAGTCGATTCCCAGGATACATGGGACAGTCGGACCACTTACAGTAGAGTGTTTTTGCCAATCTCTACCAGTCAAGCTTACTTCAGCTTCTAACACAGTCAGTTCTTGAGACCCTCCTGTCACACCAGAAGTAGCAATTGTTTCTGAGCCCACATGTCCTGATGGTATTAATGTACGCTGAGCACCAGTATCCACCAGAGCCTTTTGTATTTTTGTGGGTTTGATGTGCCAGGCCACCGGATCCACACAGTCCAATAGACACGATTATCCCCTGCCTCTACTTGGCTAGAGGCAGGGCCCCTCTAACACTGGTTTTCATTATAACAACCACAGCTCTCTCCTGATGGATGCATTCTAGATGTTCCCTCTAGTGGGTCAGATCCTTGTGGAACTGGCACTGCACTTACTTTTGCTGATTTTCTTCTCTCTTTGTCCTTCAAATCCTGTACCCGGGCTGCCAAGGCATAGGTAGGTTTCCTGTCCGATTGTCCCATATCCTCTCCACGGTCAACCAGAAAATACCACAAATCGGTTCTGTCCTCTCGTTCTAGCTGTCCTCTCGTTCTAGCTGGAAGGCGTCTGACTGTGGCTCCAGAAGTTTTAATTCGTACTGGTGCCACTTGAAGACTTTGAATACTGTCCTTGATCTCTTCCTTAAATTTCCTAATCTCTTCCTTCTGCTCATCCCTAAAATTCTTCTGTTCTTTGTTGATGTTCTGAACCACTGTCTCCACTGCAGCGATACGGGCCTGCACTGGACCTTGGATTATTTTCTCATATGTTCTGAGTTTATTCACTGCAACACCTACTGTATCTTGGTCATCTACCGAGTGCAGGAACGCCAAGTGATGGGAGTATACACTTGGTGCCCGGTATGAGAGGTTCCACCACATCTCCGGTGTACACCTAACCTTATCTGGATCATTGAGGGGTTGCCCTTCCCTTCCATAAAGTATTTCTAGTAGTGCCATCTCCCTCAAGCGCAGAATTCCTTCTTCCATAGTCCTCCAAGATGACTTCAGATGATGTGCCTGCAAGATATCCTTGTAGGCACACCTTTCTCTTACACTGGCTAAAAGTCGTGTCCAGGGTGAAAGGGGTCTTGGTTCCCTCACAAATGCCTGTTCGATACCTGCATCTCAAGCCAGAGCCTTTAAATACCTGGCTTCATGATCATCGACTTGTAAGCTTTCTTCCAGAAGATCCCAAACTGGGATCATCTGAGTCAGGATAGGCTCATCTGGCTTTCGAGTAATGTCCTTCTGCAAGTTGCGAGGGTTGTCATATGAGACGGACTCAGTGACAATCTCTGGTTCTGGGTCTGCAGTCTGTGAAGGACCCACTTCCCCATCCTCATCCACCGAACAAGCCGACTTGGTCTTGTATTTTCTTTTCTGGATAGGGGCAACTTTCAGCCCTGATTGTTCTTTAGGTTTAACTACGTCTGGAGCTATGATGATATCACACATTTTGCTCTCTCTTTTAATAATTTCCTGGGGATGCTTCTGGGTGCATTCCCTACCAACCTTGTCCCTAGCTTCATACACAAGATGGACACTAATGAAACCAACTTGCAGACAAATAACCAAGAGTAGGATATAAAGCAGGATATCCTTGATGTCTAGCAAGAGGTAAAGTTTCTCAAAGGCTGTTGTAGCAAACCTGAGAGATGACTGAATAAAAATTTGAGATGAGACACTCTCCTGTGTCCCTCCCTGAGGATAAGTATCATTATCATTAACCCCCCAGAGATAACAACTTAGGCTGGTACAGAAGTACAACCTTGAAAACATATTCCAGATGATACCAACAGGCACTGAATCCATGACACTATAGACCCAAAACAAGAATTCAATAACAATTACAGCCATCTGGGTCTTACTGGCTGATGCACTGAGATGAATTAAACCTGCGAGACCTTTTGGCATGGTTCTATACCAACAAAAAGCAAAAATATAATACAGAATGATCTATATGGACCCCAAACTCACAACACATATCATGATGCTAAGAACTGTTATCTTTCTTCTCCCCATACGGGCCACCAAAACCAGTGTCTTAGTTTGGATGAAAAAACCAAACCAACCAAAATATGCTCAAGTGATTTTAATCAGAGATTGTGAGATTGTACAGAACAGATAACAGTTCTCTGCTATAAGTGTATGTGTGCACAGAACAGAACAAAGCCAACAACAAGTGCGATTAAGTTGTTAATATGGATTGAGTCCCGTACCCGAGCTCTGGTGGTGCCGTCACTTTGAGCTGCAGCTCCGCTCTGGGCAGCCCTGGCGTGGGGCGCACAACTTCTCCCAGGCTGCAGCTCCACTCCAGGCAGCCTCCTCCTCAGTGCCGATCCAGATGGTTATCGATCACACTCGCACTCAAACACACAGAGGGAAAGGAAAATAAAGATAGGGAGATAGAGAATCTAGCGATGCAAGCAGAGATAGCAAAGCGCGACTATTCTCTATGCAGCAAGTTGGAGAAAGAGGTGGAGACCGGCAAATAGCCAGTGAAAGGAATGTCCAGGCAAACGGGACACAACCTCTGCCCCGGTCTCCCCGGAAACGGCCCCTTCCCCCCCCCCCCCCCCAGCAAAGGAAGAAAAAATTCCCTGAAAGAAAAAAAATTTAAAAAAACCAAAACAAAAAACCAAACAAAACAAAACAAAACAAAAACCCCAAAAAAACCAAAAGGTGTATTGTGATTGGTTTTGGTTTCTTACTGGGTTGTGGTTGGTTTCCTTCATGAAAGACTTGTAGCAAGCAGTGCTTCAAGGTAGGGTGGTGCTTAGCTGCAAATTGTTATGCTGGAATATAGTGATGTCTGCTAGTTCTGTTGAAGAACTGTGTGTATCTGTGAAAAAGAACCCTTTGTGATAACACTTTGTGAAAAGCCCTGAGCAGAGTATTTTCATTAAGCAATTTTCTTGAAGTTTGAACATTTTGAACTGTGTTATTTCTGAGAAACTGTTTCGTAACTTAGGACCTGGTTTTGTAGTCTAGTTAATTTGGATCAAACTTTTAAAATGTGGTTGTGGGTAAACTGTTCAGCTGCTGTCTCCTTTTACCAGATGGACAGTACTTCATGTACTACATAAACTACTGTATTTTACCCAATAAGGCTGCATGTGTAGTGGTAACTCTTCCCAGAAGAACAGATGCTCACCATCTCTACTGTTTCCTCCAAACAAATCAAAACATTTATAGTTCAGCACTATTAGTATAATATGCAGCAGATGTGATGTTTTCATCTTCAAATACTGACCCCGTGATGAAATAGATGTCAATGTAAAATTTTGATAGAAAATTTTGATAGAAAATAAAATATTGCAGTTCAAACCAAAATGCTAATTATGGCATCTTGGCCTGTGTCAGACACGGCGTGGCCAGCAGGAGCAGGGAGGTGATTGTGCCCCTGTGCTCAGCGCTGGTGAGGCCAGACCTTGAGTGCTGGGTTCAGTTTTGGGCCCCTCACTCCAAGAAGGACACTGAGGGGCTGGAGCACATGCAGAGAAGGCAACGAGGCTGGGGAGGGGGCTGGAGAATGAGCCCTACGAGGAGTGGCTGAGGGAGCTGGGGTTGTTTAGCCTGGAGAAGAGGAGGCTGAGGGGAGACCTCATCACTGCCTACAACTGCCTGAAAGGAGGCTGTGACGGGGTGGGTGCTGGGCTCTTCTCACAAGTGAAAGAGGTAATGGCCACAAGTTGTGCCAGGGGAGGTTTAGACTGGACATGGGGAAGAATTTTTTCACTGAAAGGGTGGTCAGGGGTTGGCACAGCTGCCCAGGGAGGTGGTGGAGTCGCCATCCCTGGAGGTGTTTAAAAAACGGGTGGATGAGTTCCTTAGGGACCGGGTTTAGTAAGGGGACAGGTACAGTTGGATTCAATGATCTCAGAGGTCTTTTCCAACCAAATGATTCTATGATATTTATTATTACGAATGTTTAACGAAAAAAGCTCCTATACATTCCCTACTGTTTGTTGTTTTATATGTGGCTTTGCCAGTGAGATTTCCATGCTTATAAAGTTCTAAATGCCACTTTGGCATTTTGTCATTAATACTGCTGTAATACAGTGCCTGTTTTTAAAGGGATGTTTTGCATATATAAATATAGGCAGCATTTGAGCATATGTTAATGATCAACCTTTGAAATGAGACCTGTTCCACTGCTGGTTTTATTTAGGATGTTTGCAACTGATAAACGAAAAGAAAGGAACAGAAAACACAGAATCCAAATGCTCCTAGTGCTTTTTTCCCGGAGGTTTAATTGTGGTGGCCACATCCTTTTTTAGAGTGCGTTGCACATGGGAAAGGACATAGGATTAGAAGGAGGAAAATACTGCTGAAAGATGGCTTCTGTAGCAGTGGTATTTCAGATGAATAGCCAATACGCATCAGGATTTGATCTGAGTTGTGGCTAGTGAACTAGAAATCGTGCTGTAGGCATGTTTCATTCAAGACCTTTTTTCTTACAATGAGAGAGCAGAATGTTTTGGTTTGTTTCCTTTTAGTGCTCCAGTTCTTTCAGGGAAGATTTTAATATTCATCATACATAGTGTTGTACTTCCTAGTTTTCTTATACTCTAAATATTTTTCTATATTTTAAAAACTGTATTTCTGTGTTTATTCTCAGTAATTCTTGTTCCTTTACTCACTTTTCTGTTGTCAGTTAGTTTTGTTTGGGAGTGATACTGATAGCAGTGGTAGTTGATGTGCAGAGCAGTCCTATATCGAATGCAAGTCACTTTCCTTTCCTTAAAGTATATTTGTCAAGATTCTCAAACATCAAATACAAGACAATTCAACATTAGTTAAATGGAATTGCTGCAACTGTATTTCAGGTTTTGGAGTTCTGAACTTGAATGCTGTTTTTGCACTAGCATTGTGGGATTACAGGATGTATTGATAGTGGAAAGGAGATAAAAATCTAGGTATTATTAGAATTGTGCAGAGATATTGCATGACGTTTTCAAAACTATCTCCTGATACCTACTGAATTAAAAAGGAGCAAAGTTGCTAGCTGAAAATAACATCAATACTACTGGTTTTAGTATAATCTTATTTTTTTTCTGGTTTTATCCTACTTTTAGTTTAAATAAATATATAATATAATGTTTTTGAGGTAACATCAATCATAACATAAAACTTAATCAATTTCTATGAACAAATCATATTTTACCTGATATTTAAATTAAGAATGAGAATGTTAATAAAAGGCATTTTCTTTAACGTGTATCCTAGCTTCTGCTGTTGTTATTAACGCACCAGCGCTGGCATTACCAAATGACAATGACAGATCCAAGATTAGCTTTAGAAAGAAAACTTCAGTTAAGTGAAGTATACGTGCAGCTGTTCACAGTGGGGAAGAAAGGACATACATGTATCTCTTAAAAATGCACAGCTTCCTTGGGAGTTCATGTAAAGCTCATACCTACAACTGACACCTTAAATTACTTATTTGTACTAATGAAATGATGCGTCCTTGTAGGCCAAGGTTAAATATTGTCTTGTACCAGTTTTCTGCAAACTGTAGTATCACACATGGTAAAATTTTATGTTTATTAGAGGTCAACATCAGTTTGGGTTTTATAGAGTTGTAGCACGTCATGCATATTGTGTTACCTCAAACGTAAAATTTGTTTTTCCTACAACTTGAGACAATAACTCCTTTTATTTTATTAGTGACCCAGGATTTATCTCCATTTTATGGAAGGTGGAAACTGAGGTGTAAAATATTTGGTTTTGTGTAAATCCTTTTAAATAAAAAAGACTTTAGAAGGCCACTGGAGGAAACTTCCCCTGAACATTGCAGGAAATACCCTCTGGACACATATTAGTTATTGGCACAGTGAGTGTGCCACTAGTGGCTTTACATGTCCCTTCAGTTTTGCAGCTGCTTTTTCCATCTTCTGAGACAGACCTTACTTTAGAAAGGGTGCACCTAAGTCTCTCTGTCTTAAAATTCATTTGGGACATTCCGTCATAGAACCATAGTATGGCTTGTTTTGGAAAGGATCACAAAGGTAATTTAGTCCAACCCCCCTACAGTGAGCAGGGACATCTTCCAATAGATCAGATTGCTCAGAGCCCCATCCAACCTGACCTTGAATGTTTCCAGGGATGGGGCATCTGCCACCTCTCTGCACAACCTGTTCCAGTGTTTCACCACTCTCAGCATAGAAAAAGTCTTCCTTCTATCTAGCCTAAACCTCTCCTTTTCTTAGTTTAAAACCATTACCCCCTGTCCTATTGCTGCAGGCCTGCTAAAAAGGTTTCTCCGCCCACTTTTAAGTATAGAAAGTCTCCTCTGAGTCTTCTCCAAGTTGAACAAGTCCAGCTCTCTCAGCCTGTCTTCACAGGGAGGTGTTCCAGGCCTTTGGTCATTTTGGTGGCCTCCTCTGGACCCAACAGGTCCATGTCTTTCCTCTGCTGAGGGCTCCACAGCTGGACGCAGGACTCAGCTGAGGTCTCACCAGAGCAGAGTAGAGGGGCAGAATCGCCTCCCTCGTCCTGCTGGCAACGCGTCTTTCGATGCAGCCCAAGATACGATTGGCCTCCTGGGCTGCGAGCGCACATTGCCGGCTCATGTTGAGCTTCTGATCCACCAGGACCCCCAGGTTCTTCTCTGCAGGGCTGCTCTCAATCACATCGTCCCCCAGCCCGTATTGAAACTGCAGGTTGCCCCAACCCAGGTGCAGGACCTTGCACTTTGCCTTGTTGAGCCTCCGAAGGTTTTCACAAGCTCACTTCTCCAGATTGTCAGGATCCCTCTGGATGGCATCTCTTCCCTCCAGCGTGTTGACCACCCCACACAGCTTGTCCCTGAGGGACACCACTTGTCACTGATCTCCATTTGGACATTGAACCGTCAACAACTACCCTCTCATGCAACCAATTCCTTATCGACCAAACAGTCCATCTATCAAACCTGTATCTCTCCAATTTAAAGAAAGGGATGTTGTGGGAGACTTTGTCAAAGGCCTTAGAGAAGTCCAGATAAGATGGCATCCATGGGTCTTCCCTTGTCCACTGATGCAGTCACTCCCTCGCAGAAGGCCACTAGGTGGGTGAGGCAGGACTTGCCCTTGGAGAAGCCATGCTGACTGTCTTGAATCACCTCCTTGTACTCATAGCTTCCAGGAGGATCTCTTCCACGATCTTGCCTGGCACAGAGGTGATGCTGACGGGTCGATAGTTCCCAGGGTCCTCCTTTGTACCCTTTTTAAAAATGCTGGTCTCTTGCCTTTCTTGCCAGATGTCTTGCACCTGGGAATGGAGAGCTCTTGCACTCTATGGAAAGCATCCTTAAAGATCTGCCAGCTCTGCTCTGCTCCCTTGACCCTGAGGGCAGTTTCCCAGGGGATTCTATCAACCAACTCCTTGAAGAGCTGGAATCTTGCTTTCCTAAAACTCATGGTCCTGACTTTACTCTTCGCCTGACCCATATTCCTCAGGACCGTTAACTCCACCAGTCTGTGATCGCTACGTCCCACGCAGCCTCCAACCTTGACATCCCCAATTAGCTCACTCACATTGGTGATCACCAGGTCACGTCATGCGTCTCCCCTGGTAGGGGTGTCTATTATTACCTGGCTTAGAAAGTTGTCTTCACTGCATTCCAGGAGTCTCCTGGATTCCCTATAGCTCACCAGGCTACTCTTCCAGCAGGTGTCTGGGTGGTTGAAGTTCCCCAGCAGGACAAAAGCCTGCGAGAGCAATGCCTTCTGTAGCTGGAGTGAGAAGCCTTCATCAATCACCTCCTCTTGACCAGGCGGCCTGTAGCAGAGTCCAAGCACTCGATTCCCTTTGTTGCCTCAGTCTCTGACTTCTAGCCATAGACTTTCAACCTGTTCATGGCTAGTCTTCAGAGCCAACTTTTGACATAGTGGACAACTCCTCCCTCCCTCCCTCCCTCCCTTCCTCCCTCCCTCCCTCCCTCCCTCCTTCCTTCCTTCCTTCCTTCCTCCCTTCCTCCCTTCCTCCCTTCCTCCCTTCCTCCCTTCCTCCCTTCCTCCCTTCCTTCCTTCCTTCCTTCCTGCATTCCTGCATTCCTTCCTGCATTCCTTCCTGCATTCCTGCATTCCTTCCTGCATTCCTTCCTTCCTTCCTTCCTGCATTCCTGCATTCCTTCCTTCCTGCATTCCTGCATTCCTTCCTTCCTGCATTCCTGCATTCCTGCATTCCTGCATTCCAGTCATGGCATTCATGCCACCAAGTTTCAGTAATGGCAACCAGGTCGTACCTTTCCAGCAGCACGGTAGCTTCCAGCTCCTCTTGTTTGCTGCCCAGAATGGAAAAGAAAATAACCTGTGCTCTTGATTCCTTCACTAACTGTCCCAAGGCCCTGAAGTCTATTTTGATTGCCCTCAGATACCTGTTGCAGCGTCGTCACTACCCAAAGTGCAGTAGTAGGTACTAGAGAACTCTTAAGTATTAATGTACTCAAGTAGTCTTCACTTTGTTTCTCCATCAGTTTTTTCTGTGCAGGGTTGCTCAGTACTTTAATGCAGAGCAAATGTGCAGCTAGGAAGCATTCCACATTTAGGCTCATGATTCCCCAGACCACTGCAAAAATATTTATTTAAAATAGTTCTCATATACTGGCACATACTCATATTAAACAGTCATCTTCTTCTACTGAATGGTAAGAGAATACTCATCTTCTTACTAAGAAAATATTTTAGGAGAATAATGAAACACCTATGTTCAATTATTATTTTTGTTGGTTAAGTTTGTGGGAGGACAGTTAAGACTACAGGGAAAGCTCTCAAGTTACGTCGTTTCAGATGTCACCTTTGCATGTGAAAAGATAGACATGCAAACCATAGAAACCTGCTTCCATAACACATACAAGATTACAGTTAACTTGATGAGTGTGTTTCTAGGTTTCTAGTTGCCGCTGTCTTTTAGTCTGAAGATTTTAGCATTTTTAACTACCATATGCATCTTCGTTTTCTTCTCTTTTATTTTCTTTATTAATTTCCAAAATTTAAGTTGGGCTTCACTGGAACATAAAATGTAGAGCAGCAGAATTCTATGTGGAAGTGATGTTCTTTCTGAGAAATACTGAACATGAGGGAATAAGTGTGTTAGAGTGATAAAAGAACTATATTCCCTCTCAAGCAGCCACTTCTTTGCACGTAACAAGATACTATTTGTTCTCAGTAAAATTCATCCTAGGGACGTATTTGAAATATTTACTGTACTTAGCAGGCAGCTGAAATCTGGGATTCTTTCTATGGTTCATTTCACTTTCAACTGTAATTTTCAGTGCCAGCATATCCATTTTTGACTTGCCGAATAAGTGGTTTTCTATCTTCTGGGTGTATCCCATCTTTCCTGATTGCTGATTTGCTTAAGGGGGAAATCGAGGGGTGGAAGGCACATCCTAGGGAGTTAGCTGCATTGTGTGGTATGTCTCAGTTGAGCTGGCACAAGGATGAGCCAAGTGCTCTGGCCTTTGGTAAACTATAATTGTGGATTTAAAGGAAAGCAACAACATATTTTAAGTATTTACCAAGCTTTGTGCACAACTTTCTGTTGCACACACATGAAGATATCCTTACAAAGTTCTTAGAGTGAAGGAAACAGAAAAATAGAAAATAAGGAAGAAATAACACAAGATGATTTTGATAATCTACTGAAAATGTATTACTTTCAAGTGTTGAATGGTTTAGTTTTACATGGAAAGCAGCAGGACAGAAAGTTATTTTAGTATTTGGGGAGCTGGTGCTTCCTTACATGGTATTCCTTTACAGAGGTAGGAGAGCTCCGTAAGTCTAGGCTCTTGTGTTTCCTTTCCACTTCTCTGCTGAGGAAAGGCTAGAAACAAAGATTGTCTTTACAGACCCAGGGCTTTCAATTTGCCTTGTGACCCTATATGCTATAAATGCCAGCAGCTGCTCCCATAGTACCCCCTCAGGGTGGCATTTGATTTGCAGTGAGGACTGTAGGAGGTTAATGCAGTTTGACTCGAATTTATTGGTAGGATTTCCAAAGGAGCCTGTGATGAACTAGAAGTGTTTTGAAGTAAAAGACCCATATATGTTTGGAGTGCCAAGAACTAGTGAATCAAACTGACAGAAGACAAATAGTTTCTTACAGTATTGTATCTAGTGAGAGTGTTAATTTAAGTGAAAACTGTGTAATGAGTATCTAGTTGAGCACAGACCTACATTGTCTGATATTAATGCAGAAGGAATTAGAAACCCTGCCTCTAGAGTTTTAAGCAACAGTAGCGGTCAGTAGTCCTTTCATCAGAGGGGAATTTACAAATGTATCCTTCAGCCTTTTTTAATTCGATTGTTCCTCTCTCCCCAAGACCCAAGCTCCAAACATCCCTACTGCTCTGCTGAAACAAAGGTTTGTGGGTTTGTGCTGTGAAATGAATGAGGACACCAGTCCAACTTTAACTAAGCTGGGTCAGTTCTCCAGTTTCTTCGATGAAGGAGAATAGGAGAAGATCATTGTAAAGTGGTCTTTCCAATAAAATCTATGTTCATCACATTGTGGTTGGGTTTTTTCGCTACATCCACTGAGAGGTACTTGAGATACATGACTATTTATTCAACTCTATGATTTTAAAGGAAAAGAGACACCAGAAGCTGTTGCAGCTGGGGTATCTTGAATGTAGTTAGCCAAAAAACCTTCAGAAATAAACCTTTCACCTTTCATGTGTGATATCTACCTCCTAAGGAAATTCTTGATTATTGCCAGCTGAGGAAGGCCAGCAAGACAATGCGTGCAGCCCTCCATTCTTTCTGATGAGCCCCCACCAGTCCTTTCACTAGACAATTACACCTTTATTAGCAAGAAGACTCATAGGAAAAGGAGGAATGTGTAGGTGGAGCTTTTTTCTTTTTTCAGTGTAGATTGGTGTATCTTCTGTGTTCGGTTCCTTGAAAGACAGGTGCATGTGAGCACTCTTTCAGGTGGTATATAATCCTGTTTAGATAGGAGCTGGATGTGGTTGTCATTAAACAGAAGTATATAAACCCTCTTAAAACAGGAAATGAAAATGAGAGAGACAGACAAGAAATAAAGTTTGAATGAAAAGTACCCTTTTTAACCTTGTACCTTAATGGGAATACTCTAAATGCTAAAAGTCTTGTTAAAAAAAAGCCCTGGCATTGCCTTCCAAGTAATAATGTTTATAGCAAGGTTCAGGGGATGCTAAATGGGATGGGGATCTTTCTAGGAGTTACTGCTGCTTCTAGCATAAAGATTTGGTCTGCTGCTATGCTGTTTACAGGACAGGAAGTCCATGTTAGGACTGTCACAGCTTTGGTATGAGACCTGTTTCAATGTCATGAATCATAGAATCATAAGGCTGGAAGAGACCTCTGAGATCACCGAGTCCAGCCGTGCCTGTCTACCTACTAAACCCTGTACCTAAGGAACTCATCTAGCCAATTTTTAAGCACCTCCAGGGATGGCGACTCCACCACCTCCCTGGACAGCTGCGCCAATCCCTGACCACCCTTTCAGTGAAGAAATTCTTCCCAATGTCCAGTCTAAACCTCCCCTGGTGCAACTTGCAGCCATTCCCTCTTGTCCCATCGCTGTCACTTGTGAGAAGAGCCCAGCACCCACCCCGTCACAGCCTCCTTTCAGGCAGTTGTAGGCAGTGATGAGGTCTCCCCTCAGCCTCCTCTTCTCCAGGCTAAACAACCCCAGCTCCCTCAGCCACTCCTCGTAGGGCTCATTCTCCAGCCCGCTCCCCAGCCTCGTTGCCTTCTCTGGACGCACTCCAGCACCTCAATGTCCTTCTTGGAGTGAGGGGCCTAAAACTGAACCCGACACTCGAGGTGCGGCCTCACCAGCACTGAGCACAGGGGCACAATCACCCCCCTGCTCCTGCTGGCCACGCTGTGTCTGACACAAGCCCAGATGCCATTGGCCCTCTTGGCCACCTGGGCCACTGCTGGCTCATGTTCAGCTGCTGTCAGCCAACACCCCCAGGTCCTTCTCTGCCAGGCAGCTCTCCAGCCTCTCTTCCCCAAGCCTGTAATGGTGCATGGGGTTGTTGTGTCCCAAATGGAGGACTCCACCCCTGGCCTTGTTGAACCTCACCCCGTTGGTCTCAGCCTATTGACCCACCCTGTCCAGATCCCTCTGCAGATCCACACTTGCACCCAGCTTGGTGTCATCCACAGACTTGCTAAGGGTGCATTCGATGTCTTCATTGAGATCATTGATGATGTTAAACAAGATTGGACCCAGCACTGAACCCTGGGGAACACCACTCGTGACTGGTTTCCAACTGGATTTAATTCCATTTACCACAACCCTTCGGGCCCGGCCATCCCGCCAGTTTTTAACCCAGCAGAGGCTGTGCCTGTCCACACTGATGGCAGCCAGTTTCTCCAGCAGGATACTGTGAGAAACGGTGTCAAAGGCTTTACTAAAGTCCAGGTACACCACATCCACAGCCTTTCCTTCATCCATTAAACGGGTAACCTTTTCAGAGAAGGAGATCAAGTTGGTCTGGCAGGACCTGCCTTTGGTGAACCCATGTTGGCTGGGCCTGATCACACGGTTTTCCCACCTGTGCTGTGTGATAGCACTCAAGACGATCTGCTCCATGACCTTACCCGGTTTTGAGGTGAGATTGACAGGCCTGGAGTTCCCTGGATCCTCCCTCCGACCCTTCTTGTAAATGGGCGTAACATTCACCAGTCTCCAGTCAAGCAGCACTTCCCCAGTCAGCCAGGACTGCTGGGAGGTGAGGGAAGGAGGTTTGGTGAGAACCTCTGCCAGTTACCTTAAAACCCCTGGATGGATCCCATCTGACCCCATGGATTTGTGCATGTCTAGTTGGCCAAGCAGGTCTCTAACCAAGTCTTCCCGAACAGCTGGAGCTTCATTCCCACTCTCTCCTGGCTGAGGGGACTGAGTATCCCTAGGAAATTCCTTCTTGGAGTTAAAGACTGAGGCAAAGAAGGCGTTGAGCACCTCTGCCTTGTCCTCGTCCCTCATCGCTACTTCCCCGTCTGCACCCAGCAAGGGAGGGAGAGTCTCCTTTGTCCTCCTGTTGCTGCTGATATGTATAAAGAATTTCTTTTTATTGTCTTTGACCGAAGAGGCCACTTGAAGTTCTAGTTGGGCTTTAGCCCTTCTGATTTTTTCCCTACATGATCTCACCTCACCCTTGTAGTCTTCCTGGGATGCCTGCCCCCTCTTCCAGAGCTCATAAACTTTCTTCTTTTTCCTGAGATCAATACTAAACTCCCTACTCAGCCAACCTGGTTTTCTTCCTCTCTGACTCGTTTTACGGCACACGGGGATGGCCTGCTCTTGTGCCACCAGGATTTCCTTCTTAAGGAGCGTCCAGCCCTCTTGCACCCCTTTGTCCTTTAGAACCGCCTCCCAGTGGACTTTATCAAGCACCTTCTGAAGAGTTCAAAGTCTGTCCTACGGAAGTCCAGGGTGGCAGTTCTACTGACCCCTCTACTCACTGCCCCAAAAAGCGAGAATTGTACCATCTCGTGATCACTGTGTCCCAGATGTCCTCCAACTGTCACGTCTCCCACAAGGCCCGCTCTGTTCACAAACAGCAGATCCAGCTGGGCACCCTCTCTAGTGGGTTCACCTACCAGCTCTGTTAGGAAGTTCTCATCCATACACTCTATGAACCTCCTAGACTGCTTTCTTTCTACTGTGTTGTACTTTCAGCAGACATCCGGAAGGTTGAAATCCCCCATGAGAATGACAGGACGGGATTGTGAGACTTCTAGGTGTTTATAGAAGAACTCATCAGTCTCTTCATCCTAGTTGGGTGGCCGATAGCAAACTCCCACCACAATGTCTGGATTACCACTCACACCACTGAGTTTAACCCATGAACACTCTAACTTATCATCGCTATTACTGAGTTCTATACAGTCAAAGCACTCTTTGACATATAGAGCAACCCCACCACCTCTCTTTCCTGGGCTGTCCCACATAAATAGCTTGTAGCCAACGATGGTAGCACTCCAGGCGTGCGAGTTGTCCCACCATGTTTCCATGATGACAATTATATCATAATTGTCCTGCCTTGCCACAGCTTCCAGCTCATCCTGTTTGTTTCCCATGCTGCGTGTATTACTGTAAATGCTGTTCAGATGAGCTGTTGTCACCCCTCCTTTACTGTCCATCTAGTTGGAGATCCTATGCTGTTGTGCCTTTCACGTCCTGGTGTGTTGTCCCCATATTTAATCCTATTAGCGTGGCTGATGTTCCCCTCCCCCTTCCAATCTAGTTTAAAACCCTCTTAATTAGCCCTACCGGCTTCTTTGAGAGAGCCCTTTTCCCCTTGGGGGTCAGGTGTGCCCCATCACCTGCCAGCAGGCCTGGCATGCACGCCAACCCATTATTGAAGAACCCAAAGTTTTGTTTTAATTCCTGGGTCCTTCTCTCATCATTCCCTTTGACAGAGGAGAAGACCACCTGTACTCCAGCATCCTTAACCATCTGTCCTAGAGCTTTAAAGTCCTTTTTAATAGTCCTAAGGTTTGGGGTGGATCTTTCATTGTTTCCTAATTGGAAAACTACTAGGGGATAGTAATCCGTGGGCTTGACCAGCTTGGGAAGTTTCTTGATCACATCCCTGACCGAGGCCCCAGGTAGACAGCAGACCTCTCTCTGCCATGGGTCAGGTCTGTATATTGGTTGCCAATGGGAGTTGCCAATGACTACAACCCTCCGCTTCTTAGCAGAAGCCATTTTGATTGATGGCTTCTCTTTTTTTGGCCTGGGGAATGTTCCCAGGCTATGAGTGTTTTCAATGATTGGGTTTGGTTCCACTTGCAGACCTGTGTATCTATTCTGTAAGGGAACCTGTGGGGCCAGATTTGGGACGGGGGAGGTGCGCCTGCTGTGACGAGCAGGAACCTGCTGCCATTGTGCTTCGTCTGTTGAGTTGCACTCCTTAGTTAAGGACCTACGGGGTGGGGGGTCCCCCTTTGTACAAGGCACTTCTGCCTGTTGGGGCTGAGACCGGGAGCCCAGAGCGTTAGTCCAGAAGTTGATTTCCTGCTCACACTCCCAGGTTGTCAGCCTGGCGAGCTCCTCTCTAAGCTCAGTTACCAGGCGGAGGAGTTCCTCCACCCAAGCACAGCCCCTACATGTGACCTTGTCCCTGGTGTCAGGTACTGGGTCAGGAGCGGGGCGCGTCCTGCAGCCCAGTCCCTGGGTGGCAGCGTGCACCCATTGGGGCTCAGTCTGTGAGTCTGCCTCACTTGCAGTTGGTGCAGTACGAAGGGAAGACTTGGTTTTCTGGCAGGGTGGCTACCATACTTCTACCGGTGTTTTCTCCTTGCTCGCCCTTGCCTTCTTGCCCTGCCTTTGCGAACTGCCTTGGCAGACTGCTGAGCCGTGCTTTTCTGACGAACCACACCCCTGTTTGCCCGCTCCTGTTTGCTGTGCTCATATTCACTGCCTTAGTAAACTGCAGAGCCGCGCTCTTCTGGTGAGCCACGCTCCGGTCACTGGCGCTCCCAAGAAGACATTTAAATCTCCCGCAGCTGCTGCTGGGATTGCCCCCTGTGCCGTCAGCCGCCCACATGACCCCTGCCACTTATGGAGTTTACAAGAGTAGCACTGCCAGGGTCCTCTCTTGAGCTTGCTGCTCCTAGGGGATTCAACGCCCGCCTCGAACAGGTACACGGCTGCAGAACTTACCGTTCCTGCTGCTGATCTCTGCTAAGTATTGAAATGGAGTTTTGACAAAACATTCCCAGATGACACCAAGCTGGGTGCAAGTGTGGATCTGCTTGAAGGAAGGGAGGCTCTGCAGAGGGATCTGGACAGGCTGGATCGATGGGCTGAGACCAACGAGATGAGGTTCAACAAGGCCAAGTGCGGAGACCTCCGTTTGGGACACACCAACCCCATGCACCATTACAGGCTTGGGGAAGAGAGGCTGGAGAGCTGCCTGGCAGAGAAGGACCTGGGGGTGTTGGCTGACAGCAGCTGAACATGAGCCAGCAGTGGCCCAGGTGGCCAAGAGGGCCAATGGCATCTGGGCCTGTGTCAGACACAGCGTGGCCAGCAGGAGCAGGGAGGTGATTGTGCCCCTGTGCTCAGCGCTGGTGAGGCCGCACCTCGAGTGTCGGGTTCAGTTTTAGGCCCCTCACTCCAAGAAGGACATTGAGGTGCTGGAGTGCGTCCAGAGAAGGCAACGAGGCTGGGGAGCGGGCTGGAGAATGAGCCCTACGAGGAGTGGCTGAGGGAGCTGGGGTTGTTTAGCTCGGAGAAGAGGAGGCTGAGGGGAGACCTCATCACTGTCTACAGCTGCCTGAAAGGAGGCTGTGACGGGGTGGGTGCTGGGCTCTTCTCCCAAGTGACAGTGATAGGACGAGAGGAAATGGCCACAAGTTGCACCAGGGGAGGTTTAGACTGGACATGGGGAAGAGTTTCTTCCCTGAAAGAGTGGTCAGGGGTTGGCACAGCTGCCCAGGGAGGTGGTGGAGTCGCCATCCCTGGAGGTGTTTAAAAGACAGGTGGATGAGTTCCTTAGGGACAGGATTTAGTAGGGAGACAGGCATGGCTGGACTTCGTGATCTCAGAGGTCTCTTCCAACCTTGTGATTCTATGATTCTGTGGTTCTATGTAAGCTGGTTTTGTGTGAATTAAGTTATAGTTTTACACTCATTCTTTTCTGATTGTTTCAGACCTGGAAATATTTTCTTCTGCTACTTTCTTTGATATCCAAAATCAACAGCAGGAAAGTAGGACAAAGGCGTTTTCTTTATTTCTGAATTTTTAGTCCTAGTGACTGTGGTTCTGTTGGTGTAATTAGCTCATTGGTAGATGGCAGAGGAGAGAGTTGATAATCAGTCCAAATAACCTTGTCTGTATTGAAGCAGCTCTACATTTAGCATTTCCCTGTTACATTTCCAGAAGAGCCTGTTGTATTTTTAGTAGAGGCTACTCCATGTTCCTTTTTCATAAGAGCAAGATATTACTAGATTTTAGCTTATTACACAAGAAAAAATAGGTCACTTAACATCCTGCAAATTAGAATATTGCTTACAAAGCAAATGCTTGCGTGGGTCACGCTTGGTTCACCTACGAAGGAATTTGTAGTTGGGATCAGGGAAGCAAAACCTTGTGGAGCTTCATCTGAAAAGCTGTGTTAAAACCTTTATTGACTCAGGTGCTGTGATGTTTATGCTCCTCAGTTTTTCTTTATTTGCTGTTTGGGGGCAGCCTTTAGCATTTCCTTGTGCAAGGTGGAAGTAATGATGTTACTGCCACTGCGAGTCAGTAATTTTTAATCAGATACAATGTGTAAGATCCAGGGAAAGGGTATTAGACTGGCTAGAATAGAATTTTAAAAAAAAAGAAGGGGGGAGGAACTAAATTCTGATCTGATCTGGTACAATGGTAGCAAAGTTGTGACTTCCTCCTATAGGAAATGGAACTTCTGGCACTGAAAGGAATTTACAGCTCTTTTAGAATTCTACTTAAGTTTAAGGGCTGAAAATCCAGGCCTAAGTTCGTATCTGAGATAATAAAAAAAACCTATGAATTTGTTTTATTTTTAAGCAAGCTTTGTGCCTTATGCTTTATGCTAAAAGAAAAAATATACTATCTATGTAAATTGAATCCCAAGACTTGTTCAATAGCAATGTCCTTTATTCTTAAAAAGTGTGATTTTATTGTATTTGAGCAAACTGTGCACTTACTATGTTTCTTATTAGTTATAAAGGTCTGGCATGTTTTTCTGTCAAGCTACTGCTGTTACTGGAGATACTGGGATGCATTTAGACCAGAATAAAATATGTATTGTTTTGATATTCTTTCTATCAAATTGGTATCTATTTCCTGTGATTTAAACATGATAGGAGCTTTTCTATTAAGTAAAGCTATTATTTTTTCTAAAGAGTTGCTTTAGAAAACTTTAAAATATTCCTGTATGAAAGTGCAGTTTCGATCACAAGTGCAGTGCACTTCTAGAAAAAGCGTATTCTTACCATCCTCCTCAGGTGCCAGAGTTATCATAGGCTAATGCTAATTTTACATATAAATACATTGGTATGTTTATACATGCAAACTTCATTTTTAATATGCTTGCTTGTGTGTATGCTGCGGTATTTTTGCTTAGCAAAAGATAAATTGTTTGTTGAACTGCTTCCATACTGACTAACCTGGTATGCTAAAGTCTTTCTGCAGTCTGGGTCTGTGTGGAGAGCGGGTGAAGGGCTGTCTTAGTGACTGAAGGGACATGCCTTTATAGTGCCACCCACACGAGTGACACAGGATAAGCAGAAGTTTTACAAAAAACAAAGAAGCAAAAGCTTGAAATATTCTTATAATTATTCTTAATTATGAAGTGATGAATGAAGTCAGCTGGGCGTCAGATGGCATCCCGTGGAGGCGTAGGGGAGTTTTATATGCCCTACGTTTGGGCATACGTTTGAAGATAACTAATCATAGGCTGATTTAACACATTAAGAAAGTGGAGTACAGGTGTAGCAAAAATAAACACAGTGTGTAATTTCGTATGATAGACTTATTTTCTTTTTTTATAGCTGAGCAATAGAGCTACAGTGTTTCAGTCCAGAGTGATTTTATCTCTGACTAATTACATGTAACAACAGCCAGGGTCCAGCCAAGACTAAGTGGAAGGTTTAGGTTATGGATGGTTTCAAAAGGTTTGGGGACTGCAATGAATAAGGGAAGATAAGAAATCTACATATGCTGTATTTCAAAGACTGATTCTGATCATGGAAAAGTGTTGCAAAGTAAAAAGAAGAGTTGGAAAAGATCTGTGCTGCCGCCTGCCCAAACTCTGCCTGTCTTAGTGTACTTGAGTTGTTTTTCCTCCCAGTTCACACTAACTGAACGTGCGTATCTTACAGTGTCTTGGTGAATCTAACGTGAAACCCGTAACCAGCTGAAATATGTTGGAGAATATAATGTAAAACCTCTGACTTTAAGTGTGAGTCTTCAAATTGTAGGTACTGATTTCTGTGGCTTAAAAAGTGTGCTTGTGAGATTCAGATCAATAAGCATTTCGCGAATAAGTTTTGGCTCTATTATTACTTCCCAATAGCCTAGTACAAGTTTGGTGCAGTTTAACATGTATGTAATATTATTCGCAGCATCAAAAAGCTTCCAGTCCCTCTGTTTTAGAAAGACTGATGAAATAATAGAATTGTATTGAAAAATCAGGAAATTCCTATTGCCAGATGGAAACAGAGAATATCTTGAACTGAGATGAAGCCGATATCCTGTTAGAGATTTTAACACAATCCCTGTTTGTTTCTTGGGTTCTGTTGTGACAGTGCAGCGGTTACTGAAGACCAAAATGTACATTTAAGGTAAAAATGCAGCCAGTGGGTGAAGTAGTTGACGTTGTGTGTGATTCATACTGCAGGCTTCGTCTTCATTTGTGTTTTGTAGTAATGAGAATTCATGGCTGAAAGTGTCTAATGGTGTGATAATAGTTTGTACAACCTTCAAATAGCATCAGTAGTAATCATATTGAGATTTTCATCACACTTGCATAATATATTAAACAGAAGAACTCAATATCTTACCTGCTGTCTGCTGCTTCACAGGAGGTCAGAGCTGGTCCCTTCAATAGGCATTACTAGGGAGCTGGAAAGCTGACCATAGGCAGATATTAGGAAACTGAAAAATTTGGACTAGCTAAGAGGAAAAGCATGATTAGCTTCAAGCAGAATTCAACTGGTAAATCCTTGTTACCAATCCTAAATAACTACTTTTCTGTCAGTATTGCATATTTTATAAAAGTGTCAGTAATTGACGGATGTCTTCTATCATAATTTTTTAGGGTCTTGCAATGAAGTCTTTAAAATACTAATAAAAATGAAATGCAGGAGGGAAAAAAGCCATGAAATTATCAGAATTTAGCTAGTGAGATGCACGTGACTTACTTTATAAAAAGCAGATAGCTGAATTACGTGTCCAGTCTGGTTTTATGGGCCAGCTGATTCACTTGGTGCCAGAGTGGAAGATTTCAAGACGATGTAGTATTTGAGTTGAATTCAACCTCAGTAGATACATTTTTCAGAAGAGTGGCAGAAACCTTTTTGTAAACTTCTATTCTAATCGATCGTTTTGAACCATGATATTATACCATGAGTAGGTACTTGACATTCAAGTCTCAGTGCTGGGGTTTTATAGTTTATGTTAAATGTAAGTCAGGCAGTATTTTCCCACCATTATATAGTTTGTATACTCCTCAGTTCCAGATACATGAGAAAAAAGAAGGTAATTTATATAGACATTTTAAAGAACGTTTTTATTTATTAAAGGAAACAAGTATTGAGTTGTCTAGTTATCTATTTGCAATGCATTGTTTCAAGTACTAAAAATTCATTATTTAAACACCATCCATTACTTTCTGTTTTTTCAAAACAGAATAAGCGTTTTTCTTTGAATCTGTGAAAACAAAACAGTGTTAAGCATGTGAATAATTTTACTTATGTATGGAAGAAGTATTGTTGTCTCAGAATATTTGGGTAATTGTGTTGATAATGTCAAGAACTGTGGAAAGACTTTTTCATTTTTTAAAATAAACACCCTGCTGGAAGCCATTTGGCTGGTGGTAAGTTCAGAAGAAGTTGCCCCTGGCTGGAGGTGAGGTGCAGGCACCCCAATTAGGAATGATCTTTGACTCCACGCTTTTGAAAATGAGGGAAATCTCCCAGGCTATTTAATTCGAAATGAGTTATATTTTTGCTTGATTTTTTTTTTATACTCAGACTTTTCCTGAAGCAGATTAGCTATGACGCCATGTCCATGGAAGGTGTTTGTTTAGCTCCAGTTATGTACCATGAACATAAATCGTTTATGGGTGCAACTGATCTTTTTGCTAGCTTAAATTATAAATTGCTGTTCCTTGCTTTAAAGAATTTGCTTTTCAGTTTGGTTTCCAGAGAGAGGGAAGCAATGCTTGAGTCTCAAACAGACAATAATGATTAATACAGATATTAATCAAGTCACATAAGGTAAAATACATCAACTCTATTAAAACAAGTGCCAAAACTAGCTTAAAACTGCTTGCTATGTGAGTTCTGAAATGCACCTTCTGTAATGTCATACATAGCCGAGGTCTCATTGTCAGTCTCCTTGTTAGCCCTTAAATGCACAGTAGACAGCTAATTCCACTTAAACAGGCAGGGAACAATGAGATTAACCATACGTTAACTGACTGAAAATAGCAACTTTGATCCTCCTAATGACCAGCTATTTAAATGGAGGAGGACACCAGAGGGGAGTGGGGTGGGTGGGTGTAGGAGGGTGGGTTTTTACTTCTGACTATTTCTAGATAACTCATTGTTCACAGATAGTATTCTCTGACTTTCTTTTGTAAATGTGCATTGAACCCCAGCTTTCACTCAGTAGCTGGAATTCTTTATTCAAATCTGTCTTTAATACAATACTTGTGGTTTAGGCCTCTCTAATCAATCACGTCTTAAGCTCTAACTTAAAAAAATAGCAGCGCTGTGACATGCATAGTTTCTTGCTATGTTTTCTTGTAACTTCTCAATATGAATTCTGTTGTATTCTGTCGTAGGATCTAGAAATGATAAAGCTTGAATCACTTCCCATAGTCTTCACTGAGATGGAGACTTCTGGTTCACCTAGGTGCTTCAGCAAACTGGGTACAACCTGACTGTTACCATCTTTCCCCTTCAGCTGTCTACACAGGGTGCTGCTTTTCAGCATTTTAAAGACTGGAGGGATCTCACTCTGACAGATGCCTGCCTTCTGCAGTTAATTACTTTTGTAAGAACATTGAATGTGAAAGTGCGCAATATTAATGAAATTGACAGTAACTGAAATAACCAACCATCAGGCTAGGAATTTGAAGCACATTCTCACATGGATCACATCCTCCCATTCACTGTTTTCTGCCCTTCTACTTCCATACATGTGTTGTGCTATACAGCAAAGAAAGGTCAAGAAGCTGGTCTTCCTGAGGAGCAAAAAATCCCTAGGGTATATCTCATTTTGTTTGGTATCCCATGGTCAGATGAAGGATAATAGCCTCAGACTCTTTTATAAAAAAGTGTGGCCCAAATCCTCTGCAGCCTGAAAAGCAGACAGGGTAGAACCCTTGAGTGTATGGAGTTAAAATGAAAATCCAGACCCGCATTACGTAGGCTGGAAATCTGTTACGTTGAATGTAATTTTAGTGTCAAAAAGGAAAGCACCTTACTGTCTCAAAATAGCAAAATAAGAGTGAAAAAAATACTTTCAAGAAGTATTAAAACTATTTTTCAGATGGGCCCTGGAAACTTCTAGAGAATTCTGTTTCCCCTGGACATGGTGATAAATAAATCTGTACATTTTTCACATTGAATTAGCTCAACACAACTGAAAAGGTAGTGTCAAATAATAATGTAAAATGTATGTTCTTTTACCTATTAGGGTAGGACTTCTGACTCAGAAGATTCATTACCAGCTTCTCCTGTATTCCGGGAGGGTGGATGGTGCAGCTGAGACTGGCATACCAGTTAGGTCTTCCTGCAGGCAAACGCTGCCTTCCCAGCCAAGACTGAAGCTGGACAACTAGATCTGAAGTTTACTTTTCACCCTTCAAAAATTATTTTGGGGACCTGAGTAACATAGTAAAGGAAAAAACCTTACATCATGACAGAGGTGGGAGGATTTGTATATTTCTTCGTTTGTGTTTTCCTCATCAATTTAGAGCCTTTTGTGTCCCTCTTCTCCTCCTTGCCCTGGTGAGCTCTTCCACCTGGCGTGTTGTTCTCCTTGCAGGGGACTTCATTGAGAATTTCATGAGGGGGTCAGGGTCATGATGTGATTCTCCATCTAGCTATGGAATAGCAAGCAGGAAAGGATACAGTCATCTGCTGCTTCATTTGTTTCAGTATGAAGCCTTGCAAGTGTACACTCCTGTAAGGCTCTTGTTCTTGCCGCCTCCAGCAAGGCTTTGATTCAGCCTGCATCACCATCAGTCAGGTTGAACTAGCAGCTATTCATGTGTTTGACATGGAATGAATAATAACATAACATGAAATAATCTAAATTTCCAGTGAAATGCAGTTTTTCTTCCCTTGCATGCGTACTCATATGTGTTCTCTTGGGATGGCATTGGATTTCTTCTCGTTGTAAACCAGTTTTTTTAGCCTCTAATGTTAACTTTCCAGCCTTTGCATCTTATCTTTGTTCTGTTTCCCACATAACTCGGGGACAAGAAACAATTTATTTCGGTTTTTATAATGTGTTCTCTATTCCTTTGTTTCACATGTCTTTAAAGTGTGTTCTGCATTCATCTGTGTGTCCCCCATTCCCCTCCCCCATATATTTCTATAGCTTCATGATGATTTTTATTGCTGATTGAGTACATGAGTGGGAAAGAAATAAGATCAGCCTCATTTTAAGGCTGTATCTTTCCTTTGGTGCCAAGAAAATCATCCAGTGACCTTTGATAATTAAAAAACTTGTGTGCCTTGTACAGATACACATACAAACATATATAGAAGAGTATATATAAACAGTTGTTAAATTGTCCAGACAGCATCTGAGTGAACATTCTTCTGTGAATTGCTTTGTTAGTATCATCAGACCGTTTAAAAAAAATACATACAAAAAATGTGTTTTGACCAAAAAACCCCAAACCAATCAAGTCCTCAGTTTGTTGTCTAATTTACTCTCAGAATTATTCAAAGCAATCAGCTGTTTCAGAGACCATGTATGGTTGTACTGAAATGCACAGAACAGAGATTGCACATCTAAAATAATCCAAAGGAAAGAAAGCATTTATCTGCTAGCAATACGGGTTAAAGTTTTCTAGCATAGGTAGCAATTTATAGAACAGCTGGGCGTATCCTGGATTCTTTAGCCTCTTCTTTCAGGATTTCTTTGACAGATGGCACTCACAGATGGACATAACATTCTTAAGGAGCTTACTCTTTCTACTCCTTTACCCACCAGCAACTCATGATACCATTAGAAATCTAAAAGCTTTGACATTAATTAGCCTTACTTAGCAGACGTTAATTTTTTAATCTTTAGAATATGCTGCATGGTAGTGGTTATGGAGTTCTTAATCTGTATACTTAAGTTCTTAGAAGACAAAATGGACTTCCCATAAAGTTTACATGGCAAATACAGGCTTTTTTATTTTTATTTTTTTGTCATGGTAATACTTTTATTCCTGTCTTTTGGAGTAAAATTGTAGAGTGGTACAAAAGAGTACCAAAAGAGTACAAAATGGTACATTACCATTCAGCAACTCAGAAATAGCTCTGTCAACTGTAGTTCACAAAGTTAAAACAAGATGCTTGGTATTTTGTTGTAATTACATTGAAATCTTAGGTAAAAGAGAAAACTATGTTCAAGATATTTGAATATACTTTTATCGTAGTTAAATTTGTCTGCTATGTACTTCCTGTTGTTTCTCAGTATTCGTGCGACTTTGAGCTCGAAGCTGAAGGCCATTATTCTCTCAAGTACTGACTCAAATGACTGCTTTCCCTGATGGATGCTGTTGGGTGGAGTTTCTGTTGAGGTTTGTGAAACTATAAGCAGAATGATCAGATCCAAAAAAAGCATTGTGACAGCTGGGCAGGTTGGAGAGGCAAAAATAGTGAGTGCCTTCGGCCAGGTCCTCCACTCTATGTATTCATAGCTTCTTAGGAAACTAGAAGAACACCAGATGGAGGTAGAGGAATTAAATCAGGGCTTTCATATTGTTTGTTGTGTAAATTAAAGATTCCTGACTCTTCGTTCACAAAGAGCCCATAGCACACCATGGGAAAACCGCTGATTTGAAGCCTCTTTTCAGTCCCTGGCGTAGGCTGCGTGCTAGGTGAGCAGTCCACTCGTTGCCATCAGTTTTTTTCCCAGAGGCTTCTTCATTTCAAATTGTTGTTGTATTTTAGTGTAGGCACAGTTAATTCGTCACATAAAGGTATAATTAAACACACCTATTCTGAACCCTCCTGCCTGCAGGTAGTTGGGTTCTGAAAAACCATCAGTAAGCAAACAGTCCTGGCTTAAATCCTTTTCTTTGGATGTATTTATGTACTCTGTTCTAATGGCTGTGTATGGCTGAGAATATTCTTTCACAATAATAAAGAAGCACTTATATAGTTACTACAAATTTGCAAATAATTTAGCTAAGGAAAACATAGTAAGAAAAGTAATCTGTGCACTGGAACATGAACTGCAAGTCAGAATAGTGTCTAGTTTGAATCTTCAGCAAATTCTACCTATGTTTTACCACCTAAAGGCTTGCTATAAACCTTGCTTTGCTGCTGTTTGCTTAAAAAAAAAATAAAAAAAATAAAAAAAATTCTTATTTTCCTGTGCTTGTTAAGTTCAAAATTGTAGTACAATGTGTTTAAATATCATTGACCAGGGAATCAGGGTGAGGATGGAGGCTTGATTTAATAAAAGCAAGAGTTATTAGGGGAAGCTCTGACCAAAGGTGGGGCTAAACCATATGATGACGCTATATTGCAATAGAATGAACCAGCTAGCTAATCCTTTGACGTTATTTGACAACAAACATAAACTCTTCCTGGAACTTGTTTGTAGAAGAAAGATGCAGCTTGAGGCAGCAGAGCTGTGGCGGTCACCATACCAGGAGACGCCAGGAGACTCAGGTGCTGCGCCCTGCTGTAGCCGCAGGCTCGTGCTAAAGCTGCTCTTGGGAGGAGGAGAGCCTGGTAGCCAGGACTTACTGTGCAGAGAAAACCTATTGAAAGGAGCAGTGGTGTGGATGGATAATCTAATGGCTCACAGACAATCTTGCCAGCATTTATTATCTTAACAGTGTCTAACCTTGACTGCCAAGCATTTTTGAATAAGTAGGAGCTTTCTGTTTGTCAGACTTCAGAGCAGGAAAGGGAAGTTACTCATTTTAACCAATTTTGTAAGCCTAACTACTGCTTAATGTCAAGAAATGATCTTGACGGTTCTGTCTGTGATATCCTTGTAGAGCAGAGAGAGAGATTTTTCCAGTTTTTGTTTTATGAACTGCATTTTCTGGTGCAAACCCAGGCACGTTATGAACACTAAGGCTGAAGTCACATTCTGTTTTGAGCCTCAAGAACTCAAAGTATATATGCTGCTGGGACTGAATGCATAGTGTCTTGGTGTTACTGCCTTTCAGAATTAGATTTGGGGAGCATTGGTACAATGTAACCAAAAATTGTTATTGAAAGAAAAGGGAAAGGACAGCTTTAATGGTAGTATCTCTTGAGATCGACTAGTCCAACCCTCCTGCTCAGAGCAGGGTCGATGACAGCAGATTGTCAAGTGCCATGTACAGTTGGATCTTGAGTAGTACCTTCAAATTAACTGTAATTCTGGACTGACTTTCATCAATGAATGGTATAGCACCCCCAGAGCTTCTAAAGTATTGTTCTGTAGTTATATCACAACTTGTCTTGTTTCTTGTAAGAATATTTGTCTCATTTCTTAAGTGTTGTCTCCTTGAGTGTTTCAAATTGCATTCAGTTAGTAGCAATTTTTACTAATTTCCGATGCAGATGTTCGGACTTTTCGAACCAAATACTTGTTTTTCAAGTTGGCTTTTGTTTCTAAAAAAATAAATATTCCTCTTTTCGTTCTCCCACCTTTTGTTGGCACATTTTTCAAAACTTCTATGTTTGTGCCTTGAATATTTTGCATTCTTAGAGACTGTCATAAATAGGTATTTGAAACTATTAAAATTGTCTGAAAAGAAATACAGTACAAGGCTCTTCTGATTTTATACATTAATTTTACTCAACAATACGATTCTGTTGAAGATCAATGCATTATTAAACGTTCAGTTCTTCATGTGCCCAATTTTATATTTGAGTTCCTACAAGTTTTTTGGTCTAATATTAATTACTTGGGTATGAGACAACCCCGAGGAAAATTGCTAGCTCCTGTGTTTTTGCTCTACTGTAAGAGGTCAGTTCATTTGGGGGTTTTTTCAGTTGTTCAGTTTTTTGACGGTTGCAGTGTTTGGAAGTCAGAGACTTTCAAATAACTTCCTCCTTTTTTTTTTTTTTAATTTGAAGTTTAAGTGTCAGGGTGCATTGGATATCAGACTGTCCATTATGTGCATGATTGTTTGGCATAAAGACAAAAATTGTCTTTCTGATAATGTCTACAAATCTTTTATAGTTGCTTAAAACGACATCTGTTAATCAGCATTGTGAGGTACTAAATTTAATATGATTATGAAATCACACTGTGTGTTCCTGGTTTTAGTCTGTAAAACTGACAAGACAATAGAAATAATCCTTAGACATCACAAGTGACTTTGCCCTGACAGCTCTTCAAAATATTGTATGAGGGGCCTAGCCTGGATGTGAAGGTTTTCTCCATAGATGTCTGATTGTGTCAGTTGATTAGCATTGTAGATGAAAGACAATAGCTACAGGGAGTATGTGGCTGCCAAGCACTTATCAAAGAGATTTTTTTCAAAGCACTCCTTATACTTATTTTTTTTAAAAAAAAGGGAAAAAAATTGGACATAAGCAGCTTTTTAAAATATCCTTGATTTAGAACTGTTACCATATTTGAGAGATCCATTATTTGAAACCAAATGCATATTTGCAGATGCCACAGGGAGATATTTTTCTAAGGTAAATTAATTCTAGAGCATTCTCATATATTGTGGCGGAGCATGTATTTATAAGGTAGTAACTGCACTCAGTTCAAGTGTTCAGAAATGAATGTCATTGCCTGAACAAACTCAAGGTGTATATGTGTTGGCTGATGTACTCATTCCCTCTTGGTTATTATTGTTTCCTTTATTAGCAATTGAAATTCAAAAAGAACATTGGATACCATAAGTTAAATACTATGTTGTGTCCAGGATACTTGTCTGAGTGGCAGAAATTAAAGAGCAGTGTGGAACTGTAGCGAAAAGGACTGGGAGGGGACTTGGAGAAGTAAACTAATACTTTTCTTCTGCTGCAAGGCAAGATGGAACTATAACTAAAGCCCTCTTGACTCTTTGTCAAACTGATTCTTAAAGAAAATACAGTGGTGGAGATGGTGAAATTTCCTGAAGTAATTTGTTCCAATGTCCTACTGTTGTTATTATGAAAGTGTTTTCTATCATCTAAGTATTTTTTATTGGGATATAAATTAATTTATTCTCATGTTGCTCACACTCAGTGGGGATAGCAATTCATCTTAGTCTTTTTTGCATTTTATACTTTAAGTCTGTGGTGCAGGTGCTTTGTAGTTAGAGGAACATGGTTATTCTATTTTAGTGGACTCAGAAATCATTTCTCTCAATCCAGATTAGAGATCTAAAAAGTACACTTTAGCTGAATAGTCTAAAACTAAGTTTGAATTCAGTACCTGGTTCTGTATGTGGTGTAGCACATGTACTGTATCTAGTACATAAAACCTTGATTTCTGTATTGTTAATTTTAGTTTTGCAATACTGTTAAGAATAAAACTTGGTTAGGATGTGTAACAGTATAAATATAAATGTATACATATGAATTTGAACACACAGATCAATAAAAAATTAATATATCACAGATTTAGAACCTTTATGTTCTTGGTTGGTTTAATGTTTCCTAGTATTTTATGGGAGTCTGTCCACTGATTTTAATGGAATTTAGATGACTCTCCTGCTTCTAAGAGAGGCGAGATTCTTTCAGTAGAGGTGTGTTACTGTGTTAATATACGAACATGATGCAGCTGTTTGGGTGCTATGTAAATAATAAGATTTTGATCAAAGTTACTGAAATAATTCTGACTTGAGTTGAAATATACACTTTTTGGTTTCCACTCGAAAGTGGAGGAGTGCGTGTTTAGGAGAAGGCATCACAGAGTCTTGGTAAGAGGAACAGATAATGAGGTAGAGCATATTCCAGTTTTCCCATACTGCTATCCAGTGCAGCCTGTCTGACTGGGATTACTAAAGAATACCTACTGACTCTCCAAATCTAATTTGGCTCATTGCACATCGTGCTTCCTGCCAAATGGAGCCTATTTCTAATTTTTCTCACTAGAATTCAGGTAAGCTTTAGATGGCAGAATACGACAACTTTGACTTTGCTATAACCTGGTACATTGTAATGGAAAAGTAGAAATAAACTCCCGGACACAAATGCCCATAGGTTTGACTTTGAAAAATATGCATCAATTGACTTGCATTCCTGATCAAAGTTCATGCATCTTAAGCAGGCTCTCAGCATGGCATTGTTGAATACATAAATAAAACACTTCACAGGCATCAAATTTTCTCCTTTCATTGGAATGCTACCAAAGCCAAATGTCTTCATTTGCAGTCATGGATGTAGCATTTCTGTGTGAGGAGCAGTCTGGAAGAAAAGTCTGCTTAAAACAACAGAAATTAGCAGTTTGCCGAACTTTGATCCTGACTAAGGATAATCCTGTGTTCTGAAGGAGTTTTGGATAAAAAGTCCAGGCATTCTGGCTGTAAGATCTTGATTATGTTTTTTTAGAGTAAGTAACTTGGCAAAGGATAACATTTCTTGTTATAAGAGTGGCAATTATAGCTACTGATGTCTGCTTTTAACCTTTTGATTTATACTTTTGGGGAATGCTCTTGCATGTATAATGAGAAAATGATGCGCCATGAAATCCTCAGTTAGTAATAAGTTGACTGGATCAGTTTCTCTGTGCCAGCAGTTACACCTGAAATTAATTTATTTTTCTTGTCTGCTGGTATTTTAATTTGCATTGATAGCATTAAACAATACTGCTCATGTGAAGATTTCACAGAAAAATAGTTTAATGTAAGCTGTTAACTTTGTTCTTTACTATTCAGTGACACGCAGGATGTGGGACCCATTCATGAAAATGAATTAATTTCAATGCTATTCTGATATTAACATTACAAATAAAAATTCGTTCTCCGAATTACTGCTTCTTATCCAGTGGACTAAGATAAAATGGTAGGTCAGCTGTCAAATTGCTCCTTTGATTTCAGACAAGTCCATTTCTTTCTTCATGCTCAGCTAACATCACAGTTGTTGAATTTAGAACCACAGAAGCCCCTTTATTGTGATTTCAGTTCTGCTGCTGTTTTAAGAGTTTGGCTGTGTGTACATGAGGACAGTCCCTTAGCATCTGAAATGTGTCCTGAAATTGAGGACATGCTGGACATATTAAGAGGTGTCCCCTTGCATCATCTGGCTGCCTTTTGTTGGCTACCTTCATTTCTGCCTGATGGTTTTTGTTTTGAAAAGAAGAATAAGTACATTAGAAACTAATAACCAAAGTGAGCACATTGTGTGTCGTAACTGTGCATTTACCAAGAAGAGGATCCCCACTGGTCACAAACTCTCAAATGCCAGAAGCATTTTTATTGTGTAAACTTAAATATGTGGGCCTATGAGTTGGTGGGTTTGCTAATCTTTGGTAGCATCTGACATGACTGCTGCTTAAACATAGTGTTACGGTTCTTGCATTAAATATCACTCTGTGTTTGATGTATCTTCCTTTCCGTTTGTCTGGTTCCCTGCGCTCATGAAGCTGACCATGAAACAGAATAAACCTAAGATTAATCTGGAATCTGCTGCTTCCTCTGCTGTAGACTGAGGAAATCCGTGTGATCTTGCAAATAACTGAACAATGTTGATTCAGTGAGTCAAAGAGTGACATAGATATACCTCAGGAACAAGTATACTTTAAAACTGTAAGATGATCAGATAATTCAAGTTGGAAGCAACTTAAGGAGGTTGTTTAGTCCAAATTACGACATATAGGACCTCAACGATTCCTGAAGTTTTGCTTAATATCAGAAATGAATCCAGGAAAAAAAATACATTCACATATATTAAAAATAATTTTTTTTTATTATTTACAGCTGGAATGAATGTACTATGAATTTAGCATGTCTCAGGGTTTATACTTTTTCTTGAGTCTTACTGAACAAATGGAATTCTACTCTGGCTGAGTAACAGAGAAGTCAAAATGAATGGCAATAATCCAGATGTCTACTGTAGTCCCATTTCAGAATGTTGTTTATATTAACACACAGTATATGAAATGTTTGAGGTTTAGTTACGCTTAAGAATCATGTCATAGTATGGCTTGGGTTGGGAGGGACATTAAAGATAGTCCAGTTCCAGTTCCCCTGCCATGGTCATGGACATCTTCCACTGGACCAGGTTGCTCAAAGCTTCATCCAACCTGGTCTTGAACACCTCCAGGGATTGGGAGTCCATGACTTCTCTGGGCAGCCTGTTCCAGATCCTCCCCACCCTTGCAGGAGGGTGTCACCCAGACTGTTTCTTTCTGTGGCATTCTCTGGAGAAAAGAACCAAGTAACAAAAGTCTGCGAAACAAATACAAAGCAGCTCTCTTTATCCAAGCTGTGTGTTGCTGATTTTCTCCTACAGTCAAGTCCAGTGCAACTCAGAAAAACAGAAAGCACCTCTATACTCTGTGTTGGAGTCACAGTTTAAAGGGTCATAAATATTTTTAAAGAAGTTGATTTGGTCCAGAGTTTTCGCTCCTTTGGTGCTGGTATATCACTCATTTGAAAAGGAAAAAAAAAGCAGAACAGCAGTCTTTGCTCAGTTCACATCCTCAAGGTGACAATGCTACAAAAAATTGATTTAAGGAAGGTTTGCATTTCTTTGGGTGTGCTGGGTACCCCTCTTCCCTTCATTCACTGTGAAGTACATCTGACAAACTTTACAAGCTTGATTTTTACCAGGTCTAACTCTGGCAACCTGTACCTATTGCGTGTAGGACTTCCCAAAGAAGCTGCTCTCAAGAGTAGGAGTTGGTAGAACTTAGGGCATGGTGGTGTTAGAGCAGTTCCCCCAGTTCAGTACTTTTGTAATGGCTTCAGTACTTGTAATGGGTTCCTCGAGTCCTAGTGCTTCATAGCCCTCTAGCCAGTGGATACTAGTTGCTTGACTGAGCCACTAGTGTTATCATTGAACGATTTTGAAATGTTTTGCCCACAATCACCCAGTAATTCTTCCTGCAGAGTTTCAGCCCTCTGGTGCATTCATTAAACCATTTAACTTTTCATTGGTTGTTCATTACTATTTCCAATTTTTAGCTACTTTGTCTGGGATTTTCCTCCCTTAGTACGTGCGTGAAGCAGTAAATGTAATTTCTTTCTAGGAACAAGATGAAGAGACATGGCATTGCTTTTCTTATATAGATTATAAATTAATAAAGTAATTCTTACAAGCCCTGTGAGAAATTCTTCTACTCTGGGATATGTAGGCAGCATTGAATCCAGGAGAGAATCTTCCTTTAGTCTCGGGCATGTTTGCATTCTTGAACCCCACCTAGATATTTTCGGGTTATAATTTTCCCCCCAATATGCCAGTTGTTACGAGTTTCAAACAACCATACACAGAATTTGGTCTCTAAATGCTTTTCTGTAAGAATGACTTGCCCTACAGTTTTGGGAAATGTTGGTAAAGAGGCACGAGAGACGGTGTGGATGCACTTTGTTGCCAATAGCACTCTTCCTTTTGGTGCTGAATAAGGTTCCTGTGCAACAGAACAAAACCTGTACGTGAAGAGAGAGGATAATAAATATTAGAGGAATATGAAGTCAATGGGAGCAGGAAGGGAATCTGAGAAGTGATTATAGGGAAATACTGACTGCTGAGAACTGAGATGGGAAAAAAAATACCCAAGTTATATGTATATATGCAGAGAGACGAGGACTTGGGACTTGAAGAAGTTGAGAGTGAAAGGAGGTAATAAAAGGGGAGGAGATTTGGGTTTGATAAGCAGTGGAGGAGATGAGTCTAGGTGAGGCAGGGTATGAAAGGAGTAAAACTGCAGCTGAGATAGAAGGGTGGGAAGAAGAAACAAGTTCATGCAATGAAGAAACTGGAGTAAACCAGGGAGTGTGGACTGGGTGTGAAAAGGGAAGACCATGTTCTGTTTAGAACAGGAGAAGAATCAGATCTGACTACTAAAAGAGAGTCACTAAATGTCATTAAAAACAGAAAAATGGAACAAAACTCTCTATTCTAATGGAATCAAACAACTGCAGGCTCAGTAGAGTTGCAGGTTTTATGATGTGTTATTTTTCACCGTAATCACCACCTTTAAACTCTTCAGTTACGCTGACAGTAACTACTCCCCCTCCTTATTTCCCTCTGGGGCTCAGAATTTTCTTAACTTTCGCTTTACTTATTGCCTGCTTGGCTCTGCAGGTGCCAGCAATTCTTGTCTTTCACACTGTCTTCTATTAATATATTGATTTGCAGTTGTTCATAACCCATGCCTCCTGTTACAAGAGCTGAGAAGTGTTTTATTAATTAAGTTGGTCTCTTTTTTCCATAACTATAAGAATTGTTCTTGCAAAGCTATTACTGAGCGTTACAAACTTCCCTTTGTAAGAAATACTTGTTCCTCTGCATGCTTCCAGTGTTGTTTGCAGGCTTGGTTTTGCCCAGTGTTGACAACAGAGTGCGATTTCTCATGTTTTTGACTGGTTTGTGAGATTGAATGGGGGAGGTTGGGATGCTGCTACTGCTGCTGCTGCTGATTATTATTATTATTATTATAGGGTGACTAATGTTTTTGTTTAGCTTGAACTAGGTCCAGCTTCTAAGAGGAACTTAAGTTTTAGGTGCATGATTCTGCAAAGTGTTTTAAACTCAAATTAAAATTCCAGAGGTCTCAATAACTTGTGTTCAGTTTCATTTAGGGACATGTTTAAGAATGGTTTTGGTGGGTGATTGTAAAACTGTCTCAATCTGGAGGCTGCAATTCTTTGGCACATTCAGTGTCAGCAAAAATCAAGTGGAAGAATTTTATTTAGAGAATGAAGTTGATCAATCTTTATTATTTGCTTTGTCTTTATGCTCAGTTGCAAGATGCAAAAGTATGATTTGTTAAGTAGTTTCTGCTTTACTTTGTAAATGTTTCTGCGTATTTTCAAGGTGGCTAAAATTTGTTTCAAGTATGGGCCACCGCCTGCTTGTCTTTGGATAACACAAATTCAGAAAGTACTTTTCTTCAACACAACATACTGTTACCATATTAATTGTCACTGAGCGTATAACAGGACAATACCATCAGGCCATTCCTTCTGTAATGTTGTTTGAGATGTAGTTCTAATTTTTTTGCCATCATGAATTCTCAGTAAACATCATTTATAACTCACTTTTTATTAAAAAAAACCAACCCCAAACACCAAAACCTTTCTCTCATGTGCAGTGTGAATATCTTAGCTTATGAATATTTTGAAGTGTGTCTGCAAAGTAATTGATATTGATTTATAAGTTGTGAGGGGAATGAAGCAAAGTCAGGGCTTCACTTGTTTTTTGTTTGGTTTTGGGGATTTGATCTTACATCTTACAAATGTCTGTTCATTGAGAAAGTATTTGTAGTGCTTTATTCATACAGTCATAATTTACCTTTTGAATATAGTAGATAAGGTTAGAATAAGAATGTAAAGATGTCATCTATAAAAAAAAAGCTCGATTGCTTCCCTCAGTAAAAGTGGACAGGTGTTCAAATAGAGACATTTTCTTACCCTCAATCAGAAAATGTCGGTGTTCAGGAGTGAAGAGCAAGTTATGATCAAGACAACATGCCAGCAATGCTGCGTCTGTGGAGTCGTTTGTAGCCAATAACATCACTGCGCTTGAGCACTCACCCAAGTGGGACCTCAAAGTAACCCATTTTTTATTGGTAGATGATGTGAAGGCAAAAGCGATGGTGATCCTCAGCAGCCTTTCAGAAAATGATCTATGGAATCGCCTTGAATGTTGACAGCATCATATGTAGCTGTGTGTCAACTCAGAAGGGAACTATTTTGAAGGTGATGCTAGCTGATAGATTATTTGTAAAATAAAGAGTTACAAGGCACAGTCCCGTTTTTTATGTCGGATCTTTTAGGTGCTTTCATCCTAGACAGCTGCATACAGAGGGCATATATTTATTTGTATTTCAGTATATTTAGGTATCAAAAAAAAAGTCAAATTTGCAAAATAAAGGGTATTTATTATGCTCCATGTTTAGAAAGAATTTTCTTTGTGTATCATGACCTGAATGAGACAGCTGCAGAATTTGATCAAGCAGAACTGCAGCAGTATGTACAGTGTCCTTGGCAGTTGTTTCAGCAAAAGTATGACAGATGTGCATAGTGAGCTGAGAGGTGCATGAGAGAAAAATGTTGATGGAAGACACTCAATTTAAAAATGTATTAATTGTTTTAGGATTTCATTGATCTTTGTTCTATAGTAAAACCTAGAAATTGTTTTACAGCTCCATCGTAAGCATGCGTCTTTCATTTGAGAGTCCTTCACTAAAATTGTTTAGATGATTTAAACGCTGTATGCACAGAAGTTCAGGGTAAGATTCTCCTGTCTGCCTGTGAGAGATGAGAGGAATTTGACCACACCATTCTTACTATAACTAAGGGGCATTATGTGATTTGATCCACAGCCCCTGTCATGAAATGTCCCTGGTACAAGTTTCATCATAGGATGGGTGATTTTCTCCTGCCTACTGGTCTGTTGTTGGTTTTGAAAGATAAGGCTGTTGCAGAGTTAATGCTTGGACTGTATGTTACACAATATATTTGCAATGTATTGTACTAATTCTGAAACATTTTATTTGCAGGGATATTAAGCCAGACAACATTTTGATGGATATGAATGGACATATTAGATTAGCAGATTTTGGTTCCTGTCTGAAGTTGATGGAAGATGGAACGGTAAATTAGAACAAATGATATATTTCTGATCACTTTTTCTGTAGTCCTTTACTAGCTGCTAAAATGTGTGCCAATAAAGAGAAAAGATGCCTTTTGTCAACCAAAAAGGGTTCGTAATGGTAGTGGTATGTAACTAACTTTGGTTCAAAATATGACTGCACTTTGCTTGGATTTACTGTATATTAAAAGCTTTGTAGATGCATATAAGTCAACTCATGAATAAATAGAGAGAAGCAGCACTGTCAGTGCTGAGTAGGTATTTATTCATGAGCTATGAATCTCTCAATTTTGAGATCTGACCTATAATCTTTATTGAAAATACATGCTTTAGTGTAAGCAGGATAAGATACAATTAGCATATCATCATTTTAGTAGTATATTTTGAATTCCAGTGTGTTAATCATGTCTCATAGTGTTACAAAGCGTTTGAGTTAATATGTGTCATTACCTAATCTATAATTACTTAATAACAACACTAAGCCTAAGAATTGAGAGGTTTGTTCTTCTTCTAGTATTAAATACGTGTAAGAGCTGAGCAAAGGTATGTTATTTGCATGCCTATTAAGGTAGTGCTGTGGACACTTACGCACTTCTTTATGAATTTAGAAGCCTTTTTATTGTGTTTAGATGTTATTGTTACAACCAGAGCACTAGACTATGTTTGTATAGACATGCACATTGCCACAAACAGCAGTGTCTGTAAATGATGGAAATTGATTTTAGTCCTGGAAATGTAACTTCTACAGGTCCAGTCTTCAGTGGCAGTTGGAACACCAGACTACATCTCTCCAGAAATCTTGCAGGCCATGGAAGATGGGAAAGGGAAGTATGGGCCTGAGTGTGACTGGTGGTCCCTAGGAGTTTGCATGTATGAAATGCTTTATGGAGAAACGCCCTTTTATGCTGAGTCCTTGGTGGAGACCTATGGGAAGATAATGAACCACAAAGTTAGTGCGCTTTCTAAGCTAAATTTCAATGAGTACTAGGGTAACTTGGAGCTTATTTAAAAATGAGAGGGGTTTGGGCGCTAACTACGTTTATTTTTGTAAAATGTAGAGCACAAATTATGTTCCCATATAGTAAGTTTATGGTTGTAGATTGCAGATGGCTTTGCTTTAGGATAACGTAGCTCAAAACTAAAAATCTGGATATGGAAACATGGCTGTTAGTTTACTCTATGGTGTTACTCTTGCTCCATTATATCACTCCATATGCATTACTTACTTTTGGCGGGATTCGTTGGTTGGCTTATGCAAAAGATTCTTAAATGTTCTTCCACATGGCAGTAGCTGTAGAATCCAACAGTGTAAGAGGAATTTAAATAAAGGAGAAAAACTAGGGGACAAAAAAATTCACTACTTTCTCTCCTATGGGGAAGACTTTTTCCTAGAAACCTTACTGCTTATACATAAGAACACATTTCTTTTTCTGCATAATAATTTTCGGTCAGAAGAATTATTTCAAACTTTTTGTTGGTGAAAACCTATTTTCTCTTATTTCAATCTTCAAGGAGAGGTTTCAGTTTCCTGCTCAAGTGACGGATGTCTCTGAAAGTGCAAAGGACCTCATCCGAAGGCTCATTTGTAGCAGAGAGCATCGACTTGGACAAAATGGAATAGAAGACTTTAAGAACCATCCGTTTTTTGCTGGGATTGATTGGGACAACATTAGAAACTGTGAGGCACCTTACATCCCAGAAGTCAGCAGTCCCACTGATACATCAAACTTTGATGTGGATGACGATTGCTTAAAAAATTCAGTAAGTATAGAGTTAACATTTTTATGAATCTGTTTTTGTAGTGTAGTTTACAACAAAATAAATGTAAATGGCTGCTTATTTCAGTGTGTTCCATGTTTTGCACAAAAAAAGAAAAGTGTTGCTTTGAAGAACTGTGAGGGGAGTACATTCATAGTTCAGAGGCTGTTCCTCCAAACATAAACATGTAAGAGTAATTTCCATTCAATTTTGTAAATCCATTGAAACTTTAAACATGTTTAACTGACACATATATCTGTTGTTTGCAGTAACAAAGTTCTTAATGTCCAGGTCTTACAAAGGATAGTGTATTTACATGTAGATAGTCTATGAGACAAAATATTCCTAGCACAGCATTGTTGAGACTAAGTTTGCATAATGCCACCAAGATGATGCGAGGGCTGGAGCCCCTCTGCTCTGAGGACGGGCTGAGAGAGCTGGGGGTGTTCAGCCTGGAGAAGAGAAGGCTCTGGGGACACCTCACAGCAGCCTCCCAGTACCTGAAGTGTCTGCAGGAAAGCTGGGGAGGGACTTTTTACAAGGACAAGTAGTGACAGGACGAAGGGGAATGGCTTTAAGCTGGAAGGGGGAAGATTTAGATTGGACATTAGGAAGAAATTCCTCAGGGTGAGGTTGCCCAGGGAAGCTGTGGCTGCCCCTCCCTGGAGGTGTCCAAGGCCAGTATGGATGGGACCTTGGGCAGCCCGGGCTGGTGGGAGGTGTCCCTGCCCATAGCAGGGGGGTTGGAACTGGATTATCTTTAAAAATCCCTTCCCACCCAAACCATTCTATGATTCTATGATTTTATTGTAATGCTGTACTGTAATATCTGTCAAATTCCAATCGGTTCATTCCCACTGAATTTTTTCCAGCTTGTTTTCTGACTTGACTTGACTTTGGGGAAATTCAGGAGAAATGTTCCAGGCACTTCTTCAGTAACAGTCTTATGAGAAAGAAATTATTTTGCCTTTGCTTAAAAAGCTTTGCAACTATTGATTTTTAACACTCTTGAGGGCAAAGAGGTGCTGCAGAGGGATCTGGACAGATTGGAGATCTGGGCAATCACCAACCACATGAAGTTTAACAAGGGCAAGTGCTGGGTTTTGCACCTGGGACACAGCAGCCCTGACGTACGTGCAGGCTGGGGAGTGAGAGGCCAGGGAGCAGCCCTGCAGAAAGCAATATGGGGGTTCTGGTTGATGAGAAGTTGAACCTGAGCCAGCAGTGGCCTGGCAGCCAAAAGGGCAACCGTGTGCCGGGGTACATCAAGCACTGCACTGCCAGCCGCTCGAGGGAGGGGATTGTCCCGCTCTGCTCTGCACTGGTGTGGTCTCACCTTGAGCACTGGGTGCAGTTTTGGGCACTACGGTATAAAAAGGACATCAAGCTACTGGGCAGTGTCCAGAGGAGGCCACAAAGTTGATAAAGGCTTGGAGAAGGGGAAACTGAGGGGGCAACTCTATGAGCAGTTTACTGTTTCCTCACAAGGGGAAGAGGAGGAGCAGGCGCTGATCACTTCTCTCTGGTGGCCAATGACAGGACTTGAGGGGCTGGCAGGAAGATGTGCCAGGGGAGGGTTAGACTGGGTATTAGGCAGAAGTTCTTCACCCAGTGGGTGTTGGAGCACTGAAACAGCTCCCCAGGGAAGCAGTCACGGCACCGAGTCTGCCAGCATTCCAGAAGCATTTGGGCAATGCCCTCAGTCACACGGGGTGAGTGTTGGGAGTGTCCTTGGTAAGGACAGGAGTTGGGCTCGAGGATCCTTGTGGGTCCCTTCCAACTCAGGAGATTTTGTGATCCTGTGGGGGTTTTTTTCATTTTTTCCTCAGTTTTTCCTTGCTCGCATCTGGTATTGCCTCTCTTCCTTCATAACTAAAATATTTTTATCTTAAAATGTTTTTGTAAAGTCTTCAGGTGTGTTTACACATTATTTTGTCCAGGAACAGCTGTCAGAGTTGAGTGGCAGGAATGGATACTGCATGTAGCAAGTCTTTGTGAAGCTGAAATGCCTCTTGGAGGTTATTCACATGTTCTCGTGTTGGCTACTCTAGGAGTCTTCTTTTTAGAGCCTAAGCTCCCAGCCGAGGCTCTCCCAAGGTGCCTGTGCAGTGTGGATGTCTTCCCATTGTAAAGATGCAAGGAGCTACAGGTGAAGATAGAATGTTCCTGTGATGAGTTACTAGACTGACATGGAAACAGAGTCTCTTTCTTAATTTGCCTTAGACTTTTGAGGGTGAAAAGCGATGCCATTGAATTGCTAAAGATGAACACTAGTTTCTGCAGCTTTAGTTTTAGTGATAGTAATTTTTATTTTGTTTAATTTAAGGGCATGTTTTTAATATTCCTTTTTGCACGTAGTGTCTCTGAAAAAAACATAGCCTGATGTGGTGCATGACAGGTTCTTTTACATTTTTTCTTCAACTAGTAGACATTGTATTTAATATTGATTCCCTTCAAATTCTTAAATGTAACTTGGAGGTATTTTCCCTGCCATCTTTCATACCCATCTTGTAAAGAAAGATCACATACTTGCATTATGATTACAGATAAGTCTGTGAGATTTAGCAGGAAATAAGTATTTTGATCTCTGCCAAAGAATCAGCAAAGAAAAAACTCTTTTACAAAATCTTTCATCATTATCAATAGATACAATATTTTAGAGTCAACATTGTTAGCTGTGTGGTAATTGAAAACTGTCATATGGGCTGTTAAAATCACATATTATGCATTTGGGTTTGATACTTGACTATGAAATATGAAAATAAAATAGAAAAAAGAAGTAAAGAATTTCACTTTTCCTAACCATAGTGTGTAATAGTTGATCTTTTTATTATCAGGTTTTGGAAAGTTAAGGATTTGTAATTTGCCCTTGTCCTTACTTTCTAAAATGCTCAATGATGTAGACTTGATACACACACGATCTATCCATGTTATTTGTGTTGATTTTTTATTCTGGGAAGATAGTGAAGGGACTGGAGCACAAGCCCTGTGAGGAGCAACTGAGGGAGCTAAGGTTGTTTAGCCTGAAGAAGAGGAGGCTCAGGAGAGACCTTACTGCTCTCTACAGCTACCTGAAAGGAGGCTGTAGTCAGGCAGGGGTTGGTCTCTTCTCTCAGGTGACCGGCGACAGAACAAGAGTTCACAGTCTCAAGCTTCGCCAGGGGAGGTTTAGGCTTGATATTAGGAAGAAGTTCTTCACTGAGAGGGTGATTGGCCATTGGAGTGCGCTGCCCGGGGAGGTGGTGGAGTTACCGTTCTTGGAGGTCTTTAAGGAGAGATTGGATGAGGCTTTTAGTGCCATGGTGTAGTTGACGAGTAGGAGTAGGTGTAGGTGTTGGATCATAGGTTGGACTCGATGATCTCAAAGGTCTTTCCCAACCTTATGATACTGTGATACTGTAACTTTTTTTGATGTGAATATTTTTGTCTGCCAAAAGCTGTGATGTAATATAGCTGGTGCCACCACTGAAAAGGTAGTTTTGGATTTCCTCTGAATAAAGACTTGTTCTCTGCTGCTGGGCTTTACATGTGAAAATATACTACTGGTTCCTTTCTTCTTTTTTTGTTTAAAAAACAATAAAAAATAATATAAAGAATAAAAAGAATAAAAAGAATACTACCCTTTCTTAAAATTTAGAACCGTTTAGCACTTTCACTGTTAATAATCTTCATCTTAGGGAGTTTCTTTTGATGACCTTTAAGGCAATCTCTAGTGCAGCAACATAAACCTTGCATCTTGGAGCTTAACAGAACTTTTAATAGGATATTTAATAGGATATTAGAACTTAAAATTGTTCAAATAAAATGGCAGCAGTGTTATTTTAGCCTGAGGAGAAGGTTAAAGATTTATCTTGGTTTTTAAGTTCTTTGTCTGGCAGGAAAAAGGAACAAAGAAGGCAGAAATCCCAGTACTACTGGGATTAGAAGGCCTTGTTGTATTAGTTCTTTCTAGTAAATGTCTGCCTGTCGTCCTCTCCAAATAGGGACAGACTGCTTCACAAGTGGGACTGGTAAAACTGCAGATAGGAAGCCCTGCTGACTGAGGAGCGGAGAGGATTACAGGAGGGAGTAAAAAGTGATACTCTTTGTGCTTAGAGCTTCTTGGAAAAAAGAAGGAATAAATTGGCTTTTAGTATGTGTGATCTACTTTTCTCCCATGATAGCCAACTTAATTAGAAAAGCATTTTTATGCTTTGTATATTGCATGCAATTATAAATATATGGTTAAACTCAAATTATTTTAAGTCCAGTAGGCTATTTGTCAACTGTCCTGTTATTTTTCTAGGAAACAATGCCTCCACCATCACACACTGCATTCTCTGGCCATCATTTGCCATTTGTGGGTTTCACATATACAAGTAGTTGGTAAGTTAAATGTTCCAAAATTGTGTGTAAGATAGTTACAAAGTAAGTTTCTGTCTCTGAAACCAACTGCAGAGACTTTCCGAAGAATCTGGTTTATTGAGGAAATTATGAGGCCATAATCTAAAATGCTGTCTGTCCAAAAGAATGACCTCTCTGCAGGTGAAATTTACTTTTAAATTAAAGGTCAGAACCTGTGTTCAGAGCAGTTTTCTTGAGAAAGGCGATTTTCAGCCAGTGTATGAAGTTAACAGCATATGACGAGTTAAGATCAGATATCTGGATCCAAAGACAACTCATCTTCTTAGACTGTAAAAATAGTTTTATTTCTGGTCCTTTGACACTTTTGTAAGTCTGAATGCAAATTTAAGAAAAAAACCCACAAAACTTGATATTTGGTATTAATATGATACTTGTCATGTTCATCTCTACTGCTAAATTAAACAGTAACAAGGAAGTCTGCGTATGCTCCTTTATTGTGTATGAAAATGTTTACAACCATTGAAAAAACAGACCAAAGTTTCTGCAAATACATGTGGCTTAGTGCTGGTTATGTGATATATTCTGTATACTTCATAAGGATTGTTTCCATAAGTATGTGAACATTGAGTATCTACTAAATCAGGGTCACAGCGTTTCTTCCATGTCCATGCACTAGTTGGGGAATAATTTGGCACCATTTGCTGTCATTGTTGTTTTTGAAGTATTTGGGGAACTTGATTAATGATTTTAAAATAAATTGTTATTGTAATCTTAGTAATTAGATTGTTGTTTTTCACTATCTGGCTAATGCAGACCGTTGATAACAATCATTTTTAGTCAGAAGTTCGTTCACTTTTATGTAACAAAAAAGGCATTGAGGAGATCAGTCGCACTTGGTAAAACTGAATTCTGTTTTTAATGAACACATACTAACAAGGACTTATTTGACTGTGTAATAAATTACATACTATTAACAATTTAAACAACTATTTACTGGTAGATATAATTTTAAAAAATTATTTTAAACACAGCTTGTTGTAAATACTGTTTAATTTCCTCCCCCCAGCGTGCTTTCAGATCGCAGCTGTCTGAGACTAACAGCTGGACCACCTTCCATGGATCTTGATGCCAGCATTCAACGAACTTTGGAGGACAGTTTAGCAACAGAAGCTTATGAGAGGAGAATAAGACGTTTAGAACAGGAAAAGCTTGAACTTAGTAGAAAACTACAAGGTATAGTCATTAAAAAAAATTAATTCAATCACTTTTTTTGGCTTAGATTAGCTTGAAGCTTTGTAAGATATGGTTTATACTGTGGGGAAAAAAGTATACCTCCTGGAATGCTTTCCAGCAGAAAAAGAATCCTCTTCATTATTTCCATTGATAAATTAAACTTCTCTTACTCTTGAAGCTTCTTATAACACGCTAACTTTGTTTCCACCATGGCTTAGTTACTATGGCATAAAGATTTCATTCTTCAAACCTCTAAGAATTTAGTTTTCCAGCTGAAAGTTACTGAAAAATTGACACTTAGTAGCTGGAAATTATAAATTAGATACTCCTTCATGGAAGTGTTTTTTGGCATGTCTTAATTTATCAAAAGATATCTTTTAGACCTCCTCAGATCTCAGATGTGTGATTTGTTGCTCTGTCTGCCATCATTTTCTAGAGTCCACCCAGACAGTCCAGGCTCTGCAGTATTCAACAGTGGATGGCCCAATAACAGCAAGCAAAGATTTAGAAATTAAAAGTTTGAAAGAAGAAATTGAAAAGCTGAAGAAACAGATAACAGGTATGTTATAAATATTTATGTAGAAACTGTAACAGGAAACAATATTTTGAAAATACTTTTTCACATAATGTAATGCTACTTTTACTTTGCTTTCTGAAAGAATCTTCCAGCCCATTTTTACTTCTCATTTCACAATTCACTCTTCGTTGGTAGCTCAGTATTTTCTACAAATTCAGCTTAATGCTCAGCACTTCGATAATTCCAGTTGCAATGGAGAAGGAAGTGACTTCTGCTGTTAGTATTAGTGGTAAAGTTTCACTAGTTTTAGACTGTAGTGTTGCTAATTTACGTGGATGTGAATTGAGTTATACCTGAGAATCTGTGAAACTATGACCAATTTCCTTAGTACTACTTTTTTTTCCTTTTTTTTTTCCTTCCTTTTTTTTCCTTCCCCCTTTTTCCTCTGTCCTGCAGTGCGTACTGCAAGAGCATATGGAACAATTGTTTGGTTATTTTTGACAATATCAAAAGTGGCTGCAGTCCTTTCAGAAGCCATAGTCGTCGTAGCATACCTTATCATGCCTTGCTTTGTGCATCTCTGCATTATGGTGTGCAGGTACATAGGTAGTAAACTGGAAAGAAGGAAGGAAGGTGATTTTTCTTCTTTACATGAGTAAACATGAGGGGTGAAGACTTCTGCCTAGCAGTTCTAGCAGTCTTAAAAATATTTGATGAAATGATGATTTGTTATGATTTAAGCGACAATTGATATTATTCATTATCTCATTTTCTGTTGCATTTCTTCTGGAAGTGCCCAATTTGTGAGATGTGATCATGATTTTGATTATATTTTCTTTGAAACCACTAAAGTTTATAGTGTGCTGTTGTTTAGTGCATTGTAACTGGCTATAGAGCAACTGCTAGTTCCAGCTGGAGATGTGGGTTTTTGAGTATTTTCTTGGAACAATACTTCTAGAAAAGCCTGAGTTATCTGGGAGATATCTGGAAGGCTGTGTCCATGAAACTACAGTGATACCAGGTTTTGCAAGTGGCACGGAGTAGTGAAGCGTGTTTTCCATGAGAGAGGATACTATGGACTACAAGGCTGCAGTTCCATGAGTCCTGCTCACAGCTGTGTGGCCCCTGCTCTTTCTGTGCCTGCCCTGAACCCTTGAGTTTAATTCACTCAATTGAATAAGGAAAGAACTATCTAGAAACAGAGTATTTAATCATGATCTGATAAGTCAGCACAAGGTAGGCAATAGGAGGAAAGGGACATGAGAGGGGTAAGAACTACCTCCTAGCTCTGCTGTCAGTGATCTATCAGTGCTAAACAAAACTGAAGATGTGCTTCCTTTCCATTTAATTCCTTTGCTTCTGAGAGTTCATGAAGATTTTATGATAACTAAAAATTTGGCTGTTGATTGTACTTTAAGTTTGAAAACTGTTTTTGGAATCTGTGCATATAAAGAGCTGAACTTCTCCAATTAATGTCATGCTGCCTTTCTTTAGAACTCTTGAAACTAGTCAAAAAGCAAAGATCTACTTAACCTAGTATTCTGTGTCTTTACAGAGGCTACTGGAGACAATTTAGGAAAAGATTCAAAAAAAATTCAATATATCCAAATCCATCTTTTTCCAGTCTTCCTCTCCCAGATTCTGGCAATTCATGTTTAAAGAACTTCCAGAGGGAGAGCTTCTATTGCGCCACTGTGTTGAACATAGCTGTTAGTGAACCACTGTGCTGGCTGTTTAGCTAATAATCTTGTTAACCTACCTTAAAGGCTAGCTACTAATACTAATATTCAGTATTTTTAATTTGATGCTCTGAATTAAGTTAGATTTTTTTCTTGTAGTTACTCATAGCATAGGACTTCTGCCATCTTGCTCCTTCACAGTTTCCTCAAAATAGGATCTTGTAAGCAAGAGACATCTTCAAAGAGAAGGAAAGGCAGTACAACAAGATTGATACAGACTGTTAAGTATCAGGACCAGAAAAGTAGAAATGGAGAGGACAAATCTGATTCCTCTTCTCGATCCAAATAGGCAAATGCCTCCATTTTATGAAGAGAAATATCAGACATAAGTAGTGGTGTGTGGGTCTCTATTATATGTCCATATCTTACCTGTGGCAAGGGAGAAAACTCAGCAAGAAGACTAGAGAAAGCTACAAAAAAGATTTCTTCTGATTAGTATTTGTGAAAAGACTTAGTTTCCTGGAAGTGTCAGGAATAGCAGCAGCAACACCCCCTTGAACTTAATTTCCAGATGTTTCAGTTGGTGTGTCTAGACTCTGCTGCTGCGTTGTGAGGCAGAAGCACTGTATGAACTGCAGACTTCAGCACATAGATTACATGCTGTTAAAATTGCATAGTCTGAAAAAACAGTTACAGATAAGCAGATGGACCACTGCTCTGGTATGATGCAACAGTTTTGAATTGTACTATAACTATTATTTTTGGGTGTGAACATGGCTTAAGTAGCTCAGGGAGATCACTCTGATTTGGGAGATGCCTGGCTAGCACTGTATCAGAACGAAGATTTTTATGAAACCAAATATCCCTCCATTTGCTGTGATGAGGAAAAAGACAACACTATCAGAAATCTCTGTTCTGCAGCAATCTGCAACTCTATTTTTGGCTCTTTCATAGAATCATAAAATCAAAAGGTTACAGAAGACCTCCAAGATCATCGAATCCAACTGTACCTGTCCCCTTACTAAACCCTGTCCCTAAGGAACTCATCCACCCATTTTTTAAACACCTCCAGGGATGGCGACTCCACCACCTCCCTGGGCAGCTGTTCCACTGCCTGACAACCCTTTCAGTGAAGAAATTCTTCCCCATGTCCAGTCTAGACCTCCCCTGGCGCAACTTGTGGCCATTTCCTCTCATCCCATTGCTGTCACTTGTGAGAAGAGACCAGCACCCACCCTGTCACAACCTCCTTTCAGGCATTTGTAGGCAGCGATGTGGTCTCCTCTCAGCCTCCTTTTCTCCAGGCTAAACATCCCTAATTCCCGCAACCGGCTATTAACCAACACCTCCAGGTCCTTCTCTGCCAGGCAGCTCTCCAGCCATTCTTCCCCAAGCCTGGAACACTGCAGACTTGAGACAGCTTTGAGATCACTGAAAAGCAATGTCTACAACAACAGGTTTTGAATGGGACCAGTCCTCGTAGAAAAGCATCAGCATCAGCTTTGAATTATATTTTATTCCTGACTGTTAGCTGAAACTTAGATTTTAGTTCACTGCTGAAGGTATTACTCTCCTCCTTTGGTCATGAAAAGAAAATAAAAAAAATGCGGGAACATTTCCCAACACAATTGATGTCCCTCCCTTTCCATATTTAAAAGAAGTCAGTTCATATTGAGAAGGTTTTCCCTTAAGTATCAATTAAGAATTTTCCGCTTTATGCCACATAGATGTTTGAATCTGAATTAAGTTAAAAGAGACTTTCTCCTCTATTTATTCCTATATACAATGTGTGCTTTTGGTTTTTTTGAGTTGGAAGTGAATAATATGATCAAATGAGGAAGTTGTAGAGTTGTCTAATCTGTCTTCAGTCACCACATAACTTTCCCAGCCTTCTCTGGTCCAGTCAATACAGCCATTAGTTAGAAGACACCTGTTTGTGCTTTGAGTTATACCTAATACAAGCCAATTTGATGAAATTGGGAAAAGAGAATGTTGTATTGCGCTTGATTTTTATGGGCTTTTTTGTGAGATAGATTTTAAAACTAAATTAATGACAGAATACAGGCACAAACCAAATGGTGGTCAAGCCGAATGGTTCTGAATTCAGAGGAGCTAGTTCTAGGTTTTCTGGGTGGCCTTTAAATTACCAAAATTTCCAAGTCTAGATCTGATGAACTTCAAAGAAGGTTCAGTTCAGGTGAACTAGAGTTGAGCGTTATGATTTGGGCTTATCACTTGGAAAATTAAATGTGGACTGGACATTAGAAAGAATTTCTTCACCAAAAGGGCTGTCAGGCACTGGCACAGCTGCCCAGGGAGGTGGTGGAGTCGCCACCCCTGGAGGTGTTTAAAAGACCGGTAGTGGAGTTCCTTAGGGACAGGGTTTAGCAGGGAGACAGGCATGGCTGGACTCAATGATCTCAGAGGTCGCTTTCAACCTTATGATTCTATGTAATGTAATAACATCCTACAGTGAATGTTTGTATACATTAGCTAAAATGTTAGCAATAATTAGCATCATTAGATGGAACGTTATCGTTGACTACGTGTGTATCACAACTAGCTTATTCTTTAACCTGTTTTGCCGCCTTTTCTGGAGCTATAAGAGTAAACACCTACTTAAAAAGGTAATAAAGAATTAACAAGAAATTGTATCAAATTCAGGAGTGTTACCAGGGAAGGCTTAGAAAAACAAATTTTTCTTGTCTATCTAGTTTTCCAGGAAATGACAAGCTAGCATATGCTGTCAATTTTTGAGGTCAAAGTTATAAATTTTATTTGCTAAGTTATGTGGGAGAAAACTTTGGGGAATCTTTCATATTGCCAAATATATAAAGGGCAGCAATGGAAGAGGGAAACAGAGCTGTGGAACAAAGGAGCTCATGCGCAGAAGAGTGAGTTATTTTGGCTCAGCAGAACCATATATAAACTTTCTGTTTGCTGCTGTCTTCAGAGTAGATTACATAAGAGAAGCAGTTAATAATTTCTGGCTTTGAGCTACATCTCTTTTTGGAATGTATTCTTTAAAATTTTTAAGCAAGTGTCAGTGAATTAAAACAATAATGAATATTTGGTTGGGTTTAAGCTACTGGTATTCATTTGCTTATACAATTCTTGTGTTTCAAAAATTACACCTCTTATAAATATATCTGATTTCTTCAAGTCTCTTAGGGTTGCATTTATGAAAATGTAAAAGGCTTATTAAGATAGCTTCCTGTTTTGTGGGTAAATATTTATAGTCAGAAAACCTGCCAGAACTGGTAAAATGTCCAGTGATTTCATACAACTTGGTATTATACCACCATATATATCTTGCTTTAAATTCTTGGTTTTAATTGAAGGACTAGGAGGGGAAAAAAGACACTCACTAGCTAGACATTTTCAGTTGTTGTATTTTATGGATTCCAACTTTCCATGTTGTACCACTTGAGCATATTGATATGATATCGTTTAGCTGTGACTTAAAAATGTGCTTTATTTGTGTAGCTGATGGTAAGAAACTGATTGCAGTAGTTTTCCTGTATTTATAGTACTAATAAAGCAGATCACATAAACACAAGTGGTTTTAACACTAGAAATATGTAAAATAATCTGAAGTGAATTTTAACTGTATCAACAGGAGAGTGATTGCCAACTCGTGAGTGCCCCATTACTTTTACTGTTTCTTTCTAGGGGAACTTGAGGGAGGAGGGAGACTGTTTATAATTAGAGTGTAATAAAAGATGCATTATGTGTTATGTCACAGTGCATAAAAGTCAAATGTATAGGTCATGTAGAGTACATGATTATTAAATAAGAAAAGACAAATTGTTACCATTCTCTATATGTTTTGCAGCAACCTGTGACCTTTTATTCTGTAGTGTTAAAAGCAGATAATGGCAGTTGGAACAACCTACTCTGTGTTTTAAACAAGATAAGAATTGCATTATTTTATGGTTAAGTGGAAACCAGAACAAAATCTGAAGGGACTTGAAGCAGCTCAACTAAGCTGTTGTAGAATAATGATTTTTTTCCTCAACATATTTAGAGGTCTACTGCTTTTTCTAGATTCTGGGCAGCTAGAACAGCAACTTGAGGAGGCCAGCACTGCAAGGCGAGAGTTGGATGATGCTTCCAGGCAAATAAAGGCTTTCGAGAAACAGGTTAGAACACTGAAGCAAGAGAGGGAAGATCTTAATAAGGTAAAAGTATTTTGTCAGCAACTCTTCTAAACTCTAGAGACTATTTTATTTTTGTTCGTTTTGCTTGAAATAACTTTCAAGTGTAAAATTAATGAGCTACTTTGTTGTAGTGTTGACCTACTTTGCTTTCTGCCTTTTTTTTTAATATAAAGACATTATTTAACATGTTGTATGTATGACTGCTAAGTGGTCCTAGGTGACTGCTTCTAAGATAGTGAACAACCTCATGATTCAAATTGCATAGTGGCTGCAAAGCAGGCTTTAGAGCTTCAGATTAAGGTGATAATGATAGTGATTAGAAGGCAGAGTTGAGAAGAAATATGTGAGACAACTAATTTAATCTGAAGTGTGCATGAGACAGTAGCAGGGGAAAAAATGTTAAGTATATGGTATTAGGGCTGTGTCACAGAAGTGTTTCCACAAGAGAGATGTGAAAAATTGCCCAAATATAAAGATTGAAAAGTAGTTTGAAATAACTCCTCTTAAAGAATACTGGGTTTTATTTCTTCTTTTCTATATCCTCGACTCTATATTTTCTTATTTGTAACATACTGTCTTTCATGGCTCTTTTTGATATTTAAGGTTACCTCAACTTGAAAATGTAATCGGGTGTGAAATACATTAGCTTGTTTCTCATCATAATTATATTGGACCAGTATTTTAGAGTCCACACTCAGTGTTGATGTGTCAGCTGTATTTAACACTGTTTGTTTTAAACCTTAGGGCTTATAAAACCTTGAAATCTGCCAATTTGTCCAAGAAAGACCATCATTCTTATAAAACAACTTGTAGTGATTAGGACCTTTTTTTAACAACCAGAGATAACATTTTTAACTTTGTATAGATGTCAACAATGCCAAATATTAATTCCTCCTGCCACTTTTCTTTTCATTCTCAGACTCGCTTTTCTTTGCTTCATTGTTCTGCTCCAGTTTGACTGAACATCATTAAACCATTTAAACTGTGTTAATTCAGAGTAGTCTAGGTCTAGGTCATAGATATCCAGGATACAGCAAGATTTGTGAAGGTATTGTGCTGTAGATTTATTGCAGCACTTAGTGTTATTTTATGTGGGTTCTTTAAAAAGAACAATTATCTTACATTGCTGTTAATCATTACAGTGTTTTGTTATCTGAAACTTTGTAATATTTCATATTATGGTACAGTGTGTGGAAATCAAATGTACCATTTTGGGTCAATTTTCAAAAGCTTCTAGAGTGGAAATTTGCATAGAACAATTTTTTCCATTCAGTAAATGCAAAACCTTTTTTAATCATTTAGTAGTTGATAATTCTTTTCGTCATTTAAGTAGTTCTTGAAAAACTATACTAATGGCATTTTTAATTAAGAAAGCAAGGTATTTTTATATTTTAATGCAAGTGCATGGAAGCCTTTGTGTTGAACCTATAGTAATGGAGTAAATTCTGATGGTTTACATTTCTGCAGTTTTGCTAACTTTAGTAGTGTAAAACCTGGCCTCTTGCCTTATTTATAGAGACCTACAATGTGTCATAGATGCGTTCATGAAAATAAATGAATATGTAGTTTCTTTTCACTTTGGAGAAAGTGGTAGGTGCACGTCCAAAGACAGAATTGGCCTTGCAGCTTTCTAGGTTTATTACTTAATTCTTTTTTTAAACTGTAGGAACTGGCAGAGTCTAGTGACAGATTAAAATCCCAAGCCAAAGAGCTGAAAGATGCACACAGCCAGCGGAAATTGGCAATGCAGGAGTTCTCAGAGATGAACGAGCGGCTGACAGACTTGCACTCTCAAAAACAAAAGCTTGCCCGCCAGCTCCGAGATAAGGAGGAAGAAATGGAAGTGGTGATGCAAAAAGTAGAGAGTTTAAGGCAAGAGTTACGCAGAACAGAGAGACTTAAAAAAGAAGTAAGTGGTGAGAAGACTGTTTAGAATCTATGAAATAGTGGTTATATATAAGGTTTTCTGACAAAGTAATTTTTTGTTATTTTTAAATCATTAACTCTTTGATTGTTGTGTTAAACAGTATGGATTTTGTTTTCTAAGAATCTGAAGTGTCCAGTTTAGTGCTGAAGATTTGTCTCTCGTATTGAAAACCTTCAATAGATTTTGAAAAAAAGTAAGAATCCTACCTATTAAAACTGTATGTACTTTTGTAGCTGGAAGTCCAAGCAGAAGCCGCAGCTGCTGAGGCATCCAAAGACAGGAAATTGCGAGAGAGGAGTGAACAGTACTCTAAACAGTTGGAAAGCGAAGTAGAAGGGCTAAAGGTTAGTCTGTTTTGATATTAACACTTGCAAACTTACTAGTCAGATAGGACTTGCATCTGTTTGATTGCTTTCAGGTGTAGGACAAAAGGGTAATGTCAATTTGTCGCTTTAGTTAATGCTGAATGCATCTCATTATTGTTCAGAAAAATGAACATTTTCCTAATGCACTTTTGAGGGCAGTGTGTTCTTATTATCTCTTAATGATTTCTTACCACATGGCTTCTATTATTTCTTTGTTTAAATTTACCAGTTAAAAGCATTTATTTAGTTTAGGATGGTTGAGTGTTTGAAGATAAACCTGCAGCCTTTGTCTTGAGTGCTATCACACAGCACACGCAGGAGAACTGGGCGATCAGACCCAAGCCAGCATGGGTCTATGAAAGGCAGGTCCTGCCAGACCAACCTGATCTCTTTTTCTGAAAATGTTACCTGTTTAATGGACGAGGGAAAGGCTGTGGATGTGGTGTACCTGGACTTCAGTATAGCCTTTGACACCATTTCTCACAGTATCCTGCTGGAGAAACTGGCTGCCATCAGCGTGGACAGGCACAGCCTCTGCTGGGTTAAAAACTGGCGGGATGGCCGGGCCCAAAGGGTTGTGGTAAATGGAGTTAAATCCAGTCGGAGGCTAGTGTTTCCCAGCACTCAAGGGCTGGGTCCAGTCTTGTTTAACATCTTCATCAGTGGTCTGGATGATGGTATTGAGTGCACCCTCAGCAAGTTTGCGGATGACACCAAGCTGGGTGCAAGTGTGGATCTGCTTGAAGGAAGGGAGGCTCTGCAGAGGGTTCTGGACAGGCTGGAGCGATGGGCTGAGAGCAATGGGATGAGGTTCAACAAGGCCAAGGGCAGAGTCCTCCATTTGGGTCACAACAACCCCGTGCAGTGTTACAGGCTTGGGGAAGAGAGGCTGGAGAGCTCCCTGGCAGAGAAGAACCTGGGGATGTTGGCTGATAGCAGCTGAACATGAGCCAGCAGTGGCCCAGGTGGCCAAGAGGGCCAGTGGCATCTGGGCCTGTGTCAGACACAGCGTGGCCAGCAGGAGCAGGGAGGTGATTGTGCCCCTGTGCTCAGTGCTGGTGAGGCCGCACCTCGAGTGCTGGTTTCAGTTTTGGGCCCCTCACTCCAAGAAGGACGTTGAGGGGCTGGAGTGTGTGCAGAGAAGGCAACGAGGCAGGTGAGGGGCTGGAGAATGAACCCTACGAGGAGAGACTGAGGGACCTGGGGGTGTTTAGCCTGGAGAAGAGGGGGCTGAGGGGAGACCTCATCACTGTCTACAGCTGCCTGAAAGGAGGCTGTGACGGGGTGGGTGCTGGTCTCTTCTCCCAAGTGACAGCAATAGGACGAAAGGAAATGGCCACAAGTTGTGCCAGGGGAGGTTTAGACTGGACATTGGGAAGAATTTCTTTACTGAAAGAGTGGTCAGGGATTGGATGTGACTCTTAAAGGAGAAATTTTAACGTGTTCTGCCTCTCAGCCAGAAGGTTTTTCACAAGAGCATGAATACTTTGTTTATACTGATGAGATTGCTCACACATGTACATGTTTTTAGGAGCAGAATTTAAGTAAGGTAATTCTAACTGTTCTCTTATTCTATGATCTAGCATTTTATACAGTTCTCTGATGAAAGCAGACTTTCTCAAAATATTAATGAGGAAATTTTTTTCATTTCCACATTTACAGCAAAATCCTGTTCCCAGCGTTTTGTCCAGTAGGGTAATTTTAAACTTTTTGTGCAAAATGTCACACTAGGCCTATACTGATTTTAATTTACATGCAGGATTCTTTTAATGACAATTGTATGAGACACTTGTCAACATTAAGTCACTGCATAGAAAATTCTGGATTTTCTTGCAAACATTCTTTTATTTTGCATTCCTTGGTTAAATAAAAATAAGGAAACACAATGAATATGAAATTGGAATTTATAAAGCTTCATCTGCTGTGAATTCAGATTGTTATCTGAAAACTAAGAAGGATTTTTTCTGCTTCACCATCAGCAAAGAATTTGCCTGACAGTTTAAGAGGCAAGAGGAATTTATTGGCAACCTATTGTGAATAAACGCTGTGCTGATTTATAACAACAGCAAGTTTATCAGGAGAGGAAAGGGGACTCTTAGCTTTCTTAATAATATTTCACAGTAGAGTAAACATACTTTGGATCAGATGCAGTTTTGATACTGCATCATCCATTCAGTAGAAGGAAGCTCTGCATGACTCCTTAGTTAACAGGAGGCTGTCACAGAAAAAAGGTTAATTTTTAAATAAAAAAGGAATGTTTCTCCAAATGAGGAGAACAGAGAAGCCCATAAATGGTGGCAGGTTAAGTGTATAGAGGATGCTAAGGGCTAAATAAAGGAACTTTAGAGAGCGCTTTGAAAAGGATGCTCAGAGTGATTGTGAGAAGTTCAACTTAGGAAGCTTATGGGGATGCTTGTTGGCAGGGGTGAGAAAGGTAATCTCTGAGTTGTCAGGGCTGTTGCAGAAATGCTCTATGAGTTTTCATGTGTCAGACTGAAGCAGCGGAGATTGCCACACAGGTTTGTAGGATGGGCTGGATCAGTCTGAGGATGATGTACAGGAAATACTAGTGCTGGCAGATGAGAAGACTTCTGATGTCTGGCAGACTCCAAATGTGAAGTCACATGAAGCAGTGGCATCGCTGAGGGGCTTCTGAAGGAACTCGCATGAGATGTGTGAGAACTGCTGGCCACCCTTGTTATTACAGATGGCCCGCTGTGCCACTGTGACTCTCATTCAGAAGATCCTGGTAACTGCAGAGGAGTGGATGCGACTTCCTTAGGAAAGGGCTAGAGGCTGTAGTGAAGAATGAGATCAGGGAGCTCATGGTTGAAGCAGAGCTTATTGCAAAAAAGATAGCATGCTTTCAGTCCAGGCGGGTCCTGCAACACTGCCCTGCTTGGGTTCTGTGGAACTGGCAGTAAGCATGTGGACAGAGAAGATCCGGTGGATTTGGATTTTCAAAAAAATCAAGCTCACTATGAGTCAGCAGTGCACCCTGGCAGCCAAGAGGGAAACCACTTTTGAGTTGCATCAAATAGCGTCTATCTATGTGCATTATGTCCCAGTTATAACAAACATGTATAAAAACATCTATTTGGATGTCATTCTTAAATTTGGGCAGGAAGAAGCTGAGGGGGAAAGGGTTTACATTAAGGTAGCAGATTAGGTGAATGGAAATGACTGCTTGCAAACCCCTAGAGTACTACAGAACAGGGGCACTGATGAAGCAAACAGAACATGCATTTAGTACAGTACTTCACACAGTGGAGAGTTAATTATTGGAACTTGGTGCCACAGAAGTTTGTGGTTGTAACAGTAACAGCAGGTTCATAAAAAAAGTGATGAATAGCAGATGTTCTGACTATGCAGAGAGATATGCTTTGATACCTTTAGTCTAACAGTTGTATTCCAGGGGGAATGGACGTCATAAAAAAGGCAGCCCTGGGTGCTGTCCCCAGGTAGTCACTTATTTTTAGGGAAGATGGTAAGGCATTCTTCTTCACAGTGTAGCTGAATGCGATACTTCCATGGTAATAGCAGTGAAAGCTTACTGTATGAGTCAGTGAAGAAGTTAATGACTTGGACCACATGTTGGAGGAAGGTACCAAAAGAAAAAAGTTACTCTTTGTAAAAAAAAACCTGATTCTAATTCAGCTTCCATTACCATTGGAAAATACAGCTATATGAAACAACAGAAGAGGAGAGCTTTCATTTTCATCATAGCAGTTTTATAATACCTGCAAGTCTCTTTCTGTTCTTCACCAGTAGATAGACTGGTGAAGATAGATTGTTCACTTTGTTGGTGATAGATTGTTCACTTGTAGGGCATTTCATAGGTGTGCTAGAAGATCTAACACTTGCTTTTTTCTTCAGTAAACTTAGCCATAAAGCCATAGATTTGTAGTCAGCCAAAATTCTGTTTCTGGACTGAAATAAACATATAGAAAAGGTGTGTTGGGCGAGTCTGTTTCGGGCCAGATAGGCAATTTTTCATGCTAATTTGTGTGGCTGATTTATTTTTTTGTTTGTTCTTTTCTAAGTTCCTTTCAAGCAAATTTAGTCTAAATTTTGCACGTTAAATATGTAGGTAGCATATTGAAAATCAAGTTCACTATCTGAGTAACAGCACATTGTTCAATTGAGAGGAATAATATAGTAATTCACATAAGTTATAATTAATAGGATTGTAATAAGGAAGACAACATCTTTCTTAATTTGTTGCATTTGGCAAATATTTATACAATAAACGTTTATAAACGTTTATGCTATTAGCAACACAATCCTAAGTAAGATTCTTTGTATTATTAACCAAGGTAAATTATTGTTGTCATCTGCAAAGGGCAAGATACAAGCTTTGAAGTAATACAAAATAGCACTTGTAACAAAAGACTAATCTCATTAAAAACAAACGAGAAATCTCCTGAGATTTTTAATGACACATTCATTTAGGTTTACATTACTTAAATAGTAAGTTTTCCTGAGCCTCTTGCTCTATTATTGCAGTATTTAATGGCTATTCTTTATTCTCTTAAGTGCAAAACTTGCTGTCTGGTAGTGTTGCAATTATGGTATCCATCGTATGCGACATAGATGTCCTTACACACAGTAATATTTACAACACTGCTGACAGTTTGGATTATTCAGTTTCATAACTATCCATGGAAAGAACTACTGTCTGGAGGGTTTTTGTTTGGATTTTGTGTGTGTCTGTGTCTGCATGAGAGGGAAGCCTTCCAGCACAGAGTTATGTCATCTTAACTCTCTGTGTGCCAGGAGATGCATTACGTCTCAGTTCCACCATTTGTCTACTTGAAACAGGCATGTTCGAAAACATCTGTCTGGAACTGGGGCTTACATAAATCCAAAATATATTCCCTGTTTACTGTTCTACTGTAGTTCTGTAAGCCACTGTACAGTACCATACAGCTCTCTTTTAGTGCCCTGTCTTAGGGCCCTAGGAGTATCTTTTCATTGTGGAAAGAAGTATGTAATACCATAAAATATTTTACTTACCTGATAGAAGGTGTTGCAAAGCCTCAACTTTTTGTGTGCTCCATTGCCATGTATTGCCTGCTTCCCCATCCTCATCCACCGGACGAACCGATTTGGTCTTGTATTTTCGTTTCTGGATAGGGGCAACTTTCATCAGCTCGGATTGTTCTTTGAGTTTAATCACATCTTGAACTACCATAATATCAGCTCTTTCACTCTCTCCTTTTTTTTCCTGGGGGTGCTTCTGGGTGCATTCCCAACCAACCCTGTCCCTAGCTTCATACACAAGATGGACACTAATGAAACCAACTTGCAGACAAATAACCAAGAGTAGGATATAAAGCAGGATATCCTTGATATCTAGCAAGAGGTTAAGTTTCTCAAAAGCTGTTGTAGCAAACCTGAAAGGCAACTGAATAAAAATATGAGGTAAAACACTCTCCTGTGTCCCTGCCTGAGGATAAGTATCATTATCATTAAGCCCCCAGAGATAACAGCTTAGGCTGGTACAGGAGTACAACCTTGAAAACACATTCAGGATGACACTGACAGGCACTGAATCCATAACACTATAGATCCAAAATAAGAATTCAATAACAGTTACAGCTGTCTGAGTTCTACTGGCCGATGCACTCAGATGAATTAAGCCCGCCAGACCTTTTGGCATGGTTCTGTACCAACAGAAAGCAAATATGTAGTACATTATAGTCTGTATGGACCCCAAACTCACAACACACATCACGATGCAAGAACTGTTATCTTTCTTTGCTCAAGCCCCACATTGGGTGCCAAAAGATTGTCTTAGTTTGGATGAAAAGAAAAAAACCAAGGCATGTTATCAGAAATTAAATTATTTTAATCAGGGATTGTACAGAAAAGATAACAATTCTTAGCTACAAATGTACATGTGTACAGAACAGAATTAACGACAATTGTAATTGAGATCTTAATATGAATGGAGTTCTGTACCCAAGCTCTGGTGGTGCCGCTCTCCTAAGGGCAGCCGCAGCTCTGCTCCGGGTGATGCTGGGGGTAGGGTGCGTAACTTCTCGGTGTGGATCCTGCAGGACTTTGTGGCAGATCCGGATGACCAGTGATCCCTACCCCAGAGGCCACACACACCACACACACACACACGAGAGAGAAAGAGAGAGAGGGAGGGAGAGATGAAATATAGCAATGCAAGCAGAGAGAGCGAAGCGCGCGACTGGTCTCTACATGCAGCGAGATGGCGAGAGAGAGGAAATGCTAGAGAAAGGAATGTCCAGGCAAACGGGACACGACCTCTGCCTTGGTTTCCTCAGAAACGTCCCCCTCACCCCCTCACATCCCACTTGGATCCCCTTTGTTGGCAAAGAAAGAAAAATTCCCCGGAAAGGAAGAAAACCTCAAACCTGAAACTATAACAGTTAGGCATTTTGTCATGTTGAGCAGTAAAAAACAAGTTCAGTAGTTAAGGGCCTCTGCATGATGGTTACCATTCTGCATCCTGAGGGCAGGGTTTTACTCTTAGATCAAAACAGGTGGGGGTTTTGATGAGTTAAAGAATATACAATAGCAGCGTGTATCTGGCTCATACATTTAAGGGTTTTGCAGTGTTCTGCTGACTCTTAACAGCAAGGTCGAGCTTTCTCATAGAACTTGTGATGGTAGAAATTCAGCTCCTCTGAATGTTCTACAGTGACTTTTAGCTCTTAGTATCTATTCATATGTCAGCAAAAGAAAATTACCCCAAACCATGTTTAATTAAGGGGGTTTTAATATATCTAAGGGGGTTTAATATAACTAAGGGGGTTTTAATATATCATGGTTAGAGCAGAGGTGTAAGTAACAAAATATCTTTGATCCTACTTAAGGTGTGAGACAGTCACCATAAGGTTTTCCCGTTTCAGTGCGTGTCATGCTGCTACCTTGTTTTGAACCTGATCTTGCCCCTCTGTGTTATGGCAGGACATTGAGTTTAGTGGGTGCAGCATTTGGTGCAAATGTGTGTGTATCCTGAAGCAATATGTAAAGACTATTGAAATGCCGGAAGACTGTTTTTCCTATTAATCCACTATGATGTAAATGGTCAGTTTGAATAAAATAGGTCAGCTTTTCCTCAGTTGATGCAATCCATATACTGTTTCTGTAGCTGGATTTTAGCCTTCAGTTAAGCCTCTGCTTTAGTATAGCTTCTCTACAAATTATTTGTTCTTTAAAATGTATTGACTGGCTATCATAGTCTTTATTTTCCTTTCCTGAAGGTCACTTGAGTTAGTTTCTGTCAACCATGTGAGTGGGAGCATAAAAATCTAATTCTGTGGTCTCTTTCTGGCTGCTTGTGAGAGGAGTCAGAACGTGGCCAGAGATGTTTAATGTTACGATCAAATTTTAAATGGCTTGAAAACCATTACTGCTTTTAAGTCACAAAATAATAAAAGAGTACAGTTCAGATTTGTGCTTTAAAAATTTTTCAGAAGTGTTGAGATGGATGTACTTAACTCAATGAATGGATGTGTTCAGCTGTAATGGGATATATTCTAAACATAGACTTACAAATATTGAATTGTTATTAACCATAATTTTCAGCATCCTTGAGTACTAAATCGGGGCTGTTTATTTTAGCAAAAACAGGTTGGTCGCTCACCTGGGGTAAGCAGTATAGAACACCAGCAAGAGATCACTAAGTTAAAGGCAGACCTGGAGAAGAAAAGTGTTTTCTATGAAGAGGAATTATCTAAACGTGAAACAATGCATGCTAATGAAGTAAAAAGTCTGAAGAAAGAACTACGGGATGCAGAGAGCCAGCAGCTTGCCCTCAAGAAGGAAATCATGATTTTGAAGGACAAGTTAGAGAAAACCAGAAGAGAAAAGTGAGTATTGTGTGGAATTTACCTATGTGGAAAATACCTATTATGTTTCCAAACACACTGTCACTTGCTAAATGCAGTGCATATAGGTGCATTTTGGCTGAACTAATGTCAGGGCTGAAAATAGTCACCTTTAAAAATGCAACAGAACAAAGAAAATCCATAACCCTGTACTGAAAAAGTTAAATTTGCACCAGAATTCTTGCACTAGCTGACTATCCCAAGGTATGTAACTTGAGTTGCAGACTTGCGGTTTGGGGTAGGTCAGCCCCTGAAGCTTATGTTGCAGTTTAAAATAAGGTTTTTTGACTTTTTTTTCTATTTGGTATTTTCATCTTTTGATGCAAAACCTATGTGTTAAAGATCAACTATTGCTTACATTTCTGCTAGCACAGGAACAGTCACATAACGCAGACTAAGGCTAATCCATGCTGGGTTCCTTCCAGTGTTAACATCAGTCATCAGACTACTGTAGGTCTAAGCTGCTTTATCAATTCTGACATGGTAATTTGTCAGAGACGTGCTTTTTGCTCTCCTATGTGGTGGAGCTTATAACTGGCCATGAGAATATTAATTGAGGCGTTCATCAATAAAAACAAGTTTTTCTGTTGAATAGTGTAATAATGGAAATAGTCGTAAATTGAATGTGTTAATTTTCATTCATAAAAATTCATGATGTTATATAGACACTACCATAGGTCCTTCTTTTTGCTGCTGTATAAGATGACTTATTAGAAAATCCATGGAAAAATTCCTGCTGAAAGCTTAGCCAATAGTAGTGAATCTTGTTCTTGGTTGAAAGGTTAGACTTGTATCAGCATTGCATTTTTGTTGTACCATAACTTACTGACCTTTGAGTTACAAATGCACGAACGGCTATGCTGTCTTGTATATATATAAAGTCTTGTATATCTATAAAGATGATACTGTGATGCTCCTTTAATGTCCTGTCAGTCCAGTAGTGTCTCAGAAGGAGGAATATTCAATAGAGAATCATTAATACCTCTTTCTACAAACAAAAACAGTTGCTGAAGGTCATGCCTCCAAACGCTGACCAGAACTGCGCTAATGTTGTACAGCTGCAGAAGTTCTAGCTAGATCTCCTTTTAGTGAAATAACAAATGGCCTCGTAGTCCTGATCTGTCTCGTGCTAGCTAGGTCATGAACCTGCTTTCAACCTAGTTTCTCTCTATAAATAAAAAAGAACTGAATCTAAAATGAGTGCTGGTGTAACCATGTGTTTCCCTCTGTATTTCAACATCAGTATAAGAGAATGTTTTAAATCTTGAAGTGTATCATGTAACTGGAATCCTGTATTTGTCCCTTAATGGGAAGGATTTCATCATCATACGAAGTCAGATGTCCCAAGCACACGATGAGTGTTTAATGAAGACCTGATCTTAGCTGGCTTTTGTTAAACAGACCTGTGGGATCTCATGCAAGTGTTAGGACTCCACAGGAACGGAGAGGCACACTGCTCAGGGTGTGCTACAGATTGACTTCTGTCATAGTTCAGGGCTTTAGAAGGGAAGCATAAAAATTAGTCATGGAAAAATTGCTGTTGCTGCTTGATATTCAGTATTGTGGGGGGTTTTAAGAGAACATGCATTTTTTAATTTAGGCTTACACATCCTGTTTTTAGCTTTTGTAATCAAGCATGCAAAGCTTTCTGTGAGTCTGCCAGTACAGTGGTGTTCAGTAAATGAGGTTTGTAGACGTTTCTTTTAAGCCTGTCATTTAGTGCTGTATTTATAAAGCAGAGAATTTATAACAGCATTTTTTGTTTTTAAATTGTGTGATATAAAGGAGCCTGGGACTGGTGTTTGTTTCAGTTCTACTTTTCTTAGTTTCAAAGCAGTAAGGTAAAATATTTCTCCTCTTTGTACAGCTGCAATAAAGAGTTGGAGTGACAAAGTGATACCATAGAGCTATATTTCACATTGCTTGCATGTGGTTTGCTACAGTTATTTTACTGCTAAAAAAGAAAGCTGGATCATGTATGATTTCTTAAACTTGAAGAGTGGATACATAGCTAAATTTTAGATGAGAGAAAACATGTATGTGTTATTTTGATCTTCCTGGTTGTCGAAGGTATGCCTATGGAGTCTGTCACGGTTCTGTGCTTTGCTTCATTGGTATTTGGGTATGATGGATTGTACCCACATTCTCTGTTTTCAGTTTATCTTCTTTGTTTCTGTATTATGCTTTAGCAATCTGCCTTACTGGGTTAGTGACAATTGCCAGTGAATCTGTTGGGCTCTGTTACCAATCCAGAGCTTCCTTAATCCACCACAATTTCTAGCCACTTTGAGCCCTGAAACCTTAAAACAGAGGTGTCGAACTCATGGCCCGTAGACTGAATCCGGCCCTTCACCTTGTTTTATCGTGCCCGGCACTTTGTTTCTACCTGGCGGCAGCACCGAGCTCCTTGCCCCTGCGCTCCTGCCAGCACTGTGACGCGCGTTACGTTGCAGGAGCAGGAGGAGAACAGCAGGAACTGTGAGTTTGACACCCCTGTTTTAAAAGAACAAATTTTAGATAAATACAGAACAGAAAACCCTAAACAAAATGATAAAACCATGAAAGCTAAGTGAAAGAAATAAAACAAATTAATTAGAAGTTAGTTTTCTACTGTCTGTGTGATTAACATTGAATCTATGCCTGGCAAACAGAAGCAGGACCTGGTAGCCAGTGCTTTAATCTCTTCCTGCCTTTTCCCTAGGCTGCTCATCATGTGCATGGAAGCTGTTGATACAGAAAAAGGGTGGTGGTGAATTTCAGACTTGGCGTTTAAACAGTAACGATGGTATGTTACTGTCCTAGGATGTAGTGTTGTGGTTCAAAGGATGCCTAGCAACATAGAATTTCACCATGAGTCTAGTATGCTGTACTGGATTTCAAAGAGTGGTTGAGGCACTAAATGGATTTCCAATTAAGAATAGGAAATTCAGACCATGATTACTCTTAACTGGATTCACTGTCACTAGTAATACTTCTCATCTTTTAAGGGCATTCTCTCAGTTTGGCAGAGTTGTAGTAGTCCTGTGTCTCAGAAAAAGAGGCAAGGATGTAATTTCTCTGTTGCACAATGTAAAGTTCTGATCTGTATCTAGAAAAAACCCTCAGTGCTCAAGACAAGGTTGCCCTTGAATTTCCTTTTCACAGAGCTAGTCTTTTATGCTAGGCCCTTTTTCAGACCTTAAAAGGCTGATATTTGCTGAATGGATATTTTCTGCATCTGTGGCGTTTATAGCTTAGTTCCATCAACTTACTTGTGAAGTTTATAACAGTTCCCTGAATAATTGGTGAAAGAGTGAATACAAGATGCTACGATGTCATCTTACTGAACCATTACAAATGCAGTGAGTCTCAGAAGAGTGAGCTTGAGGTAGGAATTACATGTGTTACAAAATTGCAGTCCACCACTTTAAGGAAATTATAATTTTTTTTGGCAAACAGCGGACTTGCAGTTTCATTTGTTTTCACCTTCTCATATTCGGTGTGCATGATCAAAATTGATGGTAAGTAGAATCAACCAGAGGTTCTCCGCTACTGAATGACATACACTGGAGAAGGGAATGATGGGGGAAACACCTACTTTGAAACTCTTTCTCACAAGGAGTGGTCCAAACCTGCTACAGAATCTGGTGCTACTAGGAGTGTATAGGTTATCCATCTACTTTTCACTGGTAGTAAGTATATGGTAACTGAGTTAACAGTTTGAATGTATCATCTGGCTGTTCTAAATTGTCCAAAGACTGCTGCCTATGTAGGCTTTTCTCATCAGATCCTCACCCTACGTGCCCTAATTTAGCTTCTGAACAGTCTGGTTTCATATATGGTCATTTCTGTCTGTCATTCTGTGTGAAACGTGGAACTGTAGAAGTGTGTAAGTTAAAATAATGTTTTTGTGAGCCAAGAATGTACCCTGAATGTCTCAGAATATTGACATGCAGAATTACATCTGCTCAGTATTTGCAGGATTCATTTAAAGAATAAAATATGTGTATATAGATGGATAAACATTAGCTCAGTGGAGCACTATTAATTGCATAATGATAGAAAGAATATTTTTTAATGATGAAATTCAACAGAATGCCTTATAGGCCTAAGATGATAGTATAATGTAATACTTGCTTATTTTTAACAGCCAGTGGTATTACCAATGTAACACTTTCTGATAGGGTGTATTGATTTTATGTATTTAAGTAAATAGCATGATAAGTTTTGGAATATGAAACTTTCTAATCCTGCTTCATTTTGTTTCTTAGCCAAAATGAAAGGGAGGAATTTGAAACAGAGTTCAAACAGAAGTATGAGCGAGAAAAGATTCTGCTAACAGAGGAAAACAAAAAACTTTTGAATGAACTTGATAAGGTAAGTGCTGATTAGTTGACTCCTGGAGTTCATTCTATTGTATGCTATGTGCACATTTGACAATATAGAGCTGTATTGGTTGTTATTAACTTTTAATTGGTAGCAGAAATCAATATTACACAAAAGGTGGATATTACTGTCTTATTTGAATAGAGAGTATCTACATGCATCTGACTTTGGGAATGTGTACACATATATGCAGTGTAGGAATTCTATTAGATGGTTTTACAGTTTAGTAAGAATGATTTTAGGCAATGTCTTAAGGAAAAAAAAAAAATCATTGTATGACCCAAATATAAAAATACGATTACACAGGGTTTATTTGCATGTCGGTTACTCTGAAAATAGCAGGGCCCCTCCTGCCTATTGAGATTAAGTGTTACTTTGTGATACTTAAAAAAATACAAATGATAAAGCATATTATTTAAAGTGTACTGAGCAAGGAATAATTATGTTTCATGCATTTAGATTGTCTCTCTGTTGTTCATTTTGACAAGTTATTCAAGTTCATTGTGAATTAACCTTATCTTGCTAAACTTGTCTATTCTTTTTGTAATGTATTAAAGTTTCTAAAAGTATGATGAAAGTACAGTGTTCTTCAAAGTAAGCATGTTTGCTTGTCAGTGTTTGAATTAAAGTATACTTTCATACCAGTATAAACAGTGTACTACATAGGCTGATATGCAAGCTTAGCCCAGGAACAGTAAGAGATTGGTCACTCTGAGAGTTTTTCTTCTTGGTCCTTTTTTTAATTATTTTGGTTAGCTTTGTATTTTTCTTGTCAAATGACATTTAATAAACAGGTGTATTTAAATCATAAGCCATTAAAATTATATATGTGGAGTGGAGTACTCATATTAGGAGTAAAAAGAACAGACTAGATTAAAAATCGATGTTTTTTCATCATTTTGGTTTGTTAATATATTTCAGTAAAGGAAGCCTTTCACATGAGATTCATTCTTCTGAGCAGACCTTCCTATAAAGTCTTATCTGATCCCTGATTCCAGCTTGACTTTCTGAATAATTATTTAGCATAATGAAGGTTTAGTTTTGAATACCAACCCAGGTTAGCTGTGGCTTTTGTCTTGCAGAATGTGCGTGTATGAATGATGGCTGTGTGACTGTGAGTGAGGTTAATTGCTAGGTATAACTTGTACTTACAGATGTGCATTTAATTTCAATTTCTCTGTCTGCAAGTATTACCAAATTTTAAAGCAAATGCATGATGTGGGAGAGGGGGATGTGTGGCTTTGAGTGTGCACAGATGGAGTCAGAGCAGCTCACGCATTTAACATGTTATTTAAATTCTCATTCAGCTTACCACCATGCTTGAGAGACTGAGTATGAACAACCGGCAGCTGGAAGAAGAAATGAGAGACCTGGCTGATAAAAAGGAGTCCGTGGCCCACTGGGAGGCCCAAATAACTGAGATCATCCAATGGTGAATACTCTGCTCTAATGTCATTGCAGAATCCCTTCAGTTTGCGGGAGGGCTGTTGATGAGTTTTTCCCTTTGCATGTGGAACTTGCAAGTGCAAGTGCTGAAAGCTCACTCTCATCTGGGGTTCTGCTGTGGTTTTGCTTGAGATTTTAATAAATGCAGATAGTTGCGTTTCTCCTTAAGAGCAAGTGTCCTAGCAAAGGCAGCTTTTCTAAGTGCAGAAGAGTCATGGCCAGTTAGCGTGGCTTGCGGATTTGGAAGAATGCTGGAAGGGGGTGGTGCCGAGCTTACGCCTCTGAGAAGGGAACAAGCCTGGGAAAAACAGTGGCCGAGTATTTGTGTCTGGGCCTTAATTTCCTTTATCTGCTTGGCATGTGGCAGAGTGAAACAAATAGAGTGCAACAGTTACGTGGTTTTTTTAAAGGGAGGACATTTGAGACTACCACAAAACCAGTTGAAAAAAAGTCTAAAAGTGCTTTTGCTAAATGATGTTGTTATTTTTCTAAAGTCTTCTGTCCATTTCTAATAAATTAAGGAAAAAAAACCCCAAATTTGAACCTATTAAGAAGGAAAGATTGTTTTGTCTAGGTGGCCTTTATTTTTCCTCTCCATGCCTGCTTCTTTCCCCCCCCCTTTATGGTCCATTGCAGTGTTTAGTATCTACAAAAACAGGTTGTATCCAGAAATTATTTTTTTAAAGATCATTCACTTCTGGGAAGATATCATCATCATATACAAATCTTTTTCTGATTTACTACTTGGTGATTTTTTTTCCCCTCATTTTTCCCATCTCATGTTAGTAAATAATTCTAATTTGTTGTGCGAAAGCAAAAATCAGAAATACTTGATTTTAATGAGACGTAATTTGGTATTGTTGTAATGTCAGTATAATTTTGTTGTCCAAATATAGAGAATTTTGGCTTTTGAATATAGCCATGTGAATGCATAACAAGAAAGAAAGGCTGTCCTGAGTTTCTAGAACTGTTTTAAACAGTGTTTGATACATAAAATCATGTAACGCCAGTCTGTGTTATGAAGTCCATAGTGTCTCAAGGCATTGTATTCATAGCAGAGGTTAAAAAATTTAAAGGGTCCACTTTTCCTATGTCCCTTTTAAATCTTGTCTCTCGTAACTGTGAGTGTAGTAGCTGCCCTGCATCACAGAAATTTAAAAAAATACATAAAAGTTGTTTAAATGAACAGTTAATTTATAACCAATCAGAAATGTTTGTCAGAAAATACTCAAGGTAACAAGAGAGACAAGTCAGTCCATATTGTTTCAAGTTAATGCTTATCTGTGTTGATGCACCAAGGTAATCAAACCCCATTTTTCAGATTTACATATGAAAGCGCTCATAAAACTTGGCAGTTCTGGAAAAAGACAAGTCAGAATTAGTTATGGATTGGTTCATTTAATGCTATGTAAAATTGTACCAACAGCCATTAAAAATGTCACTTCGCCAATTTAAGAGAGTATTTAATGTTTTAAGATATACTGCTGATGTGGGTAAAGTGTTTGATAAAACATCTTGCACGTATTAGAGGTGTCGCGGTTGGGTACAAGAGGTTTGGGACTGAGTTTTTTGTTATCTCTAAAGACACTTAATGAAAAAAGATCAGGAACATGCCATACTGTTTCTGAATGAAAGACTGTATTATCAAAAGGGATCAGTAAAATGTTGTGTCTTTAAGTATGGAACTGAAAATCGGAGAATTACATGAAAAGAAAAAAAATGGAAGTACTGTGAGCCAGCATTAGGGAGATGAAAAAAATCTGGCTTGGTTGGTTACAGTTTTTAATCGTTGTAGACATCTCAGTTTTCCCTCTATACTTCTTCCTCCTACGTGAGGCGATGTCTTGGTTTGCATTTTTTTCTTATTATGTTCCTTGTGTTACCCAGATAATCTGTTAATGGCCATCTGTTGTCCTTAGAATTCAGCTTTGCGTACTGAACTAGGTGCTTCTTTTTTTGCTGTAGAACATGGGGTGCTTTAAGAAATACTTAAACATCAATAATAATGATAAACATTTTAATTTTTTTTCAAAATTATTTTTTCTTTTACTTATTTATTAGTAATAAGCCTGTGTTTCATCAGAAGAACGTGCAATTTAAATCCATACCTGCCCACCTCTTCAGTCAGAGAGCAGAATCATAGAATCGTAGAATTGTGGAATGGTTTGGGTTGGAAGGGACCTTAAAGGTCATCCAGTTCCAACCCCACTGCCATGGGCAGGGACACCTCCCACTGGGTCAGGGGGCTCAAAGCCCTATCCAGCCTGGCCTTGAACACCTCCAGGGAGGGGGCATCCATGCCTTTTCTGGGCAACCTGTGCCAAGGCCTCCCCACCCTCACAGGTAAAAATTTCTTCCTAAAGTCTAATCTAAATCTCCCCTCTTTCAGCTCAAAACTGTTACCATCCCTGAACTCCCTGATAAAGAGCTGCTCCCCAGCTTTCCTTCAGGCCCCCTTTAAGTACTGGCAGGCTGCCCTAAGGTCTCCCCAGAGCCTTCTCTTCAAGGCTGAACAAGCCCAGCTCTCTTAAGCTGTCTTCATATGGGAGGTGCTCCAGCCCTCAGATCGTCTTGGTGGCCTCCTCTGGACTCGCTCTAACAGATCCCTGTCCCTCCTGTGCTGAGGACTCCAGAACTGAATGCAGAACTCCGGGTGAGGTCTCATGAGACTGGAGTAGAGGGGCAAAATCACCTCCCTTAATATGCTGGCAACACTTCTTCTGATGCAGCCTGGGATACAGTTGGCTTTCTGGGCTGCAGGCACATATTGCTGGCTCATTCACCAGCACTCTCAAGTCCCCTTGAGGGCTGCTCTCAGTCCATTCTCCACCTATCCTGTATTTGTGCTTGGGATTCCCCCAGCCCAGGTGCAGGACCTTGTACTTGGCCCTCTTCAACTTCATGAGGTTGGCACAGGCCCACCTGCCAATCCTTTCCAGGTCCCTCTGGATGGCATCCCTTCTCTCCAGCATGTTCACTGCACCACACAGCTTGGTGCCGTCAGCAAACTTGCTGAGGGTGCCCTCAATCCCATTGTCCATGTCACCGACAAGGATGTTAAATACTACCAGTCCCAATACCGACCCCTGAGGAATGCCACTCATCACAGGTCTCCCCTTGGACATTGAGTCATTGACCACAACTCTTTTTTGTGACAATCCAGCCAATTCCTTATCCACTGAGTGGATCCATCAGTTCCATGCTTCTTAAATTAAAATGGGTTTTGCCTGCCATCCTCTTTTTGCACCACGATGCATGAAGGATAGGAGGTAGTATAAGAAATTAATTAATTACCAGTTTTGTAAGTGGTTTGCTCAACTCTCTTAATAGTTCAAGGGATTTATTCTAGCCCTGGTTAACAAAAGCCCAAGGAATCCATTATTTTCTTTGAATCATAGAACCACTTGTTTAGAAAAGACCTTGGAACTCCTCAAATCCAACCGTACCTGTCCACTAATAAACCAAATCCCTGAGCATTTCATCTGCCCATCTTTTAAACACCTCCAGGGATGGTTACTCAACCCTGGGCAGCTGTGCCAATCCCTGACCACCCTTTCAATAAAGAAGTTCTTCCTAATGTCCCCTGGCACAACTTGCAGCCATTCCCTCTCGTCCTATCACCTGTCACTTGGGAGAAGACACCAACACCTGCCTTGCTACAACCTCCTTTCAGGTTGGACAATGATGAGGTCTCCCCTTAACCTCCTTTTCTCCAAGCTAAACAATTTCAGTTCCTTCAGCCACTCCTCGTAGGGCTCATTCTCCAGCCCCCTCCCCAGCCTCGTTGCCTTCTCTGCACACGCTCCAGCCCCTCAACGTCCTTCTTGGAGTGAGGGGCCCAAAACCGAACCCGACACTTGAGGAGTGGCCTCACCAGCGCTGAGCACAGGGGCACAATCACCTCCCTGCTCCTGCTGGCCACGCTGTGTCTGACACAGGCCCAGATGCCACTGGCCCTCTTGGCCACCTGGGCCACTGCTGGCTCATGTTCTGCCGCTGTCAGCCAAGACCCCCAGGTCCTTCTCTGCCAGGCAGCTCTCCAGCCTCTCTTCCGCAAGCCTGCCCAAATGGAGGACTCTGCCCTTGGCCTTGTTGAACCTCATCCCATTGCTCTCAGCCCATCGCTCCAGCCTGTCCAGAACCCTCTGCAGAGCCTCCCTTCCTTCAAGCAGATCCACACTTGCACCCAGCTTGGTGTCATCCGCAAACTTGCTGAGGGTGCACTCAATACCATCATCCAGACCACTGATGAAGATGTTAAACAAGATTGGACCCAACCCTTGAGCGCTGGGAAACACCAGCTTCCAACTGGATTTACCACAACCCTTTGGGCCCGGCCGTCCAGCCAGTTTTTAACCCAGCAAAGGCTGTGTCTGTCCATGCCAAAGGCAGCCAGTTTCTCAAGCAGAATGCTGTGAGAAACGGTGTCAAGGGCTTGGCTGAAGCCCAGATACACTATATCTACAGCCTCTTCTTTGCCCATTTAGCGTGTCACCTTGTCATAAAAGGGGATCAGGTTAGTTTGGCAGCACCTGTCTTTCATAAACTCACGTTGACTTGGCCTCATCACTGTCTTGCGTGTGCTGTGTGATAGCACTCAACACGATCTGCTCCATGACCTTTCCCTGGCACCAAGGTCAGACTGACAAGCCTGGAGTTCCCCAGATCCTCCCTCTGACCCTTCTTGTAAATGGGTGTAACATTTGCCACTTGCCTCCAGTCAAGTGGAACTTCCCCAGTCAGTCAGGACTCCTGGTAGATGGTGGAAGGAGGCTTGGTGAGCACCTCTGCCAGCTCCCTTAGTACCCTTGGATGGATCCCATCTCACTCCACAGACTTGTGAATGTCTGATTGGCCAAGCAGGCCTCTAACGTTTTCCTCCTGAACCATGGGAGCCTTGTTTTGCTCCCTGTCTTCTGGCTCAGGGGGCTGGGTACCCAGAGAATATCTTACCTCACTATTAAGGACTGAGGCAAAGAAGGCATTAGGTACCATAGCCTTATCCTTATTCTTTGTCACTATTGTTCCCCTGGAATCCAGTAAAGGATGGAGATTCTCCTTGTCCCTCCCTTTGTTGTTAATATATCTGTAGAAACATTTTTTATTATCTTTCACAGAATTGGCCGATTTGGGTGCTTTGCCATCTCATAGGTAATCTCTGTCAGGAAATCAGCCCCACTATTCAAGTACACGCTTGGGTGGTTAAGGTAGTTGCTTTCTTCACAACTCCTTGGGCCCTTCTTTTTCAGATTTTATAACTTGTTCCCATTAGCCTTTCCTTGCTTTCTTACTGAGCTCTCTCACATCTTGTTTAGGGCAAATTCCATAAATATGGCAAAAAATTCCATAAATATAGCAAAAATCTTAATATAAACACTTGAATCAAACTTTCATTGCAGATTCTGATGTGCTAGCAGTACTCCTACAGATCATTCAGCCTTAATGGAGATGTTATTTTGACAAGTTTGTGTTAGCCAAATCACTCATCATTCTTTGACTAAAGAAAGAAGTATTGAGGTTTTTATAGTCAGCTATAAATTTTCCTATGGAAGATGGGAGAGAGATTCATTGCATAGGAGGTTAATGCAGTCGCTTTAAAAAAGAATCTTTTCAATATCCATGATACTGTATCTCTCTTCTGTTGCAGAAAGCATGTTGATGGAAATCTTGGCAAGGATCCTAACATACTAGTCTCCCTGGGAGGGATTTGTGGAACCCACTTCTAGAAGTCCTAATGTACACAACTAAAATAATAGTACTATAGAAGTCTGTTCTTCTTACTACTGATTGAACAGAAAGCTTAGAAAACTAATTCAAATGAAGAATTCTGTGTTGTTGAGTATGTTTATATGGATGAGCTAAATCCCACCTGATCTTACCCATAAGAGTGGAAAGTAGATTCAACCAAGGCCAGAAGCTGTGCGTGTTGTTTGCTAGAAGATTCAGTTAGCCTTCTCTTTGTTCACTGGGTATCTTTACAGTCAACTGCAGTGTGGTTGATTTTTATCTTAATTTGTGATTTCAATTTAAAAATAAAAGGAAACAAACAAACAAATAAAACCCCCTTCTGGATCAAATCAGTCATTGAAAAGCACTGAAGTTTTTATTTGAATTTTGAAAACTGATTGCTTTCAGAAGAAAGCACAAACAAATTGTGGAAAAAGATTTAGAGAATGATAGTACTTTGAATAGCTAGTAAAATTCTGGGAAAATTGAATTGTGAGAAACTCAAAACATGACAATTCCTGAGGTGCCTTGTGTTTGAGTTAAGAAAAAGAAGGTTATCTATAAAACAGAAATTCTGGAGTGCAGGAGGAAATTTCAGTGTTTGGTTGAAGAGTGAAATGTTGCAAATTTCAGAGAAGTGGTTAAAAAATAGGAATTTTGTTTGAGATGGGAAAGAAATAATTGGCTTTGAGCACAGTGATATGAAGGCAGAAATTCAAGGGCTTTAAGAAACTACAGGAGAATTGGGAGACGTGGCTCTCAGAGTTCCTCTGGGTTTTTAAATCAGGTGAGAAGCAGCTTGGCCTAAGGCCCCAGGGCTTAAAGATTCCTGTTCAGAAAAAATCTCTAGTTCTCTGGGTCTGTTTTGTATTGCACAGGGCCTTGGTTAGCTAGAGACACAGGGTGGGACTTTCCTAGCGGCCTGACAGATAGCATACTAGTTTTTATTGAATGGTTCTTTGAAGGTTGTCGCGATGTTGGCTCCAACCAAACAAGTTTAATTTTCATAGAATCATAGAAAGATTTGGGTTGGAAGGGACGTTAGAGATCATCCAGTTCCAACCTCCCTGCTGTGGACAGGGACACCCATCCCGCCTGGCCTTGAACACCTCCAGGGATGGGGCAGGCACCACTGCTCTGGGCAACCTGGGCCAGGGCCTCCCCACCCTCACAGGAAAAAAACGTGTTCCTAGTATCTAATCTCAATCTCCCCTCCTCCAGCCTAAAACCGTTACCCCTCATCTTATCCCTGCACTCCCTGATAAAAAGCCCCTCCCCAGCTTTCTGGTAGGCCCCCAAATTTTATAGAAGTTTGTACTATATTGCTGTTCTGGTTCTTCATAGTTAATGGACTGAGCTTACAAGAGCATTTACATTATATATGAAAACAGAACAGTTAATCTAAATTTTCAGTAAAGACAGGACTCTGGGTGGAAACTTTTCTTCCTTTGGTCTTTTGCTGTGTTTATTAGGGCTCTCTGAAAGAACGGTGATGCATAGTAGGAGTAACTTTACCATTCTTGCTCTGTGGTTAAAAAAAAAGAAGCAATGAAACAAAAAACCCCATCAAATCAGTAACAAATCAAAAAACTCCAAGAGCATCTGGGTTCTTTTAATTTTTAATCACTGTTTATTGTTATTGTGGTAATGTTGCCATCTAGTGGACAACAAGATTATATCACAGCTTGAAATAGTACTGCTTTTATTCACTATTTTTAAATGTCTGAGGAGTTTCCTTGAACTCTGCATATAATTTTGCAAAAATTAGCTTTATATATGTTTTTTCACTTTCTAGATTTCTACACGTGCTGTAGAACCTCTCTCTGATGTTATTGCATATGCAGCTTTTCAGGCTTTAAAGCCTGTGCATCATAAACCAAATAACTGGAGTGTTTTCTCACATTCCATAGGAAGGATCTATATGGCATGATAAATATTGACGAAGAAATTGGATATCTAAACTTTTTCAACTGTAATTAGAAAAGTTAAAAAATGAGACACCAGTTCAATTTTTTTTATATGACATCCCATTTTTCCTGCAAAGATTTTACATATCATTGAAAATAGAGAAGATCAAACACTGATTCCTAAATCTCATTTCCCTCCTTGTACCTCAGGAAAACTTGCGTGCTCACCTTGAGAGCTTCATATTCTTTTTGTTCCTGCTAACACGCTTTTCTTTTTACCAACTATTTAATTATGTGCGTGCACACACAGAGCTAGCAAATGCTTTTTATGCTGCTTTGCACATTTTGCCCACTCTTGTACTCTAAGTGGTTTGCATAAGACCAAAGTAGGTGTATCTGGTTGTTAGAATGTGTCATTTGGAACGTTATGGGGAAAAAGTTGGTACGCTGCCTCCACTGAGTTCTTTTATACCTTGGGAAAAATAGTGACTCGTTAATATCAAAACTCTCACTGAGTTTAATAGAGGCAGCACAGGTGGGTTTTTCTTGGCTCCTACCCACCTCTTGAAAGCAGAAGACAAAAAATATTAAGCCCAAAGCATGAACAAGTGCTTACTTTTTCATGTTGGGTGTGAGTTTTGTGGCAAATGGTACCTATTTTTGTATTAGCCTTCTTGTTACAGAGATCAGGATTACAGTTACTACAGAAAGATCAAGAAGCCAGGATAAGTTAATTTCACAGAGTCATACAATGACCTGAGTTGGAAGGGACCCACAACTCGAGCCCAACTCCTGTCCTTACCAAGGACACTCCCAACACTCAACCCATGTGACTGAGGGCATTGTCCAAATGCTTCTGGAATGCTGGCAGACTCAGTGCCGTGACTGCTTCCCTGGGGAGCTGTTCCAGTGCTCCAACACCCACTGGGTGAAGAACTTCTGCCTAATACCCAGTCTAACCCTCCCCTGGCACATCTTCCTGCCATTCCCTCGAGTCCTACCATAGCTCACGAGAGAGAAGAGCTCAGCACCTGTTTCACCTCCATCCCTTGTGAGAAGGCCATGGAGTAGGAAAGCTGTTTTCTCACTTTTGATGAGTTTTTTAAAACTATTTGAGATTCATCCCTTAGAGCACGTCCTAAACATCCCTGTGGTTAGTGTTGATAAATACAGCTGTGGTGGAGCTGTGGTATTAGATGGGTCTCTGAGACCAGCTCAGAGACTCAGATATGCCCTGATGTTGCAGAATGTGATGAACCACAAAGTTTTTTATTCTTTGTAACTGATGATGAAAGGATCTGAAAAACAGACCTGTTTCCTCCTTGATGCCTTTACACCCAGAAGACATATCTTGATAGAAAGAAAGCTCAGGGGATGAGAGAGGCTCCGCTGTTTATTACATTAGAATTGGACTGTCCCTATTTAATTAGCATGTCTTGAAATAACATCACTAATTCGAAGTACTGTTCTCATAGTCAGTTGATATAGTGAATTCAACCAGTAGTTGCAATATTCTGTGGATAGTTGAATTGTTAATTATTGGGAATAAATTTTGTCTTAATTTACTGCTCAAAATAGGTTGAATTCTGAAAATTTCTTTCCCACAGTCCGAATTTCAAGTAGCTGAAATTAATACTGAGACATATATTACTAATGTAGATACGTAGCTCCTCAATATTCCTTGTCTTTGTGGGCATATTGTTTAATGGAACTCTGCAAAGCAGCAAAGGCTTAGTTTTGTGGGATTTTCTGTGTTGAGGGTTTTCTTGTTTCCTTCTGTTTTATGATTTTTTATTTGTATTCTGCTTTTTCCTATTTCTGGTTGTAATTTTCTTTCTGGCTGTTATTTTGTTCTTTAGATCCTTTGATTTAAACACCTTTTTCTTTTAATGTCATTGTTTAGGGTAAGTGATGAAAAAGATGCTCGAGGTTATCTTCAAGCTTTGGCATCTAAAATGACAGAAGAACTAGAGGCCCTGAGGAACTCCAGTTTGGGTGCAAGAGCTACAGTAAGACTACTTCCATATGTCTCTTTTCTTTCTGAAAAAACACTAATTTGTTATTTTCACCTGCAGTAATAACCTGTCTGTGGATTCCATGTTAGTTAAAAGTTAAACTTTCCTAGAGCTTCCCTTGTGAGTAACTGAATAGCAGATTTATTGTTTATCAATTAATTAATCAGCGATATCTTTATAATGTGATTTTATCCATGGTATTGTTCAAGTAACTACTTTAGAATCATATACGAATTTGTTAAAGGAAGTCTATACGTTGGGTCATGAAAGCCTTAAAATCTTTCACTTGGAAAGTATCCGTGTCCTTCACAGGCTCGTCAAAACTGTAATTCACAATGCTTTGCTTTTGAGATCATGACACTGTAAGATGTTCATCTTGCCTATTAAGTACTTATGTATAAAAAATAATAACAGGAACACTCCTAGTTTTTTAATTTTAGATTACTTCGCAATTAATGAACTCTTCTGTTAAGAACATAATAGACTAAGAAACATAATTGTTGGAGTTAGTTACATTCCTTGTTTTCTGCTTTCTTTCCTCTTACTCTTCTTCTCCCTTTTTTTATTCTTTACTAGGACATGCCCTGGAAGATGCGTCGCTTTGCAAAACTGGATATGTCTGCAAGGTTGGAACTACAGTCTGCTCTCGATGCTGAAATTCGAGCCAAACAGGCTATTCAAGATGAACTCAATAAAGTCAAAGCTTCTTGTATCTCTACAGAGTGGTAAGAATAAATTGTTCTGATGGAAATTTACTTTGATACCTCTGAGGGAGTGCTGTCAAGTCATGATTTTAGCTATCTTGTCTGTCAACATTTGATAATGAATGATAAGGCAGTTTCTTATACCCAAATCCAAAAACCCCCTCTGTGTCTCTCTTTATTTTGTAGGCAGCTGAACACTTACTGGGAAAATCTGAAATTTTAAGACTTCCAGAGGGGACATTTTCTCTTTAATAATATCATCTCTCCTAGATGTGATAACACGTTCAAGTGCAAGCTGAGTTTGGGTTTGAATCACAGATTAGTAGGAAAACATTCCACTTCTAGCTTTATTTTTCCCAGCTTCAGTCTGGCTCAGAGCACCGACTTGTTTTGCAAATTTAGGAAAGCAGTTGTACGGAGCTGAGGTCGAAATACGGTATCTGTAAAGTGGAAATACCTTGTCCACTTGACTTGACTTGCATGTTTTTCAGACCACATAACATGGTGATAGGCAGCATTATAAATCCTCTAAGAACAGGAGAACCAGTGTTTGCTTTGATAGGCAACAATGAGAAGTGTGCTTGAAATGCATAATAGTGTTACCTGTCAGCTGTGGATCAGAAAGCACTAAAACTGTAACTTAACTGAGAAGAAAAATAGTTCAACATAATCTGTTAGTATCATAGATGCTGTGAATTGGCAAAAGAAAAAAAAAACTACAGTTTTTAAGCATAAAAATACATGTGGTCTTTTTTTCTCATTCACGGATTACAGGCTCAGGCAGTTATTCAGAAATTAGAAACATGAGCCTATTTAATGGGCAAACGGGGCAAGTAATTGTTCTGATATTTTTTTAAGATATCCCAGGAGATTTCGGAATTCATTCTGGCATTTGATGACATTGTGAAGCTTGCTGAGCATTAGTTTTAAAATAGCATGCAAAGATGGACAAAAAAGTGGCCTGTGTCATGGGTTCTCAATATTTACATAGGTGTTTTTTGTTTGTATTCTTTTGAAGTAAATTGCAAGAATCCGAGAAGAAGAACATGGAACTGTTGACAGATATTGAGAGGCTGAAAAAGGAGACAGAAGAGCTTAGATCAGAAAAGGGTATGACAAGTGATATCAAAGTAAATAACATGTTTCACATTGGTGGGTACATCTTATCAATTGTCACCTTGCAACTAAAATAAGATCCTGGCCGGCTTTGGCATACAAAATACGAGTACAACGATTAGATGTGAAGATGTACCCACAGCAGCTGTGTTTGCACTTCTAATACGTACCTGTAATACGCTTCAGTCTTGCTGATATAATGAAATCAGTAAGGTGTTATTTAAGTTGGAACTGCATTATTTTTATTTGGCATGTATATAGTGATTTACTGCCAGAAAACTGTTTGATGTATTTATTATTTGTTTGAAGTATTTATTTATTATTTATTTCTATAATGTTTCTCCCTTTATGATGGGTAAAGATATTTAGAATTCAATACTGATCATAGTGTTCTTAATCTATGAATGCTTTGGGCCTTTACTACCTAGAGGGTAAATACCTGCAGAGCTGTTCTCAGGCATTCCTTTGTTTCTGGGATGACTCTGTTAATTGGCTTTGTGACCACACAGTGCAGTGAGCAGTGTGGGCATATTTGCCTTGCTGTGCTACTAAGAGTGCGTTCCATGATTTCTAGTGCCTCTGTCTAGCACAGGGGTGTCAAACTCACGGCCCATGAGTCGAATCCGGCCCTCACCTTGTTTTACCTGGCCTGGCACCTTGTTTCTACCCAGCAGCAGCACTGAGCTCCTTGCCCCTGCACTCCTGCCACCGCACTGGTTGTGCCGCGTGTGGTGCGCGTTACACTGCAGGAGCAGGAGCATGGTGGGAGCTGTGAGTTTGACACCCCTGGTCTAGCAGTATTTCACATTCTGGCTGGGAGAAGAGACTTTCGGTACTTCTAAAATGAAAAAAAAAAATTCATTAAGAGACGATTCGGCTTATTCTTTACAGTTCTCATAGTGGCTTTAATATTTGTATCTTATGAGTCACATGGAAAGAAGTGATTTTTCAGGCCAAATGGAATTACCTAATTTTGTCTAGGGAACAGTTTGAAATCCAGAGTTTCAAAACTCTGTCAGCTATTGCTGCATAAAGATGTCAAATATTATTCAGCCTTTGCAACCTCAAGACGTGTCAATCAGTAACATATTGTAGTTAACATTCATCTTCTAAATAGAGGCCTCCAGGTGTTGGTTGAATGGTAAAAATAATGCAAACCTATACACAACGTTAAAAAATGACTGATGCCAATGAGTAAATAAGATGTAGGGAACTGATATTAGTTCATCTTGATTCTTAGCACTAATACCAGAGTTATGCTTCTTCCAAATGCTTGGAGAGGAACTCTAAGTAGCATTTTCCTCCAGACAATAGTGCTTCGTCATGTTACAGCTTTCATTTATCAATTCTTGAACGTTCCAAAATATTATGCATATTTACCCAGCTTCTGAGATCTTTCTTTGCATTAAGCAATCTGTTTAAAATTTTTAATTAATATTTTACCTTGTGTTTTCTCCAGAGTTTAAACCCATACTAGTTTTGTGAAAACAGAGATAAACATTTATCATTAAAAAAAAAATTGTGTTGTTCAAGGAGAAGTTAGTTATTATACTTTTGCCAGAAATAGATCAATAAGATTCTACTGCAACTATTCAAATATTTTGAAAGAAATACACCTTAATCCAAAATCCTGATTATCTTTGGACTTCGTTTTCTCTTGGAAGAAGAAATATATTGAAGTTTGAATAATAAATTGTATAGAAGATTCAAATGTAGTCAGTGTAGAGTAACTTCCTGTGTGTTGAAATTGATTTCTAGGAAAGGATTACTTAGATTAGAACTTGAATCCTTTGATTTTTTAGAAATGTATTCCAAAAGCTCAGGATGGTGGGGGAAAAGATTAGTAAAAATGATTCTGTAAAATAGCAGGCAATTTGAGAATTGATTTTAGTTTTTACTGAGTTTTCAGTGTATTTGTATTTTAAAAAGGAAAGGGTTCTTTTTAACTTCTTCCTTCACTGTGGGTTCTATTTAAAGCAAACAGTGTGATAGGCCAGTTGGAGCAAGACATTTTTTAAAGTAAGTGACCTTTGATTGCATCTGTGCTTTGAGCTGCACACTGTACTGCAGGCTCTGGTCATAATAAGCACATAGCTAATGTATTTATAGTGTTCAGGAAGCTGGAGTTTGTTCATATCTGTGGTTTGTAAACACCCATACAGCAACTTGAATTATCGCCCAAAGAAAAGAAGAAAAAAAGTGGTATCAGTTGAAGCAAGTTATAATTACAGTCAAGACGTGCTGGCTGCTGTGGCTCCAGAGGACGCTGCCTTCCTGCTCTGCTTACTGGCTGAAAACCATGCGAAGGGTGTGTTGTGACAGAGGCGTTTGAAGCTTTCCCCAGGACATTCCTAAGGGAGAGGTGGCAGATGGGCACAGAGCATGAGTAGAAGAACCCGTATTACTTCAAGTGCAGTGTGTTCCCCAAACAACCTGTTCTATCCACTTTTGCGGAACTCACTGTTTGCTAAATCTGTCTTGTCCCGGTAGCCTGTCGAGCGTGTGCCCAGAGCAGGGATGCTGCCTGCTCTGCTGGTGCGCATACCAGTGTGTCCGGCAGTGCGTGTTGTCAGTGGACAAAAGCCCATTAGAAACTGTGCCTTCTGCATAATAGGCGCATACACATAGGATGTTTTTGTGTTGAATTCACACGACACACATCCTAGCTTAGAAAAGGTTAATTAATCATATGTGCTTGCTTAGTGGGTCTATGTCTTTTAAAGAAATCTTTTACTCTGACAAACAGACTGAATGTAACAACTTATTTAAAAAAATGTAGGTGGTTCATACGGAGACTCAAACGCTGATTCAGCAAGGCAAAGGTCCTCCATGAAAAGGTCATTTTTCTGTAGCTCAAAAACTTGCTGGTGTTTTCTAGGTGTAAAGCACCAAGACTCACAGAATTCTTTCTTGGCATTTTTGAATGCGCCTACCTCTGCTCTGGACCAATTTGAAGTAAGTGTACAGCTATTCTAATTCTCTGTTAGTCAATGGAATGCAGTTTTTAATGCATATTTGCTGAGAGTTTCCTACTGTATTTTTGCTATTGCCCCACTTATATTTGTGTATAATATGATGTGAGAATTGTTTGTCATTTACCATGCTGGCTGGCTTCTCTTGAACACTAGTTGTCATAGTGAATTCTCTCTCAAAACCTGTGTACAGAAATTTTCCTGATTTTGTAGTGAACGTGAAAAGCGTAGTTGTTCACATGGTCTTTCTTTGCATTCGGGAAAATGCTAAGTAATGTGGATACTGGTGTGGTAAAAACAAGAAAAAATAGGTAAATAATCTTTGAATGTATTTCATGAAGTCTTTGGTACTATATATATATTAGGTTGTTTTCATATTCTGTTCATTTTACACAGATCTGTAAAATCCAGATAATTGCTATTCATCTCCTCTCCACAGATCCTATTTACTTAAAAATTAAATCTATTGAATTCACTTTAGACAAAAGACCAGTTTAGGCAGAAAACCTGGAAGAAAAAAATTGAAACAATGCTATACTTGTCATGCCTTCTGTTTTTTCAGTCAACAGTAAGCAAAGCATCATTTTATTTTAAAAGAATAGCTTGGGTGAGATACTGGTCAAACAGAATTCAGACCAGATGAGGCATCACCTTCGTAGTTATACATTGGTCTAAAATTTGCCCCTGTTTTTTAACTAATGAGGGTACAAGGTCATCACACCTAGCTATGAAAGAGCATCAATAACATCCCTGATATTACTGATGTTCCAGAATTCACTTTCTTTTCATTGTGTATTCGTTGTTCTCTCTTGAAGTACTTAAAATCAATACTATTATTAAATTTGCTTTCTATTTATTTATCTTACAAGTTACTTTCAATATAAAAATCCTGTTGGGAGTGTAGAAATATTATTTTATTAAGTGAATCCTGGAAAAACATTGGGTTTTATACAAGTAGTTTATTGATTGTCTATGAAAAGCAGTTAGTGAAAAATTATGGAGGTAACTGTTACTGGCACTAGTTATTTACAGTTCTTTATTTTTGCAGTTTTCTTCATCCATCTCTCTCTCTCTCTTTTTTTACTGCTGTTTTCATTAAAATAGGATTCCTTTTCCTCATCATCATCTTCATTCATTGATTTTATGGATGACGTAAGTCTTTGACTTTCAAAACAGTACATCCCTCAGTAAAAGAGATCATTTGATTAATTTGGAATATTTAAACATTAATGCAGTCAACTTAAAAATTCTGCCAGTGCAGTGGAGAACAGAGCATTTTTATAATAGCACACTTAAACCTATTTATATAGATAGATTTTCAATTTTAAAGTACATTTTTTTTCTTTAGATGCTAGTGAAGAATTTCTAATTGCAAACGTTTTTTTTTAATGGGAAGAAGCTGCTCTTGGGCTGTATGCATTTTAAGCTGCTTATTTGCTGATATGGCCTGTGGAAAATAGTTCCAAAATCACTGGCACATTTATTTCATTTAGTTATATCGCTTGTTATTACTATTTTATCATTAGTTGTTTCCAAAAGTTTTCTGGTCACTTCAGTGAAAATGTTTTCCTTGCATACAGTCAGTTCCTATTGGCTGAAATAAAATATTGCCTCTTTTTTATTTTATATTGTAAGAATTCATTCTCATAATAACTGAAGTGAACTTACTACTTTTTATTGCCATTGTAGATGCTAGTTTCCTGTCAGGAGAGTGTTTAAATATTTACCCTAGTTAATTGCATACTAGGGGAGTTGAGTTAAAAGCTGAAAACTGACTACAATTGTATTCCTTCCAGACTGAAATAGTAGGCACATAAAAGTAAATAATAATAAGCTTTTTAAAATCAGAGATCATGTGCATCCATGGTAGAGAGCCATCCATGTCTGTGTTTACTTGCGTGTATGTGTATACACGTACATACGTTTTATACATATGTATTTAAAGTAGTGTATTTAAATAGTACAACCCTCTTTGCATTAAAATGTGATGTAATTAATTTTATTCTATCAATATCTGCTGCGAAGGGTCTAACAATTAGGGTATAGCATAAGGGCCAATTCTACACATTGTGTTTCCTTTCACAAACTTTGAAGGAATGCTTTTCTAGATGTCTTTTTTTCTGTAAATCAAGTGTATACCTTATACAAAATGTGCAGGTATATCTGTGGTACCATAATAAAAGGTATTTATCTGCACTTTTTATAGCAAATAGAAAACCTTGCCTTGCTGATATTGTTAGAATTTTCTTACATGAAAAAATGGAAGTACAGTTTCCTGTCATGTTACATCTACAATAAATAAATAGTATTCCTATCCTTTATCTCGATTCTGGATTGAAGAAGCATGCTCCATGTTCCCTGTGTATTAGGAACACTTAGGTTGTATCAGCAGGTTCTTTCATAGAAAGTTACCTTGAAAAATAGATAATACTTCTAAAACCTGTTAAAAGAGAAAAAAAGTATATATGTGGCAGAGTAGCTGATAGTGTTCTATTTTGCAAGGGGAAACTTGGGACAAGAAAATTTTCCTGATTGCTGTCTTAATTTTGAAGGACATCAGTGCTTTATTGTGTTTTTATTGTTGCTTGTTTTGTTTGTTTGCTTGCTTTTGAAGAATATTTTTTTCACAAGCCTTTTGACAAAATCACATTTTTTTATCCAAGGAAGTGAATTGTTTTCAGCTGTTGGAGAACATACTTTAAGATGTTTTTCTTGATTGGTCCACACAGATCAAATCATTTCAGATTCCAATCTTCCAGGTATTAATATGTATATTGTTGCACGTGGATGACTTACTACATGCAGACGAAAAACTTGCCTAGCTCCATCTTCAGTCTGAGTCCAACGGAAGCATTTTTTTCTCAGTTGCATTGGGCAAGGGAATATTTGTGGACTGGACCGGCCAGGGGGTAATGTCTCTAACACTGAGGCAGTTCTCTTTCTCATCTGGCAAAACTACAAAAGAGAATTGATTGTTCAACGACAGGAAGAGTACCTTGCAGGCAAATACAAGACATGTTGAGCTACCTGTCTTTATTAGAAAGATAAGTAAAGCTGATATCTGCGATAGTAGCTGAAAGGTGGTATAATTCAATTTTGTTTAAAGTCAGTTCTGCATCTTACATTTATTGGACAATTATGGGATTCATTCATAGTGAGATTCATAATATATAGCCTCTTAATTATCAAAATGGTTATTTATGTTTTAGCTTATTGAGTCGGTTCAATATCAGTGTATTAGGCAGACTTAAATTAAAATACAGGTATTAAAAAGCCCCTCCCCACTGGATGTGACCTCCATTTCCTTTATAGTGTCTCTTAGTGGCAGTAATTACCTTGAAGGGCAATGTTTCTTGCAGCTTTTCAAGAAGAATTAATCTGTGCTTAGTCAAACCTGATGAGTGCGGGGGTTCTTTATATTAAGCCTACATATTCTATATATTAAGAGAAATCAGAGGTGCTCAGGTCAGACTCGGGTGGTGTGGCAATATTGCAAGGGTTTCAGGAAAGTCTTTCCTGTAATCAAGAACCCAAAGTAGATATTACCAATGGCCCATATTGTTTCTCCAGCCTCTGTGCTTCGTTATGGAATGACAGAGTGTAAGATAATAAGCAGTTGTGGTTAGTGCTCTCTGCGAGATCTTTGAAGCCTATTTAACATAGAGAAGTGTAATCAGTACCGAGTTTGGCCCACTGAGTGCATTTGGGGTTTAGCAGGAACTGTGTGTATTCTGCGTCTTCTGCGTCTGCCATCCGAGTAATGTAATTGTTTATAGGGCTCCGTGAGTGCCTGGAGTTAATTCTGATTGTTTCAATGAGGAAAATGGTAACTTTGCAATTTCTTCTGGAGAGAAGTAAAAATAGATGTCCCACTGCCTTTGCAGTCTACAGATGCCGAGCAAGAAAAGTAGTAACTCACTTGGAGTGATTGGAGTAGCAGTCACTGTTGGTTCCAGCTGTCCCTCTTCAAATCCGAAGAAAGACACTTGTTCAGGTTGACAGAACTGATGCCTAAATTCTAATACCTGTGAATGCCCACACCCTCTGACATGATCCTTACATCTCTTCTGCACTTGGGAGGGCGCAAACAGGAGTAAACATGGGGTTTGTTGTCCCTAGTTTCTGAGTTGCATGGGGAGTCACCACCACTGACTAACAGACAATTTTCTACATCTTTGACACTGTTTCTTGTGTGTGTTGCAGGCTGTCTCTCAGTAATGTTGTCTAGATGTTGTCTCCTCTGTTCACTACAAGTATCTTATAATGGAACTGTTAGGCTTGGGGATTTTTGCCAGGTGAATCTTTGTGTACCTCACTAGCTACTAGAAGCAATCAATTCATTTTATTTGAAGATGAATTTGTGATTATTTAATGACAATGAAATGGAATCCAAATTTCCCTTGACAAAATTATTTCCCCCACTTGCCAGAAAATATTATTTCCCCTGTTTTCAGCACATTACAAATTAAAAGTAGACTTCTTAAATCATCTTCAGTCTGTCCTCACATGCAGGCCCCAGGGGCTTTGGTTAGACTAAACGAATCTGGACTTCACAAATAATGGCAGAAAAAATCCGAATCTCAGTTCTCATTATTAAACAGAATAAGCCATAGAAGTGTGTGGTAAGAGCCCTGACTCTAGCTGGACAGTCATAATTAAGTTTAAAATAAATTGGACATGTTGTGCCTCCAAGAGGTTGCTTTATTCATCTTGTTCAAAGCACAGAGATGCTAACTGTAAATTATTAGTGTAACATAGTCTGCAGTTTCACTGCTATTGTCCAGTGTAAAACTACAGACTTAATAACTTTTCGGGGTTTTGGATGTTTTTTCTTCCTCTTGTACCTCCAGAATATCTTATTTTCAAAATAATTCTAAAAATGGATATGTTTTCTGTTGTAAACACTACCTATGGAGACATAGAGCGATGAATTCTATTGTACAAGGTCCAACACAAAAAAACCCAAGACTAACTCTATCGTCAGCAGCCAAGAGCGGGAGGGGAGAGACAGAGATGATGACAGAACATGTTTTAACCTGTCACAGTGAGACAAGGCTCAACTCGACTGCTTCAGCTCAGGACGAGTGGACCATGCTCACATGCAGATGTTTTCTTGCCCTCAGTTGGAAAATGTCAGTGTGCCCACAGCACTTTTTCTGTGAAGCAATTTTTAGCTAATAACAACATCACTGTGATGAAAGCTCACCCCGTTCGCCAGACCTGGCTCCCTCTTTCCAAAGGTGAAATCAGTGCACAAAGGAACCCTCTTTTTGTTGGTAGAGGATGTGAAAGCGAAACAACAGAGATCCTCAACAGCCTTTCAGAAAATGGTCTGTGGAATCACTTCAAACGCTGGCAGCATTGTATGCAGCTGTGTGTCAGTTCAGAAGTGAGCTATTTGGGAGGTGATCGTAGTTGATTTTCTTAATTTCTCAAATAAAAAGAGCAACAGGCACAGTCTCGTGGGGTTTTTTGTGTCAGACCTTGTATATGTCACTGTTTGGTTTTGTAACATATTCTCCTCCTTTCTTTGTTAAAGCGCTCTCCTTCCTGTATTCCAGCTAACAAAGGCAGACGTGTAAGAGGCTGTCTTACTCTATGTGGCCCTTTATTTTTTGCCTGTTGTGTACATGTCTGTGTGTAATGTATGGATTGTGTATTTACCTCATGCATGTCTTGTGCTGCTGCTACAGTTTGCTGCTGCTACTGTGCTTTTTGATGTTTTACAGCTGTGGGCTAAAAGCTTTTGCAGTATTTCAGTTGGTAATCCTATGAGCAAAGTATCACAGTAACCAAATACGATATTTTGGGTACTTTTCATTTCAAAATGAAGATTCTTTGTGCAATCTGATCAGGTAGGTGCAGTTTGGGAAGATGAGCAAATATCAAATGCGGTCCTGTTTGTTTCCTTACCCTTAGCAGAAAGCATGTGTTGATTTTTGGGAATTACCTCTAGAGGGTAGAAGGTTGGCATTTGGGAGGCATTTCATAGAAGAAAAAATCACAGTACAGAGATAAATAAATGTGAAATGGGGAACTGAGTAAACTGGAGTGTCAAGGAGGACAGGAAATATTCATATAAGGAAAACAGAGCTAGATGTGTTTATATCTGTTAAGCTGGAAAGCTCTATGGTGTTTCAAAAATCAAGGTGGATTTTTAAACGTAGTGTTACCAAAGCTTTGTCAGACTGAATTCCTACCAGATATGCTACGTTCATTTTAAACTCATACTGCCACTTTTGTTTCTTGTTTTCATCAGCTGTGGCTCAAGATAGAATCATAGAATCATTAAGGTAGGAATAGACCAAGTCCAACCATCAGCCCAAAACAACTATACCTACTGAACCATGTCCTGAACTGCCACAGCTATACAGTTTTTGAATGCCTCCAGGGATGGTGACTCCACCCACCACTTCCCTGGGCAGCCTGTTCCAATGCTTCACCATGCTTTCAGTAAAGAAATTTTTCCTCATATCTGATCAGAACCTCCCCTGACACGACTTGAAGCCATTTCCTCTCATCCTATCACTAGTTACCTGAGAGATCAATGCCCACCTCACTAGAGCCTCCTTTCAGGTAGTTGTAAGGAGTGATAAGATTTCCCCTCAGCCTCCTTTTCCTCGTTCCCCTAGCTGCTACTCATAAGATTTGTTCTCCAGACAGGCTTCGTTGCCCTTCTCTGAACATGTTCCAGCAGCTCAGTGCCCTCCTTTTAGTGAGGGGCCCAGAACTGAACACAATATTCAAGGTGCAGCCTCACCAGTGCTGAGTAAAGGGACACAATCACCTCCCTGTTCCTGCTGGCCGTGCCATTTCTGATATGAGACAGGATGCTGCTGGCCTTCTTGGCCACCTAGGCCCAGTACTGGCTCATGTTCAGCTGGCTCTTGACCAACACCCCCAGGTCCTTTTCCTCCTGGCAGCTTTCCAGCCACTCTTCCCCAAGGCTGTAGCGTTGCATGGGGTTGTTGTGACTGAAGCGCAGGACCCAGAACTCAGTCTTGTTAAACCTCACGCAGTTGACCTTGGCCCATGGATCCAGCCTGTCCAGATCCCTCGCAGAGCTTTCCTGCCCTCAAGCAGATCAAGAAGATCAAGACTCCCACCCAGTTTGGTGTCATCTGCAAGTTTACTGAGGGAGCACTTAATCCCCTCATCCAGATCATTGATAAAGATATTAAACAGAACTGGCCTCAAAACTGAGCGCTGGGGAACACCTCTTGTGACTGGCCGCCAACTGGGTTTAATTCCATTGACCGCAGCTCTCGGGGCTCGGCATATACCGTGTCCAGCTTCAGCTCAGACCTGCACAGGTGACACTGTAGACGACTAAGCACAGTCCTGTGGCAGATGACAAAGCTACTGCAATCTGATAGGAAATATTGACATATGCTTTTGATAATCCAGCAGATTTGTTTAATTTTAACAGACCATGTAAGATTTTGGCCATAGTTGAGTCAAGTTGCTAAGTTCTTATTAAAGCAAGGAACCTGACAGTTACTGCAGCAGTACAGCCTAAGGCCCTCTTCTGCAGTAAAGCTGATGAGTGAATTCCCTTCTAATTCAGTAATGGTAGAGAGGTTCTGTGTGGTTTGTGGGCTTTTTCTATTCTTAAGTAAAGTAAAAATACAGTTGTTGCTGATTCAGTAATTATCTTCAAGCACAAAAGCTTTTTAGCACATTCCAGAATAGTTCCATTACTTGTATTATACTTCTAAAATTTTTGAGACATCATGAGAATTCTTTTGTATGCAGTTGCTACTTTGAAAGGAAAGCCTTTGGAGGATCTGGAAACATTTATAAAATGATAGATTATATATCTGAGTTTTTCCTGCAAAAGAAAAGGAATGTATGCTTCTTGCTATGAAAAATTCACCTGTAGTTACTCATTAGGCTTGCTTTTTATTAGCAATTTTAAGAGGAAGGTAGATTTTTTTTGAGATTGAACAGTCTTTGAGTGGACTTCAAATTATCAGGTGTTCTGTAAAATAAAAGAAATAATGTTATATATCTGGGGACTTACTACTTAAAAGCATCGATGTTTTTAATACTGAATGAAGCTTCCAATTATTATTTGCTTCTGATAAAGCACAAAATGCTTGCTTTACTGCTAATTTTTGCCTCAATGCTTGAAACACGTGATATATGTGTAGGAAACAGGTGTATCCTGTTGTGAGAATTCCCTATTTTCATTACAGAAATACTTCCAGGCATCTTAATGTGATGATGAGCATTAATGCTGAGAGCATTTTCCACCAGATATTTTTTCTTTTCAAGGCCATGGTAAAACTAGAAGCCATCAAACTAGCTCATTAGCATCAAGAAAAAAAACAACCAAAAAACAAAAACCTGCAACTGCACCTGTTGACTACCATGACGGAGTTTCTGGAGAACAGGGCTATATATGCATGTGTAAAATTGGCTTGGCTATAGATGTTATTCCCAAAAGGGATAGAGTTTATTGAATTGATGTCAATGACAAATGAGATAAAAACACTGGAATGCTCAACTGCTTTCTGTAAACATTGCTGCACATTTTAGTTGATGTGCAAGCAATGGGGATTGCTAAGATAGCATTGCTCCAAAAAGCCAGGCATGCAATGGAGCCTTCTTCAGGCCTCCAGCTTTTAGTTTTACTAATTTTTTTAAAAAATATATATATATTTACATAGCAGAGTTTTATGTGGAGATGTCTTGTTTTCAAGGAGTAATCCTGTATTCTCTGATTTTTTCAATTGCACTGACAAAAGAGGAGCTGTTATCCAAGATAGCTTGTGTTACCTGTATGCCTTGTTGTTCAGGATAATCCTGTGGGCTTAGTTTGATTGTATGTCAATAACTAGGAAAATAGTCCCCTGAGGAAACTGCGTTCCTGGTGACAATGTTATTGTAATTCAAGTGAGGTACAGAACCACTTCTCTTTGAATATAATTAACACTAACCTATGGAACTATATTGTTTAATTTGCCTTTTCTCTTTATCTCCTGATAAATATGTTTGCAGTGATTTACATGGGTTATGTGAGAATTCACTTAATAAAGTGGTAATAAAAAAGTAACAAATCTCTACTACCAGTCAACAAAACCCAGTAATGTTCAGAAAAGTTACTCTTTAAAAATGTTGAATTATAAGTCTCTTCAAGTGTTTATCAGGCCCCTGAACTAGCAGCTGTTACGCATGTGCTCACCTCTCAGCAGAAGCCTTGACGTGTTCATATTCAATAATTTTCATTGCATTTTTGTACTTTAATTAGAAAGTTGCTTAAAATCGAATTTTTACCCTCTTGTTTATCTCTCAGGAATTCTGCTGCTCCCATATCTTATTTATTAAGAGTCGATAACTCTTTTTTTAAAAATGTCTTTGATTTATAGTTTTTGGTTGGTTTTTTTGTCTTGAATTGTTCTCTTAGATTGATTCAGTTGAGAATTTTACATTGTCTAACACCCCATCACGGGATGAAGATAGCAAGTCTCACTTCCATTCAAGATCAAGGTCTCCCTCTACAGCTAGTGAGATCGAACCAATTGAGGTACTTCAGTGTTGACAAGTTTTTGTCTTTTTTTAAGGACTAGCAGTCTCACTCATATTAAAATTGCTATTGTAAATCCTTTTGTTTGGAATGAAGTTCAGTCCTCTGCCGAGAGACTATTTAGGACCTTGTAATAGCCTTGTGCACCATGGGGAATTGTATTTTGGGGAATGTTGCATTTTCTTTCACATACAGCTAATTGATTAGGGACGGGAACTACGTTGAATCAATTATTAGATACAGTATGTCTTCATAACATATCCTCAGTCAGTAATATTTAAGAAGGCTTAGCACAATGTTAATGTTATCTTAATCTTATTTTAATCTTATATAATCTTGTGCATTTAAGAGCATATTTTGGAGTCCTGCTGAAAGTCTTGTCAATTCAAAGTATTAGCCAGTCTCTGCAACTATAATAATGTATCCCTTTTCCTTGTTAAAAATTTAGCACTCTGATTATTTTACATTACAGAATATTCAGTCAAATTTTTAAGACATTACAAAGTTATTTTTGACATTTAAGAGAGGAATCATGATCCTGAGAAATAACGTTTTCTTTTCTGAGTCCTTTCCTGTGTTAATCGGTTTGGTTTCACTGCTTGTATGCTTGGGGATGGGGTGGATGGGACGTTGTAGTCTTTTTACATTATTCAGGCTAACTTTGCTAGTGTGTATTTCGTGTCTAATTGATCCTCTGGGGACTATGTTCAGGTTACAGATAATCCTCCCCGTTCCATTCACACACCAACCATGAGGACAGCATACATTGGATCGGGACTCTCTGCACCAAAGGTATTCAGTCAGTGTTCACACTTTTTATATAGGAAGGGGAGAAATATCACTTCTGGGCAACAACTTCAAGAAAACTGCTTATCACAGTCATCTTACCGAAAGTGCCTGAAGGGTTGTTTGTAAGCAAGCTGGTTGCTTTCTAAAATTTGAACCCCCTTATTCTTCCACTCTGTGGTGTATTAGGCATTTCACTGTACCAGTTCACAGGCATTTCACTATAGGGAAAAACAGTAGTTTGGACATTAGAAAGGGATAAACAGACCAGAACATGAAGAAAGGAAACGAGACTTTCTAGAAGGGAAGTGTTTTCCAGGCTGTGTCTGACCAAATTTCCTCAGTCTTCTGTCTACAATAAAACTGACGTCACTCTGGGCCAGTCTCAGACTGGAAGATCTGGGTGCGAATTAGATGCTTATTTTTGAGAAAAGGCAAAAAGTAAGCCGAAAATGAAACTATAGATTTTCATTTTTTGTAAGCAACGTAGAGTGAGCACTAGAGCCAGCAGTGCAGCACTGGGCTGGGAGAAGGAATTCCAGTTTTTCTGTCTTCTGCCTTTTTAATTCTTATAAATATTAAGTCATTTGTTCAAATCAGTTTGCTGTTGGCCAAATAAATCAGTGTATGCTGACTCGCAGTGAATTGCATATGTTCAAGCAAATGAGGAGTAAGATACAAGGTATTAAAGGAAGTTTTTTCTCATAAAAGTTTCAGAAGTGTTTCAATGGCTTAGGTATTTTTTGTATATTTAAAAACAATACAGTTTTTCTGCAAATGATCGATAAGTGTCTTTATAATAGATCTGTTTCTCTGTTTTGATAAATTATAAAATAGCGGAAGACTTAATTTGTGTAAAGGAAAGCCAGAAAGTTTGAACAGTGTTCTGTTCACAACTTCCTAATAGATCAATTTAAAAAATACTGTAGGTGCACTTGGAATTGTGTGAAACACAGATTTTACTGTGCACATTGTTTCATTTTTGCAATATTTTGCTCAGTGGGTAATGATTGCCTTTCTAATCTATCATACTCCTTAAAGAACCTTCTTACTTTGTGATTGCATCAGTTTTTAAAGCTAAGTATTGTTTCCCTGCAAGTTTCAAAACAAGATATCCATCTGTAGACAGAAAGCTTCCATTGTAACAGTAAAACTGTCATTAAATACAGATGAAGTTTGAGCCCCTAGCTGTGATACCTTATGCTGTGAAAAACAGGAAAGTGAGCAAAAATTTAATATACCTACTCATCAAAGTAGCCTGCAAAATTGTTTTATTTCAGATCACATACAAGGTGTTCGGACAGTCTTTGTGTTGACCTTATGCTGTATCCTTCTCTGCCTACCATCTCTTAGGTGGGAGTTCGTTTTACAAGAGAAAAACAGCTTCCTGGATTTTATATAAGGGCTTTTAGGAATCATACTGCCACATTACATAGTCATTTAGCCTTGATATTATAGCACCAGCACCACCATCCTTGAGGGGAGAGAGAGAATTAAAACGCTTATTCATGTAGTCTGTGCTCACAAGAACTAACAAGACAGAAGCCTGTTCAAAATTAATTTCATCTATACTTCTGCTTTTAAATTGGATCCTCTGAAATGGCCTGTGCCTGCCACCAAAAAACTGAACGCTGCCCTGCTTTCTGGCATAAAAATTTGAATTTCGAAGAAGTCTGATATTTGGGTTTGAACTAAGGGAACACTGTTTGGAGGAGCCCTGAATTTGGAAATTGGAAAATGCTGTGGTGTGCTGACCTTGGCTGGCTGCCAGGTGCCCACCGAGCACAGACAGACAGACTTTCAGCTTGTAGAGTGTAATGGAATAGTTTGGCAACTTTCCTATCTGCCGTGAAAGCAAACTTGTGTTCTGAGGCAAGATCCAGTTTCCATGGTTTTGTTTACAGAGGGTGGTTTAAATTACCAACAGCAAGCACTGATAAGTAATTTTTTTTCAGCCCATGTGTTAGGAGCTCAGCTCTCACGGCAGCAAACACAAATAAGCTATCTTTTTAAATGCACTCTTATGTCTGTGAAAAAAATAACCGTTCTTCGGAAGTGTTACAGATGTTAACATCCTTGTCTGCTTGTTTCACAGCCTAAAGCTCACCAATTTGTAGTGAAATCATTTAATACACCAACAAAATGCAATCAGTGCACATCTCTGATGGTTGGTTTAATACGACAGGGCTGTACTTGTGAAGGTAAGCACTTGTGAAAGCAGGAAACGTGAAGTTCTTCCAGATGCGTATGGCACAGTAAATGTTGTGGTGTGATAATGCAGAAGTCTTCTGTTTATGTTTTGAGTGACAGAACATATTCTTGTGCTTCAGTCTTCTAGCAGTGGGAGCCAAACACTTTGAACACCTTATGTAACAGATTACCTGGTTATCTGGGGACACGCCTGTTCCAGTTGGTGGTAGAAGAGCTTAGTTCAGTTTACTTAAAATAGCAGTAAGGGGCCACAGTTCATGGTCAAGTATACCAACAGCGGGTTTGCTTTCTGAGTCAGGGCAAAATGCAAAATGGCTTTGCCATTCAGTGCTAATTTTGCCTCTTTCCAGGACTAGTTTGTTGTAGGTTCATATGTACACAGAATGACACGCAGCATTTAGAGGAGCTTCCAGATTTTTGTTTACTAGCAGAGTTTTGCATAGAGGAAATCATGAAGATTATTTTAGTTTGACCTTCTGATTAGGCTCTTTACTACCTACATGAAACCAGACTGTGTTCTCATACACCTCTGAAAATGAGAAAATCAGAATCTAGAGCAGATGACAGCGTGAACTCTTGCTGTGTGCAGACTTACCTTTCTGTGTCAGTGTGACAAAGTTCAGTGAAACTACGCAGATTTTGGTCAAAAAAAGAGAGAATTCGTTTGTAAATATCGTCATTATTATAGCTTTCGCTTTGCACAAGAAATAACCATCAAATATTTTTTGCTTCTTTTCTCCTCACAAAGTATGTGGATTCTCTTGCCATGTGACCTGTGCAGACAAGGCTCCTGCAGTCTGTCCAATCCCTCCCGAGCAGACTAAGGGACCTTTGGGAATAGATCCACAGAAAGGCATAGGAACAGCTTATGAAGGACATGTCCGGGTAAGTATCAGGTAGCTACATTTGGGGCACTTATATTAATTTTTTTGTTTTCCAGAGCTGGATTTAAACACTAATTGAGGCATCGAGGAGGTGGGGGAAGATGTGTTCAAGTAGACTGTAAAGTAGCAGTTTGGAAACTAAGACCTAAATTTTCACAAAGCAGTTGTTAGCATTTTCAATAGTAGTTCTTTCTCCATCTCTGTTGGCTATTGTGCTTTGAGTTGGTCTTGAATAGTCCATCTCTAGAGATCAGATCATCTTCCAGGACCTATGAGATGTTGAATCTTTCTGTTCATGCTAGTACTGTCTAGGGTCATTGGTGGGGATACTTCTTCATAAATACTAAAAAAATTTCTCAACATAGTTTTGGCCAAATTCCTGTTGACCAACTAGAGACAACGTTCTTAGTATTTGTCAACACAGTTTTGAATGAGTTTGTGAAACAAGAAGAAAGAATCTATGCAGCTATGAAGTTTTAAATAGTATATTGTGGTGTCTCTATGGCCATGTTTGATGCTCTTATTGCACCCGTGCTGGCTGTTATGTTGCTTAACGTTATCACTGAACAAAAGTTTGTCAGCCTAGATGAGAGAATTGGGTTTTGTACTGTTTGATTTTTTGATTACATGCAAAGTTACAATCAGTTGACTGGAATTTATTTTGCTAAAGGTACCAAAGCCAGCTGGAGTAAAGAAAGGTTGGCAGAGAGCACTGGCAGTGGTCTGTGATTTTAAGCTCTTCCTATATGATATAGCAGAAGGAAAAGCATCCCAGCCAAGCGTGACAGTGAGTCAGGTTATAGACATGAGGTAAGCTGTTTGGTGCTGAGTGGGAGCTTTTCAGAGGCACTGGGAGGTTTTATTCTGCTTTTCCTTTTTGTGAACTCAGTAAGCAAGCTCCAGAGCTTTTATGAAACACTGTAATCCATGCTGAGAGCCTCTAATTTTCTGGAAAAAAAAGAAGTCTTTGCAATTAGCCTGAACTCCACTTGTGTGTTCATATGTGGCAATTTAAACTTCCATTACTATTCCATGTGCTGGAATCCATCTGTTCAGCTGTGTAGGAGAACTGAAATGAGTACAGAAAAACAATACATCCTCAAGGGGTTTAATATAGTTTTGAAAGACATATAAAACTGTTATATGATAAAACTAAAACAATTTATGATTCAGAAGGGCTAGCTTTTTCCCCACTTTCTTCAGTATTACTGAAATACTACCAGCTTCACTGAAGACTGAGGATGTTCAAATACCAGCTAAGCAAAGCTCATCTCTGAACTAGGTTAGTTCATACAGGAAGTCTCAAACAGCCGTAGCTTATAGCTTCTAGTGAGTTTGGATTTTTATGAAAAAGTTGGAGATGTGTTATTTGTCCAGTCTTATTTTTTACGTTTAATTTTTTTTTTAAAAAAAAAAAAGGTTATAATGTAAAGAGACAAAAAGCAGATACTCTGAATAGCTTCATCTCCATCAGCATTTACCAGGAATTAATATGTAACATTGCATTTGTGAATTTTATCTGCAGAAAAAGAGGAAATTATAATTTAAAAAATTAGTTCTCAATGCTGTCTTGTTGTGTCCTTCACAAAAGAAGACTGTTGGTACCATGGAAATGTGTAAGTTAAAAAAAAAAAGAAATGCTGATTTTAATCTTTTAACTCTTTTCAAATAATGTTTGTGGTCTCCATAAGGGATGAAGAATTCTCAGTGAGTTCTGTCTTGGCCTCAGATGTCATTCATGCAAATCGAAAAGATATCCCCTGTATCTTTAGGGTAAGTATTGTGTCTTGAACCTAGTAACCAGAATTACAGGGCTTCACCGTGTGATGTATGGTCTCCATTTACTGACAGCTTGCTAGTATTTTATTTCCTTTGCAAGTTCTGGCCCCACGATATCCATGGCAGCAGCAGCATTGCATAAGGATCTGTTCATATATCATTTCCAGGGTAAAAAAAGCACTGGTACATTTTGTCAAACCCTCATCTCCCCTTTATGTGGGTTTTGTTTTTTTAACCTTCACAATAAGACGTACTTTTCTCAACCTCCTGTTAGTCCTTTGGAATTCCTTCTGTTCTTCATGACTTCGTATATTTTCACTTCCTAAAGTTGCCTCCTACTTCTCAGTTTAATATGTTGTGTTATTCCTGAGGTCTTTATTTTATGTATTTTCTTGATGTATATGCATTGGATCTCTGAAAACTCCCATTCATCAGGTAGTCAGTATAGAAATCTAATGTAGAATATTCATCAAAATTTGTCTGTTATCTGATACCAGGATTTTGCAATCGTTGGCTTTTTCTAACATTCTTCTTATTTTTAAAAGATACTCTATTGAAACTTTAACCTTAATGAAATATGTTTAGTGTCTTATTTCCCCTAGTATTTCTTTTCTGTATCATTTTCTTTCGCTCTTTGTTTTTCTGGCTTTCAGACTGTTCATCCCGCTGCATGCTGAGGAGATAAACTTTCCATAGGGGCTTTCATTTATACCTGTAGTAGCTGTACAAAATATATGAAAAGGAAAACTATTCGTCTTTAAAAAATACAGAATACTTTGTAAGAAATACTTTTTATTATAAAATTTCTATGAGAAACAGATGACTACCTTATTTAGGGTAGGCATTTCCAAATTATAGAATAAATACATATGCGGCTAGAATAAAGCCAAAGTTTTCTTAGTTCTTGGCTGAGTTATTCACATCTATGTGTATTTCTGCTATGGGTTCTTGATTGCAGTGGAGTGTTTTCTATTAACTAAGGCTAAATTTTTGCATTCTTATTTAACACAGCTAAAGGTACTTATAGGCATCCCTTGTAAAAATTGCCATCGTGAAATTTTTTATTGTTTATGACTTAAAGTATGTGTTTTAAAATTTCCCAGGTCACAGCTTCCCAGCTCTCTGCATCCAGTAATAAGTGTTCAATCCTGATTCTAGCAGACGGTGAGAATGAAAAAAGCAAGTGGGTAGGAGTGCTGAATGAATTGCATAGGATCTTGAAGAAGAACAAACTCAAAGACCGCTCAGTCTATGTTCCCAAAGAAGCTTACGACAGCACCTTACCCCTCATCAAAACAACACAGTCCGCAGCGATCATAGGTATGAAATGAATGAGAAGAAAGCTCTGAGAAAAATGGGTATGCTAAAAGCATGCTTATTTTTGCAAAAACATGTTAAATGGCATTATTTACTGAAGAGAGAGTAATAGGTAGTGGGTTTAGCATGTGTGGAAATGTGTATACATTTGAGAGAAGTGCAGTTCACTACCCAATATTTTTGTCAGATCTTTAAGAATATTCCCCATATTCATGGTTATTCATAATTATCAATAAATTTGACTGAGAATTGGACATGACTTTTTTGTTATTCTGTAAATGTAATTCCTTAATGAGGCAAAATTAGCACCATAGAATAGACATAAATCACTAACTTTACAAAATTTGCTTTTCAGATCAGAGAGAAAACGTGAAAGCACAGAATAAATTCAGTCATTTTAAATGCTAGTGCATAAAATATGTTAAACTCAGATTATTTAAATTATTTAAATGTGATATTGTAGTTATTTCAAAGTTGGTAGTACACTCACATGCTCTGAGTGATTTGTTATAAATTATGTTTCTTGGTGTTATTTCTACTAACGTGAGAAGACATATTTTTTCAGAAATTTAAAAAATTGGGAGGTTACTAGTTTTTTTTTACATGAATGTATTTGGTTTGGCTTTATATTTGTCTATTTGAAGATAGTAAAAACTGTCTCTGTTAATGGGAATTATCACTATTGTTAAAGAAGTATTTCCAAAGAAAAATAACCTTTTTTTTTTAATATCACAGATCATGAAAGAATAGCTTTGGGGAACGAAGAAGGGTTATTTGTTGTGCATGTCACCAAAGACGGTAAGATACTAGGAACTGGTGATAGTTTCCCTAATATTAAATAAGCAGAAAGTGACTTTGTAACCTTATCTCTTTTTCAATATCCTCTGGTTTCGTTTTTCTTCATGTACTACATCAGGGGTGTCAAACTCACAGCTCCCGCTGTTCTCCTGCCCCTGCAGCGTAAGGCACGTCACACGCCGCATGGTGACTGGCACTGGCAGGAGCACAGGGGCAAGGGGCTCGGCCGTGGAAGATCAGTTTCGGCCCACAGGCCATGAGTTTGACACCCCTGCACTGCACTATTAGCTAGAGACCCCCGTGCGAGAGGTGGTAAAGGTGGCATTCTTTGTGCTTTCTGTTCTGAGCATCTTTTCCAGTAACAAAGACCTAGTGTCTAGGATGCAGCTGAAGGTCTTCCCCTTGTCTGAACTCCAACCAGGTTGGTCAGGCCTTTGTGTAGCTGGGTCTTGAAAAACGCCCAGGGTGTTGGTTTCGCAGTCTCTCTGGACTGTCTGTTGCAAAGGGAAATTATTTTCACAGTGAAGCATTTCTTCGTATTTGTTGGAACACCCCACCACCCCACCCCCAAAATTTCAATTTGTGACCAAGGTATCCTCTTTTCCTGCTGTGCCCCTCACTAAGGAGCCTGGACCTGATGTTTTCTGTAACTTCCCTCTTGTTACTGGAAATTAAAACTTACGTTCAGTATTGGAAAGAGATATAATTACAGATGGCCAAGCTGATTCAACGCGTTTAATTGTATGTTTGGGTTCATTGAGGATTTTGCTTTATTCAGTATTTTTGCAGCTATAAACCATTCCTCAGAATTAATACTGAAATACTTCAGAGGTTGTTATTGCATTGGATCTACTCCTCCCTTTTTCTGATAAGGAAAAGGCAAAGGTTTATCCAGTGTTGCTGCAACTGATATTATTAAAATGCAAATTTTGATTCTGTACTTTTTAATATTGCAAGACAGCAATAAAGTGGGTTTCTTGGGTATTCTTGATAGTGTATCTTTACCTATGTATATATATTTTAGTCAATTCACACTTCTACATTATTTACTTGGATTTGGGGGGGGGGGGTGTTTGGGGTTTTTTTTCAGAGATTATCCGTGTGGGTGACAATAAGAAGGTTCATCAGATTGAGTTTATCCCAAATGAACAGCTCATTGCAGTAATCTCAGGACGAAACCGTCACGTGCGGCTTTTCCCTATGACTGCCCTGGATGGAAGGGAGACTGAGTTTTATAAGCTGGCAGAGACAAAAGGCTGTCAGATAATAGTTTCTGGAACTGTGCGCCATGGAGCTCTTACATGCCTGTGTGTAGCTATGAAAAGGCAGGTCCTCTGCTATGAACTAAATCAGAGTAAGACACGTCACAAAAAGATGAAGGAGATCCAAGCCCAGGGTAATGTCCAGTGGATGTCAATCTTCAGTGACCATCTTTGTGTGGGCTACCAGTCAGGTTTCTTAAAATATCCCCTTCACGGAGAAGGCAGCCCGTACAGTCTGCTCCATCCAGATGACCACACACTATCATTTATCTCACAGCAGCCAACTGATGCTATCTGTGCAGTTGAAATCTCAAATAAAGAATACCTGCTGTGTTTTAGCAGCGTGGGGGTTTACGTTGACTGCCAGGGCCGAAGATCTAGACAACAAGAACTGATGTGGCCCACAACTCCATCTTCTTGCTGTAAGTTGTCACGTGTGTCGGTGTGCTTGCTATTATACATTGAAGTGATCACTGCTTATATTAACATGCACAGGAAAGGGAGTTTAGCAATAATTACCTCACAGGTAAATGAACACTGTCAGCTTTTGTCAGCACTTTTAATGTAGTCAGAGGGTTTAATTCTGATCTCACTTACGCTGGTTTTGACAGCTCTGTCACTGACCTGCACTGCTGTAGCACAAGAGGAAATCAAGGCTCAGGATTTCTTACTCTGACAATTTTTAAACACATCACCTGATCGCCAAACCAGCCAAAAGCCTCGGGTCCTACCCAGGCTAATGGGATCTTTATGCATTCGATACCACTGATACTGGGCTGTTGATATTTAAAGTCTTGAAAGGTTATTGTACTTTGGCTCAGCATTGTGATTCAGGCTTTCTTGAGTCATCAGAATCTGGTAATTTGACCTAGTTTTCTCTCATGGTGTTCATTCCTTCTTACTGTTTTTTTTTTTCTTTTCCTTCTTTACTCCTTCATTCTCTCTTCCTCAGCAATTTTTGTTGACAGTCTTGTCATTCATCTCATCTCCTTGTTTTTTTAAAAAAATCCATTTTGTGATAAATAGAAAACTAGATATTTTTACGTGTAGTTACCATCTGTGCTGGTCATTGATATTTCTGAAGCTGTTTCAAATGCTTTAAATGAAGTGACTTGATGTTATTCCAATTCAGAACAGAGGTATATTTTATAGCAAAAACTGTTACATTTAAACATAAATTTGATGCTGTTGTCAGTCTTGGCAGAACATGGCAGTCTTTTTGCTGACGTGGAAATACCATGTTCGCCTTTAGAAGTCCCAGTAGAACAAACTTCATCTTGGGGAGATGTGCCAGATAAGTAACACAACAATTTTCTTTACAATCCAGAGAATACGAGAAGAGAATTAAAGGTAGAAGGAAACATGAATATTGTTATGACTACGTCATGGTGGTTAGTTAGAACTGATCTTCATTTAGTACATGGTCCAAAAACTGAGAGCTCAGTTCACTCAAATTACAGTTATTAATAACAACAGTATCTTTTCCTATGGGATCATTTACAAAATACAAGCTCTTAAAAATAAGGCTTTTAGAAGAGAAAAAAAACTTTGAACTTTGGCAGAGTAAACTAATCTCTTGTAGTTCAAAAAGTAGTTTGGTTCTGCAAAGTTAAAAGGCATCCACATGTTTTAATTTTTTTGGTGGTGGTCTACCATTTTTGAGTGTAAATATTTGTTGGATTGTGAGGTGGGGTTTTTGTAATAAATATGATTAAACTATAAGAAATTGTATATTTTAGAGCCCTCTCTAAAAGCAAATGACACTACCTAATCCTTCCTTCTCAGGTTACAATGCACCATACCTTTGTGTGTACAGTGAAAATGCAATTGATATCTTTGACGTGAACTCCATGGAGTGGATTCAGACTATTCCTCTCAAAAAGGTAACTTGCTCTTTCAGTATCGGTTAAAGAATGTACACTCTTTCTAAGCACATTTAGCAGCCATTATTAAAACCTCTGCTTTAAACATAATTGAACTAAACTGCTTGCTTAAACATAATTGTACTAAAAGAAGAGCTACTACAAAGAAACCAGACATGAAATGTGTTTTCCACATGGTTTCACTATTTTAGATGAATGGTCAATCTGAAGCATATGAGAGTATTAGGCTTACTGATATTATCACAGAGAACAGTTTCTTGGTATTAATTGCATACGGTAACTGACTGCCACTATGTAGTTGCCAGAAGATGGTGCATGTTAAGATAATTAAACAAGCCTTCAAAAAAAATCTGTCTTCTGCTTGAGAGCATTGTAGACATTTAAATAAGGTTCAAACATTTTGGTTCAACCAATACAAATATTAAAAGCAGGATGGTGTCAGGTTTGGATCACTTATCAAAAGGAAGGAGTTTTTTGAAAGCTGACATTTCCTTGGTGTTTGGGAGATGTTTGCTCGGCTGTATTTGGAAAAGAAAAAAAAAGTTATTTCCCCGTAGTTTAGGCTGACTTCATATTTGTATTAATGTCAACATAGGTCCTTTAACTGGCATTCCAGTGAAACAGATCTACACGAAATTGTTCTTACCTTAGTCATTCAATCTCTCTGCATATCCATTGCCCACATGTAAGATGCAGACCAGGATATTACAGCAATGCTCTAAGCATTAAGGTGCTCCACTATTGACTATCTTAAGGAGAGAAGAAGAGTCTGGCCTTTAAGAGGAAATTTCCATTACTCTTTCCGAAGTCCAAACTTTGAGTTATTAAGCAGTTGGAGAATTTTTTTCCTACTGAGCAGAATGTGGTTTAGTTCTTCAATTAATAATATTTAGATCAATACTTCTACTTTCAACAAACAAGAAGTGCTACATCTAGGAGACTCAAAAGTGGCAATTCACTATGGACAATTTGTTCCTAACATAATCTGCAGACCTGGGGAGTGGAATGCTTCTTTCATTTTGAAGTTGGAAATCGCATGTACCCCTAGGTTTTAGCAATCTGTACATATATTTTTATCAAGTTGCAAAGTATAATTGTAACAGGATACTAACACAAAATAAAGGTATGACTTACTGCTGTGTGTATCTAATAGACAAACTTAATTGTTACATGAAGTAGGATTCCAGCAGAACTATTCATTTAAATGCTGCGAGGTATGGTGTTAAGTCTGTGTCTTTAAGTGGAGTTCTAAGCAGCTGTCTTTGCTCTCCAAATAGTAGTTTAACATGTAAAGTTGTTCTTGACTCCATTCACAATTGTTACTCCTGAGAGCAGGCGTGTGTTACTGAAGGTAGGAGACACTGCTCCCTCCAGCCTGCAGTTCTTCTATGGAGCAGGCTTTGCTCTGTTCTGCTCCCAGCCTGGGTTTTTAACAATGCTCCTTTTATAGAGTTTAAAATGCACCATGGAGCTTTCAGAATAAGATGCACTATATATACGTGCGTGTGTATGTTTGTGAGTTATTACCATTACAAGGGCTGATTCTCCTTGTTTCAGGTTCGGCCTCTGAATACAGAAGGATCACTAAACCTTTTAGGCTTGGAGACAGTTAGATTAATATATTTCAAAAACAAAATGGCAGGTAAGTAAAGAGAAGCCAGTTTTCGTTATGCAAATTTTGTTTAGAAAGAGCATTTTTTTTGGCCTAGATTTGTGCATTGTAGAAAGTTATCTCTCAAATGTATTTGTGTTTGTCAATATGGGAGAAAGCCAAAGCATGTAGATTCTGGTCATTGCAGTGATGTCTGCTAGGCAGCTACTCTGAACATTTTTGTCTTTTTTAAATATCCAGTGACAACTTCAGTGTAGACTGTAAATAGAAAATAGAATGACTAGTCACTCACTCCATATCTGGGATGACCTACCAGAATGCTATCTAAAGATGCCTGCACAATTAAGGGCCTTAATAGTGATCTTGGCAGTATTAAATTAAAATTAATACTATACTTAACCTAAACCAAACTTTCCCAAGGAAAGGAATATAAATTAATGTATTCACAACTTGTTATTTTTTGTAATTCATATACTTCTCCACCTAGGAGAGGGGTTGTGCTTTGTTTTAACAGTCAAAAGTTTTGGGTTTTTTTAAACAACTATTTTGAAAAAAGTGGAAAGAAATCCTCCAGAAACATACACTTCTGTTGGCAGTGTTTCAGTGTTTATTTAAATCACTAGCAAATTAGTACAAAAGGAATGACAGCTGTAGAGAGGAGCAATACGGTGGAAGTATGTATGAAAATTTTTCAAGTCTAATAAAGATGGAACATTAATAGTAGAGCAGAAGAGGAAAAAATAAGAGTGTAGAATCAGAAACGAGTAAGACTGATGCTTTGCTCCTGTTCACTTCTCAGAAAAGGTTGCCAAACAATGAAGTATCTTCCAGGTGCATCTCTTTAAAAGTCTGCAAATTTTTTTCCTGAATCTGCTTCCTGGTAGATCCCACACTTCATGAAATCTCCAGTTGACCTTAAGGAAAGAAGACATTTCAGACCCATACAAAGACTGTTTTGGCAGTGAGCAGTAGGTGTTGAGTATGTTCAAGCTTAATAAGCGTGACGTCAGTCTCCAGCAAGTCAAGGTAGTTGCAGTAATCCTCCTGTTGTATGACTATCACAGCTATACCTTTCTTGTCTGTATTTAAGGTGCCTGGGTGTTATGGTTTAGCCCCAGCCCAGCTTGAATGGCAGCCAAATGTGAGCAGTTGTGATCTTAATTCCCTTCCCCCCCTCCCAGGGAAAGGGAAGGGAGAGAAAATGACTTGTGGATTGGAAACTAAAACTAGAACAACTCTAATGAAACAATAATGATAGTAATGAAGAAAGTACTATTACTGGATTCAGAAACAAATGGATCCAGGATCAGGGGCAAAAATACAGATGAGGTCCTCACTGGACGCCGGCCATCAAAGAAGAGAGCAATACCCTTGTGATCCTGCAGTTTTATTCTGAATATGATGTAAATGGAATGGAACACTCTGTTGGTCATTTTGGGGCCACTTTTCCTGTCTGCCCATCCCTGCAGGTGTGACCCTTTTTCTCCCCTTTCACTTCCAGCATTCCACCAGCTCAAGGATGGCCTTGGTTTCTATAGGCATAAGTATAAGCAATGGCCTTTCTGCATACCACTGCCCCTTGTTATCACTCCTAGAGAGAACCACTGTCTGAAGAACCTGCAGCTAACTTTAAGAAAGTGAATTTACTCAGAAGAGGCTTAGCTGAAATTAGAAAACTGATTCTACTTTAGCTCAAACCAGAACACTTGGCCATACCTACACAAGTGGAAAAAAATCTTCCTTTTACCCACAGTGGCACCAAAATAAATCAGTGTTCAAACGTTTTAAAGGGATTAGTCACTTTGGACCAGAGAATGAATGAAAAAGAATCTTGCATTGGATTTCCAGACGATCAGCAGAACAACACTGTTGTAGTGATTATCAGCAGTAACTGCCAAAGAAAGTCTGAGATAGAGGACTGGGATCATTTCCCACCCACCTAAATGTTTTGTTTGATAGAATTAATCAATGGTATTTTGAGAAGACAGTTGTGGCAACTTTTGCGTGAGGAAGGGTTAAGTGTATTGCTGTGTAACAGAGTAGGTAGTGACCAAGGAAACCCATACATTGTGGAGCATTTGTTCAGGTTTGATGGGAAATGTCTTTGAATTCAAATTACATTAATACCTAATGAAGTGTCCCACTGGATCATCATATTTATATTCATTTCAGAGGGTGATGAACTGGTAGTTCCTGAGACATCAGATAACAGCCGGAAGCAAATGGTTCGAAACATCAACAACAAGCGACGCTATTCATTCAGAGTACCAGAGGAGGAGAGGATGCAGCAGAGGAGGTTGGTATTCAACACGTGTTTGTCTTTTGTGGATGCCTGTAGGCCCTGAAGGGCAGGGACTGATGCCACTGTAGTACTTAATTTGTTGCTTTCTGGAATGCCCATTCAGATGTTTCTGTTTCTTCACTACTATGTTAATACATAACGTTTAATTTGTGCTAATACCAGTTCAGGTATGGATAAGCACTGGATACACAAGTACTCATTAGTTTGAATTAATTATGTGAAGTGACTGTAATTTGGAATGCATATCTCCACGTATCGTATTATAGGTACCTAGGTGTGCACATGTACTGTATAAAAAATATCTGTAATAAACACTTTGCTAACTAAGCAAATGGATTAATTACTTTCAGACTCTGATTCTGATTTTTCTTTCTGAAGGCAATTGTACTCTCAGCAGTATTCCAGGGCATCTGGTTTTTTGATTTATAGATTACACTATATAAACACTCTGTAAATCTCAGAAACTCATATCTCAGAGGACACAGAACTTCAAGTTGTGTTTCTTATAGAAGTCTTAAGAGATCATACATACTTTCCTTACTGGCAATAAAAATAGGTCTGCACTACTCACAGTGTTCAGAGAGGAAGCTACCAACCGTTTACTATTACTCACAAAAGATGGCCTGCTGCTGTGTTAAGCTGCGCTCCAAGAACTGAGTGTTTCAGTTTTCTAATTTCCCGCATCCCACCGGTGCATGGCTCCCAGCTTTCCTTTCTTTTTGGCTCTAAAAAAGTAACAACTATGTACAGTGGAGATCAACATTCCAGTTCTTGTCCATGCTTTTCTGAGCTGATTGCCATTTGGTCTTTTAGAATTTTATTTATTCTGAGTTCTGAAATGCATCCTTGCCATTTTGAAGAGCTTTTAATTCTGACCACAGACTGAGAAAGGTACTGCAGTATTATTTTAATTCCTTCATTTTCATCTTGCCTTTGTAATATATCACAAATGAGTTCTGCTTTTACTTATCTTACAGAGCTTTTTTATCAGCTCACATTCTTTGAATGTTTGTTACCACTGGGTTTTGGCTGTTAGCCTGCAAATGACATACTTTTCTTCTGGTCCCTTGCTCTCCCTTCAGGCTGGAAGCTTGTCCGTGCCAGTGCTGATAGCAAGTGCTGATATCACTGTTAACATGGTTAAATAGTTAATTTCCATTTTAAAGTAGCTAATAGTCAAAGCTGTACATGTTTTGTAAATGTCCATTCCCACCCCAAACAAAATACCTAAACAAAGAATTTTCCCTTCCAGGGAGATGCTACGTGATCCAGAAATGAGAAATAAATTAATTTCTAACCCAACTAATTTTAACCACATAGCACATATGGGTCCAGGGGATGGTATACAGATTCTCAAAGACCTTCCAATGGTAAGTACAGAAGTATACCTGAGAGTGACTGACTGCAACAGAGGCTACAAATAAGTGAGGGAAAGTCAAGTACAATTTTAAATGTATATTCAGTGTGTTGATGTATTTCATGTCAGGAACAGTGTAACTAGGGAAATGGAGCTGTGTGTGCTTTGCTGTGTGTGATAAAATTTGAATAAAGAGGGTAACGCTTAAGCACTGAGGGCAGGAGGCGGAGTGACCCTCCTGGGTGTTAAGGCAGGTTGGCCTCTCAGTGTTGATGATAAATCTTAGGACCCATATGAGGGGACAAAATTAAGAGGATTTAGGCCTGGGAATGCAAAGAGAAATTCCTTTTTCTGTGAGCTGTGGTTCAGTTCTTTCTTCCCATCTTCAGCTCCAATTTAGCCTATCTCTTTAGAGCCTCTTTTCAGACAGAGGAACTGTAGCAGTTTTAACAGTGTGTGGTGCACAGATTTCTTTCCATACCGAAGATGCTGTTTTTCATTTTCACTCTGGATTAAACAATCTCCATGAAACAGAACTTCTTACATAAAAATTAAACTTTTAGGTGTAAAAACGGAAAAAAAACCATGTAATAGCATAGGCACATGGTCATTTCCACACAACTTTATGTAGAAAATCATCATTTGTAAGTAAACTGATATTTTTGATAAGCTAAAGACAAATTAGCATTTAGTTCATAGGAGAGTATCATACTGCTTACTTCAAGCTACCTTGATCATCTTCTTTGTTTTGTAGTGATTGCTAAACAATCACACAGTTAGCACTGTAAGAAAGATCAAATAATACACTATCAAAGAGATGGCATGAGTACCAGGGTAACACATAGGCATTAGTACAGGAGTGCTGTGTAAAATGAGCATCGTTATTCCTTGGAGTTTGGGCAGAAAGGAGGAAGTAACTGCTGAAACTGGGATTTTCGAATACTGAAACGCCCAAAGGAGACAGCAATAAGACTGGAAAATAAAGTGTACCTTGCAGTTGCGCTAGTTTCAGAGCTTAGGAAGATAGTATGTGATCTCCAGCTACTAGTTTTACCTCACTTTTGCATCAAATAGTACTTTCTGGTTACAATTTACAGTAAAGTCTGCACATTGTAAATGAGCCCTTCTGGCACTGTTTTCCTTAGATGAGAATACACAAGGAAAGGAAAGGATTTACTTGAAATCTCATACTGTACAGATTCTGACAGACCTCTCAGCAACAAATACATTCAGTGCAGCTGAGCAACAAACAGCACTCTGTGTGTGTGTGTGTGTGAATAAATAACGAAGGAGCTGGTTCTAGGAAACCCATGGCAAATCCAAGGAAAGTTGGCAGCTAGTGTTTATCTTACCTGGATGTGAGGACAGGTATGCCTAATGTTAACACAAAGAAGGATAATTTACTTCAGGGAAGGATGTAGATGAGAATCTTTTTTCAGTTTTCCATTTCTCGTGGGCTCTATAAAATATTTCTGGTTCTTCTCGAGCAGAGAAAGTAATCTCCTACTGCTAAAGGTAGGGCAAAAGGTATCCCATTTCACACCATCAGTAACTGAAAGTTCATGGGAATTAAAAGCTGCAAGGACTCTCAATCAAGCCTCACATCTGTCAAGTGTAAAATGAGGAATGATTTTATCTATAGAAGAAAAGTTTCCAGATTTAACCTGGATTAATATTTCTTCGTCTTTAAATGGCTTTTAGCTTTAAATTATTAAATTATGCAAGCCTTGTATTAGCTCAAAGGTCATATTTGAAGTTAGGACTGGCACTTTGCTTCTTACCAATATGATATTTTGAAAAAAACTAATAAGTTACCGTCCATACTTAGAAGTGTTGAGAAGACATTAGAAAATATATGCAATATAGAATTGATTTCTGCACTCGTTCCACTCTTGTAGCTTCTTTATTTAAAATAAGTATTAAAAACTCCTTTTTGCAAGTAGATATCAGTCTGGGAGATATCGCTGCAAATTTGATGCATGTTTTTCCAGCAGCTACTTGCAGTATTGTATTGTATTGGTATTCCTAACTTAAGGATTCAGAATTGCATCAGTCATGGGACTTGAAAGTGTATGAATTTGAAAAGGTAATTTGAGATTAAGAAATAAATGCTCTGTCAAGAGCTGCTTTGTGTCGGGCAGCTTTTTCTTTACTGTCAGCTTCCTGTAAGGCATTTGGCTAGACTAAGTTTCATTTAGTTTGTTCCAAAAACTACTTGTTTTTTCTTAGATATAAAAATAGAAGAAAGGGAATTGTGCATGCATATGATGTTATGTATTCAGTCTAATGTTTTATTTGAAAGATAAATATAGATTTAAAAGAGAGGACATTTTCTGGAGAATCGGTAGATGAAGAATACTCATCCAGCTCTGTGTACAGTTCGTGTGTTTGGCAATTTCTTTACAAGGGCATAAATTATTTCACTAGATTCATACTTTGTTTCAAAAAGGTGAATAACTTGCGTGTGTGTGCAGTTTTGCAGCTGTAACTTCTTTGTATTTTTAAATAGTGTGTTTCAGAAGAGAAAGTATTTTTTAAAGGACTATGGGAAAGATTGCAGTGTTTTATTTTGCAAGTGGCTGTTTCTGTTTAAGAAAGTGGATGATAAAACACATTTTTGCATGTAAAGAGGGCTACCACTAGGCAGAACAAGTAGGGCAAGGCTAATCCTTTCCTCATAGCCTCTTCATCCAAATATTTTAGGTGATTGAGCTTCTTTTTTATGTGATACTATGATACAGAAAAGGTGTGAAAGAATGGAGCAGGCCTTTTTTATTTGCAGGGTTTTTTTAAGTCATTTGAGCAATTTCAAATGTGGTTGGATCTGCCGATAAAAATTTGTTCATCCAGCATGAGCTTTCAGTGAAGTCAGTAGGTCCTTAGTAATAAACAGGTTTTAACACAGAGTAGATATTTTAATCTCTGTGTTGGAAGACATTGTCACAAACTAAATAGCCTGCTCAGCCTAACTTTTATCTAGTATCCATGGAGGAACTTTAAAAAGCAAATTACACTTTTAACGTGTATATATGTATTTATATTTATTTATGAATCTATACATATTCACTTTATATACACAATGTGAATCCAATCAAAACTTATACCTGCGGTCCTGCTAACCTGCCTCTGTTGCCTTTTTCTGGGGAAGTACCAAAAAGTGAATGAAGCACAGAATTAGAGCTCGTGATGTGGGCTGGGATACGTTGGTGGGCAGGACGCGCACCCTTGTGCTGCCTCCACCCAGGGCATAATTGCCTGGTGCATGCAGAGTTAGAGGCCACTTGTGTGCTCTGTGCCCACTCCCTTCTCAGTGATGTCTTTATAAGACCCACTTTAAAGAGTTTAATTTGTATTGTAAATGTTCAAAGTAAAAATTAGATAAATGGACTGTTTTAAACTTCCGGACTATTTAATATGTTGTATATAAACCAGATGCCTACACATGTGCAAGATCTCTGTTTGCATGTGTTGCTGATGCAGCCACACAAAGGGAAAAGAGGCTTTCTTAGTACGATCCTAGGTCTTAGCGCGCCACAGACTGACATTACAGTGAGATACATTTATGGCAAATTGCAGTCTGTTAACCTGATCCCGTGTTATTCTCTCCATGAACAGACACCCTTGAATTCAGTATAGGCCTGGGTTTGGGCAAAAAAATGAATATGCCCAAGACTCATAGTGAGATCAGATTTAAGAGAGAAAATAGCAGTTATCAGACAATTTTAAATTTGCATCTTTCTTTTCTTCATGGCAAGCAGTTACTCAGGGGTCTGGCTTTGACAAACAAGTTTGTGGGCTGCAAGTTCTTTTTTGCTATTAACAGAGCCATAATCAATACCTATTTGTGTTTCATTGATGTGGATACTAGATGGGGGTCACTGTCTTGTTTTGTACAGCTTAGAGTCACTCCTATTAGTATATCCCCAACTTTATTCATGTCCGTGTTTTTCTTCCCTAGCAGCCTGTCACCAATTAACTGGTCGTACAGTCTGGCCTCCCTTCTGCCCTCTTGTCCCTTGAAGCCACTTTATCATGGATGCTCCTTTGTAGTGAAGATTCGAAATCTGGAACTGCACTCGGTGCAGCACAGACCACCTTTCTGTGTACATCAGATGTACAGGATTGATTTTGCTTTCATATTCTGCATGCCTAAGTATTTTATATACAAAGCCTAGTCTTGACTGCCATTATATTTGAACATTATTCTTCAGTCTGACCTCATTATACACGAGCCATTATACTTCTGCTGTAGATGATATGTGAAGCTTTGCTTGTTTCAAATGAGAAACTTCAGAGTAAATGAGTTCTTATCCCTACTCAGTATTCTTTAATGAAAGTGGGAACTCCATGCATGCAATGGTGGAGGCCATAGAGAAAGTTCCGTGGAAGATCATTTTAAAAATGTTGCCATATTCATGAATTCTGGCTAAGTATTTTCATGGTCTGCAGTTGAACTACCCTCTGCTTTTTAGCTTGTGATTTTAGACACTCCCTTTTCTCCCTTGTTGGCTTTTAGGAATGTAGCTGGCTTTGCTACCGGTTCTCTGTTGTGAGCAGATAACTCAGCAAAGTCTGCTTTCCTGGGCCATTCTTGGCATGGTGACTTCTTGTGCTGATATTTAGATGCTGCTAAACTTACTAATAACAATTTGATATATATTATGTCTTAAATGCCATAATGTGGTAATTGATGTTTTGGTTAAGATGCAAAGCCTCATAATAACCACGTGGATTTTTTTTAAAAAAAGTTGGATTTTACCAGCTGAAATGAAGAGAATAATAACAATAATATTTGATAATGGGTACTGGGATGTGACTTAATGCTCTTCCAGACTTTAATACGTTCCACATACAAAAAGTAGTGCCTTAGGTTTAGTGGAGGGATAAGCTATATATTTTTATTTTTTTTTAACATTTTTTTTTTAACATTTCTAAGGTCACTCAGGTCTGCTTGGTTTAAGGTGATGAAATCAGTTGGACAAGGGGAGGAGAAAATCAGAAGTTAGAAGTTAGGCAAGGTGTTCCAATTTGCTGGTAGCCATTGGATAAACCATCTCCTTGCAGGCTGATCTGAACATGTACAGATGGTACAGGGAGGGAGACCACGCCTTGAAAAGCTCTTCCATTAAATCTGGATTTAGATGGCTTTAAATTATGAGAGCAATTGTGTCAGTGCATTCTGTAGAGATGAATTAGAAATAAATTGTTTCTGTTTAATTTGCAAGATAATTTCTCCCCTCTTTTTCTTTATGTCACACTTTGGGAGCACATTGCTCAATTGGCCTATTAAAATTTGAATTTCCCACTACTTTTGCACCTTATCTGCTAAGGGCCTCGTCTTCTGCAGCTCAGAGGCAGAAGTACAAAGTCTATTCATCATTGAAGTGCTGTGAGGATTAAGAGGGTGTGCAGAAGGACATAGTCCGTGTGTTGTGTATCTGTGACAGAGTGAAATGTCCCAGTTGTCTGACATTGACCAGTTCACCTTCTCACACAACCTGTGTTCTTATCCTACCGAAACACTGTTCCCTCCTGTTAGATATACTGTGTGTTTGTTGTATGGATGATACTTAATTTTAATGGAATTACTAAAATGCATGAATAACAGAAGGAAATCTCTTACGATCTTTGTGTTGTGTATTCTCATCTTTTCTTCTCCCCACACCATCTCACCTTTGTGTTTTATCTATTTTAGATTGTAAGCTTCTCAAGGCAGGGAACTGATGCTTCTCAACTGTCTGTAAAGCACCTTTTACTAGTGTGGTGCTCTTTGAAATATCGATAAATAATAAACACTAGAATCAATTTCCAATGAGTTAAAAGTTTTATTTGTTTTTAATGTTCTAGCAACAGCAAGGGTGGCAGGCCTGCGTGACACCATGTAAGGAAGGTGCTCGGAGGACTGGGGGTGACAATGTAAGACCCTGTGTGTTGATGGATAATCAGGGTTGTTGTTTGGCTGTCCTTCAGTGTTTGACTGCTCTTGCAGACTGCTGTTGCCAATGTAATCTGTACAACCATCCTTCATTGCTTTCTCTCTCTGTTGTCTTTGATAGCAGCGTTCCCCTTACCAATTCCCTCATCATCACCCCCGTCTGATCTCCTCTCCGAGCAACTTTGAGCACATCTACCACATGACTGTTAATTCAGCTGAAAAATTCCTCTCTTACGATTCCATAAACCCTGCATTTTCCCCGCCTCCACGCTCTGTCCTCGGTACTCCAGACTGTATGACTCTGAGGGTATGAACAGCCGAGTCAGGTGTTCACTTGACTAACACCGTGTGGTTTTCCTTTTGCTGCCTGGCTATTAACATGGGAGAAAAGCCCTTGTAAGCGGTTTCCTTCAACCCTTAACTTTCTTCTGTCCCAGCTGATTTATTTATCTGTGGTCTTTCCACAGCTCTGACATGCCCAGAAACTTCATGCTTCATGGCTTTAGAGCAAGAAAAGTATGTAACAACTGGGCTGAACCTTTAGGTGTGCGAATAGCATTTTTAATCACCAGGAAGGATATGGGAATTTTGAATAATAAGTTCTCTGTGCCACAGCGTTCACCCTCCAGCAGTCAGTGGCAGGATGCTGTGTATGAGGTTGCATTAGGAAAAGGTTTTGAATCTGTCTGTGTTGGACCAAACTTCCAAGCTCTTTATTTGTGATGAAATCATGTGGAATGCATGAATTTTTACAAAGTACTGTACACAGATTGAGAGAGACAGAGGTTGTGTGTCAAACAGTTTGATTCTAGGTTAAAGTAAATAAGTGAAGTTAGAACATGTACAAGCAAGATCAAAAATTAAAGATTAGGGCAACTTGCTAATGTAGATCCTGTTAAACCTGGTAGTTTTAAGCAGCGGCTGAGGTAAGATGCTGTACTGTAGGTATGCTTCCAGTTGGAATGTAAATTGAGGGTGGCATGGACATGTTCTGGGTTTTATTCTTGTGTTCATCCTGGTCTGACTACGTGGGGATTACTAGGTCCTACAGAAATCAAGCCATACTAAGACAAGCACACAAGTACATGCTATTGTAATTCTGTACTGTGCTATGGCTTGCAGATCTGCTCAGAAAAGGTTCACAGATAAATCAGGAATAATCTATGAGGTAGATGTATGTGGCCTTCAGACATCCTCCAGAGTCGCCTGGCAGCTGCACTGTTTGACTGCTTTGAGCTCTTTTGGTTGCTGTTCTAGATCCCTGTCACTGGGAAGATTTTTGGATACATACCCGGATAAAAGACTAGAGAATTTAAAAGTGCAAGAGGAAAAGCAACCTCTTCCACATGGCCCCCAAACAAATTCACACAGCTAAGCTTTGACTAGTTGTGTGCATGGTCATGTGTCACTGTTGTGAAGTCTACGTTGTCACAGCCATTAACATTCAAAAATGAAGTTGCAGTGTTTTGGAAATGTGCCCTGCGATGACAAGTCTGCATCCATCCTTGCTTCTCCTTAGAGTAGCAGCAGTTTAGTCTTGTATGAAGAAAAGCATTTGTCTTCTCTCTGACATGAGGGTAGAGGTGCTGTAAGCTGTATGAAGGCAAGGCTGGGTTTTGGGTTCATGTCTGCCCATCCTCCCTTTGCGTTTGGAGATTTTCATGTAAGAAGGGTAGCATTCCCTTCGAGAGCACAGGTGGGATATTGGAACCAAACCCATATGGAATCCATAGGGAAGCTGAAGAATTACCTGTTAAAGTAGACTTCTAGATTCTGTTGTATTATTTCATGGAAGGATTAAAGGCTCAGGCTTATAATGTAATGAACAGAACAGAACTTAAAGACAAAAACCCCAAATCAGCAGCAAGCAGTGTGATGGACAGAGAAACACAGGCAAACAAGTTGCTGTGTGTGTTGTAGCTGTTCAGTTAGAGCCTGGGTGTGTGCTTTCCGCCCACAGCCTTGGGAAAGCAGCGTGGGAGCCGTTAGTGTTGGGGTGGGAGCTGAGGTCTGGCAACAAGCGTAGCAGCGATCCCACGTACATAACCCACAGTTCCACAGCAGCTCTGTTCCCTGGCTGGGAATGGGATGCACTGAATTAATTTGGGTCTTCCATGCGATTTCATAGTGGTTGACTTTGCTCAGCACGCAGCTTCTCTGCTGCTCATTCATTTTTCTCTTCTCCCACCTTTCCCCATTGGGTTCAGCGATGGGAATGGATTATCATTCTAGGATTTGAATTGTTGTTCTAATTGAGGGGGGTTTGTCTCTCTCTTTAAGTAAAGCAAGCTGAGGCTTCTTTTTTTTTTTTTCTTTGTTTGTAACTTGCTGCATTTTGCTGCCTTATAACTACCGCTAATATCTGCCATTCGCTCTTTGCATCCCCTTTCTGCATCATGTGCGTATCACTTCCAGGCGATTTGGGCCAAAATGCCAAGGCCCCTGGCATGTGCTTATTTTATTCTTACAACAAAGAAGAATGAAATATTTACTTTGTCGACAAATTTTCTACGAGGAATTACATGGACTTTGCAAAATGAGGTCATGAAATTGTCATGAAATACACTATTGAAATAAACGAGTCTTTCAATGCATCCACATGTTTCCTCCTGCCCCGCTGCCTGTATGTTGTCTGCTAAGTCACTGTTAAGGAGGTTGATCACTTTAGCATTAAACATAACTGTTCTCTTTGCAAAATGAACCGTTGTATATTTATAAAAGAACAAAGACATTCCTTGCAACTGCAGTGTACTAACCACAGCGCACACGTTTTCATGGTGCTGCATCTGGCTTTCCTTTGTTTCTCAGAACACAGCATAACCTGTTCCTTAGCCTGTTAGTTCCTTTGTGTTCCTTCTAGGGGAGCCTCCACGGTTTATGTACAGTCAGGATGCTCAGACTCTGATCTGTAACTCAGTTTGTTTATTGTGTTGTGAAGGACACAGAAGCTTAGAAATTCAGTATTTTGTACTACAAAGTTGGTTAGTTCTTCACATTTAATAAAAGGCCAGTTGGAAGAGACAGCAGTATGATCCCACAAATTATTTCAGAGACTATAAAACCTTCATGTATAAATCCTTATTGAGAATAGAGCAGCAGTGTATGAGGGTAGAATTAAACAGGGCTTTTCCATCAGTAGGGTCTCTGATTCTGTTGGTGTTTGAGAGAGACCTGGGAACAGGAGAGATTTTGATTCTTACTTGTTTGTTGCGTGTTAAATATCAGCCATTTCCAGCTAATGGAGACAATAAGAAGCAAAGGGATGACTGTAAGAGCAAAGGAGTCTCTTACAGCAATGACTTTAAGATCATTGTAAGACTGGATTGACAGCAGGTTGGTAACAGTTATCTGATACAGTCTGAACTAGTATAAAATTTTATTACAAAGCCTCTATTTAATTCTCCATTTTAAAATACAAACAGAAGAATGGGAATTATCGAACAGTCTCTGAGGGTACCCTTGTGGGGGATGGGAGCTTTGTTCTGGCCTGAAATTTCCATAACATTCCAGCTTAAAAGGCATTGCAATTCCGACTCTTGTGACTACTTTATCTCAGAGTGAGAATGGAGAAATAATTAAATATAAATAGGAAGAATTCAACTGTTATTGCAGGGAGATGTTTTGTAAAGTGGGAGTAAAGTAATGCTCAGAGCTACCTGCAGTTCTTCTCACATTCTGCACCTGTAAAGGTTCCCTAAACCTAATTATAGTTAATGGTAATTACTTCATAGTGCAAATCATGTTAGGAACAGGATAAAATCTCATGTTTAGCCAGAGATGAAAAGATAGGCACGAGCATTAGAAAGTTGCTCTGGGTTAAGAAGCCAGCTCATATATTTCGATGGGCTAAAAAAGCCAAGAAGCCTTTTCACCTATGGTCAGCTGTAACTTAACAGAAGCAGAAATAAAATCTCCCAGCACTCACTTCGAAGTACTCATTTCCCTTCTTTTAAAAAACTGATTATGTTTAAGGGACTACTGTATCCAAGAAGCTGGGGTTTATCTCTTCCTCCGTAAAGGACCACTTCAGTCCAGTAACTTAGCAATTTAGAAAAATCACACTGGTGCTCTCAGGATGCAAAACAGGAGCAATAAAAAACATGTATAAGAACAGTGGCATATGCTCTTTGAGCAGACTGAAAACAGGAGTCTGATTCTTGCTTTGGCTTAACTGGTGTAGGTCTGGACTAATGTTGATAATACCTTTGGAATTACGAAAGTAATTGAAATGTAGATTGATCTACTATGTGTTCATAACTGCAGGCGTTAGGGATTAACATGGTTATTGTATAAAGTTATTTATGCATGGCAAAAATAATGGCAAAGAGAGAAAATAAGATCCTTGGAAGCTTGTGCTCAGAAAGCGTGCCTCACGCGATATAACGAATATATCTGTAGCAGCCTAATTAGGATTGCAAACTATCCTTTTAAGGAAATTCTTCAATTATTAGACATAACTCTTCCAGTTGTCTGCATATGTCCATGTAATTCAGCACTTCACTGTTGCACTGTGTGTGCTTCCTGTCTCTGCACTGAACTGCAGACTATTATTTTGCAAATTTTGCTGACTTGCTGCCCAGATAATTCAGCTCTGGTAAGACTGGGGGGTTAATGTATTTTGGGGCTTTCCTTCATAACGTCCAAGGTTGAGCCAGCAGTCAATAAGAAGTAAACATGTTGTTGTATGTGTCTGCATTGCAGAATCTTCGGCCTCAGGAAAGTCGAACCGTATTCAGTGGCTCTGTCAGTATCCCATCGATCACGAAATCCCGCACAGAACCAGGACGATCAATGAGTGCAAGCAGCGGGTTAGCAGCACGTAAGCAGACAGAACTGTGTTGCTTTGGGATCTATGGACAGATATTTTAGGGAAAGGGCTCCTTGCTTCTGCCCATACTGCCACTAGACAGGGTTTTCAGAAGTGATGGCTGACAGTATTCCCATTGAGGGCAAACACAGTGTTTAATCTTGCTTTCAAAGGAGCACATGAATAAGCAGGTAGCACTTTGGAGAGTCACACAATAGTAAATTGTCAATTTTTTAAAATTGATGCTAGAATTAAATTTACATTCTTTATCCTTGGGACTACTTTGCTGCTGAAAAAAAGTGTTTTAAATCAGTGGCAAGTTGTTCACAAGTTCTGTGGTCATTAACTTTACTAACTATATGGAGCTCTTGATGTCGCTCTTGCTGCTTGTACAGACAAAGCAATAGAAAACTGAGTGCTAGCGTGGAAGAGTTGGGTTGCACTGGAAACACCTTTCCTAGCACGGCCGTGGTGCCTTTGTATGCCAGTCAGCAGTGACCCGTGCTAACACCAGGCAAGTGACTTAAGTAATTGGCCATGTGAAAACAGAGGCAAGATTGGTGTCCCAACTTTCTAGGGTGTTTTTCCCTTCCTCTAACACACAGCGTATTTGCTGCACATTCTCAGCCACTTGCAGAAAGGATGTGTCTGCTTAGTGTGTACCTGCCAGTATAACCTACCCAACCTAGGCCACTGGAAGGAGGCTGACACCACAGCAGGTTTCTGCAATTGCTGCCTTTGTAAGCAACGTAAAGACTCTGTGCTGGGCAGAGTGTGCTAATGCTGACGTGCCAAGGGACTAGAGAATCCCTAGGAAAAAACACAGCTGGCAGTAGACAAGATAAAAGCCCACATAGCCTGCAAGCCATGACGTAAGTGTCTTGGGACATGCTGGAAGAAAGCAGAACTAACCAGAGAAACAGCTAACAAATTTCTAGGACCTTGAGTGGGCAACTGGTAACAGTTTAATTCTTCCACATGTTTTAGGATCATCTGCACAAAACGGCAGTGCTTTGCGGAGGGAATTCTCAGGAGGTAGCTATGGAGGAAAGCATCAGCCTATGGCATCACCCTCAGATGGTTCCTTATCCTCTGGTGGACTGGACCAAGGCAGCGATGCACCAGCAAGGGACTATGAGCGAGAGGTGAGTGACAGGAGAAAGAGGAGAAAATTTAAGTGATGAGGATGTTAAATTTTGTCATGCATTTGGATACACATTTGGAATCGTTGACAATGAAAACTTGGATTTCAGGCTATCCTGACAAAAGACTTTGGTGAAATTGTGTCAACTCTGCTCCTGATACTTAACGCTCCTTACCTGCAATATGTGGTTAGTGAGGCTCCCAAAAATACTAGCCCAGTAGAGTTAAGAGCTTGATAGCTTGACCTATCACAGCCTGAAGTGGTGATATTCCTTCTGCCCTTTATTTGCAAAGACTCTTAAGCTATTTTAGCAACCGTTTCATAGGAGACATTTTGTACTAAGCGTGCCTGAAGTTAACAAGATAATTTAAGAATGATCATATAATAGTTTCATTTAGAGTAGAAACTGGATTTTATAATTTATATTCCGTGCAGAACAAGTCTATCGTTCTGATAGGACTGCAGTCCTGCTCAGAGCTAAATGCCAGTTAATCCGACCAAGAATGTTTTACATGGAAGAGTTCAATCTGAAGTTGACCAGCAAAACTTTTCCAGCCCATTTACTTAGCAAGGAGAGAGAATATTAGAAATAACACAGGCTTTTCACGGTAGGGAATATGTCCTTCCGGTTGAAGCTGGAAAGCAATGATCAACCCAAACTCAAGCTCAGATACAGTTGCATTCTGCTACACTCTGGAAGATCCAACTGGAGTAACTTTATTAGGACGTTTCGAATTAATAACTTGGGCATTACATAGAAGAAGTAGCTAAGATGAAGCCCATAACCATAATGATTCATCAGTTTAGTGCAAAAGCATAATATGTGAACAGGCAGGAGCTTTGTGGCTTCACAAGCAACCTGAAATTCCACACTTTGCTGCTCAGGAGGCCCATGGCATCATGCAGACTGCAAGAATCCCACAGGTGCTGTGTCCTTATGCCTGCTGAAAATAAAGTGGTCCAACCACTTACCTTCAACTGTCCCTGGACCAGGAAATTCTGAGCAAGAAACACCTCCTCAGTATTTTTGGACACAAGCAAAATACATGGAAGCCTTTGAATCCAGTCACCTGTTGCTCAGACACCCTCATCACTCTCAAACTTGCTATCCTGTTACTTACTGGTGTTCTTCTGTGTCTTTGGGCTGCAGGACTCTGACTCTCCGCGACACTCTACTGCATCAAACAGCTCCAACCTCAGCAGCCCTCCCAGCCCGGTTTCTCCTCACAAGACCAAGAGCCTCTCTCTGGAGAGCTCTGACCATGTGAGTTGGGACTCGTGAGCTGCTTCAGCATTCAGATTTGACATCACAGCAGCTTGCTGTCCCCACGGCTGTCTCCTTCACTTGTTCCAGTTCTCACCTTCAACATCCTAACCCTCCCCATTCCCTGTCTGAAAGTGGTCTGGGAGTGGAGTACAGAAGAACGTAAAAGCTGGTCACCTTCAGCACTGTTTCAGCACTGCCTCACCCTCCCTCAGATTTGACAGCAGCAAATGAGCAGAGCTAGTATTGTATTAGTATTGGTTTCATTTTTGTGGTTACAGCTGCTTCATTTTTAAAGGCATATTTATCCCACTCCCCTTACACTTCCCAAAAAGTAGCTTAAGTAGACCAGACCAGTATCAACAGAGAAAATGCAGAGGGATTTTGTTTTCATACAATAGCATATTGTACTGTACAAAAGTAGCACAGAGCCCCCTTTCCCCTGCATGGGGAATGATCAGTATGTCAGAGGCACATAAAAGCTTTCAGCCACCACATTTGAATGTCAGTCTGATTGTTGCCAGCAAATCCTTATTGATTAAAATGATGCATATTTTACTACAGTACAGAGTTTAAATAAATAAGCAGATATTAGAGTAAAATACGTATGTATATATTCAAAGAGAAAAAAAAAGCATTGTGTATGCAGCAGAAGATGGATGCTTATTTAAGAGAGCTTTTAATTTAAGATTTGTGTTGTCCCTGATTTCATTCTTAGTAATTTACAGACTTGGAGGCCTGGCCTAAAACCATTCACAGGACAGATACTCCTTTTGCATAGTGCTCGCTGCCCTGCCAGGAGAGGTCCCTGCAGTGCTTTTGCAACATTTCTTTACGTCTGGCGGTGACATAACTGAAGCTGAAATTCCTACTTTCATTTCATCCCCATCCTTTTCAAAAATGACAGTTGGAAAGCAAACCCCTGTCCTGGCAACAAAGGGCAGCAGTCAGGCAGGTGGCTGCGCCGGTTTCCTGTGTGCTGGCTGTGCAGCTGAGGAACCCGCGTGCGTGCAACCCCGCGTCTGTAAGGCAGCAAGGGAGTTCAGTACAGTAGGATTCAGCAGAAAAACTGTTTCCTTGGGTCGACCAGGTTTAACTCAGAAGGGAGCAGTCTTCGACATCTCATTGACCATCTCTAAACCAGAATTGTTGCTGGTTTTGCCAGATAAAAGTTGCTAACAGCCATGAGCACTTAGCCCAAAGCTAGCCATGGCTGGCTGTACTGTCACTGTAGCAACAAAGAACCTTCAAGACTGACCTCACACTGTTCACACTATGGTAGTCAAAGATGCCGAGTCACCCACAACTTTCATGCTGGCAAGGTTGGTTTTTCCTCTTCCTCCCCAGCGGAGCTGTGGGTTCGTGCAATTGCATTGTTGGTATGCGCTCACCCACTGTTTGGTTCCAGTAACGGGTTGGAGGGCACAAAGTTGCATTGGAAGACAGAGTTGCAAAACTAAATAAATAGCTGAAGCTGATCATGGAGTCAACAGATAAAGTGAGAGACCGATGGTAAGAAAGAGGAAGATGTCTTATCTCTCCTCTCAGCAAGGCAGGTGTGTTTTTCATTTGGAAGTATGTTCAGATGAGCCTCTCTTGTCAGTAGTATCATTGCTGGCTTTATACTGTGACCATTCTCAGACATGCAAGGGCTTTTTGCATTTAGGATAGGGTTTTGTAGGCTTCAGAAAGTTGTTACAGCTTTTATTAAACCATTCCATACGCTTGCATTCAGCAGTATATAATGTTTCACCCACAGAGAGATGTTTGGAGGTTCCAGTTTCTGTTTTCCCTAATGAATGTCATAGATAGGTTTGATCCGTGTGCAGTAATTTCCAGGTTTGATCTAAATGTGAGATAGGACATGAGACAGATCATTTAATCATGCTGGGTCTCCTGGGTAAGATTTCTTTTTCACTGTGAATTGGGAGGCTTGTCCAAGTTGAACTCATTCAATGTTATTTTGGGATAGGAATTCAAAATTTTTTTTTAGAAGCCATGATCTCAAAAGCCTGTCTCTCATTTGGATTTTTTCAGAGTAGTAAGCTGGTTGCAGCAGTTGCTGTCACTTCAAAGCTACTACTTTTATAAACTTGGCATTTAATATGAAAACTTTAGCAAACAGCTAAGCACTGAAAATTAATGCATCCCAGAATAGTTTTCAGATGGGCAGGGCATTATTGGCGTTACTAAAACGCCACCTCAGCTTCTTTGCGAAGGTCGCCTATTGCTTCCAGTATAGCCACTCCTTTTTTCCCCCCAACTCCTTCCTTTTGGTGAAGCACGTCCACACACTCTTCAAAGCCTTTGCTGAGCAGTTTTGTATTTACTGTATGTTGTATTTAAACATTAATCCTATTTTGATGTTGAGAGAAGGCATTTAAGACAGAGCAGCCTGCAGGCCAGTTCCCTCAGAGAGGGGCACAGGATTTTTTTTGCAGTTGAGCTAATCTCTATCTGAAAATGGAACCCAGAGAGCTAAAATACAGCAAATAATGGGAAACCCTTACATTTACTACATTACGATGCCTGCAATCTGTTGATACCACAGACAGGTGGTTTCAGGCACAGCATAGGTCAGCTGTGTTACAAAACTAAGCTCCAGAGGATGAGCACTTCCCAGGCCTGTACAGTTTGTACGCTCCAGTTTCTAAGCCGTGGCAGTCTCCTTCAGGAATTCCTGTATTAATCATTAGTTTGGTACTGTGCATTTTTATATGCATCTGTTCGAAAGAGAAACAGCAACTCTTCTCTCAGCTGAAAAGCAAATGATCATATCACTTAGTTATTTGAAAAGAGGAAAGTTGTCCTAGGACTTGAATAGTTTTATATATTTGGGGACCATCTGATTATACACTCCATTTTAAACCACACTCGTTTTATCAGTATGAACACTGAAAACACATGCAGGCTGTAGCTGAGCTTTTTAAATACTCATTGGGTGAGGAAGAATAACTTGGTCATTTTGAACTGTAAGACTCTTGACTGGTATCTCAAAGAGAGTTGTTTCTTACAAGGTTTGACGTTGGCTACTTCGCACTGTAGCATTGCTTCAGCTTCACAGTTAGAGGGTTGCATTTTGTCCAAGGAGCATGAAGTCTCCCATTGAATTTTTGACGGTGGTAGATGTTCTCTGTACACAATATTTATCTAGCTGATTTTTTCCTTTTGGCTGAGACTGGAGGTGTTTGCATTTTTTACACTGCTTAAACATATGGGTTGTTGGGATTTTGCAATGGTTTTTTTCCTCTTTTGACAGCAACAAAGGATATGAACAGGCAGGTACTAAGGATTCCAGGTTATAGAATGAGAAAGGTTTGGTAAATAGTGTGCACACATGTGCACACACGCATATGTGGCGTCCTTCCACATTTTTGATAAACACAGAAGCAGGGTTATAATACTGTCTCCTTTATTGCCTTTGACTTACAGAAAACAGCTGGTAGTTTAAAAAAAAATATTCCTGGTTCTGTGGTGAAGTAGCTGTTTCTTTTCCTTTGAGTTGCTGTAGCTTGTTAAGAATATGCATTTTGCCTATGTTAAGTGAGTCAGGAACATTTCCTCTTTGATTTGACTCTTACTTACAAGCCTGGCGTGTTATTCTCAGGTATATGGCAGAGGGAAGTTAAGGGTCTTCTCATACCAAAAAAAGTCCAAAAAAGCATATTTATAGAAATACAGCTTTACTGCACCAAATGCATTCAGAGTGTCAGCCTTTCAAAGTAAAAGTTGGAGCATTAACATAGAAAGGTTGTGGCATCAGATTGTCTTCAGTGGCCAGACCTGAACAGGACAAACATGCTCTTGAGGAGAAGGTGGTTTGGGTTTTGGGTTTTTTTCAATTTTAAGGATACTGTTTAATCTTAAGTGAATACCTTAAGCATAAAATCTGTTGCAGTGCAGATACCCACACCTCCTCAGCCCGAGTCTGAGAATCAGAGTGGTACCTAGAGGAGCTTCTGCTGTCAGGCTTTTAACTAACAGGATCAGTTGCATGGAGGAAGTGGGATAACTTTCTGCACTAACAGAGACTGCACTCTTCCGCATGTTTGTGTTCATACTGTATTTGACAGACACCCCCAAAACCCACTCTGCTGCAGGCTTCCCACTCTAAATTCCAACTCCGCTTTGACTTTCATTCCAGCTGCAGCTCAGTACAACCTATTTTCATTCTGCACTTAAGTCTCATCCACAGGGAAGAAATCCATAAACCAGTAATGGTATTTCAGAGCGATTATACCTGCCTTTTTATGTATGACAGTTTCATATCATTTATTTTTTAAATAATTTTTAGGTTTTTCATTGTAATATTATTGTACAGTTTTGCATGGCATAGATGTAATCACTTTTTTTTGGTTTTAGAGTATAAAAGCTGAAAAGTGTGCATTTGGGGGAAAGATTCTGCTTTTTGCCTCTTCTCACTATTTTGTTTAATGCCCTCAATGTTGTAAGGAACATTGTAAGAGATTCTCTGCTACAGAACAATGATGTAGATTCTTTTGCACAGAAATATTTAAGATGGAAAAGAAAACAATGTAAAAACGACTTACCACCAATATTTTATGTTGGTAACACACTTAATATTAACCTCCTTTGATGTACTGCAATAAAACAGGGAACTGTTAGAAATGCGAATGTTTTGTCTTTTTTCCCTACCTCCCCATGTTAAGCTTTGAGGAAGAAAAGGGAAGGGGAACAATTGTGTTCTTGAGGAAGATAAAACCAGCATGTTGTAACACATCTGCACAAATACACAGTAGGAAGAACAGGAATATATGAGAAAATCTGGTTAGCTCTAACAACTCTCCAGAAAAATTACCAGAACATTTTGAAAATTCCAAGTCAAGTCACCTTATACTTTGGTAAATTGAACTGCAGGTTCTCCCAGCCTTCTCCTTAGATTATCTGTTCAATAATAGGTCAATAGTTCAATAGGTCATCTGTTCTGTGTTGGGTTAAAAGCTTATGGGTGAGAATAAGAGACTGAGGCAACAAAGGCAACCTTGTGGCTGATGTCTGCTACAGGGCGCCTGGTCACGGGGAACCTGCTGATGAAGCCTTCACCCTCCAGCTATAGGAGGCTTCACTCTCGCAAGCTCTTGTCCTGCTGGGGAACTTCAACCACCCTGACAAGCTGTAGGCAATCCAGGAGACTCCTGGAGTGCACTGAAGATAACTTCTTAACCCAGGTAATAGACACCTCTACCCAAGGGGATGCGATACTGGACCACCAATGGTCACCAATGCAAGTGAGCTCATCAGTGATGTGAAGATGGGAGGCAGCCTGGGCTGCAGTGATCCTGCATTGGAGCTAAATGTCCTGAGGGATCGGGGACAGGCAAGGAGTATAGTCAGGACCCTAAATTTTAGGAAAGTAAATTGCCAATTCTTCAAGGAATTAGTCAGTAGGGCCCTGTGGAATGTTTCGCAGGAGGACAAGGGAGCAGAGCAGAGCTGGCAGACCTTTAAGGAAGTTTTCCATAGAGTGCAAGAGCACTTGGTCCCCAGATGTAGGGGAAGGGAAGAGACCTGTGGCCAAGTCAAGACCTGCTGGTCAAACCAAAGAGCAAGAGGGAACTGCACAGGCAGTGTAAGCAGGGACAGGAAACCTGGGAAGAGTACAGGGATGCTGCCTAGCTGTGTAGGGATGGAGTTCGGAAGGCCAAAGCACACCTGGAGCTTAACTTGGCAAGGGAATCAAAGAATAAAAAGAAGAGCTTCTACAGGTACATCAACCAGAAAAGAAAGTGAAAGAAAGCACACCCCCACTGATGAATGAAAACAGTGAACTCGTATCAACAGACAAGGACTCTTTTGCCTCAGTGTTCATTGGCAACCCCTCTTCTCATACCTCCTGGATCAATGGGGACCAGGGAGGTAAAGCCCCTCGCACTGTAGGAGAAGGTCAAGTTCATGACCACCTGAGGAACATGAACATATACAAGTCTATGCAGCCCTGCAGAGAAGGACTTGGGCTGCTGGTTGAGGAGAAGCAGTGTGCACTTTTCCTGGGGCTGCATCAAAAGAAGTGTGGCCAGCAGGTTGAGTGAGGTGATTCTGCCCCTCTACTCCTCTCTTGTGAGACCTCATCTGGAGTCCCATGTCCAGTTAGGCAATCCCCAGCATAAGGAGGAGATGGAACTGTTGAAACAGGTCCAGAGGAGGCCACAAAAATGATCAGAGGCCTGTAGCCCCTCTGCTCTGAGGACGGGCTGAGAGAGCTGGGGGTGTTCAGCCTGGAGAAGAGAAGGCTCTGGGGACACCTCACAGCAGCCTCCCAGTACCTGAAGGGGATACAAGAAAGCTGGGAGGGACTTTTTACAAGGGCAAGTAGTGATGGGATGAGGGGGAATGGCTTTAAATTGGAAGGGGGGAGATTTAGACTAGACATGAGGAAGAAATTCTTCACGCTGAGGGTGGGGAGGCCCTGGCCCAGGTTGCCCAGGGAAGCTGTGGCTGCCCTCTCCCTGGAGGTGCTCAAGACCAGGTTGGATGGGACCTTGGGCAGCCTGGGCTGGTGGAAGGTGTCCCTGCCCATGGCAGGGGTTGGAACTGGATGAGCTATAAGCTCCCTTCCAACCCAACCCAGTCTATGACTCTGATTCTATGAATATTTGTAGTCATTGTTTCAGAGGTTCCTCCTTCATTTAGTTACACATCAAATGTTTCAGTTGCCCTCCTCTTAGAGGCTGGATTCTTCTTTCTGAGCTACTTTCATGCGTTTTTAAATACATCAAAATACTGGGTTTGCATGTGCCCTGACCCTTTCACATCTTCCACCAGTTCCTCATCAGTCAGCAAGCGATTTTCCTGTGCCAGTGTGTTGGCAGAAGTCCCAGCTTTGATAACATGCTGTAGGAACACAAGACTATGTTGTTGATCCTGTGTTGGCAGCAGGGCCAGCCTGGTCAGTCTCCCATTACCAAAGAGCACCAACAGTCCTTTCCAGGAACAGTCAGCGTGCTTCCCATGGCCACAGGCTACCTATCCCCACACATCTTCTCCCTCTCCTTCAGTCAAAATTTTTACTTTCTCAACCCCCCCACTATAGCCTAAAAGGATTTAAGCCTGTGGGCTCATCCCATCTACGCCACTACAAGTCTCCCCTGGCTGCTGTAGCTCTGCCAAGTGCACCCTCTGTTCCCTGTGCTCTGACTTGTACTGATCAGTGGTACATTTTTTTTATTTCCTTGAGTTCCAGTTGCACCATCTTATTTCTTGGGAAACGTGTCTTCTGTTGTCAAGGTATTTGGACATTAGAAAAGCAGAAAGTGAACTGCATGTTAAGCTTTCTGTTAGCTCCTCAGCATTCATTTTCTGTTTGGATACAGCAGCCAGGTTGACTAAACAAGATGCCACTGCTAGCACACATAGGTCGAATTCTTTAGAATGGAAAAATCCACATGTTCAGAGAAGCAGATTTAACCTCCTCCTTGCCCTGTAGAACAAAACTGTTTTTGACAAGAGGATTTTTCTAGAACTTAATAGCTTGCTGCCACAAAGAAATGTTCATTTACTCAACCTACATGTGTAACTCAAGCAAATGCACTAGCTGGTACAGAGTAAGCAACAGTGATAACGTGTGCTTGTTTACTGTAAAATGTCATGACTTTGACTTGAAGCCAGAGCACGTTTCTGGCTCACCTTTCCTCCATGGCTGTTACACTAACATGCACTTCCTTATGTCCCAAATATCTCTGGACTAATCTGTAGAAATTATTAATGCTTTTACAACATACACAAAAGGCCAGGAGATTTAGGGACCACAAGCTTTAAGTAGCTCTCCAAATAAAGAAACATCTTACCTTCTGCTAGCTGCTACACTTCAGACAAATGCAACACAACTCCATTGTTTAGCTTGATGTTAATTCCTAGCGTGCTCACTCTCAAGGGAATGGAAACATTTGCTCAGCTAAACACTCAGCATGGTTACAAGAGATCGGTCATCACATGAACAAGCACCTACCAATCTCACCTAATGCTGCTTACTTGAAAAAGTAAACTGTAATGCTCTTCAGGTTACTATGCCTTCTTTGAAAATACAGGCTCAGAAACTTCAGTTTAGGTCTGAAGGTCACCTAATCCAATTCCCTTGTCAGCTTTTTATACCTTGGCTTTTTAAGCTTTAACATAAGTATTTAACATCTCAAACAATGCCACTTTTTACACCTGCAAGGTCTAGATCCAAAGGAGAAAAACCAATGTCTATCAGAACCCAAACCAACAAAGTTTATTCATCAGTGTTACAAAGTTAAACACCTTAATGCAAAAGTATTACTTCACTGAAGAGCAGTCCTCTCTTCTCAAAGGGTTAGGAGTAACCTGATGAGTACTTCTAGTTGAATTAATCAGTACTGGATCTTCTTTAACCAAATCTTAAATGGAGCAGTTTATATGTTTATGATCTTGGAATAAAGATAATACAATAACCTGTTTCTCTATTTATCAAAGGTCTCTCCTGAGAGAAACCATTTATTCACTTACCTGTTCTTTACCTCTAGAAGTGTCATCAGTCAGGATTTTCTCACGTACTTAAGTTTAATATCATATAACCTCTGCATTCTTGGGCTGTGCAGGACCAGTTCAGACTGCTGCTAAATACCTGGCACTTGCCAGATAAGGACATCTGGCTTACCAGCACTAGGTAAGCATCAAATCCAACAGCCACTCATTATTCACAAGTGGAGAAAAGGTAAAAAGACCAAGAGACTGGTAGCAGCGATTAAAACAAACAAGAAAAGTCAATTACCAAGGATTTTCATGGCCAGCGATATGTCCAGGCTGATGTCCCTCTGGCTTCTGGTAAACTTGTCACCATCCATGTTAGCACCAGTAACACAGCTGCAATAGAAAGATGAAGGAATAAACAGGCCACAGATGGATGGCTTTACAAGGGTCATAGAGATTCTTTTGAGCAAACATCTGCAACAAAAGGAGACTTGAAAGCTTCTCCTGCTCAAGTCCTGCTTATCCCAGAGAATGGGACGTGGTTCACTTGGCTATTCATTAATGCACCAGCAAATGAAAAAACCACAGGCAGAAGGCTCACCGCACAAGCACTTCTTTATTGAAATCAGGACATTATACAGCTACAGGCGTTGTACAAAAGATCTAAGAAAGTAAGTTTCCTGGCTTGACTCCAATAGTTTAGAAATGTGCGCCTGGTTTTAAATGTGTAGCATTTCAGCAAAAGCTTGAAATGCTCACAAGAGACGTGTTTGTATGCCTTGCCCTAAGTTCTGCATTACAGTAAAACAGACAGGCTGCGTTCTTGGTTAGGAGTCCGGCAAGCAATTGGTGTCAGAGTTGTAGCTTATCTAATTTGCCCTCAGGAAAGCTGATACCTACCAGACAGTGAAGAATTCCACTATTTGTGATCAGATATAGCTCTGTTGGTTACATATTCGACTTCCACAACTAAGGTGGGCTGTGTGAGTGCACATGTGCTTAAAAGCAATTGGCAGTCAATTCTCAGATTTTTAAAAATATTTCCTATGTTTAGCTTGCAAGCCAAGAAGAGGCAGAAAGCACAGAACTTCATCAATGTACACACATACCCTTTGCATTAAAATCAGTGTCAGTAGAATCTAGGAGGGTTCTTAGACTGCCACCACTTGACTTACAAAGATGGGGAGGAAGAGGAGGTGCTGAATGTGTCTGTGGTTAAGATACACCTTAGCATTTCATTCTGTAATTCACAGTATGAAAACTACTTGAATTCCACCATAGCATGAAGGGGGGAAAGGTTTTTAAAAAAATATTTTTTTTTGAGAATTACAAACACATTTCAGTATTAAATTGTGCTTGTGTCCTCCTTCCCCTACTCATTACAAAATCCAATCCAAATCCAAGCCACCATCACAATGTTAAAAATGCACTCAAAGTAGCTGGCTGATGCCTTGGAACGGTACAGAAGCACTCAAGAAAACAGTTTCCTGCAAGCTGCAGACTGTACAGGCAGTCAGTGTAGGACAGACAGCAGGAAAGAACAGCTTTGTCCTTGTGAAACACACATTTGGTTTCCAGAGCACAGGCTGCTGCACCTCAAGAGGATGGAGAGCTGGGGTGGAACACATGGGAGGCTCAAATGCTCTCTGCAAGGCTCAGGTGAACTGTGCCTTCAGAACAAGACACATCAGTTCATTCTTACTACTCCTCTGGCTTCTTGCCCCTACTGCTCCAGTATTTGCTATATGCCTCTTGGAACATGTTTTTGCAGGGAATTTTGGCCTTCAGTTTGGTACAGATAAGGAAAGAACCTCCCATCTTCCGATGAAGAGAGTAGGTCTCCTCTGGTGGAGGGACAAGCCGATGCTTCAGCATGACTGGGATTAAACCATGGATCTTTTCAGTGGTGCTTTGGTTGCCAAAATCAAAAGGCTCCTCAGATGCAAAAGCTTCTCCCAGGATGAGAACAGCATTTAAGTGGGCATCTTCCATTTCCTGCCCAAAAGGAAAGAGGCATAAATAACACCACTAGCACTTCAATGACCAGTGACGAAGAGGAGAAATGCTAGTGCTAACAGCAGCAGCTGAGGAGAAATAACTATACCCACAGCAAAGGTAACCTCCAGGCCCCAGTACTGATGAACATTTTAATACAGTTTCAAGCAAATAAACCTTCCTAAAGACCAAGTGCCCAGTCATGAAGTTTCAGTCATCACCACACGCTGCGTCTTGCTGCGGGAGAGAAGAACGGGACTAGCTGTATCATTGCTACTGCTCCCACTCCCAGAGAGAACGGAAGCCAAAACCTTTTTACTCTTCTCCCTCATCCTTATCAACAGGGCTTTCAGACCAACATTGACTTCTACCACATTAAGAAATCTGAGCAAGTCCACAGACCCACAAACTTACTAGCCACCACTAAAAGACAACCCTTCTGTTCCATACCTTGACTTCATAGCCAGTGAGGAATTTCATTTCAATGGACTTCTTCAGTACTCTCTCTCTGTCCATGTCAGCAGCTGCCTTGATTACCTGAACAGGAGAAAAACTTTCAGGAAAGCTACAGCATGACTGAAAAATGTTTTGAGTGCAGGACTACCAAGTAGGCTACAGGTACACATGCTGCCCACTCGCTTCCTTGCCTCTGCCTTTGTATTCAGAGGTCTGCATGCTGGCCAGTTTAAGAGCTACTGGTGAAAAGATGTAGTTGCTGGCTCTCCGAAGCTCTTCCCAGTAGGACTACACATAGCCCAGAGAACATAAGGGACATCAAAAGAGCTTCACGAATTGATCAGGCCTTCCCCCTACTGTTTAGTAGAGCCAACTGTGAGACACTGTAGGAGATGTCTGCTGGCCCCTACAGCTCAATTTATCAAGTGCAGAACACTTGATCACTAAGGAAGCACGTAAGACCTCACATAAATTTGCAAGTCTATAAGCAAACTAGAAATTACAGGAAGAGACAGGACAAGCAATTCCCACATATCCCCATACAAAAATCATTGAATTCAGAGTGCTCTATGCTCTGCTACCCGAGTTTTGCAGTAAGCAACATTAAATCACGTGACCAACATGGAAAACTGTAAACACCTGTACTGAGATAGCCAGAAGCTTGCAGCAGACTGGCAGAAGACTACAGTAAGGGATAGAACAGGAACAGAAATCTCTTGTCTCTTGCCCTGCTTCCCTCCACACCCAGAGTGGATTCAAGTACCAAGTGATACAATATTTGGAGAACTTTGCAAATACTCTTGAGGGCCCTGGTGCAGCACTCTAGGACACAGTGCAAGTTCTCACCTCTATGTAGACATCCGTGAACTTCTCATCAAACCCTCGTGTTGCTCCAAAGTCCAGCAGGGCCACCTAGAAATGGACAAACCCATCTGTATTAGTGTCAACCGCTCAAGTAGAGCCTGTCCCCAAGAAGACTCCTGATGTCTTCAGGAAGCTCAACTAGCTGGAGAGCAGCTCAGCTTCCCCCTAACTCCTTTATTCCCCTACAGCAGCACAAGCATTTTCACTAGTACATGACAGGAGGTATGGCCTACACTCACATTGGCACAACTGCTCAGCAGATGGCTCCACTCAGGTTTGCAGAGCATGGCGAAGGAACAGCACAGAATCCTTCCCCAATACTTTCCAACACAGACTCCAACCAGCAAGCAGGACAAGCAACCAACAAGCAGGGAACGTGCAATTGCTTCCCCAGGCAGCCTTATCAGCACAGCACAAGACAAGCATCTAACTAAAGAGTCCTTGGCTCAGGTGTGTGTTGATAGAGCTGCATTGCTAACTGTGTGCACTGCCAGCTGAAACTTCCCATTGACAACCTTCAAAACAGACAAAAGGCTAAAGAAGTAGCTGTGACTGGATCTAAGGCCAAAGACAGGCAGCCAGCCAGGGTTACAGAAGCCCTGCTCTCCCACCCAAACCAAGTGAGGGCAAAGGGCCAGGTTTTACTGTTCTACCTCCCCAAGGCTTAAGGACAGGAACCTAAGAGAATCTCAGTAAGGGCTTAAACTCTGGGAGTGGGGAATAATCAAAAACTGATGAAAAACAGCGCCTGCACATGCAGCAGCTGCTTGAATTTACCTTGTGCAGCTGTGGGTCATAGAAGAAGTTTGACCAGTTTGGATCAGTCTGCATGTACCTGAACTCAAACAGCTCCCGCAGACACAGGACCAGGATGTTGTGACAGATCTTGAAAAGCAAGGAGAGAAAGAAACAAATTAGGAGGGCAGCAAGCCCTACTCACCCATGTAATTTACAGCAGGAATTAGTAAACAGGGAACAAAACATCACCACAGTGGCAGAAACTTTCTGTACTATGCTGCAATACTGAAGAGAGCATTCTCAGCAACCCCCAGCCCACACTTGCTGTCCTTATCAGACAGCACAGATGCCACACAAGCTTTACATCAGCCTGAGCCGTAGTTCATATTAGCCCCTGGATGTGCCTCCAGAGAGGCTGCTCCAGAGGTTGTCCAAATGCACATGTTACTTGGTCCTGGTCCTGCCCTGCTTTGATTACACACTTGGTTGTTGCTTTAAAAGCAAAGCAACATCTTCACAGTGCAGAGAAGGATCCAGAGGCAGAAGAGACCAATAGCGCATTACAGCCTACCCTGAATGGAAGTCCTGCAGGACCCTGGCCAAAATGAAGCCAATGAAACTCAGGGGAAACAAGACACAATTCCAGAGCACTTTAAGGTAAAGGCTCAAAGAAGGTAGAGGAGAATCTTTTCCTGTAAAGCTGCCAAACGATGTACAGAGCTAGGTCCAAACCACTACTGAAAAAGGTCTTTGCTAGGTATACACATTCATCAGGTACTTATCAAAAAAGTCTTCTGTTGGACTCAGCACTGACCCAGCTCGAGAGAAGAAAAGCAGACCCACACCATGAGACAAACAGGCATGGGGGAAGCAAGAGAAGCAGTTCCTGAAGGGCCCACTGCTGAAATGCAGACTATAGCATAGCTCTTCTGTGAGGATATTTATCTGGAGTCTCTTCAGCCTAAGAGCTGCCAGCCTCATTCTGCCCCTCTTCAGCTTCTGAAAAACTAAGTGAAACATCATATCCAAGAGGGAGGAAGGAAAGCATCATATTCAAGCCAGACCCTGCTACAGGACTCTCCCATTTGGGTCAGAAGGTTGTGAGCCAGCTAGGTGAGTCACTTAGAGAAAAGAAGGGCTGCTCCACCTCAGTCTTTAAAAGCAGCCTTGACAATACAGCAGCACAGAGAGGACAAGCCCTCTGAGCAGACAGCTGAGGTGTCACAGGCAGCCAGCTCTGGCGTACCTCCAAACACGGTGCTGAGATCTGTTTATCTAGAAGAACATACTCTGGTCTCTTCCCCAGTGACCTGCTAACAGCTGACAGCTCACACCAAGTCAAAAAAAAAAAAAAAAAAAAGAATACCAGGACAGTTACTAGAGCAGCTGCTTGTCACTCCACAACGTTCCAGTCCCTTGCTATATTCAGCACCAATGCCTACCCATCCCCACATCCCACCCTCCTGTTTACCAAGCAGTACTTTTCCAGCTGCCCTGAACAGCACAGGTCAGTCCCACAGGAAATGACACAATTCTGCACTCCTGCCCAAAAGAGCAGCTGCAAAACAAGACCCCTCTCCTCTAGCTGACAATCACTCCCAATCTTAAGCTAATCTGAGAAAGAAACAGGGCCACCTAGGAGTTACACAGCTAGGCCACATGCCCTTCAGCCACCCGTGCCATTCACCCCTCCAGCCACTCCACGCTGAATGTTGGCACCTGCAAAGCCTCAACCAGCCTGAGGAGGCTCCAACATCACTGCCAAATTCCCTACACAGAAATCTTTCAAGAGGCCCCAGATAATTCTGTATTCCAGCCCTTCTTTGCACTGCTCAGGGTTTGCCCTTCCACAAAGCTTCCCCTGATCTAGCAGGCAGACCAAGCACACGGGTCTAAGGGGCAAAGGAAGACGACTCCACAATACCTCATTTCGAATCTCCTGGCTCAGCCCCACAGCTTGATCCAAGGGGAAGCCAGACACCAGCTCTGTGGTCAGCACATGCTTGCTGCACAGCTCATCCACTACTCTCGGGACGTAAAAGAAGGGGTGGTCTTTCAGCAGCTCCCTAGGGGACAAACAAAGGAGAAGAAAAAGTGAGAAGCCCCATGAGTAACCAGGCCCCTGCGCAACCCCTCACGTAGCACACAGCCCCTTCATACAACCTCTCCCCACATCCTGGCTGTGGCCACTGGGTGATGTTTTCCTCAGCAGTTACAGCAGGGTCCAACTCTCCAGAAACCATGCCAGGAACTAACTTATAACTGCTGCAAGGCCACAAACACACACTCTTCCCCTGTGCTGCAGCCCAGGGCATGGCATTCATCCCACCGTCCCTGAAGTTAAGCAACATCACCTGCGTTTCACACATGCACACACACGGGTGGGAGGAGTTGAAGGCAATGGTGTGAACTTACTGGAATCTCCTTGCACAGTCAGCTTCCCTCTGGTAGTCACACTCCAGGGCCAGCTCTCTGCTCAGGACTTCAATCAAATGTTCAGGGAACAAACCTAAAAGCCAAAAAGCCGAGAAGAGATTAGGCTTAGAAAAAAGTAGCCCCTTAGGCTAAGCTGTCTAAAACTGCAGCTGAGGAGCAACCTGCTCTTCACCTCCGAGGTGGCTGGACAAGAAGCCCAAGAGCCAAAGCATATTTCCAGCTAGATACAGGTTCTGCAGGTAAACCCAGGCCAAGACCACACAGCTGCTCCTAAAGCTAGGTACATTCACACTATTCTTGTACTGTAGGGCTGTGTTCTCTCCTGGCTCCCACCCCACAGCCCCAGCCGTCAGTTCCCGGTACTGGCACAGCTGTGCAGACACACACACCACAGAGCAGAAGCACCCAAACACCAGCCTGGGCAAAAGCAGCAAAAAACGCTCCAAACCACATCTGACTGCAACTGGGAGCAAGCACTATCAGGCAGAATTCATCATAATGACTAAGACAGGGAGCTGCAGCAGCCCATAGCCAGTGTCTGAGTTGCCAAGCCCAGGTTTCTCAGTTTTGGAGTTGGAAAACCAGTCTATTTCTTGGGCCAGACACAGCTGGAACTGCAGCAGTCTCTGCAGAGCCTTGTGCCACAACCACCACAGAGAACGTTTCCAGATTCTGTCAGCACCCAGTCTGATTTTAAAGTAGTATTTGTGCTGTCCTACTAAGACTCAGAGCCACTGTAGGCAGATATTTGGAAAAAGTAGTAGCAAGTCCTGCATTCTCTGAGCAAGTGCCAAGTCTAACAGTTCTCCACAACTCTGACTGTGAAGAACAGAGAACGACTAGGAAGAGAAGAGAATGGCAGGCATGGAGGGCTATGGAGAAGAATAAGTTCTGCCAAATATGTCAGAAAATAACAAGGATGAAGCAAGACTACCTAACCTGAACATTACCCATGCTTCATGCCTAGAAAGCCATCAAAAGTGAGTATATGCTGACACTTCACCAAGAGTCCCTATTGGTCCGTCACTGTGAAGAGCACATACAAGACAAGCGCACATTACTCTAGCAAGTGTATGCACATGCATGCACACACAGCCAGGAAAACACAAAACAGGTGTACTTCCCACCCCACTGACACTGGAGCAGGCACGAGCCCAGCAAAGGCAATAGCAGCTCTGCAGCAGGAGAAGGGAGCAAAACATGGCTCCCCAAGCTGGCCCTTTCAGTACCTGCCACATTTAGTACCTCTCCTGCTTTCCGCAGGAGATCTGCTCCTGGGAAGATCTAGCAATTCTTAAGTAATTCTCACTGTTTCCTTGAGGCTGTTTCCTCCCTCCAGTCTATGAAGAGAAGTATGCAATGTGCTGCTTGAAACCGGTTGGCAGAACTCAACATACACCAGCAGGAACACAAGGGTCTCTGGCTTTTTACCTTCAGGGAGAATATTGCTCATGCTCAAGACCGTCATCAGGTTGTTAACATCACTGTTGATGCTCTGGGCGACTCCAGGGTACTACAGGACAGAATGAGAGAGGCCAGTGTGGAGATTAGATGACCTGGTTGTACAGAGTAAGATAAAACCTTCCAGCTCAGCATCCAGTAACCCTCACAACACAGTCACTTACAGCCTGGCAAGGAACCAGGACATACCTGAGTCACACACCCTTCATCTATAGGCTTATTTAAAGCCCAGCATCCAAAACAGAGGACAGAGCCAGGCAAAGATGCAGCGCCTTGCAACCAGAATGGCCTGTTTAAGTCCTCTGACAAGGACTCTTCCAGTACATGAAAGGTTCTCATACACACAAATCTCACAACCAAGATAGCAGTTGGTCATTTCTTTAACATAGCTGAAAGCACACACCACTGACAGCCCCAGAGAGTTTAATCCACAGCAACAGGGCAAGCAGTGAGGCCCCAGCCTAGTACTGGCAAAGGTGTCACCTTCTGTTCTTTCTCACCTGGTCTGTCAAGAAGGGAATCAGCCTACGCTGCTGTGCAGCAGAACGTGGGCTGATGCCACAGGGTTAACTTTCCACTGCTTTTACCTTGGCCTTACTTCAGAGAGTACTCTGGACACAAATGGCTCGAGAAGACACCAGTGCCCATCCGTACTAATTCTAAGACGTGCTCACTTTTCAAAAAACCCCAACCAGATGACGAGCTTTGCCTGGGACCCTGCTCAGTCAGCAAGGGACCTCACTCCTTTGGATTATAAACCATGCCATACAAGGAATTTCAGCTCCAGAACTCAAATCTGTCAGAAAAACCTGCTTGAAGTTGCTGACAACTTTAGTATGAGTTGGTGAATACCCACCTGTACCATCAGATGGCCACTGCTCATCACAGTGTCTGCTTGTCAGTTAAAACTTCTTTAAGCTCTGGGTTGTGAACAGGAAGGGGCACATGGCACGTGCATACCCCAGAGAAGACTGACTATGGAGCAGGTAGCACACACACACAGAGCTCTAAAAGTACAAGCAGTCCCTCACCACTGTTATCCCCTCGCTGCAGCAATACACGAGATGTCTCCCATTCACCTGGAGTCAGAGGCAGGCTCAAGCTAAAGAAAACTTCTTCAGTTCTTCCCCTCTGCTTGCACTAGGTAAGATAGTGCTGGACCAAAATTTTCATCCACATTAGAATATTTCTCATCTGCCTGTACGTATACTTATGCAGCTTCCCTGCCCTCCCATGGGGCACTGACAAGAAAAAAAAAAGGTTGGTCTACAAAGCCCACCTGGATTTTCATGGCAACTTCTTTCCCATTTTTCAACCGTGCCAGGTGAACCTGACCAATTGAAGCAGCAGCAAAGGGGCGTTCTTCAAAGGACTCCAGTTTATCCCTCCAGTTGGGGCCAAGATCATTGTTCAGGGTTTTCTACAAATAAAAAGAATGCATCAGGGTATGGAAGCAAAGACTTAAGAATTTCGCTATTGGAAATTATGTTCCTCTAAGGTGACTAACATAGCCTATAGTAGTTCTGAGTACCTATACCCTGCTTTCTAGATCATCCTCCCTTCCTCATCATTGCACAACATCGCAAGGAGTGGTCCAGCCAGCAGTGCTCCTCCAGCACTAAACAGATACCAATCAGATCTGCGCGAGGTTCCATTGGTCTGGTCTAATGGACAGAGATCTTGAGCACAAATACCACTGCTTTAGTAATACTGAAGTCCCCCTTTTGGTGCCATTTATTATCTTCCAGAAAATGCAGTTAAGGTATTTCTCCTCTTTCACCATGCTGCCAACCTGAACAAAAGCAATCCAGGCATGCAAAAGTAACTCTCTAAGGCAATATCTATGATTAAATATCACAGCCTGCTTTAACAGCTTTTTATGCTACACTGCCAGACTGTCATGTTTAAGTTCTGGCTCTGCTCAGTGCCTTTCAGAAGATAAGTAGTGCTGGCAATTCCTTTTGCGTCACCCTTCACATCTTAAATTACAGAGAGAAGAGAGCTAGACAGAACATGTGCATTGGGGACAGCAAACTTGTTTTCTTCATTCTGCCTCTCCTTGATAGATTAGATTTTGCCAAAAAAGTACAAAGTTGCTGTTAATTTTCCATCAGGCTAAGCCTTGTAAGTCTTTTTCTAAAACAGGATGTAGGTTCTCGCTTATCATCCATGAGAAAGACAGGAGGATGCTACATTCAACAAGATGCTATAATCAAATTGTATGAAACATCCTGTTCCACCAGCATAGTCTCAGGACACAAAAATCCCACATTTTTCACTGTCTAGAGCTGGGCTTCAATGTTTTGGAGAGAAAAAGGTAGGACACAGAAGGAATCAGATGTTACCCACAATTGAAAATATTCACCATTATTGAAAGAATAGTCTTAATCCTCATCCATCTCTCTTCCTGGGATATGTCACAGGTGGTATTTATTCTGTTATTGTCCCTCCTCCCCAGTAAGCAGGAAGGAATATTCCTCACCATCATCTGCTTTATCGGCATGAAGTCAGCACTCTGACGTACACGCTCAAAAATCCTCTGGAGATGGGGGTTGATGAAGGCATCATCTACCAAAGGAAAACAGCACGTGGCAGTCAGTGCAGGCATTGCATTCTCCAGTTCCTTTTCAGCACACAGAAACATGCACCAGCATTCAGACAAACCACACTGTCCTGCCCCCAAGCACATCCCAACGAAAGTCTTGGAAATAATTCTAGTTCAGAAGCTCTCCATATCCACAAGCGGCATCTAAGGCATCACACCTATAGAAATCAGCCAAATTTAAGTCCTGTGTAGAAGTAGTAAAACAAAGGGGGAAAAAATCCTCATTCCTTTTCACGCTTGGAAAAAAAAAAAAAAAAAAAAAAACCAAACCACCACAAAAAAGCCCCAAAAAACAAGGACATATTACCCAAACTTCTCCTAAGCTACCCTCCTGCTGCAGCAGGAGAAGTTTCCTTGCACCTCTTCACCATCACCAAGGAAGAGACAAAGTATGAATACACTATAAAGCATGCTGAGAAATATTTATACAGTTGTCACAGTGCTTCCTGGCTTTGTCCAGCAGCAGGACTGAGCAGCGGCCAGCTCCAACAGATGGACGCTTTTGGTGTGATGGCAGGTTGCACAAATCCAAGAGCAGGGTGCTCTGCACAAGCCTGTTATCCATAAGCCTGTCTTCTCACTGATAGCAGTACAGCATTCAGGTCTAAGAGGCCACTGTGTCATGGAAACACAGGTCACAGAAGGAACCCTCCAAACAGTCATTGCAACACTCCTAGTTTCATATAATGAACTGGATTAAACCACACTAAGAGGCAGCCACTTCTCTAGAAAGCTGCGCAGTGGTAAAGCACTACTTGCACAAGAACTCAGAAACCAAGATTCAGCATCTGCTACTGTAAACAGTTACCCAAATGCAAAGTAACTACAAGTGGGTAGAAAACACAGCTGAGCCAAAAGTAACTTTTATTTTAAGAGTCAGAAGAGTTTAGCAAGCAAATATTTACACTCATAAGAGGAAGGGTAGAGGCATCTTGAAAGATCAGTCCTCTCCTTCGAGCAAAAGCTTCTATTATACAACAGCCCAGAGAAAGGCCACCAGTTCTAGCAAAGTTATAATTTCATAATTAAATTTAGATTTTTAGGATTTTAAATTTTTTAGGGATTAGATTTATCTGCTGCTTTCCCAATAGTGGAAAGAAGTCCAGGCTACCAGCCTTAATCTTGACAACTCAACCTGCACATAATGCTTGAGACATGCAAATAAACATCTACCAGTCCTCTGCATTTACAGATGCACATACAACCCTAAGTCTATCCTAGGAAAGAAGAAACAAACAGCTACCTTAAGAATCCTGTGCTGGAAAGATGAGTGGAAATGAACAGCAAGAAAAATATACATAATGCAGAGACATGGCATTAACATTCAGTACTGTTTAGAAATTGCCACCAAAGCCATGAGCAGCATTTAAAAGTACTAACTGAACCTCACTGGGGAATCAACAGGAGTTTAAGAGGAGTTCCCATTCTGTCACTGCAAGTCAGAGATAAACAAGCTTTGCAGGAACAGTAAGACTCCCCCTGTGATGTTAACCCTGCAAGAAGGCTAGACATTGTATTTGCATATGCACTCCAAACACTGAAAGAAACTTCTGCTCTATCATCAATGGTGTATCTCTGCCAAGCCTTCAAATATTATAAAAACTATTCTCAGGGCTATGTGAAAGTATTAGCCACCATGATGCAATATGATAACCCACACCTCCTAGGATGACCGTACAGAAAGAACAGTCATGCTGTGGAGGCAGCTCTTGACAAAACGAGGCCTACAACATCCTGATGAACAAAGGTATGTGGTAAACTGATAGGCCCTACTGTTATGAAACACAAACCAAGAGTCAAGGCAGCCCACTATCAACTGGCAAATGCAGCTCCCAGAGTACATGGGATGATTCCGGGCACTTGGCATCCTTTCTGTACAAGATCTTTAGGGATGTGGGTCTTTAACAAACCCATTGGCTCCCAGAAGCAGAAATCAGGATTTTTAAATGCACTGGCTTTATAACTTCTGGGTAGTTAAGCTCACAGGTGCTCAGCTGCATGTGGACAAGGCAAGACAAAGCCCCTGTGTTCAATTAGCACACATCCCTGTTAATAACAGAAGCCACCAATTCAAATTCACCAGGGCACAGAAAAGCCTATTAAGTGGCAGGAACTGTGCAAAGCTCTCCTGTCCAAATAGTCAGCCCAAGAATCACATACTCTGCACTGCTGGAAGCATCTAAACCCATTTCACCACAACTGTCTGTCTGCAGGGTTATCAGGGGCTTGTTATCATCAGGCACTGCAGCACTCCACGCACTTGTCATGAGTTGAATAAGGGCTGGACAGCACCACTGAGGTTGCTACAGGCCTCTATGTTCTTGACACCCAAATAAAGTCAGTTGGCAAGCGTTTGACACTCCTGCCAGAATTCAGCAACATCAGGAGACAGCAGGCAAGTGACAAAAATGCAGAGAAATTTCTGCTCCTCGGAGCTGGCCTTTCGCAGCTATTCCCTCTTCACTCACATCCAAGCCTAGGGCAGCTGAGATCAGGCTCTGGGCACACATTAGGTGCATCTCAATAGTGTCTTAAGTATTTTAAATTAATCCCCACCTATGGCAGAGAAGTTAACTTCAGAGCCAGTTTTCAGACATGGTGCACTCATCCCACATACCAGAGGTAGTGGCCACTGAAAGCAAGGAGAACGAGAGATCCTCCTGGATCTGCAGTGTGAGCCACCAGTCATTAGCACCTGGCTGTTTCTACAGCATGAGAAAACAGCACATAGGCAGCAGCCTTTGACAAAGCAGCTGCTGCTTCCCACCTAGCTTTGTCAATGTTGCCATCAGCCTGGCACGCACACAAAACAAGGGATGAACAAATGAAGAACAATGAAATATCACAGTCTGGACTCTCTGGAACAGGGTGCTCGTCTTGCTTTATTGGCTAGCCCAGGTTAAGACAATACTAGATCCAGTCTCATTACTCAACATCTATAAAAATTCAAGTAGAAGCACAAGCCAAGCAAGCAGAGTACTTCAAACACTCAGACACTTACTCAGTTTCAGTAACATCTTGAAACCTATTCCCAGACAAGCATAACAGCTATTTTTGGCTGGTTCTTTCCTTCCCTATGAAGTTGGGCAGGAAGGCAAAGTGGAAAGTCCAGATAAGGTCCGAATTCAGCACACATCCAATCTTCCAGGAGTAACCTAACAGTTCAGTGCAGACACTGATGTAACTCATGCTTTCACCTGTGATCGCTGACTACAGAGCCCAATCAAGTAAGTATCCATCTGAAGTCTCCTCAAGATGAAAGCAAGTGTTTTATACCTGCTAAGATTATCAGGCCTTTCCAGAAAAGCTTCAGTGCCAAGAAAGTATGTAAACCATAAACATGCTGTTATGGGAGACAGCTGTGGATATGGATACACCCTTAACCACTTTTAGAGAACAGAGCACGGGATCATGTTCTTGTTGTCATCTTCCTTCTTTCTAAACAGCATACCTGTGTGCAGTGTGATAAAGCTCTGCTTCTTAACAATCGCTTTTAACACAAGGACTAAAATTCAGAGAGCTTCACCTTATTTTCAACCAATTTCACTCATTTGCCTAACAGGAGATTGGGAAAGCGGTGGTATCTAGGGCATAAGTATAGTTACTTCACACCGGGATTACACTGAATCAAATCAAACATATCTCCACTGCTCTCACGTGAGAAAAACATTTGTCTAGTCTCTCCACATTCACTTGATACTGATTCCAGACAGCTGACCATGTATCAAGAAACCAATTGACCCATCTGGCAGCACTGCCAAGGAGGACAGCTGAGGATCTATGCTAACACTTACCCTGAATGCTTAACATCTGTCCCAGTTTCAGTGCTGCTCCCCGGACCTTGCATAAGGTTCTCACAATTCTTTCTGCATTGGCTTCTGACAGGAACGGACTGGAATCCATCACTGCTTTCTTTCCTGAGGAGAGAAAGTATATGTGAGCTCAATCCATTGTATTGGTCCACATTTGACTGTTTTGCCCTTCCCCATAGAAATCAAACTAAGACTACGCTCAATGCCTTCACTGCAATACAGGGGCATGGACTGGACCCGGACATGTGTCTTGTGCTGTCTTTGATGTTGCTGGCTTAAGTGCCAAGAGCAGCAAGTCACAGCCACAAGTCACAGCTGCACAGACATCCCTGGATGCTGTGCAAACAATCCAGGATGCTGGGCAGATGTTGGTGCTTGAACTCACTGTGCCAGCCAGCTCAGCCCAAAGCAGTAGATAAGGTGTCTCAAGTCCCATGCCATAGGCCTAGCGTAGCTGTAGCCACGGAAGAGCAGTATGGGTGGGCTACAACAAGGAGGAATTGTTAAAAGGTTTGACAGCACAGTGAGACAGACTGAGAACGTGCTGGCACTTCTTAGGGTTGGCAGCACTAAATCTCCTTTATTATACCCAGTCAATCTTGCTCAAAACTCTTACAATTCATACATACACACATATTTGCTGTGCAACTGCACATCCAAAGTGTGCACTAGAGATCTAGAGAGAACAGACACAAATTTCACATCTCCAAGTCCACAATAACATTCTTTCCTAATCAAACTGAAAATTTACTGTTGCCTGATGCACAGGCAAAACAAAATCTCCCAATACCGTAACACTATGGCTGCCTACAGCATTTGGAAAAGCAGACTGTAAATCTCTGATGAGGTTAACCAAGCTAGTCAAATCCAGAGAGGCTGGAGATAGTCCTCACAATAGAAGCCCAACAGGAGCTCTCATCTGTGATACCATGCTTTTCTTGGACAATTGTGCTGGAAGGGAAATTGAATCCTGCTGTCAAGATTGCCAATGCATTTCCTTTTCACATCCTTATACGTGCATGGCATTTCAGTTGCTGTGTGCTTATGGATAGCCTGCTACTGGAAAAGATGACTTTAGACAGAAGAACATCTCAAAGCAGTTAGTCACTTGTTCTGAATGCACATAGAAGCCACGCAGGGAGGAAGACAAACCCTTCTGTCCTTAATCCCATCAACAGTCATGCAAGCAAAAGCTTGCACAGAACAAGGCCCAAAATACACACTCAAACACATACATTCCCATCCTCCAGAAAGGGTAAAGCCTGATATGCAACAGGCTCGCTAAACAACCATTGCAGCCATCTACACACCAGTGCCATGGCTCCAAGTTTGCAATGTGTTTTTTAAGTGGAATAAGAAGCAACTCCCCTCCACTTTATTTTTAAAGTCAGAGGAAAGGAGGAGGGAAGGAGACCCCGACTCAATTTTTTTGGTCGCTTTGGGAGAAGCAACACAAAACTTCTTTTCCAGATTATGCCCAGTACAGCAGGGACAGAAGAGGCAGGCAGGCAGCTGCCAACCACTTTTCCTGGGGCTGCAGCTCAGCTGCTGCTGCTGGGGAGCCAAGAAGGGGGAAGTTCAGATCTTGCAGCCAGGCTGCAGGGCCCACAGCTGCTACACCAATCTTATAGCTACCTCTTTTTTTTTTTTCCAGCTCTTCAGAGGAAAGTGTACAAAGGACAGAACAGCTGATGCCCACATATACAACAAACAGGGCCCAAAAAGGCACAGCAGCTGCAACAGCCACGATCTCAGGCAGAGGAAAATCACTAGTGTGTCACACAGTGACTACAGCACCAAGCGATCCTCTCTGTCTCCAGCTAGCTCTTAGGAGGGTATCCAGAGTAAGCTCAGACTGGCCAGGGGACAGGAGAAAGAACATAGAGTCAGTCTGAAATAGTTGCCATCTGAACTCCGGTGGCTCACACAACTTAGTACAACCTTCTCAAGGCACAAAGCACATTACTGATCTGACAGACACCCTTCAGCCCCAGCAAGCAAGAACAAAGACTTTCTAGAGAAGCAATGCCACTGGACTCTCCACTGGAAGTGCACAGAGCATGTCACACACACAGCATGTCAAGCACTGTCTTTCCCTGTCCTTCAGCCCCTCCTTTCCTTTACCCATTTTGTAGGAGTGCAGCAAGGTGGCACTGCATGTGGGACATCCTCCTTCTGTCCAAATCCACATGTAGAGAATGTACATGAACAGAAGAGAGGAATAAAAACACCAGGAGGGAGTACACAGGAGGGGCTCAAAAGTCACCTATGGCACCTCTCACACAGCAATCCTCAGAGCACATTTTGCTTTGGATCCAGAACATAATGAGTCAGAGAGCACCTAACAGAGCTCTGGCTCTCATCTGTCCCATCAGGAAAATTCTGTGTCCTTAGCAATGATGAGGCAAATGAACTCTGGCATAAGCTCTAACATACACACAGGAGCTAAGGAAACTACCAAGTCAAAGCCTTATCTACCTCCATACCACCTGCACGCACAAACATCCTCTTTTGAGTCTGCAGCAGGATAAAGGAGTTAGATAATGATTAAAGTCACTGCTAGAAGCCAGTGAACCCTGACAATTTTAACAGTCTTATTCTGAAGAAAAGCGAAACACAGGCACTCCCCATCCTCTTCTCCTGGTACACTTCTCATTGAAGTCAAGTCCACAGGGGCACTCCCTGATCACCAGGCAGCCCCACCACACTTGCTTATGTACTTTGCTAAAAGGGAGCATGAACAAGAAGGTAATCTGAAAGTAAGAGTCAAAAGCAGGATTATGTAAATGGCAAGTGAAGAAAGAAAAACAGTGAGAAAATGGGCACAGGCTTCCAAGACTTGGTGGAAAGGAAGCAGGGATAAAACCCAGCACAAGGTGATGAAATAATGTGCCAGTTTCCAGTAAGTTAACATTTTCTCCCAAAGACTGCAAGTACCTTTTGATGCTACAAATTTTCTTCCCATCTTAAGATCACAAAGTTGGGGGGGGGGGGGTTAACCTACATTGGGAAAGATAAAAAACGCAAACAGAAGTCGCATCTAAACAAGCTGTAGTAACAAGGAGACTTCAGAAATGAAGGTTCCTGAAACCACAGTGCCAGGAGCCTGCCAGTTCTTCCACAGGAGTTGCAGCAGGCAGATGCCCTCAGGAGTGCTTGACTCATGTCTTCCTTTCCAAATCCAGAATCACCATGAACCTTTCCAAACCTGTGCCCATCTCAACTATATCACTGTTTTTCCACCTCCTTTGCTACTATCAAATGGAGAACTAGTCACTGGACTAGTCACCGTGTATTTGTTTTTAGGACCATAAAAATTTTGGTGCAAGGGAAGAATCAAGAACATAGTCTAAGCACTTAGGACTATGTCAAGGAGATTACATTATTCCTTTACATAAGAAAATAACTACATTCAAACTGAGGCCAGCTGCCAGCCCTTAGGGGCTCTGCCTAGCCTGATATTTGAACAGGGCCTGGTAGAATGGCCCAGTACAGGTCATTAATAAGTTAAAGTTGACCATGAACCCAGAGTCTCTTTAGTAGTAATGGTAGCTATTTATCTGCACACTCTTTCATTTTTATTCCTGGGAATTTATTCTTCCCTCTCATTCCCACCACGTCAGCCTTGCACTTTAGATGCACTCTAAATACAGAGACTGCCATCAAAGAAACCAGTGACTCAGGATGTTATTTTTAATTAGCTACATCAACCTACCAAGAAAATTCCCACTGGAAATCCAGCACAGCCACCATTTAAAAAAAAAAAAAAAAAAAAAAAATTAACTAAACCACTTAAACAACTCAGAGGGCATCACAAGTCCTTCAAGCCCTTAAAGAAACATGCAACTATTCACAGGAATTCAGCAGTAGAATGAATTTCTTATTTCTCCTTTCAAGCCTGATGTTCTGGACATAAATTCTAACTCTTGCATCAGCCTTTTTTTCCCAGGATTTTTTTCCCTTAAGCAGCAGTGAATTGTTTATGGAAACAGAGACAAGGCAGAGAGAAGGGCCCTGCAGCTACTAAAAGAATGGGGAAACTGAGGAGAAAAAGATCAACAGATCAGCATTAGCACAGCTGCTAGTGAATGTGTATGCAAGTAGGCATTTGTGCTACCTACCATTTGATAACAGCAACGGAAAGAAGTACCATGTCACTGGGATCACCTGTAGCTCAGGAGTTTCTGGCTTACGATTTTGTGACTGAAGGACCAGTACTTCCACATCCATTTTAAAGGTTTAAAGACACTTTCATTTGTACTGACTGAGGAGAGAACCAAGAGAAGGCTCTCTCATCACTCTCGGATGCCAGGGAGAGCATGAAATTCTTAGGCATGCCTTTGGCCATATACACATCCCACTTGTTTAAGTCTTAAGTGCCAAGAAATATTGCAGCAGTAGGGAGAGAAAAGACATACACTGCAAGCTCCCAGAGAACAGGACAATATGTCACTCTCAACAGAGACAGGTCTTTGCCTGAGCTTATGATGCTGGCAGCCAGAAAACTCGGACACAAATGCCTCAAGCTGAAATAATGAAAGGGGTACAGAGCTAATTTTAAAGCAACGTAGAGGTACCTATGTCAAGAGATTTCCCCCAAGAACAGCTAAGGCTTGTACTGCCAGAAAAACAGTAAGAAAATGGGATCTAGGACTCAAAACAGTGTACAATATCCCCTGCCATGCATTTGTGCAGGAGTAGAGTCCATAGAGGGAGTTATCCACACAGCCTTACCCACCACTGTAAAGTCCTGTGGAAAACACATCCAAGAACACTAGCGAGAGGCTGTAGCTGAGCCACCAGGAGACTCCCCTGTGTCCTTGGCCCAAGAAGCTCCAAGAAAGTATGAGGGCTGAAACAGCCTTTTACTTCCACCTCACCTCAATACGTGCTGCTCTTGGCCCGCTCTCAATCCCACTACCCTTCTCCTTTACAGTACCACCACCACTCCAAGCTCTTACCTAAGTAAATATGACAGCAAGTGGGGAAGCAAGAATGAAAGCAAGACAGCTGAAAATGAAAGTTAGGTAATTTTCTAACTCCCTTGTCTAACATCAAAATTGGTAGTTCTCATTGCCTTATTCCTTAATCAAGGTTTGTTTGAGAAAATTACTCTTCCCAAAGAAAGATGTAAACCATAGCACAGGCTTTTGGCACCAAGTTATAGCTACACAGGAAAATAATAGTTTCCCTAGCAAGAAGAAAAAAGTCTAAAGGTTCAATTGCTTTATTGCAAGGAAAAACTGTTTCTTGCCCTCTAAAAAAAAAAAAAAAACACCACAAAAAACCAAAACCAACAGCACTCTTATACTCTCATGCACTAAGAGAAAGAAACAAAGCTCATCTTATTCCCTCAAATGTCGTAGCTCTGCAAGCTCATGTTTTCACTTTGGGGTGTGCCCAATTTGCAAATAATCTGGCAAGCAGAAAAATACTGTCAGTTCTGCAATTACTCCTCTGTTAAAAAAGTAAATAATCAGCTTCCAACAGGTATGAATAACTTGTCAAAAATCACAAGCACTGAAAGCCAAAGCCTTGAAAGATTTTCTAGAGGCTAGGTCATGTCTGCCTAAATGCATGCTTGCAAATCAAAGCTGAGAAAACCAACCAGCCTCAGCCACCCTCGTGTCATGGAGAGAAATAACTTTTTGTCAAAGATCCTTTTTCTCTGCTGGGCTGCTCTGCATTGTCAAGTTGTTCAGGGAATACCGAAATGCAAGCATTAACAAGTAGTACACTGTATGGCACATGACTCTTCCATTACCACTGTCCCTCACAAAAGGGGATGTTTCATTTGCTGGGGTGTTGATTTTTTTGCCTGGGGGTAGGTTTTGGTTGGGTTTGGGGTTTTTAAAAGCGCCTTTTTTTTTTAATCCCTCCCCCCCCCTCCAAATTTCCTCAGTTTTCAGCAGATTCAGTACCTCCTGGAACAGAGATTCACACTTTTTCAGTCACCATCCCCTCCCACCCCCAAAGACAACCAAGGGGAAGACAGAAACTGGCCTCGTAGTACAATACTACCGGCCACAAATTAAAATCACAGGGACCCAGCAGTAGCCATTATCTAAAAGCAATGCTTCTGAACGACAAATGATTTTTACCACAGGCTGCAAGTGCTTACCTGTTCTGTCAGTTCCCTCCAGTCACTGGAAATAATCTAAACACAACAACATGCTAAGACACAGCAACTGAAGATCTAACAGCCTGCAATACTGTAACAAAGAACTCCACGGTTTTCAGTATCCCACCAAAGCTTTTCATGAATAAGAAACAAATGAATGGAGCCATAAGCTTCAGCGTAATCTCATGTTTCCTAAGAAAGGACACCATATCCTTTCTATGTCCTAAACCATTCACCAGCACACAACCATTCAGCACCACCAGATTTTATCAACATATGAGCTTAGAAGAAAGCCACCATGTCATGACCAGGTACAACACATGAACGTTTTATCTCCAACTTTAAAACAACCTGGGAAGAAAACAAGATTGGGTCGATCTGCACAACACAGCCTTTTGACCTGTTACGAGAATCCTTCAGAAGAATGGAAATAAGGAATCACCATTTAACACGTCCATGAAGTGTTTGTCCCTCTTTGAAGGGAAACCAATCTTAGAGTTCCTACTAAGCAGAACATCCTGAGATTTCAAAGCGCAACTACTAACAACAAAGTTTTCAGACATAAGTGGTCATCTGCAGTTTCTGTAGTGATAGAACTATATGGTTTCACCAAAAAGTTTAAAAAAAATTTTAGACCAAGACAATCCATGAGCAGGTACAGGAATAGTATTCAAACTCATGGGTGGCTGGTATTCATGGAAAATAAGCTGTAGGAGCAGTGCTGGCATAAACTCATTCTTTTACATATACCTCTGACTTCTGTCTACATAGTGAAGTTGTGGTGTACTTAGATCGAAAAAGAGTCTGGAAGTGAAGAATGATTATGTTAAAAATAAAAGATGTACCCACACATTGCCATTATTCCGACTGCCTCATGGTTCCAGCTTTCAAAAAATAAAACCTTTTCAATGCAAGTAAACTGTGTCAGGGTTGGGGAAGGTGGGAAGCAGAAAATGAGTGCTTACCACTGCGTTCCTCAGGTCTAAGGCTCTTCTTTGCAACTTCTGCCAAAGCCCCAATGCCAAGACCAACAGCTAATCCTTTAAAATAAGAAGAAAAAGATCTAAGTCAGAATAAAAAAACCTGAGTCACAGAGACATTTTTTGTAGTTAATCTTAAGCCACATAGTCAAATGCTTTCGCAGTGAATTCTCCTGCAAGTTTGACAACAGTTTTCTCCTGTACTATTTTCTTCAGCCCAGCGTGCCAGCCAGGTATAATAGGCTAGGCCATCCGGTTTATTTGTGCTCATTAGCTGTCTTTGACTTCCACAAGCTCACGGGTTATGATGAACAGAAATGTGTTTTCCTCAGTCCCATCTTATCCAAGCAGTGTTGTAACCTGCAATTCCAAGGAGAATTGCTGGGGAACAGTCCCACACAACAGTTAAGACCATGAGACCAAATATCAGCATTCCACATGCACTATCACCCTTGCAAGGAATTCTAGGGCATTGACTCACAGCCAAAGATAAAGCTACAAAAGAAGCATTAGCATTATTTGCCCACACTAACCCAACCAAAGCCAAAGATTAAATGAGACAGATCTAATCATGCAGTACAGGTCACACTGACGTCACAATTTCAAAATATTTACTTTTCTGGATAAGTTAAGTTACATGGTCAATCCACACAGCTGGTGGTCCCTCCCATCTCCTCAGTAATGGTCCACCCCACCATGCCTTACTCCCACATTGCTAGCAGTATAGAATCACAAAATCAATAGAATCACTAGGTTGGAAGAGACCTCTGAGATTACTTCACTGTCTCCTTACTAAACCATGTCCCTAAGAAACTCATCCACAGTACTGGGTGTGCATGTTTTCCAAGAACCCCAAATCCTCCTTTTGTAGTCTCCAAGCAAGAAGGTCTGGCCATAAATAAGCCAAACCTCATCTTGCACAGGGAATTTTTACTCTCTCCCATCAGGTAACTACAATCTCACCTCTACTGATAAAAATTCACGCTTCCACAGTGCATCTGATTCAGTAACAGTGCCATTCTGCAGTTTTACAGACTGCATGCACTGGGTCAAAGAATCCAGCATAAGATGAATCACAGAGCACAGGAGGCATCAGTGACATTAGAAGGACAAAGATTACCTCTAGGGATGTTTCCAGCCATTTAACTGTCAGAACAACCTTTCATTATCCACTGCACATGAATGTTTAAGAGCATATAACATAATACAGAGATCTACATTCAGAAAAAATGTAGCTTTCACAGCATGCCATGATTTTAACATTGTAATACCAAGACTAAAAAAAACTTGAAATAATTTTCAGGGATTTCTGGTAAATTCTCCATATTTTCTTCAAGTTTTCCTATAGAGGTGCAACATTTAAATGCCAAATAAAAGCCTAAGGAAATCTGTTGCTACTAAGTAACTTGTGCAAACCCTTCAATAGCCATGCAGGACCACTGAGTAAGTTTTTCACACCAGATCAAGATTTTATTAGCTGAATGAAATGAGAATAGTCTCTAGACTCCACAGGAAAGCAGCAAAGAGACTTCTCAAACACAGCATAAACAGTATCTATTAAAATGCTGATACTCATCTCCAATCAGCTCCCACATCTGAGACGTAACTTGGAGCACAAAGTATTGAGTCAGTCGGGAAGCCAGTGAAGACATGCCTTGCCAACAAAAGGTGATTTTCTAGACTGAATACCACTCATGGAACACTTTAGTTGGCTTTGATCCCACCTTCATCAGCTCCAAAGTAACGCTCCCTACCAGAACTAGGTTTGGTCGTTATCAAGAGACAGGCTGAGCTGGTCTGGCAGTAACTGCTTCCAAATTAAATACATTGCATGTCCTTCTAAAGGCTCTATGTTCACTACAGAGATTTACTGCCTGTACTTTAAATAAAATGTATCTGAAGTTTCTAATGTCTTCATCATTAAGACACAAGCCACGTCAAAGGCAAACAAAAGACTAGGAAACAAATTCTACCTTTTCTTCCAAAATAAAGCCAAAGAAGTTTCAGCATGCTCCAAAATAGCTTGTGGTTTGCATCCGTGTAAGCGAGGTAAGACTTCAGATAATTGCGTCACACCTCCCCTCTCACCGCTGTACACAGTTGAAGCATTTAAATAAAACTATATTGTAGACTACACTAGAAAAGTTTCTGTTACAATAGGTGCTCTTAGAATTTGTTCACTGCTCCACTCTGTCCAGTTGGCTAGAAAATGAACTCTAATCATCAGTCAGCAACTGTTTCAAATAAACTAAAGTCAGGCATAAACAACTTTACTGTTAAAAAGCTGCGAAGATTTGAACATCTGAAGTTTAAAAAAATGCTTCAAGCATCTTCAAGCTATCATCACATTGTGCAACTCGGGGCATTACATGAAAATGCAATGCACAATTCCTAATTTGAGTCTTCAGTAACTACCCAGAAACATCTCAGGTCATACGCAGCCCTGCTTTATATGTGGTAGGAGGAGAGTAGATAATACTCTCAAGACTCTGCAAGCTCAAGTGCATCTCGGGTGCTTCTTAGCAGTGAGGCCTGTAAAAAATTAAGTACAGCTGCATACGCAGCCTTCTATCGCTAAGAAACAGGTAACAATTCAAAGTTGTATTTCTCATCGAAGCACTGCCAAAACTTGGTATTTTCCCTGAACATCAAGGGTTTAGAAAAAGCTGTCACTTTTCAGAAGTCTCAGTTGCTCACTTTACTTCTTTGTTCTTACCAGGTTATTAGAACAACTATGAAATTAGGGAATTAACTAATGGCCTAAATTCCTCATGTTTATAACACCATCCACTAACATGAGTGCTAGGGATCAGTTGGACCCTGAACTTCAGGAACCTCCTTTATGAACTTGAATTTCATTGACTGTAGTATTTGGAGCACATACAGCTCATGCAACAAAAAACAGCATGGAAAACCCCACCATTCCTCACCTTACAAATCAGACTAATGCTCTAGGATTCAGAAAGCAAGCACCAGACAGGAGGGTTTAGAACCACAACACTCATTTCCTGAAATGACACCAGATTTGTTTTCCAGGCCTCTTTTCCACATTCACCCAACTGAAAGGCTGTGCTCTAGGCACTCAGTATTTAAACACAAGCAATGCTACGTACTGGGTCTCGCTGAGACGAGTTAATTTTCTTTACAGCCTGCATTATGCTGTGTTTTGGATTAGTGACTAGAAGTGTTGATCTTTTAGCTGTTGCTGGACAGTGTTTGCAGAGCATCAAGGCTTTTTCTTTTTTCCTGCTCTGCCTCTGCAACGAGCAGGCTGGGCATGAGTCAAGACACAGTCAGGACTCCAAGCTTTTAGTGCATAACATCATGCTTAGCACTAAAAGCTTGGAGAAAGGAAGATGAAGGGGCAGGACATCTCAGGTTATGGTACTTGTCTTCCCCAGTAACTGCTACAGATGCTGAGGCCCTGCTTCCCAGGCAGTGGCTGAATATCCGTCTGCCAACAGGGAGTAGTGAATTAATTCCTCTTACTGCTTTACTTACACATGAAGATTTGTTACACCTATTAAACTCCATCTCAACTGCCAAATTTTCTCACTTTTGCTCTTCTTATTCCATCCTGCTGTGGGAGGAAAAGTGAGGAGCTGGATTGGGCTTTGCTGCCATCCAAGGTCAACTGCTGCCAACTGCTCACCAGCATCAAGTCATCCCTCCAAAGATCCCACACGGCTGTAAAAAAGCACTCTCCTCCTCGGGGCCACTAGTCTATTGACCTTGCACAAGTCACTTATGATGTCCTTCACTTCCCTTATTTACAAGACGATTATTTCCTTCAAGATTAATCATTTTGGGACAATTTTCAGCATCACTGAATAGACGCAGTTCAGCACCTTTGAAAATAACATCCCTAAGCACCTCTAGAAAGTCATACTCCTACATTGTGCACGTTATGCAGACAGATTATTTCAGGCCTGGAAAATGCCATGTGATTCTATATCAGCCTCTTCAGACATCCTCCAGGCACCCATTATACTTCAAGCCCATGAAGAGATGATCTGGAATCAGTTTGTTCAGGAAGAACCCTCTTGCTCGACAACTGACACAACAAAATACATGGGATACTGAATGGGCAGGCTGTTACCTCTACTCAGCCTCCCAAACACACAGGTGGGTGTTTTTTACCCCACCAAGAAAATTCAGAGTCAAACACTAGTTTGACTGGTGTGGAGCTTGTAGGGGAAGAATCCACATCAACGATTACATTTTCCACAATTACTTTGTAGGGTCTTCAAAATGAAGATGGCACCCCAAAGCACATAAGCAACAAACTGTGCACAAAAAGCTTATTTGCTCTATAGCTACACACCCTCACAGATCCAGAGAAGCCTTGTGCCCTTAATTACTTTCAAGGCAATGTGAAGAGGCAGCTGGTAGAGCAGGAAATAATCTCCCTACCACCACATCTGCTATCCTTCATTTAATTGTAATCATTTGAAGGTACTAGTAAGGAAGGATAGAGCTGAATGACAACTATTCAAAGGTTAACAGTAATATCCCTCACAAAAAGGCTCCTTCTAGCTGTTAACCATTATCCTCCAGCAGCAGCAAGTGCTCCCCAAAACCAATATGGTAATTGGAGACTCATTACATCATCCTACTCTTTCTTTCTGACTACCATTGAAAAGGCAAGACAAGAGAAAATGCGAAACGAAAGAACACAGGGAACTTGAAACTCACCTATCACTGAGCTTCGAAACATTTAGCTTACTTTAACCTTATCTTGCCTTCTCTAAAAATATAAATTACCATCAGTCTGGATCTTCGGAAAGCAAAATACAGTTCCCATCTCAGTTGGAAACTACCTCCTATGCCCTTATGAGACTCCCTTAATTAGCCTCACTCCTCAGCTTGGAGATATTTTAAAAAAATGTTCACACATTACCTCTTGCATCCTTCCTGAGACTAAGACACAGAACAGACTGACAGCAAGGACCGTAAATAAATAGCTAGGAGAGGCCCGCAAGTATATCTTCCTCTGCTCACAGTCTAAGAGGAAAACAGTCAACCACAAGCCAAAGCTTACCAACAACATCAGAGCAACCAAACAATGGGTAAAAGCTAATGATGCACCACAGCTTTTGACATCGGCTTCTGTTTCCTGGTTTAGCCATTTCAAATGCTTCATAAAGACACAATCTGAAAAGAACATTTCCCATCAGATACAAGCCAGTCAGGAAAAGCCATACTAGAATTAGCTAATGCAAAGGCCATGTGCAGGTCAGGAAAAGCACTCTAAACTGGGCGCAAATAACAAACGTAAGCTGCTCCTGGCTGTAAATAAGGTCCCTCTTTTTCCAGGCAGTTCTAGAGACTGTCTGAAAGCTTGTATCACTCTGGATCAAGACCTGACTGCTGCTTACAGGCAGTCCTTCCCACATGGGGCTGCCCACATTATTTCTGATTTACCACACTCAGAAACCCTCCTCAAGCACTACCCAGCCTACATAAACATTACTAAGGGATTTCCTAAACAAGGGGAAAACAACAAAACAAAACAAAACAATCTATAGGCCACATCTGTTGCTTTTTAGCCAGGGTACTGACAGTACTATTTTTCCTGATTGTTGCAAGGAAAAATTCAGAGGGAAAGATAAGCAATGAATGCTAACAAGAGATTGCATAGATCAGAGAATCCGATCACCATTTTTGTAATACAGTGTTCCACCAAAAGCAGTCTGATAGGAAGAGCTCTGCCCTGATCACCAATTTCCATATAAGAGACAACTGGAGAAGGGCTAGACCAAAACATAGATGACATACAGAGATATGACTGCAGATGCTGCTCATAAACAATCTCTTTCTTACTCTCCCTTTGTGGTTTTGGTTTGGTGTTTTGTTTTTTAACTTGAGGTTAGGAGAAAATAAGTAGGTAGTGATATTTCCCCATGAGTCAGCCTTTCCTCATGCAACAGCCTTGGGTGCCAAGAGCTGGAGTACACAGCAACAGTGCTAGAATCCAAAGTTCACAGAAAATTTGGTCATCTGCCACCATCAGCAAGCAGCCACATATAAATTTGGAAGATGACAGGTAAAAGTGCTGTGACACTTTCTATAAAAGTCAAAACTAAATTAGAACATAGATTCATATACTACCAGAACTTAAAAACAAAAAAGTCAAGAGAGTTTTAAATGATGCCTGGTTACTCCAAAAAAGCAGATAACGAATCCTGCTTCACTTTAAAGAATACTAAGCACACTGAGAAGCTGAAGTGTCTGCGATGAACTACAAGGTTAAAGAGATTTGGACAGCATTAAAGCCTTATGTTACCACAAAACTCATTCACTGTTCATTCCTGCACTGCAGAGAATTAGTTCCTGCACCCAGCTCCACCTAGTGTTCATATTAGTCTGACAAAGAGACCCACAGAGAAACAGTAAGTGATCTGAGTTACATTTGACAGGCTATTTTTTCTTTCTTCTGGGATCCGCAAGACAAGGATGCCTACTTTGCCATGTACTTCTCTATTAAATTTTGTGGAAGAGAACCAGAAGAGCCACAAGGACCTAAACATGTTACTTGGGAGAGACTGTTCACAACCTAGATAGGCTACTATAATCTCAAAAAACCTGCCATCACAAAAAACAACAGAAAGACTAGCCATCTAATGACTAGCTAAGTAAGACTAGCTGTGATTATCTTTTCCACCTGCAATACTGTGATAGCTCCTTTTTTCTCAGGAACACATTCAGTCATTTGATGTCTTTGCACATATGGCATTAGATAAGCACATTTACTAATATTACTGAAGAGATTTAGGTGCTTTTTAATGTTCTATTCTGCAAATAAAATCTATATAGCTTTCAGCTAGCTTGATCTTACAAGCTCAGTCTTTACATACTTCCTGGGAGAAAATGGTTTATAAGCAATGGCTAACTTTGACCATTATGATCTACCCACTTTCAAATCAATAATAAAGGATATGTCTTATATTTAACCACCGTTCAGAGAAGCAACAAGGATAAATTTGGGAAAAAAATATTTAAAATAACAGCTGCTCCAGCTGTCTATGCTTGAGAGTAACATCACACTAATGACTAGAAGGACAGTTCCCTCAATAAGTGAGATGACATATGCAGCACCAGGATTTTTGTACAGACTGGAGCACAACCTGCACCTCACTCTCTCCCTCTCATTAAAACAGCATAGCCCAGAATGTGTTACCATGAAGATACGTGGTTCTACTCTGCATTCCCTAATCATGTGCCCCATGCTCTTAAGAGTGACTTTTTCTTTTTTTTAATTTCTGAAGAGGTATATGAAAAACTAAGCTCCAAGACTAAGCCTGTCATCTTAAGACAAATAAAAACCCATTCCAACATAGTAGTTCTTGTTTACAGGTAGACTGTCAAATGCATCTGGAAGGTCTGTTCAGGTTACGAGCTTTTTTATTAGCCATACCACCACAGCAGCAGTTAGAATCAATAAAAGTAACAGAAGACAGGACTGAATCCATAACTTCATTCTGACTGAAGGCCAAGATCCACAATTGTAATGAAACGGCCCAAATCCAACTCTGAGCTATCCAATTGCTTGCGAGAAAGCACTTTCCTATTAACAAGCTTAACCAGGAAACAGAACCAACTGTTTCAGCAGGAGCATTGTCATAGCCAGCCGTTAATCAGCACGTGCAATCACAGTGACTTCGCAAATGTGGGTGTGCAAACTCACCTCCAAAGTTGGCGAGCCGTCCGATCCTTGTGACAGGAACCTTCCTCTCCCTGGCCCGCTCACTGAGCTGAGGCAGAAAGAGGGGCAAAACAAAACAGAAAATCCACAAATTAACTGTGAGTATCATCAGATACCTGCAAATTCAGAGTGCAACTTAGAAAACACTTGAACAACTAATTCTGCGCTACAGAAAGCTTTTCTTGAACACCTAGCTTTATATACGTTGAGAGATTTTCCAGTGGACACACTGCAGATTAGATACACCACGGACTGAAACATACACTAAGCAGAGGAGTGGACAAGAGGTGGGAAAGATAGGGCTGAGTGTTTAGAAATCCCATTTTTACTTTCACCTCATCAGCCCATGAATTTTGAACTTGGAGAAGCAGCACAATTCCAACCCAAACTCCGTTCCACACATGGAATTAAAACTTATGGAAGGTTAACAGTTTACAGTATTGTAGTTAATACCACCCTGCAAAACAGCTGGAGCAGCAGAAGCATAATGTTTCATCAAAGCAATATCCCGAGTGAGTGAACCCACAGTAGCATATGATACTGGGTTTGGGGAAGGAGGCAGAAGGTCAGAGCAGATGGCAAATCATCTCCATTGTGATTTCTGCTATGAGCTTTCTCCAGTGTCTTATACAAGGGCAGGAGGCTGTAAAGCAGGGGTGTCAAACTCGCAGCTCCCATTGTTTTCCTTCTGCAGCGTAACATGCACCACACACTGCACAACCAGTGCACTGGCAGGAGCTCAGGGACAAGGAGCTCAGCGCTGCCACCAGGTAGAAACAATGCGCCAGGCCAGGTAAAACAAGGCGGAGGGCTGGATTTGGCCTGCAGGCCATGACTTCGACACCTCTGCCCTAAAGAAAGGATTGTGAGCTAGGCTACTCTGCAATCTACTAATGCTCTAAACATTTCCTCCACCTCTAGAAGGACTGCAATACACAGTATAAGAAGCCACAGCCTTCACTGAGAGGAGCTTTGACTCAACTCATTCTTCACAGCCACAGCAAAACAATTAGATAAAGGAAATAGGGCCCTTCAAGGAGAAGACAGGCCTTTAGGTCAGTCTTCAAAACTTTGTATCCTGCAGCTGTCCCCACCTATTCAACATTTCATCCCAAGAACTGGAGTGAAATAGAGACCCTTCATTACTGTAACATGCATCATCAAGTACATAGGACTATGAGGACTCAGTGAATGAAAAGAGAACTCCTGCTAACACACAACTGAAGTCTAATTCTAGGTATGCTTTTTAAACATCCTCTCATACCAGAATATAGAGGAATCAGATGTGAAAGGAGAGCCTGAAAAGCTATTGACAAAATAAATATCATAGAGATCAGAGTTAAGGAGCACTGATGCTTCCCTCTTTTGCCTTCGCAAAAAGGAGTAGCGGAAGAAGAAGAAATTAGAGAAACACAGTAGAAGGTGCGTAAAGACAATTCAGTTGAGAAACCACAGTACAGAGAATCCTTAATTAAAATAACATACCATCTGTTTGTAGGGTTTCTGCTCTGAACCTGGTTTTGCCTGTCTGGCTTTATCAATGTCTTCAGCTGTTAATCCACTAACAGAGGAATGGTCTTGATGAAAAGCTCTATTTTGTCCAAAGGCAGCAGCAAAAGGATTTCCAGGGTCCTGAAAGCCTCCAAACAACCTTGCGTCCACTTTGGGAGGAAAAGGTTTCTGACCCATACCAGAATCTCCAGTCCCACCAGCACTTCCAAAAGGTCCACTTATAGTGTAAGAATAAGCAGGGCCTTCACCGCAGCGTTCCTGAGGTTTGCCAGGGGCAGTGGAGAAATTCATTGGAGCACTTGATGGCTCTTGGGCTGAGAAGTCATAGTCATTCCCAAAGTCCTCACCAAGATCAGTTAAGTTCTCCTGCTGTTTGCCTATTTCCTGCAAACAATAGTAGAAATCATGTAAAACAAGAATGTAAAATCTGTTCCCTAACCATCCATGATCCTCGGAGATTAACATGCAGCTACGCTGTCCTGTCTCCACAATAATAATAATTTGTGGAGACTCTGGTACTGCAAACATTCACAGTAAGAGATATGAAAATAGAAGACACTGAGGACATCTGGCATCACTGGCAGTCTTTCAGCCTCACTGATGGGAAAAAAATTCTTTAACAACTTTTCAAATACCCGTAACCAGAGACACATTGTTCTGCCACACATTGCCAGGAAGGGTTACTAAATGTTGAGTTCACTAGAAGGAATACATGGCTCAGAAACAACAGGTGATGGGAGCTACAATATCACATAAGACAGACTTAGTAGGGACAACAGAAAACTAAATCTCATAACATTCAGTTCTTATCCCTACTCTGCTCCCTCCTCGCATGCTGTGGAGAGTGCAGAATCAGCCAGCAGCAGTGCGTTACCTCCTAGCTACTATTCTAGTTACCTATCTCAGCAGAGGCTATTCCCACTGGAACAACAAGTTGCATGTAACAACTGATGACTATTACAGCCAATCAACAGGATTTTAAATCCTGCTGTGATCAGGCAAGTAGGCAACATATTTTAGGCTCTTTCCTAAACATTAATTACATTTCCACCTCTTACAGAAAAAAACCCAGATTATTTTTCCTATTATTCAACAGGTTTCATGCGATTCTGAACCTCGACATCACAGGGCTGGGGCATGGCAGGGCTTGTGGGGAAGAAATCTGTTTACAGGTGGGGACCACTGCCACAATACTGATTGATGATTTCAAGCTAGAAAGCCTCTTTACTTCCATACTTAAGTTTTAAAAACTATGTCAGCCAGCCAAAACCTGGTCACAGACTGAAAGAATTTAAATACAGTCCAGACTGCAGATTTCTTCCTGAGCCCTGCTTTGGCAGCAGTTTCTCATGCAACTCATTTACAACACAGGGGAAGTGTTCTGTGGGTGTGTGGGAGCCCTTCTTATCCACAGAAATAAGCGAACATCATACCTTTTTCTCTTCTTGGATGCACAAGGAGGACAAAGGCCAGACAAAGCACTACCTCCACAGATAAACACACTTGGGGTATTTCTGTTGTAGGCTTACACAGAATCAAGGAAACAGGCCTAGATTATAGGATTGAAGCTCCAGGATAGTGTCATGATAGTCTAAGCTTGTGCATAAAAAACATCAAAACCTCACTCAGTTTCTGCTTCAAAATCATAATCTTCACTACAATGTCTTTCTAAAGGATGATAAAGGATGAATAGTTCTGATTCAGAGAAATTCTTTTCCTCAGTCCAAGAGATGGCAACACTGGAAATGGGAAGCTCTCATAAATCCACCCCCATGCCTGGCAACAGAAGCCGCTACATTAAAAAAAAAAAAAAAAAAAAAAAAAATCAATTCAGCCTGGGCTATAAGTGATTAACATGCAATCACTTGACTCTGAGCCACTCTGAAAAATACCTTGTGCACCAAAATTCTGTAAAGAAAGGAAGAATCACTGAGATAAATCCAATTATAAATCCACTCTAAAGAGCTCATTCACTTAGCCAAACGAGAAGTAATCATAGAATGGTTTGGGTTGGAAGGAACCATGAAGGATCATTCAGTTCCAACCTCCCTGCCCAGAGCAGGGACACCTCCCGCCAGACCAGGCTGCTCAAGGCCCTGTACTCACAACAAACAATTTCATGCAAGAAAAGTGGAAGAAAAGCATAGCTAAAAGATCTGAACAGTCATGAAAAGGACCGGAATTGCTGGGCTAAACTTAGAGGTACAGAAACATAGACTATCTTAGGAGTAATCAACAACTGAAGCTTGAAGATTTTAAATAGGAAACTGTTGGTCCATGTTAGCAAGAGCTCAATCTTTGATAAGATGAAGTATGCAAGGCACTTTTCATTTTCAGCACGTCTTAAATACTCAGTAATAGAAACAAAATCACTCTGTAGTAACATTCACTTCTCAGTCCTGTCCAAGCACCTACTGTACACAAGTCCTAGAGAATTCTCGGTACTGAAACATCTGTATTATCAATTCAGCACTTCACATCTAGGTTCTAGTTCACTATGCAAGTTCCTAGCCACTCTCACAATAAAACAAAAAATATCTAGAGGAAAACCGAATCAGACCAGACTGCACATTTACTTACCTGAATTTTCCCCAAGGCAGAACTGAATTGTTCTTCAGCAGTGGCCTGGAGAGTCCTCGCAATAGTAACTGCATCACCCCCGAGGAGCACCTGCCGAAGCTGTCCTGCTTGCGTTTCTAGGACTGCTTTACTAAGCTTTGTCAGGCCTTTCATCACCATGACGGCATCACCTGCCATGACTGATACCTTTCTGTTCTGAAAGACAAAACGGAAAAGAAAAAAAAAATGGGGGAGGGAGGGAACCAACACAATAGGTCAAAGAACAAGTTTGCAACCAGGTTCAAGTCAGCTAAAAGGCAGTGGCACATCCCAGACAATCTCTTTCCCCTCTGGCAACCAACCACCACAGGCACTTGTTTGCAGCTGAGATAGCACAGAGTCCAGCTTGAACAACAAACAGCAAGTCAGCTGACCTTACCAGTCAAAACAAGAGCTCTCCTTAGGATTGTTCAGGAGTTAGGATAGAGTTCCAGGCAGGACTCTACATGAATATTCAAATTACCATTGACCAGAGGAAGCAAAGACAGGTAAATGTCAGTAACACTGCAAAAATTGTCTTGATTAATTTTGATTCATCTAAATGTTTAAAAAGTATTAAAAACATTAGCATTTGACCTTTAATTATTATCAGGCCCAGGAACATAAGCTCAGTGCCTGATAGCACGGATGAAGTGCACTGACAGCTGTCACATCCCATTCCTGCCCTGGAGCTATGCCTCATCACTTTACACAGCCAAATTGCTTTACTCCCACACCAGTGAGTAAGCATTGTCTGTCCTGCAAGGGTAGTCTGCTCAGCCCTCAACTTCCAGCTCACTCTGCTACTTTTAACTGGAAACTTAAGTACGCTGAGAGTGCCTGCCTACCACAGCTTATGCCAAGTACTGCCCTACAGTGCTAAATTTTTTGACTCCATCACCTTTCCTGTTTAAGAGGCACTCCATGTCACATTCCTAACAGTTTGTGCAATTTCAGTGTCTTCAAATACAAACTTGGCACTTGTTCTGGTTTGAGCTAAAGTAGAATCAGTTTTCAAACTTCAGCTAAGCCTCTTCTGAGTAAATTCACTTTCTTAAAGTTAGCTGCATGTTCTTCAGACAGTGGTTCTCTCTAGGAGTGATAACAAGGGGCAGTGGTATGCGGAAAGGCCATTGCTTATACTTATGCCTATAGAAACCAAGGCCATCCTTGAGCTGGTGGAATGCTGGAAGTGAAAGGGGAGGAAAAGGGTCACAGCTGCAGGGAGGGGCAGACAGGGTGACCCTAAACTGATCAGAGTATTACACAGTATCACAAGGCTGAAAAAGACCTTTGAGATGGAGTCCAGCCTATGATCCAACACCAACACCTACTCATCATCCAAACCCTGGCACTAAGTGCCTCATCCAATCTCTTTTTAAACACCTCCAGGTACGGTGACTCCACCACCTCCCCGGGCAGCGCATTCCAATGAACAATCACCCTCTCAGTGAAGAATTTTTTCCTAATATCAAGCCTAAACCTCCCCTGACGAAGCTTGAGACTGTGTCCTCTCGTTCTGTCACCGGTTGCCTGAGAGAAGAGTCCAACTCCTGCCTCACCACAACCTCCCTTTAGGTAGTTGTAGAGAGCAATAAGGTCTCCCCTGAGCCTCCTCTTCTCCAGGCTAAACAACCCCAGCTCCCTCAGTCGCTCCTCATAGGGCTTGTGCTCCAGCCCCTTCACCATCCTCATCGCTCCCCTCTGGACACACGCCAGCATCTCGACATCTTTCTTAAACTGAGGGGCCCAGAACTGGACACAGTACTCAAGGTGCGGCCTGACCAGTGCCGAGTACAAGGGGATGATAACTTCCCTAGTCCTGCTGGCCACACTATTCCTGATGCAGGCCAAGATACCACTGGCCTTCTTGGCCACTTGGGCACACTGCTGGCTCATGTTGAGTTTCCTGTCCACCAGCACTCCCAAGTCCCCTTCCGCCTGACTGCTCTACAGCCACTCTGTCCCCAGCCTAGAGCTCCGCATGGGGTTTTTCCACACTACTTACATCACACTCTGTATAAAACTGAGGGATCACAAGGATATTGCTCTCTTCTTCCATGGTCAGTGTCCAGTGAGGACCTCATCTGTCTTTTTGCCCTCTGATCCCAAATACGTGTGTTCCTGAATCCAGTTCCAGCTCCCTCTTGCCACCGAGCCAAGCCCAGGACATTTCCCGGTGCCTGTTCTCCAGCATCTTTGGTGAGGCATTGACTGGGGTGGGAAGAATTTTGTATACTTATACATATTATTTCCTTATTAATGGTATTTTGCTTATTGTTTCATTAAAGCTGGTTTAGTTTTAGTTTCCAATCCACAAGTCTTTTTCTCTCATTATCCTTTCCCTGGGAGGAGGGAAGGAAACTGGGACCACAGTTGCTCACGTTTAGCTGCCTATCAAGCTGGGCTGGGGCTAAACCATGACAGCACTGTAGGATGCAGGACAGTGTCTGAGAATAACAGGTTCCACCTATGTCTTTCTCTCAGCCTAGAATCAAAGTCAGGCTCAGGACATTGGCTCTCCTACCTCACTGTGGTTCATCTAAAAGAAAAATCGGGAGTGGCTGGGATGACAAAACCATTTTGCAGAGGAGATCTTCGCCTGCTTATTGCACTCAGCTCCCATAGCTTTGAAGCAGAGCCAGGGTTACAGTTCTGGGGCTGTCTCAGTTGCACATCATCCCACCTTTACTGACACTGAAAACAGAACTACACAGTTGGCACAAGATGCTGCCTGAGGCTCAGCCTTAACCATAGAAGACTCTGATGAATTGAAGAAAAGAGCGTTCTGGCTGCGATAGGTACCAAGCACTAGTCTAAGGCCACATATTTATTTCCTAGGTATGTACACAGGCAAAATTCATTTTTAGAACCTGTCAACACTCACAAATGCAAAACTATAAACATTAATACACTGAAGTGGTAAGTGATCTGAGCCAACAGGTGACACAGCATTATGCCCTGCTGCAGATCACAAGCAACTGCATCCAGTTACCTTCTCAAGAAACACAAAATGTTCTCATGTGTCACAAACAACATCTGCTGTATCAGTCATGCAGGAGAAGCATGGACTGCTACAGCTAAATTTCTAGGTAAGTGGATAATATTGCTGCAACCAGACATGAGAGAGATCACAACAGCTGAATTTCAGAAACACATTATTATGCAAATGCAGGGTAAACTCTGGTTACTGGTGTATTTGTTCAACTGTTAATCACTGATCAAAATCAGGAACCACCACTGTAGCCAGGAAGTGAGTATTATACCTTACATGCTTTTAGTATGCTTGCGAGAGGGACAGTCAAATGTTCCCAACTAGTCTGGGCTTAATGGGTTAGCTGTGAAAATAAAGATCAAGCCCACCTAGGTCATTATTCTGTGTCTATCTTTACAACATATATCCATGTGCTTCAGACCTCTAAGAACTGTTACTGCTGAATCTCTCCAGAGTTTAATGACTAGGGTTGAGTTTAACATTGTACAATGTACTTATAAACTTGAAAGCTGCCTGTAAGGTAAGGAAAAGCACTCTATCAACAGGAGGTATTCCCCCCACCCTACCTTTACGTTGGAAACTTCCACAGAGAACTCACTCAAAGCATTTGCAGGCAGTCCCTGCAATTCCTATCTGGGTAAACAAACCAAAGGCAATAGGCATTAGGAGCAAGAAAACATTCACATAGCACCTGTACTTATCAAGCAATATGAAGGTGGGAGCTAATAAGTGCAATGAGAACTGAACTGATTCTGGAGACATTTTCCTCAAGTGGAAAAAAATCCCGGGTTATGTAGTTTTGTAGACCCTACATTTAGCAGGACACATTGGTTAATTATCCTAGGACAGATACAGAAAGCAGAGACTATCAAAGTTATCAGAACCAGAATGGGAAAGCATGAAAGAAAACAGATGCTAGATAATCAAGAAGGGAAAAGACTACACAAAAAATAGCCAAGAATTAGGAAAATTACCTTTTTGTTCTTCAATGTAAAAGCAATAAACACAAGCAAGGACAAGAGACACGAAAACTGAAAGACTGAGGAAGCACAGACTTCCAAGGAGAGGACTGGTACATACTGCCAACAATACACCTGCATTAATACTCAGTGTAGACAGCAGGCAAGGGACTTCCCTGCCCCAATCCCCCAGCAAGTTCTGTTCATGCCACTGCTAAATCAATAAACAAACAGCATAAGCAAGCTCTATCAAAAAAAGATTTAAGGAGCAGTTTCAAACAGAACATACAAAGTCTATATCACACTTGACTTGTTTCCTGAGAACTGGTTATCTAGCGCTAGCGAAGTAAGGCATTTCCTGCAGAGCATGGACAAGTGGGTCCTGTCTACACAAGCTGTCAGAGCCCCGGCTAACCTGGACTGCAGAGAGGGTTGACAAGTGTCAAATCACAAGCTATTTTCCAAGAATAAGCAGTATCACCGCTTCTGCTTAGTAAACTTTTCACAGTTGACCGAATGTCTGAAAAACACCCACACCTTCTAGCATGAGAAGGCCATAGCCAAGCCACCCTCAGACACCAGACAAGTTTCACACAGCAGGCAGAGAGGCTGATACCAGCTGGATGCCACACTTGTAGGTAAATCATCTCCTGACACTGCACTAGATTTTGAACAGTGTTTTAAAAGCAAAATTAAATCAGCGTCTGGGATGCTCTGGTGTGCAATGACCACCAGCCTCACAAGCCCGTCTCGTGACTAACTAAAACTAAACAGTCTGATTAAAACAGTGACTAATTGCTGTGTGTTTCCCTCCTTCAACACAACAAGCTATTGGACTGAAGGTTTAAGAAATTAAAGCAAGACATTCAGCATATTAGACACAAATAACCGAAAAAAACCTCACAAAAGACAACAGATGAACACCACAAACAAGATACAGATGAGCAGGTATTCAACACATTTGTTCTGTGGCCATAAACCAGAAGACTAACTTCAAAATAAGTATTATTCATTAAGCTGTTCTGTAACTAATCTTTTTCAGATTTTTCCTTTTCTTTTTGTGTGCACTGCCATACCAACCCTTTCACGTGATCCTTTCAGTCCTTTTTCAGTTCCATCACACACACCCCCACCAGCTCCTTTTATACCAGATTTCCAGGCCTCTGCCTAGACATTTTCATCAGCTGGATTCCTCGGGTTACATCTGACCCAAATTTCAACCATGCAGGGCACAGAACAAACTGCATTTTAAAATAAGAAAGTTGTCTTCATCCTTTAAATCTAACTGACCATCTACCTTATTCTTCATTCTTCCCCCTCCCCACATCTCCTACACACCGCAGCACCAAAAGAAATGTCTTTAAAGATCTGACCTAAGGACTTCTATATTTGAGTCCTGCCCCATCACTTTGACTCAAGCCTCCTTAAACTGAATTCACCAAGTCTCTGAAAGCTGCTTTAAAATTACTCTTGCATGAAGAAGTTTGGCAATGCCTTTTAAAACAAACACCTTTGAAGGGCAGGCAGAACTTGTTTGCTCTCTAATAATTTTAATAGCAATACATGCACTGATAAAAGTAGGCTGTTTGGCAGACAAATGCATCTTTTCTCCAAAATTCAGAAGGCTTAGCAGTCATTTTTGGCAAATGATAGCTAGTTCAAAATCCACTATGAATGATTTTCCCCATATATGGCCTGACATACAACATAAGAGTGAAAAGAATGCTTGAACACTTTAAAAGTAAGCACAGCCTGCTTTATTTTAGGCACAGATATATCAATGCAAAGTGAATGCTCTGGACTGATGGGTCTATTTCTTTCTGGACCATCTCTGGGGACATGCAAAAGCATAGTCACAGCCCACGTGCCTGGAATTAACAGAGCCTCTTTCTACCCTGGCCACAGATCTAGAAATAATTCACTCAATTAAAATCCTAGTGGGAGACCACTTTCCCTCATTACAGGCCACTTCCTCTGCTGATATGTCTTGACACAATACACTAATAAATCCTGTCCTGAGTGTATGTTGTTTCCCATCACACTGAAGTAGATTTGTTTCAGTTGCTGTGATTTTAAGGCTGCTGCTCAACTGCTTCCTCTCCCTGTCCCCATCCCCACCCCACCTGAATGATTTCTGTGTCTGCTCCTGGAAAATAAGTACTTACAGTGGAGGGATAAAAAATGTTCTATTTTCCTTATTTGCAGGTCTTTAAAATGTACTATTTGAGCATCAAATATCTGGGCCATTGAGTCAATATTTCAATCTGGACTTGTATTTATACCTAACATGCTATCTATAGTATTATCTATGTTACCAAGAAGACAGTGAGTAAATAAAAAAGGACAAGGAAAATCCACTGTTGTGTTGTAATTGTTTTTACTGGAAGTTTTAACTTTCTGAAAGCAGATCGAGTCCAATTTGGGAACTGGAAACCAGTAAAAATCTATGCCTCATGAACAAGTGCAGATTCCTTCTGATTCAAATACACCATTACTTCAAACTAAATTCTTGAGAAAAACAACAACTCTTCCTCTTGCATTTAAACATACAATACTTTTCACTCAGATCTCAAAAAGCTAAAGAAAGGGGACTGATATCAAAACTCTCCCCCGAGCACTCTGATCCTTACAGTGCACAGCCTATACCTAAGTATCCTCCAAATTATCAACACCTATAAAGCAAAAAGAAACAAGGACTTACAGCCAGTTTGCTGGCCATCTGAATGGTGTATCAACTGTCGAATATAAATAATTAAATGTAACACCTTAAAGTTTTCTAGTCAGAGACTTTCTAATCATAATCTTCGGGGAACATTAGACACATCCTGTAACTGTACCAAACATCTCCCACTATTGATCCTGCAGGCATACACCTCTGTATAGATCCTGTGCCTTTCTTTCAGCCTTGCCCTGGAAGCTAGAGTTAAGTTTAAGATATCCTAGTCTATTCATCATCTCCTTACATATCCAGCTTCTTTTTTTCAGGCTGTGCCAAAACATCAATGCAAGAGGAGGAAAAATACGATGCAATTAGAGGCCTGTACACAAAAAAAAAAAAGACAGAAACTGATCTCTGTGCTGAAGGGGAACATGGTTATAGCTCCTGCACTACAGCTCTGCCACAGGTCTCAGAAATTATTTGCTTCAGTTCCTACTCAACACAGAGAGGCATCTTTGACATGAGGGTAAAAAGGAGTAATGAATGAGCTCTATATTTCTCATAATAGAAGACGCCAAGATGACACTGTTAGGAGTGTTGATATGCCTGAGGGCAGTAAAACTCTCCAGAGTGATCTGGACAGGCTGCATGCAGCCCCATGCAATGCTACAAAATGGGGGAAGAGTGGCTGGAAAGCTGCCCAGCAAGAAAGGACCTGAGGGTGCTGGTCGACAGTCAGCTGAACATGAGCCAGCAGTGGCCCGGGTGTCCAAGGTGGTCAATGGCATCCAAGCAGAAGCAGGAAAGACATCATCCCCCTGTGCTCAGCACTGGTGAGGCTGCACCTCAAATCCTTTGTTCAGTTTTGGGCCCCTCACTGCAAGAAGGACACTGAGGTACTCGAGTGTGTTCACAGAAGGGCAACAAGGCTGGTGGGGGGGCTGGAGAACAAGTCTTATGAGGAAACCAGGGTTGTTTAGTCTGGAAAAGAGGAGACTGAGGGGAGATCTCATCATTCTCTACAACTACCTGAAAGTAGGTTGAGGCAAGGTGAGTGTTGGTCTCTTCTCCCAAGTAATTAGCGACAGGATGAGAGGAAGTGACGTTCAGTTACACCAGAGGAGGTTTAGACTAGATACTAGGAAAAATTATTTCACAGAAAGGGTTGTCAAGCACTGAAACAGGCTGCCCAGGGAAGTAAGTCACCAGCCTTGGAGGTATTTAAAAGGTATTTAAAAGACCTGTAAATGTGGTGCTTAGGGAGGGACATTGTTCAGTGGTGGGCTTGGCAGTTTAGGTTTACGGTGGACTTGATAGTCTTAAAGGCCTTTTCCAACCTAAACAGCTCTGTGATTCTGTTATGCTAGACCTAACCTGCAGGGTGTCACAACTAATCCAGAATCTCTAATCTACAATAATTTTGCTCCCGGTGTACAGATTTTGTAAAATCATAATCTATATAATATAAACGTATTGCTTTTCTAAACTAGAAGAGTCAAAGTTTAAAACAACTCCTCTATGATTGAAAATCCCAAACCTCCCAGAGCAACTTCAGAATGACGGTGCTCCACAAAGCTTTGCTATGCAATATGAAATTCTAGGCTTACCGATTCTAGAAGAGTTCTCTAAAAGAAACACTCAATTCACTTGCAGCTTACTGCCCAGTCATTCTCTCTTCCACCTTTTTCTCAGTCCTGATTATTCTCCTAATGAGCACTTTGACTGTATCAAATTAAGGCAAGGATTTAATACTCCCAGATGATATAATTCATACAGAAGAGCTGTGACATTTCAGAATACTATGTCAAGCCCTTTTATAGAAGCTCAGCACATCCAGAAAAATCAAGGTGTGAAAAGGAAACATCAGCAGAAATTGAAGTACTACATAAGGACCTAATCTACACACAAAATCAGGCCAAAGACTAGACACATAACAAACACAGCAAGAGACTGTTGCAAGCAAAACAAAGAAACGGCAAGTTTAGATTGGTTTAACTTTGTCATTTAGGGGGCAAAGAGGATGGGGAAGAAGGGTGGAACAAAACAAATGGTACCTAAACCAAGGAGAGCATCTTTGACTAAAGATAGCCACATGTCAATAAAATTAGTTTTCACCGCCAGGTGGGAAAGTAGACAATGACTGAATCCCCTCACTCACACTACTGTGCTTCACTGTTAGCTTGCACTTTGGCTCAATATGCAAGTAATATTTTCTTCTTCATGTACTGAAGGAAAGCATGCACTCAGAACCAGCAGCACTTTAAGCACGTCTATAAAACAACTTGAGAGAGAAGCTAACACTTGATCTTAGAGATGCTCGGTCCCAGAATACGCAGCTCAATATGCCATAAATCCCCCTCTTCCAGACTCCTTTCTCAAACAATTTTAGAGGGGGAAAAAAAACAGGAGACCTACATACACAGGAGACAGGATATTGAAATACTGCCTCAAACTCACTACTTCCGTCCTAAACTGCACCGTTGACCCACCAGCGCAGGTAAGATTTAGTGAATAAGACAAATGCTTATTCACAAGCCATGTCCCGAGATGTGTTCAACAAGTCAGCTGGACCAAGCAAGCTACACCATGTACATCAACACACAAGACAAAAGACCAGAGACACACACTATCCCTAGCATCCTTGTTCGAACGATTAAAAAAAACCCACCACACATAGGTAAAACAAACCAATCTTTACGTACCTCTGTAACCAACCAAGCAGTTAAACGCAATGGAAGTTAAAAAGCACGAATTCAGCTGCTGTCCCCTTCAGTTTCTAGAAAAATAATACAGCCTGATAAACAGGGTATGAAACAGCCAACAATCACTTGCCTGTAAAAGGACTACTGGAGTACTAGAAGTCAAAAAAAGGTTCTGTTCTTGCTGCATGGATGCAATATGAGCTGTTATTAACCTGCTCTAAATATCACAAATGAAATAACCACAGCTGCACTGCACAGCAGAGTTCTCCTTGACAGCAAAACAAGGTGATCAACACTCAGAGGGTAAACTTTTGACTTTTTCTTATACTTATCACACTGCTTTCTTTTTAAAAGGTAGAGACTGTCAAAGCACAGCAGGTCACCCATTTCTTTCCCCTCCCTTTGAGTAAGACTGGACAACATACAACTATTTATTCTAAGCATACCTTACTCAAGGTTACCAAGGTCATTGCTAACTAATAGCAAAGAAAAAACACTTACAAAATACAGAAATAAGTCTTGTGGTCAAGAACAAGCAGACCGATAAGGATATGAACTGTAGATAAACTTTTCCTTCTTGTGATGTACAAGAGAGAGAAGTTCTTATTATATGGCAGAGAAAAGCAAAGCCACCTAAATTCTGTTTAAACCTCACTCTACTTTCAGCCTTTAACTTGGATCAATTTCTGAATCCTCTCAGAAGTCTTACTGAGTTACTACTGACTTAGGCCAGTATCCTTCTGCACTCACTGCCAAGAATTATTTCACATAAGCTCCAAGAATACATCCCAATGCAGTGAAGCAATCCAATTCAAAAGACAAGCAAACTCAAGAAAGAGAATTTCAAAGTCCTTAGGGTTAACTCTTTTTAGAAAAGCAATACTTCATTGAAAGTTTATATATCCTCCCACATTTTTCTTTGCTTAAACACTAAGTAAAAAAGGCTGCTTCATTTTTATTAGTAGTAGCTTTCTAACTTTTTTATTTTTCATAGCACTGACTACAAAGTTTGGATTTTCATTCCAATGAAGGAATGCAGAGAAGGAGTTTCCATCTACATTTCTGCTGGGTGGGATGTGATTGTGTTGCAGTATTAGAAATGCTGTTATTACATAAAATACAGTTCTGCAAAAATGAGTATGGTCAGGAACTATGAAAACAAAGCTACCGAAGCTAAACTTTTATATCTGTACTTACTTATAGGTAGTTTATTCAGTGCCTGTTTAAAACTAGAGTATTTCACCGGTAATTTCTGATCACTTTGTTGCGAAGCCTTTAAAGCTTGTTAGCCGGTGGGAAAGCAGTATTGCTTCCTCTGGTGCCTGACCAAAGCGAAAGTCTCGTAACCTCTTTCCCCTCATTTCAGCCACAAGCAACCTCGTAACAGCCACCATAGTTATTTTACACCAATCTTCAAACACAACAGAGCGGTGCCGGTCACAGAAAGCTGGATAGCCAGCACTCCTCTGCAGCGCGGGGCGAAACTTCGCGCTGCCCGCTCGCTGCCCGCAGCAGAATCACAGCCCACCGAGCAGAAAGAGCGGGGCCCACCCCCTGTCCGAAACAGTCTGGTGTTGAACGTACAGAATGGCCCGTGCACCTGCTCGGGCGAGCCGAGGGACACCGCTCCCTCCCCAAACGCCAGGGCTACGAAGCACGGAGCCTCCCTCTGGCACAAGAGGGGCACGGGGACAGGTCCCCGCGGTCACGCCTGCTGCCACGCAAGCCCCGGGTCGCACCCGACCCTCCCCGGGCAACGGGGTACGGCAACAGCCGCCCGAGCCCCGCTGACCGGGCCTGGCCCCGCGGCGGCCTCGGGCTCAGCCCCGCCACGGAGTGGCTCGGGCCGAGCCCCGCTGGGCTCGGGCAGCCGCTGGACGCCCCCGCCATTGCCCGCCGATCCCGCACGCGTCCCGTCAGCGCCCCCGCGGAGCGACTCCTGCGCTGAGAGCCAGGCGGCGAGTGCCCCGGCCACGGCCACAAGCACCGGCGCCGCCCGCTCCCGCGCCGCGCCACCGGGTGTCCCACAGCTCCTTCGCTCTGACGCTATGCCCGCTCCCCACAACCCCACCTGCGCGCCCGAACCGGGCGGTCACCCCCTGCTCACCCCTCCGCTCCGCGCCCAGGCCCCCGCGCCTGTTTACCGCCGCGGCGGCCCCGGCGCAGGCCCGGCCCCGCACCCCACCCCCGCCGCGCTGCCATTGGCTCCTGCGTGCCCCGCCCCGGGCCTCGGCGGAGCCACCGCCCCGGCGTGTGCCGAGCCCGCTCGCCTCGCGCCCGAGCCAATAGCAGCAGGGCTCGCGTGCGGCACCGGCCAATGGCGGGGGGGGGAGGGGCCGCGAGGGCGTGCGCGGCGGCTGCAGGGGGACGTGAGGCCCGTGAGTTCCGTGCGGCGGCGGTGGCGGCCGCGGGGCGGGGGGCGGTGAGGCGTGAGGCGCGTGTGGAGCGGGCGGCGCGCGGTCCCGCCGGCATTGGCCTCCTACGGGCCGCCCTCCCTGCTGGTCGAGGGATCTTGTGACGAGGGGCTCCGGGGCCGCCACCCCGGCTGGCGGGGCGGGGGAGGTCGGTCCCTCGACGGGAAAGGACGCGGGCGGCTCGGGAGGGGGAGCGGGGTGGTTGCTCGGGCCGGCCCCGGGCCCCTGTGCCGAGCAGGCTCCGCGCCAGCCGACGGCGGCGGCTCCGTCTCGTGCCGCCCCGCCTCGTACCGCCCCGCGTCCCGAAAACCTTCGTGCGTGGGAGCCGCCGTGGCTCTGCAGAGCGTCGGCTTGAAATCGCGGTGGGTGCTGCTCACGCACGCGTTGGGAATAAAAGTAGCGTGTCGTTTCCTCCGAGTGCATTCCCGGGTCTCACAGGTGCTGCACGGGGCTGACAGTAACAGCCCTCCCGTCTGTCGGGGTGTTGTGGTTGAGCGCCTGTCTCTGCCGGCAGCTTTCCTGTCTGAAAAATAACAATGCGTTTGTTTTCCACGTGGCTGCATTAGTGCAGAAGTGTATTCCAATGAGGTTTGCAGATTAAATACAGATTAATACAGAGTTATAGTTCTTCTCTAATCGTGGCGGTATAGGAGTGACCAGGAGACAGCCCCAAGCTTTAATTTCAGTGTTGTCAGTTGTTTGCTTTGGGCAACCTTTTCAGCTAACTAGCAGCTTGAATTGAGCTCTTAAATCCACACTGCGGGACCTTGTATCAAAGTTAGTGGGAGCTGCGGGTGCTGTGGATTTGTGAAAAAGAAGACTGGATAAATGGTCTGTTAAAAGCGTGTATCGTGTTTAACTCTGTGCAGCCCGTAGGTGAATATTATTGCCAACCTGCTAGTGCCAAACTTCCCTGCACTCTGTAGAGGGGGATAATTATATCCTTTATCCCCAGCTGCCAATACCAAAGGTTATTTGGCTGGTATTTATGAATACAGAAAACATTGTTCGAATATTACATATATTCCTTCATATTTGTTTTTCTTTTTAAATAAAAAGATATGCTTCCCACCCAAGCCCCGCTCAGCTTTGCAGGTAAGCCATGAGCAGGTCTCTGCTAGGCACTGAAGAGACACCTACAAATAAATTAAACTAAACTCATCACAGAGACATTATCCAAATTGGAATGAAGCCTCAGCCATTACAAGAAAGACTAGATTTGAACTTGAACGAATTTTAAAAAACCCAGTTCCCTGGAGAAGACACATTATTGACTTAACTGATGTACACACAGGCTGTGTGTAGACACAGTATATCTGAAATGGAAAGGCCAAACACGACACTTTCATATTTGAGAATTGTATGGAGACTAGATGTGTTAGATGATGCAAAAACATGGCTGCAATAAGAGAGGAATACAGTTTTGTAAAAAAAGAAACCCTAGTTTTCTAAATTTCAGTACTGACTCTTCCAGAAATACATATGAATTAACTGTTCTATTTGTGGTTAATTCCATACTGTTTTCTCTAAAGAATAGACCATCTTTACCCTCATCTGGAAAGAGATATGCTTCAGATATCTTTTCTATGGATGCACTTTTACCTTCTCCTGTACTGAATTTGGGTGTCAGTTCTAAGTTTCTGTGTAACATCACTTCGCTTGCGTCAGTTCAGCGTTAATTGTGAAATATGTCTTACTCACTGTGCTGAGCACGGAGAACTCATTGGGTTTTACGTGAGCACACTGTCATAGTTTGAGATGTAGGCAGAACAAGTGCAGGATAAAGCTCTTGCCATCTTTCAAAGACAGGCCTGGCTGATTCCCTTTCTTCCCATGTAGTAAACCATCGGGTATTTCTGCCGCTGGTGTTCAGTTTGTATCATGCCTTCTGTTGCTAGCCTGTCTGTAGCCTTAAAAGACCCCTTGAACTTAGGGCAAGGCTAGCTCTTTCTATACTTAGGCTAAAGAACAGAGAAGCGTCTGTTTTCTCACCTGATTTGGAACACAAAGAGGTGGAATTGAAAGCTGAACTGGAGCTGCTGTGAGCACATACTTTATGTCCTTTTTTGTGACTTTTTAGTTCTTGAGGTGAATAAGGGCAGGACACCCAGGACTCACAATCCAGAATCGAGAAGCTGACTTTTGTGGGAATGGCTGCCTAACTGTGTCCACAATCCTAAATAAAATGCAAATGTAAAGCACTTGGAGAATTGTTCAACAGCAGAAGCCATGCAAGACCTCCTTGTAAACTGCAGGAAAATGGTAAAAGAGAAAAAATACTGTAAATATTTGAGATAGGTTTAGTGCTACCAGTTATGAACTTTACAGCCCAGAACCCTGGAAAAAAAAAGAAAGGGCAGAGCTGTACTTTAAAAATAGATCAGGGAGTCACCCTTTTCTTCAGAAAGGCTATCAGGGGTTTATGTAGCAGCCTCATGGTTAGCAATTCCCATGGGCTGTGGGAGGACTTACACTCCACCCTCACATCGGAACCCTAATTGTTATGAATGCTCTCAGCTTGTCCTCTCTCCAGCCTTATTAATATTATTATTGTTATTATTAATAATAATTATTATTCTTTGTTATGCTCAGCGCAATAGGAAAGCTCAGCAAGAAGAAATAAAAATAGAGCACTTCCCCATGCCTTTGAAATCCCAGACAAGTTTACAGTCTGTCCTTGTGCAAACTGTGCCTTCTTCAGAGGCAGGAGATTGTGGATGTGAGTCTGCCCAGGACACTCCAATCTGCTTTTGCATCCTCCACCAAAGCATTGTAGGTAAAACAGTAGTTACACCTGCTTCATCCCTGCTTTGAATCAACTGCCAGAGTTTGTGAAGGAGCTGATCTGCTAAATGTGCTATGCAAACACTTCCCAGAGATTAAGCCCTTCCAGAGGGGAAGTATAGAAAAAAACCCAGCAGACTTTTATATAAAAACTAAACTTTGGCATCCATTCATGCCTTAGCGTCTTACTGTCATGCATGTGACAGCACAGTGAGGCTGTTGCAGGTTAAAAGGTTTTACTTCAGTGTCTACCTCTGATGTAAATGCTGTCCTGTATGCCTGCATTGTTTTGCAGATCTATGCAATGAGGGCCTAAATTTACAGAGCAAGCCAGAGCAGTCCCGTAAAAAAGCAAGTTCCCAGATTTTGACCAGTCTCTTGATTACTTATAAAAACAAGAAGTGAACACTATTAAGAAACTAGCTGCGTTTGGTATTACAGCTGTCATTTGCTTCTTGTTCGATAATGTTATATTCAGTTGAATTTCAACATACTTGCTGCCTTATCCAGAAATGTGAGCATTTCTGGCCATCTTACACCTATGAAGATTGTATAAATCAATCTTCTAATAGATTATATTTCAAGTATGAAATATATTAGATTATAATAATATAAATCACAATACAGATATACCTGCTATAGTGATGTATCTATCCTCATAATGTATCTAATACATAAATACAATAGAAATTATAGAAAATGTAAATTATATATATTATGTAAATGAGCCACACTTCAGCAGAGCCTTCTCTCTACTGATGTTAAAATGGTTTGTTGAAGATTGTTTGATTCTCAAAATACCCTGATTTTGCCAGTCAGAGAGAGGTCAGTACTTTACCCAAGGTCAGTGGGAAAGCTTGATGTAGCAGCTGGAAGTCCTGACTCCATAGCAGATACTTTAGCCATGCCATCATATCTTCACCTCATATTGCCCGTTGATGCTTATATAACGAAAGGCTTAATGATGCAATTCCGTGAGGTGCATAAACAGCTCTGCTTTGGCTCTGGGGCACAAGCAGCAAGAAGGCCACTGGGAAGAGCAAGCCAGGGGCTCTTTGACTGTGACTTCCATCAGGTTTGCAGTCAGCCTTTGCTGTGGGTGGGGTTGCTTTCCTGCTGCTGTTTGCTGTTTTCTGTTTGAGCACCACGCAGCACCTCACTGCTTACTGCATCCAGGGAACACCCAAGAAAAGCTCTCGCAGTTCTGGTGCTGAGTGCTTTGAGGAACCCGGTGAAAGCAGTGTTCTTTGAGGCCTCGTACAAAGTGGGCCGAGTTCCCGGAGAGCAATGGGCCAGAGTGGCTCAACTTCTTCAAAGAAAAAGAGTTAGAGAACCAGAGCCTGAAAGGATCTGTGGGCCCTACGGTCAAAAAGACTCCATTGCAACACAAAATTAGTAGGCAGACAACTAGCCTGCAGAAAAAAAGCAGCTATTGGTCATGTCATTAGGTTGACAGATATCCAGGCTATTCAGAGAACACTCAGATATCTTGTGTAGGACAGGCTCAAGCTGTTTCTCCAACCACAATAGAATATACGTCAGTATTCTCCTGTGTTCACACAACTAACTGCAAAGCAAAAGCTGCTCTGGAAATTTTTCCCTCAGTCCTCCTCCTCCAAGCAACTGCTGCTGCTCAGCTAAGCTAGCTCTTGAGGGATTTTGCCTTGTTTTCACTTGTCTTCTTTAGAGGCCGATTTCTTCAGGGCAGGAGGAATGTCTTATCTGACTACATAGATTTACAGTGTTCTACCAACATATTATAATAGTATAGAGATGATTAACTGGAACAGCTCAAGGAGAAATCACTGGACAGGTGGCTTGGTTTTAGTAGTTAGCTTGTAGGTGTTTCAAAACTTTGGCATGTTTTAGCAATGCTATTTGTACCAAATGTTATTTACATGGCTTTATGACCAAGAATGAGAGCAACAGCCTTGTAAAGAAATTAGATCTCTGACTCAGTCAGTGGTAAATGCACATCCAGTATCATCATAGGATCCAAATGATGATGCCTGGGACTGCTCTCATTCCTCAACTGTGTATTTTCATCCCAAAGTACTCAGGCACTTGTCCTTCCTTTCTCTCTCCCCTAATTGTAAAGGGACAGAGGCAAGGCTCCAATTCAATTAGTCAGTGAGCACTTTATTTTTAGGATTATTTAGTGCTGTCAGAAGGAGCCAGTGTGGCAGTTCTCGAGAAAAATGTTTTCTATCCAGGAGGAAGACATAGTGCAGGGAGTAGGACAGGTATTTCATTTTCCTTCTGGGCACTCAGCGAGCAGCCTTGCTCCGCACAGCTGGAGAGGGCAGGGAATGTCATTAGGGTTGCTGGAGGGGCTAGGAGGAGGTTGGCAGGGATGACCATCAGGTTCCAGGGAGAGCAGGAGAAGACTGTGCTGAAGGGGTACCTTGTTCCCTAGTTGAAAAAAAGAAGGGGGAAGAAGACACCTTCCCTTTGCCACCTAGGTTTTGCCTTGGTGAGAAAGCTGCCTTCACCCGTGTCTCGTGTGTGCTCCTGCTCACACCACTCACCTTGTCACTCAGAGAGGGACTGCTGTGGGTAAAGAAAGGTGAAGGTTGTTGAAGCACAGAGGTGGTTTATTACCTCTCTTGGTCTGTGAGAAAGAGCCTAACACAGGCCTGGGAGGCCAGCATTGGTAGCAAATCTTGAGACTCAAGCATTTCTTGCCTTCTGCTGTTGTCTATCCAGAACAGACTGCAGTGGCTCTGGACAGCATATTTTTGGCTCATGCTGTATGGCTCCAGGGCTCTGACTATACAGGACTGAACTCCAGTAGGAGGTGCTTGCAGGAGAGTACCCACCTGGATTTCTTATCTCTGGGATGTGAGACAGATCACAGTCTCATCATCTTTCACTAGGGTTTGCTGTTGCCCTGTAAGTCACACACCCATGCTCAGCAGGCAGGATAACAGGATTTCTTTCCCACAGTGTTGCAAATATGGTCTTACAAATTGGAAATTTACATATAGGTACATGGATTTTTTTCATCTCTTCAGATTATGAAAGCAAACAAAACTAGGTTTTATTCTCTAGATGGGATGGTAACAAGCCACAACATGCCCAAGCTACAAGCGTGTTCATCACTGACAGAGGATCGCCAGAAAAAATTGCGCAGCACACTATGCATATGCCACACTCGGCTGTGGCTCATGCCACCCGCTGCTCCCTCCAGACTTTCCACATGGGTGCCAAGTGGGTACCAGGTGCTTTGGAAAATTGGAGACAAGCCCGTGGGGGTGGAGTACATTGAAAGAAGGACAAGTGCCAGGTGGAGAAGCTGCAGATAGAAGCATTAAATGGAAGAAAGTAATTCCTGTCCTTGTTTTCAGATAGCACGTCGGACAGTGTAGGACAAGGACAGGCACCTTGCCCCTGCCTCCTTAGCAATTAATGCAATAAAACATTCACAATATCATGATTGCCTGTTCAAATTCTGTTGCACAGCAATGCTTTTTACAGGTATTGAGTGAAGCCAATTTGGGGGAGATAAAATCGAATAGTGTAGCAGTCTGATTAGCAGCTGTGTGCCTCAAGAGTATGGTATTTCTGTTTCTCCCCAGACCTGTTAAACATTACTGAGTCTGTAATACTTCTTTATCTCTGGGCTAGATAGATCAGTTGTTTCTGCTCATTGTAAATTGCTTGTCCTTGCATAGTTTGGCGAGTGCTTTGCCCTCTCCTCTTGCCACTAGATTGATTACAGGTGCCTTAATCCTGCACAGGCATAGCTCAGCTCTTTGTAGCTTCCGGTCAGGATTCACTTTGGACATGATAACTAGCAAAGCCATTCACCCTATGGGTAAACATGGCAAATTGATTCTGGAGCTAGGCAAAGAGCCACAAGGCTGTTGCCTGCATTTAGCCACTCTGAAGAGCCCTTTACAAAGGACAGAAGGGAACAGTTTGCACTGAGTTGTTCTATACGGAAAGGCAGGCTGGAGCCAAAGGATATGAGAGAAACAGGGCTATTTTTGAAGACTTTACTGGAACTAAGAATTAACACTAGTCATCATAGGTTGCTCTGATGGCGAATGGTAAAGTGTGCTGCCAAACTCCACCATTGCCTCCAGCTTTTGGCACAGCATTACCATGTGTCACACAGCTGGCGAGCAGTGAGCCGCCTTGCCCCAGCCTGGAATCATCCCCAAGACAGTGTGTTTTCTTTCACTGCCTTGAGAGGCAATCTTTGTTCTGGCTTCCTGACATCTCGCCTCACTGTTCCAACAGACAGCAAGGTGCCTGTGCACCATCCCCTTGCCTGAAGGTGATTTGCAGATAGTGCTGACCTGCAGCACTGGTTCACTCTCCCACTAACTCCTAGATACTTCCAAGATTTCTAGCCTGGAAGGAGCCCAAGGTGGGGAGCACAAAGATGTCCCTTTCATAAAGCAGTCCCACTAGATACATTATCTAATGGTTAATCTTGGACAGTGACTACCTCAAGCGCCATCCAGTCCACAGACTTCAACAACTGTCGCTTTAGTTTAGCTGGTGGCTTGCTTTCAAAGCATAGGAAACAGGGTTCCTTCTAGGAAGAAGACTGATGTTGTCGCTGTTCTCTGCAGAAGCACTCCAATTTCAAGACAGCACTAAAATTCATGGGCACACGCAATAGTACCAAAGAAGGTGGCCTAACATTTTACATGCTAAGTGCCTTTAGTATTGCTTTATGCCCACTGCTAGCCCTCATTTTCCATCCTGTGTAAGTCTTCAAAGCTATAGCTGCCATGCCATAACAACCCTGGTTTCCTAGACTGACCAGGCTCAGAGCCTCTACAGCCAAACACATTTGCTGGATTTCTATTTCCCGCTAGTTTTCTGCACAACACAGAGTTTGAACTGGCAGCATGATAAGTTGCCTGAAACTATTCAGTGAGTTTGCCTTTTCAGTTCCTAGCTTGCCCACCCAAATCACATAGGAACAGAAATCAGATTTTTTTTTTCCCCCGTATTAAAGAAGAAAGTCAAACAGTTTTCATGCCTCTGGAAGACCAGCAGAATAGTTGGAGAACAAAAATAGCTCAAGTTTGAACTTCCCAGAATACCACAAAGGCCAGATTTTGTAGAGGCTTACAGAGTGGGCATGGTATTTTCTGGCACCATGAAGGGGTTCTGTTAATGCTACTGGCATTTTATTGCTGCTGTGGATAGGTACATCAAAGCTGTGGATAGGTAGCTTTAAAAATAATCCTGAGTACGTACCTTCAGTTCCAGGGATCTTGCTTGCCTTACACCAGTTCTGAAGGAAGACTTGGGTCTTCATAAATAGACGCAGCTCTACCAAGTCAGGGAGAATGGTAATTACTTATATTTAGCTTTGTAAAGATTGAAGATGGCATGGCACAAGTTAAAAGGTTGGATCCGTTTTCCACACTTGCTCTTACACTCTTTACATTGTTCCTAGTCTGCTAAATTGCAATTTAGCTGTGGAGTTACTTGCATTTTATACTGGGGTGAGTAAGGTCTCCCTAAAATGATAGAAACCAATGACAGAGGACAAAATAGGCCTAATGATTCCCTACTCTGCCCCCTTCTGATTCTTCAGACCCTGCAAGGCAAATCAGGAGTGTGAGGCTTCATGCCATTTATTTCTGTACAGACCTAATCCTGAGTTGGCCTTGGGAACTGTCACTTAGTTGAGGCTGCATTTGATAGGACTCCAACGGCTCCCAGTTTTGAAAAACTTCCATTCCAGCTACTTGGCCCCATACCTGTCTCAGGTTTCTCTGTCAAGGAGCTTGGCTAGTCCACTTCAAAGTTTCTATTTATTTATATCATTTTAATATGGAGCCATAAATAGTGCTGAGCAGTGACAGCTCCCAAATTGTGCTCTGGGGCACCTGTCAAACAGAAGTGTCATGTGAAGGAGAAGATAACAGTTCATATTCCCTTAACTCCTTGAGTGCTCAGGGCAAATTAATTTCAAGTGGGAGAAGATGGATGATAGCAAACCTGCAGCAAAGGGAAGATGTGAAAGAAATGAAGGTGACTTATGTGATCATGTTTGATGCTTTGATCTGGTGTGAGCAGATCTTATGTAACCAAGCTTAAACCAAGCATTTATTCTCTTTCCCATTTGTAGAATGGGAACAGCTCACCTCATTTTATCTTACTGGGGGCAGGAGAAGCAAGGATAAATCCAATGAGAGGTTCAACACTGCATTATGGGGCATGTGAACAGTGTGGTAGGATACAGTCTGGCAAAGATACCACATTTCTCCAGGCTGCTTTCTTATAAAACAACTGAGTTCAGCAAATCTAGATAACCCCTGGTCCTCCCAAAGGCACAAACATGATCTAGCCAGACCCTGGATTCCCCAGTGGCAAGAGATGGAATGACAGCAATGTGCTCTTTTTTTCCCCTAGCTTAGCAAGACCTGCTGGGACAGAACAGGAGACCGCAAGTGGGAGGAATAATGACAAAGCAGTAAGTATAACTATTCCTTTCCTTCTCGAAAACACTTAGAAGAAAATCTAATTTATTGATGGCTGGAGGAGCCCCTGACTTACGCTTGGGGCTTGTAGGACTGAAACTTGGGCTGAAAGTTGTTTTTTTTAAAAAGAGTTGATCTAAACAAAATGGAATGTGCAGTGTAATAGCAGCACCTCACCCAGAGCTGCAGTGCTCAACATGGCATTACGCTGAAACCAGCCGGTTTTAAAGTGATTCTGGTACAGTGTGAGCTCACTCTCACTCAAAGCCTCTCCTCCCTCTTCTTGCTGTGTAAAAACTGCAGCTGTGCCAGGTGTGGGGTGCCTGCTTTCTCCTTGCCATGAGGGAGACTCCAGGGCCTTCAGCTCCACTGAAAAACAGGGGGCACACAGCAGAGTACTTTAAAATGGCTGTTCCTTTCTCCATAGAGACTTAGTGCCCTCCCGTGGCTGCTAAGGAGCATTTCTAATGCAGAAATAGGTAATGAGGGACTGAGAGAAACAATAAAGAAGACTAACTATATATTCATTTAAACCAAAATGTAAGTTGAGTCACAAGGAAGAGGAGGGCAAACACAGCATGATTAACTGGCAGTACCTAGGAAGAAAAGAATAAAGCAGAGAGATCTACTGGTTTGGGAGATCTCAAAATACTTTGCTTTGCAAGGACCTTGAGCTATTCTTTGCCAGAGTCCTGTCAGTGAGTACCATTTACTTAAAAGAGAGATGGTCCATCTAACATCATCCAGTTGCCCCATGGAGGAGACTGGTGCAAAAAAGGTATAGGAAAGCAGACCACTGCTCCTTTTCCTAATTGTGGTAGACATGTGCTGTGGCCTTGTATCTACTAACACATGCTGGCCCAGCTTCAGCAGTGTTTATAAAGCTCTTGCTGAGACATCTAATAATGCAAATGTGTCCTTCTCTCTATGCAAACCAAAAGCAGATGACATTTCTAGCAGGGATTCCTTTCTGAGGGACTTCCCTCAAAATCCAGGTTTTATGAATGAGACCTTAAATATCAGATGAGAGCTGTTGTGGAAGTACTGAATGGTTCTGCAAGGAGTGCCCTGTTTTTTGTACTTTATGACTGTGTGCTTCTTGTGCACTCTCTGTGGGCAGAATGCATCTCCAGTCTTTGATGTACAGTAGACACTTCTTAAACAAAACAACCCCAAAGGAATCAAAACCAAAAGCAACAATAAAGTGACAGAAGGAAACACAGCAGTAAGCATAAGCAGCAACTGTGTGGTCAGGTGACAGTGCCAACCTGGTTGCATTGCACATGCTTCTAACAAAGGCAATAAATGCTGCAAGGGGATCACGTATCTCCCTCCAATGAAAAGCCTGGGTTTGCATTAGGCAGGCTTACCACTACATTTTTGTTCATGGACTTAGTTTCAGTTTTACATGTTAGAGAGTGGGGCATGCCCAAGCCACATTTGAGACTAGATGCAACAAGGCACTCATTTTAGACTGAAGAGAAGTGGGTGTGACAGGGATCATGTAGGAAAATGCCAACACATGGCATCTCCTATAGGATTTCAAGTTGTTGAGTGACACCAGCATCCAGATGGGTGTCACCCCAGCCTACCTGACAGCCGTGCTTTTTTGGGGATGCACATCAGTGGGAGAATTTGGATTTCTTCAGGGTGAAAGAGACTTCCGGTTCAGCAGTGTATGCAGCAAATTGAAAACAGAGCATGAACACAGCAGATGGACAAATATTTTGCTCATTCAAGTTGAGAGGTCACTGAGTCAGCATCTCATTTAGTAGCCAACTAGGCAGCAGAGTAAAACCTGTGCTCTCCATTTTCACATCTTAGCCCACGCTGCACAATGTTAATATCACAAACAAAACTTCACTTTATGCACAGGTGAAAATGTCCAATAAGATGAGAAATCACTTATACTGGTTTTGGAACGTGTGTGTGTGTGTATATACACACATACACAGACGGTGAATATATATATTTGTTGAAAATACATAACAAACTTACACAATTAAAATCACCACTCTAGTATATATATGATATACTTCTGTTGTGTACCAGGACAACACATTTTGTTGCACTGATGGAATCTGTTGCTCAGTTACCTTTTAAAGTACAATTTTTATAAGTTATGCAGATTTGCACAGTGGAAGGCCAGACTTGGCAATCACAAATCTGCAGAAAACCACCAGCTCTAATAGTAATCCTTCAATATTTGAAGATACCACCCCCACCCCCCAGTTTCAAGTATCAGCCTCTGCTTTTATAGACATAAATTGTTTCTAACAATATGCTACAACCCTGTTTAGTGAAGCAGGATTTTTCTTCCAGTACATGTAAATATCACACCCTCTCTACACCATGCAATGCAAAAAGTAAAATCATGTTTGCAAGTGATTGTATTCTTACTTGGCCACAGAATTGTTTCAGTTTTAAAGAACAAACAAACAAAACAAACCCCAACAAAACAACAAACAGAAAGAAAAAAAGAGCTCACATAAACCTTAAAAATCAGAGCTCTAGTGATTTATGCTTCCTTTGGAAATAACTATTAGTAATAATTGACTGTTTGCAGTTGTTAATTCCAAACACTGCAAATATAAGAAACGAGGACAGAAAACTAATCAAAGAACAAGAATCACTTACTTGTCCAACCTGAGACACACACAACTCAGGAAAACCCTCATGCACATTTTAGAAAATTGTTTGAATCACCTGTTTGAAGTCCTTTACAAAATATCAAAGTAGATTAGCTTAAATAAGTCTGCTGGAGAAAGCACTGCCTAAAAATGTGTAGTTGAAAGCCTTATCTAAAAAGTTTTCAGAAATGAAATTCTGCATCTCTCAATTATAGTGTATTATTCACAAAACCCTGCATAATGTTACATTTTGGAATGCTGTCAAAGAAAACAGTTTTGTTTGCATAACCTGCTCAAGTAACAAGAAAATAAATCACAGAACTTGGCTATTTCTAGAAAACTGACTCTCAGAGAAGAAATAATATTATTTGAAAAGGTGGAGAAAACGGTAAGGTTCAGTCAGACCTGCATTTTTTACTCAACAAGCACTATGATTTTTAATTTTTTTAATGAACTCACGTGAGGGTGTGTAAATATTCCTATCATTAATGGTGCTTTACATACAGTAATGTAACAGCAGACTAAAGTCTGTATCCCCATATTTTGATACGAATTCTGACAGGGTATTTCCAAAAGAGTTTCTTCAACAGTAAACAGCTATTTTAAAATTTGAAATAAAAAAAAATAATCTTTAAGCACTACTAAAAACTAAGTAAACCAAGTCTCAGTCAATGTAAGAGGACTTCTTCATAAAGGGAAAGTAAAACAGCTTTTGCAGTTGTTACAAGAATGCACAGAAATGGGACCAGAAATGCACAGAAGTTACAGGTCTGATTTACTGGAGTTGTGCAATAATTTCCACTTTATCGTAATTTGAGGACTGTAGTATGGACCCAGGAAAAAAAAAAATGCTGGGAGGAGATGGGAAAAAGTATCCGTTTTCCCGCGCTGAGGATCTGTTGCACCGGAACGTGCAGCCCTGCCTTCAGCAGCTATTTGCTGCAGCGCTGCATGCGCTCAGAACCAGAAGCCTGATGTTTTAAACGTTTCGTCACTGACATCCTGGTTAGATCCATCATGGCTCACTACGACTAACTAAGGTCAGAATAAACAGGCATCTGGGACAATTTCAACAGAAGCTGTGTGCACAGAGGCCAGCTTATGAAGTTCAGCCTCATTTCTCGCATGCTGACAACCGAGTCCAACTCTGCTCTGGGCATGCTAACTGCTATGCTTTTCTAAATAGAAGTCCATGTTTGCATAACACTTCAAAAGTGTTAAGCGTTAGAAATTCTAGAGCACAGCTAAACTTGACTGCAGTTTCAGGGCTAATACAGCTTAGCTTCTAGAAGCACAGATCAGAACCTTCACCTTTCCAGTGTTCCCAGACAGGTTTCTATGCTCACAACAGCCCGTGTAGACATCAGATAACATGAAAATGATGGCCTGACATCAGCAATGATCCAAACCTTTTACTGGAGTCCAAAAGTCCTGTGAAACATCTCAGTTCAACACATAACTACTAGATTTTTAGTACACATCATGTCACAGAGTTACTGTTTTCCTTACAAACCTATGGCACTAGGTGTAAAATTTTATGACTTATTCCAAACAGTGTACCATACTTCACAGCAAAGTTTTAAAAAGAATCCTCAGACTGTCACTTATTCTAAATATACAGCTGGTGGGAGGCCAGGGTGTCCATGAACGGTCGCACAAGGTTGTCTGTCGAGAAGTAGAAGACCAAGCCAAAGGTGATGGAGATGGGAAGGGCAGGCAGTGCTTTCTTAAAAATAGCCAGTAATAAAAGAGTTAAGCATAAACCCTGCCAGAGAGAAGAAAATAAAAAACACAAGAAGATATAGTAAGGAGCCCAGAAATATATCTGTCATCAATAAACTGATATACAAACAATGATACAACTGATACAACTGAGATTGGATGGGGCACTTAGTGACACGGTGTAGTTGACGAGTAGGAGTAGGTGTAGGTGTTGGGTCATAGGTCGGACTCGATCTCAAAGGTCTTTTCCAACCTTATGATACTGTGATACACTAATAATAACAGTACACTGTATAGCAAGTGAAGCCTGTCTGAGCTACCGCTGGCATAAGGCACTGTTCTGGTTTGAGGTAAAGCAGTAATTTTTCTAACTTTTCAGCTAAGCCTCATCAAAGTAAATTAATTTACTGAAAGTTAGCTGCCTGTTTTTCAGACAGTGTTCCTCTCCAGGAATGATAACAGGGGGCAGTGGTATGTGGAAAGGCCATTGCTTATACCTATTCCTACAGAAACCAAGGCCATCCTTGAGCTGGTGGAATGCTGAAAGTGAAAGGGGAGGAAAAGGGTCACACCTGCAGGGAGGGGCAGATAGGACAGGTGACCTCAAACTGAACAGCAGAGTGTTCCATTCCATTTACATCATACTTGGTTTAAAACTGAGTGATCATGAGGGTCACCGGTTCTTTGATGGAGGATGTCCAGTGAGGACCCTGACTGTCTTAACAGTACCGTAAAAGAAATGGAACGGGGCATCTAGCCTCATGGAGAGACCAGACAGAGCATTCCCCTCAGCAAAGAGATCCTACGCTGGATCCCAGGGTATGCAGCTAGGTGATGTTTCTCTGACCTGTGAGGTAGGAAAGCTACATTCACCACACTTTATTTTAGCCCATTTCTAGTTCTCATGCTTTTGAAGATCTCATGATCTTCACAAGTGAAAGTCACTGTGTTTTACTGTCCTTGGGGTCTAAGTAGGGAAATGGAGGCCCAAGAAGGACGGAATAATTAATTTTCTTCTACCTATAGAACTCCTGTTGTTGCCCTTCTGGTTAGTTTCCACGAGGATGCTGGTATGAACAGCAAATTCCTAGTTCTTATTTTCTACCTTGGTGAGAGCTTATCAGTGTGTGGTCATTAGACCTGGCAGGACCAAGTCCTTTAACAGTTACATTATGATCATCTTCTGCTTTTACTGATAATTTCCATGGATTTTTAACTGTCCTTCCTTCCTGTTTTTTTCCAGTGTGAACGCAAGAACAAGATAGATCTTCATCTTGTTATTTAGCTAATTTCCCTTAGAAAAAGGGAGCTAACCTTTTCAGCTAAGCTTGCTAATCAATGTGGAGTTCATAATATCAACTCTTGTGGCTGACAGAAGTCCCCAATCTTTAACACTGATGCAAACACACTAACAGTTCAGCTGTAACTGTTCTCCCTGGGGCTGTTTTACCCCACCATCTCTACACTGGGCTCTGCTGTGAGGTATCCTCCCTCCCAGCCTGTATCACTCAGCTTCTCCCAGTGACTGTTTAAAGCCTGTCTTTATAGATAGAGCGCTTGGCTGGGAAATCCACTATTGGTTTCTCCTATATATCCGGCAGGTTACCTGCACAGATTTAGCAGTGCTCAGCTGCTTGTAGTTCTGGCAACACCGCTGTGCTAAACTGGCTGTAATGGAGTTTTTAAAAGCTTGCTCACTTACTATGAGAATGGCTACAAAGCAGGCCAGTGTAGTATTCCAGTCTCCACTAGCTGTGGCAGCTGCTTTCCCAACAAGCACACTGTAAAATATGAAGTCTCCAAGGCCCAGCTTCACACCCCCTGAAAGAAGTGGAAAAAAGAAAACAAGTGTTACTTCCGCGCCTCCTGTTCAGCTTCCTCCTGAAGAAGTTCTTGTCCCCTAGGGAGCAGGTTCCTCCTTAAAAATCGTCCACGTAGCCAAAAGAAGTCACTGGAAACACAATATCCAGATACTGCAGCAGCAAGAAGTAACAGAAAGTCAGACTCAAGATCTTAGTTGCCCAACAAGTCACAACTCTTCAAATTAACTGTTATTGGGCCAAAGTGGGTAATAGATTGTTAACCACATGACTGTAACTACACTGAAAACAAGGTATGAAGCTTCCCTTACTTTCCTCCTCCTCGAAAGTAGTGATGGGGCCAGTTGATACAGGATTCCTCGTCTCTGACATCTGAGAGTCTGCATGTGAAGGACTCCTGTGGTTCCCTCTCTCATCCTCAGCTTGGTTCCACAAAAATAGGCCAAGAAGAGCAGAAAAAAAAGAAACACAAGAAGTAGCTACATTTATAACTTGTTTTAATGCCTGAAATCTACATTTTGTCAAGCTTCTCTGGAATGGGAAAGCCCGTTGTTTCTTGGAGGTGTGATCATCAGGACCAGTTCAAGCAGAGACACTTAGTGGCTTTGAGGAAAACATGCACATTATTATCTGAAACAGGCAGAAGCATACGTGTTCACAGCTTCTTTGGCAGCTGCCCAGCAGTTCAATGGCTTTAACAAGTAAGTACATACGCAGAGCTAAGCATTGTTCTGCACAGGCTAGAATGACAAGTAGAACCAAGGAAATTTAATATGCACTCCCATATTGTTATATTTTTGGGGTGGAGGTGTTCAGGTATTCTTTAACTGGTAGTATGACAAAAATGTAAGAGGACTGCCATTTATGAGAGAAGTTCTGCCTTGAATCACATTGACACTGGGGTTAAGTGTTCACATGTAGTAAGGGGACAGATTTCCTTGTTCACAGATGTAATTTTTTTTATCCTGTTAAACACAGAATTGTTCAGATTGGAAAAGACCTTTAAGACCATCAAGTTCAACTTAAACCTAACACTGCCAAGCCCACCACTAAACAATGTCCCTCCCTAAGCACCACATTTACAGGTCTTTTAAATACCTCCGGGGATGGTGACTCAACTACTTCCCTGGGCAGCCTGTTTCAGTGCTTGACAACCCTTTCCGAGAAATAATTCTTCCTAGTACCTAGTCTAAACCTCCTCTGGTGTAACTGGAGGCCATTTCCTCTCACCCTATTGCTTGTACCGGAGAGAAGAGACTAACACCTGCCCTAGCATACATTTGTACATGAAAAGGTAGTCATCTCAGGACTAGGTGGGAAGTCCTCCCAACTCCACAAGTCAGATTTTATTCAATCACCTTCAAAACTGCAGTTTAACTTGCATTTCGAGAAGATAAAAGCAAAGGCGCAAAAATTACCACAGCAGCTAAATGTAAACTTGGAAAACATCAGCTACTCTTGGGTAACTGCCCAAATACAAGCCTTTACCCGAAGGCAAATGTAAAGTTATTCATTTTCTTTGGAAAGGTAAGCCATATTGCACTTCCAGCTAGGTTAAAGCATGTCGGTTCCATGGCAGTGGCCTGAATGCAACACCCTGCAATGCACTTAAGCTCACCAGCTTGTTGGTATTATATTTATGAGCCTATGCTGTAGTTTAGCATCCTCAGCTAGTAAAAACAAAAACGACCACTAGCCTACTTTCAGCTTTAACTGCAGTACATCTGAAGATGTGTCTTGGACAACACTTTTGTTTGGTTTTTTATTTGGTTGGTTTGTTTGGCTTGTAAATAAAGGCATCCTCAGTACTGGAGCTTACTACATCATCTGGTCATCTTCGCTGGCCATCCTTACAGCAGGTTTCAGAAAATCACCAGTTCTGTAGCTAATGTAACAACACTGAAAAAAAGGCACCGGTCAGGATTCAGGGGCTTACATATACTTGCATTCTCAAGCACATACATTATTTCCATGGGACAGTGCTCTGTATAGAAGAGTGACATGCAAGCAAACCTGCATCCCATGTCTGATGACTTGGTCTTCTTGCTGCTGTGTCTGGCTTTGTCATTCCAACTGTCCATATCATAGCAGCTAGAAGAAAGAGAAAGTAATCAGCTACCAAAAAAAAATACGGTCACTGTAGCTCTGAGGAGGAAGTATTTAGCTGTCCCTAAAAATATAAACCCTTGCCTCGGTAAATGCTTTTAAAATAGCCACTCTTAGTTGGTTTCCCTAGACACTTAAAAGGCAAGGTAAGAGAAAATTAAAGAGTGCATCCATTCAGTTTTTAAGAAATTCCCAGAGCACAAATAGCTAATAGTCAGTATTGTTTTCTCCATAGGCTAAAGAAAGCGAAAATTCACAACAAACTCATCTTTGTTTCCTTCCTGGTTTCTGGCTCTTCTCTTAAAAAGGAAAAAAACCAAACAAACAGAGGCTAACTCTACACCCCTTAGGCCTCAAGTTCTGCTAAAGGTAAAGCACACAAGCAAGGGATATGCAGGAATTGCCAGAGTGCTAGTGTTTTCTCCCCCCGTTTGTTCTGGTTCTTTCCTGTCAAAATATCGGTTCCAAGAACAACTGAAGGATGTTCGGGTGTTTATTCTTAAGATGGATCCCTAAATTAAAAAGTAATACAAATCACTCTAAATCAGTGGAAGAGAACTCAAATCAGCTGTTTATTGAAGTGTGCATGAGTCTTCCTGTAAAGCTAAAAATTAAGCATAATAAAAATTATTAGCATAAAAGCTAAATTAAGCATAATAAGCCAAGGCAAACACAGTGCCTGCTTTTTCACAGCTCAGCCAAGGTGATATTTTTGCATCTAGAGGGAGCCACAGAATGTGGTCTTACGATGGAGACACTGATGTTCTGCACAAGAACTTTTTATTCAGTATTTATCATTTGTTGAATTGCATTTTCAGTTAAAGAAACTCATGTTTGCTAACTAAAACATGCGAGAAACTTGCATCTAGATTTTCTCTAGTCAGTATAACAGAATCTCCAGTAAAAGGGAGGTCATCTGGGGCCAACAGAAGCTCTGCTTTGAACATATAAAATTAAGTATTTGTAAAAAAAAAAAAAAAAAAAAAAAAGATCAGGCATCCTCAACTTAGCACCCAACATTTAGAAATACTGATTAATGTTACAAGCGATGTAATGAAAAAGTCACTGACATCCATGAAACACTTGAATCCAGCTCCCGTGAGTGTTGAGTTGCTTGCTTTTCGACTATCTTAATCTTAAGCACATATATACCTTTATGGATAAGGGGACCAGACACCATTGTAGTTAAATGGCCCAAGAAAGCCAGAGAAGAGACATCTGATTTTGGTTGCAGAGCAATACTTGAGTAGAGCCCTTTACAAAGCAAGCAGCCACACAATGAACAATAAAGCAATTACATTCTAAGCACTGCCATCCATACAGTGCACAAAGCAAGCGGGACTACAGGAAGAAAGGAACCTCATCACATGTTTAAAGTGTCTGTAAAGCTTATGCAAAGGAATACGTGTACTGAGTGAGCATCATCTAATCACATAGCTTTGCAAACTCTACTCTGCATCTAACAGGGTTTTGCATGCAAGAACAAAGGTGCATGTTCTGCACTGCATTAACGAAAGAATAAATCTACTTTTGATCATTTCAGCTTCACAAGGCTCCCTTTGGCTAATTTTGGCCCCATTGTAACTGATAAGCAAGGCCTTCTAGAAATGGTCTGTTCCAGAACATAAATAGCACCAGTCTTAGGGCAAGGGAGTAACTAAAATACTCCTCTTTGGTTTGACACAGAAATAAACTGGAATTTTAATTTGGTCAAAAACATTAACATTCTAATCTTACTTACAGGAATATATTAATGCAGGAAAAATGGGCTCATTTCTCTCCTGTGCAGTTTCTACCAGCATTCTGAGTGGCCCCCTGGGACAGAGAACAGCCATCAGATCTGCAAAAAGAAAAGACGGACAATCTCATCCTTAACTATTATGCATATTTTACATTCTTTACCTTTAAAAAGCTATTCTCCCCCCAAAATTACATCTATCAATATTAACTGGATGATTTCCTGAATGGCAGTTCCTCCCAGTTGTTCTAGCTGTTCTAGTCCATGAACATGTTGTTCACTTAAAATACTATCCCCACAGTTTAATGTAATAATGAGAGTTTTCATTGTGCTAATCCCATAAAAAGCCTCTTGAAAATAGCGTAGCATTTCTTTGAAAGTAGATGGCAGCCTTACATAAAGGTGTTACATTTAATTAGAGGATTTGGGATACTTTGTTCACATTCCACAATCCATTGCAATGTGCAGCGACCCTGTGTTTCACATGAATGAAGGCCTTATGTCCAGGCCCTCTCTCTTCCTGGAGCTCCTTACCAGTCTAAATGTTACCTCCTGGTTACCTCTTGTTCTGCAAGTTCTGTTGAAACTTCTAACTCATACCAAAATCCATGATCTCTTGATAACCATAAACAAAACCTGCAAGACTATCAGGTTGCTACTGATAAAAATCCAGCCACTCCTACCATAGTCAGATATGGCTCAGTACTTCCCTGGCTTGGTGCTCCAGTTTAAAAGACATGGTAGGAGTACAGTACCTACGTGAACAAGTTAGCAAGAGACAAACCACAGTCAACTTAATTGCCCAGTCTTCCTCTTTCTAAAGCTGTTAGCATCATAAAGATTTTTCTGAATGGCATAGAGAGTCCTGAGATTGCCTCAGAGTAACCTCTGGGAGCCACACCTTGAGAGTCACAACCCAGGCTTACCATAGATGGAGATTGCACCCAGAATCACCCATGCTGACCACTCAGGTAGATATTTAATGAAAACCAGTGCCATCAGAGCACTAATCATAATGAGATATGCTTGCTGGAGCTGCAAGGGACCCTTCCAGTGTATGCAAATCATTCCAACAGCTCCAAAATTCCAGATGACTAGGAACAGAGTGGGGTAATCCATGGCCACATTGTAGGTCTTCAATACTTCACTGGAATACAAGAAGAAAATTTAGTTAAGCAATAAAATCAACAGACACACAAAGCATCCTGTTAGCTGTAGTTAACCAAACAAGCCTCCTATGACACCAGAAGGAAGCAGGATAGAAGCAGCTCTCATCTAGAAAGAGAAACCTGCCTTCTGGCCAATTGCTGCTCTTGGCTCTCTGTTCCACCTGCAGAAGATGGATGTGCTGTTTGTGCAGACAAGCACCACGCTGCCTTAGTCCTGAGACCAACGGCGATTCCAAAGGGTTGAGCAGGCAGGATTTCAGGACTTAACTGAACATGGGCCTGTGGCTACATAACTGCTTTGCTGCAAACAATCACACCAAATGCATGATGCTCACTGGTAAAGAAAAACAGAAAACTTTGAAGTGTCACCAGCAGTTTAGAAGTTTGTTTCCCTCTGAGCTGAGAGCTAAGGGAATCGGCTTGAAGTGATCTAGTCTGAGAAAAAGGCAAGGCAAATCAGAGAACCAACTCAGCACATAAAGTTCCTTTCCACCTACTTCTCAACGTATAATTCAGGGCCCCTCTACCACAAGATTCAGCCAGTTCATTTCATACTTACACTTCCCACGGATATCTGTAGAGTAGGTACTGTACTGTAAAATCAGGCATTGCCTTATAAAGGCCTAATTTTCCATTTTTTAAAAAAGGAAGCTATCATTCTAAGGCTTTTAAAACCTCCATTTGGAGAAGGGGAGACATTCCTTTCCTTGTTCAACTTGGGGATTTTCTGCAAAGAGGTGAAGGAGCCCTGAACTGCCAGGCTACCTGCACCACTCCCACTTACCCGAGATATATGTAGGTAAAGAGGAAGAGCAGCATCAAAGAGGACAGGATCAGCCAGCCATGGATGAACTATCAAGGGCAAGAAAAGACAGTGATTAAAGGGGCTGTTCCCCCTTGTCCAGGCTGCAGTGCTGGATCCACTATTGACAGAGCTGACTCTTGTCCAACAGTCTCCTTCATTCCTCCAGCAGTTTCCAAAGACCCTGCCTTCCCCACTGCTGGCAAGGGAGGAGGACAGCCAGTCGCTCCCAGTTTTCCCAAACTCTTACATTTTATATTCTGTCCCTCAGTGTTGGGTTTTATTGGTTTAGGATTTTAGTCTCTTTCTTATCCATTTCCTAGCTTAGTCAGGTAAATGCATTCTCTCTGCTAGGTGAGGAGGAGGAGAGGTTTGTCCAAAGCTGTACAGTAAATCCGTGTCAGGCCAAGTTTAAAAAGCAGAAATGGCCAGTGCTCAAATGCTAAGCTGTTACCACATATATCAACTGCCTCGGCACCACAAAACCTGAATATGCCTTTCCCTCCAAGCCTTGTCCCTTTCCACCAGAGCCTCCACAGGCAGGAAGAATTCCCAGAAAGCTTGTCTGAAACTTCTTAACAGAAGGCATTTGCAGTAAATGGTACAACTTAGTCCATAAGTACAAACTGCAAAACTTTTTGATCAGAGAGGACTCAGACCTGGCAAACACAAAGTAGCAGGCCTCATTTTTAAGAGGTCACCATTAATGACAAAATAACAGCAAAGCATACTCGAGAGCACAGCATCACCACAGTGGAAAAACGCTTCTGTGCAGTATGATTCTTGCTACAATGTGGACTAGCCAGTGTAGTGCCTGTATTTCTCACTGACACACAAGCTTATGCGTGAACTTAAGTTCACAGTATACAGGTGGGAAAGGCTCTGGCATGAACACGTTACCTTGTAGCAGCGATATTTATAGAGCAGAACTAGGAACACAGTCATTACAACAATGACGCTGATCATTATGATGGTGTTCAACACTGAGTTCAAAAGACGTTGGCCCACAGATGGTGTATCCTCACTGAAAGGGGTGTAGATCCTGCAGTATAAAGCAAAAGCCGTATAAAGTACATATATTGTCTTATAACTACCCCAAGATAAAACCAAACCTCTCTGTGTGTGGGAAAGAAAGGGAGGTATGACTGCCAACCACAGCAAACATGAGATGTACATCTGAAGGGGCTGCCCTCCAGTTAATTATAAACTAAAGATTAGTGGTCTCCATCAAAAGCATATATGTACAGAGAAGCTGTGGCTGGCAGAGACTTCAAAATTTATACTTTCAGTCTTTTTGCTAAGTTTAGTAGCTACTCTCCAGGCCACAAATTTTCATTGCATGCTCTGGACCCTCTCCATGATAAATATAAGGATACATCCCAGGCACTGTCCTGAAAGGGGAGAACTCTTTCTTTCCACACTTGGTAGAAGTCTTGTACTCTTATCTTTTCTGCACCCCCTTCCCCCATTTTGTTTCCTTTGATTCAGTTCTAGGGACCAGACTCCTGGTTTCTCCACCTACCCTGGCTAGTGCAGTTAGAGCCTCAGGAATGCCCTCAAGCACAATCAGCAAGAGCTGCATGGAATTATGTTTCCACACGATGAGTTTTAAGGAACCAGAAATATCATCAGGAAATGAGACACTCATCCAGATGAACATGCTATTCCCTGATTACTGCCAGCTAGCAAGCAAACAGAGTAGGAGTTCAGCCTGGGCCTTTTATACTGTAGTACAAAACAACTTCGTTATTATGCTGCTCATAGCCCTCACTTAAGATGCCCTAATGATGGTGCTAATTAATCAGTATAATCACAGTATCACAGTATCGTAAGGTTGGAAAAGACCTTTGAGATAATCCAGTCCAACCTATGACCCAACACCTACACCTACTCCTACTTGTCAACTACACCATGTCACTAAGTGCCTCATCCAGTTTCTCTTTGAACACGTCCAGGGATGGTGACTTGACCACCTCCCTAGGCAGCGCATTCCAATGAACAATTACCCTCTCAGTGAAGAATTTCTTCCTAATGTCAATCCTAAACCTCCCCTGGCGAAGCTTGAGACCATGTCCTCTCGTTCTGTCACTGGTCGCCTGAGAGAAGAGTCCAACTCCTGCCACACTACAACCTCCCTTAAGGTAGTTGTAGAGAGCAATAAGGTCTCCCCTGAGCCTCCTCTTCTCCAGGCTAAACAACCCCAGCTCTCTCAGTTGCTCCTCATAGGGCTTGTGCTCCAGCCCCTTCACCATCCTCGTCACTCTCCTCTGGACACACTCCAGCATCTCAACATCCTTCTTAAACTGAGGGGTCCAGAACTGGACACAGTACTCAAGGTGCGACCTGACCAGTGCCGAGTATAAGGGGATGATGAACCTCTCTAGTCCTGCTGGCCACACTGTTCCTGATGCAGGCCAAGATACCACTGGCCTTCTTTGCCACTTGAGAATAATGCAGGTATGGAGAAACTTACACAGGTGAACGTAGCATTCTTTAGTAAGATTTTTGTATGTGTGCACAGCCACCTTTTAGCTGTGTAAAGGTTCTCCCAACCTGCCAAGGAAGCACCCTGTGCACACAGATGTGCAGGCATGCAACATATGTGTAAAGCTAGGGTATCCCAGGTACTCAGAGGCTGTTTTGAAGACCCCACTTACAGCTGCCCGTTTTTCTCCGTATAGAAGCGCACTGACTTTATGGTGGCGACGACAACAATCATACAAAGAGTGACAGGCACAAAGAGCATGATTACATGCTTTGCTCCGTATTTCAGAGTAAGTTCCTCCTCTTCGTTTTCCAAGGTGCTTTCTCTCACTGGAACACCCAAGTCAGACAAGTCCCCATCAGCAATATTGTTAGGGCTACGGCTGCTAGCTGTTCGCCTCTTCTGAAACAAAATATTAATAAGACACATATTTTCTTTGTGTTCAAAGCTTCATTCCATCATATTTCAACTTGTTCCTAATAGGAAGGTACCAATTGAGCAATACAATTAGAAATTACACTACAAACAGGCTGCAACGGACTTTTAAAACCAAAACCATGAATATCTAAGGGCCTCTTCAAGTGCAACTATGCAGACGGACACATGCACATGAAGGGCAAGGTGCACAGAACTGAGGCAGAAATATCATTTGAGATGGCCTAAGCTTGATCAGTTCCTCCTCCCAAGTGTTTGCTTTACCCTGCTGCTTTGCTGGCAGCAGAACTAGATTCTGTCCAAACATTTGCTGCATTTGACCAGAACAGACAAAGGGTTGCTGGTAAAACAAGAAGGCTGAAAAGGATCTCCTGCAAGAGTCATATGTGCTTCAAGTCCTGATTAAAAGCCTGTATCTATACCAAAAGCAGGGAAAAGGGAGGAGTATATATAGAAATAAAAGGGGGAGAAAATCACAGCTGCTAGCTGAGAGAATGATGCCAGAGAACCAACACTGGCCAAAGCCAACCTAGAATCCAGTCTGCTGAAAGAGGCAGAGGGGTAGCAGGACTACATCTATCATCATACTCCATTTCTTCACTCCCCGGGAAGGACGCATACCTACCCTATGTGCCTGGACTTCTGCTTCTGAGGCTTGCAGGCCATTCTGGTAGGAGGGTACCGGAGGACTCTCTGCAGACATCAAGGATGTTCTCTCATTGCAGGGCTCCTCCTCACTATCCGAGTTGTTCATGAATGTGATCATCGTTGCTTTCCCAGGGAACACGCAGGAGGGACAGGGCCAAGAACTACTCAAAGGCTAAGGGGACAAGCACAGCAGAAGGAATGAGAAACAGTGAACACCGTCGTGCAAACAACTGGAAGTCTGAAAAAGAGACACAAGTTCAGCAGAGAGGCGACAACATGCTAGTGACTCCATCTCCTTCCAAGAGCTGATTGAGCCTGTTGTCACCCCAGGCATAACAATCCATTCAGTTAAAGTCATAGTGACATTTTTCAGTCAGACAGAACAACAAAATACAGCACTGAAGCAATTTAATACTTTTTCTTTGCCACAGCTTTCACAGCTGCTGCCTCTAATTTCCCTCTCCCATTAGTATACCTTGACTTTCACAAAGATTTCTCAGTGCTTAGTGTTTGTTTTGCGAGGGCCAAACAAAGCTTCACGTCAAATGTTGGCTGTGTGCTAGAAAGCTAAGAGAGCTCAGCTCTTACCCAACACTCCCACAAGCATCAACAGGTAGCAGAAGTTTCTTAGTAACCTGGAGCTTTGGCGTTACATAAGCCACTAACCAGGAGTTACATGCTGTCTTCCCTGTCACAACTGTTCATTAACCAGACATATTTCATAATTAGTTCTTCTCTTTGCCCAAGGACAAGTAGAGGTTTGTGTAGAAAGGGAAAGTGCTGTCTCTTTTTTATTCTCCCTTATGTTGCCTTGTCATTAAAAGCAAAACCACTTGGCTGGGCAACAACTTGGAGGATAAAACCAGGGGCTGGAAACGTCTGGCCTTTTACCACCTGCTTCTATTCATAAAAACAAGGAAAGCAGTGGGACAGTGCAGAGAGGAAATGAATAGCTCTTCTTTCTAGATGCCAGAGAGAAGATGTGTGTGACACTAGATAGGATTTTAGGAAGCTCTAAAGGCAGGTGATAAGAAAATTGCTTTTAGCCCTTATTAAGTCAAGCAAAACAAAGCAACTGAAGTAAATAAGGATAATTTGATCACCATCTGATTCTAAGTCACCTGTCCATAAGCAAAACTAGACCTCTAATGCACTGTAAAGCTGAATTATCTACAAAAACACGCCTGTGCCTCTGCAGTATTTTACCCAAATATTTTGCAAGAAAAAGCCTGTGTCTCAGGAAATACATCCATCTCAGAAGAGGAAGCTGAAGCAGCCATGTGACTTGGACACAGTCATTTAAATCTGAATCATTCATTCACAGTCCAATCAGTACACTATGCTGTTGACCAGCCAGCTTGAGAGGCCAGAGTGGATACTTCAAAGATGTGCCAGATATTCCTGCTTCTCACTAAAGAAATTGAAATTCACTTTGGAGGAAGGAAAGAGGGAGGAGTGGGAGATTCCCCTTTCTTTCATAACCTCCTCAATGCATCTGGCACCTTCAAGAAATTTTAGAATGTTAACTCAATCTGCCCAAGTGAAACATTTGTCAGACACCTGCTCCTCCCCTGCCTTCTCTTCCAAGCTCTTTCATATCATTTTGTTCCTCTTTTAGCGATAAAAGTGTTACAGTTATAGGAAACAAATGCAGGAGCAACTGTCAAGCCAGGCCTGTCAGCTTCGCAGTAATACAGTGCTCTTACTGGGTGAGCTGCCTAACACCTGCATTTGTATCCTTATTTCTTACAGAGCCCAAAATCTCCACTCCAGGTGCTTAACACACTCTTCTGACTGAGCATGTGAGCATTCACAATTTACAGTTGAGAGTCTAGATTCTGGTTCAGTTATAGGATTTAGGCCTTTAAAGAAGTCGATACACAGTCATTCAGTCATGACATATTTCTGGATCTGTGAACAGGTTAAGTTATACATGCCATGGGATCTGTGATCTGGGGAATTTAAATAACTTTCAAAACCTTCTGTCTATGTCAGAGACGAGGGGAGAAAAAATATTTACTTTATGATAATTTGGGATCAATATTTAGCTTTCAACAACCCAATGAAAATATTAAAGAATTTTTTTCTCTCAGTGTTTAAGAAAGTGCAACACAATTTTTGCTACGTGAGCAGAGTAATTCTCCAGAGGATTCAGAAGGGACAGCCAATTAGCTTACTTTCAATACCCTTCTTGTGCCCACTGGAGGACTTAAACCAATAGCAAAACCACAGTACTAATTACTAGCCTCCACGATTACATGGGAAAAGAACCTCATGTTGTAACACAGCTGTTTTTAAGCTGATCTGCTCTTCTCCCTTAACAAGGATACAGACAAACACAAAGACACAACAATACTTCTGGTTGGCAGGCAGACTCACACCTGAACACAGCTTTACTGTCCCTGGTTTACAAGGCTTTGGTTTCAGTGAGGGCTGACACAAACAGACCCCAGCATATCCAGATTTTACAAGAACTCCTGTGGCAACCAAAATCCTTAGATGCTGTACTCATAGCTGCCTTAAACTGACCTAAATACATGGTTCTGCCAAAGGGGTAGTCCCACCACCCTGTCTTTCTGATGCCAACACCAGGTGTTTATCACCTGTCTAGCTCTTTTGAAAAGACAATGGGCACATCTTTTACTTTGCTTTCACAGAGCCAGGTTCCAACAGGACCACCTCCAAGCCCCAGTGCCAGTGCCCACAAGAGGGAAAGGGACTGCTGGGCCATTACCCCTGCAGTAGGGTCAAACCTTCTGCTCACTCCCCAACAAAAAGCTCAGGTCCGCAACACCTAAGACAGCATAGCTCTTAGCCAAGCAGGGGTCTTCGACGTGATTTTTAGAGGCAAGGAATGCTGGCCCTCCCCCTCTGCCCTACCATGGACCCTGCAGGGAGTTTGTTTGATGCCACTACTTTTTCATCAGAGCTGGCACCAAGGCTGTCCTGGCTGGCAGAGAGAGCTTTGGTTTAAGCAGTCTGTCCTTCAGCAGACAAGGACCAGCCTAGTCACTCACATCCAATACACCCAGCATGACAGAACCCTTTGGGCTAAGCAGAGAAAAATGCTTCTGCCCTGGGGGCTTGCTGGGCAAACAAAGAGAGCCACAGAGCACCAGACAACCAAGAAAGGGGTGTTATAACGCCACACTGTTTTCCAGTATCATTCCACCATATAAACTAAGGGAAAGGGCCTTGAAGAGACACTTTCTGCCTCCCAAGAATCCTGGATACCCTACGATGTAAAGCACAGGAACCTTCTGTCCTACTCATGCGCACAACACCAAATATATCAGTGCATACTGACTGTGTTTTCCAATGCTGAGCTGAAAAGGCAGGCCAGTTCAGGAAAGGAAAGCACGGAGGGCCAAGACAAGCACGCTTCCTTTCTGACTATAACAACAGGATGAGCTTTGGGGTGTGGTGGTGAGGGAATGCAAGCTGTATCTGTTTTCAGAAAGCTATTGACCATAGTCTACCAAACGGTCTACAGTAAACAAAGGAGACAAACAACACGTGCCAGACCATCATCAAAATGACCCAGCAGGTTGCAGGGTATCTGGCATCCTCTGTGGATGGATTCAAACCATTAGGTCTCATTCAAAAATCACACCAAGAGCCAAAAGACCAAACTCTCAAAACCGTATAACAAAAATGAAAGATGACAAAAATTAGGCCAGTACTTTTTATAATGGAGCAGCTGAGGTGGGAATACAATGACTTCTGCTTTACAGCAATCTTGTGAAGCCTGCAGGAGGGCAGGAATCTCCATTTCTCTCTGTCCAGATGTCCTTCATGCAGGGGACCTCTTTCCTCAACTGCGATAAATCAGCTTTGTGGATTTTGGTGAAACTGGGCCAGTTCACACTAACATAAGATCTACCCTTGGTCTGCCTTTTTGTTTGCAGCATCACTGTGCTGCAAACAAACCTAAATCCTTTGCTTTGCATTTCATCCATCACAAATAATACTATTACAATATGCAGCACAGAACAGCTGCTATAGGCTGGCAGAATACTTAATCCACTTGAGAGTCAAATTCCTGCTTATGTGTATTGTTCTCTTTGATGGCAATTAGAAGAAGGGAATCAGTCTTCCTTTGCTATATTTAAGCCAAGAGAAAAGCTTTGGGCTGACACTGACAGCCTGATGGTCTCCTGAGTTTCAGCTGTAACAATCACTTCTGTTTCTAAATAAGAAGACAAGGACAAAACTTAAGGAAATTCTATGTGGGGCCAAAAAGATTTCCAGGTTCTTGCCAGCGACGCCAAAAAAAAATTTTAGCATGCTGCTAAAATTACAGGGGACTTGGAAAGCACCAATCTCAACAGCTAAAAGAGAACTGCCAAACGCTATTCACTTTCAGTCTCAGAAAACAAAAGTATTAAAACATGAGCTACTATGGGAAATGGTAAAGATCTCTAGCCTTTTCTCCATTTAGCATAGTGGAACTAGCACTGCTTTCTCGTCCCTGCAACAAAGCCCCAAAGGGTTATTTTGCTGCCAGAGCTGAAATCGGAGCCCCCACAGGTGTCAGAAGGTTTATGGTGCCAGCATTAAGCCCAAATACTCTAGCAGTCAGCTTCCCATCACAACATGAAGGCGGGACAGCCCTGCAGACGCCCGCACGGCCTGTAAGCTGGCTCCGACTTCGCACGCCCGAGCAGCTGCTCGCGTTGGCCCCGATACTGCTGGGGGCACCTGAGCCGACAGGTGCTGGAGGTGACACACCACGAGCACCCGAGGACCCCTGCACCAGGGCTGGGCTCCCTGGGGCACCGAGAGCAGTCATGCCAGCCACGGGGGCGCGAAGGCACGGGTGCCCCTGCTCCCCCGCACTGGCGGGCGGCGCTGTCGCGGGCTGGGCCGGCCTCAGTGCCCGCCCGAGGCTCGGCCGGGACCAGCGGCCGCCAGAGGCACAGCCAGGCACCTCCAAGGCAGCGAAAGAGCGAACCACAGCCGCCCTTGCCGGCCAGTCCGAGGCTGCCGGGGCCCACGGGGCGCCGTGGCGCCCTCGCGGGTGTTGTGCCCGAGGAGGCTCGGCCCAGGGCACACAGACCCTCCTGCACAAACACGCGCACCCAGAAATACACGCTTCATGCACCCGTATAAACACACACGCACAAGATCCACGCAGAGGTTCCGGCACACGGTTCCGGACCTCCTTCCCGCGCCCCCCCCACCTCGCCTCTGCGCCGGGCGCGGCGCGAGCGGTCTCGCACGGCTCCAGCAGCGCGGCGCTCCCACCTCCCGCGAACGCCGAGCGCCGGCAGCCGGAGGCCGCGGCGGGTCGGGCCTGCAGCCGGGCCTGCTCCTGTTTACCTGTTCCCAGCGCGGCACGGGCCCTGTTCCGCTCCCATTGGCCTCGCCGCCCCCGGCCCCAGCGCCGGCCGGGTAGAGGCGCGAGCGCCCATTGGCCGCAGCGGCGATCGCTCGGCGAGTGACCCCGCCCACCAGCCCCCTTCTCCAATGGGAGAGAAGAGTGCGGGGAGCAACGACCAATGGGGGGGCGGCTGTCCTGGCGGCAGGCCCGCCCTAGCGGGGCGGCAGCGAGGGCCGGCGGCGGCTCCGAGCTCCGCCCGCCGCCCGCTACGGCTCGCCTAGACACGGCGCGTCCTCGCGGCGGAGTGCGTGAAATGTGTAACGCCAGTGTTGAACGGGTTGTTTGGACATGCCTGGCTTCACACCCGTAATTCCTTCTCTTACAGACTCCACAGCTTAACGAGCTACCAGCGTTTTGAAGGCATTTAAACGTTTATGCACGGCCTTCAGGAGACGGGACGGCTGTGAGTGTGCACGTCCGGATACAAAGGTAAGGGGGAAGCATGGAGCAGCAGACGGAGAAACCAGAGGAAATGGCCAACAAGTGGTTCTTTCGGAGTTGTGTCTGATTTAGCTCAATTTATGCATCAAAGGAAAATTACAAACATACGTTGTTTGGGCTGTGAGAAGTTTGCATTTTCAGAGTATAAGCCTTTTTGTTCAAAAAATCATCGAGCATGACAGTAAGCAAGGTAATCCCGTAGACAGATGAAGCTGCTTTTCCATCAGCACACAAACTGCTCCTGTGTCTCTGTTGTTCCTATTGCTTTATCAAGCAACTGTTCAGTGAAATAGGATTCTGGCATCTCTGTAGCACTGATCATCTCTGGGGCAGAGACACAAACTGGGGTCACAGTAAATTCCCTCTACTGCTACTGTCACTTAGGAAGAACCTCAAACACAGACACAGGTAGTGTTGGCAGCAGAGCTTCAGCTTCCTCTTTGTGCATCTGTGATACTGCAGATAAACGGAACGAAGCGTCAGATTGCAATAAAGGATATGCAACGTACAGTAAGCAAACTGCCTCACTATATGTCATTGGACAAAATGGAATTATTTGCAGATTCCAAATCTAAGTCAGCCATCTTGTTCTTTCGCTGAATTTCCTGCACAATATTGCTGACAAGTGATATGGTTCCTTTCACCTGTAATTCTTATTTTGAGCCACTTTGCACACAGAAGTAAGTTACACGTAAAATTCTGAAGAAGCCCACAGAGCTGCCTGTCAAAAGCATGGTCAGCTGACCTTTGCCAAGGTGAAGTCACTCTAGAAAAATTAATAAACCACACATTCGGCTGTGTGCTTTACTAGCAGAGCAAAGAGCTCTGATACTTTCTCTCAAAGGCTGTGCCTATCCTTGGTCTTTGTGCAGAGCGGTTGTGTGCCTTTTCACTGGACGTGTGGTCCAGCTGGAGTTTCTTTTAAATGGGATGTTGTAGCTCAGCTGCTACAATTTTGGTTACACTCAGGTTTTCCATGACTGACAGTAGTTTTACATCCCTTTACTTTTATGTTGAGCTTACATATCTGACACAAATTTGACGTAATAGTAAAAATATTTCTCTGTTGTAAACCATTTTACATCTTCAAAGCCAAAGCATTGCCAAACTGAACTGCGCTGCTCTTCACCTCTCTAGCAGCCAGCCAGTCAGTCCATCTGAGCCTGCCCAGAGTTACCACTTAGCCAGCAACAAACAAGCGGTGTTCCCCAGGGTTCAGCACTGGGTCCAGTCCTGTGCAACATCTTTATCAATGATCTCAATGAAGGCATCGAGTGCACCCTCAGCAAGTTTGCAGTTGACACCAAGCTGGGTGCAAGTGTGGATCTGCTTGAAGGAAGGGAGGCTCTGCAGAGGGATCTGGACAGGCTGGATCGATGGACTGAGACCAACGGGATGAGGTTCAACAAGGCCAAGTGCGGAGTCCTCCATCTGGGACACAGCAACACTGTGCAGCGTTACAGGCTTGGCGAAGAGAGGCTGGAGAGCTGCCTGGCAGAGAATGCCCTGGGCGTGTTGGCTGACAGCGGCTGAACATGAGCCAGCAGTGGCCCAGGTGACCAAGAGAGCCAATGGCATCTGGGCCTGTGTCAGACACAGCGTGGCCAGCAGGAGCAGGGAGGTGATTGTGCCCCTGTGCTCAGCGCTGGTGAGGCCACACCTCGAGTGCCGGGTTCAGTTTTGGGCCCCTCACTCCAAGAAGGACATTGAGGGGCTGCAGCGCGTGCAGAGAAGGCAACGAGGCTGGTGAGGGGTTGGAGAATGAGCCCTACGAGGAGAGACTGAGGGACCTGGGGGTGTTTAGCTTGGAGAAGAGGAGGCTGAGGGGAGACCTCATCACTGCCTGCAACTGCCTGAAAGGAGGCTGTGACAGGGTGGGTGCTGGGCTCTTCTCCCAAGTGACAGTGATAGGACAAGAGGAAATGGCCGCAAGTTGTGCCAGGGCAGGTTTAGACTGGACATTGGGAAGAATTTCTTTACTGGAAGAGTGGTCAGGGATTGGAACAGCTGCCCAGGGAGGTATGGAGTCGCCATCCCTGGAGGTGTTTAAAAAACGGGTGGATGAGTTTCTTTGGGACAGGGTTTAGTAGGGAGACAGGCACGGCTGGACTCAGTGATCACAGAGGTGTCTTCCAACCTTCTGATTCTATGATTCTATGATTCTATGAAACATGTTCCCATGAAACCCCTGGCCTGCCATACATCTGTGTGGGCAATAGGTAAATTCTTCTTAGTCTCCTTCCTTTAGGTGGCTGAAGGGATGGAAACTTGGCTTTACAAGCCCAGCTAGCCTTTCTCAGCAGCTCTTGAAGCTGAACTTGCAGCTTTTTTCCTCTCTTATAAACACTGCTCTTGAGTATGAAGGGCTTCGGGAAATTATATTATCATGAACTACACAGGTGTCTATTCAGGTCTTTGGCTTGAAGTTTAGAAACAAACAAATTCCCTGCTTCTTTCCATGTTCTCAATGGATCCTCCCTTTTGCTTTCACCCTGTTGGAGGAGTGCAAAGACATACAGGTCTTGTGCAACCTAACGAAGGAGTTTTGGAAAAATTACATGTAATGCTACCTTCATGGAAGGACTGATGGCACTGGGGCCATGGATATGTGCAACCCAGCTGTCTTCTGAGGATCTGTATTCTGCCTGTCTCCTTTGTAGTTTTCAGAGGCAAAAATCTACCTTAACTCAGTGTTCCTCTTCTGTACCCTAAAGTGGGTAATACGAACACAAAGAGTAGTTTCAGTTTCTCCTTCCTTGAGAGCTACTACCACATAACTTTCAGTCAGAATGCCTCTTCACATGTTTCTTTCCTAGCTGCATCATATGAGAAGCATCTGACCTGAAAGCAAATTAAAAAACTCTTTGAGCAAAAACCCACGCTGTATTCACATGGCCATCAAAAATGTTTCTGCCTTTTTTTCTCTTCTTTAAACAGATCTGCGAAGTAATTTCCTTGAAGGATTTCTCACAGATAATGTTAAGGATGCCTGTTCCTAGGAAAATCGTGAGACAAGCCACATCACAGCTTTTTGACTTGGGAGATCAGTGTCTCTCACCAGAAGCAATTGTTGCCAGGCTGGTGGTTGTTCTGAAGTACATAGGAACATTCTGTGGGATTGTCTTAGTGTGCTCCACTTCAGTACTTAGACGTTTACTGTAGGACATCTCAGGGAGTTTCTGGTCAAAAACTGTCATAGTCCTCCAAATATATCCGAGGAATTGTGACTTGTTTACGTCAGGAGGCATAAATAATACCCAGAAATAGGATTACTGACACAAATTCAAACACTGAGATGCTCCCTTGGCTTTCAAATGGAAACAGACACAACACCATCTGTTAAAATAACATTAAAACATCTCATGCTTGCAGAGAAGATATGAATAGGGTCAGGCCCAGCATATCTGAGATTTTATGCTGTAGTAGACAGTATTTTCCAACAGTCATGCTCAGTTTGTTTCACCCTGTAAATCTGCAGTCCATCAAGAAATACTAAAGTAAGCATTTTTCTCATAATTGAAGCAGCTCATCTGTAAGATTAATTAGCAGGGCTTATAGTGGAGTTCCACCCATGGGAAGGTGTCAGATATTAGTGTCACACTTCTGTGTTGATTGTTAAAGAGTGATCCAAAATTGACATATCCAAGAAGCCTCAGATCCAACCAGATGGTTAAGACATAATCCAGTACTGAAGAGTGTGGTATATCCAGAGATAAAGTACAGGTAGAGATAAGGTGCAGATCCAAAGTCCCCTAGAGTGTAGACAATTGATCTGTCTCTTGCAACCCCACCTCTATCGTAAGGGAACACTAACCAATTGTGTTGTGAATGTTCACTCAGTAGAGGGGAGCATGGTGTTGCGTAGAGCTGAGATCATCTCACAGTCCATTCATTCCAGTGTCTACAGCATCATAGAAGCTGTGCAGGTGACTGCTTTGTACTGTATGTAGAAATGAGCTAAATGTGAGACTTGACTCAAATAAACAAGGCCAAGGTTTTGCAAGGGGAGCAGGAGTTAAAACTGGTCAAGTGTGCAGTCACAAAGCAATCAGTGACACATCCAAATCTATGCAGGGCCACCAATACCTTGCTTTTAAGCACAGACCCCTTGCAGACCCATCAGGCAGGAGCAGGAGGGTTCCAGTGGCAGTGGCCCTATGCCTGCCTGGGAGAAGAAGTAGAACTCCTGCTGCCGTGGTGCCCTCTGGACCACTGTCTCATTCGGAAAGTTTCTTCTGCTTTCTAATGTACATGTTGTGCACAGTTTTGCTAAAGAATTAACTACCTCTTTAGAAGACAAATGCACCAGCCTGAAAAGCAGTATTGTTCCTTTACAGTTATTTGTATCTCTTTGGCTTTCCGAATCTTGGGACAAATCCTTCAGACAATCCCAGGCTCCAAGAAGTCAGCAGACCTGCTCATGTGACTTGGAAACCTGTGAGTTAACACTGCTCTGCTCTGCCTGAAGTCAAAGATAAATCAATAATTACTTTAACTGAAATAAAGTCAGCCCTGGCAAAAAGGAAAATATGTGCCTATCATCTTTTAAAAAATGCCACATGACAGAGAAAACAACACGTTCCCCATAACTATGCAGATGAACCTGTACAATTTACTTAGGCCCTCTAGTGGTGGTCGTCATGGGGAGGACACGAATAAGGAATGTCCGTAATACAGTAATATTCAAGTAAATCCTTCCCCTGTTGTATAGTATTTCATGGAGGTTCCCTTCTCCGTAACCTATGGAAGAGCGTCTTGTACGTACACTAGGCGGCAGAAACCTGTGCGTGGAAGTCTCCTTGGTAGCTAGATTAACTGACATAAACACATCATAGAATGAATCATAGAATGGTTTTGTTTGGAAGGGACCTTAAAGATGATCCAGCCACATTCCACTTGACTAGGCTGCTCAAGGCCCTGTCTAACCTGGCCTTGAACGTTTCCAGGGAGGGGGAAGTCTCAGCTCGGTTACGCTGTGTCATAGCCTTTTGAGGGGATTTTATTGTCATTAGATTCCTGTGAAACACATTAGGTGCTCCTACAGCCATATAGCCCTCTATGGAGAGTTTATCTTTGAACTGTCTCATGTTGCAAAGCTCCTGATGCTACCAGAGTAATTGTTTCAAAGCCACGTTGCTGGATTCCATCAGGCACTCGGATTCAGCCTAGCTTGTCTCTGCCGGCATGGTGGTATCATCACCGGTGTTCTTGCTGCTGGAGCTGTAGCAGCAATGGCAAGAAAAGTGAATGAATGTAGGCAAATCCACATTTTTCACTCCCCTAAGGGGTAAAGAGAAAATCATCCTATTTTGATTTTTGTTTTTAAAAAGTGCAAGGTTTTAATGCTTTCTGTTTCTGAACTTGAGTTGTACTCATATTAAGCAACAGTTTTCCAAAGAATCCATTGTCATATTTCTGCAAGAGTCTCTGCACAGAAGCACTTAGAATAGTTTATCTTACTAACTTTTAAAGTAAATTATGTAAGTTTGTTTTAAACCCCTTCCCCTTCAGCAGGAGTGGCCATTCCTAAAATAGCCTTTACTGGCATTTAGTTTATTTAACTTTGCATTAACACCATTTAATCAAGACTTAAATTAGGTTTTGAACCGACTTAGTTAAGCTGGTTCAGGCCAGTTTGATTTTCAGTTGTGGCATAACTGAAGAGTTTATTACATTTTAAGATAAATTAAATAAGGGAGTTCATACAGGGATATTTTTATGTATCAAAGCAAGCAGATTTAAAGCAAATCTACAGTTAAACCACTGTGAATTTTCAGAACCTTGAGGTTTTATTTTTCCTTTTGTACAATGAAACTGTAAAGTAAGTTTAAGAAGAAAAAAAACCAAAGCTTTCTTTAATGTATCAGGGAGGTTCCAGCCTGGATCTCAAATTAAGGAAATAACAGTACCTGCTCATCTTCTTCTTTATAACTTCCCTCTTCTCTTCCCCATTCTTGACGCATTAACTACTTCAAGAACTTCATAAATTAATTGATTTTAAATTCTGCAAGGTCTTGCATTTTGCTAATGAATCGTACTGCTCACCTGCAATTTCTTGTGAGCACAGTTGCGTTCGCCTTTTTCCATTCCATTGCCTTCACTCAAATCACCTTGGTGTTCTCATATAGCTCACAGATGTTTTCATATAACATTAATATGTGTTTCCAGACCAGCAAAACTTTGCAGGCATTATGGGTGACTCTCATTCTTGGTCAAAAATGGGCTTTGTGAAACACAGGCATACTGCAGTCTCACAGAAAGGCCAGAGTTGACTATTGGTGGTGAATATTCTCTATCCATTTGAGCCTGTTTGTAATTGCCTCGCAAAGCCCAGGTATAGCCTGGAGATCCTTTCATCCAGGGCCAGCTGCTGTTTAACAGCTGATATAACAATATACAAGAGTCAAGGAGAGAGAATTAAAAGAGAACAGCATATAGATCTGATATTGTCAATGTGAGGTTAGCCTGGCAGAAAGTTATTACCCAATAGAGAATTACAAAAGAGAGGACACTGCAAATAAATTAAAATCACAGACATTCATTTGAATACAAGCTACAGGTTTTCAAAAATGTCTGTGGAGGTGTATTTGCTTTTTCCTACGAGGAACTGGATATTTGCACAAATAGAAACAGTGTTGTCCTAGCATAAGTAGAAAGGGAGAATAGCAGAAAAGACAATGTACTGTGATAGAACCAGTGTAAGCACCTGAGCATTGCATCGAAATCTGGATCAGTGATGCACTCTGAATTCCCGGACGCTGGCTGTCTGCAAAGCTGCCCTGTGAAAATCTGGGGCAGGAAATCTGTTTGGTTTCTGCTTGGTTCAGTTATGGGCTTTTCTGTGCATGAAATCCTTGGTAAAAAACTGCCGCTGCTCTGCGGACACATTGCGTGACAGTCACCAAGCAGTTCAATTCCAGCATCTGTGCTGTCACTGAAGGCAGCATAAAGCTCAGTGAGACAGAGGGTGGGTGTAGTGCTATCAGAATAGCTGCAATACCTATATCCAAAAGAAAAATATACAGTTCTTCATGGCATGTAGGGAAGATGCAGTTCCCTTATCTTCCTTATCAAGTCAGATGGATTTAGCCCTGCAAACGTCAAGAAGAAGAAAATGCAGCTCCACAGATATTTCCATGTTATTTGTGGATGATTTAAAGCTTGTATTCAAATGCAAATATAAAAGCTGTGATAGGTAATGTCGAAATCAGATATAGTCTTCAAAAAGAAGAAAAATGCCTTCACTGTAATTTTAGAAAAGGAAACAGTAATGGTAGTGACTTTCTGTATGAGCAAGAGCAGCATATAAGAAACCAATATTTCCCATATACTCATTTCAAATGCAAAATTTGAAACACTTTGTGCTTCATTTTTATACACACTGAGCAGACAATATTCCACACTTTGTGAAAGTCATGAGTTTCGTGGAACTGCGTTAGACATACAGAAATAGAGACACCAAAAATCACTGGCCAGTTTTAAAAGTATTGATCTTCACCTCTACCCGCCTTAGTTTTGCCATCTGTGTGGGAAAGATGATAATCCTCCTAGCAGGTAGCAAAAGGCTATGTTGTTAATGAAGATGAGCGATGCCAACACTGAAATAATTTCTCACCCACCTCTGCTTTCCTCCCTAAAATTCATTTCTGTCTCCTGTGTCTTTCTCAGAGCTTTTCACACTCCTGGTTTTTTCAACATTTGTAGAGGAGTTTCCACAACAGCATCAGATTAATTTAGTTCTTCTACTCAGTGCAGCTATCTTAAAAGACAGTTAAACCATTTCACCTCTTAAGGTAATTTCTTGCCTCAGATGGCCAGTGTGACACTTTTCATAAGCTGAAAGCCTACTCTGCTTATTCAGGTAAGATTGCTTGTGAATGCTCACTCAAGTCTAGCCTTCAGATCTGATCTGTAGTTCAAACAGTCAGTGCCATAGTAGATGCACTTGACAGGTGATGGCAGATTAGTTTTCCTAAACCTTGAAAAGATGAACTTGTTCCCACTGTAGGGGTTCTATCTGAACAAAGAACCTCTGTTTGATTCTAATCTCAGTGCTAAGTTAATGTGTAAAGGTCTCTTAATAGCTACCTTATACATGCTAAGGGAATAGGGAAGCTAGCTCTTCTTGGTAGTGAGGAGAGCCTTTAACCACTAGAACCAGAGTAGTTTTGCTGTTTAAAGGAAGTGGGAGATGTAAGCAGCAAAGAGAGGAGAGCTTGTGGCTTGGGCACCAGCTGGTAGTCCAAGCTGGCTTCCCAGTTCTTGCACAAACTTCTTAAATGTTCATACAACATGGAGTTAGGAACCTTTCTGAGGCCCGACTTATTCCTTAGAGACTAAACTCTTTGACAGAGAGACTTCTGTTTATTATATACATGTGTTGTCTGCTGATGTCAATGAAGTTCTGACTCTTAAGGTCATTTGAATAAATTTTCAGTTTGGTGGCTCAGCCAAATAAATCAGAGTTGGGCTGAAATTAGTTTGAGCTGATGCAGAGTACAGGTATCTGGGTTTCATTTGCATTCACAAGAAAAACTGTAAAATACAGCTCTGAGTTGTAGAACACACTTTATTCAATGTAAATGAAATACTTCCTTCTTTAAAAGCTTATAGTGAAAAAGCTTAAAAAGCAGACTAAAATTATAAAATTGCTGATGGTAGTGGCCACCCAGGCAGTGTAAAGCCCAGATCTGAATATCCTCTCCATCTGAGATGATCTGACTCACATCTCCCATTTCTCACAGAAGTGTCTTCTCAAAGCTGTTCTGCATCCACCCCATTTAGTTAAAGGGAGTAATCTTGCCTGATGTGATGTTTCATCTTATGCTTCGATCTTGTTGTAAACTCAATACATTTATGACATGCTGAAATAGTTCCTTTCAATTTTAGTTCAGCCAAACTACACTGCAAAGTTGATGGCCAGTTAGTCATTCTAAGCATGTGCTGAAAGAGGCCGGTTATCAACATCTCTTTTTGTTCATTGGTGTACTAGAACTATGTAATGGGCTCCTATAAATAGAATATAATCTTCTACTGAAATCTGTAAGAGAGTGGAAAGGCATACAAATGATACCAGCCTCCTGGGGACTTTTCTAGAAGGACTTCACCTTTCTTTATTATAAATAAACATGAAATAAAACTTATGCTCAAGGGATTACCAAATACTTGGTCTAAATTTTAGCTTATAGAGTTGTGATGCTTTTTGTTGTAAAATATTTCTTTTGAAGTCTGAAACAAGGATAAGTTGACTCACAGAAGAAAAACTGAATCATAAAGAATAGGAACTTGAACTCACACGGCAATAAACCCAACCACCTCTGTTAGTGTCTGCAAATTGTAAAATTTACTCTAAACATCATTTGAGCTGACCAGTCCCCACCAAAGGAGAAAGAAAAGCTAAAAAGAGAAAGAAGAGGGAAGGGAGAAAGAGAGAAAGAAAGAAAGAGAGAAAGAAAGAGAGAAAGAAAGAAAGAAAGAAAGAAAGAAAGAAAGAAAGAAAGAAAGAAAGAAAGAAAGAAAGAAAGAAAGAAAGAAAGAAAGAAAGAAAGAAAGAAAGAAAGAAAGAAAGAAAGAAAGAAAGAAAGAAAGAAAGAAAGAAAGAAAGATCCGATGAAGAATGAATAATCCAAAAACCTTTAACTCTGCGTCCTTCAAAACCAAGACCTTTTAGGAGACCTGCAGTCCAGTTTGTGCCAGAAGTTGTGAGAAAGAGATGCATCTTTCATCCTTTTCTAATGCTCTTCTGTGCTTCTACCTCTCCTTGTCACCATAACTCAGGGTCCGTTCTGCCAGATGCTGAGCTCACTGTGGTGCTTGTGCTGTTGACAGCTGAGTGCCTTTGAAGCCATTGGAGGCATCTTGCTTCAGGCTTGCTCACTTGAGTTTTGTCAAAAGGTCTCTGTTTTTCTTGCTTTCCAAAGGTTTCTTGGTGGTCAGCAATGTTAAATGGCAATAAACAATATGAGCTGTTCTTCAAAAGCAAAGGGAAGGAGGGAGGGAGAGAGAGAAGGAGGGAGGGAGAGAAGGACGGAAGGGAGAGAAGGAGGGAGGAAGGAGGGCAGGAAGGAAAGAGGGAAGAAGAAAGGAGCAGGGGAGGAAGGGAATTGTTTGCTGACAGTGACTGATTGTGTGAATCACAGGGTCACCAGTCAGTGCCACTGCTTAGCATCCAGTGGTTGCCGAGCACTGGACTCTACTTGTGTCATTTCCAGTGTGCTGTCACAGCATATCCACCCATGGCGCAGACAGAAAGGACACTGTGTGATGCCTTTACCAGCTGCAATGCTGTGCTTATGCCCAAATGTAATGTAGGATAGGCAGGAGAACCCCAAGTCTGTTCCCTGCAACCCCTCTCCCCTAGTCTGACCTGAGGGGAGGAGGGGGCATTGACTCACCAAGACCTCTGAGTGATTTGTTTTATGTGAGTGGCCTTTGGTCCTGGTGCAGCTACTGGATTTGCCACATGCTGCTGTTTTTCTGGGGCTGGCTGAGTGCGCCGCTAGTGCCTGGGGCCTTTGGATTCTCTGGGCTGAAGAAAACCAGTTCATCTCCCTGAAGGAAGCCCTCAGGGGACAGAGACAGTAACTGTAAGACTGTAGAGACAGGCCAAGACAAATGGCAAAGTTTTATTACTAAGAACACAAACACTTCATTAGCATTTGTTTCTCTAGTAATGTATCTCTAGCTCTAGGACACCATTCAGCAGGTACCCAGCATCTGTGCTGTTTCCAGTGATGGAGTCCAACCCCATTGCCTGCAGCTACGCTCGTTGGGCAGCGGGTGCAAGCGGGGCAAGGAGGCTGTGCTGGAGCTCGGTACGAGGTGGCCTTGGCATAGCAGTAGCAGTGGCTGCTGCCAGCGTGGATATTGAAAGCCATGGCCCACAGAAGAGAAGCAGGCTAGCCCAGGGAGCCTGCGTAGCTGTTGAATACAGATACCCAAATGGAAAGCTGGGATGCCCTAGCCCTTGGTATAAGAGAGCTGTTCCGTACAAAAGGTAGAGAACGGGGTGTGGTGAAGTATCAGATGCAGCAGAAGCTGCATCCTGGGCACCAGCCAGGGGTGTGGGTGCTGAGTTGTGGTGACAGGGACTTCTGATCTGTGTTATTGCTTCAGTGTGTGGTTCAGTAGGTGTGGAGGTGCTGGGTGTAGATTCCTGGGTGCCCTGTGGGCTTGGTGTAAAGGGATTGTTCTCTTCTGCAGAAGCAGCTGAATATCTGAGCTTCTCAGACACCCTTTCTTCAAATACAGGTCCAGTGAGAGTCCAGCTGGTGCTGTTTTTTACACCAGCACTTTGTTTACAGGTTCATAGCAGGTGAGGATTATCTCCCTTGAACTAGAAGTTATTACAGTAACTAAAAAAATGCAAATGGGAGGAGTTAGTTGCTATAATTTCCAGACTGATAAAGGCAAAGCATTTGATTAAAAAGAGACAAAGGTGGATATTAAAAAGGCCTCTCTAGGGGCATTTTAAATCTAAAGTTGAGGCTGAATAAAGTGTTATGTAAGTCATGACCCCCCTTGTGTTTTTGTCATTTGGGAGCAGAGAAACGTGTAATTTTCCAAAGCATAAAAATTAGGGCAGAAACCCAAATATCACTGGTTTTACACTTCAGTGTGGAATCATTATGTAGGTAATAATATAATACTGACATGGATCTTGTCAGCATTCAGCAGATGCCACAATAAAATTTACATTTTTGATACAGCAAGATATGGAGCAAGTCCAAAAAAAGCACAATATAATGAGACTATCTTTCCATTTCCTGGGCTCAAGGTAACTGGAAATAACCAAAATCTATTTTTTCAGGATTTCTGCTCCTCAGAAATATTGTGACAAGACTTACTGAGAATGACTGAAGAGACAGTATCAGGACATTCACTACCATCCTTGTCTCCTGCCTTGTAAAGTCTTACTGTACATCTATCCTACCATAACGTCCCAGAGTTACTTCACATGCAGAGGGACTGATGTACCTTGTCAAAAGCAGAATCTGTTGCTGCTAGTGCTTGAAGTTCGTCAGGTGAGTCAAATACTGGAGAATCCCCTTCCATTTTGCTGAATCCATAAAGATTAAACTGACAAATGAATGTGTTCATGGACTCAGTTTCAAAATCTACAGAGGTCTTCTGCTCCCCAGCACTTCCTTTTTTGAAGAATCTTTCAGCAACCACTGCAGTTTTCGGCATCACTACAAAATTGACTGAAACCAATTACTTCCAATGATTTTCCAGAGTTTCTTCAGGAAGAAGGGGGATGAAAAGCTTTGCCATAGCTCTCTTCCAAAAAATTAGCACCTATATGCTCGTGGCCCAGGGTCCATCAGCTTTTTCTTCTAGTAGAGATGCAAAGGGACAGTCACCAGTGGCTCTTCTGTCACATATTGGAGGGACAGGAGGAGTTGAGAATGCTGACTCAATTGTCTCCTCCAAAACAGAAACCCAAGATATTTCTAATGAAGAAGTCTCCATTTTCATTTTTTTTTCTGTTTGACTAAAATTTCCAAGCTGTAGCCGTTTACCTGACCAGCCAGGCTTCCTCCTCCTAGACAAGATGCAAGATGACAGACAATGGCACCAACGGCCTGGAGAGCACAACCAAAATTCTCAGACATCACCACAACAGCCATGGTGCGTCATGGTCAGATCACAGCATGGCCTCTGTCTCCTGGCAAAATGAAGCAGGGGCAGAAGAAGTTGATACATAGCAGTAAGTCATGAAGGGCCAGCGCTGCATCCAGTTGCCTTTGGGAGGTGGTGTCCCACGAGGGAGAGGGAAGGTTGCAATGTTAGGAGTAGCAATGCCCTAAACCTGAAGTTTTTCAGTTGGGCACCTTTCACCCATGCAGAAACATCTGTACTCTGTTCTTATGGAGAAGCTCCTGCTTTACCACCTGGGCTACGCGTTTTGATCAGCAGGACTGGGGCTGCAGTCACTGCCTGGTTGCTGTGCTTGCAGGGCTGCTCCTTGCCTAGGTGTGGCTTTCCCTTCTTCATGCAGTGCCCTGACTAGCTTCCTTCTGGCCTCTTTTGTTTACCTGTGGGTTCTCCAGCTGAGCAGTGCTGCTAAAAGAAAACAGAAATCTGTTCCCAGTGGCTCCCTATCCCTTCTGTAGTTTCAATAGCACTACTTTTGTAATGGGCTGGCCAGGTACTGAGGTGATGCTCTCAGCTTTCAGGAGTGTCTCAGTGACTGCTCCACAGAATAAACTGTAAGCAAAAGGCTGCCTAAAGCACATTTTGAAAATGAAATAGACAGGAGCTGTGCATCCCAGCCCTTTCTTGAGTTGGCTTCCTATGCTTTCATTTTGTATTTACCCTTCAGACACAAACCAGGAAAACCAATTATGGTCTACTGAGCTTTTAAATTCAACCCTCTGCAGGAATACATGTTTTTCAGTAAAGGAAAGATTTGATTGAGCACTTTAGGAGTCAGTGATTCTCTTCTTTTCAGCTTTTGGATCTGGCCCTAGGGGTTTTATGAAAGATTGGCAGAAGCATCAGGGCAGTAAACATGAGGACCGTAAACGTGAGCCCAAGAAGAACTGAAATAGTGTGGGCAGAGCTAATAGAAGCTGGTAGTTTGAGCAGGGAAGGGTCTCCTTGAGCTGCCTGAGTGCCACTGAAGGCCTGGCCCAGACAGACAAACGGAGCCAATCATCTGGACTTTGCTATTCACCTGCAGGAAGAGGATAGGATGGAAGACAAGGGCTGTCTGTGCAGGCTGAGGAAGTGTGGCTGAGCCAAGCTGAGCAGTGCCAGCAGCAGACAAGCTTGTAGCCATTGCTACAAGCAGCTCTGTACACTAATTGTGTACACAGCCACTGGCAGAACTAGTACAAGTGACATACTTGGTCTGTTGGCTTTGCTGAAGTTCATCATAAAAACGTGACCATATGAAAACAGGAATGAGGAAAAAGTCTTTAGCTATTATTAGCTATTTAGCTTCATCTCGCTCTCTAAATACAGAGCCTAGGCTGTCAGTGCAGTCCCAAGACCCAAGGATGCTTCTGGTGTAGGCTGGTGGGCAAGAGACCCCTTGTTGCTGTCTCTGCTACTGCTTCTCTGCATTGCCTAGGGCATCACACTGTTGCTGCTGTTGCCCTTCATCTGCTGACTTGTGCTGTGGGGAGGACTGGTCTCACCAATGCCAAATGCTCGGACCTCTTCCACTTGTAGCTGCAGAGAGTTACAGTTCATTCATCCTGTTTACATCACATCAGCTTGTTAAAAAGAGAGGCTATCCAGTATTCTTACCTTGAATGTATGTGGGGGGGAAAATACATCTTCTGAGTAAAAAGTGATTCAAATTCATAGATTATTTAGTACTTTTTATGTAAATCCTTGCTTTCAATTTTTTAATAGCGCAAGTGACAATAGGAAAAAGGTACTTCCTTGGAGACAGCACTCGAAGGGATTTTTAATTGAATTCTGGAAGAGAGAACTTGATCAGTTCTGATCCCAGAGACAGCTGAATTTCTAATTTAGTATAGTATAGTATAGTATAGTATAGTATAGTATAGTATAGTATAGTATAGTATAGTATAGTATAGTATAAGACTTGGTCTATGGCACCGTGTCTGCCAGCATTCCAGAAGCATTTGGACAATGCCCTCAGTCACACGGTGTGAATGTTTGGAGTGTTCTATGTAGAGATAGGAGTTGGAGTCGAGGATCCTTGTGAATCTCTTCCAACTTGGGTAATTCTATAACAAACCGCGTCACTAATCTGTAACAAAGATATTTTTCTTTGAACATAACTGGGTGACATACCCAGACTCTAATTTTTGTTTCCTGCTACAGTTGCCAGCCTTTTGGGGATTCTTCATGGACTACCTAAATGCCAGAGAAAAAGCCAAAACTTATTTCAGGTGTGATGTAATCCGCTTTATGTGAGTCTTCCCAGGGGCCAATCTAGTTTATTATTCTTGAATTATTACGATTATTTCAAATGTCATCAAAATTAATTAAAGGCTTTCAAACTCTGCTGGTAATCAGAATTGCTGCAATAATTTTGCATTTAGTTATGAGAAAGCTTCCATAATTGTAAATGCTTAAGCATATTAGCAGAAAATATTTGACTGTAAACTTATCCTTCTGTAATAATTTGCAAAATCATGTGCTGTAATAGCTATTCTAATTCCATTTGCCTGCAACACCAAGCAAAATCAATGAAAACTTATCAACATTTATGCTCACAGTGTGTTATATACACTTTGAAATGTCTGAAAATTAAAATGGAAAATGAACTGTCAGAGTTATTCCGAAACCAACACATCAAGATTGCCTTCTCAGAGACACCTTGCCCCTTTTACAACCAGGCAAATATCTCTGATTCACCCCAAAACTGAGAAAAAATCTCTGAGAATCATTTCAGCATTAAAAATAGGAGAGCACAGAGAAAACGATGAGTCATTAATCAGGTTTTTAACAGAAACTGAAGTGCAATATTGACTTCTTTACCCATTTCTGGTAAACCTAGGAGACAACCGCCAGGCAAATTTCATCAACAGTAAAGCGTCCTGCACCATTTCTACAAAGATCATCATCCTTCTTTTGGACAAAAGCTGAGACATACTTTGTTTCCACATAAACACAACTGTAATGCTTGTTTTGTATTGACAGCTTGCATTTGAGGGACTCACACCTACTTCCATCCACCTTTAATCTGAAAGAAAAATCTGTTTGTCCCATCACCTTAGGACAATGAAGCAATAGTTCTCTGAGAGAAAAGAGACAAACCCCTGGTTTGCCAGGCTGTGAGGACTCCCCTGGTCCTTGGCAATATGCTTTTCTTGGATACTCTACAACTGTAGGTGCTACTCAGACTCTTGCCATGGAAGTTAATTTTCCCATCAGAGAACAAGTAAGCTGGGGAATACAGGAAAACAGAGGCAAGGAGTGTTACATTTCTGTGCAGAGATTCAGCTGGCCACCAGTCAGCAAAGCCATTGCTGCAGCTGTTTAGTAAAAAACAATAAATATGAGAAATGTAATATTTGTTGCCAATCTAATGTCAGAGTCCATGACAACACCTGCTCCAGCTGCTGATTAATTATGTGAAAGAAATTAATGTGAACATGGAAGAGTGTGAATCTAACTACTGGGACAAATAACTGCATTCAGAAAGGACGTAGGAGGGAAGAATTTATCACGTGTTTGGTCAAATTAAATTAGTTGTTTTAGAGCAGCCCCAACCTCCAGTTCTCTCCATCTCTATTAGATTCATGACTAAATCCTCACGGCCTGATTGCACTCCTGTACAGTTCAGTTTTCTGACTTCCACAGAATTACAGGTTTCCCTGTGACCAGAACTGGCCATCATCTTGATGGAAAAGACATAAGAAAATGGCATAGAGGAAAAATAAAACCTCTGAAAATTTAAGAGTTTGAATGAGGCTGAGTAGTGTAAGAATCCCTGTCATGAATCTCATGGGAAGCTTCTTTTAGGGCACTTACCACTCTCAGTAACGCAGGCATTTTGGCTCTCTCATTCTCCTTATCTCAACTTCCAGAAGTATTCCTAAGAGTTCACAAACCATGTGTATATGCGTCACTTCCTATGCAGGTTGATTTCTCCAGGAAAATAAAGAGGATGGAAGTGTGACGGTGCAGGTACTTCAGGGCTTTCAAGTCAGGGATTTTGAAGCATAAGATGCCACTTAAAAAACTCTGCAGGTGAGATCACTGTTTATACAGTAATTCTGATGGTGGTGTTTCGTTAGTTGTTAGTATTCAGTGGTTACAAGTGCCCAAAGGAAACTCGGCTGCAGCAAAATGGATGCTGATTCGTAGAAAACCAGAGTTTCACCTGTTATTCCGAAGTCCCTTCAAGTGTCTCTCTGGTAACTATAATGCGATGACATCCAAGGAAGAACGGGGCCCAGCTCGCTGAGCAGCACAGCTCTGATGAACTCCACTATTTGGTTCATCACCACTGTCTTGATTGCTACCACTTTCTTGACTGCTAAGGCAGCCTCCAACAGTCTGTCTTGGAGGTTTCCAGGCTGAGCATGCACTTACGATGTTCCTTCCAAAAAAAGGGCCCTTCCTAACCCAACAGCCTCACCTAGAGTCTGTTCCTGCAAAGAATCCAAATTTCCATGTGTCTAAAGTCTGTTCCACAAACTGTAATAAATCTCAGCCTGCTCCATTACTCCTCACCAACTCTTTCTGAAACAATAAAAATGGTAGAGGTTTCCCTGATGGCTGCTGTTGCTGATGATGCAAATGACAACTTACTTACTGGATCCTATAAGTCTTGTTCAGCCCCATCCATCACCTTCACAGGTAAGATGAGATTTTAAACAGTCTCTTAATGATAGATAGGGCTGGAAAAAACCAATCATTTCAACATTTTGTTCCTTGTAGGAAATGACAGCAATGTAAACCAGAAGGAAACAAAGTGGTTGGGGTTTTGCTTTTTCTCTTTTTTTTAATGTAAAGCACACTTGCAATCCAGTCCAAAAGTCACAGAATCACTAGGTTGGAAGAGACCTCTGAGATCACTGAGTCCAGCCGTGCTTGTCTCCCTACTAAACCCTGTCCCAAAGAAACTCATCCACCCGTTTTTTAAACACTTCCAGGGATGGCGACTCCACCACCTCCCTGGGCAGCTGTTTCAATCCCTGACCACTCTTCCAGTAAAGAAATTCTTCCCAAAGTCCAGTCTAAACCTCCCCTGGTGCAACTTGCAGCCATTTCCTCTTGTCCTATCGCTGTCACTTGGGAGAAGAGCCCAGCACCCACCCTGTCACAGCCTCCTTTCAGGCAGTTGCAGGCAGTGATGAGGTCTCCCCTCAGCCTCCTCTTCTCCAAGCTAAACACCCCCAGGTCCCTCAGTCTCTCCTCGTAGGGCTCATTCTCCAGGCCCCTCACCTGCCTCATTGCCTTCTCTGCACGCGCTGCAGCCCCTCAATGTCCTTCTTGGAGTGAGGGGCCCAAAACTGAACCCGGCACTCAAGGTGCGGCCTCACCAGCGCTGAGCACAGGGGCACAATCACCTCCCTGCTCCTGCTGGCCACGCTGTGTCTGACACAGGCCCAGATGCCATTGGCCCTCTTGGTCACCTGGGCCACTGCTGGCTCATGTTCAGCCGCTGTCAGCCAACACCCCCAGGGCATTCTCTGCCAGGCAGCTCTCCAGCCTCTCTTCGCCAAGCCTGTAACGCTGCACGGTGTTGCTGTGTCCCAGATGGAGGACTCCGCACTTGGCCTTGTTGAACCTCATCCCGTTGGTCTCAGCCCATTGATCCAGCCTGTCCAGATCCCTCTGCAGAGCTTCCCTTCCTACAAGCAGATCCACACTTGCACCCAGCTTGGTGTCAGCTGCAAACTTGCTGAGGGTGCACTCGATGCCTTCATTGAGATCATTGATAAAGATGTTGCACAGGACTGGACCCAGCACTGAACCCTGGGGAACACCGCTCATGACTGGTTTCCAACTGGATTTAACTCCATTTACCACAGCCCTTTGGGTCCGGCCATCCAGACAGTTTTTAACCCAGCAGAGGCTGTGCCTGTCCACGCTGATGGCAGCCAGTTTTTCCAGCAGGATACTGTGAGAGATGGTGTCCAAGGCTTTACTGAAGTCCAGGTACACCACATCCACAGCCTTTCCTTCATCCATTAAATGGGTAGCATTTTCAGAGAAGGAGATCAAATTGGTCTGGCAGGACCTGCCTTTGGTGAACCCATGTTGGCTGGGCCTGATCACCTGGTTTTCCGCCTGTGCTGTGTGATAGCACTCAAGATGATCTGCTGCATGACCTTCCCCGGTTCCGAGGTGAGACTGACAGGCCTGGCGTTCCCTGGATCCTCCCTCCGACCCTTCTTGTAAATGGGCGTAACATTCGCCAGTCTCCAGTCAAGCAGCACTTCCCCAGTCAGCCAGGACTGCTGGGAGATGAGGGAAAGGGGTTTGGCAAAAACCTCTGCCAGTTCCCTTAAAACCCCTGGATGGATCCCATCTGGCCCCATGGATTTGTGCATGTCTAGTTGGCCAAGCAGGTCTCTAACCAAGTCTTCCCGAACAGCTGGAGCTTCATTCCCACTCTCTCCTGGCTGAGGGGACTGAGTATCCCTAGGACATTCCTCCTTGGAGTTAAAGACTGAGGCAAAGAAGGCGTTGAGCACCTCTGCCTTGTCCTCGTCCCTCATCGCTACTTCCTCGTCTGCACCCAGCAAGGGAGGGAGAGTCTCCTTTGTCCTCCCGTTGCTGCTGATATGTTTAAAGAATTTCTTTTTATTGTCTTTGACCAAGTGGCCAGTTGAAGTTCTAGTTGGGCTTTAGCCCTTCTGATTTTTTCCCTACTTGATCTCACCTCACCCTTGTAGTCCTCCTGGGACGCCTGCCCCCTCTTCCAGAGCTCATAAACTTTCTTCTTTTTCCTGAGATCAATACTAAACTCCCTACTCAGCCAACCTGGTTTTCTTTCCTGCCGACTTCTTTTACAGCACACGAGGATGGCCTGCTCTTGTGCCGCCAGGATTTCCTTCTTAAGGAGCATCCAGCCCTCTTGCACCCCTTTGTCCTTTAGAGCTCTCTCCCAGTGGACTTCATCAAGCACCTTCTGAAGAGTTCAAAGTCTGTCCTACAGAAGTCCAGGGTGGCAGTTCTGCTGACCTCTCTACTCACTGCCCCAAAAAGCGAGAATTGTACCATCTCATGATCGACCCTGAGGAAAGTTTAAAAAATTTTGTTGTGTAAGGAATTACATATCTGTACCAACAAATGATAGGTGTTTCCAGGATGCTGTCTTCCCTATCAGAAAGGGTCATTCCAAGGAATTTCTCTGGCAGCTTTTACTAATCTCCCTTTCTCTGAGCAAGAAGACAGGAAGATGTCAGACGGCTGAGCTCTTGCACCATTCATGTTCTCCTACTCAGGACAAGGCTGTCCTCAGCCAGCAAGAGGGAACGTAAGGGAACTGGCAAACCTCAAACATTTTGTCACAGGGAGATGCACTTGTAAAGATAATCCTTAGTGCTCTGTCCAGATGCCCTCTTTCTGCTCCTCATAAAACAGCCCTGAAGAAAAACAGTTTCAGTCTGTTCTTGGTGAACAGCTTTTCCAGTGCCTTTTTTGTGGGGTGCAGGCTCTTCACCAGCCTCAAGAAGCCACCATCTCTAAGGGCAAAGCAGCCCACCTGGCACTGGGGCCAGCAGAGCCTCACCAGCTCTCCTGGTTTTCCCTCCTTTCTGCTCTTTTTGCCCTGGCAGGTGTCTCTCCGTCCCTCCTCACCACAAGTCCTGCTCTTCTCAAACAGCGGAAGCCTATGGGCAGTGTCAGGAGCATGGGTGCATAAAGCCCAGCTGGAGGGACGTCTGGGAGCTCCCCACTGGGGAGCAGCCGAGCCTCTTCGCCGTGGCCCCTCCCTCCTGTGGCACCATCTTCTCCCAGCTCTGCCGGCCTCCGGCCAGCCTGAAGTCCTGCATAACCCGATCCTGAATGCTGCTGTCAGGGATCATGGGAGAATCTGGTTCAGACAATGAGAGCTACAGGTGTATCCAGGAAGGAGGAGGAGCAATGGATGGAAAAGGATTGAAGAACTAGTGGGAAGTAAATACTGTCCTGCTGAGGACCTTCAGGTCTCACACCTCTACTCTTCTGCCCTCACTTTTGCAATCTCCTTGTTTCTTAGGCAATTAGGTGAATTCCCCTGGAAAGAAGAGAGCAGCCAGCTGAAACTCTGTGGTATCCATCCCCATCCCCACCTGGCAGGAGGCAGGGAGAAAATATTTAGAAACCCATTAGAGCTGCACTCTACCTTATCGGCTGTCTTTCAGCAAGGCTGGAAATGGATGGTTGGTGTTTCCTCTCTGGGCCAGATCATCACCTTCCCCAGCTGTAATGGCTTTCTAGATATCTAATTTCAAGCAGCTCCACACTGTTAGTACCTACCAGGCCATGAAATATCTTTCATCTTTTCCAAAGGAAAAGAATGGGGAGCCCCTTCCTTGGAAAACAAAGAGTTGTGCAGCACGGCAAACTTGGTGGCAGGGTGAGGGACCGTCCCAGCCCTTGAAATCTGCATTCTTACTCAGGCACCTAAATGTGGGTTTAAGTGCTTCTATTTAGTTACACAGAGGTGAAAACTCCAGCCACAGAAACTTGCTCAGGGTCAGTGAGCACATAGTAGTAGAGTGGGAAATGTCAAAGATCTGAAACTCTGTAGTCTGCAGCACTGGCTTAAAAATCTTTCTAGACCTTTCTAGACCTGTGCCCTCTCAGAGGTAAATAACTATCGATTCAGGAACAACATGGAAACACTTGCAGGGAGAAGTAAGGACAGCACAAGAGGGAGCCTTGTCCTGGTTACACCAGCCAGAGGAGGTGGTGAGGACATTCATGCTGCATTGCTGAAATTGTGCTCATATCCAGGACTGAGGAGGCGGTTCAGTGAGCAGTTCACAGCTCCATCAGTGGATGTCTCCTGAGCAGGGGCAGGGGCAACAGGGAGACAACGACTCTGACTGGTACTAGTTGGAGATGGAGAAACCGCTTTTGGTATTATACTATTAAAACATACCTTGATTATGCCTGGGCATGCATGCACGTATGTATGTATAGAAACGTGACAGGACTGAAAATGTTCCTCATTGGACACACTGATGACACAAAACCGGGAGGAGCGGCTGGTGCACCAGAAGGCTGTGCTGCCATTCAACAAGACTTGGATAAGCCGGAGAGTTGGGCAAAGAAGAACATAATGAAGTTCAACAAAGGCAAATGTAGACTCCTGCATCTAGAGAGGAATAACCCCATGCACCAGCACAGATTAGGGGTTGATTCTTCTATGAGGAGAGGCTGAGAGACCTGGGTCTGCTTACCCAAGAGAAGAGAAGAGAAGACTGAGAGGGGGTCTTATCAATGCTTATAAATATCTAAAGGGCTGGCGTCAAAAGAATGGGGTCAGACAGGCTGCCCAGAGAGGCTGTGGAGTTTCCTCTCTGGAGATATTCAAACACTGCCTGGACGCGCTCCTGTGCGACCTGCTCTGAGAGAACCTGTTTCAGCAGGGGAGGTGGGACATTCTGTGATTCTGTAATTCCATATATGTTGTTCTTTCCATAAGGGCTTTACTTACTTCTAGTTGTTCAGAGGAAAACCGTGATCCAGTGTGTGGATCTTAAGCTGTCTGGGAAAGATGTTCTTGCTTAAGACATTTTTATGTGTAAGGGCTGGTGTTTTCCAGTGGCTGCTATAATACAGCTGCTTTTTGGGGTCAGGTTTTGCTGATCTTTGCAATTTGTTGCATGGCAATGAACAATGCTACCTACTGAAAATAGCACAGATAATGCACTGTTGTCTGGCAACATCATCTAAGATAATTTTCCTAGCTCTATTGCTATAGCTATTCAAAATTATGAAGAATCAACTTAGATCTACCGTTTTATTGAACTGCTGCACTCATTCAAAGCTCAGGGTTTTTTCTTTCACAGACATAGGAACAGACAAAGGTAAACACATCTGTCCATCATAGAAATAGTATGGTAAACCCTTGAAATATGTTATTAAATCACAGACAAATATAGATTATTGGACAAAGCCAACATGCTTTATTTAATTAAATGCCCATGGCCCAGCACGGTCTTTAAAATTATTAATCGTGACCTATTCAGTACCCTCACTTTTTCAGTTTTTAAAAACACAGAAATCACTCGCTGCAAATTGAAAACTTGGACAGCGTTTCTTGTGATTCCCTGTTCATCTCATCCCTAAAAGGTGCAGTGGAATCTCACAGTCCTGCATACTGAATATCCCTGTTGGATACTGCCAAACCCCAAACAGTCTATGTTACACACAGCACACTTGAAAAATAGCTTGTCTTTTTCCTGCCATGATCATAGATATCTCAAACAAATACAAAGTTGCCCAATTATGGTTATGTGGTTACAGTCTAGTGGAAGAACTGTGACCCACTAATACGAAAAACCTCTTCAGACAATGAAGCACTATTTGAATTCTAATTGTTATATCCCCTCAACCACAGATCCAGGTACAACTTTTAGCAGCCTCGGGGTCCAACATCAGTAAAGCGCAACAATACATATTTCTTGTGCTCCCAGTGCCTCTGCTTCAGTCTGTCCAAATAAAGGCAATATTAATGTTGAATCATGGGTTACTCCCCAGACGTGCATATCTGTTTATATTCTTATTATCAGCAAATAGCAACCATGGGCCCATGTGATAATGCAAAGCCCTGCTGCAGTGGTGGCACACAGTGACTGCAGAGCTGGGTTCTTCTTTGGCATCAGGGAAGACCAGGAAGGGTGGCACTGAAACTGATTGGCATATCCAGACATAAAACCAGTGGGCATTCATATGAGACATTCACATCTTCATCCTGGGTAGTTTACTAGCTGATGGAAAAAATAAAGGTACCACTGACATTGCATCAAGAGGAAATAAAATATCTTGTGCTTGTTCTAGGGTTCCTCAACGTTCTTGCCTATTGTGTACGTATATAATCCCTTGCTGAAGTACTTTGCTATGCATTTTATTTTCGATACATACATTTTAATCTCCTGAGCCCTGTAACAGTTTTCCAAAGTCCTGCTGCAAAACCTGGGGCCTGTGAGCCAAACTGGTGTTCTTAGCCCAGTGCTAATGCTCTGCATATGTGTGCTGTGCATGGATGTATGGCATATATGCATCCCTTCCTTCAAGGACCCCAAGTGCATATGAAACTTCAGGCAACTCACAACCACAAATACCCTGGGAGACACAGGATGTCTTAGTACATGCTGGCTGTTGGGCAAACCAAGGCAGAGAGGCAATAAGCCGCATTGTTAGCACCTCGCAGCGCTGCAGGGGCAGAGCCAGGAACAGACTGCTGGGATTTTTGGCTGGCTTCCTTGGCTGCACCAAGCTGTATGACTTGATGCAGTGTGGGGCGAGGTGCAGGCAAGAATGTGTGGAAGAGGCTCCCAGAGAAGAAAACTGGTTCCTTTGTGGTCTAGGTGTACGTATTAGCTCAGGCAGACATAGGTGCAGTACACGGACTGTCCTAAATTTCATCAACTTGCTACAGGTGCCTCTGCAAAGCCCTGTGTTCCTGCTTCCCAAACAGGAGCTGGCACAAAAAATATTAACCAGTCACTGCTTAATTCTGTCATCATATGTGTTCCTGTGGGGTAGCAGGAGGGAGCAAATGACCAGATAACTCAGCTTGGAGTTCACTGAGAGCTGGGAAAAACAGCGGCTTTCTGATCTGTTTTACCACTGAAGCAATACAAAAAGGTTGGTGCAAGAGAAACATCCAGAGCCCTTTTCTCAGGCCTCTGCTTCCTCTGCCAGCCCAGCTGGACTGGAAGCATACCATGCCTGTGGCAATCAGTCACTTGCCTGAATGCAGATAATTCTCAGCACATAATTTAGTGTTGTGTTTCCCCTTGAGTCTTCTGTGGTTCTTTTTCTTGTAAAATATTAGCCTGATTTATTCCAGTGGTGAGGCACTGGCCCAGGTTGCCCAGGGAAGCTGTGGCTGCCCCCTCCCTGGAGGTGCCCAAGGCCAGGCTGGATGGGGCCTTGACCAGCCTGGTCTGTTGGGAGGTGTCCCAGCCCACGGCAGGAGGGGTGGAACGGGATGGGCTTTAAGGTCCCTTCCAACCCAAACCACTCTATGACTCTACAATTCTATGATTACCTGTCACACTTAGTAAGTCTGCTGACTACAGAATTTTTCTGTGTTTATCCATTTATTTCTGTATTTTCTGTAATTGTAAGATTCAACTCACAGGAGCGGAAATGCCATAAAATACTGACTTGCATGGCAAGGATGTTGGTGGTCCTTTTAATGCTGAACTACATAACAGTGACAGTTCGGAAGACCCATCTTAGAAACACAGTGAAAACTGCATTGTCCAGCTAGTCCAAATCAAGACAAAGAGTAATAATTCAAAAAATGTATCTTATAATAAAGGAAAAATGGAAGGAAGAGGGTACTGTAGGATCGTAGTTGTTTTATGATTAAATTGTTATTATTTTTTCTATTTTGTTTTTACACTTGGATTGATAATAAGCAAATTATGATCCGTTCTGTCCTATTCTAGCTTTATAACACATTAATTGTGTGCCTACAAGGATTTAGGTGAACATGATGCCCAATATCTATTGTGCAACTGTTGTCCTGTCTCCATGGAAGGAGGTATTTCTGCAATACGGGACCTTGTTTTGGTAAGGTACTTTGGGTTTTGTGCTTGGTTTTGCAGTTTGGATTGGGGAAGGGGTTCTTCAAATTAGTACACATCTCTCTGGGTTTTCCCAAAGGAAAGCAGGTAAGGGGAATATGCTATGCACTCAGATTGGGAAGTGCTGAGATTTGCAAACCATGTCAGTCTGCTGAAAATCCTCAGGCCCTTACAGTGATGTGAGCATCACTGTATCAGGGGCCAGGGTCACCATCTTCATCTTCATGCTCTGGCAACCTTTTAGATACTATCCCAGGGCTCAGTATGGCAAGCCTTTAAGTATGGACCAGGACCTTCACTCTAGACAAAGGGGTTGTAAGTAGCAAAGGACAGTTCTGCCTGCGTTTGGGAGGATCACCAGCACCATCCTGGTCTGCCTGAGCTCCTCTAGCTCTGCCAGGGAGCAGGCTTTAGCAACTCTCAAAGCAAAACATTATCTATGACTACGGCAGACACTGAAAGAAGCAAAACAGCCTTGGCTGTACTGTTGGCTTTTCCTCTCCTGTGCTTTCTACACAGCTGATCTCCCCTCCTGCCCAAACAGCCCTCTCATCAGGCTCCAGTGGGGCACTGGTGTTCCTGCTGCAAGAGCCACTGCTTCCATCAGCAGCCAAACCTCCTCTTCTCCCCACACTTTCACACATGGCAGGCCCATTCTACTGGCCTTACAAACAGCCACCGCCCCGCAGTGTACTGTGTATGGCAGCCCCAAGCCCAAGGATGCAGGGGTTGTAGCCCAGCTGAGTCACACACACTGCTCAAGGAGCACAGCAAGCACATTTGGAACAACTGTTTTTAAATGAGACATGATAATCAATACGTCTCCCTTCAACTTCACAGAGGTGCTGGGAGGCCATTAACTTTGCCAACTGTGGTATTTCTTTCCCCAAACACTTATAGCCAGTGTGTCAGTGGGAGAATTTATACAGCTAGGATAGCTCCATGCCCTTCTGTAAGTGTCCATCCTCACTTTGTTGAATAAATACATCCTGCAGTGTGTATCTGCCATTTCCTAAGTAGAAGATCCTGTTCATTTTAATGGCCCCCTCTCTTGAATAATGACATTACCCCCACAAAATTTGCCTGAATCAACTGTTTGTCCTAATCCAGCCTGCTTCAACATCCTCAAGAATCTCAAAGATTTTATTTGGAAGCAGGAAGTATAAATTCAAAAAAATAACATAGCTTAAGCAGAAGCAAGATCTTTTAAGACTAAACACTGTACTTCTACTGGAAGAATGTATGATGAGGTTGTAAGCGAGTCGGAGTGAGACCATCTTTTTATTTTCTTTGTACAGGACATAACACAATGGTGCCAAAGCTACAGAGGGAGCTCCTCAGCAGCATTAAGCAACTACAGCAGTGCTGGCACCTGGAGATATCCATCTGTGCCTGTGAAAGAAACTTGTCTCCTTTCTTGCCTCCATCCGGTTCCCTGGACTGGGGTAGCAACCTGTTTCAGTTTGTGCTTTCCATTTAGGCTAACCTCAGTCACTCAATTTCTACTTGACTGGAAATAAGTGTGCTGAAAACTGCACTTTCTTTACTATACAATGTGGACTGCTGCCTCTCTCCAATCCGGAAACAATTATTTCTCTCCTGTACCTACCCATTCCAAATAGGGAATTGTCCCTACACTGTTTTTTCCTATTTCCACTTTTATTAGCTGCTTCCTTCATAAAGAAAAGCTTTCCATTGTATATAGTGCCCACAGAACAGCAGTAGCTCTGGACTCCACATCATGACAAAAATGTGGCCATGTTTTAAGGCCAGGTCTCCTTTAGAGAGTTCTATATCAGTAAATGTACCATAGTTAATTCACCACTACCACCTTCTGTTCTGATAGGATGAATATCTGATGGTGCTTGAATTTGTGTGACTTTAAGAAAGGGCTTTCAGCACTTGTGGTTACACTGGAATAAATATTCTTAAATAACCCCAAGGAACAGTCAAAATATGCATGGATATGCAGTAGTGCTTACAAGTACATGCAGATGCTAATAAGCATAGCATAGTACAGCTACTTTAAAAAAAGCAGATACCTGTTTATCTGCATGTATTCCTGAATTTATTATTTCTTTCAAAAATTCCTACTTTTTTATGTGTGTATGCAAACATGAGGGCATAGGAGCAACAGATGACCAAATTTGCAGATATTTGCAGGGAGAGGGCAGCTTATGCCCATGAATAGTGACATTACACTCAGCAAGGTCACTTTTCTGAGAAAGATTGAGCACATATTTCATGAAAGACCAGTTCCTGACTGAGCACAATGAGGATATGTGTTGGAGTGGTAAGAGTCTAAAAATCTCTTTTCGTGCACTGAATTCAAAATAGCATTTCTCTTACTGGCAAAACAAACAAGCTCATTTTGGGTGTCTCTGCCTGCCTTGCCTGTGGAATTCGCAATCCATCTCCTGCAGAATTAGTGACCTCTCCGCCTGTTTTTACGCTCCAGAGGTTACGCCTTAATTACAAAAAACTGATCTGCTGTGACATAAACTTCCCTCTACAGGGGAAATTCCTAGCTGTTCTTTTTTTTCTTTGTTGTGTTCTTTTTTCCCCTGGCCAATGCAGACCAACCCCAAAATTGCCATCTGGGTTTGACCTTGACTACTGCTTTCGGAGTGAATCCCTGAGCCTGCTCTCCTGCAATGCTGACACAGGAACAACAGTTTCCAAGGGGCTGGTTATCTTGATACAGAAATCGTGCTGTAACACAGCCAAGAGACCCTCTGCCAAGTAGGTCCCGCGGCCTGGGGGCCGCAGGAGCTGCGAAGGTCCTGTCTTGTGGCCTGTCTTGAACCGAAAGGGCCAGGCAGTGCCCTGGGCACAGCAGCTGCAGCCCTGCCCTGCCTGGGTGCGCTCCCGGCCTTGGAGATGGCGTCCGGAATGTGGGGGCCGGCATCCCTGCGAGGGATGGGCCCACCCAACGCCACGCGGCCCGGCGGCGGGAGCTCGGGTGGGAATGCCCAGCGCGCCGGGCAGAGGCGATTCCGTGCGGCACGGCTGGGCCAGCGGGCGCCGCAGAGCCGGCCGCGTGGCGACGCGGATGGCCTCTGGCCCCGCGTTCCGAGGGTGCGGGCACCACCCTAGCTGTGCCTGCACCGCTGCCCAGCGGAGGAACGCGGGGGCCCGCGGCCGGGACGCGAAGGAAGGCGGGAGGATGCCCATCCGCCCCAGGCGTCCGCGGGCGCTGCGGAACGGCATCGCAGCCCTCCGGCCGCGGGCGGAAAACGGCTCGTGTGTCTTTAACCCTCAGCGGCCGGAGCGCGGCGGTGCTGGGGTTGGGTTTTTTTCCTTACTTAACAATGGAAACTTTTTTTTCAGTGTTTTCCTCCAGCCGAGCACCGCGAGCGAGGAAAAAAAAACAAAAAAAAACAAAACAACAAACCCCAAGTTGTTCCGCTGAGTTCAACCTCAGGCAGGCTCACAACTTCCTTCCTGCTCCCCTACCCCCTCCCTCCGCTCTCCTCCTCCTCGCCGCGCTCCTCTCTCCGCCTTTCCCGGCGCACCGGGAGCGGGCGCGGGGCCGCCGCACGAGCCGAGCCGGAGCACAGAGCCCCCCTCACGCTGCCCCCCGGCCCCGGCGGGGCGAGGAGAGCCGCCCGGAGCGGCGGGACGGGCGGGACCGCCGCGCTCCGCGCCCGCGGAGATGGTTTCTGCAGCCCCCCGCAAGCGCCCGCAGACGCCGCGGGGCGGCCCGCGCTGAGAGCCGCTGCCAGGTGAGCCCGCGGGAGGGGTCGGGCGGGGCGCGGGGGGCTGCCCCGGCCCAGGCTTGCGCGCTGCTGGGCCCCAGGCAGGCTGTCCCGAGCGCCCGGTGCCCGTGCTTGCTGTCACACTTGGGGCGTTGCGGGGCCGGGGATCCCCGCAACGGGGAGGCTGCCCGCGCAGCCCGGGCGCTGCTGAGCCTCGCGCTGCGGCGGTGCCGGGAGGGGCAGGGAGCCTCTGTCAGCCATCGCGGGGACGCACCCGCTCTCACGCCCAGTGGGGCGAACACCAGCGCGCGTCTGCCCTGTGGGATGGGGGCTGCGACTTGGCGGCGGCTGCAGTGGTCAGTGCCCCAGGAGGCAGATGTGCAAGAGGGGGAGGCACCTTTAAACAGGGCACGCGTGAAGATGTGCGAACCCGTGTTGTTTTGCCAGGGAACGTACAGGAGTACGACTGGCAGCATCACCCACAAGTGCTTCCGAAGACATGTACGTCTCAGTCAGAGTTAGCACATGTGCGTGAAGAAACCTGCATGCTCACAGAGGGAGTGTGCTTATGCGGATCTCGTGGCTCCCATGCCCTGGCCTGGGATGAGCATTGCAACTCCAGTGGCACCCAGAGCAAACGCACACAGAGGAAGACACTCTAAAGTACAGAGCGGCACAGGGAGCCACCTGCAAAAGCGCAGTCTCTCACACATACACACTCACCCACAACAGGGCAAATGCCAGCACACATCTCCCTCTGTGGGGTAAGGGCTGTGACTTGGAGGTGGTGGCTGTGGTCAGTGTCCCAGAAGGCAGATGTGCCACAAGGCATGCGTGAAAATATGCAAACCCATGTTGTTGCACATGATAAGTTAGGGGAGTACTGGAGACCACACGGAACTGCGCAGGGAGGGAGCCTTCATGTGTGTTGCTGAGTAGAAATCCTTGCCTGAGGCTTGATGTTGATCATAGGTGGCAAACCGGAAAGTGGCAAATTAGAGCTGTTTGGAGTTTTTCCCTTCCTTCAGAAAATGTCAGGTTTTGGGACCAAAATATGAAAGCTGCAAGCTTTCAGCTCACAGTAGTTGGCCATAACTCCCTAATTCTGTTGTGGGAATGGCTGCTGACTGCGTGTCCTCTTGGACACTGGTGCTGCAGCTTCTTTGACAGGCAACCTGGAGAGACGGCAGGGAAGGCAGGAAAGAGGGGCAACAGCCGTGACCCTGATTTCCCCTTGGCTTAGACCCTTCTAATGACCAGGCTTGGGTGTGAATGCATACAGGTGTGTGCAGGGACTAGGGGCAAGCACACAGGAAGGGAACAGTCCAGCCAGCTGTGTGCACAGCTGGATTGTGAGCTTAGGGGGAGTGCAGGGTTACTCTCACTGATTGTCTCTCTCTCTCCCCAGCTGTCCTGTTTTATGGAGCTGCAGGCTGGGGCTGGCCTAGCTTCTCTGCTGCCTCATGGCAATGCTGCTGGTCCCAGTGTGGAGAGGCTGTCGGCAGCCCGGCAGAGCCTGAGTGCCAAGGCAGCAGTGGTGGCGGCTCCCCTGTGCGCCCTGGTTAACTACTATGGCCGTGTACTGCTATGCATTCAATAGCTTGGTGATGATGAATAGAAACAGCGAGGTGACAAGCGGAGGAAGCAAGACGCCACCTCCTCCTGGACAAGTGCTGCCCAGGGGCCCGGAGTCACCTGGCAGCTGCTGCCCGCTCCCTGTCTTCAGCCCAGCCGCTGTGCCACCCCACTCTCCGCGCCGTGGCCCTACTTTCCTCTTCCCACCGCTTGAGGAGCCCACGCAGAAGCCAGGCAGCCCTGGGGGCTGGCAGGGCAGACGGGGCGAAGAAGAGCAACCAGGACCCCCCACAGCACGGCAACTTCAACAGGAGCTGCACAATGTCCAGGTGAACCAGAAAGTGGGGCTCTTTGAAGCGCAGATCAAGGCGCACAGCTCTGCCACCCAGCCGCTGCGGAGCCCCCAGCCATGCTGGTCCCGGCCTGCCAGCCCCACGGTGCTACGGGTAGGACTTGGAACTGGACCCCAGCCACGAGCCTATGGGGAAAGTGAGGCTCCTGATGTTGGTGGGGTGCAGGTCTGTCCGAGCACTGCAGAACCCTTGGAGATGCCAGTGGTGATGGTGGTCCCGGCTGTGGGGCTGGCGGAGGGCAGTAGCCCCGTGGAGCTGTCAGGGCCAGCGCCACGGGGAGGTGAGGTTGTAGTGGCCCCCACGGGACTTGAGGGCCAGTGCCCAGCTGTCAGCGGGAGCATCCCTGCCGTCATTGTCACGGACCTGGGGGGCCTGGAGGAGGAGGTGGGCACCGTGTCCCCCGGCAGCCTGCCTGTCCGGAAGCTGTCATCATCCTCAGCCTCTTCCACTGGCTTCTCCTCATCCTGGGAGGAATCTGAGGAGGACATCTCCAGTGATCCTGAGCGTACCCTGGACCAGACACCAGCTTTCCTGCAGACCCTGGACCAGCAGAAGCCCCGAGTGGTGAGTCTTGAACCAGTCCCAAGGAGGTGCAGCAGGGGCTAGCAGCGTCCCCTGCTCCAAGGCACAGCTGCAGTGGGAGGGCAGAGGTCTGTTGCAGCAGAGGTCTGCAGAGAAACTCCCATTTGCTCAGCCATGCTTGCTTTCCCACACTGAAAAGCTTATCCCTGTTTCTAGTCTGAAAACCCCCTGCTTGAGGGAGAGAGCAGCGGTACCCATCCTGCTGTGCACAGTCCTTGCAGAGCTTCCCGGGTGTTGCAAGCTGAACTCTGGCATGCTTAATCTGCACCCACAGCCTTCTGCTGACCTGTGGTTATGAGCCTCAGGTGCAGGAGGTTTCCCATGATTTACATCAGCCTAAGGAAATATTTATGTCCTCCTTGAAGCTAAAACTCTGTGGGCCAACTGTCTGTTAAAATTTATACTGACACCCGTCATGATAGTGTCTATGTAACTTCCACATGGCAGCAAAAATCGCTAGAACTTCTGGTAATTCCCCTTTTGAATAAAACTTTTTGCATGTGGAGTATCTTATATTTTAGGCAAGCATATTTTTCTTGGGTATTTATATTAAGTTCAATTGTTTCTGGATCTTTTGTTTGTTGTGGGGCTGGTCAGGAGGCTTCAGGTAAAAGGAAGCAATCTTCCCTTAGAGGAGAAAGGTTTCCTCAGAGAGGAGGGCTTTGAGGCGCTCTCCAGAGGCAGATACTCATGGGATTTCTTGCATCACTTGTGGACTTTGTTCCATGTCTGAATGCTCCACACATGCTTTGCTTTGAGCTGTCACACCATTTATCCAGAGGGCTTTGAATCACTTTATTCCAGTGCAGGGTGCCCGTCACGAGGTTCTCCAACCAGCACTGGGCTCTCCCATCCTCTAGCTGTGAGACATTGCATTGATTTGTGCTCAGCACTGGAGCCTCACACTGTAAACCCCTGACATATGCACGACAACCCAATGGCTCCTTAATTTTAAAGAATTTGATAGAGGCCCGTCAACTTTCAGTGATGTGGTTCACTATGTTTAACTTCCTGTAGACATGAAATTCTTGCTAAGCTTAATGACACAAGGAAGATCAGTGCAAGAAAACATCTAAGAAATGTGAAGTTACCAAACTTATGAAGAACGGACAGACTATTGCTTTGTAAAACACTCAGCAGGCTGAAATAAATACCTCTGGTTTTCTACTTGTTTTGCCCTGTTCCAAGAACTCAGGCTGAGTTCTGCTTAGAATGGAACAGTTGAATAAGAGCATTTTTAATGAAGTTAGAAGTCTGTGGCTTATCATGTTTGCAGACAGTTTTGTATTTTGGGGCTCTCAACTGATGGACCAGCTTGCTGTCTTTGGGAGCTACTACAATCTCTCTGCTGATTAAGTTTTGCTTGTTTTGTGTGCATGAGCTGAATTAATCCTGCTCTGTTCTCCATACTAATGACTCTTCCTAGTGCCAGATCCCCTTGATTTGCTGCTGAGAACAGTTTGCTGATGGGCAAGGTCATGCCAGGTGCTCTTGTGGAAAGGTTCCTGGAGCCTCAAGCTGACTCTGTGTAGCCTCCTGTGGCCTCCAGTGAGCTCAGCCAGGGCAGTGTCTCAGCAGTGAACAGGCAAAGCTCATTTATATTGCCAAAAGTCTTGGATCAGAGCAAGCTTAGATCAAGTCTAGGATCAAAGTAACTCTATTGGGCTCAGTGGGACTACTCTGAGCTAGAAGATCGAGATCTGGTCCAAAATGTGTCAGACAGTGTGCAGAGGTGCACTTAATTTTGTGTTTCAGTGATGGAATTGTTTCAGCAGGAGCGGCTGGACTGATTCACAATAACACTTTCAGCTGGGCTTCACAGGTCCCATGCAGGGCTGATCAGTGCCTTTGGCGGGTTATGGTCAGCTTCTCAGCAGGATCATGTGCAAATGCCCAATAATTCAAAGCTGACTCATATAAATAGCACCCAACTTTCTGTACCAGTTGGCAACATCTTTTAAATCCGTAATGACAGCAGAAGGCAGCTACTGAAGCAGTCTCAGGTTGCATACTCATTTGTTTTCATGAACTCATTGTTTCCTTTGAAAAACGCACATGGTCTGGAAATGAGTTGTGTAATGGGGGAGAATGAGTGAGAAGCTGTCTCCGCAACTGATGCTTTTCTGCCGAAATAAATCCTGGGAGACCTGAGCTGACAGAAACCAATATAATGCTTCTGGGTTGAGTAGAAATGTGCTGGGCAGGCAGAGTCCTGCCTCTCCCCACCAGGTGCTGCTGCTGCATGGGAGGGCTATTGTACCTGGATGGGTGACAGGAAAGCAGTTCTAGCTGCAGATACGGTCTGCACCGCACATCTTGTATAATGCGTTTGCAGATTTGATCAACAGCAGGCTTGCTTCTGCCCATCCTTTCTGGAGGCCATCTGGCTGTCTATTGGGACATCCTTGGGAAATGCGCAGATCCCTCCGGCTGGCATGGACTTATTTGTACATAGACCACTTGTACTTCAGGTAGGAAGCTTCATTTGCACTTGGGCTCCTAATAAAATGACAGTGCCTAGCAAGAGGGAAAAGAAAGTGTGGGCACTGTTTTGGACACCATGACCTGGAGCAGCTCGGTGGCTGATATGGGCTCTGCCTTTGTTTATTGAAACAGTTTACTCTGCATTGCCTGTCCCTGAAGCGCTCTGGTGCCCAGTGGGCTGCGTGGAGCTGGGACACGGTGACCCTGCCATGATTATAGCAGACTTGTGAAGTGCAGCGACGGTAAGAGTAATTTGATGTTTTGCTAATGTCTAATTGTGAGTCCACTTAAGGTCTGAGTTAAACCTCCACGTAAGGGCTGTTGCAGCTGTGACTTTCCCCAGTCTGTGGCCTGCTGCCGGAGAAACCCTAGCCTTGTTTATTGATGCTTGCAAAGTTTCAAAGACATTTGGCCGATTACGATTCTGAGCGTGTGTGGGAGGGACAACACATCTAAGGCAGCATGTTGAGACGAGGACACAGTGTAGCACAGCAGCGGTGGCTGCATGGCCCCTGCAACAGTGACGTGCGGTTTGGGAAAGGCACGGATGAATCCACTCACCCACGGCCCAAACAAGGGGAACGCAGCGGCTGTTGGAAGGCACCTATCTCCATCATGGTGCAGCTCATGTTGAGGGAGGATTTCTCCCCTCTTGGCTATTTGGCAGGTCACACAGGTTGGGTGTGAGTGAGCAGATGCTCCCTGTCCCAGGCTCCGAATGACACAGGTAGCCCAGGACAGCAGCCTGGCTTCTAAGGGGGTTTTCACACCCAAACTAAGACCCCATTCTAGCTGCGACTCCCGTTGACTTCAATGGGAAAATATGAGTTTATGCATTTTGCTGTTCCTGGATGACCCTGCTTGCTCTTCGCAAGGGAGAGCAGATAGACCAAGGTGTACTCAGCAGCAGGAGGCTTGGCCCCAGTCTTAGAAACTGGCTGGGCCCCTTAAAGTGAAAGATATTCCAGTGCTGGTCACTATAGCAAGTCACCGTCATTGACCTAAATTTTGTAATTTGTCAATTCCTCAGCAACTAGAGACAAAGAAACAGAGGAGTAGGGCGAAAGGCAGAAATTGTGCAAGTACGTACTATAGAAAAACAACATGTCAAGGGTAAAAAACCCCACCCTCTTGGAAAAATAGTGCAAGACACTACTGTGTTCCTCTTCCTGGATTTCCCACAATCACTGTGGAAACACAAAGCCATGGCAGAACAGTAATCAAGTGATTCTCAGTACATTGTGAAACTTCTGTTCCTTTCAACAGACAGAGCAACTTGCTCTGAGTAAGAGACTTTCATAAACCTGTGAAAAATAGCAGGAGCTTTTGGAAAAAGCTAATGGCTTTGCTGTTGGCAGGTGATTTTTTAATTGATTTATTTGTTTGACTCACAATGGCTGTAACGCGTTCCTGAAAGGAACTGAGTTTAGATAGGGTTAGTGTCAGCCAAGGGCCTGTGGGACCCTTGCTTAATTCTCTTTGAGGTGTTCCAAGACATAAGGTGACAAGAGCACTCCTGATTTGTTCCTGTAAAAATCAATTAAATTAAATATGCTTTTGTTCCCTTTCCTAGCTGTCGCTGTGATCAGGAAGTCTCTGTGTAACAGAAACCATGACCACTTGGCAATGGTGATGCATGCAAGACCTGTGAATGTGTATCTTTATGCTGACTTTGTTTGTGTATTTTACTCCTTGCTCCCACCACTTTTGTCTTAAAATCTTCTAAGCTTATGAGCTTGTGACTGGTATCACTAATTTAATATCAATATAATGCCTAGCTTATTAGGGCTCTGTTTGCTTGCTCTGAAGAGTGACTGTTAGTCTAATAATGAGTATCATTGCCCAGGGAAGGTGCTTAGCACACCAGGTGAGCTGCCAAAGGATGGAGCCTCCTTCAGCCCTGCTGTAGGAAGACTAGAAAGGACATTGAGGTATATACACCTTTGTATTTCCTCTCTCAAAGCGCCACGCTCAGCAGACCTGACAGCATGACATGTTTTGTCTGCTGGGATGAAGTCGGGAGCCCTTGATGCCTGGCAGGGTGGGCAGAGCTTCAGGTTTTTCATAGATGAAGGCTGTGCACTCTGGGGAGTTCACAAAGCACCACTCTCTGGTAGCTTATCTTCTACCTACCCACATGGACTTCCCAGGGAATAAGCAGCTTTTTTATGGGCTCCCACATGCAAGGCTAAGTGAAGATGCTGCCATAACCCAATGGGAGTCGAATGGTGCTATTTCAAGTCAATTTTTATCAGCACTTTTAAGCTCCTTGGGAAGGGTTTCTTCTCTGCTCACATTATCCATGATGGACAGTGTAGGAATTACATGGCAAGTTTTTCAAAAAATTTTAAGCTGAAAGCATTCATAAAAAGTGAAAAAAATCCCAAAGCATTTCCAAGATGCAGGAAGAACAAACATTAGGCACATCATCTGATCTCTAAACAGCCAGGTTTCCTTCCCTTCCAATGGGAGTCACAGGATGTCAGGAGCTTGGCTGGTTGGACCCTTCAGGTGTTAAGCTGAACGTCTGCAGAGTGAAGTTCCCAGATCAGTGGAAACTTTATATTTGTCTTTACTTTTTCAGAGTCTTGCAATGATAAAAAACAATTAAACTGTAGTCAACACCTGTCTCGTTTTCCATATTATTTCTATAATGTGTTAGGACAGATTTTCGTATGAGGAAAATACTAGCACAGTGCTGAACTTGCATATTCCATGTGATGACTGAAAGCCAGTGCTGAGCTAATATTTTCTTTACATATAAATCTGTTCTAGTTCACTAGAGAAACAGTGGCATCTAACTGCGATGTTAAATGTCGCCTCAGCTAAGATTAGTCTTCTGTAATTGTTAGAGATTTTGTTTGTACCACCAGGTGAATTTGTGCAGTAAATTTGACCTGCTTTCTTCCAATGAAGCCCAGCCAAGCTTTCTAAGAAAGATATGTTAATATTTAACAGAAAATGAAATGTTAATATTTTTAAATCACTGAGTAACTTAGCAGTTTAATCCCTATTCTCATATGTAACTTTTGGGGGAATGTGGGCTCCCACACTTGCTGGGTCACTTAAAATGGCTCTTTTGTGGAATTCATCTTGCTCAGCCATGTTGAGTGTCTTCTCATGATGTGCCTTTCTTCTCTGTTGAATATGATGAGATCTTGAGGACTAGCAAGTGTGCTTAAGGAGTGTGCTTAAGATAGAGGAATCTGTTTCTGAAGTACTTACGGATGTCTTCTATAAAAATTATCAGTATTTCATTCTTGTTTGTATACATATAAAGCCAGGTCATGCATAGCCTACACCATGGCTGCAAGTATTTCAGGAAGCTCCCATCTGAGGTTTACCAGCTTCAAAAGCAAATGCCTCTGATTTGGCTTTTAAATCAGTGTTTAAGCAGCAGAATGTGTGATGTGCTCTGTAATAGGAATGATCACCCAGCAGTGCCTTTCAGCATGAGCTGGTGTCACTATGTTCAGAGCTCAGGGCCTCCAGCTGCAAGTTTCAGTCTGGGTGTATATGCCATGAATGCACTCAGAATTGGTAGAAGCTTTTGGAAAATGCAGATGGCAGGTTTTTCTTTCCCAGCTGTGGTGGGAGTTCACTGCCACAGAGCTGCTATCATGCTGCATGCCTGTGGAGATCCTTACTGCTGTAGTCAGCTACAGGTTGTGTTAACCATGTGCCGGTGTTTTCTGACCTTAGTTTCTCAGAGATATTGGAGTCTGAAGCTACTGCAGGCTGCTAAGACCCATATTAGCCTTTTCCCTCTCAAGATATTTATTTCACTGTTTTACATTTCAGCCATGAGAAGAAAGAAGTGAGTTTTCTGTAGTAAAAAATGTTCTCTTCATTAATGATGGAGAAGAAGAGACAGCCTAGTAAAAGGAATTCAATTATTCCTTTCAGTTCTAAGGTTTATTGCTAACCAAAACACAAGGATTGCTTTTGGAAGGAGATCTAGGAGGTAAAACAGCAAGAGCTTAGCACTTAAAACTTCTTTTTGTAGGCAATACAGTGTATTATCTGATCTGTGCTACACAACAGGAACTGCGTTAGCATTCAGCACTGTTGCGGTTTTAAGTAATAATAAAGTATCCCTCATCTCCCTGAAAGTCATACATGGGCTCTGGATTGACGTACTGACAGACATATTAATGAGTGACTCAAAAGACAGAATCAGATTGTGTCTTCATTGTTTGCTTCGCACATTTGATTTGCAGCGAGGTTGACACCTGCAGTTGCTGAATTGATGTGAGTTTTGCCCAGGGTTTCATCCTTGGCTTCTGGGTTTTCATCCTTGACTGTAAGTCTTATCCTTGGGGTTCTGGAGAATAGCAGAGGGAGGTCTTGGCCTGCAGTCTTCACTGTCTCAGAACTCCCTTCAGCCTGAATGCTTTGGGCTTTGCCGGAATGAAGACCAATATATCAACACCAGGAACAATGAGTACAACATCTTGGTAGGATGGCTATGCTAGGGAGCAGGCCCAGTGCCCCCACCCCATCAGTGTTTGCAGAATGTGGCATTCAGAAGTTAGCAGAGGGCTAAAACAACAGCAGCACCTACCTTAAGCATCACCTCCTCCTCCTCCTGTTTTGCTTCCTGTCCCTTTGTCCTTGCTTGGGCAATTCAGTTGCAGCAAGATAGAATCAAAGAACCCTCTTCCTTTTCTGAACAATTCACCTCTTTTGTTAGGGTCAGATAAAATGCTGATAAAAGCTGTTGTAGCTCCGATGAAGCCAGCAGGAGCGTACTGCAGTTTTGGTCCTTCATCGTTTTTCGCCTTGCTCTCCCCTGCATGTATCCAGTTACATCTTGTGGTAAATCAGATGTTAAACTGAATTAGTGAACCAGAGACACAGTCCCCAAAGAGGTTTTGCCCGTTGATATGTACAGTGCTTCCGAGCCTTTGGGGACAGGAGTTATAATCTGCAAGGTTTTTTGGAAAGTGCATTTTAGGATTGGGTGTTTTTTTCTTTGCTCTTGATAAACAATCTCTGATCCCTACTGCTTGGAAAAAGGGCGGGAGCAGAGCCTGGTTTGCAGCTCACTGCTGAGCCCTGTTCAATCGCAGCTGTACTTTGACAAGGCATTTTGGAAAGGCATAGGAATTTTCGTTTAACGGGTACTGAAATACAATGGTGGAGGGAGCCCGTGGGTACCCCTGCAAAGAGGGAAGACCAGTGAGCTGAGGGGCAAGGGTGAGGAGGAAGTGGGGGTGGGCAGGCTTCTGGCTGTGAGGACCATAGGAATTGCTCTGCTGATAGCTCCATCAGATATCCAGGGGCATCTTCCGACTGTGAGGTACAGAGCAGCTGGGGGAGAATTACTAAAAGTAATATATTTTCTTTTACAGGTAATATGTATTTAACACTCTGCAGGGACCTTTCAAGCCTGCATCTGTAGGAAGGGGGAAAAACTCAGGTTTGCTTTTTTGGCATACTGCAGATCCAATCTGCAGTCTCTCTTGGTATGTTTTATGTGAGTGGGTTTTGTCAAGTTACAGGCACAGTTATTGCACCCCTAGGCTACTCACATTAAATATTTCTCCAGTTCTAGCAACGTTATTTCCAGGCTCAACTACATTTGTTTTTATCTTCTCTATGGCAATTGATAATCTAAGCCTAAAATGTAACTTTGCAGGATCTCCTGTCATGTATTTCTTCCACAGCTGCAGCCAAATCAGGACAGTATAAACCAATGACATGTTGTAATGCCTAGTGCTTTCTTTAATACATTCCAGATTAAAGGAGTCAGCAAAGTTTACATATCCAAAGTAATAAATTTAAACAATAATAATGGCAAATCCCGAACCACGATTATATCTTGAAAGTGTTGGGGTTTTTTTTCTCCTGTCTTCCTTGTCTGGCTAAAGTCTGTAGGAAACTCAAGAGGACAGATAAAAGATGATGAGACAAACAACTTAATCCCTTAATAATGTCAAGTGGAAAATCCAACAACAGATTGGCAAGGAACCCTAATAACAACTGCAAAGTGGCCCTTACTGAGGACTACAAACCTAGTTTTAAATGGCTGAATTTGGGATATAGTTAGAGATGAACCTGAATGAGTGTCCAAAGGTTCAAACATTTCTTTGAACTTTGAAATGGAGTCCAATTCCGTTTTTAATCTGTGCCTACATAGCATCTGCTTAGCTCCATTGGTACCTCATGCTGCCCTTCGTACCCACACAAAGTGATCGTGAAAGGCCCCAGGGTGGTATTTCCTCCTCTGGGTGCTGTTGCGGATAGCAGCGAGTGCGTGCTGCCCACGTAGGTGACTGCCATGGGAGTACGAGGAGAAGGGGAGCTGAGCACTGCTTGCTAGCACTACGCTGTCCTCCAAGTCCCACCATCTCGTCATGCTCTTGCTGGGGACTGGTCCACAGCTGCACCCCCATGCAGCAACCCCCATCCCTGGTGCTTAGGGCAATCTTGGGCTGCAGTTAATAGATACACCTTGAAAGCATAGAATTAGGGAGATCTCGAAACACAATTTCCAAGCAGCTTCAGAAGGAGCATGTTAATTACTATCTCCTTGGAGCCGTATTTATGTAGAGCTGACAGTCTTTCACCCTGGGGTTTGTGGTAGGAATATCTTACTGAGGTGGAGACCCAGACATCCAAAAAGGAAAAAAAGGAAAGAGAGTTTAGAACTGTGCTTTATCTCTATCCACCTGAATTACTGTTGTATTTTAAAAGACGTGCAGAATACATAAACCCCGTTGTTTGAAGAAACCCTGACAAGTGTGCTCTCCCAGCTCCGTTGTTGTCTTAGGAATTTTTATATAAAATGTTCCAAATCCTGTTTGTCTATCTTTGCTTGACAAATCCTGTGTTGCCCTTCTGTACTTCTAGCAGACTTGGAATTAACCTTGATCTTTTTGCAAAGCCAACAGAGTTGCCTTGTCGCGTGTCATGTTCCCACCTTCTCACACAAACTGTGCATGTTGCAGTTTTTGAGCATGATGTACCACCAACTGAAAAAAATCTGTGTGAAGCTTATATATTCAAGATGAACTTCTTGAAAAGCAGCTCTGAACTGAACCAGACCTCCTCTCAGAGGAGGGAGCAACTTAGGTTGCGCAGCTCTGGCAGAAGCGCCCTTGCTCAGCAGGTTAAAGCAAATGGTCTGAAGCCTGGGATACAGCTCAGCTCCTCCACGTTTTGCAGCTCCTCGTTTATGTCTCATCTTGAGGAGAAAAGACTTAGCCTCTTTCCTCAGGTCTCGTGTTTTCTCATGTTACCTATCATTGCTGGAATGGCTTTTTCAAGGCAAGTAAGGTAGTGCGGGTGTCCAGGTGATTGGAAGTGACCATGATATTGACCAGATGCCAGGCTGGTGATGGGGGGCAGCCTGACCAGCTCGTGGTCTTTGAGCCTTTCAGCAGCTTAGAGGCAGTGCCAGATCCCAGATTTGTTCTTGTGGGTGGGAACCCTTCCCAGAAGGGAGAAAGCTCAGAGGAGCCTGTTTAATATAGGCTGATCTCATGGTTGAGCATATGCAGGAGTTGGCCTTTCAGCACTGAAATAAGAAGTGATGGGAATAGACTAGATTAAATCCTTGAAAGAAAAGCCAAGTAGTTTAGACTTTCATCTCAGGAGAAGGAGTCAAAGTGTGAAGCCTATGAGAGCTACACTGGGGCCAAATGACAGATTCAAAAAGTGACCTTTGAACAATGGATTTGTTGGATCTTTGCAGAGCAAGCCTGCAAAGAAAAGGCTTTTGTGGAATTTTGTGAAATTGAGATATGAGGTGTTGAGCCCTGGTGATGGATTTTAGTTGGGTGAGTAGGTTGGGAAGGCTCCGTTAGTGATGTTATCCTGAAAAAAATTGCAAGATTTACAGATACATTGGACATGAGGACTGAGAAAGAGATTTTTTGCTTGCTAGAAGTTTCAGAGTAGAAGCAAAACACTCGAAAATGAGAACAGTAACATTTACACTCACAATGCAGAGGCATAAATTGTTCTATGAATTGTCAGACTGTGAGATTTCAAGACTCTATATTGCATTGCAAGCCTGAAGCTGTCATATTTCCTTTGAAGCCAAAGCCAAAATTTCTGTAAACTTGAAAGGAGGCAGCTCCAACCCCCCTTGGTGCAGCCTGTTAACCTTCAGGGGCCTGGTGTGGAATAAAAGATTTTTGCAGGAGAATCAAAACTTGAAGCACTCTCCTAATATACAGAAGCCACAGCCCAACGATGAACTCCCTCTGCATGATGGCTTCTGTTGGAGTCCAGCTCCCTGTTCTGTCTCAGGAGAGAGTGGCTCGGGGCTTTTTTAGAGCAGCCACAACTGAGGGTCGGGCTGCTTTGTGCCCCAGAGTCCATCACTACCTGGAGAGATGCTGGGTTTGCTGCTTTTCCTCTGGACCATCTGTGTTGTGTCCCCAAGACAGTCAGACTCCCAGCCCCATCCAGACAAACCCTGGCAGGACAGAATATTGTAGGAGCTGGCTGGAAGAACAGTTTTTTGACAAAGAATAAATTTTCCGGCAAATGTCAAGGGGGAGGGGGAGTCAAAATGATTCATGATTTCAGACACGTTTTCTGAATAGTTCTGGCCTAGAAAAAAATACAGAGGTGGGGGAAGAGGGATGTTAAAAGTAGTGATGCATGTCATTCTGACACTTTCAGAATGAACTATTTCATTTTAGGAATGGTTTGTTTATGTTTTGCAAGCATTTGAAATGTAGATTTGATTTAAAATGGCATTTTTCACTTAAAAGTTGGCCTCACTGCTAAAACACATTGAAAGAAGAAAAAAGAAAAGGGTTTTCGGAACTTACATAACCCAAAATGAAACATCTCTTTTTACTTTGGCTCCAGATGAGACATTTCGGAGTTTTTCTTCCACAGCTCCACGCTTTTAGCTGTGTTCAACCCAACCTGAGCATCTCCTCTTCCCTAGTTTTTTGCTTAAGCTCTTATCTTATATAAAAAAAAAATCCATACCCCATCCAGCTCCTGTGCTGGCCAATTTTAAGTCTAATGGCATGGAGCAAGTACTTCAGTTTAATCTGAGGTCAACCACACTTTTCTGTGATTCAAACTGAAACCTGTAGTATCAAATGAATAAGACCTGTAGGTTTTATAGATAACTGGCAGCTTCTCTGGAAGATGCAGTATTGAACCTCATTTGGAAAAATAGCCCGAACTCCTGGGGCCCTGAAATCTGATCTAGAAATCTTCAGAGAAGCTGGAGTTTGCAGACAGCTGAAGGGCAGACTTTCACTCCTCGGGCTCATTCAACCGATTCATTAAAGGGAAACTAGCAAACAGCTAGTGATTACTTGCAATGCTGCAGTTTCCCCAGGCAGAGGGGAGGGAACTTTGCTATGCAGTGAGCTGTCGCAGAGTTTACTGTCCTCTTTCGTCTTTTCTGCCTTGTTGGGACATTTTGTGCTTCACCTCAGCTGAAGTCCCTTGGCTTCTGGAGCAGAGCTGCCTTTGCTACCTTGGCTGTCTTCTGAGCCTCTTCCCTCTGTGCCTTGGGAGGGTTTGGGTACAAAAGAGAGAGAAAAAGGATGCTGCAGTGTGGGCTGGCAAACTTTTTAGCAGCAGCTCCTTCTGGGCAGGTGCCATACATAGGAAAGAGCTTTTCCATTCGTGGGAAGATCCTGGGTTTTACCTATGAATGGAAGGTTTGTAAGCATTTTTCTGACCTGCTGTAATTTTAGTGTTACTGAGGGGTGAATCTTAAGGTGTGGACAGGATATGGACGTTTTTATCATCAAGGCGTGTGAAGGCAAGGGGCTAGCAGTGGTGGAGTGGAGGCATGGGCTGTGCTCCTTGCTGGCCCTGGCGGCAGTGGGAGTTGGGGCAGATCTGCTGCTCTCTGTGGTGGTGCTGGGTCCCCCTGCAGTGGGGGGTGGTCAGTGCCTGCAGCAGGATGAGGGATCAAGGATAGCATGTGTGTACCAGCTCTACAGCTCTCTTGACCATACATTTACTGTTGAAACATAAGCTCTCCCCAAAATAATGAGAATTACCTTAAACACCAAATGTTTTTGGGGGGCTGGTATTTGGAAGTACTGGATTTGTTCAATCCTTTTCCCAGTTTCTATGCCTTTAACTTGCGCTTGTGGGATTTTTTCAGTCTTGTCTGCAAGCCAGACATCTAGAAATTTACTTTCTTTTTAAAAATGAAAGCTCGGAGTCTCAGCCACCTGACTGCAAGAGTTGGGGATGGTGAGAACAAGACAGAGCTCATGCAAAAGCAGGCAAACGGACTATTGAAATAACTGCCTCTCTTGGTTGAGAAACGGACTGAATGGAAAGAAAAGCCAGAAGAGCAGAATGTATAAACCAATTTAGCTTTCCTGTAACGAAGGGAGAATGCCAGCTCTCCTTCCCTGCCCCAGCTGAGACAAAAAAGCCTATACACAACTGAAGCAAAGTCTGCCTTCCTGTTTGACGGGTGCCGTGAGGCCTGAGATAGCAGGTGACATTCAACTCTCACATCTCTGCCGAAATTAAAATTCATCTCCCAGATGAAATCTGGAGGTAAGGATGCAGCTAGCGATACAAGCAGTCACCAAAGAACAAGGACCGTATATATTAACTGCACATGGAAGCTCACACTGCTTCCCTGTCAATTTTTTATATTAAACACAATTTGAAAACAAGTCGTTTTTTCTACAGGTAAGGATGATTCAGAGATTTTTGACACAAGCAGCTGCCAGGAGATGGGAGGATGGCTCCGACTGTATTAAACTGAAAGTGGGGAGGCAGCACAGAGCCTTCTGGCCAGCAATTCAGTGCAGATTGTATATTTTTAGCAAAAATATCAGCTTTCCAGCTAAACAATTACATTTGGAAAGTAATCTGTTGGAGGTTGTACACATCTTTTGAGAAGGAATCTTAGGTTTTGGTGATGCTAGAAAATAGCAAGCAAGGTTGTTGAACCATCCTAGACCCCCTTGTCGTTGAATGGTGCAAAGGTGCTGTGTGAAGTGGCACCAACTGTTCTCTAGTGGCCCTAAGGGTGTTTGGATTTGAGTTTACTCTCACTGGATACACTGACACATTCTCCAATTTGCCTCTTGAATTAAGATACCGTGGTGTTCACTGTCTTCCTTTCCAGCCGATAGGTGTGTGTCTTTGCTCCCCCAAGGGGAAGGACGCAAGGTTATTCTTCCTTTTAGCATGTCCTTAGAGCTATTAGATATTTAAAAGGAACTGATTCCCTAATCAAAGACATGCCTGTTGATGTATCCTGTTTCCAGTTCACGAGCCATGCATTTTTCTCAGGTGTTCCATCTGCAGGGTTAACTTCAGTGAAACTGCATCAGGAGGGTAGTTTGGAAGACTGTATACAACTTGCAGATGGTCTTCTGGAGAGCAGCTAGCAGCTGCCTTTGGAAAGTAGCTAAAACTACCATCGGCATAACCAACAGAATTAGAATATTTCCAGGATATAAAATTAAGGGAGGAAAGCAGCTTTACTGGCTATTGTCAGAAAACAGATGCTTGCGTAACAGCAACATTTTCCATATACCATGCAATTAAGTTACTTGCTTGGGAGTTAAATTGCAAGTCAGTTTAGACAGTGTGGCCAGCTGTAACATCACACATTACAACACACAGTGAATGTTATTACTTGGTGTCAGTGTTTATTGAACAGAGAGGGGATTTGAGAAGCCAATTTTGGCCCAGTGAATACTAAAACTGTTATGGCACTTAACATCTCTAAAGCAGCGCAGCTAGCATTAGAAGTTTTGGGAATAAATTCTTGAAGGATAAAATACTTCGGAAAATAATTCTGAATCCCTTTAAACCCCTAAGGCATATTAGTTTTCATATTGGGTAATGAAAAGCCACAGATACCACACTAATCTTGGAAATACCCTGTGGGTTGGTTTTAGAAAAGCAAAGGAGACTCCAGGTGTAGGGTCAGTGGCTGATTTTGCAGCGACAGTTTCAGCTGATCTCACTGGAGAGTGTTTATTTGCTGCTGTCTGCTGGTCCCTTGCTGTCTTTTGCTACTGCAAGAACCAGGGCCAGCGAACAGAGCTCGTTAACTCGTTGAACTACACTTCTCTCTCGTTTTTATGGAGAAGAATTGATACTCTAGAACATTGCTTCATTCCAGTTGAAACATTAAAATGAGATCAGGCCAAGCCCTCTCTACTGTAGCTTGATGGATCTGATGGGATCGCATGAGGGATAAATCTGATCCAGACTAAGAATAGCATGAAACCTGGATGGGATGGCGCATTGTTTATATAAATGGCTAGACCATACAGAGCTGCCTGTATTGCAAAATCTGCCCCCAGCTGGCTCTGTTAGGGAGCCTTTGGAAAGCACAGCATGGGCGGACCAGCAATGAAGTGCAGCACCAAGACTGAATTTCCCTTCGCTTCCCACAGCAGGTCCTTTTTGCTCAGAATTGAGGACCATGTTGGCAGTGGTGCATGAGCTCAGCTCGCCAACTGTGCTGAAATGGCATCTCAGGGAGCAGGACAGGTCAGATGCCGTGCCCTCCAATGGGAGTAAAGTAATAAATACATTTTTGGAACAAAAATAGGAACCATCCACCAGGGCTATTTCTGATGGTCTCAAAATAAAGTTAGAACTTGGGGGTTTGTTCTCTCTTTCTTAGCGGGACTGCTGAGCTCTCCAGCACAACAGGAAGTAGGCTGAGGAGCTGTTTGAGTAACCAGAATCGTCAGATCAATGGAAAAAATGGTTTGAGTAAATTTTGTGAAAGTGCAGCCAACAATTTTGAAATTACTGCAGTTTCTCTTCCTAGATCAGGGCTGTTGTTCATGCCAAAAGGACTTATGTCTGCAAGTGCTGTGTCTTGAGAGCAAACAGAGTGTTTCTTTTTGATAATGTACATGATGTGCACCCAAGGGTGAAGCAGAAATCTTTCCCTTTGGTGTCCTTGGATTGGATTCCAGATCAGTTAATCTCTCAACATGATCAGGATCCTACATAATTTTGCAATGTCTACCATGCCATTTAGAAGGAAAATAAACTTGCTTTTACTGGGAGTTGGGTATGGAGAGGTTAGGGTAGGTGAGGAGGAGGAGGAAGAGGACATTTTGCTGTGAAGGAGGAAGATGGACAGTTCGCAATCTCAATTGAGGCTGGTCCTACATTTAAGTGAAACTTGCAGCTTCTTTCATGTTTTGCAAGCTCATCTGAGAATTGAACACATGCCAAATTAATCTTTCAAGGGAAGTGGAGCTGGGTTCAAAATATCTCCAGCACAGATAATTCAAAGGAAGTGCAACTTTTAAAAAGGCATGTGACGTGCCTCTAAGAATCTATCTGATTTTCCTGTTTTCTTTTTTTCCTTTTTCTTTTTCCTCCTCTTAGTCTCACATTTTACCTCTGCTGTCTCATCGTGTCACAATTTCCTTTACTCCCATTAGTTATTCTCACAGAGGCATACAAAGGGGTTTTCATCCTGCACAAGCTCCAGCTGGACCTAGAGCACAAATCTCTTCTGACTGTATTTTCTCCAGCCTTTTGTCAAGTTTCACTACAAGCGTTCCCCAGCTTTTTGCTGATTATCTTTTCAGCTGTCCTTCGCTTGTATTGCAGCCTGGCAAAGGTCATTGCAAGCTGCAAAGTGGAGGCAATGCCATGAGTGCAGGGAGAGCGACAGGCTGCATGGGTGCTGGCAGCGAGTGGGATGGGGCAGTTGTGAGGAGGGTGGCGTGGCGTGGGAGAGCGGGGGCAGGAGAGAGAGATAAGATGAACAGGAAGGGAGTAAAGGGGAAGGGCAGGTGGAAAAGGGAAATGACCACGTAGGCCAGGAAGACTAAAGAGAATACAAGGGAAGCTGCAAAGCCATCTGGGAATCTGCTTTAGCTACGGGTATATTGCACATGTCCCTGCGGTTTCCCCCTTTGCGCAAAGCAACACAGCGCCTGGAGGAGGCTGGGCAGAGCCAGGATGGCAGCGTGCAGCTGTGTAGGGTGAGCCTGCGTGGGTACGGGGTTGGGGCAGCGCATGGGAGGACATGGGGACCAGCCCGGCGCAGGTGTGCAGACAGCCCCACACAGTGGTGGGGGCAAGGGGGCAGGGGAAAGTGAGCAGGTATCTCAAAGTAGAGTGCAGAAACACGCAGAGCTGGGGCAGCGCTGGTTCTTGTGAGGACAGGGTGGGGGTTCATGGCGTCACTGCTGTGTTAGCTTGTGGGCGATGGCAGGGGCAGAGAGGGAGGAGAGATGCGTGATACGGGGTGGAGGCAGAATGGAAAGTTGGGAAGAAACTGAGTGCAAAAGCTGACCAGGGGATGGAAAAGGAGGAAACTGGACAGGGGAATCATGTGAAAAGTTGCAGGTAGCGGAAAAAAGTATCATGGAAGGCTGAAATGGAAAGACAGGGGAAAATAATTAGAGCTCGGCTAAGAAGATATTAAAAGCACTTACTGATGTCTGGGGTGGAATTTATGGTAAATAGCTAGATCTGAGCCAGCCTTCCTTTGTAGGGAGAAACAGACACCTGCAGAGCACAGTGTTTGTGTCCTGCCTGCACAGCACGAGAGGAGCTGTGGTTGCGCAGCACTGTGACTGTAAAAGGAGTTAACTAGCTTAGATGCAGTCATCTGCACTGAACGTGTCTAAAAATAGATGAGATGAATTGAAGTCCAAGGGGACAAAATGTTACAGTAAATGGATACAAACAATCTCATGTTATCTAGCTGGGTGCATTTATGCTTCCTTCATGCATGTGCATGCTGAAGGTGTGCACCCAGATGCAGAGGTTGTGCACGTTAGCTTCACGTATGAACACGAACATGTCTGTTCATGTCTCATATTTTCTGTGCTGAAGTCCCCTGCACCTCAAACCCCAAAAAACTGGTCCATAATGCTGGAGTGTGTTGTAAATCCTCAGGTATCAGCAATTTGTATCATAAATCATTCCTAAGAGTCTCAGGGAAGAACAGGGAGATACGCTGCAGTTTCGGGAGGGCTGGCTGCTGACCTTGTTGCTCTCCCCTCCATTATGGAAGGGACTGCAGGGTTAATCCAGACCCTCATCTACTTTTAGCTCGGCTCTGTAGGCTGCCTTCACCAACACAGGGCTCCTGGCTTAGGGGCACTGGCTGTCTCTGCGAGAGACGTGGAAGTTACTTTGCTTTAACTTGTGCCGGGAAGCACCAGCAATGACAGTGAAGAAAGGTGCCTGCTGCCCAATAGTGACAGTGATGCTTGCCCCCTGCCACGTTGTCAGCTGTCCTAAAGGAGAGATGATTTCTCTCCCCTGATGAAAGAACTAGTTAGGAAACAAAAACCCACCACATCTCTGCAGGGCCGCTCATGGGATGTACCAAGAGAAACCCAGGCACATGCAGTTATTTCATAGGATCCCCACACATGGACTTAGGCTGAAGTGGGTAGTCCGAGCAGGGCATGGATGTGGAGCCCTTCTGTGTCAGTCACCCCAGCCAGCTCTTTGCAGCCCTGGACTCCTTTGCCATCCCAGTTTCCAGGCTTGACTTGATCTCCAAAATTAGGTCTGCAGGTCCCTCACCTCATCTTCAGAATCCTTGGTGCAATTAACTTGCAGAGCTGTGTTCTTGGCCAAAAATACCCCCAAAAGGATGGGTGAAGAGAGGATGTACACAGTGTAACTGTAGCTAGGGCTTATGAATGTTTGTAGGGAAAGCCGTGAACGTATCTCTCTGCACCAAGAAGAGGCAGTTTGCTCATGGAAGTCATGAGTACAGTCTCCACTGTGGAAGAATTTATTCTAGTGAGGGTGATGCTAGGCAAACACTTTTAGTGCTTGGGCCTGATTAGTTGTAATTGAACTCCGCTTTCACTTAGTCCTTTACTACAGGCTGCTCCTTCTCTTGCTGCGCATTTCCTCTGCGAGCAAAAGCACTTAGAGAAACTCGGATTCCCGAGCCACATATTCTCAATATTCCCTGGATGATATTCCAGGGAAGCTCTTAATCTTACAAGTCAAGAAAAGTCATATATTTGTCAGAACTAATACCAGTTAATTCTCAGGCAGCAGGTGGGTTAGAAAGCTTTATTTTTGTGCAGTTAGTTTTGTAAGACCTCGCTCCCCTCTCCTCTGTGCTTTCATTTGCTTCTGTGTCCTGGGGTCTCTGAAGACAAGGGTTTTTAAGAGCTAGTGGCTGTCTTGAGATCACTTTCTGGAAGTGCAAAGGCAGCCACCCCTGGATTTCCACATTCATGTTAGCGGTTGAAACATGTTGTCTCACAAAAGCTATAGACTATCGCCCCACTAAATTCTTTAAGTCTATTCAGAGGTGATTAGTAGAGACCAAATAAGCTGATTTCTGATTACTGTAATAGTTTCCAGATCATTTTGTTTAGAAGCTTCGGTGAAACATTATTTCGTGCCTTACCCATCAGCCCTTAGGCTGAAAGTGAAAAGGTCCTGGTGAAGAAGACCAAGGTCAGATGATACACAGAGTTTGTAGGTGGTGTTATTTAGCCTGCAAACTAATGGGCTTCGAGTGGAATATTTAAGATCACGATGAAAGTCCAACGATGTGTGCACAGACTTGGAGAAGAAATTGGTTGTCAGCTCTCTACAGCCTTGGGGAACTCCTTGCTGTGGGATGCTCCAAGCCCATCCTCACCAAGAGGAAGAAGGGGTTAGGGGAGCACTCAAGCCACCCACTGCCAGCTTTGCAGGCTGAGATATGCAGCCACATGTGGGATTGCAGCAGCAGCCATATCATGTAGCAGGAATCAGTCGGGGTTTCTACGCTGTGTGGGCGGCATTATACAACAGCCTCTGCGGATGACGGGCTGAGGCTGTCTTTGCACTGAGGCCCCTCGCTTTGCTCTGCTGATGAGAAGGGGGCTGCAGAGGCACCACATGGCCCATAGCAAAGGCCACAGTTTTTTGTGGTGGTGAAAGGCTCTAGTCCAAATGAAAAGGCAGCTCCTCCTGCTGCTTCATCTTCCTGAAGGGGCATGGCTGAGAGCAAACATACCAAATGGCATTTGCTTCAATCTGGGCCATGTAGGCTGTACCAGTCTCACAGCTGAACACGGAGTTTTATGTTCAACACAGCACCAGAGAAACTGAAAGCCTTAGGTTTTGTGACTTGTTAGACCCAATGTCACAAATTGTGAACTTCAGATGCATCACACAGACTAGCATTAGTCCCATGGCAGTACCAAGTGCTACAGGAGCTGGACCCAAATGGTTTTTTTTTCCCCAAAGCTGGTGTGAATTCCAGCATGCACCATGCAGGGCTTGCAGTGATGCTGGGTGGCTGCTTCCGGGAGGGTGCTATCAGCACGGCGTCTCTGAGCATTCTACACTGATGGGCTTGGGGGGCAAAGTCTTCTCCTGGTGTGATGTGCCCAGGCTGCCTTAGCTTCAGTCCAGCTCTCACATTTGCACCAGCTGAGGATCTGGCCACGGTTTTGAATGGTTACATAAATAATGAGTGGCTTGAACTATGTTAGAAAGCCCCACCTTTTTCCTGCAATTTTCGTCAGAGGGACTGTGCTGCTTGTGGTGCTTTATTGTAGCAGAAAATGAAGAGAAACATGGAAAAATAAGGTAATAGGATAATAAATATTCAAGGTATGCAGCTGGGCTCGTTATCTGGGGAGAGGGAAAAGGTACACTTTCTTCAGTAGTATTTTAAGATCCCATTTTTTTAAGCAAGGAGGAGAGAAGTTGACTTCGCAATTATTTATATGGCTTTAGTTCTGGTTGCATCTAAGGAGGAGTTTAATTAAAAGATCATGTGCCTCACTCCTGGATGGCATATTCAAATGAAAATAGTTTTGTGTGCATATGGCAGCTGACTAACCAGTAGCCTGCTGTTTTGGCAGGGCTGATATTTGCGTGTGAAGTCTTTAGAGGAATTCAGCTGAACTCATTTGCCAGGAAAGTCTCAGGACTGAAATAAGCATATTGTATGGGATAGGTCTGAGGAACATCAGCAAGGCTTTCAGGCAGCAGTTAGTCTGCCGTATGCCCTTGTATGGTAGCTGTGCAGATGAGGTGCTGGAGGTGTCCCATAGCTTCTGATCCACAGGCCAGTGTGCTTCATGTGGCTGGCCTGGAAAAAGCAGGATTTGCAGGTACGGCTGCGTGATGGGTACATGCTGGTGCAGGAGACGTTTAGAAGAGTGGAACTGATGCACTGGCACCAGAACAGGGAGCTGGAGATAGCAGGGGGCACAGACAGCTTGCAGCCCCAAGGAGTCTTGGGGTCTGACACATGTCTATTGACCAGGGTAAGACTTTACTGGGACTGCGCTGCCTGCTTGCTGGGACTGGTGTGGTCACTGTTGTTCCTTAACTGTTTTTCTCTTGATTTGGGGAGTCCCTGCAGCCCTGTTGGGTGCTGCTCCATGTTGCATGCCACTGGGCCGCATGGTTCTGTGGGAAGGGCTGTGCTTCCCACCCTCGGCATCTCTTCTGCTGGAGTTCAGGTGAGCAGTTGTCCTTTGCATCTTCAGTCCAGCAAAACATAGTACTCCCAAGTGAGCTTTCTGACTGTGTCGGCTAACAGCCCCAGAGTTTCTGTCTATGCCAGGATTTCCACAGAAATTCTCCACTCCTCCTGCACTTGGATTTTCTTCTCTAGCCAGTGGAACTGGCTCTTCTCAGCATCCCATCAGGCTGGGAATTCTAGCAGCTCCAAGCCAGGCTTCGCTGCCCACACATAGCCAGCACAGGAGAGTAGAAGCTGTCTGTGATGCCTGGCTGTTTGCTCTGGGGAGAAGCAGCACTTGTAATCCTGTGGGAGTCTTTCAGTGAAGGGTTTGTACAGCTCCTTGCAGTGACTTTAATCTATAATTTGGGTAGCGCTGGGTCTTATCTTTCAAGGATCACCTCCTGAAGTAACTGCTAAAGGAGCAGGCAGGTGAAGTCGGATGTAAAAGCAGATGTTGCAGGGGTGTGTGACCGCAGAGATGTACATTGCCTCATGCTGGGAGGGGTCCTTAGACTCTCATGCAAGAAAAAAGCAGCAGTATGTTTCCTTCTTCTGGTGGCGGCTTTATCAAGGTGAGCAGGTTAACACTGATAAAAACATCTCTCTCTGCAACCCTCAGACTGGGGCATATGGGTTTCCTCTTTGCATCTGCATTTCTTTTATAGCCCCTTTCGGTGCAATAATGTGCAGGTGGAAGAGCTATCGCAAGGTTAATTGTAAATGACTTGAGGAGGAGCGTGAGCACACACAGCCAGGCGCACACACACAAACCCCAGAAACCTCACCTTCTTTTATTGCAGATGAGTGGTGTTTTTTGGGATGGTATCGCTCTTTGCCACAGAGCTGCTGAGTGTGCTGCAGCCACAGAGGTGGCAGGAATAGCTCTCCGACACGTATGGCACACACATGCTGCAGGACACACACAGAAACGGGCAGCACTTCTACGCATGCAGGGGCCATCATTGTTGTCAGTGCTTGGACCTTCAGAGCCAAAAATGTGAGCTTTTTTTCAGGAACAAAGAACTTGTTTTGAGAAGGGATTTACATGTCCTTTGTGCTGTCATGCAGTCTGTGGATGGGGACAGGAGTTTTGCATCTGAGTGACCAGAAGTCACATCCTCCCTTGTCCTGCTCTGTGGTGTGGGTGCTTCCACCCATGCATTGGCACTGCCTGTGTTGTGTTTACACCATGTGAACCCAATTCCAAAACTTCTTTCAGTTTTGCCTGCATCTTTACTGGAAAGCAAAGTTCTCACTGAAATGTAAGTGAAGTTTATTCCATAAAAGAACTGTTTAAAAAAACCCAACAAAAACAACAAGCCAAAAAGCCCTTCAGGATTTGGTCCAGTATGAGGGTTGCTTTTCCTTTTACTTTCACAGAATTTACAGGTATCCCTAGTTGCTGTAATAGTTGAGGTCAAAATAGAAACAAGCTGTTTATTAGGTAGGAGGAGTGAGAAGGAGCTGAGGAGCTGGAGAATTTTTACACCTGCAGCACCTCTTTACCTCTGTTGGCTCTCACCACCAAAACCTGACACAGAAAGCCTGCTCATTAAGGCCATGGACCAGCTTTGCGGAGGCGTGGGTGGCATTCGTTACAAACCCCAGAGCTGGGCAGCGTGTACTGCACTGGCACTTCATTTCAGACCGGTAGCCAGTTCTGTTTAATGTCTCACAGCAGCCTGGGGGAGGCGGTATGCTGAGTGCATGGAATGCTTCATTGCAGGGACCTCGCTGGGAAGCTCAGGTTGTTAGGCTGGGACCTGCAGTACCTCCATTAGCAGGGGATGTCCTATACCATTAGCATCTGCCCTTGGGTTTCTTTGTTAGCAATAAGAAGTCTCCATTTAGGCTTTCTGGCTGCTTTGCTCCCAAAGCTAGGATTACAACCTGATGAGATCTTATTTTCACGGCGGGGCTGGTAGGAGTAGTCAGGTGTCTAAAAATGTTTTGGGTACTGAAGGCAGCCTGGGATGGGAACAACTTTGTCCTTTGGAGGAAGCTCAGTGCCCAGACCACAGCTTGCGGCAGGTCTGCATCTCCATAGCCCTCCTCTTTTGCTGTTCTCCCTGTTCCTGTGGCAGCTCTGGCAGCAGAGTTGCAGCAATCTGACTGCAACCTTTGCCCTTCCTGCCTGTCCCTGGGGAAGCACTGGACACAGGCCCGTGCCCTGGTCGATGGGCGCATGGGAACAGGAGCAGCCAGGCTCAGGGGTCCTGCAGCAGCTGCACTGGAGGTGGGGCTCTGCTAAGAGCCACAGCATGAAGCTGGTCTTGCCCAGCTTCACGTGCTGTGTTGTCAGCAGAAGGGGTGCACGTGCCACCCTCCCAGAGCCTGTACCCCATCCATGGTGCCAAAGAGAAGGAAACTTCCCCGGGGTCAGATGTGTTGGAACTTGGCTGTTGAGTGTGATTGTGACTACCAGGGAGCTATCATTACTTCCTCAGATTTGGGTTTTTTCCTGAGCGTTGTGCTAGTCCTTATGGCCCCTTTCCCTTCTCTAATTTCCCATAATTACTTTCCTTGTCCTCTCTCTGAGGCAAGTCCATGCCGTTAAATCCAGGCATTAGATCCAGAGAGGCACTGGCAACACTGATTGCCTGGGCAGGCTCCTGAGGGCTCTGCAACCTCCTTATGAAAGTCCGGTCGTTCAGTGGAAGCAATTTGGCTGCTTTTGCCAATCACTTCTCCCTGCATCTCTCAGGATTCAGATAGTTTATTTGCCTCTGAAATGCAGAAGGTTTTATTAGATGTTGCACATTTATACTGCAAGGTCTTGATGGTAATAGATCGTCCTTTATTTTTTTTCATTGTACAGGATGTACCACAGACAAGCCCTGATTCCTGTTTACTTGTAACGCTATCGCAGCATTACTGTGCAGGCTTTCCTGATTGTTTCTCCTCCTCTGCCACAGGCCTTCTAGGTTTTTTAATGTTTCTTATTTATATGTCACACAAGTCAAAGATTAGATTTTATGATTCATACGGTAAGGAGAACTGAAATGCAAACCTTTCCAACATAGAAGAGCTTGACCTAATTTTTTGTCCAGGTAAGTGAGGAGGTGGATATGGCCCCACCATGACTGCAGGCACTGGAGAAACGCCCCTAGTTTTTGGGAGCCTCTGAAGAGGGGCAGAGAATGGGGGTATGGAATGTGAAAGCAGTGCTTGTGGCATCTTCTGGCTGATGTGGGCCTCTCTGTACTTTTGTTTAAATGACACCCACTAGACTTTCAGCACTTGGTTTTGTGAGCATGTTTGTGGCTATAATGAGTGTCTGGGGCAGGCATGGGAGTCCTTTGCTGGGACTTGTGGGGTGCAGCCCCACAGCTGGGGAAAGTAAACACCGTCTTGCTTCCAGGGCTCACAGCTCTGTGGTAATAATCACATCCCGGGCATCCTTCACAGCATCCCTGTTGGGCAATCCAAATGCACTCCTTAAGCACCCATTTACTTTTAATTTACTTTTGATACCTCTGTCTTGTAGCCCATTTAGAGGTGGGCAATGCCAAAGAGCAGCTGTTGATTCGGATAGTGCTTCATGCTCATGAACACTGCCCGAAGGGTCTCAGCCCTCCACACTACGGTGTAGTGCCCCTGAGGGAAAGACACTGGCTTCAGTGACTGTAGCCAGTGCCTGTGATCTGATCAGGAGCACTGTGCAGAGCTCCCCTTTCCTTGCCCCTCAGCGCCGAGACTCATGCCACAGACTCCCCGGTACACATAGCCCTCCCTCGGGCAGCCGTTAGCATGGCATTGTAACTTATTTTTGTCCTCTCTCTTATTTATGACTGTAAAGTATGTTTCTTCCAATCCAGCAGAAAACAAATCAATGTCAAAAATAATATGCAATTCAGTTTGCGGTGATGCATCTACTTTACAGGAACTGGCACCTTCGTACAGTACATGCTGTGAAATAGCAGTTCTGCCTTGGCGTGGGCTGGACAAACAGAGGTGACTAAGCCATCCAATTAATTTATGGCAGTAGCCTTGCACAGAAGACCTGGGAGGCATCTGGGAAAACTGCCTATAGCTTAGGAGATTGCCGCCTGTGAATTATAAAGCCTCCTGTGCGCAGCAGAGACCTGTCATCGGAGTCTGAGGAGTGCAACATGAGACAGGAGAGCACTTAGTTTTTGGGGCACTGCTGCTCCTGGGGCTCATTGCATTGTGAGCTGTCAGCGGGTCAAGGAAGAGCCTTTCCCAGCAGGATTGTGATGCAGCAGGGCCCAAGGCAAATCAGTGACCATGAGCTGCCACTACTGCTGTGGGAATTCCTGTTGCAGGTAGGGTTGTCGGGGCGGAGAGGGAGGAGTGAGAGATGCTTGGAAAGGTTGAGTGAGGCAAGACTGTTTCTCCATGGCAGAGAGAAGGGAGAAGGGAGAGGTTCAGGTGTGTGAAATACCCAAGTGCTGCAGGGTGGGGGGGGAGGACAGAGGTCTGATTTCAGGGGTGCCAAGTGCTCTGTGCTCATAGGAAAGGAGTGGGACTTGAGAGTGCTCGTTACCGTGGCAGCGCAGTGATTTGCTTTGGGCAAATTGCAGACTACTGGCTATAGGCAGATGCAGAGAATGTTCTTATGAATAAGGAGGCAAAGTAATTTACTTGATTTAACTCATTCTTGTGATAAAAAGGCCATCCATCATAAAAGGGAATATTTGTGCTATCTCTGAACATGAGCTGTGGTGTCTCTGTGGGCTGCCGTTAGACTTCAGTATTGGTGTCCTTTTTAACTAACTAGCTTGTGTTCTCTAAAGAGTGTCCTACAGCCTCACCATTCCACTATTTTTTTACTGGCTTGAGCTGCAGAGAGATTTCAATTCTCAACAGCAGCTGATATTCACTGACACAATGTTGTAAAAAGCTGTTTTTCCAGTGCAAGGCTTTTTAGGGTTAAAGTGGGTGGAGAAGCAGCTCCATAGAAAATAAATGGCTGTGCAGCAGTGGGCCTTGCTGTGCAGCCTAGTGGAAACAGCTGCTCTGCCTTCCCTGCTCTTCCTTCTCCTCACATCCCACCAGTGCTAGGTCTTTTCCATCATCCCTCTACACCCCATGTTGGAGCACACGGGCCCTTCATTGCTGTACTTTCCTGGTACCTTGTGCTGCCTGCTTGGCGCACATCACCAGCCCAAGAGTGCTGGCAGTGGCAAGGGAAACTCACCTCATCTCAATCACTGCTCTTAGCTTCTGAGCACTCGGTGTCCACACCTGCGGAACACCACCCCACCACTTTTTGCAAGCTGATGCCATGCTCACTGTGAAGGAAGGACCATGTTCACCCTGCCCTCCTCTCTGTCCTGGAGGCTGTGGGCTTGTAGCCCTTGATGATGGTGCATGGCTGTTCCACGTGGATTGAGAAAGGAGTGTCCCACATCATTGGGGAGATCCAGGGTTGACAAACACTGAGTGCAGTCATTTCTTCAAAGGTAATAGGAAAACAAAGGGATCAGTGCTTGCTAAGTTTCCTAGGAAAACAAGTGACCTGCTGGGAGGGATGACATGTCTCCCAGATGCCATTGCCTGTGAAATGGGGGTCTCTTTTTGGAGATGCAGTGCTGTGTCCTGTTGCACGAGGAGCCTCAGCTTTGATGGGTGTGTCTGGGGAGAAATAGAGTAGAAAGGATGAAAAAACCTAAAAATGAGAAGTTTACTGCCAGGACTTACAAATCTGAGTGCATAGGGCATGAATTTTACTGGTGAAGGAGAGTGCAGAGCAGAAGGCGGATGCTCTGCCTTTTAATCTGGGCAGAGGTGCTATGGTATGTAAAACAGAGCAGTAGAGGAAGAAGCCTGGCAGCATACCATGGAAATTACTGCCTCTCTCTGAGGGGGATTTAAGTAATCAGATCAGGTAGGGGTGAGGCTTGCTGAGTTAGAATGATTTTACATCACCTTCACGGTTACTTGTGGGGCATCACCTGGAAATACAGACTGAAAATCTGCCTCAGTGTTGTGTTGGAGGCCTGGCCCTGTTGGACCTCTCCATCCCTTAGGTCCAGGGTTTCTCTGCCAGCTGTAGCAGTTGTCTTGGCCATGAAGGCTTTCTGCTGCTCTGCCAGAGCAAAATGGGGGCAAAGGGAGGAGGCAGGCATCAGCAGCTGCCTTGCAGATCAAGATTGCCTCCTTCCATGTGGGCTGCAAAGCTCGCAGCTGGCTCACAGTCATATCCACTTGCCCTTCCCTACATCCTGGGGTTGGGGTGGAGGTTTGAGTTCGAGGTTTGGGTTCCTGGGAACCTGTGTAGGTTCATAAACTTCTGAAGCTACTAATTGTGGAGAGAAGCACTTGTGTGCCTCTGAAAAACCTGATACAAAGGCTTTAATGCTCACATAATCACTCTTCTTGCAGAAGACAGTTGCTCAGTATGTAAGCTTCCAGTGTCTTATCAAGAATCTGAGACAAACCTGTGCAATAGGGAAAGCTTATCACTCAAGAGCTGCATTTCTGGGAAGCTGTAATTTCCTTTTCTGTGCATTTATCTGTGGATAGCTTAGCTATCAACCAAACCACTTTCCTTGAAAACATTCTTTATGGTCAGCCTGCTTTATAACTGGCTGGGGGACACTGAGGCATTGAGAATGAGGAAGCGAGGGCTTTCCAAGCTAGCCAGTGACTTTCTTCTTGCTCATGACTGATTTGAGGGTGGTTTTGCGTTGCTTTTTTAAAGTAATGGTTGAGTCGAATCAATCTAGGGGCTACTTTCAACCTACAGCTTATTTTTTGAAAAAAATGTCTCTAATTTGAAACACTAGAGCCCTTGAGGTGCTGGGTCCTCTGCATTTCCTGTTCTTCTCTATGTGTGTATGTTGAAAGAAGCTTAGTTTAATATGGTTGCCCTGTAGTTTAGAAATGTGGTGGTGCTAAATGGCTGACTGCTAGATGGCTCTTGCAAAATTTCCTCTGGATCCAATAAAAATAGCTGATGTTAACACTCAAATGTGAAAAGAAAGCTTGAAGATCAAAGGAAGCTTTGCGTCAGACTGGAAGGATGAAGTAAAATCTTGACAATGCATGTGGTGTGGATACACAGTTCATCACCACCTGACTTTTCACTGCAGCAAAAAATACATTTTCTCATGTCTCCCCATTTGCTGTCTGGAGCTGGAGCAAGCGCATCCCAGGAAAAAAACCAAACAACTTTTTCAGGCTCAGGCACTTAAAATATGTGCTTTAGGTGATGGCAATGCTGGGATGTGAAAGATGAGGGCTAACTTTCTTCTGCTGCAGTATATTAGTTCCTAGGAAGCTTTTTGTAAATGAATCAGGGCCAGTGACCTCATTTTCAGTAAGTTGTGAGGAGAAGTAATTGTTGATTTTTTCTGCAGAGATGTCTGATTAAGCCACAGAGTAAATAATAGGAACAAATATTTCAGAAGGACCTTTCCCTTGGGGTTCGTTCCCACTGAGTCAGTCCCTGTTACGTCAACAAATAGTGCCACTTCGGTAACTGCAGGAGTCAACAGGCTGAGTGGAGATCGTGACACGTCGAGCTGATTCCTTGTTTCCCCTCAGCTGGGTAGTCACCATGGCTTTCAGTTTCCAACCTATCATGGTACAAATGTGAGTACACATCACAGCCTAGACTTGAATTCAGAAAGCAGTGATGGATTGCGGTAATCTGACATGGCCCTGCACCAAGAAACTCTGCATGGAGTGTCCTACAAATGGTTTTACTCTGTATTGTCCTCAAGATGAGCTCTGGGATAAGCTGCATGCTTCAGCGAAGCTGCCAGCCTCACAGCAAGCTCATACTCTTGGTGGCAGTGGGGCTCTTGCCCTCTTCATGCCTCTCAGTCTCACTTCTGCAATTGAATTTCTGCTCAGCCCCAAGCAGGGAAATCTGTGCCTGCTGCTTATTCAAGGCAGGTACTGGTGCTGGAAACTAGGAGTGCCATATGCGCAGCCTGTGCAGGGCTGGGGTGGTGCCTGTTACACACAGGGAGTGCACAGTTGTTCAGCTCTTGGGCTGGGGACAGGTTTCCCCCAGTTTCAGAAAGCTCTGCACCAAGTGCCAGTCCTGCAAAGCTGCTCTCTCCCACTGGGAGAGGGACCATTGCCCTTTGCGTGATACAAGTGCCCACTGATCTGGCAGGGCTGCAGCCTGGGACCTCTGTATCTCAGAGCACTACCTGGGTGTGCTTGACATGAAGGAACAGGTTGATAGCCCTGAGCTATGCTGGCTCATCTTCCCCAGTTACTGGGGTCAAGCACTGACTTACTGAGCTCCCTGCTGTGTTTGCCACTGCCGAAATCGACTGGTGGGATCAGAACAAAACAGCTTGCCTGTTGGACCTGAACAAGGCATCTGGTGCAGGGATCCTGCCTGTCCACCAGGAAGGGAGCACAGCACAACTGGAAGCTGTCATCCCGGCCACACAGCGCTGACAGCTCGTTTCCGTAGGGAGCGAGCCCCAGCAGGCAGCTGTGGTGTTTTGCAACACGAGGGCGCATTAGGGGACTCTAGAGCAGAGTATCCAGCTGAGACAACAGCCCTCAGATCCGCAGGGTGTTGGGATTATTAACAGTTTTCCTGGCAAATGCCTCCACGTCTACGCTTTTACTAGGAATAAGATAGGGGCAGAGCTTTGTGTGTGTACAGGGGCAGGCCCAATATGGGGGCTAGAAATGTCCTGTTGCTCAGTGAGAAGATCACAATTGGATCCTGTCTGCCGTCAGCAGCCCGTGCTGGAGGCACCTTCACAGCCAGCAACAGGGGTTCTGGTTTAGGACAATCAAAGCCACTGCAAATCTGCTCACCTGGCCAGTTTGCATTGCAAAGTCCGGGGTTATTGGGACAATGTCCTCCATTGGAAAACAGTCAGAAAAGTGTAGTAAAGAGGGAAGAGAGGGAAGAGAAGCACAAGTGGGGATGCAGTAATAATGGAAATTATTTTTCAGTAAGCAAAATGCAGGCTCGGGACAGTGCTAGCCCTGCAGACTGCAGAGTCAGCACCTTGTGCTGTTGTCTTGTTGCACTTGAACCTTCTACTTCCCTGGAAAGGGGAAAGGGAATAGTCTGCATTTGCTACCTTGTTTGGGTGCTTCGGATGGATTTCCGGTGTTTCGGAGCTTTCAAAGCACTGTGAAGGGTGAGGAAGCCCAGGGGAAACACGATGGATGGAAGGGTAGCCTTGCATAAGTTCAGAGGTAGCATGTTTTGTGACTGATCGCTGCTGGGCTCAGAACTGCCTCTAAACGTTGCTGGAAAATACTTTGGTCTAATAACACCTTTTTTTTTCCTGTTTTCCCTAAGCTCACATTCTTTTTCTCTGGCATTTTGGCTGAGTGTCAAATGGATTTATTGCTCTAATAGCAAAAAATGACCATCAGTAAATCCCTATGTTTTTTCTGCTTCTAAGGCAAACAGCTGATTGTTTCTCCATGCTCTGGAGCACAGAGATTTCACAGGGCAATTTTTCCAGCCCTCGTCCGCAGGCTGGCTGTCAGGACCAGGATCCTCCAGCAGTGCTGTGCCTATACCCATGTTTCGGCGTCCTATTCAGAAGGAGGCACTCGGGGATTATAGGAAGTGGTTGAGAGAGCCAGGGCTCTGACAGTGTTAGTGACAGCGTGTCATCCTGCATACATGATGTGTGCTGGGAAGTCTGTGTCAGGCAGGGATGAGATTTGGCCTTCATGTGGAAGGATGGGACATTTCTCATGTACTTGCATGGACTAGTAGAAATGCATTTGTAGGGCAGAGGTTTGTCCTATATCAGATCTTGTACATCCGTATGCCGCCAGCAGCTCAAGCCATTTTGGATATACATGCTGGCTGCAGCTGTGCTCATGTGACTTCTGGGCCTCAAGATTTTTATAGGGGAAAAAGCAGTCTTTGTTTACCCATCTCAGTGGAAAAGTTTAGTTCTGGCCTGTCTTGCCAAGGAAGGAAGAAGTATGCCAAAATGATAGTACAGTGAATTCTGGCTGCTGGTGGACCAGGGTCAGAGCTGGCTGCTGGACATGCTGTCAGCATTGCATCCCAGCTGCATGGGGCTGCTACAGGGTGTGGGGATGCAGGAAGTACCTCTGGCTCTCTCAGTTGCGAGAGGTGGCCTCAGCGAGGTGCTGAATGAGCCTCTGGCATGCTTCTGGCATCAAATGAAGAGGGGAGTAGCACAGTGCTCAGCGGGCCCTTGCTCGGTTTTGAAATGCTTTTTAATTGGAATGATCACAACTCTGGTATCTACTCAAATGATCACTATGTGCAGCTGAGAAAGCACGCAGCAAGTGCATGCAGCAACCATTGTCTGCAGCCACCCAAAGGGCAAGGCAGTCCCTCAGACCCTGAGCTTTAGATCATACTTCCACTTCAGGCTTTTTATTCAATTTCTTTCCGCCCTTTCTTCGCCTTGTTCAGGTGGTAATGGCTCCTGAGCTTGGGATGCTTGGCTGGCATGGCTGCGGTCTCGCAGGGTGGAAAGACACAAGTTGCCTCTGTGGCTTTGATTTACGTGGGTTAAAACTATTACAAGTTTAAATTACAGCCCGGCAATGCACCTTGGTGCTTTAAGAATTGCAGACACATAATGCAGCTCCTGAAAGTGGTTTGAACAGGGCTCTGCAAAGGGAAATTAATCCAGGGATTAATTTATCCCAAGCTTTCAATGTGTAGGCTGCTCTCCTGTGCTTGGCTGCGGCAGCATGGTTCCGCTAGATCACAGCTTTCTGTCATGGCCCAAGTGCAGCACAGCAGCAGTGGAGGGGCAGGTGTGACCTGAGTGGGATCCCTGGTGTACAAAGGGCAGACTTGTATGAAGAGAGAGGGTTTTTTTTTTCATATTTTCCAATGGAACGGGGAGACAACAAGACCCAGGACTGGCTCACTAAAACCAGCTCTTAAGACCAGCCCCTTGGAGTAGATAACCTTTTTTATTGTGCTCTTTCCAATCTAAGGAAGCAACAGTGCTGTGGAGCAAACGAGAAGGCCTCACGTATGTATTACCTGTCCCCCCTACATCTAAAACTCTCTGCTTGAAACCAAGAGCCCATGTGATGAGCTCTGCTGCCAATCCCAAATCCCACCGCTGGCTGCTGTGCAGCTGAAACATGACTGCAGCTTCCCTTCTGATCCATCGTTCAGTGAGTATTTCTGCTCCTTTCCTTTGAAGCTGCTTGAACTCAAATTAACAACCCTTTAGTAGGACCTGCACCTTCCAAATGACTGCTTGCTGTAGCTATCATTGTTCAGATGCTTTCAGTGACTCCACAGAAAACAAAAATCTCTCCAGCCTTCCCTAATCTCGCCACCCTCGGGGATGTGCTAGTCACTGACTTGTGAGTACTTTGTTGTTGTCTGGCACATCAGTGGGTGTCACAAATAATCACCTCCTCAACACATTTTTTGTTAGTACCTCTAGCACCCTGGCTATTAAAAAATATCCTCATTCATTTATGAGTCACAATTTCCAGCATATAAACTTTTCCATTCCCAAACAAGTGACTGTAGTGCCCTAAAAAGCTTACGGTTGTTTATAAGCTAAATAAAATAGGGCGTCTTCCATCTACTTGTGCCGTGTTCCCCCATGACTACATGAGAGGGATAGACCTGTAGGGCTGCTTCCATAGATTTGTGTTGGTCAAGATGACATACTTTCATTTATGGATTTTTTGTTCTTCTGCTTCATCCACTGCCTGGGCAACACCACTCACGGATTCAGGTCTTGTCAGATTTTTACATCTGCCCTTGAGAGCTGGAGCTTCAACTGATGCTGGTGGCACCACTAGATGCTGACAGTCTGCCTTCCTGTCATGCAGGAGTGAGCAGGCTGTGGCAAGGGGCCAGACAGTCTCTGACTAGGTGCACCGTCTTTGCATAGATGATTACATTTGTGATTAAGAAAGGAGAGGATTTAACCATAACATTTGCATAGTTCCTGTGCATAGCTGTGCAAGTGCTGGTGCATGACTAGTAGCTGACCCCAGGGTGGCAATTGTGCTCCTGGCCCAGGGTCTGTGCGCAGAAAGAGCACCAGCAATTCTTTTGCTTGGCCATCTTGGAGATGCCAGCTCAGGGGAAATTAATCCTTCTCCCTGATTTTGGGCTGGGGATGCACCCCTAGTTAGCTGTGCATCCCTAGTTAGCTGTGCATCCCAGCCATGCAGTGCCAGTGTAGCGTTAGCAAGGAGGGATGAGCCTCCTCCACTGATGATGCTGTTGCTGGGACTCACATGTCTTGTGGTGGCCACGGTTTGAAGACCTTTGCCCACTCTGAGAGGGAGCACATGAAGTCTTTTCAGTAATTCCTGTAACTGTAGGATTGGGAATGCCAATTTCTCAATCAGTAGCTTCCTGACTTGTTTTTTATGTAGTCTTGCTGGTTGTGCAGGTGAAGGAATAAAGTGGTCCTATGCAAAAAAATGCAAATATTGATTTTATTGGTAGCTTACCATGCAACAGGGACTGTACATTTGCAAAGCAGTATGGCCTATTTTCTGCAAGTCTCTCCTTCTCATTCCTTGTAAGGCTGGGGAGCCTTTAACATTATATCCCTCAGAGGCTCTGGCAGCCATATGCTATTGCAAGTAGTTGTGACTTTGTTTGCTGTAAAAAATGAGGTCTTATCCTCCACAGGCCAAACAGTGGCTCCAAGCAGTGCTAGCCAGCCAGGAGCTTAGCAAAGTCACCAAAAGCAACTAGCTCCAAGCTGAAGTACCGAAAAGTAACTTGCGATTTCTGGTTAGTCTTGGTATTATCCAATTTGGGACTGTGAAGGTCTCAACACTTTTCTGTAGAGAGCTGAGCTAGTTTTTCAGATAGGAAATCTCCAAGGAAGGTCATAGGGAGCTTCTAGAGATCATCCTATAGGTGAAAGTGCCTTTCTGTAGCATCCTTCCATTTTTAACCAACAACAGGAGCAACTCAACTTGAGAGCTCAGAAATGCCCGGGGGGGGGGGGGGGGGTCTTTTTTTTTTCCCTTCAGGAAATCTGAAGCTGTGATTGAATACCACTGAACTAATACATTAATTCTATGTCTGTCAGCCAGTGCCTGACCCCAAGGAAAGGATTGCCACACTGCAACCCAGCAGAATGCCTTTGTGACGGCAGCTGCAGCCCATCTGTACTCCTGTGATACCCTGGAGTGTGTGTGGGGATTAACCCTGCAGAGCAGGAGATCCCAGCATGGGAACAAAATGTGGAGATTTTTACTTCTGCACACACCAGGGAGGCACAACTAGGACTGCAAACATGGTGCAACAACTAATCTAAAATGTTAGTTTTGAATTGTTGTGATGAAATTATACCATAAGGAGATGTGTAAAGCAATCCAGCGGACTTCTTGGGAGTATCCTGAATCCTCCAAAATGTTTGAGTTATACTTTAAATGAGTATGCTCAAAAACTGGCTTGATGGCTCCCAGTTACCCATCTCGGTGGCTCTGGGGAGGTTAACAACTGTATAAAGTGCTGTGTCTGTTGCCTTTTAGTAGTCACAGGTCTGGTCTACAGTTTCAATTTGCTGTGGGAGATAGATAAGTTGTGATCAGATGTGTCACGTAGTGCCAGCTCTCTGCAGGAGCTGGGCAAGCTGCTGCTCTGAGATTCTACTCAGGGGACGATCCCTGTGGGCACCATCACTACACAGTGGGAGAGGAGCCTCTGAGCTAGGGATTTAAAACCAGTCTGTGAAATAAGATGAACATTTCCTAGAGAGACCTGACCCTTAGAGCCACCAAAGCACAGGGCTGGGAGAGATCTCAGGGCAAGTGGCTGCTCTTGGATGAGGGCTGTGTTTGTGCTGCAGCTGTGTCTTGTTGCACTCTGTTTGCTGCTCTCCATGGGTGCTCAAGGCAGAGATATGCTCCAAGCGTGCACAGGGCTGACTAAGCTCCATTAAATTGCCCTGGGGATGATAGCACAGCAGGCAGAGGGTGGGGGGCATCCCTGTGGGTGGGACCCCCGTAGAGGGGCTGGCAGCAGTGCCCATGCTGATTCAGCCACACTGACCTGGTCCCAGCATGTCCAGATCCCTACTGTGTGTAATGCTTTGGAGTGAGGACTGTGCCTGCGCATCCTCCCCCAGGAGTCAACACTGCTCCTCAGGGAAAGCCACTGGGAATTTTTTGCTTTCCGTCTGTGCCTGGCTTTGCTTTGCACTTTGGCTTTTCTGTAGTTGCACTCCAAGAAGTGTAGTAGTGGATGTGCCCTTTATTTAAGTCAGTGCTGAAAAAGTGTGCCTGTTTATTCTGAACGAGACAGATTTCTGGCTCCATTGTGCACTCCTTTGTTTAAACACAGTGTAAGTAGCACACAGGGTGCCCCACAGGGCCCTGCCATCTCTTTCTGATCTCTCGATAGCTCACTCAAGAAACCTACCTCCTGCTCTGAAAGCTTCGACACTGTGTAATGGAAAAATATAGAAGTGGGGCCCGGCTGTGCGTCAGCGGGTATCTTAGCAACCTCCGCCTGTACTTGGCTCGGCGATAGGCACGTGGGACTGTCCATCTCTGTGCAGAGATGAAATGTAGCATTAAGCATCCCCCCCAGTCTTATGAAAGAGAAGAAGGAAGTACCAGGGTTTGCTGCTGCTGCTGTAGCTTGCTGGGTGTTAACAAAGCAGTAATTTATGAGCGTTGGAAAGAATTTCATCGGTTTTCAAAGCAGGACAGACATCTGGCACTCAGCCACTGTGTTTGTATCTGTACAGGAAGAACGCTGAATTTCTTCAAAGCTGCCACAGTGTTTCCTATTATTAGGTTAACAATGCATGTTTTGCTGTACAGCAGCAAACATCAACAAAGAATGAAGACCTATTTATGTTGCTTTGTAGTAAAGCTGAAGCAACAGGAAGCCATGAGCCATCTGGGTGCCTTCTGAGCCCTCCAAAACCCCATCCCAAGTCAGCTGTAAAATGCACTGGGTTACTGCCGTGCCAGTTGGTTTGCTTTCTGATGGGGAAGAAGATTGGTTTGGGGGATCGCCTTCCTGTCCTCAGACTCTTCAAGATGCTGTGTGAAAAAGAGAAACCAAGTGCCTGGCTCTTGCTTTCATGTGCATTCAGAGGCTTTTCACATCTTGCTGTTGTTGATGCTCTCCTTTCAGTGCAGCATTTCAGCGCTGGCGTAGGGGTGCAGGTGGCTGTGCTGGTGCCTGTGTTTTGCAGGCAGGAGGCACTCGCTGGAGGAAGGGATGGTGCCAGGAGTCTTCTGCAATCCCAACGTGAGACGAGGCTGTAAGGGCACCAGCTGTCCTAAGTTTTCCTACAGCACTGTTGGAGCAAGCTGGTTTTGGCAAGTTTCTAACCTTAAGAACTTCTTTAATGCAAGAGGCTTCCATGCTTAGTGAAGTCAGCCCAAAAAAGGAATTGCTGCACTGATGTTGGTATTTCTGGGTTGGAGAATGGAGGACATCCAAGCTGGACATGTGGTTTAGGTGGCAAGGTTCCCCTCGCCTCACTGCAGGAAAACACTTGAAGCATGTTATAACACATTTGGTGTGCGTTTTCTTACTGCAATGGTAGGTACCGAGAACCTGCAGTGGGGCATGAAGCGTATCTCAGCTCCAGAGACAGCAAAGAATGCTCTTTGCACCTCAGCTTGCTGAGACAGCTTGCCAACCTTTCACTGTGCAAGAGCAAGAGGAAGCAGTAGCACCTGCCCCCTCTCCTGCTGCACTCTGTAAATGCCCTCCTGGGTGTCTGCACAGCCAGCTGGGCTGTGGGGTGAAGTCTTGACCACTCACTTCTCACTCCCCACAGCCGCCTCCACTAGCTGCTTATTTGGAGAGGAATGTCCTTTTCCTCTTCTTATTTCAATTTGGAAAAGTAAAATTAGAAAAAAACAGTTGGAGAGTCAGAGACTAAGTGCTTCATGTGCTGTTGAAGTAAATGAACAGCAAAAAGTCTAAGGGGAGAAGATGACTAAGTGTTTCTATCTTCTCTTCTGCTTCCCTCACCCTCTAAGAGGAGCTAAACATGGTTGCTTACAGCAAGAGGACTTCAGCAGGTGACTGCTGCCCACTGATGCAGCCTCAGAGATCGTGGGCTTGCACCTTGTCAAAAATCCTGGTCGTCTAGGGAATCGGGCATCATCCCTGCTTTCATTTCTGTTCTCCCATGCTCTTCCCCCAAAACAAAATATATTTAGAAACACTGATACATAATGAGCTAAACCATGGCTTTGCTGCACCCATTTTTATAATAGGTTCATTGTATCACTTCTGCCTGTACCCTCGTGATTAAATGGTTGGATATAACTGCCCTTCATCTTTTTGTCCTTTTCGGACCAGAAAATGGCTTGAGCATCATCTTCAACCATAACAAAGTGGTTCCAAGAAAGGCTGTCTGGATTTTAATACAAAACCTATGATCTCTTACTTCTTTAAAGGATGCTTCAGTTTTTTGCAGCTCATCAGTGAGAAGCTGCTGCTTGCAAGATCAGTACCTGTGGGCTGGTACTGGACTTATGTCCGTAAATATGGTGGTGTGCTGCTTGCCTTAAAAATAGCCTCTTTCAAGAGAAATACTTAAGTTTAGAAACAATTTCTCTTTAAAAAAAAATTAAAATAGAAGCAACCAGCAGTTGCATCTCTATAAATGATGAACCTGAATTGCCTGGGTCACCCTTTGGGTAATGTGTTGCCAGCATTGCTGTGGTACTCAGATTCTCTCTCTTCCTACATCTGGGGAGGGCAAGGCAGGGGTTTTGAACAGGGATCTGCTTGGCTGGGGTCGCTGAGTGCCTGACACCATCTCTGCCATCGCCCCAGCCAAGTGGATACCAAAACCCAAGCATCATCCCCCTCGTGCCTCTGCCAGTAACAGCCCCCAAAGGTTACCTGGGGTCCCAAGCAGGGGGCAGAGAATGTTTCTTCCAGAGCATCCTCTCCCTGCTGTACACCCAGGGATTCAACACACGGCTGTTGCAGAGGCAATTTTCCATTATTAATGCTCAGAAGAAAGTTCCATTTCCTGTTTCATATGAGCATTTCCCCTTTGGGTTAGAGGAACCACTTCCTCTCTGGCACCCTGTGGAAGGCTGTAAACCTGTGCCGAAGCAGCAGATTCCTTTGCTGGCCTCTGCATTCCTCATTCTACCAAAAGACCCAGCATCTCCCCAGCTAGCACTTCTGTGGCATCATGTGCACTAGCTCATGGGAGATCAAGACCATTTATAGAGGAGCAGCATGTTTTTTCTTTAATTTCTTAGGAGTTAACAGCCAAAATCCTTTTTTTCTTCCCCCACCCCTGCATGTCAGCACATGGTTGGGTTGGAAAATCCAACCCCGTGTGCCACAGCAGGATGTGGGGTTGGGTGATTCTCTGTGTCATTGAGGATCCCACCTCTTTCCCTGAGGGCTCAGGGGTGTGCCGAGGTGCAGCCGGGCTGGCTGGCTCTGCATGCACGCTTCAAAGGCAGAGCAAAAGAAGCAGCACAAGAAACACCTGTGCCTCATTGCTATCAAGAAACCTCCTTGCTCAATGCTGTGACGGCTTCTTCCCTCACCGCCCTGCTGACCTTTCCCCAGCACAGGGCTGCCCACTCGTTGAACGCTCTTGCGCCAGGCAGGTGTGGCAGGACGTTGGCTTTGGTGGTGGAGGTGCGTTCCCATCCCTGCAGATGCCAAGATGCATTGCTAAAGCTGGCAGTTTTCGATGACTCATAACTAAAATGGCTAAGGGGCAGGCATAGGGCTTCACCTTGAAAATGAAGCTGAGAATAACATTACTGCTGGGTAACGGTGCAGCAGACCTTCTGCTGCAATGGGCGCAGGTGCAGCTGAAGCGTGCTGCTAACATGAACTCCTCCCTCTGTACTGTTCTCCAAGGTCACTCGTACCCATTTGGTGGTGCAACGGCTGTGCACAGCTGGCACGCTCACTCTGCTGAGCTCGTGCCACCCCCTGTCCTCCCTAGGTAAAGTGGCCCTGCTCCTGGCTGCGGCAGTGACGAGCACCCCTGCCTGAAAGAGCGGCAGGATCTGGAACCGCGCGAACGGGGAGCGGGTTAATCTGGCTGAAGTCCATGGGAATGTGCTCCCTGTTCGCAGCTTACCGCTGCTGTGTGGCTGAGCATGAGTGACTCTCTGTGTTTGAAGGTGTTTGAAGCCCTGTGATTAGCTTGGCCTTACTGCGCTCCTGGCTCTGGTTCACGTGTCCGCTCAGGAAGGAGTCTTTGTGAGAAGCTTCTCCTAAAGGGCAAGGTTCGTGCTTCCCATACCTGTTTGGGGCAGTGCAGCCAGAAAGCTGGTGGAGGAGAAAGCTCTTGTGTCTGGAGTGTTGACGAGGTGGGCTCAGAATCCATCCATGGCAAACAAGCTTATGTGTGTCTCATTCTGGTGGAAAGAAGCCCTGTTTGTGCCCACAAGCCCCCGTGCTGGGAGTAACGGATGCTGAGAGCAGCAAAAGCTGACCTTGCCTGTGCCTCACCTTGCAGCACAAGGGGGTTTGGTCCATGGGTGCACAGTGCCTGGAACAAGCGTCCCTTTGCCTTCAGGTCTAGACCACTTTCTTTTAATAGTACTTGGGGTCAGTGCTGTTTTGACACTGGAGCCTGTGGGATCCAGAGCCAGGCCTCCTGTTCAAGACAACCCTTGGCCACTGTGTGAAATCAGCCAGAGAGGTGCTTTGGACATGATGCATATGCAGCAGGCCTGCAGCTGCAGGGCGAGGATGCTGCAGGACATGGGAGGTGTGCACTGGCCTGGTATGTGCCTGCAGTGTCCTGGCTGCTTGCAGTGCCCCTCTCTGCAGCAAAGAGGTTTCCTAAAGCTACTGTCTTTCTAATATGCTCCTTCAATACGAATCTGAAACCAATTGGTATCAAATTGCATTGCCACTCGTGAAGGAGTTTCTCCTGGTTTCTGATTATGTTTAGGAGCTGCCTAGGAAAGGGATCCATCCCATGGTGGTGTTTTAGGGATGCCAGTGAGCCACAGGTGCGGCAAGCTGACGCTCCCAGCAGCTCCTGTGCAAGGAGAAACTCCTCCGGCCACTTAGCAAAGGATTTGCGGTCCCAGCTCTGAAGCAGAAGAGACAATAAAACTCAAATAGTACTTTAAATACTCAAAGTGTTGTCCAAACACGAGGGACTCCAAACACAAATGAAGGTACTAAAATGATTTAAAGGAGAATTAGAAGGTCACATGTGCTGAACATGCAGCTTTTGGGTTTACTGATGTTTATGGAACTTACAACTGTCTTTTTAAATCAGCTTTTTACACTTCATATAATCAGTAAATGTGGATATGTTCAGGGCTTTTATGTAAGGTTAAAATTTTTTTTATTCTAAGCAAATTACTGCAGCAATAGCCTGGCTGTTTTTTTAGTTCCCTTCCATCTTGGCTTTTCCACTCCAGCCAAAGACACTTAAAACCCATCTGAACATTTCACTTGCTCATGGAAGAGGGATGCATTTCTCACTCACATATTCCACAAAGTGAAGTTCAGTTACGGTCAAATAGCATAAGAGCAGCAAGCTTGCTCCATGAATGGGCAGAGAGAGGGAACAGCACTGGAACTGTTTTCTGCATCCAAGACCAGCTGCTGGGGGTTTCTGCAACAGAAAAGCTCAAGCCCTAAAAGCCAGGCCTTTCTCATTGAGATTCTCCACAAGATTGCTTCACCAGTATTGCCTGACTTGGAGTTCCTTTTGTATAACCTTGCTTGTGCATCATCAGTGCTTAGAAGCATTATGCTCCTAGGGTGTTATATTTTCAGAATCTTTATCAATGCCCTCAATGCTAATGCCAGAGGAAATACTTCAGATGGCTACAACAGCACTGGAATTCAGTGACTTTGCTGTCTGGCCCATGTCCACCCGGCCTGGTACTGTGTCAGGCTGAATGAATGAATGATGTAGCGTTGCGCGATTGCATGTGCCTGCTGTGGGCCTCGAGGAGGGAGGAAACCCATCTACGCCCTACTTCTTTCAGGGCATTTCTAGAAAGGCATTTCACATGATGTCATGGCCCATGCCGGAGAGCAGACTAGTCCACTTCCAAGCCTTTCTAGGTTGCCTTTTGAAGTAGACAGAAAGAATTCAGAATCAAAACCCAAGTATTAGCAGCTGCTTTGTTCCAGTCATTGATGTTACTTCTGCATTTGGTGTCTCTGACCCAAAATGCCTCTAGACAGACTTTATAGTCTGTAGCACTCTAGTTTAAATCCCTAAAAACTTCCCTTCAAATTGTAGGAGAGGGTGTTTGGCTGCCCGAATCCTGTGAGGGACTGTATCTACAAGTCTAAATAAGCTAGATTGGAAATAATTGGTGTTGTCCACCAGGATGCTTCCTAACATGCCCTGTGTCAGGGACCCCCCCTATCCAAAGAACACAGGCATCTAGGACGTTCCCCCAGGGAGACCTGGCAAATGCTACGGCTGCCGTCCAAGTTCCCCTGCACAGCTCCTATGTGAAGGTTTTTTCATAGAATCATAAGGCTGGAAGAAACCTCTGAGATCATCGAGTCCAACCATACCTGTCTCCCCCCTAAACCCTGTCTCTAAGGAACTCATCTACCCGTCTTTTAAACACCTCCAGGGATGGTGACTCTACCACATCCCTGGGCAGCCAGTGCCCACCCCTGACCGCCCTTTCAGAGAAAAAATTCTTCCCAATGTTTCCATCAAAGTCAATGAAAAGCTCCCTGACACGGGGTCAGATCTTTAGACAGCACATCATGTTTTTCAGCTGAATGCCTGATCTGTCTGTCCCAGCTTTGTGCAGCGATGTGGCTGGCTGCAGCACTCTGGGACTCTTCTCACAAATCAAGTCACCAAGGCCCACTTTTGGCTACCAGCAAGTATTTTTATAATCTGCTGGCTTTTAAAGGCTACCTGCTTGCTAACAAAGAAGCTTGGTACAGCTTAAGTAGGTGTCCACCAAAAATTACGAGCTATTTCTGAATTAATCACTTTCCTTCTCGAAGCTGAAAATTGCTTAACAAACCTTATTTCTGTGTACTTAATGAGTAACAAACACATTTCCAGAGATCTAGATCTGTTCCCATTCAGGAAAGTAGGCTGAACACATCTCGTGTTGGCAATTGAACCAGCTTTATGGGAAAGTCAGTAATAGCTAATCTGAATTAGAAGGTTTTGAGCTTTACTGTTGTAAAGGAACTTAATCATGAAGAAATTCCTCAGGAAAACTACCTTAGCTTTGAGACAGTTACTTCAGGCTCTGATGCAGGATTTGCCTTTGTTCTCACTTAGCCTCATTTAGCTTCTTTCCTTCCTTGCCAAGTTGAGTGGGGAGGTCTTAACTGCCTCTAAGTGCAGGGCTGACATGGATCCTGTGCTGCTGCTGCACTGTGCTTGTGCTTTGTAGGTGAAAAGGGAGAAATTGGGTGACATTGCAAATGTCCTTATACGCAGTGGGTGACTTCTGTGCAGCCAGCTCCCACAGCCCCTCTGTTTCCTTCCATTGTGATAGAGGAGGTCAAACCAAAGGACTGCTGTTCACCCATCTGCCTTCGCTGCTTCTCCTCGCCTCCATCACAAGCAGGACAAGGGAGCCTGCAACAAGCTCCTGTGTTTTTCCCATACATTGGCATATTTTTTCAGTGATACAAGCAGATATTCCTGGCTTTGAGGTGGTTTTGCTGAGGCGTCTCCATTGCACATGCTGATCTCCTGCAGGCAGCAGAGAAGGCAATACCTTTATCTCTGTGACCCTCTGCTCCAGATCTTTGGTCTCTGTAGGACTGTTCCCTGGTCCCACTGGAGAAAAGGACGTTCCTCACAAAGCCAGATGGAAGTGGCCTCTCTCCTGAAAGAGACAAAATCCTTGCTGGCTGAAATGAGACTATTCTGAAAAACAGTGTCTGACGTAAATGAAATAATGCATATATTAGATTTTTTTTTAGATGTATATGCAATGAAGACCTTTGAAAGTAGCAGAAGCTGCTGTGCTCCAGCAGAAGCTTCTGCACCCTATCCATGAAAATAATTTATTTAACAGGTCTTGGGGTTTTGGACTAGAATTGCTAGGGACCCAGGTGTGCCTTTCAGTCATGAAACTGTTTTCCCTTTTATTAACTTGGGTGAAGTCTGTTGTTGGACCTCTCTTTATCTCTGCTCAGCAGCCACCGTGGGAGCCTGACTGGCATTACCTCTGCCAGATTTTGAGGAGTTGCTGAAGTTACTTGTGTGAGTAAACAAAAAAATGCCTACTAATCCAAAGCCCTCCCATTACCTGCTGCTTCTCTGGCCTAAACAAGGCTATTTTGTTGTGCAGTGCAGAAACAAATGTGTCGGTGAGGATGAGAGTGGTTTGCATTGGAGGAAGATGGTGTAAAATATGGGCTGTCAGCTGCTGCCAGCATCAGGGTTAGCGGGCACAACAGCGGGTTGCTGTTTGGACGGAGGGAGATATATGAGAGGCTGAGAGGTGGCAAAGCCGAGCATAGCATAACCCCAGCTCTCCAGAGCACATCATGATGGATGTCCATCTGATCAGCTTTGGTTTTGGCTAGGATCTTGCATTTTGGTGACCCACATGCCAGGACACACCAGGAAAAGACATCCTGTGGTACCTGCCAGCTCTGCCCACAGCCGTCTGCACCCAGTGTCCAGCATGAGGAACAAAGCTGGCCTCACTGTGGCTGAAGTGACAAGGTTTTCCCAGTCAAGGGAAACAGTCATCACTAAGGAAACCTTAGCTACTTTTTAAAGACCAAAAGAAAACACATTCTTTTAAACATGGAAAACTAAATGGCCTCTTTTTCCTTGGCTGTGTGTGCATGGCTGCGGAGCAGGCTGACATGGAGTGAACTCTATGGGCAAATGCTCTCCCCACTTATTTGCTTATTAAAGAAAAGGTACAAAGTCTGCCTATCTCAGCTGCTTACCCTGTTGTTTTTAAAACAGCAAGACTCCAGAAGTGAGGAGTGACTCGCTAACCCTCCTACTTGTGAGTGAAATATCCCGGAGTTCTGAGCTGTGCTGAAGGCCCATTCCCACAGGTGCACTGCAGCACCACAGCTGCACTTCTCCTCTTGGGAGAGCTGGAAGTGAAGGCGAAGAGTGGAGAGGGCCCACTGCACCTGTCGCCCACACTGGACCCATGAGAGGATATTTGAGGAGTCACCCTGGCACCCAAGGAGCAAGTGAGGGTGCTGGGTCTGGGTGTGGGGCGAGGCCGGTGCCTCTCCCAAGTCACTGTGCTTGGCAAGGGGTGGGCAGCTCTGCATGTGCGGATGGGGTTGCTTGGCCGCCTGGGTGTTTCAGTTCTGCCAGAAACGCGCCGGGGGTGGTTTGATGTTAGTGTGCTGCAGGAGCAGGGCTTTCTGCAAAGTGACGGGAAAGCCGGGGTGTCACTCGTGCAAGCCCCTGGGCTGTAGCAACTCTGCTGAAGCCAAGGGAGGTGGTGGGCATGGGTCACACCACTGTCTCCTCACAGTTTTCCCCCATCTCTTCTGATCCTAGGGTATTTTGGGATCTGTCTGAGAGAAAGGGGATGAAGTTCTCTCCAGAACTGGGAAAAATCATGAAATTACAGCTGTTTTCACTCTTCCCCATCCACTACCCCAGCTGTGTAATCTTACCTCTAGCAGTGTGTGCTCTAGTTAATAAAAACCACTGAAATACAGGTCCAGTTCCTGTTATTTCCAGAAATGTTTGATCCCATAAAACCACAGTAAACCGTATTTTCAGCAAATTAAATCAGTTACTGCCTATCTGTCTGGCTCAATGCATGGAAAGGGAAAAGCACCCCACTGACTCAGTGCAGGGGGAGTAACACCAGTCACATTCCACCAGTGTCAGTACTGGGAAAGGGAGGCAACAGGCAGTCCCAGAAAAGTATGTCTCCTTTAAGCAGACAGTTGAGGAGTGCCATACGCTAAAGAGAAAATGTACAGTGACCACTGAGTTCATCAGTCACTTTTTGTTGAATCTAATTAAGCATAATAGATCCTCTGACCTTCTGGGTTGACACAATTCTCCTTTGTTGTTCTTTCCATGTGAAGCTCTATTGACAGATGGGGAAAGCACAGAGTTTGCTTTTAAGCTTCAGATAAGTAAAGTTAAACACTCAGCAGATAAAACTGTTTTCTCAGCACTCCTCTCCCACTGACCAATTGTGGGTGCTTGCTAGGAGGGCTTAATTCCTCTGGCCAATATCCCACCAGTAGCTCAGGGCATCGTGCTTCACACCGAGTGAATACAAGCAAGCGAGCAGCTGTAAGAAGGCAGAGAGCTGCAGAAACCCTTGAAAGTTCAATTTTAGAGTTGGTTCTGACAGTTGCTCAGCTTAATTTCCATGTGGCAGATAATTAGGGAAAATGGTGTTGCGCCTCGCTAAATATATTTCCAGAGTCACTGAATAATTTGCTATCTAACAGCTAGTCAGTCACCATTTGCTAATGCTGAAACAAATTTTAAATAAAAAATGTTGAATCGTATCAGACAACTTGTGCACTTTCCCTGCTTATACAGGCTACATGGTGTTGCTGTGTGTCCAAGAGCACAGTTAGTCAACACAGCTTCAGTAGCTTTTTGGGAGGGAAAAGCAACCGTGGAGCAAGATTTGGGCGGAGTAGGGTGCCAGGTTGCCACAAACAGGCACAGACTTTGATTATGCAAAAGAGTTGGAAGTGTGCTCAGCTTTCGGTGTGACGAACTGTGTGCTCACATCCTTGCAGGCAAATGAGAAGAGCATGTATCTGCCAGCATCACTTGTAATGCCAACCGCAAAGCTGTTTTTTCCAGTATGGTGAAAAATCCTTTAGTTAAAGAGGATTTCTTTACTGTAAATAGCTTTAATTCTCTCTTTGTGTATTAATAATGCAGAGCAGGGCATGAGGCAGCAGCCTGCTGAGCACGGAGGGGCTGATTCCTGCACATGGCCACCGAGTCAGACTTGGAGTGGTGTGCAGCTTTTGGCTCTGTTTTTCTGTGGCCAGCTGCACGAGCCTGTCACGGGTTGGCATGACAGGGATCTCAAGCCATCAGCTTCAAGGTGGTCACCTTCATCTGAATCCACACTGGCATTCACATAAATGCTGACTCTTGCTGCAAGCTCTCTCATCTTCAGTGGCTGTGAAGGACCTTGGCTGGTTCACAGCCACATCACGTCTCTTTCAAGGCTATAGGGAAAGTATGAAGACTGAATATTTAGAGCAACTCCTTACCTGGGGAGAATTTATCTTCAGACAAAAAGGATGGTAGGATTGCTGGGAGCACTGGCCAGTCTTGTTCCTCCATGGTCCAGCCTCTGTCTCTCCTCTGCAGCAGGTCAGCAGCCCTGGAGAGTGGACAGATGAAGTCAGGCAGCTGCTTGTTTACTTCAGGAGCTGCCCCTTGCGCAACTTATCTCCTTTTGAGCACTGCCACAACAGAGCAACCACACATTTTGTATAGATGGTAAACCCAGCAAAAAAATTGGTCCTAGCAAGCTTCTCTGTAAAACAAACTGTGCATGCTGGGTGGTAGTGTGTGATGGGCTTGGGACACAGCAGTGCTTCCTTTTGTTGAAGCAAACTTTCCATTGTAACACAGGGACATGGCTCAAGCGTAAACCAAAAATCCTACGGCTCCCGAAGGAATTGCAGAGGACACACTCCCTCATCTCTCCTGCAAGTGCCGACACGGTTGCCCCTCTGAAGGCTGGGGGGAAGGGGCCACATGAAGCAGCATTGCCAATAACCCCTGCAGTGGCAACAGCTTGTCTTGGAGACTATTTTGAGCAAGTTGGGAGTGGCTTGAGATGGATGGAGCAGCCTTAGGCCACTCCATAAAACATGTCCTTAAACATGTCCTCAAAACTTCGGTTGGAAGTACCAGGCCAAAGGAGTGTCTCAACCTGTGGTATCTGGATGAAAACGTTTCCTTCCAGTGTAAAGGGATAAAGACCTCTTCCTCGTGCAGGTGTGCTCACTGACTGGCTTTCTATCTTGTTCAGCTCAGCAGGAAGGTTTTGTGGTATTTTGTTTCTCTGGGGGACTTGGGGCCATTACCCTGCCCTGGGAGCAGTGCCTGAGCAGAGCACATGGCTCCTGGGAAAGCCCTGGCTGAGGGGAGCCAGGGTAGCTTCCCTTCTTCAGTTGCCACTTGTCTTCATTCTGCCTGTGCTTTGAAGTACCTCAAGGTTTTAGCTATAAAGCTATAAACTGCTAAAAACCCCAGAGTCTTGGCTTGAGAAGGCGCATTCCCTTGGTGTGTTTCCTGGGACCGGGTGACTTAACGATACCATGTATTGTGGGGAGGACTCCTTCTCCTTGTTCTAGAGGAGGTGGGTCATACTTGTCTGGAGTCCAGACTCCTGTGGAGACTTCTTCCCCCTTTTATTCATGACATCAGCCAGGACTTGGTGTTACTATTTTAAAAACAAAGAAGGGAACACCCCCCGCCTTCCCTCCTGTGCTCTGCCAAAAGGAGAACAAAGAACAGCTAAGTGCGCAAGTTCTGGCACTCCACTTGGAAATAAAAACATTCATCCTCATGTCAGGTAGGGAGCTGCCTGACCTCCCTGCCAAAGTGAGCAAGCTGGGTGGCAGAGCTGACTCGTGGCGCAGAGAAGCCTGGGCAAAGGGGATGCCTGGTGTCACCCCATGCTTGGGCAGCTGCTTGCCAAACTCCTGCACTGCTGTACGGGTGCCAGGGTGGTCCAGGAGGCTCCTGGACACGGGCAGTCATCCAGGGAGAGGCCACCCTGTTCCTCCTGGCCTGGGAGATGGGGCAGGACCTTTCTTCTTCCCCTCTCCCACCCCTGGTTCCCACCACATAGGCAGCCCCTGCATCTCTGTGCGATGCATCCCCAGTTGCCAGTGGGGCTGGTAACCCAATGTAATTTCCACACTTTAGACACTCACATCTTTGTCTGTCTTCTTCCTCACCATTTAAACATGTCAGCAGTTCCCAACATGGATTCCTGTGTTGTGAATTCACTCCCGACAAGCATCCAAACTGCAAGTTGGAGCTGCTGGCTCTTCCCCGCCTGTGTGCAAAGCATTACTGGAACAAGGGCCGGTTCTTCAGAAGGGATTACTTGGGCTTTCTGGAAGGCTCCTTCCCATGCCTTCAAAGTGGAATAAATGAGAATAATTTATCTGTGGGCTTCCGGCTGAACCCAGTAGCATGGAACAGCCAGGAATATGCTGTCTGTCCCAGCTCCTACAAGAAGTTGTTTTTCCATTTTCACTGTTGTGTATTGTTCCTCTGATTTCTTTATGCTGTCACCTTCTGGGGCTGAGATGAGAGGTTGTCCCACTGCCTTTTATCAGCAGCATGTTCCCTAGAACAATCCAGGGAAAAACTCTCACAGGAAAGAGCCTTTAAAAAATGCTTTCATATGTGTGATGCAGCCCTCGTTACAGTCATGTAAATAATTTTATGCAATTTATCTGGCAAGAAACACAACATGTCAGAAGAGAATTGTTCTCTAAAATGTAGTTGTGGATGGGCCAAAGCAGGCGCAGTAGCCATGCACGGCTTAATTGACAAAGCAGGTGCCTTCCAGTGGGCAACAAAAGCCAGGCGGTCGGTCTGTGTGCGCTTGTGTTAGTGCCCCTTGTTTCCCACAGGAGCTGGGCTTTGTGGCTGGGTAGAAAGCCTGCACTCCCTTCCCTGCTGTCTTCCATGATCTAATGTGCTGCCCAAGGATATGTTGATGTCCCTGTTGCTTCTGCCAGGGGAATGCGGAAAGCAGAGGCAAGGTAGTGCAGATGGCTGGGCTCTCTGCAGCAGAGGCGGCCAACTGAAACAATATTGTGATTGCCATCCACTTTACTGAAGTTGCTCATGATTTTTGAAAGTAGAGTGGAGACCCAGTGGCTCTATCTTGGCACAGCAGAATGGGAAAAGAGTAGATTCTCTGTTTGCTTCCATCCTGCACTGGCTCCGGTGCCTCCTCCCCTGTCCAAAACAACTACATGCTGCCTGAAGTGACTTTACAGGCAATTAAAGCTTAAAACATTGCATTAAAATTCATTATTTTTTTCCCTTAGAGCAAATCATGGCGGAAGATCAAGAATATGGTGCACTGGTCCCCATTTGTGATGTCCTTCAAGAAGAAGTACCCTTGGATCCAACTAGCAGGACACGCAGGTATGGAGCATAAGGAGGGGTGGAGCAATGGAAAGGCTCTTTGTTGTCTCAGTTTAGTGGCTTTTGTTGGCCAGAATTGCTTCCAATTGCTACATGAATGTCACAGATTTCATCTCCCACATCTCTAGCCCATGAGAGTGACTAACCTAAATGCTAGGGAGGCTAATGTGAAGGTGCACTGCTCTGTGCTTTCAGGCTCCCAGGGCCACTGGGTATTACTGCCACTTTTTTCTCATGCAGCAGGAAGTCAATTCCTTTGGGTAAGACCCAAGCCCTCTCTCTGATCCATAGCAAAGCAAGTGGTGCTGCCTGGCACAAAGATGCTCCATGCATTAGCCTAAAGATGAAGATTTGAACCTACCAGGAAGCACAAGGAGGATGTGAAGCACGTGTGTTGGATGCTGCAGGGCGTGTCTCTGCACTATTCAAGGTGCGCTCTTGCTGGTCATAAACCTGTGACACTACACGTGAATCTGGCAACCCGAGCTTGTAAATCACAGCCTGCAGAAACTCTTTTGGGTGCAAATGTAAATAGAGATGCTTCCAAGATGTTGGGCTTCAGTTTTTGTTTTGGGAAGGCATGGTGTCATCTCCCATCCAAAGCAAGTGCCACACTGTCCCTTGTCACTTTCAGGTAGTTTCAAGGCAGCAGCCAATGGCAGGATACTGAAGAAGCACTGTGAATCGGAGCAGCGCTGCCTCAACCGCCTGATGAATGATGTCCTGAAACCCTATGTTCCTGCCTACCATGGTGATGTTGTGAAGGATGGGGAGCGATACAACCAGATGGAAGATTTGCTGGCTGAATTTGACTCCCCCTGCGTTATGGACTGCAAAATGGGGGTCAGGTGAGTGGCTTTGGGGACATTGTTTGAGTTTTAGGATGGATTAGCCAAAGCAAATGCATCTCCCATGTAAAACTCTAAACCACACAAGTGGCTGTGGGGAAGCCTGGGGTGGGAGGGACACACCAGGCTCATTCCTTCTCTACTTGTTAATCATCCTGTGTGCTGGGAAAGTGGCTTGGTGCAGTGGAGAGAATGGCTTACTGTTTGGGTTCAGGTTCACCAGAATGGCACAGTAGCTTTTAGGAGGATGGCCGCTTGCCTCTGTCTGTCACTGCCAGAGGGGTGAAATAAAGACACTCAAATGGCACAGCTTTGGTGAGAAAGAGACTTTCCCTCTGCTCAGGCTTTGCTCCCACGCACACTTGAGGGATTAAATGTATGTGCTAAGTAGTTTAGTGCCTTTAGCTGCTGGGTTTGGAGCAGCCCTGGGCCACTGCTTGGGTCTACGGTAGGCTGATGGCAGGGAAGGTTAAGACCTTCCTTGCTAAGGCACAGCTCAGAATTAGTAGAGATGCTGGAAAAGCTGATGGTTTCTGTGGGAGGGAGGAACCTTTTTTTTTTCTCCTTCTAAACTCCTGATGTGAAAGTCAAACTGGCGTGTTGGGCTGTTGGCAAGGAAGAGGCAAAGAATACTTTGCACCGGAGGGGTGGATGGAAGGGCAGGGGACCTCAGAACAGCACGTGGCCCCAGCTGGCACATGCTATGCTGCCACATGTAGGACAGAGGACCCACTCTGGACCCAGAGATGACAGCCACCAGAAGACAACCTGCAGGTCATGCTGCCCTGTTGCTTCTGAGGCTGTCTCTGGGAGGAGGAAAGCCTTCCATGCACAAATCAAAGGTCAGGTGATTTATGCACCTGGGTTTGGGGAGCTAAGACAAGCAGAGCAGGCAAGGGGGCAAATACGCCAGGCAGCATCATCGTTAAATAAGATAGTGCTGTGAGAGGATCTGGTGAGGGAGGGTGAACTGGGCTAATGCTGGGGAGAGGGGTATCCCTGCAGATGGACAGAGACTCTGGCAGATAAAATAAACCTCAAGGCTATTAAACCTGTCCTCTGAGACAGAAGTTTGCTGTCAGGCAGATATGGGCTTGGTTTTCCTCTGCCAGCCTAGCTACAGGATGCAGCAGCCTCCTCCAGTTGCCCCTGAATTAAGCTTTGTCCAACTTAAGCTGGTCATGGTTTGAAGCTTGGAGTGATGGGAGGGACATCAAACCGCAGACATAGAAAATATGTCATTCTCGTCAAAAGGAGATACAGCTTTCTGAGCAGCATGACCCAAACTTCTGAGCTCACAGCTGCTTTTTTTCTGGTATTTTATTCCATCTGCCCAAAAGTCATTGATTTTGTGATCTCAGCTGAAGCCCTTCTTTGCTTTTATCTGCAGTGTTTTTCAAAGAGGCTAATGCCCTGGAGATTGTCTGCTCAGTAATCATATGCCTGCCCTGTGAAAAGACACCAGTTTACCTTGGTGAGCCCGTGGGAAACACAGCAACATCATTCTATGTAGTCTGCCTGCCATCCTCCCCATGCATTATACTTGGTTCTGGAGGTGAACCACATGCTCAGAGCCAGGATTTGGGCACGATGACATGGGGAGGGAGCGTGGTGCTGCGGCAGAGCTGGGCATGGCTAGTGGAAGGTGAAGTGCAGTTTGGATTTGGGGGAGAAGGAGGTGACAGGTAGGGTCATTTTTGTGTCATTTTGCTGGGATATCTCACCTGGCTTGACAAGTTGTTTAGAGGGAGCCTGGAGACTTGCTAGGTTGAGCTGGGGCAGGTTTGGATGCTGCAAGAGGAGATACGTAGTGGTTTATTACTGCTGCAGGAAGTATTAGTTTGTGGATGACGGTTTTCTGCGTGTCACAGTGTTCTCCACAAGTGTGTTCTGGCACAGGGTGGTGCTCCTCTGAAGGATACATAAAACCAAGGTCTTCGCATGCTCCTTTGCACACACCATCCTCCTTTCCCCATCCCAACAGGACCCTGTGGTCCCAGGGGCGATGATAAGCACCTGGCCAAAGCTGCATCCCTTCTTCTCTTCTGTCCTGTACAGGAAGAATTTGCTCGATAGTCCACTTGAAGCAGACTTGTACTGGGCAGAATCATCATCAACCAAAGAGCCCTGTGTGAAAACACCCTGTTTAGGAGCTAGTGGCGCATGGCCCTTGCGGTGTACAGGGTGAGAGGATGGGGAAGTGCCAGAGAGGCACAGGAGTACCTTTAGCAACAGCCACCCATCTTCACGAGACCTCAAAGGGAGTAACACATGTCAAAGGCTGGGATGCAGCAAACTCTCTCCCACCTTCAAACCAGCTGGTTTCCAGAGAACAGGGGCAGTTTTCTCAGCATATCTGGAAAGGTGTGTCTAGTTTGTCAGAGTTCTGTTCAGGTTTGCTGAAGGATAGAACCTCCTGGACTAAGGAGTGTCAGCAGCACCATGACCATCTGTGAGAAATAACCTCCTTTGTTATTACCGAACTGATTGTGGCTGCCTGATGAAGATATAAGGTGTTGACAATGGGGTGCTAATTAAATCTGGATTAATTCACCAGGCATAGTCTGTTATTTCCCCATGCTTCTCTGCTCCCTGGGGATCAGCTCTCCTGCATAGGCCTGATTTCTGTGGCAAGGGCTGTCTATGGGCATGTGGCACTTTGTGCAGTGGCCCTGCTAATGTATCCCCCTCACTCCTTGCAGGACATACTTGGAGGAGGAGTTGATAAAGGCCCGGAAGAAGCCAAGCCTGAGGAAGGACATGTACCAGAAGATGATTGAGGTGGACCCGGATGCGCCCACTGAGGAGGAGAATGTGCTGCGAGCAGTAACCAAGCCCCGCTACATGCAGTGGAGGGAGACCATCAGCTCAACAGCCACATTGGGCTTCAGGATCGAGGGGATAAAGGTGAGGCTGCTCCAGGTGTGCAGAGCAGGGGGAAACCCCGGAGCATTCAGTAACCAAACTCATTCAAACACACAGAGGCACTCACACAGTGGCTGGTGGTGAGATTGTGCCACATCAAGACATCCCCGATCCCTGCAGCCAAACCACCCTTGCCAGGCAACTGGCCCAGAGCAGTGGCGCTTTTCTGAGAGTGCAACTGAGCTCGGGGCATCAGTGTAAGAGGACAGTTTTAGCCATAATTTCATTAAATCAGCTATGTGGTTGATTCCTCTGACTGTGAAATGCAAAGTGTTGTGCTGCAACTTGAAGGCTTAAATTAGTTGTTTGCTTTTAATACTGCTGTGCCGCTAGGCTGAGCCATTGATCCAAATCCCAGCTTGAACACATGCTGATCTCTGGTTGGACCTGTGAGTTTATTTGCAGTTGGTGAAGAGGCTGTATTTACATCCCTGTCTGGAAAAAATCAGCAACTGAACCCTATGAAATGGAGCAAACACAAGCAGCAGTGCTTTCTGCTGGCACCTGTAGTTATGTGTTACCTGCTGGGATGCTTTTGTTTCCCTATTAGATGAGCCAGCCCAGAAGATTTTCCTCAGGCAAGCAGACTTTGCAAATGTTAGACCACAAGTTTAAAAGGCGATTGTCAGGAGTAGCTCATTCAGAGCCCCTGCTCCTGATTACACATTTACCACACTGCTGGTGTGCGAGGATCCATCTATCCCATGTGAGATCAAGTCCCTGGGCTGTGGGAAGCCTGCAGGAGCATTTTGCACACAGGGAGGGCACCTTGTTGGTTCACCTGTTTCATGGCCAGCAGAGGACATAAATCTCCAACTTGACCACTCTCAGACACCCGAAGAGTAGCCCTTCTGCTGAACGTCTTGCAGAGTTTTCCATCATGAGCAACATGAGGCATCCCCACCCGTCCCTCTCACCTGCCGGGGATGCTGCCAGTCATGCTCCCCTGCAGCAGCTTTCTGCAGTGCCTATGTTGGATCAGGGCACTTTCCTGTTCTTGCAGCTCTTCCCTGGTCACCCCAGCTCTCCCGAAGTCCATTTTCTGCACAGGCACCTGGGAGAATGCTGAGAGCTGTTCCAGCTCGGGACAACCCTTTGCCTAGTTCCCATAGCTGTTGTTTTGCTGGTGCTTATTATAAAACTAAGGCTATATAAAAAAGGAATGGGCTAGTTGGGACCAAAGCTCCCATACAGTGTTTCTTCACCCTGCTCTCTTGCTATAATTGTATTATTTATAGTCCAACGTGATTTATCCTTGGCCTCCAGCAGTGCTTCTCAGCCCATGATCTGGGGATGTTTAGGGGACTTTATGGCAAAAGCAGGTACTCTATGAACCACTTGAAATGAAAAAATTAAAAACCAAACCATGTTCCCACACAGGCCAAAAAAACACTGGAGGGAAATAAAAGCCAAAAAGGAATGGTGAGAGTTGCACCTCTCTTTCAGTTGACCATAAGTGAACTCTGCACAATGTGAGCAGTGGATTTTTTCAAAGGATTGAAGCAGACCCTTAATTGAAAAATGTTGAGAAGTGCTGGCCTCCAGAAGTAATCCTGCTGCTGCTAGGAGCTGACTAATTTGATCAAGGCTCTAATTACTGTAATTCTCCTTAAATCTCTCAGCTTCTGGATTGTTTTCCCCTAAGTTGAAGCATTAACAGTTCATGCTGGTTCCTGGCTGGCTTTTTTTTCCAGCAGGGCCGTAGAACTGGTCATGCTATGCCGTATCCCTGTATTTGCCCTGTTTCTGGGATCAAATCTCCACTTTAGGGAAAGTGCTTTTGGTGCCCTGAGCTGCTACTGAGCCCTCAGAGGAAATTTTGCGAGAAATATTACGTAACTCTAAGTGTCCCCATGTTTTTCTTTCCTTCTGTGGGCTCTTCCCTGGAAAGAACAGGGATCAATCTGCTCTGCCCGTCACTCACAGATGGAGGCTGATGCAGGAGAGTACCTTCCTGTGCAAGGGAAGGCGAGGATTTGGCCGTGGGCCTGTGGGCTGGAAGGACACACAGGATAAGGAGGGGAGCAGCAGGACAGCACAGGCACGTGAGGTGAACAAGGCAGCTCAGGGTTGGAAATGAGGATGAGGACCCTTTCCTTGAGGACTCAATAGTTCTTTAAAATGGAAATTTTCCTCTGCAAAAGGAGATAATGACACTGCTCTAACTTTCTGGGGTAGCTTAAAACTTTTTGAAACAGTACCTTTTAGTAAAATTACTCTGCTAAAAGTAATACAAGTAATTCCTGGTGACCCAGTTGAAGTTTACTGGAGCTTCTTGCATGTAGTTTTGCTCTTGAGCATCTGCTCTAGTTTGAGAGTCACTCGCCGTTGCCTGCAGCGAGGCTGTGGTGGGATGGTATTCCCCAGTGCTGGGACATCTGTGGGATCCAACCAGCCCTGAAAACCCTCACCTGAGTTTCCCAAGAAAGGCAGCTTGCGAGCCACATCTGAGTCTGGAAACGGTGCTGGAGGAGGAATTGGCTGACCCAGTGATGCCAGTGCAAAATGGAATTACGGGTGGGGTGGAGGTTGCAATAACCCTTATCAGCCCCCCTCACATTTCTGCTAAGTGGAAGCCAGCCCCCTCAGGGCTTGAACACCTGTAAATGCTGTGGCAGTTGTCATCCCCACGGCAGCAGCATCTGGCTGGGCAAGGAAATTGTGGGAGGGGGAGTACTTATGAAGCAGCGTTACGGATAGGCTGTTTGGCTTTCCTGAAGCCTCAGTTGCCTTATCTGAAAGGCCATCTGTGGTTTTAATTTATTTTTAGGAGCACTTAGAAGTCCATCTCCTTTCTTGGATGCCTTGTGGAAAGTTGTGTTCTTCACATGTGAAATTAGTGCTGTGGCACCTCTCCAAATTGCTATCTGTCATCCTCTGGGGAGAGGGTGGGTCGATTTCTGAACTGCCACGTCAGGACTGACCTGATGGATATATAGCAGGGTGGTGCCCTTCCCCTATATGTCATGCACGTGCAACAGAGCAGCCTTGGCAAGGCCTCCTGCCTGCGCTTGCCGCAGCCTGCTGCCTTGTGAGACACAGCCGAAAGCAGAGAGCCTGGCTCTGCTTGGCCGTCGGCAGGGTGGCTGCTATGGCAGTGAGGTGTCCAGGGGGAAGGTTGTCCCTGGCCTTTACTGCTACAGGCTGTTACCTCTGCTTTTATACCCTGTGGCAGCATAAGTGCAGGGACAAGAGGTGGTCAGGTTGAGTCCAGGGTGGTTTGAAGCTGGGTGCATCAGTTGCACGCCACGCAAACAAAACTTTTCCTGGAGACCAAGACCTTTCACATGTTTTTTATATTTCTGCCTATGTTAATGCTTGCACAGAATGCAAGCTTGATGTTAGAATTGCGCTGTCAGCTTCATCCGAAACTGCATGTCAGATGTGGTTTGATGCCAGGCTTGCCTTGCTCAGTTCTCTGCAGCCTGGGTGCTCAGCATTCCCCTAAGCTGGACTGCCCACCATGCCCACAGCCAGCTCTCTGCCCAGGGGGATGCACATGGCCCATCCCAGGACACTTTGCTGGCTGGGTCTCAAAATCCTGCCAGGGCACATAAGTCTCCAAGAGAGGTAATCCATTGCGCTCTCTTCCTTCCTTAGTCTCTGCTATGTTTCTTCATCCTTACTTCATCTTCCTCAGCCCACAGGATGTCTTGTTGGCCTCTGCCCCTTCGTTCTATTGTTTGCAAATGAGCTGTCTGAAACGTTGGGATGGAGGTCTGCAAGTAGAACTGTGAGCATCAGCACGTGTGGTTTAAAATAGCCCCTGTATCCAGGAAGCTAGTTCTGCCTGCCTGCCCCACTGCTGCTCCAGACAACAAAACATGCTGAGCTAAAAATCAGAGCTCCAGCGGGACTGTGGAGATGGGGAGTGACCTACAAAGCTGCCCAGATGTTTGACCAGCAGCCTTGGAGTCAGAACTGTGTGCTGTCTCTGCAGTGGACCAGGCCGTGCCGCCGCATGGTGGTCCAAGCGTGAATGTGCCTCTGCGGAAGAGGGGGAGAAAAGCACAAGGCTGCTCGCTGGGTCTCGGTGCCAGTCTGCTGCCTTTGAGGGTTTGCTGTGCATGGGCTATCGAAGGACTAGTGAAGCGAGGCGTCCATGGAGCTTGCTTCCTGCCCTCCTCTCCTTGCTTCAGTGATTCATGGAGGACTTTGTGCAGAGGGGCTTTTGTGCCTGCTTCTGAGATGTCATTAACACCCACAGTCAAGTTGTGTCCTGCTGTGGTTATGCTCGGCGTTCCTCCCCAAGCAGGATGTAGACTGGGGCTGGTGGCAGTGCCTGTTCTCAAGACACAGCAGCAATGGGAAGCCATTTGGACATGGTGTGGCCAGAAACAGATAGTCTCCAGCCACTGGTGGGCAGCAAGTGCCGAATCCAGGAGAACCTGGTGAACTCGGCAAGCGTGTGATAGTGGAGACTTGCCATTTGCACAAGGGGGCGATGCAGCAGAGCTGTGGGGTAGTTTGGGATGTACAAAGCAGACAGCCTCTGCTCACTCCTCCATAGACAAGTCCTTCAGCTGCCACAAAAGCTGGTCACATGCTGCTCAGGGATGTGTGTGGCTGCTGAAACATTCATCCTTGCCTTGTCTCACTCCCTCCCCATCCCGCTCACCACTCTCCCTTCTTTTCAAGAAAGAAGATGGCACTGTGAACCGGGATTTCAAAAAGACACGGACTAAGGAACAAGTCATGGAGGCTTTCAGGGAGTTCACCAGAGGAAACCACAACATTTTGGTGAGTTGAGGGTTCTGCTGGGAGAGGACTCCTCCTGCACAGTCTGCCCCCAGTTCATCAGCTCCCTGCCCTGAGGAGCTGCAACCTGAGCAATCTCTCTTACAAAAGCATGAAAAATGGCAAAAATAAACGCCATCCTGGCATGGAGGTGAGGGGAAAGCAGTAAAGGGCTGGGAGGGGACACGTTTGCTGCAGGAGCACTGCTTTAGCTGGATCTGAGTCCACTGAGGATGCTCAGGGATCTGTCTCAAAACCCACTGCGAAGGCACAGCCATACTCTGCTCCCTTATCCGTGGGGCTGGCAGCGGCCTCCATGCCCACTGTTTGCCCTAGTATGTAAAGGCATGGGCAATGAGGGCTCCCACCCTGGCAGAGCGGGCTGCCCCATGCTCAGTCTCACAGGACAGGTGGCCAAGGCATCCCCCTGCCTGCGCTAGGTGCCCCTCATACGGGCGAACCGCAGTCAGCATTTCCCAAGTTTGTCTGTGTTGCCAGGAGAGTAAGATATGTAGCTGTAAACTGTTTACACCAACTGTGTCAAATATCCTATTTGACAAAGTGCTGCCCTTTGAAGTTCTGTTATACAAAGCCTACAGACACAAGGCTCCAGCTGGAGTGGCCCTGGGCACTACCTACTTCAAATCAGCACATTTACTTTGGCAGTAGTTACCCAGGGATCATTCCTGCCTCTGTAAATGTAAATGCCTCTGTAATGCAAAACTTGCCTAGCTGAATCTTATCCACAAAGAGCTTGGAGGATGCTGACATTGTCGTGTCCTGGTTTTGGGTAGGGCTCCTTGGCCAAACCATTGTAATGCAGCAACCCCTGGACACGGTCAAAGTGTGAAAATTCAGGTGTATTATAGTGCCCAGATAGCTGCTGTGCATGTGCCCGTCCTTAGTCCTTCTGTCTAAACCTCAAAATCAAATTATCAAAGGGGCCTCCTGAGACCATTTAGTGCCCTCCAGCAGTTTGCAGGAGTGCTCAAACAGGCACATGGATCTTGACCTGCATGCTGACTACTGTGAAAGCCCTTCCACCTGTGGCAGCAAATAGGCAGAAGTGCTGATACGGAGTTACAGAAGCGTCTCATAATGCTTGGCTTACTGAGTGATAAAATGACAGATGAGATGAAGAGCTGACCTCTTAAGAAGAGTGCAGATGAGAGGAAAAAAGCAACTTGGCTGTGCACGTGTTAGTGTCTACTGAATTAGCTGTTTCCTCATTGGGAGCACCATGGATGTAGCAGGGAAAGTCTGCAGAAAGCACCACATCAGCAAAAGCAAATGCTGTCACTAAGTTTTGGAATCCGCAGGACCTCACAGGATGCTGTAAAGGCCAAAGGGATAAGTGGATCCCAAAAAAGAAAGGACACTCTCCCACAGGACAGGTCTCTGGGAGGATGCTAAGCATAGGGCAGCTGAGGGACACCTCGGCATCTCTCCATGCAAACATGGTATCACGGAGAGGATGGCGAGGATGGCGGTAGGGGTGACTCTCCTGTCTGCCTGTGCAGCAGACTTCCCGCAGCACTGATGGCTTGGTGATTTGGGTTTTTTTTGTAATTCCAGAACAGTTACCTTAACCGTTTGAAGGGTATTCGCGCTACTCTGGAGACATCTCTGTTCTTCAAATGCCATGAGGTAATACATTTAGATAGACCTGCCTGGAAATGTGAACAGTTAAATATCAGCTTGTTCAAGGAGAGAAGAGAAGTCAAAGTCAGAAGCTGTGAATTTCCACAACTTTGAATTCATTCTTACGTCCATATTTTCATACCCATGTTTATCTATACTTACTTGTAAATACGGCTGATGACTAATATAATGTTCATGCCTCTGGCACTGGTTTTCACTAGATTTGAACCTATGTTCACACAGTTTAAAAGTGATCTAGGAGGAATTCAGGCTGCTTATGGGTTTATACAACTGGGAAAAATCCTTAGTGTAAAAGTGTAGGGGTCTTCTGGAGAGAAATTCCTGTCTGAATGCATGTCATGCATCGTGTAGCTCCCAGTTGCTCCGTGCGATCAAACAAGGCTTTGAATTAGCTGTAGATTACATATCATCCCAAAACTGCCTTTACTGAGCTGGCTGGGGAACCATGGGTCCTCTTCCCTAGAAGGACTTCCCTCCAGAAACATATCCATGAAATCAATGTTTTCTACAGTGAAAAGTCAGTTCTGGTTGGAAAACAAAGAGGAAGTGCTACATTTTTGGCTGTTTCAAAAGGAATTGGAATGCTCCATAATTTAATGAAATAATTTTATTGATTTAGCATTAGCAAAGAGTATTTGCTAGTGAATCTACTCAACAAAACATGACAGCACATGTCCTTGGCCTGCGTTGTCTCTGGGCAGAAGAGCCTTATAGGAACCCGTGACTTACAGGGAGAAGGAGCTACAGCAGAAGGAGCTACAGCTCTTTGAGCCCACTGTCACTCAGCCAGAGCCATATATGTCACCTTGGACCCAGCTGCACATGAAAGGTCCTGCTGGGAGCCAGAGGCAGATGGGGCTGTTCCTCCTCATAAGCAGTGTCTGTAAGGTAATTGGAAAAGAAATGTTGAAACTGAGGGTTTCAGGTCAGTTCAATGCAGGAAATAAAATGATCCCTGAAACCAACTGCCAGAGGTTTGTTTGAAAACACAGGAAAAAAAAAAAAAAAAAGCAGCAGCTTTGACTTTCTATCCAACTTTGAGACAGAGTGCAGCAGAAGATCTGCCAGCCTCTGTGTGTCCCTACATGGGGCCCTTTAAGGAGCTGCAGGAGGACTCAGCAACCTAGAGCAGGCAAGTGAAATATATCAGCAAAAGGTTTTTCCTTAAACGCTCTGTCCTGACCAAGTGAGGACTATAAGAGCTTAGAAGGAGAAAAGCTCAAGATAAGCATTTCTGGGAAATAATACATATCTCTGGACCTTGGAGGTTTTCCCACTGTGCTGGAGGAGGAAGTCTCCTCAAAAACATAAATTCATTATCGCTTTTGCAAACAGTGCATGTTTCCCATTCCAGATCCTAGTCTAAGGGCAAACATCAAACTGAACCCTGCTGGTAGCATGGACGTGGGCGTCCTCAGTAACATTTAAGGCTGCTGTGTTGGGAGGACTGACACCAGCTGGATGCCCCTAGAGCTTGCACTCCTGTGTACCTACAGCTTATGGGGCACTCATGGCTCTCCACACACTGTGTCCTGTCTGCTAACAGCCACTGCACTCTGGCCACTAAGGTCCCTATTTGTGATACAAGGGCAAATGAGTTCATAGTCCACTAATTCATGGGCACTGGGCATCATATGGAAAGCAATCTCTATTTGGGACAGCTCTGAAGCACACCCCCTAGTGCTTTTCTGTGGTACCACTTGCTGAAATCTTCTGACCAGAGAAGCAGATTCAGCAGACAAGCACGATGGTGGATGCCATCGGTACATGGCCCCAGGCACTGGAAAACTGCAGCAGAGCTGCTGCTGGGCAGCAGGCTGTCTGGGACTGCAAACCAGCATAGGCGGGACGGCTGAGCTGGAGGCACTCACCTGCTGAGCATCTCTCTCTTCTGTGGGTAGAGAGCATTTGGTTCCCGGGGTCTCGTCCCACTGCAAAATGCCTTGAGAGTTCTGCTGTCAGAGACTGTATGCTTTTATCTTCCCAAGTGCACCGGTGGGCTTGCCCACGCCAGTGCTTGCTGCAGGGTTTTCCCACAGGCTGATCAGGATATGAAAGAGCCCTTCAAAGCACATGCAGCCACATGAACTCATGGAAAAGGAAATTCATGTACATGCACCTCAGTAACTTGCATCCCCAGAGCTCTGTGAAAGCCAGGAGAATACTGATGTAATTGGATGGTGTTTCAGGCAGGAGACAGCACATTGCAAGTGGCATGTACCTGGGGCATGCCCATCCCTCTGGCGATGTCTGCAGGGCTGGTCAGTGTGAACAGCATGAGCAGTTCCTGAAGAACCAGCCTGGAAAAAAGTCCCCATCTGAAAGCACTAGAGGACCTTGACTTCATTTCCAAAGTGACATCTATGTCTTTGGTGCCTGTGTTTTTCCAATCCTCTCCTTCTGCCAAGAGCTGGAATTTGTATGAGTAAATCAGCTTGTCTGAATTCCCCACTTGCATGTGCAAACACAGCTGGTAACACAGAGCTTGCTTTTGCTCATGCAAAATCTTAGCATTCTCTCTTGCAAATGCAGCCTGAGATACAGTGCCTGATAGCCCTGAAGCTGTCTGAGAATGAACAGCAGGAGCACCACTAACTGGTCTTTCCTCCCTGCAGGTAATTGGGAGCTCCCTTCTCTTCATTCATGACAAGAAGGAACAGGCCAAAGTCTGGATGATTGACTTTGGGAAAACCACCCCGCTGCCAGAAGGGCAAGTTCTCCAGCACAACGTGCCCTGGGTAGAAGGAAACAGAGAGGATGGCTACCTCTGGGGGCTTGACAATCTCATTCAGATCCTGACAGAGTTGTCCCAGAGTGAAGATTTGCATTAAAGCTGCATGTCTGCCTCTGCCACTACCCCCAACCTGCCCCCCAACTGACTCTTCTGATCTGCACTACAAGACACTTTCCAACCCTCACCCTTCCCGTTTGAAAACTATACTCTCCCTATTTAAGGGGGTTTAATGTTTTTTTTTTTAGTTTTTCTTGGGTTTTGGTTTGTTTTTTTGGTAGGTTGTTTGTTTGTTTATTTTTTCCCCTGGTGTAAATAGAGTTAACCTGCCAGAACAAAAGCTGAACTTCAAACCGTGGCTTTGCAGAGTCGGTGGGAGCAGCCCAGCAGAGGTTGCTTAGGCAGGCATGCGTTTTGCCTGTTGCACTTTTCTCTTGTGCGGCCTGATTTTAAGAGGGCCTTTAAGAGGGTTAGTAGAGGAAGAAGCCTTTCCCTGAGCTGGGACTGGTAGCTTCATCCTGAAAACACTCTCTGGGAACCTTGCTTGAGCAAGGCCTGGAGATAGCAAAGGATAGTAGGGTAGGAGCCCTGTAGTTGTCTTTGCCAGCATCGTTCACCCTAGGGCCCACCTAGCTGGACTGAGTCCTTGAGAGATGCTAGAAGGGATGATTGGGGTTTTAATTTGTGTTCAGGACATCCCATGTAGGTTGCTCAGTTATTTTTAGGTGATGCTGGAGGGTGAGGGTTTCCCTCCTGCTGAGGGACGTGATTGGGCACACCATGACCAGGTGCTTCCTACCCACCTCCCCTGTGCTGGGTGCACTGCTGTGGTGTGTAGCTAGCTCCTCTCTAGACATCAAGCTCCCCAGCTAGGAGCTCCTCCTTAGCAGAGGTCTCCAACCCTTCATGGGGAATAAAGACTTTGGGCAGGGCTAGGGAAGAGAAAAATACCTTGTAAGGGACTACTGTGAGCCCTAAGGCAGGCAGGCAGGTTGATTGATCGTTTTTTCAGCAACAGCTGAGCATGTGTGTAGGGGTAGTGCTGCCAATGCCAGCACCTTGTCCAGGGTGTCCTTCCTCCCTGGAGAACCTCTATCTGCAGCGGGCTAAGGGTTACAGCAGCAAATCAGCTCTCAGAGTGGTAGGGTTCATCACCTTTGGCAAAGTGGAGTTTGGGTCAGGCATCTCTGCGCTTCCCTTTTTTTTCCACAGAGCTGACTGACTCTGCCACTGCTCTTCGGCCTCACAGCCTGCTCAGGCTGCATGGATGGCCTGGTCCCCCTCTGGTGAAAACACCCGGTTACCTATTTAGGGCAGAGGCTATTTTTTAACTTCCTGGAACATTTGAACACGCTTGCGGCAGAGCTGTCTCCTGCGATGTCAGCCATTGAGAGGCTGGTGGGGAGGGGAGGCTGCAGGACAAGCTGAGTCATCCCTGGCCTTGAGGACAGAAGGAAGTAGCGCAGGAGCTTGACAGCCATGAATCCCTCACCCACTCCATCCCCAAACCTACCATCTCATCTTACTCCCTGGCAGCAGTGCTCCAGAGCCCTCTGCCATGGTTCAGTGGGTCCAGTACCCTCTGTGGGAGAGGTATCCTGACAGCAATAAGGAGGAGCAGTTGGGCATTGAGCTGTCTGCAGCCATGCCCCAGCCTCTTCCCTGAGTATTGAAGTCTCCTTAGGTTTCTCTCAGTTCCTATCTCATCAGACAGATGTCTTCAGCTTACCTGATGCCATTGTAAATGGTTGCACTGTTTTAGCTCTTTGCCAGGCTTTCTAGAATAACCCATGTGGAAGTGCCTTATAGACTTACCACTGTTCAATTAGTGTCATGGAAAAGGTTTGAGGTTTTTTTAAGTTATATTTATTTTCATCCAATTTTAACTGCACAAAACACTAAAACTTAATGCATGGAATCTTTTTTTTTAAAGTTGTGTTTTCAGTTTTTAAACCATCCCTTTTCCATCTTTGGAGAAAGGGTGTGAACAGATATGCATAGGTATGTACTAGTTATCGCTGTACTTTAGCTTTAAGCTGCTCTTATATATGTATATTATTTTATAAGCCTGTTTATAAACCAGATTCCTTGCTTTCTGGCTTCAGAAGAAGCAGAATGTTCCTCTCAAATGTCTTATGCGTTTCTGGAGCTTGGAACATTTCCCCACTCCCACTTCCCCTCTCGATCATTGCTAATACAGAGAAAAATATGAACCGGTCTGAAACACCAATGCACAGTGCCTGTAAAAAAATCCTGTAACTTTGCAAATAAAGGCATACGGGAAGCATTTGCCTGGTGTACGATCCGTGTCTGCCCCACACAGCTTGAGGCAACCTGGGAACAATCAAGGAGCCAGCTTTTGTGTCTGTCATGATTTTGGAGGGGGAGCACACACCAGGAATGGTGCTGCATGAGCACAAGAGTGGTGAAGGACCCTGCACTGGTTCCACTGAAGAACAGGAACTGGCCTTGGAGGGAGCAGGACAGGGTGAGAGCGCAGCCAGAGTTGTGGGACCTCTAGACTGGGCAGGCGCACCTAAGGGAGAGCATTTCTCCATCCCTGTTCTGCAGGGAAGCCCACCAAAGGCAGCTCCACCCTAGGATTTTTTTTTGTCTTTATGTTTTTTGCTAGCAGTGTTGCAGCTCCCGCTGAGCAGTTTCTGAGTGCCACCCTGCAGTTTCTGCATTCAAGGATACCAAAGCACCCACGGATATCAGAGCTGCCTGGCACAGCCGTGCGTTTCCCCGGTCCTCTCGCTCGCAGCCACACTGCAGGCAGCGCTAGAGGGAGCACTTGGCACCAAAGACCACGAAACCAAACCTCGATTGGTGTTCCACTAAAGAAGAAATAAGTTTGTAGAGCCTGAAGGCAGCTCCAGTCCCTCCTGGTTACCGGTGCAAGCACAGGATGGGAGGAGCCGGTCCCAGGACCCCTGCGGCTGAGGGGGGCAGGTAGGCTGCCCCGTAAGGAAAGTCAGATTTAACATCCAGACCCCCAGGAGCAGCCTGACCTGGGCACTGATGGTCCCTGCAGCGTCTCTGCTGCTCACTCTCTGCAGCTCTAAAACAAACTGCCAGAGAAACCCAGCATGGACTTTACTTGAAGTTTAGCAATGTCTTACTAGGAAAGAACTGGTAGTGTTAGAGATGTGAGGCACCATACACGCATCTAGCAGTCTCTCGTGGGCTGTGAGAAAGGCAAACGTTTCCTATCTGGTTGGCTTGTACACTCTTGTGGCATTGGTACCAACAGCTGATGTTTTATTTATAGCTCCAGTTCCTGGGGGCTACTGAGGGTCTCATCAGTAAGTGACTGCCTATGGAGGAAAACAAAAGCCCCCAAAACTTACCCAGCTGTACCCTAAAATGGAAACCCAAAAGGTAAAGTGTAAGAACTTCCAGCTCTGTTTTGTAAAAACCTCTCTTGAGAGTTAAGGAAACACCACAACATTGTGGCGGAGAGGGAAGGGGAATATATCAGTGAAAGAAATCCCTCATGACTGAGTGCGTCTGCTGACCCTAAAGTTTATGCACTGGGTCAGAAAGGGACAGACCCAGTGCCAAGCTGGGGCTGTTGGAACAGTGAAGAACGCACCAGGGGAAGAACCCCGCTTGCCTTTGAAACAAAAGAGCCCAACAGCTTGAGATACTGTTAAGCAGGTATTCTTTTTATTTCCACTCCGGAGAAGCCCTCGGGCTGTTCCTCCATGAGTGCTTCTGAAGAAAGCCTGTAGGTGTACTGATTATATTTACTCAACACAAACACATTCACTACGGTTCATTCATTGTGTCTGATTTACAATACAATACGACCCGCCTTAGTGTCCATTTCAGCTAATTCTGGCCAATCCCGGTGATCCTTGTCTTCTTTCACAGGTGTCTGATCCGCAATTTCCTTATCTGATCGATGATTTCCTTATCTCTAGCAGATAGCAGTGGAGTACGGGGTCCTCTATTGTTAAGTAAGTGAAGATCACAAGTTCCCTTGCTTCAATCCTTTCTTATAAATTTGAATTCTTTCAAATTTGAATAAACAAGTTTCCAATCATCCTTTGCATGCACGTAATTCCAATTACTACAATTGACAACACAATTATGACTGCCATAATTGGCTGCATTAGATCAACAATCCATCCAGAAACAGAAAACCCAAACTGCTGTAACAATTTGCCCAGCCATTCAGAACGTGCAACAAAGAATGCTACAGCATGGAGCCTCCCAGCATCTCAAACAGTGCCTTGGGGGTAAAGGCAGCTTGCTTATGCTGTAGGTGGAGAGAGGGCAGCTAGTTTTCTTCTAAATTATCTAATTAGGTACTACTTGCAAGAATGAACCTCCTACAAATAAGAAGGCACTGGGGGCCAGCCAACAGTTACGGTCTCTGAAAATGCCTGCGGTTTGTGAAGGCATGGGTTGTTGGTGTCACCAGCCAGTGATGTGGGACTTCAAGCCTTTGTATATTCTCCTGGGCCGTATTTCAAGGAGGGGGGTTTCACAATGGAATTCTGTAGGAGCCTCCGCTGATAAGGAAGAACTGGTCTGGGAGCATCCGCTGATAAGGAGAAGGTTAGAACTTTTGCGCTGATAAGGAGGAAGTTTCAAGCACCCTTGACAAGAAGGTCCAAGACCCCAAGCAGGGGTCTTCCTGCATCTGCAGGAAAGATCCTTGCACGACCACCACAAGGAATGTGTGAGAGGGATGAAACTTATGCTAAATATGTCCTGGAACTGATCAACAAATGTAATTGTCATAAAATGCGTTTCAATAATTGACAGGAACCAGCTCAATTAAAGCCAATCAAATTTATTTAGCAAGCAGGCAATAAACAAAACAGCGCTGGGCGGCCGGGGAGTCTTCGCTCCGCCAACGACCGCACTGTCTTCTTTTTCTTCTTCCTTTTTATAGCGTTGTCTTGGGTCTGGTAGTCCACTGTCTTAATGCCACGTTGCGTTGTGGGGTAAATTTTCATTATTCAGCGGTTCCGGGTGTTCCTCCGGCTGAGTTACTTGAACCCTATAGTTAAACCCTTCCTCATTTTACACATTCTTTAGGCCCCAGGCTCTTCTTTACTTATGCTAAGCAGTTTAAGCTAAAACGGTTTATGCTAAACGGTTTAATGAACAAACCTTTATCTTTCACAATTCCCCCCTTTTTCTTTTTCCTGCATTTTGTTCAGTAAACCGTTGCAGTTCTTGGTGACTTAATACAAAAGCATCACTCACTACTTCTTCCTCTCCTGCAATAGGTTCATACTTAGCGCGGATAAGCATTAAATGTGCAGCTTCTAATCGATCCTTTACAATGCTTATTAATTTGTTAAAAATATATAGCCCAAATGTAAGCCCAGCGATTAAAAGTAATATCGGCCCAGCTATAGTAGAGAGTAATGTAGTTAACCATGGGGAGTAATTGAACCATTTTTCATACCAACCTTGTTGTGACTCTTTTTTTTTTCTTTTTCGCTTGAGTTTCTCCCTTACCTTTGCCGTACTGTCTCGTACTGGCCTAGTGCGATCTATGTAGACACAACATTCTTCTCCTAAGGCCACGCACAGCCCTCTCCTATTAGTGCCTGTTTCCCAATATCTCATACCCCATGTTTCCCTATTAACCATCCTGGGTTGTTTGGCTGGGATATATTTACATATATAAACTGGCAATTTTCATAAGAAGTTTGGGGTTTTATGCCTCCACGGGGGGCTAAAATCATACCGCCGCTGGAGTTTGGTTTAGGTGGAGTGCATCCACTTGGGCCCCAGCTTACTTCGAGGAATTTATCAGGTCCTGCCCCTGGCTTCCAGGCGGATGCAATGGTTTCGCAACCCCAATATGAACAATAATACTGATTAGTATTATCTGATTAGGCTCTATTTAAATGGTTGGTGGGGGCTTCCTTCAATCTGACTACACCACATTCCCAAGCTGTATAGTATCATGGTCAGTCTAGAGCGACGTGATTTTGCCTCGGTTGCCAGTTTACAAAATTTATTCTCGGATTAGGGTTAGCGTTGGACAGTGCATAACTCTGTCCCCAGAATTTTTCCCTCCACTGGTTCTTACTCCTCTGCCTCTGCTCGGCGACTCGAGTGCTGCGAGCCCCAGGGATATTCATCTTCTCGGCAGCAAGAGTACTCTTCAGGAGGCTCCAGTTATTTCGTGTTCCCTATCTGGGAAGGTTCACCAAGGCAACTTAAAGTCTCTCTTTCTTCTTGAGGCAAAAACTCCTGCCACTCTTTGACTGACTTCTTCCCATGAATCTTTAACACATTTGCTAATAGCTCTTTCCCAGTGAAGGTACAGTTCTAAATTCTCGATGTATAGGAAGGTACAGTTCCCAACCACAAAACAGTTTTTCTACGTCTGCCGTATACCAGTGCCCACGACCTCCCCCAAAACGCCTACAGTCACTACAACAAGGTTGTCTTCTTGTTGCAATACAAACGCAAGTATCTTCACATCTGACACATCTACAAATGATCCAGCACTCGTGATCTTCCCACGGATGCTTTATACAGCTTTATACAGAGGGTAACAACCCTCCCCAAAATCCCTCTTGGCTTATTAGTCTCTTATTCGCAATATCCGGCGACACCTCGCAACAGTGGGCAAAAAGTCTCCCGTCAGATGTTTTATACAGTCCTGCGCCTCCTGTTTGATTCGGTATTCTGTTTATGTGCCAGGGAGCGAACGACACTCTTCTCGATGTCTCTCCTGGAGTTACCTGGAACTACTCATATAAGTTCTGTTTAACTTCCCTTGGGGGGTTTGTCATTCAATCTCAAAGTTGAAGCTCGTTTGATGGTCAGCTTTAATTCCCCTGGTGAGCTCGTAACCATCCAAGGTGGATCTGTTATCGGTCCTTTTATTCGGCTTGCATGAGTCCAACCGCGCTCTGCTGTCCGGACAGCTGTTTCTGTGGTAAGCAAAACAAGATATGGCCCTTCCCAGCGGGGTGTTAAAGGTGTTTCTTTCCATGACTTTATTAAAACTTTATCTCCCGGTTTTATCATATGTATTTTCATATCTAAGGGAGGTCTTTGAACTAATAAACCCTTTTTTCTCTCAATTCCTCCCGCCTACTCATCAATTGGATTAAGTATGGTGTCAAGTGGGAATTTTGTAGTTGAGGATGTTCATTAGGAGCCTCCATATCATAGGGCATCCCGTACAACATTTCAAAAGGGGAAAGCCCTGTGTTCGCCCGGGGCTGAGTTCTTAAGTTTAACAGGGCTAGGGGAAGACATTTTATCCATGACATTTTTGTTTCATACATCAACTTAGCCAACTGTTCTTTTATCCTCCCATTCAAATGCAAAATAATCTCGACAATCTGCCCTAAGGGGGCAAGCCCAAAAGGCATCTTTTAAATCTATGACACTATACCACTGATCATCTGGTCCTAATTGGCTCAATAGTGTGTGTGGATTAGCCACTACAGGGAGTCTGGCCACCGTCCTCTTGTTAATTTCTCTCAAATCATGCACTAGACGATACTTCCCATCTGACTTCTTTACAGGTAGGATGGGTGTGTTATATGGGGACATAAAGGGTTCTAACAATCCCTGCTTAATCAGCCTGTCGATCTCAGGTTTCAATCCCTGTCTTCCTTCTTCACATAAGGGATATTGTTTTATCCGAACTGGTATTTCCGGATCTCGTATCGTGACTGCAAACGGGACGATATCCAATTTTCCAATAGTTTCTGGAGTATACCATACTTCTGGGTTTATTTCCCTCTCATCTACGGCCCTCAAGGGGCATAATTTAATATGTATCTGGTCCTTTGTTGTCTCTAAACTAATTCCCAATTCTATCATTAAATCTCTTTCCAAGAGGTTCTAATCTGCCTCTGGTACTAACAATAAAGATCCCACCTCCATTTTAGAGTCTGTTTCCAATAATACATTTTTAATTACGGGAACCTCAAAAGGTTCACCCTTAGCTCCAATCACTTGTACTTTATTTGAGGATGTTTTGCATCCTGGAGGTAACTTCTGGACGGTAGATCTTTCTGCTCCTGAGTCCACTAGGAGCTCAACTACTTGTTGCTGGGGACCCACCTTTAATTTTATCAAGGGCTCTGTAAAGTTCTTGGTCCCCAGCAAATAGAGCCCCTGACCCCTCTAATCTTCTTTAAACATCCTCTCATCTTTCATTCGTTGCCGACATTCCTTTCTCATGTGTCCTGGCTTTCCGCAAAAAAAACTCGTCCATCCCTTTCCTTCCACCGATTTCTCTCGTCCCCTGTTCCCCATGTCCCAACGGGAAGAGATGTTTCCTCTCCGGGGTGGGACTGCTTTCTGTCCTTCTCGCACCACAGCTACCATCATTCTCACTTGCCTTTTATGTGTTTCTTCCTCCCTCCTAACATATACCTTTTGGGCTTCCCTCAAAAGTTCATCTAGTCCACGATCTTGCCAATCTTCAATTTTTTCTAATTTCCTTCGGATGTCTTGCCATGATTTAGCCACAAACTGTGTTTTCAATAGAGCCTCTCCCCCAGGGGTATTGGGGTCTATTCCTGAATACAACTGCAAGTTCTTTCTCAACCTTTCTAACCATTCTGTAGGTGTTTCATCCTTTTTCTGCTGCTCATTAAGGGCCTTACTGATGTTCTGCCCTCTGGGAACTGATTCCCTAATTCCCTGGATTATAATTTTTCTCAAATCTTGCATTTCAATCCGATGTACTGGATTCTGATTATCCCAATTAGGCCTTTGTAACGGCCATTTAACATCTGCTGGCGGTCCTTGTTGGTGCTGCTGATCCCATAATCTCATTCCGGCCCGCCTTATCATTCCTCTTTCTTCTACAGTAAACAATATTCCCATAGTGGACTTGGATCTCATCCCATGTGTAAATGTCGGGGCCGAGGAACTGATCCAGCCTCTCAGCGACCCCTAGGGGATTGCCTAGCAGGCTCCCCATTTCCTTTTTAAATTCTTGCACGTCCCCTGAGTTAAGAGGGACGGCGACATATCCTACCCCAAGAACGGGACCTCCCATTGCCACCTCTCTTAGCGGATATAGTTGCGGAGGTTCCTGCATTTTTCTTGTTTGACTTCTAGTAATTCTTTTTTCACACTCCATATTTTCTGGGGGCTGATCGGATTCTGGGGGAAGTTCGGGGGCTGTAGCCTCCGGGACTGGATCCAGGGGCGGTATAGGAGGGGTATTGGGTGCAGGTGGGACGTAAGCGGGGGGTAATACAGGTATTTTCTCCTCTTTCTGTCTTCTTCGTTTTAGTTCTCCCTTTTCCCTTAAGGGGAACAACCCAGTTCTAGTTTCGGCTACTATCCAGAGAGCCGCATACTCACTTTCCTCCAATTTAAACGGTTCTTTTGAGTTAACATATATATTTAATGCCTGACAAATCCAATCCTCAAATGAGCCCAAAACTGGCCAATACAAATGATCTCCTGTGTATCATTTTTACTTTACTTTTTCCTCTTCTTGAGGGGTAATCATCCCAATAGGTTATCATTAACCCAAAGGGGCTGTCTGGGGGGAGCTTGGGGAGACTCACCTTCTCCTCCCCCCCCCCATGGGACCAAAGGGATTGCTTTTCCTTTGTCCCATCTTCCGAGGTGCCTTCGATCACACACACACGTTTCCCCCCACTCGTGGCCCAGTCCCTGGCGGGATTTGGGAACCGCACTACTAGGGCGTCCGCACTCGCTTTGTCCGCAATTGGACGTCTCACATGGCACACCTCAGGATACCCAATCCCAACCGAACGGATAACAGGCCTCTACTTACGCGTCCCAAGCATCTTCATTCGGGGCTTCGTGCACAAAGATTACGGGATTCCCAGAGTTCTTTTGTTTATTGCCCAAATTTAGGTTCGTCGGGTCAAGGGCTGGATGGGTCCATCTGAGTAAGAACAGCTTTACAGCGGGGCGCCCCCCTTTACTCGGGATCCACTCCAGGTAGTCTCGATTCGAGTCACGACACCCATTTGTCATAAAATGTGTTCCAATAATTGACAGGAACCAGCTCAATTAAAGCCAATCAAATTTATTTAGCAAGCAGGCAATAAACAAAACAGCGCTGGGCGGCCGGGGAGTCTTCGCTCTGCCAACGACCGCACTGTCTTCTTTTTCTTCTTCCTTTTTATAGCGTTGTCTTGGGTCTGGTAGTCCACTGTCTCAATGCCACATTGCGTTGTGGGGTAAATTTCCATTATTCAGCGGTTCCAGGTGCTCCTCCGGCTGAGTAACTTGAAACCCTATAGTTAAACCCTTCCTCATTTTACACATTCTTTAGGCCCCAGGCTCTTCTTTACTTATGCTAAGCAAGTTAGTTGGGCGTCGGCTCCTTCTTTACTTATGCTAAGCAGTTTAAGCTAAAACGGTTTATGCTAAACGGTTTAATGAACAAACCTTTATCTTTTACATAATGAATATGTACGTCCTTTGGCAATAAATGCTGACCTGTTCTTTTTTCGGGGGGCAGGGCTTTTTGGAACTATCCAGCCTGCAGCCCACCAGTGTAATAAACATAGCTGACTTCATAACTCTCTATGAGTTGTGGGGGTCTTTATTCCACAAGTCAATTTTGGCGAGCCAGGCTGGAGATCTTCTCTGCCTGATTGCAAAGTCGGGTGAGGAGAGGACATCCTAGGCATGCCCCGAGGATTACTTGGAGGACCTCCAACATTCATCCAGCTGCTGCAGAGGCAGACAAGGACCAGCAACAAGCACAGCAGGTATGTGAATTGGGGTAAAATTAGGAAATACCTGCAGGGAAAGTAGGAGAAGAACCTATAAACCGTGGGAGAAGTCCTACACGAAGGTGAGGAGTAGTAATGCGTGCCAAGACCCTATAAATTGTGAAGTTCCATGCGTGGTGAGGCTTGCCAAGACCCTATAAGGCATGGAGAGAAGTTTCACACGTGGTGAGGAAGCAGGACTGCTCGCCCCTGGCAAATAATTACCACGCGTTGTGAGGGTGTTCCCAAGATCCTGTAAGTCGCGAGGGTATGGTGTGTGGCATAGGTATCATTTTGTATATCTGTTGTAAGTGTTTGATACTGGTACCATGTATATTTTAACATCAGTAAGAATGCGTTTTAATCCTATAAACCCATGGGAATTTAAGGGAATGACAACTTGGGGTAGCAAATGTGACAATTGTAATTCGTATCTTTGTAATAGCTATTGGCTGCAAATAGCGTGTAAGTTTTGTGCGTGTAAGTTTTGAGCTGAATGAAAGTGCTTTTATTACAAAAAGAATGTGTGATGGTGTGATTGGGACATGTTGACTGAGATGTGCAACTGAGCATGAAGCGAGTGTGGAGTTCTAATCCGCGGTTCTGTTCTCCTGCGAGGGAAACAGCCAGAGAAGAACAAAGCAAAAGATTTGGTTTAGGTTTTATTTTTGGTTGAAGAATCGGTGACAGGCTGACAGAGCTGAAGGAGACAACGCTCCTTTGGTGGTTCGTACTTGAGCCGTGGGAATCTTTAACCAGGTTTGGAGAGTGGAGTGTGTACCTTGGAGGAGCCTATCGGACCTTTGCCAGTTGGTAGTGGCTCTAGATTTGGAACAGCTTATCCAAGCCTGTATAAAGAGGTGTGTTTGGAAACCGAGATGGGGCAGTAAGGACAAATTTGGAAGAGCCCCTCATACCCCTTGTTAGGACCATATTCTGTCCCAGACAGGGGGGACTACGAATTCAGGAACAAGGGTCATCTGCCTGGAGAATAGTGAAAACTGAAATGGGCAGTAAACTGAGTAAAGAACACCCTAGTTCAAGTCCCTTGGGTTGTATATTGAAAGCCTGGAATAAACTAGCAGGGCACGGAGGGATAATGAGTAGAAAGAGAATGGTAAAATACTGTAATGAATCGTGGCCCCTGTATAAATTGGAAGATGAAGAGAAGTGGCCAGTAAATGGCACTTTAAATTATAATACCCTTTTACAGTTGACGTTGTTATTGCAGAGGGAAAGAAAATGGGAGGAGTACTCATATGCAGACCTTTTCTTCACCCTGAATACCAGAAGTCTTGTGGCTTAAATCCTCCGCAGGACCCCATGGTGCCAGCTCTAGAGAAAGAAGGATTAAGAAATGGGAAAAGCAAGTTGAGGAGGTGTTGCTCTGCATGCAGTATCGGACAACGATATGTGAACCCAGAGAAAGTTTGAAAAGCACAGAATAAAGATTTGCCAGAATTTGAAAGGCCACCACCTGTAGCAACATGGAAAAGCTCTGGAGAATCAGACTCTGGCAGCACCCCTGGAACACCTGTGGCATCCCGTACTCAGGCCAAGAAAGACATGAGGACAGAAGTGATCCAAGCGCCCTTATGAGAGGCAGTGGGACTAGACGGGGGTGCCGTAATAATTAGGGTACCTTTTTCTTTGTTAGATTTAGAATCATGGGAAAGAAAAGCAAAAAACTACAAGGGCTGATCCCATAGGGGTGGTGAAGTATTTCCAGTACTTGGTTAGACAACATAATCTTGATTGGAAGGATATCCAACTAATGCTACATCATGTAACTGAAACTGAAAGGCAATTGATACTGAAAAAGGCTCAGGATATGGCTGAGGATCATCTTAAAGGATCAAGGGAAGATGTAAAAAATCACTTCCCTTTGGAAGATCCTCATTGGGATCCCAATCGAAGCGCTCGCATGCAATTGTTGGAGCAATATCGGGACTGGGTATCCAAAGGGATAGAAAGGGCTATCCCCAAAACAGTCAGCTGGTCAGTGCTGTATTCAATTAGACAGGGACCGAATGAAACTACATCTGAATTCCTCGAAAAACTTTGGGATACAATGAGACAACAGACTCCCCTAGACCCTGAATCTGAGGTGGGGACTCAGCAGTTAGTCTCACTCTTTATAGGACAATCAGCCAGGGATATCAGGAAGAAATTGCAGAAACTGGGAATGCCAGAAGGACAAAATTTAGAAAAACTTCTTGACGAGGCATGGAAAGTATTTAGTAATCGAGAAGGAGATAAGGAGAGAAGACAGGAAGAAGATCAAAGGAGAGAGAGAGGGGCACTTGTAGCAACCTTGCAACAAGGGGGGCTGGTAACTAACAGGGAAACAGGAGCTCTAAGAGGGGGTGGTCGAAGACCCCGATTGAGATTAAATCAATGTACTTGGTGCAAACAAACAGGACACTGGAGGAGGGAATGTTCCCTACTGAGGCGAGGAGAGAGGAGAATCATAAACCCTCCCAGGACTCAAGCCCCAGTAGGTGAAGATTGAAGGGGACCAGGGGAATCTTCTCTAGACGATCCCTTGGTGATGGTGAAGCTAGGGAAGCAGCAACAAGGGGTGGAATTTTTAATAGATACTGGAGCAACATTTTTAGTCTTAAACCAGGCCCTAACACCTATGGGTAATGATTTTGTAACGGTAAAGGGGGCTACTGGCCAAAGGGAAAAGCCGTATTTCCTCCAACCTTTGAGATTTAAATTGGGAAAACAATTGGGAATACATAAATTCCTCTATATGCCAAATTCACCAGAGCCCTTATAAGGACAAGATTTATTAGAAAAATTAGGAGCAGAAATAAGATTTGGGAAAGAGGGAATAGAGTTTAAGGTGAATGATGATCAACTAATTGAGCTCTTAAGTTTGGCCTTGATAAGCCCCTCTGAAAAAGCAGAGGTGCCCAGGGAGATTCGCGACCAAACATTTCCAGAGGTCTGGGCCACTGAAATAGCACTGAATAGAGCAAAACCAGCCATACCAATAGTAGTTAAAATTAAACCAGGGACTAAGCCAGTGAGAGTAAAGCAATATCCTTTGAGGTCAGAGGATAGACAAGGGATCCATCCAATCATAGAGCAATTTTTGAAACATGGATTATTAATAGAATGTGAGTCGGAGTATAATACTCCTATATTACCAGTAAAGAAGCCGGATGGAAAATATAGAATAGTCCAGGATCTCAGGGCCATCAACAGAATAGCTGAGGACATAAACCCTGTGGTGGCCAATCCATATACATTGCTGACTAACCTGAAATCGGAACTGGCTTGGTTTACCTTTCTGGATTTAAAGGATGCCGCCTTCTGCTTACCTGTAAGCCCAGAGAGCCAACTGTTATTTGCCTTTGAGTGGGAAAACTCAGATACTGGGAGGAGAGAACAGCTAACATGGACTGTACTTCCACAGGGCTTTGAGAATAGCCCTTCCCTCTTCAGCAACAGCTGGCAAAGGATTTGGAACAATGGGACTTGATGCCTGGAGCGGGGATTGTGTTGCAGTATGTGGACGATCTCCTCATAGCCACTGAAACAAAGGAGCAGAATATAGCTTGGACAGTGAGTTTATTGAATTTTCTTGGGCTGAGTAGTTACCGAGTCTCTCCACAGAAAGCTCAAATAGCCCAGAGAAAAGTTACATATCTAGGATATGAAATCACAGCCGGCGAACGAACACTGGGGAGAGCAAGGAAGGAAGCTATCTGTCAAACTCCCAAGCCACAGACGGTTAAGGAGCTTCGAACCTTCTTGGGGATGACAGGTTGGTGTCATCTATGGATCTACAGCTATGGACTCCTGGTAAGACCACTTTATGAACTTATTAAAACCAGCTCAAGAGACCTTATCTGGAATGGAGGAGCCGAGCAGGCTTTCTACAACCTAAAACGAGAACTCATGTGGGCACCAGCCTTGGGGTTACCAGACCCCACGAAACCTTTCTGGCTGTTCTCCCATGAGAAGCAGGGCATTGCCTTGGGACTTCTGGCCCAAAGCCTTGGCCCAGACCGAAGAGCAGTAGCCTATTTTTCCAGACAATTGGATGAAGTAAGCAAGGGATGGCCGAGCTGCCTAAAAGCAGTAGCTGCAGTCGTGACTAACATCCAGGAGGCCCGCAAATTCACCATAGAATCATAGAATCATAGAATTACTAGGTTGGAAGACACTTCTGTGATCACTGAGTCCAACCGTGCCTGTCTCCCTACTAAACCCTGTCCCTAAGAAACTCATTCACCCGTTTTTTTAAACACCTCCAGGGATGGTGACTCCACCACCTCCCTGGGCAGCTGTTCCAATCCCTGACCACTCTTTCAGTAAAGAAACTCTTCCTAATGTCCAGTCTAAACCTCCCCTGGTGCAACTTGTGGCCATTTCCTCTCGTCCTATTACTGTCACTTGGGAGAAGAGCCCAGCCCCCACCCTCCTTTCAGGCAGTTGCAGGCAGTGATGAGGTCTCCCCTCAGCCTCCTCTTCTCCAAGCTAAACACCCCCAGCTCCCTCATTCTCTCCTCGTAGGGCTCATTCTCCAGCCCCTCCCCAGCCTCGTTGCCTTCTCTGGACACACTCCAGCCCCTCAATGTCCTTCTTGGAGTGAGGGGCCCAAAACTGAACCCGGCACTCGAGGTGCGGCCTCACCAGCGCTGAGCACAGGGGCACAATCACCTCCCTGCTCCAGCTGGCCACTCTGCGTCTGACACAGGCCCAGATGCCATTGGCCCTCTTGGTCACCTGGGCCACTGCTGGCTCATGTTCTGCCGCTGTCAGCCAACACCCCCAGGTCCTTCTCTGCCAGGCAGCTCTCCAGCCTCTCTTCACCAAGCCTGTAACGCTGCACGGTGTTGTTGTGTCCCAAATGGACCTCATCCCGTTAGTCTCAGCCCATTGATCCAGCCTGTCCAGATCCCTCTGCAGAGCCTCCCTTCCTACCAGCAGATCCACACTTGCACCCAGCTTGGTGTCAACTGCAAACTTGATAAGGGTGCACTCAGTGCCTTCATTGAGATCATAAAACTTGGAGGTATGCAACTTTAGACACCTTGTTTAAATTAATAAAAAAAACCCCAACACAACAACAAAAAACAAAGACTAAAAACACCCTACCCCCCTGCCAAAACCAAACACCACCTTCCATAAAGTCCACACTTGTTTGCTGAACCCTGCCTGTTCCCTCTAAATTCTCATAAAGATTCAAACTGAAGGACAGCAAGGCGAGTAAATACAAAATAAGCAGTCTTGAAGAGGGTGGATGTCACCACTTTATCAGTGTATTGTATGGTCCCTTCATTGAGCTTTAACTCTAGAGGTTTTCCTTAGAGAAGATATTTTCATTTGCCCTGTTAACCTATGAAAATCCAGCCTGTTAAGACCAAGAAGATAACTTTTTGTAGTTTCGTATTCACATGATTATCCAGTTCAATTTCAAAAAGAATAGATTATGATTGGTGTAACCTTATATCTGAAGTATCTGTTCTTCTCATGCTTTAGGTAAGAGAATTGTTTTGTAAAGCTAATGAAATTTTCAAAATCCAGTTGCCTAACGCAGTAGAACGAAGAATGTTTTTTGAGGACTTGGTTATAAATCAAGCTGCTAAACCTCCTGCATCAAAAACCAGCACAGGTGAGGGTATTCTGTATATAAAATTTTGCTAACTGTAAGTTAATAGCTATACAGTATTTGGTTTGGTGGTAATTTTCTATCAATAATTTCTCATATGCTTGTACTTGGCGTACCGTAAATTGACTCAAAGTTCTGATCAACTCCAGCTTGGCAGACAGTGCAAGTACTGCCTGTAGCACCACCACCTAAGCCTCGAGAGCTGACAAAGGAAGAAATAAGAAAGCTGGAGGAGCTGGAGGAGGACACCTTGTGTGAACTTAGGATTTTGTTAAGGGATGTGACTCATAGACTTGCCACCAACAGACGTTTCAGAGCATTTACAAAGCCTGTTCACCCAGAGGAGGTAAATCCTCGTAGATCTGTAATCTCATTTTATGTGCGTATATCTATAATTCTCTGCATTTGTACTTCTCAGCACATTACTGTGTTTGTGTGCCCTTCATAGGGAAATTTAGCTTTGTTTTTATTCAAGAAGTAGGAAGTGAATGTTGCTTTTATTTTTCCTGACTCCTCGAGACTCTCAAATATTTGTTATTTGAGTATTCACGGAAAGCTCCAGACTCCTTCTAAAACCTCTTTAGAACCTCATAACAGTTGTGTTGGAAGGGACGTACAACAATCTTCTAGTCCAGCTGCCAATCTGACCAAATGCCAGCAGTTTGATCACGAAAAGGCTTTGGCGTGTAGGTATGTTACAGCACCGAAAAGCAGAGAGATCTCTTTCTTTATTAGAACATTCCTATAGATAATGTTTATAATTACAAAGCCTAAAGCTTTTTAATTGACTGACAATAGTTGCTATAAGAACAGGAGTAGAAGAAGCAGTTTTTAAAATAGATTTTAAGATTCTATTCTCTGTTTCATCTAGGGCTCCTCATTAAAAGATCAACCATAAGGGCTGTGTGGTTTCTTCTTCGTCCCATACACTTCTTATGTCTCTTGTCTCTTTTTCTCTTTTAATTCATTGAAGAAGTCTACATCAAGGGAATATACTTCAAAGTCAGCTGTAGTTTTAATACAGCTTTGCATCTGAGCAAAGTCCTGTTCCCACAAGTGTCCATTGACTTGTTTCTGCCACGGGAATAATCTAAATCTACGTAGATTTGCTCATCTAAACTAGATATTAGCCTTCTTTTATGGTTAGAGTGAAGAAATCGACACCTCTGGGTCCAGTTATCTCATCCAAAAGTAGATGTCTAGGACAGATATTTTCAGGGTGCAATTCCTGCAGCAGCCTTCTTGCTGCCCAACAACAAAGAATCTCGGGTGACTTCACTGAGAAAGGTTTATTTGCCGTGATTTTCTGAAGCAAAGTGAAATTAATCCTGCTCTGGGAGTCTTGTTCCCTTCTCTTCTCCACACGTGCTTCTCAGCACCCTGCTTCTTTATTTCTCTCTTCCAAGCCAGTTGAAATAGACCTTCTCTTTTGAAGAGCCTAACTGGTTAATTTCCTCATCTTTGGGTGTGTGAGAAATAGTTAGGGTTTTAAGAAGTCCTTTGTTTGACCTTATTAAAATGATTACTCTTGGTCTATTCTGTGTTAAATCTCTGAGCACATGTATTTCATTTGTAGGTACCCAGTTTCGATGCCATTATTAAACAGCCCACGCACCTCTCAGCCGTTCTATCCAAGATTGACTTAGACCAGTACCAAACTGCAGGAGATTTTTTTAAAAGACATCGAGTTGATCTGCAGCAATGCTTTAGAGTACAACCCAGGTAAAGATCCTGGAGGTAAGCATGGGTTTTTATTCCTAATTTGGAAAAATTTAAAATGCGTAAATGGATAAATGACTTCTGTGGACAGCAGACTTGGGTTTAGATCATTTTAAACATCCAGAGAGAGCATTTCTTGTCAGATGGTGAATGTTGTAACATGAAAGTACTTGGGTGCACAGTTGTGATAGAAGTGTGGATCAGTAACTAGTGCTTTTGCTTTAGTAATAAACTTTTATGTTGTTATGCTGAAAAGAGTCACTGAGAGAACCTTTCAGAACATACCTATGAAAAGAGTAAAATCTAAGTTATCCAAATGAAGGATTTCATTGGCTGGTAGAAAGTACTGACCGTAAAATTTCAGACCGTCTTATGAGGCACAGAGCTTGTGTTTTGAGAGACACTGCGTACTCCATAGTGAGGAAGGAGCTGAATGAAGACTTTGAACAACAGTGCCAAGAAATTAAAGAATCCTGTGAGAAAAGAGGTATGTTTTTTCACACAAAGGATTTTAAGACTTGTCTCAGAATTTGTAACCAACAATGCAAGACACAAGTCTTTGCGCTCTGTTCTTTATTGCAAGGTTGGAGCTCTTCCAAGTATGCTCCATCTTACTATCGTGAAATGCCGAAGCAGAACTCTGTTCCTGACTGTACGAAAACAGACCTCAAGTGTGAAGAAGAAACAACGGAGATGCCAGCAGTGCCTGTAGACTGCAGCACACCCTGCACTAACTGCAAATTGCGTCTTAGTCAGACTTTCTTGGAGAAGGTGCCAAAGTCACCAATACCGTCTCTATTCTTGTGACGTGACAGGTTTCTGTGATGTCTGGCTCTTTGTGCCAGGAGGCATTCCATTTTTCAGTTTGCTTCAAAATGTGAGATAAATCCCGAGATCATTCATTCAATGTTGGCTTACGTTGTAAGACTCTGGCCTTGATAACCCAACTGACATTTAATGGCTCCTAAATTGCTGTCTCTTGCTATCTCAAAGGTGTGGTACATGGCAATTTCTGAATGCTCAACTAGTTTGTAGTTATATGAGGCAGTGTTTTACCCTCCCCTTTCCTCAAATGCTAAAATATGTGCCACCTCTTACTGTGATTTCCAGCTGAACGGGGGAAAAACGGGAGCGATAACAATAGGTATGTGAAGGAAAGATTGTGATTTCCTCGCTTTTCGTGTGAAAAGGACTTGAAAGAACAAAGGGACTTGAGTCTCTCTCAGATAAAATGCAGGGTCTCACTGCATGACTGGGAGTTTTGCCGCTGACTTCACCCTTGTGCTTTGCGCAGTACAGTGTGGATACGAGGAACAGTAAGTTTTCCTGGAAGGCAAAAGTGCAGAGTTTGCTTTAAGCAAGGTGAACCGAATCAGAAAGCGTGTGCGGTGCAAGTCTTTACGGGCAAGGTTTTTCGAGCAAATATTCCCTTAAAATTGTCTCTAACTCTGCCCAACCTGTGTTTAGTTTTTGAAGTTGACAGCTTTATAACAGATTTGAAGAAGGTCTCGTCTCCAATTATTTTCCAAGAATCATCTATCTTAGTTCATCTAATAAGCAACTACACCCAACAGCTTTGCTTTGCAGTAGTACTTGCTATCTCAAGTAAGAATTTTCTGCTCATAAAAATCGTTAAGCTAATGGGTTTGTGAATGAAATTCTGTATCTTGCTTCTTAAACGTAATAGCAAATTGACCTCATTAACTTGCAGTTCTTTCTCTAGACATACATATGGAGACAGCCAATGGTAACTGAACTCTTCTGATTGTTTTCTTTGTAACTCCAGTAAGATGAAGGATGCTGGATTTTGAAGCAAAAACTGATTTGGTAGTGTTTTGAATTACTTTTTCTGATATTTCTTTGTAGATGGGACAGAAAAAAAACATAGAAACAACATAGGGTCTTTAAGCATGAAGAGAAAGAAATGTCAATTCAATAAAGAGAACGAATTTCCAGAAGACCAAAACAAAACAGAAAGTGATGAAGAGACACCAGAAAAACATGTTTCCACCACAAACTACTCTGAAGTCGAGTCCTCACCGGACTCTCCTACTGCAGCAAGTGAAAACATACTTCAAGAACAACTGAAAAATGGGACAGAAAAGAGAAGACAGAGAGTTCTTCCGACTAGAATTCCTTCTGATAAGGGAAGTCTCATGCTTTGTGAACATCCACAGAGAAAGAGGAAAATAGAAGGAAGTTCTGAAACAGGAGATTCAAATGGTAAGGGAAAACAATCATTTCTTTTCTTTTATTGCATGAGTATCTTCCCACTAATGAGCTGTGTGAGAAAGCTGTACTTGAGGCAGTACGGACCCAGAGCCACGTGTGGAATAGAAGGCTTATGTCCTTACGTTTGCAATGTAAGATGTGTTTCCTAACCTAAATTACTTTGGAGTTTTACCATGCCATGCTGGAGTGACAACTTGACTGTATTTTTTCCCCTGTGTTTACCCTGCTTTCTTCTCTAGTGGTTTTAATTGTGTTCAAGTTTCTCATTTTTATGGAGAAGTGGCTTTGCCAAAAAGAAAGTGAAAGTCAAACACTTCTCAGTGAAAAAAAATATTTCTGGTCTGTGTCTGCCATTGCAGAGAGAGACTGTGCTCCATGTACAGGATACTGCCCTCACATTGTATTCCAGATAAAGAGAAAGCCTCATTTCAGAAAGTTGTATTGTTCCAGATGGATCGGTGCACTGCAGGAGTCACCAAACACATTCTCGGGGGGAAGAGCAAAGGGTGACAGGTGCAGAGAAATCAAGAGAAGCTGTCGTCCAGCCAGAGACTGTGGATTACTGTGACCTCAAAGTAAGCCTAGTATTAACCAGCTGAAATTAAAGTAGGACATTTTCTTGCTACATGTACAGTTGTAAATTAAGTCAGTTGTTTACCAGTGCCGGTTTAAACAATTTATCAGAAGGATGTATAGCTTGTGAAATAATTCATTCTCTAAGGAACTATGGTGATGGTGTTTGCACATCCTGGTGTAGGCTGCTCTTCGTGCTTTGGTGGTCTGAATTTTAAGAAACTGGCTTCTTTTCCTGATTTTTCATGTGAAAGGGCTTGTTGAATTTTAAAATATCCCCCTGACAACCTGCTAGTACCATTGGTTATTAATGTCTTAATAGTTTTTATGATGGATGTGGGGGGTTTGGTTCATTTGGGGTTTACATGTTTTCTTAGGAAGGTGAAAAGGACCTTTCTTTCTAGCAGTGATGACTTTAAACCTGAAATTAGCAGGTTGATACAAAGCTTATCATGGACAAAATAGTAATTCCTTCTTTTCGGAAATTCTTTCAAAAGCCGGTGTTAGAATTTTGCGTTCACACAAGTTACAGTTCAATAAGGGCTTTCCAGTCCCGCATAGGAGAGCAGTTGCTCTCCTTGGCAACTTTCCAGTGGGGGAAAGGGTTAAAATTTGACCTAGCTGCAGGGGGTAAAAGAAGTGCCTTTGCATGAGTGGGAGAATGTAGAACAAGGACCTGATCTTTGGGGGATACTGCAGTGAGGAAAATTAGGGAAATTGCTAGGTTGGAATCCTGGAAGTTGGCCAGCGCAGAGGAAGGCTGATGTTTACCTGCTGTGATGAGAAAGGGAGGATCACACGAATGTTTCCTCTGTGGGGGGAGAATGCAAGCAGAGAGGAATCCCCTTTGGGGAAAGGGCTTGTCAGCACAATGTCTGTCACGTTTTTAAGCTGTGACCTATTTTGTAGAGCTGAAACTAAATTTTTAAAGTTGGCTTCCTCAGGAAGTAGCTTTCAGGGAGTTTTGTTCCTCACGCCTGCCCGTGTATGTAGAGAAGCCACAAAGGTTGCTGATAGCACACAAATGCTGAAGAGCCCAACAGAGAAAAAAGGTGCTGCCACTGGCTTGTGACTCTTGCTTTCCCAGAGATGACCACACTCACATCTTTGGTAACAGAAAAGACCACATGAGTGACTGGTAATCTGTTACAGGCTGTCACTCTGCTAGTGTAGGCACTGTTAATTTAAAGGTAGGAGATAACTGCTCTGACTTTTCTTCCTCATGTGCTTTGGGCGCTTGAGCAGTGTGTTCTGCCAGCATAGCGGTAGGCATGGCATGTATTCAGCTTATGGGTAAAGGTGAGCCCCTAAGGATGCTTTCATTGTCCAGCTGGCACAGGTGTATCGAGAAGATGTGCAGCCAGGCTTCCGAAGAACCATTTTAGGGTGCCTTGCACTGCAGCAACAGTTTCTCTAATGAAATGCAACAGTGGCTTTGCTGTGGCAGCAACTGTATCACAAAGCGGATTGTGTCCTTCCTGCTGTTCCGGAAGCAATCGATTTACAATGATGGTCATTGATGTGATAGATTGATTCATAATAACATACTGTTTGACATTTAAGCCTTACTTTTATCTGAATTATGAAAAATTAACTCATTTTTCTCTAGCTAAATCTTGTGACATATTTAATATGTTCTCTGAAGTGTCCTCCATATTTTATTTAGCAATGTATGTAAGTAGGATGTCACTTGTCTTGTATTCTTGTTTAGCTTCTGAAAACATAAAGAGCCTACTCAGAGGAGTTTGTGCTATTCTGAACTTGTTTCCATTTTCTTCTTCAGCAACTATTGGATTTTGCCACAATGATAAGTGAGAACTTCAATATATTTTGTTTGGAAAAACTCTATGGTATTCTCAGTCAGTGCATTTACCAACACCGGGAAGATTATGACAAAACCGAAATAGTGAAGGTAATCGTTTTTTGTGTTACAGCACTTTCTGTCCCTGTTATGGATGTGGGTGTTACGCACACGTATCTGTGTGCTCTGGTCATCACGCCTATTTAGCATTACTCTTTACTGCTTAGATGCCCTTGTTACAAGACTTTTTCATTTCAGCCTGGAAGACATTTACCCCTATTGCAAAACCGTTGTTGTATTTGGCATAATTGTTGGCAGTTTCAGCAGGAAATGGCTTGCATTTGAAGACCGTGGGTGCACCCATGTGGCCCTCTCAAAGCAGTTCATCTTGGTCTGCCAACAGTCCTTCTCCAGAACCTTTGTAGGGGTGGGGGGCTATGAAAGGAGAGGGCTTTTCTCAGTCTGCTGCTTCCTCTTTCTCCTCTTACAAGCAGTCAGACACGGTTAATAGTTCGTGTAGTAGTTCCTCCATTCTTGAAAAGAAATATGGTAGGAAACATAATAAGGGTCTGAGACTTTTCTCGAGTAATTTCGTAATCTCTGTTTAACTAGCGTGGCTCGAGCGCCTGTAATTTGATGTATGGGGAGATTTCAGCCTTTGACGGTTTAATATTGATGAGTCAAATTCTCCCATCTCTTCCTCTGAGAGGGGATCTGTGAGTTGTCAGAACACAGCAGAAATCTTCCACAGGCACCCATGGTCCCAGTCAAGCACTCCCAGTATTGAGTCGATTTAGATAGGTTGCATATTCAGTCTTCAGATTCAAGATCCTTCAATGCACTTGTCTGAGATGCTTGTGCCCGAAAATGGATAGAATTCTTTGTGCCTCTCCATCTGTCTTAAAACAGAGGAAGCCTTTTCTCTGTGGCCCTGGTCATCTCGATCTTTTCCACGTGTAACAAAGAGGCTGCATTCTGTTTGTGCAACAGCGAGGATTCCATGGATTGAGGGAGGCCATTCCTGAAAGAACTGTACCCTTCTCTCATCTAGTAGAATGATCTGTTTTAGCTTGAGAAGGGCTTTATTTATGTTCTATCAGGGCTTGTGGGCTTTTGTGACTTAACTTTTAACGCTTAAATTCAAAGGGACTTGATTTCTCTGCTTTTGACTTCTACCTTCAGCTTTATCAAAAACTCTCTCCTATTCGGAGTGGCTGTGCAACCTGGTCAGGAGCAAGCTCTGCTGTAAGACAAGACAGACTTCAGCAAGTAATTATTCAGAGTGCAGGAAATATCATTTGCAGCTTCAGCTTTTTTGGAATAGGACCTTATATAGGTCAACAGCAGTTGCTGTAGAATCCAGAATGGTCTCTCAAACTTGTTGAATTGTTGATGCAAAATAATATGTGAAGGTAATACACTCAGTGCTCAAGACGTTTGTCTGGATACTGAACAGAAGATTTGTCATTTTGAGATTCGTCCTAACCTTAACCATGAGATGGTTCTTATAGATATTGGTAAGGGCTGCATGTGTTTGAGGACTATGTGTAATGTTCTTTTAGTAGATATGATAAAGGTAGAAATTAGGAACCATTTCAATTTTTGTATATGTAATTTTTTTTAAATCCAAGGGTGTGACTTTTCTTACTCTGCACTGGTGATATCTCATCAGCTCCTACAGTCTAATTACCCACTGTTCCACAAGTTATTACCTACTCCTATTGGAATGAACCTTTCCTTAGTAAAGCAATTGATACAGCATCCAGATTTGGTGGGGATTTGGGGAGAGATCCGAGAGCATGGACAAAGGACTCTGATAACTGTTCAACACAATATGGAAGAAATACACTGTGTTTTGAAGCGAGTAGAAACGGACAGAGAAAATAGATGGACGGACACACTTTTCGGATGATCCCCTACCGCTACCAGCATTCTGAACGGGCTGTATCACCCTATTTCCATTCTTTTGATATTAATTTTGATTTGTTTAGTTTTATGCACAATATTATATGTTTTGAAGTGGAGGATGATGAAAAGAGTGGCACCCTTAACATTGGTAATTAATGCTGTGCACCATACGATTCCCCTTGAGAGACAGATTATGTATGAAGGCAAAAGAATTTGCCTGGGATGAAAAAGACAGGTGGGAATGATGTGGGACTTTAAGCCTATGTATATTCTCCTGGGCCATATTGCAAGGAGGGGGGTTTCACAATGGAATTCTGTAGGAGCATCTGCTGATAAGGAAGAACTGGTCTCGGAGCACACGGAGAAGATTAGAACTTTGGCACTGATAAGGAGGAAGTTTCAAGATAGGAAGGTCCAAGACCCCAAGCAGGATGTCAACTGAGTCTGCAGGAAGGACCCTCGCACGACCACCACAAGGGGACACTGGGCATGTGCGAGAGGGATGTAACTTATGGTAATGATGTCCTAGAACTGATCAACAAATTTAATGAATATGTACGTCCTTTGGCGATAAATGCCGACCTGTCCTTTGTTCGGGGCGCAGGGCTTTTTGGAACTATCCGACCTGCTGCCCACCGGTGTAATAAACATCCCTGACTTCATAACTCTCTGCGAGTTGTGGGGGGGTCTTTATTCCGCAAGTCACCAATGTGGTTTTGGAGGTCTCTGGGAAGTCCCTCAGGAGGTGTTTTGCCCCTGCCTTGGATGATGCAGAGCAGCACTAATGCCTGGCACGCCCAGCCAGAGACCTTGCCCTAGGAAAAGGGTGAAGAGCCTTGCACTGCCTAAGCAATAAGACCTCAAAAAGACGGTCTTAATCACCACAAAAAAAAAAAAATTAATTTACTGGCACTTAAATACTGCTGGCCATAAATGAAGGTGTGGGGAATGTAGGTTGTGCCAGGGAGGCTTATTTTGTTTTTTTTTTGTTTTGGGTTTTACATTATTTGTTTGAGGTTGGGGGTTTTGTGTGTGTTTGATATTGGATTTGGTTTTGTTTCATTTTGTTTTTCTGAGGTGCAGGGCAATGCCATGCTGCAGCTTTTGGGCCGTTGCTGTCAGCAATGGGCTTTTCCCCCTGGAGGGCCCTTGTTGCTGCCCTTGGCGGACAGGTGGGTGCCGGCTTAGAAGCTGGCAGCAGCACCTCTGGGTTTTGTGCAGGGCCCTGTGCCCCTGTCCCTGCACCGTTGCCAGGTGCTGGGCATGACAGAGGCGAAGAAGGAGGCTTGGCAAAGCACCCCAAGGGTTCTGGTACTTCTGGGGGTACTGTGGCAGGGGTGGCTTTGCAGGGGAGTGCCAGGGAGGCCACATAGCATCTAGGGATGCCCTTCACCTGAGTCGCTCTCGCTTGGGAATGTGCTGAATGCTCCAGGTCCCTGTTGGGTTGTAAATACCGTGTCTGCTGGTTCCCCACTAGTGTGTGCTGGGAGCCCTGTGCACCCCTCCAGGTCTCTGTGGAGAAGGCTCGTGTTTTAACCCCAAAGCAGGGCTGTGCTCAGGCCGCCCCTTAAGCCTCCCCCTACTCCCCTCCCTGCAGTCCCACAAGGGTCAGAACATGCTCCCCGGCCCACAGGCGCCCCTCTCCTGGCAGTTCTGGGCCTTGTCCTGTGCCCATGCTCCCACTGGGAGCCAAGGGCATGGTTGCAATGGATCAGCACCTTCCTACCATGGGACCCATCCGGGGACACTGCTGGAGCTGGGTGGTGAGGAGCTGCTGGCACCCTGTCCCTGGCCACAGACCCCCGTTTAGGGGAGCCAGAGCCTGGGCACAAACCTCTGCCCTCTCTGGGTACCTCTGTGGGCCCCACCACCCACTCCCTCTCAGTGCCAGTCCTTGCCCCCCTGAGGGCCAGCTTTCTGACCTACAGCTCTGCTTCTTGTTTGGGTCTGCACTTTGTTCTCTTCCTTGGCCTCAAGAAAATACAAATTTATTCTTCACTCTTGTGAAGTGTACAAAATGTTTTTTTTAAAACCTGCGCACGGGGAAGGCAAGCAGGGCCCTGCTGTGGTCTCTGTCACTTTGGTTTCTGCTTTTCCCGCATGGTTTACAGCCCACTTCTGCAAGCAGTGTGAGATGTCTGCCTTGGACACGCCTAGGACCCTGCTTCACCCAACCCCCGTGGTGGGACTGGGGACACGGGGCTGCTGTCTCTTGCACGTCAGGCCCCCGGCCCACCACAGGTTATGCTCTCCAGCACCGAACAGGGCAAACAAGGCTTCATGGGAGGGTTTGCTGCTCTGAGAGATGCTCCAGCGGCTGCTCTTGCTTTTATACCTGCAGGTTTTCTCTTTCCACCTCTCTCCATGCCTTTAGGGGCTCTGTCTTGTAATGCCTCCTTCTCCTCTCCAGGAAAAACTGTGCTTCCAGTCCAGAGCAGCCAGAGAGCCCAGGGGAGCTGCACCTGATGCAAATACGAACACAAAGCCTGAGGAGGAGGCTTCGCAGTAAATCCTACCCCGGACAGCACTGGAAGAAACTCTGCAGGAGATGCAAATCTTGGGCCCTGGCTTATCATGCTGCCAGCACCAGTCTGTTACCTACTCAGGGCTGGTGCTTGCTGTTAGGTGGGACTCTCTTTCTCCTGCCATTTGTTTGGTGTGTATTAATGTCAGTCCTGCAAGGTCTGGGGTCATCTCCCTCACCATTGCCAGGGTGTTCAAACACACTTTCCCACATGTAAAAATCTTACACTTGGAATGACCTGGACAAAGGAGCACGAAGGGAAACAGAGGTAAAATAAATTTACTCAAAGAGGTGACCACAGCCAGAAAACAAAAATCAAAGACTTTAATTTCTAACATCTGCCCTCCCTGTCAAGAGATGCTTTTGCTCTGAGATGTTTTCTATGCTGCTTTCCCTAACAAGAATCTGGGGACTTATTCTGCAGGGACAGGCATAAACAGCTTCTTCTCTTGCAAAAGTGGGGCTTGGGTTGGAAAAGGAAACATGAGAAGTAAAAGCAACACAGGTCTGTAGCAGCAAGGTAGAGAGGCTATAGATGCTTTGTAAAGGATGTGTGGCTAAAAAACATTGACCACTGCAGTGCTGTCAGTGCAACATCTTCTGCAAGTGTTAAATTCACAATTCATTTATTTTCATGTCCCCAGAAGAGCAAGGGGAGAAGACAGTACTTGTGGGAAGGGCTCTGTATGGTGCTACCACCACGTGACATTGGGCAGCACCTCACAAAGGTTTGCTCTATCTTCAGGTACAGCACCTGTCCATATGCTCTGATAGAAACCTGCCCCAAAAGATCCATCCTGATCCTGCTGGCCCAGAGGAGCAGCAGAATGCAGGGATGTGTGCTTTTACTCAGTGTTGTCCACAAGGGCTAGGACAACGCAGTTGGGGAGGGCACTGTGCTGCCCATGTGCAGGGCCAAGGCCTGGCTCAGCTCCCACTGACAGTCCCGGCAGCCAGGCTGGGCTGCTGGTGCAGGGCACAGTGAGGGACAGCAGTGGCTCTGGTGGGTGCAGGCTTTGCTAGGAGCTGGAGAGAAACACCTGGCAGAGATAAGCCACATTCCAGTGGGGAAAGCCAATCTGGGCTGTGTGAAAGTGGGAGAGGGTGCCCCCACCTCGTGTCCCACCTCCCCAACCCTTAGAGTGTGCTCCTGCAGAGCTATTGGTGGCTCTTGTGACATTCCCCTGGGTGACCTGCTTGGCAGGGCAAAAATGGTCCGAAAAGCTGAAGAGGCAAAGCATGAGAAACTCTGTGGAGGGCTATTCACTGCAGGGATGAGTTGGGAGATTTTAGTAAACCATTCTTTATCTCTTCTTATTCTTGTAATATCAGTGGCAGTTCTGAAAAATAGTGGTTCTTGCTGCTGAGTAAATATCTTCATCTTGCTTTGGCTGGATGACCCTCATGGGAAAAGACAATCCTGCATGCAGAATTTACAAGTTTGGTCATTCCTTGTGCTCTCATATCACAGCTAGATGTGAGACTGCTGCACCCAAAATCCCCACCGGTGCCTGCCTCTCCACAGGAGGCTCATCCACGGGTGTCCCCTCCGCGTTCTCCCCCCAGTACCAGGGGCAGCTTTACTGTAATCAAACACATGAGAATATTTGCCTTTCTCTTAAAATCATCTTTCAGGTCATTAGAAACAACCTTTTTCTAAAATTAGATCTCCAAGAATATTATTTTTCTAGAAGAAACAGAAGAGGCCTTGAAGCCAGTTTTAGTCTCGAGACAGAGTAGTTTGGCAGGGTTGGAGGAAAATGAAGGTGCATCAGCTCCCAGCAGCTTCATGCCTGCATCCCAGCATGGCTCCAGGTGGGCAGCATGGCCCCCAACAACAGCTTCCCCGGGGATGGGCAGCAGAAGCATCTTACCTGGCGTGACCATGAGCAAGCCACTGCCATGCTGGGCCCAGATTTTGGGCTGCTCAGGTCCAGGTGGAAGGGACATCGCTGACATGAAACATCTATGCACTCAGAGCAATGTAAGCACGTTGGAGGGGCAGCCAGTAGAGCCAGGCTGGCTGTATCCTTCTTGGGACACAAACACACAATATTTTAAAATATTAATACTTGGAATACTGTTTGGTGCTGAAAGAGAGCCAGACCATGTGGACTTTTACGTATGTTTTTAATGCAATGGAGGGGAACTCAGAAACTGCTGCAAGCAGGCAGTACCCCACCCCTCATCCAGCAGCCAGCAATTGCCACTGCCCGGGCACTAAGGGCCAGCTGAGAGTTACAGTCTGGCAGGAGCCAGAGCTTCCTGCGGGCACTAGCACTGCCCATGGATTCCTGCTGCGGGGAGCAGCATTTGGGCTTTCCTTCAGGACTCAGCCTGAGGGTGGTTTTGTCCCTACGCTTTGTCCACTTCAGCAGGCAGGACTGAGCAGGGAATGGAAGCAGACTGAAAAAGCGTGTCAACCTGAGACTCAGTCCAATGTTACTTAGGGATGTGGTGTGTAGTGGTGCTGGTTTTTAGTGTGTGGGTGCCCTGGCTGCCACATCTTCACTTCCCCAGAACACACTTAATGTGCCCAGGACACAAGCACACACTCCTGCTAGGCTTGCAGTTCACATCCTCTTCCATGGGGCTGTGATTTTCCCTTGCAGACAAGCTCCACAGTAGTCTGTAATCGTAATATTAGCTTCTAGGATCAGTTGCTACCTTCTCATAGCTCCATTCAGATCTGAATATATATTTGGACTGCATGACTTAAAGATTTTGAGATAGTAGATGTGTACCTTGCAATAAGCCTCCTTTGCGTGGACATTATTTTTTAAAATGGTTGCTGAGGCTAGTTTGAACAGAATATAATTGAAATTGTGGGGTTTTAAACATGTATCTCTAAATGACTCGCTATCGGGATTTCTACGTTTCGGCATAGTCACCAGTGAGAGTTGCCTGCAGACGAGACCCTGCGTCGTTCACTCCCCATCAGAGTGACTACAAGCCAGGACTGAGCACGGCCGCCTTGCTGGAGACACATTTGCCCCATGGGTACAGCAGCAGCCAAGATCTCCCAGATGGCCTCATACAAAGCACAGCTGGTTCACTAATTGCTCCGGATCCCACATGTCAGTAGTGCCATGGGCTGTAGCTCTGTATGCCTTCCAGCCAGCACTGCCAGGGCTGCATGCGTTCTGGTGGCATGTGGCAGCTCTGAAGACGCGAGCTCAGGCTGAGGAGGGAACCTGTGTTTCTGGGGTGGGAGTGGAGGTAGGGAGTAGAAAAAAGCCTCACTGGGCAGGGCTGCAATTGCAAAGGGAGAGTAATTTTTCCTGTTCTGTGGTGGTTAGGGACATGGTTTGGTAGAGAGACAGGCACGGCTGGACTCAATGGTCAGCGGTCTCTTCCAACCTTATGATTCTGTGGTTACTGGAAAGGAAGTTTTCTTGATACCCTGTGGCTGTGCTGCACTGGTTGAGTGCACAAAGGAGTTACAGCAGGGGCTGTGATTGTGCTGTGAGGGCATGTGGAAAGACTCTGCTCTTGTGGGGTGAGCCAGTTTGCACCTGAAATCGGAGTGAGACATCTGTAGTGGCCACTCACCTCCCCTGGGGCTGCATGTTGTGGAGAAGGTGGGTTGCCTAGCTGGAGGTCTGCCCAGGGATGTGGTGTGGGATTTGGGTAGGGCAGCTGTGGTCTTTGGAGGTGTGCTGGGCCTTGGGGGCAGGAGCAGCTCTGCTCCGGTTTCTGCCCACACATGTGATACTGGAGAAGGGCAGAGCAGGGCTGTGTCGGGCATTTCCAGTTCTTCAGGGGCTCAAAGTTTGCTGGCTGCTGTCTCCTGGCAATGGCCAGTATATTGTGGGGAAAGTGATCCAGGAATCTGTTGGTTACCATATTTGCTGGGTTTCTGAGTGATGGCCTGGCTTCAAGGCTGCTCTCAGAACGGTGGGTTTGGTGTCTGCTCCAGCAGAGCTGATGTTGCTGCCCATTTGAGGAGCCAGCAGAAGTTGCAGGTTGTGCTCATCACCTCTTGCATCTCTGCATCTTTTTGCACCCTGAAAACCTCCCACGTTTCTTCCTGCTTCATGCTGGAGCACTCTCTGGGACATGGGTCTCAATAGCCCGTGGGGCACAAAACCTGCTGGGGATGCTTGTCACTCTGGGTGAGGGAAGGATCTGATCTCATGATGGTGCTTGGGTGGTAGTAAGGCAGGGGGGATTTTCTACATGGTGTACCTGTCTTCACTAAGCTCCAGTTTTTGCCTTTTCATTTTGGTGATTTTTTTTATTTTATTATTTTCCCTCCCGTTCTGAATTGTTGCATCAGCAGAGCTTTAAAGAAATCTCTTCAAGACAATTAACAGGTCTCCAGTGAATTCACCGCAGGGTGGTGTGTCTGCATAGGTGTATTAATAGTACCATAATATTATATATCAGTTTTCATCCCAAAGCACTCAACATGCTGAGGTGTGAAGCCTAAATAAAAAGATGCGGTAAGTGAAATGGAACTTTCTGCTTCACCTGCCAGATCCTTCAAAGTAATGGAGTGTGAGAGAACCCTTTTTGCTGGTCTTGCACCAAACCCGAATTTACTCCTCTGAAACCCTTTGAAGCTTCATGCTGGACCTGCCACCCAGTTCACCCTGCCTTGTGGCTGAGCAGGGCTGTTCTCTGCTGCTCTGGTATCAAGGTTGGTCTTTAGTGGGGTCCCCACCTCAGGTGCTCTTCTGCAACAATTGCTTTGCCAAGGTGCCAATGGCAGTTTGTGTCCTTCCATCTTCCCTGTTCTTGACAAAGCCAAGTTGCACGGGGCTGGCTGTTCCAGTGGCCCAGCAGTGGTGTGCCAGCTCTGCGGTGTCCCTCCAGTCATCAATTGCATGAAATATAATGAGGACAAGTGCCAGGTTCTGCAGCTGGGACACGGCAACCCTGGCTACATGGACAGACTGGGGAATGAGAGGTCGGAAAGCAGCCCTGCAGAGGGGGTTCTGGTCGATGGCAAGCTGAACACGAGCCAGCAGTGCCCTGGCAGCCAAGAGGGCAACCGTGTCCCAGGGTGCATCAAGCACTGCAGTGCTACCTGGTCGAGGGAAGGGATTTTCCCACTCTGCTCTGCACTGGTGTGCCCCCACCTTGAGCACTGGGTGCAGTTTTGGGCACCACAATATAAAAAGGACATCAAGCTACTGGACAGTGTCCAGAGGAGGCCACAAAGCTGGTGAAGCATTTAGAGGGGAAATCATACGAGGAGAGGCTGAAGTCACTTGGTCTGTTCAGCCTAGAGAAGAGGAGTCTGAGCGGAGACCTCTTTGCATTTTACTGCTTCCTCACAAGGGAGGGAGGAGGAGCAGGTGCTGAGCTCTTCTCTCTTGTGAGCTATGGTAGGACTCGAGGGAATGGCAGGAAGGTGCGCTAAGGAGGTTTATGTTGGACATTAGGCAGAGGTTCTTCACACAGTGGGTGGTGGAGCAATGGAACAGCTCCCCAGGGAAGCACTCAACGGCATCAAGCCTGACAATATTCAAGAAGCATTTGGACAATGCCCTCAGTCACATGGTGTGAGTGTTGGGGTTGTCCTGTGCAGGGATAGGAATTTGACTCGATGATCCTTGTGGTTCCCTTCCAATTCAGGACATTCCATGATTCTATTTCTTGATGTGGGGCCAAGCGTTTACTAACACTCTGAGCTGGGCACTGCTTGCGAGGGCAGATGAAGTGGGGTCCATGCTGTCACCTTCCCAATGGCTACGTCCCCCCGCCTGTCTAGGTGAATGCCCTCTCCCATTTGTTCCAGGCCACAGTTGGCTTCAGTCTCTTGTCACCTTTCCTGCAGGAGCCAGTTCAATTGCACTGCATTGGCAATTCAGAGACACACTTCAGTCTTCCAAGCTTCATCTCCAAACATCTGCCTTTGCATTTAGGGCTGTGGAGGGCAAATATTACAGGCAAAGTTCCATTTCCTCTCAGGCACCTTTCACCTCCTCCACCAGCCCCCTCCTGTCCTTCCTCTCCATCCTTGCCACACCAGTTGGAAAGGCTTGGAGCCTGGAAAGGGAGGCCAGCCTTGCACCTGCTCTGGGTGGGCAGGAGATGCCACTGAGCCCTGTGCCATCTTCCCCCTTCCCAGCAGAGTGGGAGGAGCGTTGAAGTGCTGCAGTGGGGAGGAAACCACGCTGGGCAGCGGCAGCTGGCGGTCAGTTGTGGGCTGCAGGGCTCGCGAGGGACTATACAGTCTCCCTATACCACAGAGAAATGTACTCAAGGTTTACCCTCTGCTGCTTGCTGTCACCTGTGGCAGTGTTGCAGCCCTTAAAGGATCTAGGGGTTTGATGGAGCAAGAGGCTGGCCCTTTCCCAGTGGGGCTGCAGGCACTTGGGGAGCAGCTGGAAGCCATCCTCTGTGAATACTGCCTGGGCTGGAAGTGAGGTGATAGCTGCAGCCCTTGATTTCCCAAAGGTCCAGGACAGGGAGTGCAATGTCTCTTGCACAGAGGACAGTTGATGTTGGACAGGCTTGCTTGTATAAACTTGTGTTTGCAAGAAGCCTCCTACAGAGGTGAATTATCCATTTGATGGGCTTTTGGCCCGTGCAACAGAGCTGCATTTCATGGGAAAGCTCTCCTGCAATGGCTCTGCCACCCGCTGAGATCTGCACAGGAGCTTCTGTCACACAGAGAGCAGGGAGTCATTTTAAAGTGTTAAAACAGCAAAGAAAATCCAAGATCATGACTGCTGGTAGGTATGTCCACAAGGAAAATGGCAGGGTGGATTTCCTCCTCCCTCATCTCCATTAGAGGTGCACATAAGGCTCCTCACCTCCTCTGTTCCCTTGTAAGGCTCTGGGCAAAAGCCATGCCCTGGTTCCTGCTTCCCCTCCTCACGTGTTATGGGTTACGGCTGGATGCTCTCCACCACCCAGCTGGTGGGAAGAGGAAGATTTATTTTGATCCAGGGCTGACGGGGTTTCTCCAGGCTTTGTAAAGAGAGACTGCATTTCATTTCAGCTGTCCAGCAATAGAATATATTTAACTTTAAAAAAAAAATAAATCACAGTATCAAAACACAGCAAGTCACAATCCAGTACTTGGCAATATAAATACAAATACAAATGTAACCCCTCCATTCAGCCTCTGGCATGAAAATGAAAGGTGGGCTCACCACTGGGCAAATGGCACTAGGTGGGCATGCACCCGTTCCAAGGGTGGGAAAAAGCCAACACACCCATGTGTAGCCAAACCCAAGGAAAACATGAACTTGAGGCAGTGATGGACAACTTATCCCCTGCTGGCCTGTGGAGCAGCGCCTCTGTACATGGTGTGGTGGGTGGAAAGGGGGGTGCAAAGTCAGTGGGGGCTTCTTTGCTGGCTGTTGGGAGCAGCGTTGCCCACACCTACAGGCAAGCCCCTGTTTTGATCCCAAGCCCAAATGTACCATTCCCTTTGACCTGCCTGCTGGAAGCATCCTTAAGAGTTGGAAGATGGATTAAGCTGCTCTCTGTTGGTTCCAGAGTCTATGTGAAGCGTTTACATTCCACTGCACTGTTTCGGGGCGGGGGGGGGGGGGGGAGGGGGGGGCAGGTGTTGCTTCCCTCTGCCTGGTGGGTGGGTGAAAGCAAGGCAGGACTCCATCCTGGCTCTAGTTATGCTTACGGATGACAAAGAGGCAGAAGGAGCTTCTGAGTGACATGGACTCCTGTGGGATTCACTGTAACTAATCGTGGTTCAGTTGGTAACACCATCACATGGGGTTTTACAGCACACTGGTCCCACAGTGGGGAGGAAATGTTCAGTGCTAGTTTAGAAAATAAATCGTAGTGCTCTCTGAAAGTGCATTGTGTGTGTGGTCATGGAGAGAAGTCAGCTAGAAAATACAGGGCCATTTTATCACGCCATGTTTAGCAGGGACATAGAAGCCATTGCTTTGGACTGTGAGGAATATCAGATCTAGCCAAGCTTTTAGCACCTCTTGTGCCCAGGCTTTAAATGTCAATGAACTCTTGGTAGCATCTTAATAGAGAATGCAATTTGGATTAAACAGTAATAAAATACACTCTGGCTGGAGTGTATGCATGAACATGAACTGCAGGGTCATCCCGAAACAAGTAGGAGGCAAGGCAAGGGTGGAATAAAACAACCCCCTGAAGAATGAGACCATGACTCCAGCTTGGTGTAACACCCTCTGGGTCATGATGAGACCACGACAAGGGGTCATTTCCAGCAGAACTGAAAGTTCTTAAATGAAATGTGCAACAGCCGATGCACGTGGGGAGGAACATGCAGTTTTGTGTGTCAGGAGGCACAGGATGCAGCACAGATGGAGGCACCTCACGTGTCTAACACTCCTTCCTGCACAGCTGTGTGCCAGAGCTGTTCTCAGCACAAATGCCCACTGATCTGCCCAGCTGCAATGTCCAAGCATATGTGCCACAGTTGAGAGCGATGCCAAACCCCTGTGACAAGTATGGTCAGACAGGTGACGGGCCATGCCTGCAGGGGCCATGTTCCATAGCACCTTTTCCACAGTGAGTACAGATTGGGCAAGACCAATGAACTAGAAAAAATACTGACCTCCTTTGCATTGAAATGGTTGGGCTGACCCAGAATGAAACTGGTTTACGACTGGCTACACATTGCAAAAACACTTTTGGTTTTGTTCCTACCTGGAATTGCTTTCCAACGAGTAGTAAATCAGCTGGGTTCAAGTACCAAGGAACTATTTCATTAAAGCCCTTTTCCGAGAAACACAGTTTTCACATTTGGGGAAGAGCAGCAGAAAATACTGTGTTACTGGTGGATGGGGGTGAAGCAATTACATTTATTCTTCATTACCTACTATCGCTCATTAGCTGTAAAACTGCCATCTAAGACATCCCTATTTATAAAGTAGAAGATGATATCAGGACAGCCTAGTGCCACATGCGTTCAACCAGCTCAACTGTTGGTTGGCTGTGCTGAGGAGGAAGCAGGGACCAGTTTGCAGTGGTGGTGCGGTACGGCTCGGTAGGTGCCACTCGTGCAAGTCGGGGGTAAATCACCCACCCCCAGTGCTGGTGGGTGTCCAGGAGGAGGTGCCCTACGTCTGTGGTGCTCCAGAAAGAGGCGAAAAATTGCTGGGCTATTAGTTTGGCCCTAAAGAGAAAGACAGGCATTGCTGATGGGGGAAAGCGCCAAAATAGCACTCATACCTGCGTCTTCACTGCACGGCTTTTCTCACCAGTGCATGAATTGTGGGCACCAAACACCTGGTGCCAAGCTGGCCTTGCTGCCAGCTTCCCCATCCCTGACTCCCCAGAGAGTCCCCCAGGGGGATGGGCTCTTCCTGCTCTGTCCTTGGCACAAAGCTCTGCTCTTTTAGGAGCGGAGGAAAAATAGGTCATGGGGAGGGGCTGTGAAATTAAAGATGGAATCGAGCAGACCCCCCTTTGGATTACTAAGACTTGAAATCTCATTTTTCCTCTCTGGCTCCCCAACTCTTGTCCTACAGCAGCCCATGGCTCCCCATTACCTGCTCCAGGGCGACCTGAAGCCAGGCTCAGGGGTTTGCCATTGCATGAGAGCATGCTGTACACACCTGGGCTGAGGGGAGCTTGGGCGCGCTGGTTTAAATCAGGACTATTGGAAAAAGCAGAGGTTTTTAACCATTGTTACTACTGAAGTGGGACAGCTTTGGGGAAAAGGCAATTCGATGCTTGCTCCTGGTAGCATGGTAAATCTATGAAGTTGCTTCTGTCCTAAGGCAGAGTGTGGGCATCTATCTGGTGCTAATTAAAATCAATTAAGCAAATCCCTGCGACAGGCAGAAATAAGGCCTTTTGTCCTGGGTATCCATTTGACGGATTCCGGAGCCTCCGGGGTGGTGCATTAGCTGCTTTCTTGGTTTTACCAATTTGACAGAAAGGTCAAAAATAAGAAAAAAATTATAGAGCAAAACCTGAAAGTAAATTATAAATCCTGTAACCCTCCTGCACAGTGCTGCTGGCGTCAAAGTCCCTCATGCAGTAAATGCAGCCAGCACGCAGATGTAACTGAAACAATGTGCTCTGGAGCCCCAGAGCTGTCCTGGGGATAGGAAATCCTTATGGGATTTCCATATAAGCTGTTCTCCAAGTCATTTGATTTTCCTGTCCTCACTAGAGTACAGGGACAGACAGCACCAAATGTGGCCTGAAAGGCCAGCAAAACCCTGGTGATGCTGACAAGGAACTAATCCTGCCACTTCATGTTCCCAGGGGACCTTATGTACAGGTACTGGGTCTCTGGGAGGGGGCGTCTGCTGCTATGACAGCTGATGCTACAGAACTTTTGGCAGTTTAATGCCCAGTAAAATGTCAGCTTGTTTAACTCTCTCAAGACTGAGACTTCCTCCACTGTCTGGCCACTAAACGTTTAAATTCACTTTCTAAAAGCGAAGCCATCTTCATAGCCACCAGAACAAGTTGCTCTTAAGCCACACTTGGCTGCTCCTATCCCAGCGCATCTGCACCCAAAGATTTTGCCTGGTATCTTTTCAAAACCTCTACCAGCTGGCCTAGTGAACCCTGTTAGCCATGGCTGCAAAGGCTCCTGCACACCCATCCCATCCAGTCACGGAGCAACTAACTCAATGCTCAGGCAGCATTTAGAGTTTGCACTTGAAGTGGCTCTTTTGGCAAATAGGAGGGGTAACCGTTGGCCCTGATGATTGTGCTTGCTGCAGCTGAGCTAGCAAGTTGTTTGGGTGTCTTGACAACTAGTTATAAACCTCAAAAATGGTCTCAAAAAGCACCAACATGTGAAGGTGTTTTCCAGCTGTGCTACTGATTCCCTGTTTGCTCCTGGTTAGGATCCTATTTTCCCCAAGTGGGAAATGAAGGAGCAGCGCTTCTCTGTCTCACAGTAAATGCTGAATCTCAATTCTGTAACAACTGTACAGTCCTGCAAGCCACAGCAGTAGATGCTACAGCACAGGTCACTGAGAGACCACCCTCTTAATGTGTCCTATTGGCAGAAATGGTCAAAGAGAGTTGAAATTGTTGAACATCATGACAGAAATCCTTTTGGTGATTGCTGTGGCAGGGATAATCTTGAGAAGCTCATCCCTTTGCTTTAATACAGATGTCAGATGTCTCTTGGGTTTCACTTTCCCACCACCAGGAGTTGATTTTTTTCAAAGTGCTGTTGCCTTGCAAGACTCTCCTCGGCAAAGCAAGGTAACCACACTGCACTGTGGCACAGCATTGTGGCGGGAGAACCATGCTGCTTCTCCTCTTGAGCACTTTGGTTAACAACATGCCTGTCACCGCTGCTTTGTGTTGCGTGGCTTACATGTCTCTAAGAAATGGTGGGTTTCATCCATCTTCCTCTACAATTACAAAGGAGAAGTTTTCCTGTTTGCACCATGTTGTGGATCTTTGCTTTCTGAGGAGCAGCCCAAAAAGCTGCACTCAGCATCCCTTTCAGTACAACATAGTTGCTAAACGCCATTTCTGGCTGGTGAGCACAGCTGTATGAGCCCCTGTTTAGGGTGAGACACAAGAGAAATGCAGCCTGAGCTACTAATCAAACACTCAAGCCTTGCTTGAGATTTCTACTGGATGAAGCAGCACACCAATGTACCCGTGGGCTTCTGGGGCGCCCATGAGCCTCAGCTTCGTGACCATCTGAGGAACCTGAACATATACAAGTCTATGGAACCTGATGAGATGCGTCCCAGAGTCCTGAGGGAATTGGCTGATGTGGTTGCCAAGACACTCTCCATAATATTTGAAGAGTCACGGTAGTCAGGGGAAGTCCCTGGTGACTGGAAGAAGGGCAACATTGTGTCCGTCTTTAAAAGGGGTACAAAGGAGCTACCAACCTGCCAGCCTCACCTCTGTGCCTGGGAAGACCATGGAACAGATCCTCCTAGAAGCTGTGTTAAAGCACATGGAGGCCGGGGAGGTGATTCCACGCAGCCAACATGGCTTCTTCAAGGGCATATATTGCCTGACCAACCTAGTGGCTTTCTATGATGGAGTGACTGCATCAGTGGACACAGGAAAAGCAATGGATGTCATCTAGCTGGACTTCTTTAAAGCCTTTGACACAGTCCCCCATACCAGCCTTTTCTCTAAATTGGAGCGATACGGATTTGATGGATGGGCTGTTCAGTGGATAAGGAATTGGTTGGATGTTCACATCCAGACAGTAGTGGTCAATGGTTTGATGTCTAGATGGAGACCCATGACAAGTGGTGTCCCCCAGGGGTCTGTACTGGGACCAGTGCTGTTTAATATTTGCATTGATGGCACAGACAGTGGGATTGAGTGCAAGCAAGTTTGCAGATGACAACAACCTGAATGGGGCAGTGGTCACAGCAGAAGGATGGGATGGCATCCAGAGGGACCTGGACAAGCTGGAGAAGAGGGCCTTGTGGGAACCTCATGAAGTTCAACAAAGCCAAGTGCAAGGTCCTGCACCTGGGTCAGGGCACTCCCCTGTCTCAATACAGGATGGGAGATGATATGATTGAGAGCAGTCCTAGGGAGAAGGATTTTGGGGTGCTGATTGATGAGAAGCTCGACATCAGCCAGAAATGGGTGCTCACAGCCCCGAAGGCCAACAGCGTTGTAGGCTGCATCAAAAGAAGCATGGCCATCAGGGAGAGGGAGAGGATTCTGCCCCTCTGTTCCACTCCTGTGAGACCTCACCTGGAGTATTGTGTCCAGTTATGGAATTTCCAGCATGAGAAGGATCTGGAACTGTTGGAATGGGTCCAGAGGAGGCTACGAAGATGATCAGAGGGCTGGAGGACGGGCCATGAGGATGGGCTGAGAGAGTTGGGGTTGTTCAGTGGAGAAGAGAAGGCTCTGGGGACACCTCACAGCAGCCTGAAGGGACTACTAGAAAGCTGGTAGGGACTTTTTACAAGGGCAAGCAGTGACAGGACAAGGGGGAATGGCTTTAAATTGGAAGGGGGAAGATTTAGATTGGACATTAGGAAGAAATTCTTCACGCTGAGGGTGGTGAGGCCCTGGCCCAGGTTGCCCAGGGAAGCTGTGGCTGCCCCCTCCCTGGAGGTGCTCAAGGCCAGGTTGGATGGGACCTTGGGCAGCCTGGGCTGGTGGGAGGTGTCCCTGCCCATAGCAGGGGTTGGAACTGGATGAGCTATAAGGTCCCTTCCAACCCAAACCAGTCTATGATTCCATGAAAGACGAGCTAGATCCAACTGTGATTCAGCAGAGGAAGTAAATTAACTCTGATTTGTTATTTGTGCTATTCCTTGGTTCTGCCATGGGTTTGCTTTGGAGTCGGGTAGTTTAACCTTACTGCTTGCTGCTGTTTCTCCGCTATACAACAGGGGTAGCAATGTCTATCACCTACAGATGCAGAGGGTTGCTGTTAGTATTTGGCCAGGACTGGTGAAATATTGCTTTAAACTTAATCTGAAGGGTCTTCCACATTTTGTGTTGATTTGTTTCCTCTCCTCTTGCTAACTATCCACCAAAGAGCCATTTAAACATGTCTCTTATAGCCTATAGGCACTGTAGGACATATGCTCAGTGGGGCTTATGCAGTTTTGTGGGCATATAGCTGAGCGTGTTTAGCTCAGACAAAGCCACATTCAAACTGCAGGCAGTACCTTCACAGGCACAAAGGGAATGTCTGCAAAATAAACTGCACTCTCTGAAGGCTGGCTTGATAAAATATACAATGAATTGTGTGTGTTACAAATTTCCTCCTTACTATATGGGTTTCATTCGGTCTTCTGATTAAGGCTGCTGAGATCAGGGGAAGTGCTTGAGCCAGCAGTTCTCTAGGTACACAGTGAAGGCTGGTGCTCCCAAGGATCCTGACTCTCTGCCCTCTTCTCCTGTAAAGGCAGCCCAAATCTTTTTACAGCACATGGTCATCAAAGGGTGGATGGAAAAAACTGGTCATCAGCTCTGACGCCTGCACTGCATAAACACACATGGTTTGGATGGGTCCTGCCCTACCACATGTTAGCTGGGACTGTGGATTGTGCTTTATCATTAGCCTGGGAAGGACTTCATGAGCTGGGAGAAGCACAGCGAGGCACTGGTGCCTGCTTTCCACAAGCTGTGGGCTCACAGCGAAGTGCGGATGTTGGGCAGGTAGGAAACTTTCCAGGAGGAAAGGACCTGCATTAAAGCCAGCGGCCTCCAGTTGTTAGGAGAGCACATAGGACTGCAGCGAGGCCAAGCCATGTTTCCTGCCCCACCAGCTGCCTTGAGGGATCATAGACAGGCACGCTGCCTAGCGCAGGGCTCTCCTCCACCCTCAGCAGGTGGCTGTCCTGCTCAGTACACCTCTATGGTGCCTCGGAGGGTTAAATACAAAGCACACAGTTGGATGTTTTTGCAGCCAGGCAGGCACTTCTGCACTTTATACTTGTAGATGGTCAGACAAGGAGACACTTGTGCTTAGGGACACTTGCTGCTGGTTGACTTCTCAGTTCTCTTTAGATCAAGAGTTATGTTAACTGATAGGATCTGCTCTGTGTGGAAAATAAAAACGTGCCTTAAATGCAAACTGTCATGCTAGGAGAGGCCAGGATCTCTTAGGGCAGCAGGGTTTGCTGCTGTCCCCTTGCCCACCAGCTGTGCCTCTGCAAGAGCAAAGGGCTGGAAGCAGGTCCCAGCTCTGCTGCACTCAGGTGGCTCACGGTTTTGGCATAGGCTTTGTGTAAAGCTCCTCTTGCTGGGAAGACCCTCCCCAGGCAACAGCAGCAGCCTGGTTTTGCCCTCTTTTGTCACTCCTGCCACCTTTTTTGGAGTGGAAAAGCATCCAGGTGCTGCCACTAGCACCTCCTGGTTCAGCTCCCCTCGCCCTGCTGAAACAGTAGCCAGGAGCAGAATGATCACTCCACCCAGGTGCCCAATTTAGTTCCATGCATCACATGCTCAAACCATGAAAATGCACCCTACCCCATTTAGCCATGGGCCTTCCAACCACGACTGCTACCAAGCACCTGGGTAGCACGAGGTTGTGTTCCTTGAGCTCTGGGAACTTACCCCGGGGAAGAAGAGCAGGGATGCTGCTTCAGCCCGGAACACACCCCATGCTCTAAGGGGATCCATTTCCAAAGCACGCAGATGCTTCCAGCAAGGCCCTTTCAAGGGGAGGGCAGGAAAAGTCTCTTTTGACAATTGTGTGGTTATGCCACCACCCCAGAGGCAAGGCGCTGTGGCGCACTGGTCCCTTGCTCGATGAAGTCTCCCCAGGGGCCAGTGGGAGATCTGGTCTTCACATGGTGCCAGCGGATGGAAGCAGGGGAAGGCCCCAGTCAGTTCGGCAGTACAGTCAGATTTACAGCAAGCATGTTCTTCAAGACATCTGCAAGGACAGAGCTTCACTGAGCATCATATATACACAGAGAGTAGAGGATGCTGGGCTGAGCCCTCTGCTGCCATGAAGCAGTCAAGGATGAACTCTCTGAGTGGGGCAAAAAAGTACCCCTGGTTTGCTATCACATTCTGTACATAGGTCTATTAATAGGTCCTTGGCATCTGAGGTTCATAGCCAGTTTCCTTTAATGGTAAGCATAAAACAGAGGCAAAACGTCTTCAGCTACTTCCCCCTTGGAGGAAGGAGAAAGAAGGATCTCCTGCTACCCCGGCTCAGCTGCCTGCTCAGGTGCCATCTTCCCCAGGGATGTCTCCTTCTCCAGGTACCCTCCTCTTGTTCCTCCTCAGCCACCCACAGCATATTGGCCACGGCCAGTTCTAACCCACGCCGTGCTTGCCCCACCTCTGCTGCTCAATGGGATCAGTGCAAGTCTCCATCAGCTGCTCTGCATCTCCTCTCCGCTGGACGGGCAGATGAGCCAGGTTCAAAGAGAAGAAAAGAAAAAGGAAGAAGAAAGACAAAGGGTAATGAAAGGATCCATGGCCCACAGCTGCCAAAGGAAATTTCTTGCCGTGTTTCTCTGACCATACTTGTCCCAGCCACTACAGCTGCTGTGGGATCCCCTGTTCCTTGTAGCCTGTGAGGAAGGAGGGGAAGGGAACATGATTAGTGTTAAGTCCTAATGAGGACTCTTGGTTTGGGCAAACCAGGTGGGAGAATAGGGGGAGCACTGGCACGTTACCCCTCACTGCCAGGCTGCCCCGGGGCAGGCTCAGCCCATGTGCCACCAAGCCTTGCTTTAACCAACACCTGCCTCATGCAACCACAGAATGCAACCACCTTCCTGGGCAGGGCGACGGGGCTGCTGGTGGCAAGCCACTCTGCTGTGGTGTCTGCCTGCCACCAGCCCCAGCATGGGCAGAGGCATGCCTAAAACCTTTATGGAAATGCTGTATTTTCTGCCTAAATTACTCTATATCAGAGCATGTTTTTCTGCAGTGTACGTACTGCAGAAAATACCCTTATATACTGCTCCAGAGACACTGCTCCAGAGACACTGCTCTTCCCAAGGGCTGACCTGGCAGGTTGCTGGTCGTGTATCTGACATGCTTGCATCTCTACTTGAGATCCACGTCTGAACTTCATCCTTCCAGAGGACTGTGAGGTAGGAAAAGGCTGGTTTCCTCTATCCACTTTTTAGCTCCTGTGCTGGCTTTTGCTGACAGAACTCCAGCAGCAATTGATTTGCACTGCAGTTTGCAGAGGTGAACAAACACCTCTGGGAGAAGGAGGACACTTTTAATCACAGGCTGATGTGTCAGAGTTCAAACACAGACCTCTGGGATGTCTCTGCAGGGCCTTTTCCTAATGATATTCTCACTGCCTTGTTAGGCACTCGCTTTGCTCCAGCCCAGGAAAATCTGAGGTTCTTTTGCTGGGGCATAGCAGCGATCCAGCAGGACTGGAGAAAACGGAGATTTCCAGCAGCAAAATGAATCACCCTGGGAAAGTGCCCGGATCCCTCCCCCTCCACCCCTTCTCCTCTTCCCCCAGCCTCGGGTTCCAACGTACCTCCTGACCAAGGCAGCAAAGCCCTCAGGAGAGCTCTGTGCTGGCCCACGCTTGGGCCCCTGCAGACACCCCGGCCTCAGTGCATTGCAGCCACGTGGATGCTGCAAGGGCTAAAGCAGCCTGTCCTGCTGCTTGTCACAGCTCCTTGGAACCCAGGGCCTCGTGTCACTTGCTGTCCTGTACATTGGTTGAGGGGAGGCTGAAAATCCTGCAGTGGAGGGCTCCTTCCTCCGTTGGGTTAGAGCAGGGAAGGGCAATAGGAGAGCACCCACAGCTCTTGTGCTGACACAGGGTAAGAGAAAAATAGTGGATTTTTAACATTCTCCTAGGTGGTTGCAATGACGGCACCAGAAGCTTTACCTGCTTTCTTCTTAAAAGAAGCTGGGATTGTTATTATGGTAGGATCAGTGCAAAAGATCTCCTTTTCAAAGAAGCAAACAAACTGTCCTTACCTGCACTGCCTGCAATAGTGATGACCTTCTAACTAGAAACCTCTCAAAAACCTAGAATTTTTTTCCTTTGTTGAAATAACAGAAGTAGGGTGTCACTTTTATATTTTGAATTTTAAATGAGTCTCAGAAGAACTTTTAACTCTTTGAACACCTTCCATTGATGCTTTTTAGTATTTCCTTCCAACTCTCACATCAGGCTTTTGTGAGTCCCTTCAAAAAAAGCCGAACACAAAATACCTGCAAGTGCCACAACCCTTATTTTTAAGGGACTTCTTGCTGAAAAAAATAATTTGCCTTCACAAATAAACTTCCCTGTAGTCTCAAAAATCTATGCGTTCACCCAGCTTTGGCAGTCTGGATCTCCTGCTGCTAAAGGAGCACAAGGAATGGAGGAGAAGATTAATGAGATTTATCAGTGTGTATTACTCTGTACTGCATTGCTAACAAACAGCTTTTTCTAGAGGGGAAAAACAATGATTTCTTTTGCATTTATGTTCTAAGTGTGAGTCAGCTTTGAGGCCAAGATGAGCTGGTTTGTCTGCATGGGTTTGTCTACAGCATTGGTTTCTACAGCATTTCCTTAAGGAGCATTTGTCTACAGCATTTCCTTAAGGAGCACAGTAAAAAAAAAAACAAACCCAACAAACCACACGGACCACAGTGTTGGGGCAGGCCATAAATCCTTAGCTAAAGTAAGCAAGCTAGGCTATGCTTACAGTAACTTGCTTGCATAGCTGTACCTTTTATTAAGACATAATAGAATTCCTTTTAGTCCTGTCAGTTTTGAAGCTGGCTGGAAGGCAGCTCCAGGGGCCAAGTCTGTACCTCTCTCTGCATAACCAAAGTAAGCCAAAATACCACCTGTCCTGCACTAAACTTAAAATACTTCAGCCGTAACTTATTAAATAGTTTATAGATGAAAATAATTATTGTATTTCTTGCACAGTAATAACTATTCTACCTGAAACACCTTTATGTCAGTATGCCTGCAATGCAGTTAAAGTGTGGTTCTGTAGAGCAGACAGCTTTGGGATCAAAATTAAGTTTGTCTGAGTATCTGCACAGAAAATCACCGATTCAATAAATTTTGCTGGAAATCGCACTTCTGTAAACCAGTGCAAGTAAGATTCAGGCAAAAAGCAACCAGTCGGTGCACAGGCTGTCCCGTGGGGACTGGGTGCAATGCAGAGGGTGGTCTTCAGGATGCTGTCAAGGATGAATTGAGTTCCTGCCCTGCTCCAAGGGTGCCCTTGGGCAGCCCAGGGGGCTGTTCCATGCCGAGTGGCAAACATGTCCCCAGGGCTGTGCGGTCACAGGACAGACACAGAGAGATGGACACACGCACATACAGGCACACAGCTGGACTTGGGCTGGGAGTGGGCAGTGCCAGCCAGAACGAATCCCAGATGGCTTGCCCGGACTGAACACTCACTGCTCTCTGTGGGCACCTGCCACGCAGTGTGAGGAGGAGGAGGGGGAAGAACAGAAACAAACTTACCTTGTGAAACTTCGATGGTGAACAAAAGGAGGCAAAGGAACAGGAAAGAAAGAGAGACGGAGAAATGTAACTGTAGACAATATATCCGGAAGACATGGAGAACCAGAAAAGAACAAATAAATTGGGGCTACAGAAAACACAGGGAACAGCTGCTCTACCGCCAGACATTCACATCACTATTTTAAAAACATTATTTAAAATCCTTGTGCTTGAAGCGAGTTGTTCATTCGAGGCTCCTGTTTATGGAGAACAGGGGAATCCTCATCTTCTGCCCAGCTCACCAGCCTGAAGCTGGAATGGCTGGATGAACGAACACCTCTGAACCCTCGCACACTTTCCTTCACGATGTTGCTGTGCCATGGGTTTGACTGAAGGGGAACCGCTGAAGGAACGTGGCAAACAGGATGCCATGGGGTACTGGATGGGGTATGGCATGCCGTTCACGGTCTGAGAGCTGGGAAAACTACATCTAATGGGTTTGGGGCAGTTTTGCTGCTGAGTTTGCAACAGATAACTGAGTTGCCTACACATAACTCCTAACTGCAGCATGCCTCAGCCCAGCTGGGTACTGTAAACCCTGGAGGTACTTAACATGCCTACAGTATTTTAAGAACTTACCCTACTGCAGCAAACGGCAAAAAAGGATGTTTTAACTACTTTTCTCAGACATAGTTTGGGGAATGACTCTATTTAGATGTAAAAAAAAACCATATTAGGTCTAAGCAGGCAATTTGACCATAGAATTTCTTTCATCTCCTGAAGTTATCAGCTGGTTTAGGATATTGTTCTCTTCTGAGTCTCTCAAGCACTTTCTGCTCTCTTCCCTTTGCAGGGCACCTGTGTTACCTGCCCTAACAGGGACTCTGCAGAGAAGAGAGGCTCGGAGACGCTTTCCCAAGCCTCTTGGAGCCCAAGCCTACAGTAACCGTGCAATCATCGGCTGCTGCTTCTGGCAAGGCCTGAATGCTGTAATTAGCAAAGGAGTGGGCAGCATGATTAAGGCAATCAGTCAGCAGAAGCAGTTCATTCGTTTGCAGCAGGAGTCCCCGTCCTTGCAAACCACAAGCAATGGTTTGCCCTTTCAGAGGTGCAGCCATGCAAGTCGTTAATTCAGAGGCAAGAAGCTGAGTGAGGGCTTCCTTCAGAAACAAGGCTTGATTTCTTGGCTGTGTTCATTAGAGGTGAAACCATGCCTGAATAAAAAGTCCCTGACTTCTGTCCCCTGTGATGCTTTGTGATGTTACTATCTTGATTTTTGTGGTATTTCTATAGAGAAATGGCACAAAACCTTTTAGAACGAGGTCTAAACAGCTAGGGAGTTCCTGGAAAGGCGGTTGCTCTGCATTCATTCTGCACGACGCAGCTGATGGAGATGCCTGCTGTACAGGCTGGGGACAAGATGTGCCTTTAACAGAGGGAAACTCACCCAGAGAGCCTCAGGGGGCTGCTATTCCAGTTGGCCTTGGCCAGCTAATTAGCTCTGATTTGCCTCAGCTCCACACCTTATCCCCGCAGCTGTGAGTAGGGGTTTGAGGAGAGCACAGTGCAGCAGCTCTGCCCAGCCACCACCAAGGGCAGCTGGGTATTTGCGGTGCCAAGAGGAGAGTCCAGATTATTTCTTTTTGGCAAAAGAATCAAGCATTTCCTTTTAACCTGCCTTTACCTTCAGACAGCAGGTAAAGCAAAGGACGGCTCCAAAGGCTATCTGGCTGCTTAAAGAAGACATCTGTGGCATTTAATGGGGCCAGCTGGCAACTCATTTAAATTAGCAGAGAAAATGCCCCATGCCATCACGTTGCCAAAAGTAATTAAGTGCAACAGCAAACCTACCTTCAATTAACCTTCTCTCTGGGATACATCTGGCTAAAGAGCACTTTACAGGAGATTAGGACTGCGCAGAAACTCCTGGGGTCAGTCAGTCTCTTCCAATGTCTCACCTTGCTCCTGACAGGTGTGGGTCTACCTGCTCTTGGGGTCATCCAACGACAGAGAGCACAGATCCTCACATGCCACCTCTTCAGCATTTTTACCTTACTGGAAGGAAAACTTCTCTTCATTTCCACACAGATCTTTCCTGCTGTTATTTTAAGGCTGTCTTAAGTCTAAACCGCTGCCCTCTTGCATTTACTTTCTCACTAAGCCTCTTCACTAAACCTCTGCTGTTTCAAGGTCCTCTGGATTCTCTCCAGGTGGTCCACATGAGGCAGAGCCTCCAAAGCTGGCTGCAAACCTCGCTGCAGCTTTCCATGTGCCAATAAAGGTGAGGGCACCAGCTAATGTTCTTACAGGCTCTGCTCCTACGTGCCTGGGCAGTTTTTGTTCCCTCTGCAGCAAGGTACTTCTGTGCAGTCTGTGACTCATTACAGCCACCACAGTCCTTCTCTGAAAAACAAGATGTTTCCTAGCATGTATTTATGCAGTTGATTAATCCTTTCTTAGTGCCTTGGACTTGTCTCTGCTGAGGAGCATTTATTTTTTTCAGAACATTTCTTCAATTTGCGTCAATCCAGACTCTGCCCTCGCTGTGCCGACCATTCTTGCAGCTGCCAGTGGCGTGGGGTTTGTAAGCCCCTTCTGCATTCCATCATCAAGCCATGAATGAAAATACTGAACAGAGCTGGAATCGGGTGAGACCTTTCAACACACCTCTCCTTATATCTTTCCAGTTCAGGAAAACACATTTAGAGAACAGTTCTCAAGCACGTTTCCAGCCAGGCCACGTCTCCCTGGCTTGCTGCTGGTAACACTGGGTGAGATGCTGTCAGTGCCTGGAAGTCCAGACGGACGGCTGACCACCACCGTCACCACTCACAAAATGAATCCCTGGGCCATGGAAGGGAATTGAGGCAGTCTGACACAGTTTGCTCTGCACAAACCCAGGTTGACTTTGTTTCTTTTGGAAAGTCACTCGTTGATCACTTCTTCCTGGAACTGAGGTATACCTGACTGGCCTATAATTCGTCTCCTTTTCCCCTCATTAAAGACAGTGTGACACCATCCCCAAAGCTCTCCCCTGGAAGCCGCCTCACTTTCTAAGGCTGAGCGCTAGAAGATGAAAAACTGCAAGGAGCTAACTCCCAGCCAGCTCTCTGCCAGCTACTCCAGAGGCAGGCCCTGACCCAGGGAGCGAGGCACTCTTCCCCCAGGGAAACCTGGAGCCCTGGCTGCTTCCCACCCTTCTTCTTACTGCTAGTTCGTCCCAGCTTAGGCACCATCGATTGTGTCCTGCCTCTAGCCCATCCAAATCATCCAACACCCTCACAGGGATGGACTGAATCTGCCATTTCAAGGTGAGGAAGACTAGAGGTGGGCAGCATTTTCTATTAACTATTTCCCACCCACATGCAGATTCAAGTTACCATGGTGTAGAGTTTCTGTCCAATGCATCGAGTAGTTTGTTTGTACACAAACAAAACCCAACCAAAGCAAACTGTTTCCCAGTAGTGTTTTTAAATGAAAGGTCTTATTTCTTGCATTTGAAACTTTGTTTCCTTTTTAAGTTATTACTTTTTCTCTTTTAAACCTGACAACAAAGCATGAAAAAACCAAGCCATTTAGTGTCTGCCAGGGCTGTATGATCCAGCTGGGAGCAACTGATCACATCTGTTCTTTGTTTTCATTGAAAAATGAGGTTTTTATTTTCATCTCCAGCAACAAAGAGCTGCTTTATTTAGCCATTATTTTTCTCTGCATGGTAAGTCAACTTAAACCCCAGCTATTCAATGAGAGCAAGAAACTGTCAAGGGCTGCATCTTATCAAATGACATATAGCTGGTTAACATAAGACAGGTTACCCTTCTCCACTGCCACCAGAGGGGCCAAGATGAGACACTGTTGCTGTGGTTGGGGACCTCTTGGCCTGATTTCCCCACCACACACTGCTCACTCACCCCTCTGCCTCCCAAACTGATGGGGTGCAGCCAGGTCTGGGGAACAGCTGCGGGGCTCAGTGGTTTTCCCCAGCAACCAAACTGGAAAACCAGTAAAGCTCTCCTGAGCTCCAGCCCCTCTATCTGGAGGACATAGATGAACAAGACCATGGAGAAAAAGCAAGTCACAGTTTCAGCTGTAGTTCTTTATCTGGACATATGCTTTCCTGCCTCTTCCCCACACCTGCAGAACCGGGTCCTGCAAGACAGTGAACTGCACACAGAGGCCGTCCAGCAGAAGAACAGCAAAGAGCATATGATTATGAACACATAATTACGGGATTACACACCAACTGGGCAGGTTCTTAAAGACAGTTCACAGATGTACACCGGTTTACAATTTATCTCCAGAATTAACTTGGGCTACCCCCGCTCTGCAGATACACCTGAGAGGAACCTTGGTAGGTGAAAAATGAAGGGCAGCGTTGCCTTCATCCTTTTGCCTTGCTCATGTTCAGATTTTTAATATTTGTTTGCTCTGCTTGAAGATTGCCCTTAACTCAATATAGAGCAAAATGGAGTATCACCTTCCTGTAGTAAAAGTCTTTAGTGGATAACATTACAGAGCTTGTATTCTATAGCAGTAATATATAGTTAGCTGAGTGATCTAAATGATGTATGTTTAAAAAAGGATTCCTCTCTTCTTCCCATAGACTAACATTTCAGAGCCTCCTTAAAGAATACAGGGGAAATCCTTCTAGGAGTAGCTAAATAGTCCTGTTCAGCATAAGAACTTGGTGAAACATGAAAAAAACCCTTTGGGTAGATGTATTCTGGGGAGGAAGGAGGGTCCAGGAGAGTCCCCGGAACTTTTCTAGGGACATACTCCCTAGGAGCAGAACTGGCCTTGTTAACCAGAAAGATGCAGCTAGCGTTGCAAGCGAGAAAGGGCCTTCTTGTTCAAACATGCACACAGATGCACCCAGGGCAGAAGGGGCTCCAGACAGCAGAGTTCACATTGCTGGGGGACTCACCCCTTCCTGTACTTTTCATTTTATAATGAAGAAAGGACGACTGGAACCCATATGATGGGAATTGGAGACTCTTGCAGATGTGTCACGGGGCCCATTCCAAACGCCTCCCAGCAATTCCTCTGCCTACTGTGTTCCTTATGGACTTGCAGAACCCATCCTGTGCCTCTTCTTGCCTACGGTGCAGCCTGATGGCTTGCAGGGGTGCTAGCTGGGTCCCAGCAACACAGCCATGGAGGAGAGAAGTTGGGGAGTGAGTGCACTGTACTTACTTGCAAGAATGACCATGTCCATTCCCCAAAATATACTCATAATCCAGCCAACCATCACGATTGCTGTCAGGATCTGAATCACAGCAGCAGCAATGTTCAACCAGAAGACACAACACATGTGCCTGTCGGGGAGGTCGGTCCGGGCTCCACACAGCACGGTGAAAGCGGATACAAAGGTTCCTAGGGAGAGAGCAGCAACAAAATGCCTAGTGAAAGCCACAGCTTTGTGCCAAATTACTTCCCTTAGACTCACTTCTTATAGCATCCCACTTTTTGTGCTCCCAATGCAGCGTTGAAAACTGGGAATACTTTACAGGAGGACAAATGGAGGAACAGTCACATCTGACGAACACGCTACCGCCTTCCACTGAATTACACCACTATGTATATTTGGAAACAAGACCAGAAAAATACTCTTTTGAGTTCTTGCTCCTTCCCCTAGACCCAACAGTAACCACCTGTGCACCAAAGGCAGTTTACAAGAGAGTGCCATGTGTCTGTGGAAATACCAGTACCTTTTTTCTGCCTGGTGACTCTCTCGGGAAGAACATTTACTACACAGAAACTCTAAAAGGGAACATGGAACCCAGAATTATAGCAGGACTGGCTCTAGAAACCTGTATGGGTCTGCCAGTCTGTTACTATTCATAAGTACTACTCTAGAAGAAGCATAAAAAAAAAATATGCTAATGTGGCACTGCATCTTTGCACAATGCTTTACATGGGTACAAGTTGCTACCTGAGAGCACATTTGGACAATGCAGAAGCAGCTAAACCAATACTGAAGCCAGGCGACTTGATGTTGCAGCCCTTGGCTCTGCTTGAGACCAACTTCAAAAAACTTGCAAACAACCTTCAGACTTCCTAAAACAATTCAGAGGAAAGATCTTTTCAATGTATGGAAGTTAAAGCTGGCCGGAGGGAGGGAGGGAAGCACCACCACAGCAGCCTTTACAAAGATTCTTCCTGAATTTATCACTTTGGACAATTCTGATCATTTCTTCACAGCTGATGTTCTGGGTCAGGGCTCACTGAAACCTGCAGCTCAGAGAAGCCTTGTCTATCCCATAACCAACCCGCAGAAATACAGAGCATGGGCAAAGAGCAGAAGTTTTTTCTGATGCCTATAATTCAGGAATTTGGCAAGGAGTTTCAGTCACCTGATCTAAGTATGCATTTCAACACCTCTTATCATTATGAATTGTCTTTGGGGTTTTTTTAAATATAAACACAGCATTGCTAAGGTAGGCGCAAAGGTGTATGTGGATTGTACTGGATAACGTAGCTCTGTGAAATGCTTTCTTTAATGAATGCCCTGAATTAAAAATCCTGCAGAATGATGTCCATGTGTTTCTACAAAAATTGTCCTTTTTCCTGTCAAAGGATGGTAGCCTGCAAATGCCCTGTAAGGTGTGAACGAACGAGCTCGTCTGTAATGAACACAAGTGCCTTGTTGAACTGGGGTGAAGGAGAAAGTATCTTTGTTTGTCTGAAGATGGGGAGTAAACACTCAGTTTACACCCTTCAGAAGACCTTGCTGGAGAGAAAGAGCAGAAGTTAGGAGCAAAATACCATTTTGACCTGCACTGCCAGGATGGTGGAAGAGATGGTCTGCCTCTTCTTCAGTGGGTCGTAAGGACCTGGGAGTCCTGGTGGACAACAAGCTAACCGTGAGCCAGCAATGTGCCCTCGTGGCCAAGAAGGCCAGTGGTATCCTGGGGGTCCATAAAGAAGAGTGTGGCCAGCAGGTCACGAGAGGTTACCCTCCCCCTCTGCTCTGGCCTAGTGAGGCCACATCTGAAGCACTGGGTCCAGTTCTGGGCTCCCCAGCCCAAGAAAGGCAAGGAATTACTGGAGAAAGCCCAGCATAGGGCCACAAAGTTGATTAGGGGACTGGAGCATCTCTTTTATGAGGAGAGGCTGAGATCTCTACTCCGCTTCACTTAACACTTTTTTCCCTTTATAATTTCTCCAAAGCAGAAGGAGGCCTGGAATATTCCCTCATGCTTCCTGAAATTGTTGTCTGCAAAATTAAACCACAGCACTCTCTGAGATTAAATATGGATTGAGACAAGATCAGAGACTGGGTGTTTACATATTCCCATCAGAATGCAAAATCTTGCCAAATGGAAAGGCATGTCTCTTTTTAAACTGAAAATGAAAATATTTTTCTCTTCTTGCCTTACCTTTAACCCTTCCAAGATATGTTACAAAAAAGGTTGTAAATGAGAAATAATTCTTAAGCTACAACTTCAAAGCCTTCCAGTGAAGCTTTTAAGATTTTTACATCATTAAAATGAGGTGCTGAATTAGCTAGTTAATTCCCTGAACACCAAAGTGACTAAGCTTATGTCTAGTCCCGTTCAGAAAGGAATAAAGCAAACAAAGCAGTTAAGTGTTCCAATCTGGACAGGGAACTGATACAGAAACTAGGATTGAAAGCTCATGAACTTTGGTTTCTGATTCCCTCTTCAGGCCACCTTCCTATTCACAGGAGCCAACGCATTTTCCAGTGCTAATGCATTTTCTTTATTAATTAGGATTAGCTAATTTTGAAGAGGTTGTTAGCATTTTTAAATACAAGACAAGACCTAGGATGGAAGTATTTTTCCTCTAGTCCACATATGCTTTAAAATGTGAAGCAGAAGAAAGAGTATGAAATGCATTTGCCTAGACGGATGCTTTCCCCTTAAGAAGCCATTGTAGTTACACATTGCCGAACACCGAAGGCTTTGCATCAGGGAGCAGAGAGGTGGAGAGGAAGAAGGCAGGCAAACTGTATCTGTCGATACCGCATCAGAGCTGGGCACCACACTGTTTCCTTTCCTGGCCAAACACTCAGACACCTGAATGCCTGTAGCGCAAACAAGGCACACGAGCTGCACCTGGGATGATGTTGGCCAAATAAACAAGCTGTCCAAAAAGGTTCCAGGCTCGGAGTGTAACCAGCAAGCACAAACTGCTAAGTTTTCAAGCAGATGTAAAGTAAAAGCCCTTACAACTATGCTAGCATAACATGAGAGAAGTGAATTATATCAAGCACTTCTTATATCTTCCCAATGAAAAAAATACCCCAAACACAATAAAATCCGGGATTATTCTAAATCATAAATTTAGTCTCTTTTGAGGCAGAAGGGAGGCAGCAGAGTAGCAGTCCTACACTATCTTAGGATTCTATTTGCTGAACCTCATAGGGCATCAGGGCCTGCTGCAGCCACCTGGCACCTGGCTGAGCCACACGGGCACCCAGAGGCAGCAAGCAGCAGGGGCTGGTGCAGAGGGATGGGTGGGAGATGAGGTTTGCCCTTTCGGAGCAGCTGTGGGGCAGAGGGTGAAGGTGCCACAGGCACGGAGGCAAGGAGGGGATGGGAAGCTGAGCTCGCTCTATTGACTCCTCTCCTCAGTGTCAGCCAGCCAAGGCACTGCACGCAGTGCTGGGCAAGGGAATTCAGCCTCTGGGAGCCTATGTTTGCTTTCGCTGTCAGCAGAATGGGGGTGGTTTTAGATTACATCAGTAAATATGGGAGGGTTTTTGTTTTCAGCAGTTGAGCCCATTCAATATGAATGGGATGCATCATCTGTAGGGCAAAAAACTGTAAAGGGAGAGACAAAGGAGGGGGGGGGGTTGCCCTTTCCAGTCCATTGTCGGGCAGTTGCTTCACAGATTACAGTGAAATAGCCCGAGAGAAGACTTCTTTTGTTCTTTTCTCCTAAAGGGAAATCCACATCCTGGCAATAGCTCTCCTGGTTTATTACTGTTTGGATCACCCATCTGCGGTGGAAGAAGACACGAGGTCAAGCCCATGCCCTGTTCTAAGCCAGTCTCCTCCATGCACAGTAGTGATTGTACTATGGAATATCTTAAGCTGCATGAGAGAAGTTCTTCTCTCTTGTTTTTGCAAGGGCACTTCCGCAGGAGCTATAGCCAAACTTGGAGCTCCATATGTTTCATGTGGAGGACCCGGCTATAAGGAAACTTCTGATGGCACCTTCCCAGCAACATCAGATGTGAGAGCCTGGTTAGAGCCATGGTGGAGCTAGACGGGTATGAGACACTGATGGCCACAGCGTAAGTAATTTGAGCACCCAGACAACCAGTGGGCTTCCCACTGCCTGCCAGATATCTGAAACATCACAACAGACAGCATCCCTGCTGAAGGGACATCCCGTTTAATGAGCTGCCCCGTTTCAGGTCAAAGAACAGCAGAAACCAAAATTACTGCAGTCAGGGGCTGAGTGTGAAGAAGATGATGATGATGATGATGATGATAGTTCCTACTCTACAAACACCTGGAGCTAAGAGAGGGGCTGGAAAACACCCCTACCTCTTCCCATAACCCCAGAGCTCGTTTTAAGACCTTCCCCTACAGCACTGGGAGTAAATAAGGCAGTGGCATGGTGCCTCCTTTCCTGCTCCTGGAAAACCAGGACCATGTCATGTCCCAGGAGTAAGAGCAAGGCTGCAGGAGGCACCCAGCTACAGGTAAGCATTGGCAAAGATGGGAAGGACAGGGGAATGAAATCTGAGGTGTCTGTGGGAACGTGGAAGACTGTTGAATCAACAGGGGGAGATGTAATTAATGAGTGTGTGTTTTGTGGGGATGAGATGTACTCTGTTTTCTCAAGAGAGTGCTCTGTGTGGGGACACATCTGATGGGCCTTTGAATTTTGTAAGTAACATTATTATTACCTGTCATTAAGCAGTGTTGGCAGGTATATGAGGCAGATGTTGTGGATGTGCTGAAAATTCATGAGATATGCTGGTTCTTGCTTGCATGAGTCAGAAAAAAATGAGTGAGACCAGTAATAAGGTCTGAACTTGCTTCCTGAGCATTACAGTGAATGTGTTGTTTACTGGTCAAGACATCCTTGCGTCCTAAAGTGTCCTGAACTCATTTTTATACTCTACTTTGAATTGTGAAGAGTTGTTTCAGTTGTGGAGGCTTTTTATCCTTGGCATCACTCAAAATGTCAAACTGTAGTCCTTTGGATTATAATGAGACAGAGTACTACTTGAACTTGCCTGAGAAAGGGGAATAGCAGTATATTCTGGTACTGAAAACTCCCTGCTTAGGTGGGTACATCTGGGCTGTGGAAAGGACACTATTAACACCACCATGCTTTGCAACTTTATTAACTTTCAAGCTTACAATCTGCTGAAGTTTCCTAAAGCAGGGATTTGCTTGTGTCTTTGAGAACACAGATGCAAAGTAAAAGCCCCTGGAAGTGTTCTGGCCAGCATGGGTTCTTGCCAGTGTCCCCGGTCTCCACCTTGCTGCAACTCAAAGGCTTAGGCTGCATCAGAGACATCTTGCCAGGGCAGGTGTATCACCCAAACCCTCTGAGATAAGAGTGTTTCTTTCCAAGCTTACTGCAGCTCTCTGAAACAAAAAGGCTCTTTCAGAGGAACATTTGGTGTCCCTATGTGTGACCTACTGTGGCTCTTGCAGTTTGTGAGGGCAGTGCTCTTGCCAGGGTCTTCACCATGCCTCTTCTTCCCCTTGCTTCCTTAGGGAGCTGTGATTCGCAGGCAGAGGGCATACAGTGAATGTCCCTGGCTTGCACCAGGGGTGCAGCTGGGGGGTGTCCTCCTGAGGGAGCTCATAGTTCTGCAGTGCCTGGGCCCATCACCGCAGCGTGCCTAGATATGCTCCTTTCCCACTCCGTTTCCTCAGAGGTACTCAAAGCAAGCAGTGGAAGGCACAGACCCACTTGCCATTCAGCCATCTTCGAAAATAGGTGCACACAAATACAGCTGCGCTGCTGGAGCAAAACATCCAGCCGAGTGCCTGTGGCTTTCTTGCACCAAGCAGCTTGGGAGTGTTAAAGATTTCATGCTGCCACTACAGGCTGGGGCCAGTGCTCAGTCCAGGTTACAGAGTTTGTCATTTATACAGCGATTGCTCATCTGTTTGTGGGTGCTGGATTTATTCCTCTTGAAATAGAAGGCAAGTACAGATGGCAAGACTGCAACACAAGGCTGCAGCATCAGCAAGGTGTAGGTGAATCACCCAAGAGAACAGGCAACCTAAGTGTCAGTGGCATCCCCTACACCCTTCCCCTTGTTGCTCACGCCAGTAATGGCAGACAGCCAGGGCTCGGTGCATTTGCCCCGGAGGCTTGCTTAGTCCCAGGCAGCCCCTCTTAAAATTGAAAATCTGAAACCCATGTGCACAGGCCAGGTGTAACAAGCACTGCTACAAGGGCAAGGGCATCAATTATGTGCAGACAACTTGGTGACAAAGCAATTGTCTGCAAATGCCAGGTCTCACGGACAACCATGCGGGCAGGACCTGGGCAAGAACAGTGAGATGTGAAGGGCAGGAGAGTGAGAAGGGAAAGGAACGAAGGAGAGAGTGGAGTCAGCAAATGTGATAGAACCTAGAGGTTGCCACAGAGAGTAGCTCATGAATTTTCCTCTGTGGCCTGCTATTAAAAATGCTTTGTTTAGCACCTGCCAGCATGTAGTTTTTATTTTCCTCTTCCATATCAGAAGGACATTCAAAGTGAATTCTGGCTCTGTCCAGTTCTTTTTGCCTCATGACGGGCAAAAATATACAGTCCCTTGACAAGTGAGAGCTGGTGCTTGCAATTCTCATCTCCACAGGATTTATTTCAACTCCCAAGTCTGCAGAAGACAGACTATGTATAGAATTAGCTTTCTGGTTTCCCTACATACATGAAAAATGTGCAGCACGTCCCAAAGCATTAGATGCCCAGGACCAATCACAACTGCTTCAGTACATCACTCAGCCAGTGCTGCACATTTCTTTGTTATTAGTAGGTTTGTATCATGTGGTCAAAACAGAATTGATAGTGTTTCTGTAGCATCTAGAGAAGACGGCCCACATGCAAGTAAGATAGCATTGGCTTTGCATAAAAAATAGATTTTTCTCATATTTAATGCTTTAGAAAAAGTTAACTCTTTGGAAAATAGAGTTTTTTAACATGAACTTCAAAACTTGACTACAACAAACTTTCACAGACTTCCAAGGCTAAAAATACACAGCAAAATCTTAAATTACGTGGAGGGGGGAGGAGAACTGCATGGAGGTGAAGTGATTTACCAAAGCTTTAATAATACACGGAGCCATCAGCATTATTTTTACTCTGCAGTACTGCAATGTTTTGAACACTTAAGAGCAGCTACCCATAAATAGTGAGATTGCAGTACAGCTCGTTCCACTGGCAGACATTCCACAATCCTTGGGTGAAGTTTTCCAAGCCGATCTTGTAGTTTAATTCTGACTTGATGCTTAAAATTAAGGGTGTGCTTGAAGTATCTGAGATTGGCAAAGTGCTGACTGGTGATGTGGGACCCCACTGCACAACCCACTGTGGTGGAGCAGACCTCAGGATTCTGCTAGGACTTGCTGCTGCTCTATTATTTTTGCAGGTTGTCCCTGCCTGACTCCCAATGTAAGTTTTCCCCCTTTTATATAACATATATGGTCCCAGAACTGCCTCTGCCATTTTGCATCATGCTTTATAATAGTATGAACCACTGGAACAACTTTTAATTTCCCAAAAGTAAAGGGGTGGGGTGGGAGGAAATTACTACACAGAAACCCAGAAACAGGAAATCAGAAGGGTAGACTGAAATATTGCAGTCACAGAAAATTAATGGCTTAAGAAAGCCTATCTATACCAGATGCATCATGTTTTGCCTTATTTCCAGGATAACATGCCGCAAGAAGAAATTCTTTGCCACTCTTAGCCCACATGCAGGTCCAGCCCTCTGAACACGACACCGATTCATTGCTTATTCCCAACCTCTTCCCAATGTATTGCTCATACCTCACCTCTTCCTTTCCAACCTGTTCCGGTTCCCATTTGGGTCACTGAAAAATCCCTGGCTGTCTGAGTCACACTGTAGCTATTCACGGCATGTGTGCTGCTGCTGACTGTGCTGGTATGGAGAGATACTCTGCTGGATGTTAAGAAGTCATCCTTTTGGCACAGTAAGCAGTCCAGCAGCTCGAGCACCGCACAGACTAATCTGGATTGCTTCTTGCAAGCCAGACTGGCCTGGTTGAAGCCCCTTGTTCTGCTGCCAGTCAGGGACGTGGCTATGAAAAGAACTGAGGCGCTGCAGCCTTGCTTCTGTTCCATGCTTACTTTTTTTCTTTGCTAATGGAAGGAGAAGAGAATTTTAATTTGCATCCTCAAATATGTCCACATTGAGAGAAATAATGTAATTGGCTTCCAATTAGAATAACAAACAGAAGAGAGAACAAAAGGCATGATCACTGTTTACAGCCTAGGGCACTTTGCTATAAGCTCATCTACCCTAAGCGGACACATTCCTGCTGCTCTGCAATTTTATCAGAAATTTAAAAGGTGTTCCATGGGAACAGCTCTACTTGCTGCTTCACTCTGACTCCTGCCATGCAGAACTTTCTGTATTCATGCTGCCTACTATTAAATGAGGTGGTTATTCCACCTGGTGCTCCCCTCCTCCCACCAGCTACACAGGAACACTTTCCTGTGTCCAGGAAGAACTTTCAAGCCATTCCATTTTATGTTATTGATACTGAAATGAAGTTTAACAAGGGCAAGTGTTGGATCCTGCACCTGGGACACAGCAGCCATGGGTACACAGACAGACTGGGGTCTGAGATGCTGGAGAGCAGCCCTGCGCAGAGGGACCTGGGGTTCTGATTGACGGCAAGTTGAACACAAGCCAGCAGTGCCCTGGCAGCCAAAAGGGCAACCGTGTCCTGGGGTGCATCAAGCACTGCACTGTCAGCCGCTTGAGGGAGGGGATTGCCCCACTCTGCTCTGCACTGGTGTGGTCCCACCTCGAGCACTGGGTGCAGTTTTGGACACCACAGTATAAAAAGGACATCAAGCTACTGGGCAGTGTCCAGAGGAGGCCACAAAGTTGGTGAAGGGTTCAGAGGGGAAATCATATGAGGAGCGGCTGAAGTCACTTGGTCTGTTCAGCCTGGAGGAGACTAAGAGGGGATCTCAGAGCTGTTTGCTGCCTTCCCACAAGGGAGGGAGGTGAAACAGGTGCTGAGCTCTTCTCTCTTGTGAGCTATGGTAGGACTAGAGGGAATGGCAGGAAGATGTGCCAGGGGAGGGTTAGACTGGGTATTAGGCAGAGGTTCTTCACCCAGCGGGTGGTGGAGCACTGGAACAGCTCCCCAGGGAAGCAATCACAGCACCAACTCTGCCAGCATTCCAGAAGCGTTTGGACAATGCCCTCAGTCACACGGTGTGAATGTTGGGAGTGTCCTTTGTAAGGACAGGAGTTGGACTCGAGGATCCTTGTGGGTCCCTTCCAACTCAAGTCATTCTGCAATTCTATGATTCTATGAATGACCCTCCAATCTCAACTCCCACACTAGTGTGTGGGCTCAGAGGGCACTCTGGGTTTTTCTGTGTTTTCTGTGTTTTTCTGGGTGAAGCCAGATCAAATACTCACTGCCTTTCCTGCCTCTGCCATCCCATAGGTTAATTAAGTGCTATTAGTGGCCACCTCAGTGTGTTCCCATTCAGCAGCAGGCTAAGTGCACAGGGATCTCTCTCCTACGCTGCTTGTTTGCATTCAGCTAAGCAGCTGCAGTTCAAGGTGAGATCTGCGACTGCATGGCCCTTTGTCTTGATTGCTGTCTTGCAACTAATTTAGCCCTTTGAAGCTACCTATCCACATTTGCTCTGCTCGTGGAAGAACAGATGAACTACTTCTGAGACTCACTAAGCTGTGAATCTGAGCCTGCTACGATACTCCGGAGTCCTTAACTGTGAAGATAAATTATGTTAATTAGAGACTACCAAGACATAAAACAGAATTAATCTTATTAGAAAGTTAAGACAGAGATGCAGAGCAATTAGAGTCTTTGCTACAGACCAAGAGAGCTGAAATGGAAGTGTAACAAAATGTGTCAGCCTCTGAAATCCCCCTAAAGTCCAAGCTACCTTTTAAATGGTATAGGAATGGAAAACAAAACTGTGACGTAAGTGTTCATAGATCTTCAACGTTAAGTGTGCAGGAGATCAACCCTTTTTTTTAATCCAGAAAATTCAGGGCATGGATTTTATAAGCCAAAACATCACCAGCAGGGACTTAAAGGGGATATGGTAGAGTTGCACTCTGTAGCCCAGGAGTCTGGATAAAGATTTGAGAGATCAGAATTCAGACCTGGATTTACAGCTGCTTGCTAAATAATTCTGAAACTGTAACTTCATTCCTGTAGTGCTGGAGAAACATTATTAAGATCTTAACACCACTACTTTCAAGTCTTTTCTATTTAGATAGCCCTTGTCCCAGGAAATTTACCATCTTCCATGCACCTAATATGACGGCGCTGTATCCTTGTTGTTCAGGGCTACCTTAAGTCAAAGAGTGATGGACTTTTACAGGACATTTTTCAAAAAGGCACTATTCTTTCTTAGGTGATAGGTAAAGCAATTTATCCGCTTAAAGCTATTGCAAAGTTGCTATTAACATCTGAAATATTTAGGAGATGATACTTTACGCTTTAGGTTTGGCTTTGGTACCTTTGGGTGATTCAGACAGATAAAAAATCAAAAATCTCATCTGATGACAGTTACCTAAAGGAGACTATGCAACTGTTCTATCTTATTCAGCAAAACCACAGGGGACGTGTTCTGCAATTAACTTGCATCCATTTTAACTGAAATTTCCCAGACTAACATCCCTGAATAGCAGAATCAAACACTATCTATTCTTTAGAAGAGCAGAATGGGACAATGAGGACGAGAATCCACACAGAGCTGGGCTGCAAACAACACACACCTCGGGGAGGAGGACAAGCATTGTAATCGCACAGGTAAAGTGCACAGCTTAAGTGACCTGCTATCTAGTCTTTCTCCTACATGGAAGATGGGGAGAGGATCTGAAGTCTTCCAAAGCCTTTTCAGCTCCCCATGGAAAGGCCTCAGGCAGACCGACAAAAGCAAGTCTCTGCTGGCAGCAGAGCAATGAGCTGTGGCACTTTAAGCCTCACATCACCCCAGTGCAGGCTCCATAAATAGTGCAGACTTTGTAAATAGAGCAGGCTGGAGTGACCCACGATGCTGTGAATACGTGCACAGGCCAAGACAAATTAATTCAGCCAAGCTAGCAGAGTTTCCTAAAAGGAAGATTTCTCATTAGAGTGGAGAAAATGTGGAGATTATGGAGGCTACTGCACTGTATCCGGATCAGCAGGTATCCCGTGATACTGTGGACAAGGACCTGGGCAACTTGCCCTAGTTTAACCCACTTGGAGGAGGGACCAGATGACCTTTAGAAGTACCTTCCAACTTCAACTATTCTATAACATTTCATACCTCCTCTGTGCAAGGTTTAGTTTCGTTTCCCAGAGACACGTTTTGTTGCCATTACATGACTAAAAACTCTTGAATACAGAGCACTTTGTGATTTTTCAATCTCTTTTTGAAGAGCTGTTCTGGTTCTTAAAAGCCAGGTGCAAGTATTCTCATAGAAATCAGTGCACTCAAGCAGAAAGCATGCTTGTGAGTTACTGATCATGCCAAAACAGGTGAACTTCAAGTCAACAGCCCACCGCCCTTTGACATTCCCCCTCTGAGTTTACGCATGCTCATATCGCACAGCTCTGCCAGCATCTGAGGGGAGATGCTTTTGTACTCAGGGGAAACAGTGATTTATATAGAAGGGTGGTCTATCTTTAAAAGTAAGAGAAATATTGACTTGGATAAAATCCTCATTTCTGCAGCGTGTAGTCCTCTTGAATGGAAGTAAAGCTAAAGGAAACACCACAGCTTAGTTGAGCAGGTCAGAAACATAGATGAACACTGGGTCATGTTCAGGAGCTGGGTTATCAGCAAACAGTTAATGCCCCATGGCCAGCCAAGATGTGTCAAATAAGGCTGGGGCTTCTGCACAGCCATGCAGTTGTGCTTGCAGGATGTCACATGTGGTCTTGCCATCTGAATGCCCACTGCACGCCACTATCTCTGAGTTCTTGCATTCCCAGTTTGCAGGAAATATCAGCCAATTTATACTCATTTTCATTACAGGAAAGATTTTCCCTTTACCAAATAATCTCCAGTATCTGCCACCTAGCTGCTGGTCAGCATTAGCTAAATAATTATCTGTACATATCACATTTTTTTTTTATTTATTTGTAGATATCACACATTTATTTGTAGATATCACAAAGAACTGAGTTCCCAACATCACAATACAGCATGCAATTATTCTGAGTGAGATATGAAAAGTAATACCTCTATTATGTAATATTTCAAGGACAGCATTCTTCAGAGGTGATACAAGATTTATATGAAGTGAGATGTATCAGAGAAAGTGTTATATAAAGAGAAACTGGGAATTATCATTGCTTCATCCTGCCTGTGATTCTTTTTTATAATTCTTGTGTTGAATAGGTTACAATAAGGTTAAGGACAACAGTAAACTCATTCAACTCTTCCTATGCAGCACTGCTGGAAGCACTTAGATAAATATTAAAGGATGCAGCTGAGATGAATTCAGACTTCTAAATGTCCTTTCCTGCCTTCCAGAGAAACCTTCAAATTGGGGACAGGGGACCAATCCTGACACCAAGCATGGATATTGCAACACAACACTTCACAATGTTTTGCTGCTTCTGTATGTCCTCTAGTTTGACAAACTCAAAATCACTATGGTCAGTTCTTACCCAGCTTTCCATGATGTTTTCTAAACAGAGCTATTTTTGGGGGGTACCAGTCCTACCAGAGGAAATTTGACATTTACTACTTCTGTGCCAGCCAGGGCCAGGACCTCTTTGTGGTAGGCAACGTATGAACCTCAAAAGATTCTCCATCCAAAAGATACTTATACTGCAGTCAGATACTTATACTCCACTTATACTGTAGTTCTTGAATATTCCCAAAGCTACCCTACTGGGTTCAGTTTTGGGCCCCTCACTCCAGGAAGGACATTGAGGGGCTGGAGCGTGTGTGCAGAGAAGGGCAACGAGGCTGGTGAGGGGCTGGAGTATCATGAGAAGCAACTGAAGGAACTGGGGTTGTTTAGCTTAGAGGAGGCTGAGGGGAGACCTCATCACTGTCTACAACTGCCTGAAAGGAGGTTGTGATGGGGTGGATGCAGGTCTCTTCTCACAAGTGACAGCGATAGGACGAGAGAAAATGGCCACAAGTTGTGCCAGGGGACGTTTAGGCTGGACATTAGGAAGAATTTCTTCACTGAAAGGGTGGTCAGGGATTGGCACAGCTGCCCAGGGAGGTGGTGGAGTCGCCATCCCTGGAGGTGTTTAAAGACGGGTGGATGAGTTCCTTAGGGACAGGGTTTAGTAGGGAGACAGGTGCAGTTGGACTTGATGATCTCGGAGGTCTCTTCCAACCTTGTGATTCTATGATACCCCTGCTATATCTTCTTGGCAACTGGTATTATGTGCGGTCTGTCTCCAGAGCTTGTGGGGCTGTAAGCATCTCAAAATGCTCAATAATACCCAACTCGCCAAGAACCACCATTTGCACCTTGCATGGCTCTCCTGGTTCAGGACTCTGGAGCAAGCAGCAGGAAAAGCAAAGGAAAGCATCTCTTTGTAAAGGAGGCGTATGCATAAAGGGAAAACACTTCTTGAAAGGGCAGGCTCAGCTGAGGGCACATCCACCTGAGATTCATTCATTCCTATGTCGGTGCCCTTTTCCTACTGCCAAAAAAAAGACACCTAAACTGAGCCCAGCTTCATCTCTGACAAAACCCTCTTGGCTGCCACACAGTTACACTGGGGATTAATTAAGCTCATCTGAACTTGGCAGCAATTTCAGAATTGCAAACAGCAGAAAGACAGCCTAGCGGGCTCTCCAGGCTCCCCTTGTGCCCAGCAGCTGTACAGATGGGAGGCTGATTATCCAGCTCCTGTAACCCTTCAAAATAGCTAATTTCTTGCTGGATTTACTGTATCAGTATTTGCACTATGATGCAAATTCCATTTATGGAACTGCCTAGCTGAAACTATGGTGAGAACTACACTTTATGCCACTACAGAAAAAGGTCTCTTGTAAGTCTCCTACCTCAAGACTTGTGGCAGAGTCATGCTGCTCCACTTGTCTCTTCAGCCACCCTAACCACCTTCCTCCCTCCCTCTGCCCTGGAAATGTTGCAATGTTACCTCCATTTTTTTCCTTTTCTAGAAATGAGGCTTCTTCCCCCTCTGCTGAAACTGTTCTCACTAAGGTCTGCAAAGAGTCTGGCCAAGTGCAAGACCCTCTGCTCCATTTCCTGTATTCCTAGCTCCAAGCTCTGGAGTACATCGGGGGTCTCTGCTTTTTGACATCTTACCATCTGCCTTTATTTCTCCTACTGTGTCCTCAACAGCTCTCACTCGACACTACCATCTTTCTCTTCCTGTTTCACAGAAGCACATACTGAGACACTGCAAATCCTTTCCCCATTTTCCGTTCCCTCCACACCACCTTTAAGGTTCATCCGCACATGAGCCTTCATGTGCTATCTCCAATTCTATGAGAGTGACTCAGACTCCTGTGCCTTTTTAGGACACTTCGCCCACATCCTGCTCAGTCTTTCTGGTATCTCTGCTTGAACATCAGCTTGGTTCAACTCGATGATTGCAGAGCCGAACTCCGTTTCCCTGTGTGGTGAATGTTTCTCCCTGATGACACTCCCAAACATCTTCCTGTCAATCAGGCTCACAAGCGGAGAGAAAAGAAACAGAATTATGTATTTTATTCCTCCTTCTCCTTTTTGCATGCATACAGGTCACCCCAAATATTATTTCTTTTTCTCTCATGCATCAACAAGTTCAATGTTTTTCTTTCCTTACACTGACTTCAATCACTACAGCCTACTCTCCAGCTACAGTTCTCCTTAACACACCATATCAAATGCTTTCCTCTCTAAGACATTACTTTTGGAGCTGATGAACATCTGTTGCTGTTACCATTTATATACTCTGTAACATAACACACCCCTCTTCCCCCCCGCCCCCCTAGGCCCTTGAATTAGAGATCTGTTGTAGCTCCTGTGTGACACAAGGTAGCACGTTGCAACAATTTATTTCTGTAATTAACAAATGTCCCCATCCATATAGGAATTTACAAAGGCTATATCAGTCAAATCACTACTGTAAATGTTTGTTTTATTTTCTTAAGACTAGTTAGTAGGTTACATGTAGATATCGGCAGTTCTTACCACCAGAATGACAGAAGACTGTACTTTACCCTGCCCAAAGTCAGTAAGGAGTGGCAGAAAGCAACTGTTCACTCACACAAACTATGGTGAGTTCATGCTTCCCCCCCCACCTTAAAGCATGGACTACTGTATGCTCTCTGAAACAGAGGCCATTGATATATGGCTATACACCACCATGTTCTCTTCCTACTCAGGGCTTCCTTACTCTTCTATATGAATACCTACAGGTGCCTAAAGTGTATTTCTAGAGTTGTTAAAGCTTCCTACATTTAAGTATTAAATAACCCCTCATTTCTAGTTAAAAATTTTCATTTTCCTTACATCTTAATAAAAAAAACATGGCATTTTTTTCTACCCTCACATGTTACAAGTTTTCTAGTACAATATTGTACAAAAGCAATAACCTGGCACATTAGAGCTATTCCGCCATCTTTCATTGTGCCTGCAATGACAAAAAACCAAGCAGGTATTTTTAGCTGACTGTGCTACCCAGAACAAGCTGATAGCAGAAGCCTGTTGTCATTCAAAAGAACATTTGTTTAACAAGATGCAGTCATGAAAAATTACCTTACATTTTACAATTGGTATTTTCTGGATGATTTTCTCTAAAGATGTCAATGCGTTAGGACCACATCACAAAGCAGTTGCATCTTATTAAACTTCCACTGGAGACAGATTGGAACAGGACCACCCACACCCTGGAACATCAGAGCCACTCGCAGCAAACCACGTCTCTGTCTCTACTAGGCTGACTAGGACAGGGCAATAATCTAAGCAGAAGGGGCTACTGTAGGATCTCCAGCTTGTGATGTGCTCTTACAAATGCAACCAGGGCAGCTCCTTTCAGGGAAAGGCAATAGCAAGTTGGAACACATGACAGCAGGGGAGGTGGGAGGTTCAGGTTCAAGATCCATGGATGAATGTGTGAAAACTGGAATGATGCCTCACATAAAGCCCACCGTGCCCCACCTGAGAGATGCTATGGCTGGCAGCAGGCTGTTTCAAGGCAATGCACATGCTAATTGCTACGGCTCACGTAGAACTAGCTCTTCTTTTTGTCCATCTGACAGAAGGGAAAAACAGATCAGGGGTCGGATGAGAGTGGGAAGAGGACTGGATGGAGTAAGACAATGTGATCTATTACCCTCACGACTAATCAAAACAACACAGAGACGAAAGGTCAGTCAAAGGATGCTACAACACAGGGATGCAATTACAATTCGTGGGTTAGGAAGTCCCTAAATCACAGAATACCTTAAAGAAGAAAGGAGTATCAGGAGAAGGTGCTGGCACATTTGCTGACACACTGGCTGGCTGTACAATGCAGAACCTGTCTGATGCCGTGGGAAAGTTCAGTCTCATCATCGCTGAGTAGCAAATCATACAAGGCAGGGATAGTCTGCACCATGCATGAGATTCACATGAAACATCACAATTCTAGATTTGGGATTAATGCAATAGAAGTCGATGGGAAAAGTGCTCTTCATTTTCCAGTTAGTGACAATTACAAGCTAAGCCAAACTGCTCAGCAGAGAACACACACATAGTTCTTATCCTTCTCAAACACCTGCCCCTAAACTATAATCCTTCAATATTTTTTAACATAGCCAAAAAACTCTGCATATATTTTTCTACCTATTCTGTTTTGAACATACTGTCATGTCTCTCCTAACGTCTCTACTGACCACAGCACTTCATCTAGTTCTCTTTAGCTTAGCATTTCACAAATTCTAAGGATAACCCAGTGTATGTCTGTGTAATTGCGTATGCTACCAATCTCTTCCTTCAGCTGAAGAACACAAGGCATCAGGCAGAGATGCTAAAGTATGGACTTTTGAAAACACTTAAGACGCCCTCTTCCAACTGAAATAAAGGAATTCCAGGTTAAATCATGCCTAAGGCAATGGTGGAAGACCTGTCAGGTTATTCAACCAAATTGTGGCTTTTCTAGATTAGCCTTACTGCCCTCTAAGGCTTTTAGCTATAATGAAAGTGAAACATACAGATTAGTATTATGAGTATGTATTAGAAAACGAGAATACTACAGGATATTAAAAAATGTCTGAAAAGTCTCTTTCCTGTGCTGTCATACTTCCTCCTGATTAAGCAGCGCTAATGGTAGGTCCAGGGCAGGGTTGAGGGGATGGGGGGGTGGGGGAAGATTGGAAATATCTGCTATCTCTTGATGAGAAGTGGCACAATCTCCAGCCAGAGTATGGAACAAACACTATTACTTCAGCTGTAACTGCTTAAGCTGCCACAATCAAGTTTCTGATGGAGTTGTCAATGCCCCAGAAGTCAGAAGAAGAGTGAGAAGGGAAACCTTTCTACGTTAGTCATCACAATCAGAGATTACTGCCAGGTGTCATCCTGGTTGGCTGGGCTGAAGCAAGGACAGTAACCTTGGGAACAGTAACCTCTTTCCAAGATTCCTCTGAGCTTACCTGTCAGCCTGATTAGCAAATATAACAGCTCTCACTGCTACTGATAGGGAGCATGCAAGGACCTCTCTCGTACATTCTATAAACACATAACGCATAAAGGAAAGAACATGTTGAACATTGAGTACATCATTCAAGGAAGGGATCTAATTATCACCATGAGTAGTGTAGCGAGAATATGTGTTCAAGATGTCCCACTGTCAGCAGAGCTAACAAGACTTTGGAATGTACTAGAGGAAGGGATGCTATGGAAGAGACTATAATGGCATTACAGAAATCAATGACATGCTGTGGTGCGTTGACCTTGACTGGCTGCCAGACACCCACCAAGCTGCACTCTTGTTCCCCTCTCCCTCCCCAGAACAGAGGGAGAAAATACAATTAAAAGCTTCGTGGGTTTAAATAAAGACAACAAGATCATTTACCAGTTATAGTCAAAGCTAAAACAGACCAGACATGGGGAAAAACAATTTAATGCCAATTAAAATAGGTTTGGATAATGAGAAACAGACAAAGTAAAACATCACCTTCCCCATCTATTTCCCCCCTCACCCCCAAGTTCAACTTCACTCTTTCGTTACTGATTCTTCTACCTTTCCCCCAACCCAAGCAGTACAGGACGGATGGGGAATGGGGTGGGTTGTGGTCAGTTCACAGCAACTCGTCTCTGCCACTCCATCCTCCTGATGCTTTTCCCCTGGTCTGGTGCTGATCATTCCATGGGCTTTTGTCCTTTGGGACAAATCTGCTTTAATATGGGTTTCCCACAAGTTGCAGTTTGTGTCAGGAGTACCTGTTCCAGCACAGGCTTTCCACGTGTGGCTCTTTCAGCTGTTCTCACAGAAATGTCCTGCCTCCCCTGGAGCCCTCTGCTGCCAAACTCTTGTCACCAGCATCTAATACATGTACACTTTGGAAAAGAGCTACAGGGAAGGGCAACGATAGTAATTACAGAAATTAAAGGTTTTTATGTTGAGGACTCACCAGAAAGATAGGAGGTCTAACCTTCAAAAGCATACAGATTCCATGAGACATGATAGATGTATATGCACTAGAAAACAGCACAGTCAGACCCACCTATGAGTTCTTGCAAGGACAAGCTGACGTCCAGAAAGATGTGAAAGCAATGCATGGTGTATTTTGAAACTATGAAAGCAAACATCTTATTTTGCAAACCAGTTAATAGGTACCTTTCATCAGACCTGACTTCAGGTATCTGCAAGGGAGGCATCTCTATCTGAGCCAGCTACCCTTTGCAGTAAAAAAAAGGAGACAGAGGCCCCCGGAGTGCATGATTCACTTAACCTATTTTAGAGAAGACATGAGTCACATGCTGGTAGTGCCACAGATTATAAAGGCATCAACTCACAACCAACTCAGATGTAAAGGTAGATGAATCCCACCTAATACGTCCGATAAAAAGAACATTTGTCATTAAGCTATTTTGACTAAATAATAGTAATAAAAATTACCTCCTGCTTTGGTTTATCAGCTAGCTAGCCAGCTCCTTTAGGAGGAACTTTTGCTACAGGCAGGTTATTGCATTCAACTCTGTTCAGTACAGATCTTCCTCTGAAACACCTAGAATCGGATACAGTGCTGGAGGTCCAATAGAGCAAGGACTTTGCTGGCCAGGACTCCTATGCCCCCAGTGTAGAACATAGCCATGTTGTTACGGATACAGAGGGAAGACAGGACCTAAACTATGCTTTATGGCATCCCTGTAACAACAATTTTTGCCATTCTTCTCTGTTGAAAAGGAGAAGTAAAGAAGTTCTTTGTGCTGATCAGTACAGTTTATCAAAATTCCCTGGGTCACTGCCTTGAGGCTTTGCGATGCTGATGAAATGCTCCTGCAACAGCAGGAAGACATTTAAATTTGATGTTTCTAGCTCCTTTCATATTGCCTTTCTTCTTGAGGATATCTTTTTACAGCGTGACAGTGTTTGCATGGCTCGGATGAGCCCTGTTGCTAAGAAACAGGTCCCAACTGTGCCTTTAAAACTGTGCCTTTAAACATATAACTCAAGGAAATATTTTTATTTTTATTACATTGTCTTGTGTGTTTTATTAAGATTTATTTTAGCTCTCAGGGTATCATAACCTTTTGGGATAGGACCCATTCTTTTTCCATTGTCTGTACAGTGCAATGGTCACCTACACAATAGTATAAATACTATATTTTAAAATAGTATGTTTTAAGGTCACAGTAAGGCCCCATTTGCACACAATTGTGTAAACAAGAAGGAATACAGCAGAGCCTACTTTACTGCAAATATCTGCTAATATTAAACTACAAAGCACAGTACAAATCAGTGTTCTTTCAAATGGCAAGTCTAGAGTGGATTTGTGCTTGCTTGGCTTTGGGTTTTTTGCCATGTACTGACTAAAATATACTGAAGTTAACTTCGTGTGTATGAGTGTGTAGCTTTCACAGGTAAGAAGCAGATCGTAGGATCAAATGAGGGAATAACCAGCACATCCAAACTACAAAGTGCCTTGTCCAGCCTACCTATTTTGCACGGCACAGACAACGTCTTGCTTTCTGACGAACACAAAGTCTAAGAGTGATGGAGGTAGTTCATTAAAAAACAGTTTCCTCGGATGCAATTAATGGAAAACAAAGTAAGGCTGTGTGATTTGAAGCACCTGAATTGCAAGAAATCCATGTAGATTCTCTGGCCAGTTTTGCCATCAACTTCGCAGACAGTCTTCAGCAGGTTACTTCCTCTGACTTCTCCATTCAGGCTGCAAACAATTTGTGTGACATCGTTAACTCTTCCTTCACATTTCTGCATTGTAACAGGACTTGAGTGCAGTCTGCATGTCATGGTGCTACTGAGATAATGATACAGTAAATCCCCACTCGGTACTACTCAATACTTCTCATACTAGTAAATAGTGGACTTCTCAGGAAAGACTTAAATCACTGTCACAGCAACAAGGTCTCATGACATTTAGGTATCATTCCTTTCACAAAATTCTCTAAAGAACATTTACTAGTATATGATGAAGTGTCAAAAATACAAAAAACAAACCCACATTTGTAAGGGAGAAAAATGAATAAGTTTTGTTAGGCAGTAGCCTCAGATTTTTAGCTTTGTTCACTGGCTAATTCGGGAAACAATTCTTAATGGGTGTCCTACTTAGTACTCCAACTTAGGAAGAGCCTTCTCTGGTTTTAAGTGTAACGTAAAAGCTCAGTTCTGCAACTCTTCTTTACAGTGAGTAATACTTATTCATAAGAGCAACCTCAAGGTGCCAGCTCAATGTTACAAGAAAAAGCAAAAATGGTGAGCAGATGTGAGGCAAACTGGTTCTAGAGACTCAACAATACGTTTCTCCGCATGTTGCAGATTTTCAGTTTGGACAAGCGACTTTAACTTAAAATGGGAACATTCTGTACCTGTCTTGCACTGGTTCAAATAAGTGTTTGCTGCTCCAAGCAATGTGACCTGGAGTACACAGAGAAATTAGAAAGGGGACATCTTCTCTGCCAGTTCTGCCTTGGCACACAGACAATAAAGGAGCACTGAAAGAACATCTAGTGGATTGTAAGCATTAATGTGCGAGCAGAATATATATATACACGGGCCAGATTTTCAATGGCACCATGTAGACCATATTTTAGTTAATACATGCAAGAAAAATATTTTATTCCTTGTGTCTATAATACTAAGGGTGGACTGCTACCATTTATTCATCACAGCTTCAGTAAAACAAGAATTCAGTGAGTAATCGCTAAGTAAGAGTGGTTCCTGGGAACTAATACTTGGTCGAAAATCCATTCCTGGCTTCCTCACAGGGTTCTTCTAAGTATCAGCTGCACACAGCACAAGGAGACAGATGCTACATTGCCTTGAATCTACCACCCAAAGTGGGAATATTGAGGTTTAACTCTAACAGAAATGAGACTTTGCATGTTGGCACCCTTGTGCATGAGGAGTTATTTGGATCAAGACGGGTTGGGGACACAGAATGGCAAATGGCTGGACACAGAGTCCTCCCCATTCTTTTCTCCACACTCACGGCTCAGTTCAAACTCTACCTTGCACTTGTGCAGCTAGCTACACCTCCACAGCGTGGCTGTGAAAAAACACTAGCCTTCTGTGACGGTATACGCTCTCAAGGCACAAAAATCAAGTTTACCACGTACAGCTGACCAATGTAAATAATCAAACTTAGATCTCCTTGGGAAGTCAGCTTCAAAGGAGTGCCAGGAGAATCCATTCCAATGTTGTTTTTGTAGGACGTGTGGGAGGAGCAGAGGACTGAGTGAAATAAGCACTCAGGTGCAAGTCAATATAGAAAATTACCTTCTGGCTTCTAGAAGAGAAAAGGAGAGCATTTTTGTACTCACAATTGCCAATGATTGTAGTTCCTGTGCTCTATTCTCTCTTACATAAGACAAGGAATCATTCCACCAGGTCTCTGTAGCCATAATGAAATTTCAGTAGGAGTTAAAATAATCTCGTGACGCTGAGTCTAAAAGACTGCTTTAAAAAAAAATAATTTCTGTTCTAAAGCCCCACAGGCTGGAAAAGACTTTTGAGATGATCAGGTCCAACCATAAACCTAACACCATCCCTAAGTGCCACATCTACACGTCTTTTAAATACCTCCAGGTATGGTGACTCAACCACTTCCCTGGGCAGCCTGTTCTGATGCTTGACAACCCTTTCAGTGAAGTAATAATTCCTAATATCTAGTTTAAACGTCCCCTAGCTCAACACCCCGGCTAAGTCTTCTCTGGTATTGATCAGTTTGTCAGGTGCAGAGCTAAAGAACAGAGACATGCAGCAAAAAAAATCATTGCAATACAGAAGATTTGGCAATGCTTTCACAATTAAATAGATCAAGAGAGATAATTTAATGGCCCAATCCAGAGAATCCACGCTCAAGTTTTTAACTACATCAAAATCAATGTCCCTACTCTCTCAACTGATTACTTGATAAGCAGTTTGGTGCAAATGAGCTCAGAAACAGGTCTGATTTGTTGTAATCACTCCACAAAGACAGAAGGAAGGCATGAGGAATCACGCCGACCCCATAGTTAGAAAGGGATTTTCTTCTGGCTACACCTCACTAATGTCCCAGTTTGTGACCAGTCCTTTCTCACAGTCCTAAATCCTTTATGAACCCCTCCCACCAGGAGAGAAACTCCAGAGTGGGTTGTACGGCGATGAGAGTTGTATATCCTTACACCTGATTTGTGTATGTAGACTCAAGGAGGTCCAGCCATACTTTTAGCTAGAATTTAGTCTTCAAATTCTTCAAACCAATTTTCAGTGGAAAGGAAAACTAAAGCTTCCCACCTTGAAAACAGTGTCTGCAAAAGGACAGGATGGGAGGGGGAATTTTTTCATTTACAGGAAACATAAATACATAAATGCTAATCCAAGAGCCCATTTTATCTTGCTATGAAGAATCTAGTCCTGACCACTGTCAGTGAAAGAGGTCTGACAATATGGGCCTCTCCACAGTGATTTCTGTGGTGTCAAGTTGCCATCTCCTTTCCCCAGCACAGCATAGCAAACACAATGTTGGATATCCACACACAAGAAAATCATGTTTATGGAAATCAAACCGTCATGGCAACAGAAAAGCTCTTGCAAGTGTTTTAAAAATAGCAAATTAACAAAACCCATTTATGAAATCTAAAATCCATTCCTATATGAATGCACTTAAAAACCAGATACAACAAATGTTTTTTTACCCACATAAGGAAGAAATCATTTAAACCCAAGATCTCACATCACCATATCAGCATATGTAATAGATATATGCATATAGATAAATAAGTATTTTAAACAGAAAACAGCAAAACTGTTTTAGCTGGACGTGTTACACTCATATGATCATTCTGCTTATTTTATTTCAGGTAAAATATTTTCATATATTATGATTCATATTTTGTAAAATGACTCAACTTTTTAATACAGTAAACTTGTAACAATGGCTCATTATAATCTAGTTTACTAATCTTCATTAAAATCTTGGTTCTTCAAGGGTTTATAACACCTAAAAATGTACACTTTTTTAAAAACAACATTCTTATTCAACTGCATTTTTTTCCAACACAATCTCAAACTAACTTGACCATTTAGCCTTTGTGTCCTTTACAAACTTGCTTTTGTTATAACTGAAACACAATTATCAAGCACAAATGCAGAGTACTTGTAAGTTTTGTATGGATATTCATCAATGCTTGTAGCAAACTGAGAGCTCAGCCTCAATAACTTGAAAGTAGTTGAGACGCTGGATGTGTTTAAATTCATATTTCCAAAGATGGCAGTCTTAGCCCCCAGCAAAGTTCCTTGTATGCGCATTATTGCTGAAGTCAGAAATGTGTTACAGGTCAACCCCTCCAGTGAACACAACTATATTTTCAAGAGTTCCTCTATCGATCATATCTACTCTTTCCTCTAGCAAGATTTGACCACGATTGACTCTGGGTATATCCTTTGGGTATGCTTATACTGGAACTTTTCATTTAAGTTAGTGTATTACCAATCAGCTTTCATCAAACATCTCATTTATATTTACTATTCTGGATATTTCATGATCATATTTCATGATATGGTAAGAGACATGAGTGTACATGGCTTTGTCTAGCCTGGCAGAATTATAAATTAATTAGCAATGTATCTACATTTTCAATGTAAAAGCTCAGTACAATACTAACATCCTCCAGTGCTGAAAAATCATGAATCAGGTTCTCCAAAACGGAGATCATATCTTCAAATCCCACTTCAAAGCCTTGAGAGTTACGTTTTTAATTTTCTTCAAAGCAGAGATTCTCATCTCATCAAAGGCCTGAGGGGACAGCGTTCCAAGGAAACCCCAAATCTTGTGAGAGTCAGGATTGCATTGCTAGGCCTTCTGAAGGGCTGTCAAGTAGTAAGACAGCAATTGTTTTGCCTAAATCCCTTGGAATGAAAAAACCTGAGCATTTATACTAATGCCTACTATCGCTGGAAGAAGGAGAGTGAGAGCAGCTTCTAAGTGGTAAGATGGAGACAGGATGGGGATATGAGTATTTTAAATCAAATTTTCAAGTGCTGTCTACTTGTTTTTAACTTGACTCATTACACACTGAAACCTAGTAAGTTTATAACATCAAACATCAACAAGTGAAATATAACTAGGTAGAATGGCATGCTATTTTTCTCAGGCCCATACAATATTTTCATTTAGGGGCTCCTAGTTAACATAAACACACGAAACCCTTGGGAAGACTGTGAAGAGAAAGATTAACTCTTTCACTAAATGAAAAAGCTTCCAATTTTCAGCAGAACCAAGGAGATCCAGCTTTCACATTCTTGGAATCTCTAAGGCAAGTTTGGTCAACACAACCTTTTTCTTCTCATGCGAGGCCAGGCTTGTGCTGATGTCATGTCCTGGGTCTGACAGGTGATGTCTAAGGTTGCCGTGCAACGCTGGCTCCAGCTCTCAGCTAAGAAATACTGTGCCACACCAGCTGCCTCACAAGCTTAACACACCACAACTGCTCCAGTTCACAGACCAGCATTTGAATGGCAAGTAGGCTCTAACTGCAGTTTTAAATAAAATGTTGGATTGTGACCTGGAATAGCTGCAGCAGAGATGGGGATTCCTTTCTGCTTCCCTGGCTGCTGGAGCACTAACTTCCAGCAGAAGTTGTGTAAGACACAGATTATGGTTTTAATTGCCCATACAGTTTCCCAGATGTCAGAATCTAGGTACAAGACACTAAACTGGCCTACCTTCTTCTAGATACAGGCTGAAAGGCATCTCCTGTGGGCAGTGGCTGAGGACTCTGGGCTTGTCTAGTTTGGAGAAAAGCACAGCTTCCTGAGAAGCGAGGGAGGTGCTGATCTCTTATCCTTGGCATCCAGTGACAGGACACATGGGAATTGTTCAAAGCTGCAGGAGGACAGGTTTAGACTGGACATCAGGAAGCATTTCTTTACCCAGAGAGTGATCAAACACTGTAACAGGCTTCCTAGCGAGGTGGTCAGTGCCCAAAACCTGTCACTGTTTAAGAGGCTGTTATAGTTTCAGAATCTTTCAGGGAATGTTTCTCTCCCTTGCCAACACACAGGGTTTTGGGAGCTGAAGAGCCAGGATGGGTGGCAGGGGGGTGGTTGATAGCTCCGAGTTCCAGTTTGATGGCTAGGCGGAGGGCAGGGGGTTGAGAGGTTTTCTTCGGTTGTCACCGCTTCTGCTCGGCGGCTGCTGTGAGCAGGAGCCACCGTTTTTGCTGGGCTGCTGGAGGCATCTTGGAGGGAGCTCCCTAGGCTCAACCCCCTACTCCACATGCCCTGTGCTGCCCTGCAGAGAGAGAGCAGTCACCACTGCCTGAATTTGCTGCAGATTCCCTGGGGGCCAACGGCACCTGCAGAGGAGTTGCTACCCTACCCCCACCCCAACACTTTCGGGAAAGGGCCCTGCCACCTCCCAAAGTGCTCTCCTGCAGGACAGAAGCACCAAAAGGAGCAGGGATAGAATTTAATTCATTTAAAGGTTTTGGTTACAGTGTTGCTGTTTATTCTGTTCTGTTTTGGTTATATATATATATTTGTAGTTAAGAACTGTTATCCTTTTTCTATACATTTTCTGATTAACGTCTATTAATTTTAAAGGTTGTGGTGGTTTTTGGGAAGAGGCCCCTTGCCTAGTCCATACAGACATTTTAGTTTCCTTAAACTGAGATATAAATTGGTCCCCAACGTGGGGCTTGAGCAAAGAAGAGTAACAGCTCTTGTGTCAACATGTGTGTATTGAGTTTAGGGTCCAAATGGACCATACTGTACGATATATTTGGATTTTGTTGGTACAGAACCATGCCAAAAAGCCCGGTGTGCTTAGTTCACCTTAGCACATCGATTAGTAGAACTCAGGCAGCTGTGATTATTATCGAGTTCTTATTTTGGATTTATAGTGTTATGGATTCAATGCCTGTCGGTCTCCTTTGGAATGTGTTTTCAAGGTCGTACTCCTGCACTAGCCTAAGGAGAGTATTTCCTCCCAATCCTTCACCCATTCCCCTTTCAGGTTTGCTACAATAGCTTTTGGGAAACATAACTTCTCTCTAGATGACAGAGATACCTTACTTTTTGTGATTTGTCTGCATGTTTGTGTCATTATAGGCTATCTTACGTATGAAGCTAGGGTCAGGGTCTGTCGAAAATGCACCCAGAAGTCCACCCCAGGGGTGGGAAATCTCAAATGGCATGGGTTGTGGCAGGACATGGGCAAGTGCTTAGAAAGTTGTTCTGCTCCAATGACACAAAAGTTCACCCTCAAACAACTCCTAAACCTCCTAAAGGTAATGAAATCTGTGACAGAGAGATGCTGTGGTAGATTCATGGAGGGACAACTCATAGTTGCATGTGAGGGCTCCAATCAGTGGACAGGCTGCCTCCACACATCATGCCACTGATTCTACCTGGAACAAGTGGACTGCTTTGATCACACAGCATGCCTGAATTGGAAAACCAAATCGCCCTGGGATCCTGGAAATCACCACGAACTGACCAAAAGGTGAGAACTTCGGTCTAGCAGATGAAGGGGAAGAAGAGTACTACCTGGATTTGCTGCAGACTCCCTGAGGGCTGACGTCACCTGCAGAGGAGCTGCTACCCTACCCCCGCACCCCGAATGCTTTGGAACAAAAGGACAAGTAGAGGCCCTCCCTTGCCTCCCAGAGTGCGACATGGTATCCTCCTGTCCATAAATATAACTGCACTGAAAGGAGCAGGGATAGAACTTGATTAGTTTAAAGGTTTTGGTTACAGTGTTGCTGTTTATTCTGTTCTGGTTTGTATATATATATATTTGTAGTTAAGAATTGCTATCCTTTTTATATACATTTTCTGATTCAAGTCTATTAATTTTAAAGGTTGTGGTGGTTTTGGGGGAAGAGCTTCCTTGTCTAGTCCAGACAGACATCTTAGTTTCCTTAAACTGATATAGAGGCATTTTAACAATGCCCTTAACAACATGCTTTAACTTGGTCAGCCCTAAATCGGTCAGGCAGTTGGACTAAATGATCATTTTATGTCCTTTCCAACTAAAATATCTATTTGATTCTGCCTTTCTTGGCCACCATCTTTGCACAGTGCTACAGAGAAGTCTACATACATCCACTTTAGTTCTGCAAGCGTGTAACCTTAAAGTTGTTAAAGCTCTAAAATGAAGACAACTCCAAACAAAGAAGAAAGACTCTTATACATCATATTGACTTTGTATCTCCAAAAATAAGAAAAGAAGAATTCTCTTTTCCTTTTCTCCTTTCCAGGTTATCTCTGAATTAAAGTTTTTATAAATTAATTGCAAGCTCAGTCCCTTTTACAAACTTAGGGACTATTTTAGAATTCCTTTACCAACCACAAAATACAAAATTGTATACAGATTCTAAAAGTCACCTTTCTGCTTTACGCCAGCTGCTGCCACCTATAGATGTTTGTCTTCAGGGTGCTGCATGTGATTTGCTGAGTAAGAAAGAGCCTGAGGAACCTGGTTTTTGCTTCCTGCTCCTCCCTTGATCACGCTGAACAGCTCCACGAACTCTCAACGCTCTTCTCATGGTGGAACAGAGATAAATGGTAGTGAACTGCTGCAGGTAATGGTGCTTTCCTGGAGTTTGTAAATCTCTCCAACACCCACTGATTCAGAGCAGGAGAACAATTCACCTCCATCCTGCAATCCAGAGTAGCCAGAATTCCCTCATCAAAAGCACCCTCCCCATCCAAGTAACTTCTGTCTTCAAATCCTTTCATTCCTTGCTTCTCTTGCTGCAAGAAGTTCCACTTCTTTAGCCTTCTCACCAAATCTCTGTGAATGTACTTCTCTCCTTCTGGGCTTGATTCTCTGTTTTTCTTCACATCACACCCTTCGTCTAGAACAGCTTTCCAGACTCTTTAAAATTCAGTTGGTTTAGTTGGCCATTTAACAGCTTTTCTCTGCTGTCTGCTCCCACCTTCACCCTTAATCTTCAAGCACTTTTATCCAAATTGCATTAAATGACTAAGGAGACTGCAAAATGCTGAGCAAACCCTGTCTCCTTACGCATTTATTAAGTAATGAATAGCTCCACAGACCTTCTTCAATGACAGCAGTGAAGAAAAATGTCACTGGCCACTTCTTTTTGTCTTCTATTTTGATGGAAATGGAAGGCATAAGGGAGGGGAGAGAAACTTGTTTGCATTTAAGCTGGTCTGGTACTGACAGCAATTCAAAAGCAGCAGTACTACTTTACTGCACAGCCTGACAATGAAATGAACTAAAAAGTTGTTGTAAACACAAGCAGAGCTCAACAGTTGATTTTTACCAACTACAAGGAGTGAAGAGCAAAAACTGACCAGAGGACACAACAGCATTTAAATATTCAGACGGTGATGGAGACTGTAGTCAAAAAAAAGGTGCTGCTTTACTTTTGCTGTGTATGGCCCGTTTGTAAAGCAAGGGGCATCGGAGGATATGAGTAAGAAGGCAGGTAGATATGTGACCATTAGGGCTAAGCAGATACATCTAGTGTAAAACATGAGAAAGGGAGGAAGAAGAAAAACATATTAAGTACAAAACATTTACAATATAAGAATACTAATAAAATATAGCCACAAAGCAGAAAACAGATTTCTTTCTAAAATATAGCAGGGTGTACCATTGGACGCTGGATTAAAACTGAGGGGCCATGCCAGATCCCGCAGCAGAGGTAAAGCCCTGTTGTGTTTTTCTGATCAGATACATCGGCAGCAGTTGTCTCAACTGAGAAGCAACAAACTTGAAATACATTTGGTATTTATTCTGATCACAAATAATCTACAAACAAGTTTTGAGTTTTCCAAGCTTGTTTGTCATTCTAGATGGTTCAGACACTTCATGGGACAAAAATATTACAGACAACCCTGTGCTGGCAAGATGGTTGAGTGACTGGCTCAAGATGACCAGCCAAGTAAGTTATATATGACACTTCTACTTCTCACTTAAATCTCTGTTTTCTTTGGTTTGGAAATCAATAGCCTTCCCCATACTGACAAGAACAGGACCTGCTTGAGTAGAAACCTGCAGTTTCAGTTGTTCTTGTGCCTAACTTTACCACACCATGAGGAACATCTACAGCACAGCTGATACCACTGCTACCAGAAATGGAGCAATAGCCTGGATGCATACATTTTATCACAGATCTTCTTTCCCACCTTGCACAAGCAGATGAAGTCAAAATAAAGAACTTCTTGATCTTTATTGGTTTTGTATTTTCCACTGAAGTGAAGCGTACCGACAATAGGTTTGCTTTATTTAATTACACCCTCATGAACAAATAGCTTGTTTCTGCAGACCACTAGTGATCATAGGCAGAAAGGCAATGTTAGCTAAAGAATTCTGGCAATAAAGTCCACAAACACAAGTTCATGCAAGTACTTTGAAAAACTCTTGTTTTCCACAAATGAGCTTGTAAATCACACAGATTTATTGATTTGCACGTCCAGAGGGGAAAAAATGATTTTAAAAGGATCATAAATGCTAAAGTAAGTTTGAGAGTTTAATGCACAGACGTTTGAAAGCTCCAATTTCTTTTCTGCAATATTTATCCTACTGTAGATAAGAAAATGTGGTTTTTCCTTGAAATTCTTTGTTTCAATAAGGAAGGCAACGGACATTTGCTTGAGGCATCTATTTACCATTACAACAAAATTAAAATGCGTATTGCTAATTTTAAGCAGATCTCATCACTGCAACTTCCCTGAGTGTTGTGTTCTGTACTTCAGCTCTTTGGAGAGTTTGTTCTGCTGAAGCAAGCTGTGGCTTCTAATAAGAACTTTCTGCAGATGCTTGGTTTCTATAAATTGAGCATTAAAGCCGTATTTGCATAGTTGTAGGTCTAACCCTTGAACTCTTATCAAGCTTGAAGTGGAATAAACAGATGGCAGAAGACTCATGATTCGGAGCTGGCACACCACACTCATGATCTCCATCGGCTATTTCATGCCTTATGGGTGACTGCTTTCCTGTCTTGCGCTAACATAACCCACTACATATTTCAATTCCTCTCTCCATAAAAATAGTATACATATATAATTCAGGCTGTGATCCAAAAGTCCAACCCCTTCCTGACAGGAGGGATTAATCTTGGCAAATATCTCATATTTGCAGATAATTCTACTCACTTCTCACATTTCCCTCAAGTTCTCCCCCTTCATTTCCCCTCCTCCCACACACGTGATGTCAAGGGAAGGAGAAATGGGTAGGAAGGAGGGCAAGATTCCCATGTATCATCTCAGGGAATTACAGGGAGTCAGATCCTCTCCCACGCTGACTGGCACACAACCGCTCCAAGAGAACACAGTCTGCCAGCTAAAGGCCAGGACCAGCCCCTTGCCTCAGTTGCCATCTGGAGCATGTACCTGCCGGAGGTGTACACTGCTCAGGAACAGAAAGAGAGAATATATCACCATTTATGTCTTTTGGTGCCATCATCTCCCATTCTAGAGCCCGTCACAGCATGTTTGGCCGAGGCCTCAGAAGCCCTAAGTCAAACTAGAGGTTACATGTCTGTGGCACAGCTAAAATGCTGGTAGCCAACAGCAGGGTCGCTTTTGTTACGGTACTCACTGAAAACATCAGCTCCCTCTTCTCTCTTTCATACTGTCTGCTCCTTTTATGAACCAGAGCTAGGGTCACCTTTGTTACAGCTCAGCTCTGCAGCCCTATCAGGCACAGGAAAGAAAGACCGCATTGAACCATGAAAAACTCTGATCTAAGACATCTCCAAGCGGTTCTGTCTATCACAGGGAATAGAAGCAGTGTGTAATTTCAAGGCTGTTCTGCGAAACAGATTACAAGTAGACAGACTAATCAAGCTTTTTTAGGGTGTATTTGGTGTGAATTTTAAGTTTTGGCAAGGCAAAAGTTAACATATTGCCTGAGTATGAAAAATTTCCTAAGTCTTTTGTAACACATATGCAAACTAATTAAAACCCAGTTAACAATGCATTTTAAAACCTGCACTTCTGGGTTACAACTTGAAACCCTGAAAATTAACCAACTGAAAAAAATAAACTGACTATAAACAGAGAGAAAGTGTCACATGTCTCCAAACAGAGCACTACTGCAAAACATAAATGGTATAAAGGAAAAATAAACTGGATGTTTAAAATTCTCAGATTTCATCCTCACAGATGACTTCCACAACACAGGAAAGATAATATAACTTAAAAAAGTAGAGGCTTTCAGATGCTGAGAGACTGCATTGAAGTGCAAGTTCTGTTTGAATATCATTGGTTTGCGGTACTGGGCACTAATGGACACCTCACATGCACTGGTCTCCAAGCAGTGGAACATTTAGCTTATTCAGTGTTGCCCATTTTCTTGTCTAATCCAGTGGCTTCTGACCCTTTATTGCAATTGCACCGCACTGCCTACACATGAGTGACAACTACAGGCAAAACAGATGGGGAATGAATTCAGTGACTGAAAAACAGAGAACTTCCATTACCACATATACACAGTTACACTCTCCACCCAAGCAGGCAAAATACACAGCAAGCCTGTGAAACACCATTTTAACCTGTTATAAATCTGGACTACAGGAAATGGTGAGAATTTACTTCAGTGGGAACATGCTCACATTCTAGATGTGAATACTTCACATCACTGCAAAATCTATTTATTTTACAAGTGTTGCTCAGTTCATAGAGACTGCTGAAGTGCAACAACACAAGATCTTTTTACCCTGACTACTCGTGCCAAAAGATTTGTGTTCCTCTTGTTTTCCCTTGTGTGTGAGCTATATGATACACAACAGGATATGGCTGAGATTGTAAATAGCTATATTCTAGCTGGGTATATTATCTCGGAGTCAGTTTTCTATCAAAATGCACAGGATATTAGCAGCTTCGTTGAGAGAATTGTTAATTTATGCATGGACTAATAATGCTTTTCGGCAGTTTGTGAGAATGCCACACAGAAGGATTTAATTTAGTTTGTTTGTCTTGATACTTTTACAACTGAAGATTAGGAGGAATAGCAGTATGACAGAAAGTACCGCTGAAATCAATGCATCAAATGGAAAACAAGTTTAAAACAAATCTCAGTCTGTTAAAAAAAAAAAAAAAAAGAATTAAAACCATTTTGGGCTGGTCCAGCCAGCTGGTGATAACACAACCAATAGGCTGTGACGTCCAGATTCAACTCTCAAGTTTTCAAGCCAGCATGGATGGGAGGTCCCAAACACATGCCTTTAGAAAGGAAGCGCTGTCTGCTGTCATTCCTTACTGAGACTTTCTGTGTGACGGAAGGCACAACACTGGCTACCTCTGACAGCCCAGCAGCAGCAGCGACAGAAGAGCTCAGGCTAATTCTGGCACGTGGATGGCTTATAGGGATCTGTCCTAGGATGAAGGAAGAACACTGAGGTGTTTCCTGTGTGCTGTGAGAAGCAGCAGAGTATGAAGTAGAAGATTATTCAAATGACTGAAAGGGCATGGTAAGTCATTTTTTCCTTGTACATCTACAGTGAAGGTGTAGTGCATTCAATGCCAATGGAAAACTATATTCACTTTGAAAATTCTGGCTTTGAACACGTCTTTCTGAAGACAGTGGTAAATCAAGTGCTAAATAACGATAACCTAAAACCCCATGGAAGCACTCAACTGGAGGATTTCTGTTTGATTCATCACTCCAGGTTCTTCAGATGGCTGAACGAAAGGGCTATGAAAACAACACTCTTGAGCACACAGTGCTACATCTGGAAGCACATATACCAATGCCATTCTTTCCACAGGAAAATTCCAAGGTATTTCAAAAGGTGGAAGTCTTCCCCTGTAACACATCTGTAGGTTCAGAGCGAACGCACTGGAATATCAGTGGCTGGTACAGTTGCACCTAGTGCACCACACAAACTTCAGTAACACTTTAATCAGAAGAACTTTAAGAATTTCAGATTCATTAATGAGTCGCACGTGAGGCAGGTAAGGTCAAGGCAGTAGCTTTTCAAAGGCAGGGCAAGCTGGGAGATACTCCTGTACCACAAGGAAAGGTTCTGCAGTGGCTGCAGCAGCAGGAATGGTGGCTAAGAATGGCCTATGAGTAACTCAGGGTATGGACTAGGGTTTTGGTTGCTTTGCGTTTGTTTTTTTTCTGAAATTCTGATTGGTTTTGTGATTGTTTTGCTTGCAGCTAGAATTATTGCCTTGGGTTCCAGGTGCTCTTGTAGTGTTCAAACTCAAACCTTCAGGTGCAGTAAGCGAGTATTTCCTAATCAAAAAGGAGGTAAAGGAAATATAGAAGGGATGACAGCCACAGCTTAGGGATGTGTTACCCGAGTCACTCACGAGGGGCTTCGTATCCAGGAACGGTGCACCCCACAGTTTCTCTGGACAGCACTTCTTTGAAGTAGGAGTACAGGAGCAACGTTTTCCAGGGGTCCCCTTAGAAAACCCAGGGAGCCGGGCTCTGAAAACTTCGCCTGTGACGGTGAGTGGTGTGGTTGCTCTGCGTCTTGGACCTCCGACTGAAATTACAGTTCTCCAGCGCCCCGGCATCCCAAGCGCTTCCCCTAAACTACGCGCTTCTCGGCGCCGGGCCGTACCCTGCCTGAAGAGCTCGGAGGGCGCGGGGATGCCCGGCCCCGAGACCGGGGACCCTGCCCGCCGCACGGGGGAAGCGCTGCCCCTCCCGCGAGGCTCGGCGTCAGCGCCCGCGCCCCCGCAGCGGCGCCGGTCCCCGCCGCCTGCGCTCCCGGCCCCCTCTGGCCGCGAAAGTTACCGCCTGCCGGGCGTGGGGCGCTGCCTCCCTCCCTGCCTTCCCGCGGCGCCGTCGGGGGCTCCGGCTGCCTGGGCAACCTGCGCGAAGCTCCTTACCTAGTCCCGGCACGAAGGTGTTGAGGAAGAGGCAGATGACAGCCACGGGGAAGGGCATGTAGGGGATGGCGGCGCGCAGGGGACCCTTCTTCTCCCGCACTTGCACCACCACCCCGCTGGAGAGGCCGGCGCCCCGGCTGGGCTCCACGGTCGCCGCGCTCTCGCCCTCTTTGGGGAAGGGCTCCATGGCCGCCCCGGCGGGCTCCCAACTGCCGCGGCGCGCTCCCGCTGCCGCCGCGCGGCCCCGCCTGCGCGCGCCCACCCCTCCGCCCGCGCCGCTCAGCGCCCGCCCCGCTGCTGCTCCCCCCCAGCCGCCGCCCCGCTCCCCCCGCTCCGCGCCCGCTTCCGGCCTCCGGTAGGGGCTCTCGCTTCGGCTCAGTCCGTGGCGGCACTCAGCGATGCCCCGAGGCAGTTCGCGCCCCTCCGTCGGGGCTGCCCGGGTCCCGCAGCCGCCGCCCTCTGCCCCCTCACCGGATCTCTCCGTCCCAAAGCGGCGGGAGGAGCGGGCGGGGCTGCAGCCAGAGTGCCCTCGGGGATGGCTGCGCGCCCCCAACCGCCGGGGTGGCAGGAGGGGAGAGGGCGGGGGGCGGGTGATCTTTGGGAAGGGCAAAAGCAGTTTCGGTACGAGAGAGGGTGAAAAGCCCTGGAGAGCAAGTCTTGTGAGAGGGGGCTGAGAGACTGGGGTTGTGTAGCCTGGAGGAGGCTGAGGGGAGGCCTCGTCACTGTCTGCAACTGCCTGAAAGGAGGCTGTGACTGGTCGGTGCGGGTCTCTTGTCCCACGTGACACCGATAGCACGAGAGGAAATGGACGAAAATTGTGCCAGGGAAAGTTTAGACTGGACATTAGGGAGAATTTCCTCACTGAAAGGGCACAGCTGCCCGGGGAGGTGGCTAAGTCACCATCTCTGGAGGTGTTTGAAAGAGTGGCAGATGAGGCGCTCAGGGATCTGGTTTAGTAGCGGACTGATGTGGTTGGACTCGATGATCTCAAAGGTCTTTCCCAACTAAGCAAAAAAAAAAATAGCTGCACTCTGAAGGTGTAAGAGCAGGTGCAAATTAAAACCACTCTCATTTAGTGTTTAGAAAAAACTGCTGTAAGGAGGAAGAGGAGGAAAAGGGAGGAGAGGCAAGAGAATGAGAAGGGAGGAAAAAGAAAAAGTACACCACTTAAAAGCTAATTGCAGTTTGGGACGCTGTGAAAATGTATCTTAATTCACATCAGTACCACCAGATGAAATGTCCTCTTGTATGTACACATTCCAGTTTGGTACACAGTTTAATGAGCAAAATGGTAATAAAACTTGAATGTGTTGGTAGTTAAAAATTATGACAAGGCTGGCCATTGCAGGTAGAGTTCAGCAGAGAAACACAAAAAAATATTAAAGGCATTAATCATAATATAAAATGTACGCATGTCACACTTACAGGACTTTTGAATAGGAGACTAGAGGGTAGCCTGTGTCTTACTGTGCATTTCGAAGTTGTATTTTTGTTGACGAATTCCTGCTAGGAATTTAGGCCCTAACAAAAAAGCTTGAAGTACTCCATAAATGCCACTGGAATGCTGCCTGGCAAATACATGATTTAACACTTTAATTTATTTCAATTCAAGTTAGTACAACAAAGTAAGTACAATGAAAAAGTTAGGGAAACTAAATGACACAGATGCAGAATCCTGTTCATAGATTATGTTTGTTAAAATTTTTCTAATAACTGGGTTCTGAATCCTAAAAAAATAGACAGCCCATGTAAAATCTCTTAATTTTAACAACATATTTTCTTTGCTTATCTTCTGAGTGCCTTTCATAAAAAAAAAATAATCTTCCAACTTCTTTTTTATTAAATGCACAGTTTAGACGTGTTTCTGGAGCACATTAGCCAACCTGGCTTGGCTTATTTTTTATGGTGACATTTATTTGTATAAAAACAGTTTGTGACAGCCTATTATATCACTTAGACACAAAGCTATTGGAGGGCTGCACCTTTCCCCTAGGAAGAACTGATGTAACTTCCATCCTTCTCTGCTGGGTGGTCAAACTACAGTCAAATGAGAAGTCTTTATGGTATGAATATTGACTAATTAGAGTTTGTACAAAGCACAATCCACAGTTGAAACTATCAATAATTTGCAGTGTTATAATTTTCTTCTACACTGGACCCTTATAAGGCTCAGCTTGACAGAGTTCTGGGCCATCTCATTTAAACTATATATCACCAAAACAGTTGGACCAGATGATCACTGAGGCCCCTTCCAACCTGGCATTCTATGATTCTGTGAATTCTCTATAAACTTAACCAGATGATGAAGTGATGAAGGTTATGGAAGCCCTGTGTGAGTAAGCCCACATTATCTACACTAAAAGCTAGCAAAAGACTATTGTGAGAATAGCCAAAATATTATAGAAAATCAAAGACTAAGGTTAATTAGTATTTTATCAGAAATAATAACAGGTTGTGCTTTTATGGAATATTTCATTGGAAGTTCTCAAAGCATTTGACAAATGTGAGTTAATTAATTTACTTCTTTAAGATTAGTTGGTAATATGTAAGTCTTACTCCACTTGCTATTAAAATGCAGCCACTTGTAGGCTGAACTGCATCATTAATTCTGTGCTGCCAGTGTTTGTGGAAGTTCTCAGGTGCCTAAGGCAAAAGTTATGACTGACTCAGAGTATTAATGATACCATCATGTAGCAAGTTGTGACACTTCCAAGCTTCTCTAAACAAGTGAATTGGTGGCAACATTGCTGTGATTGTTCCATGCTCCCCAAGTGGAGCATGATAACCATGTAAACCATCCGATGCTGAGCACCCATGTACTGCGTGCTTTACCATTACTCAGAAGACAAGATTCTTTGATTCTTTGTGCTGGAGATCTTAAGTGAGAAAGATGGTGGGTAATAAAAAATTGTCCTGGGACCTAGGTGAAATAATGTGACCCAGGGCTGAATTTATTTTTTTTTTAGGAAAATAAGCCTGTCGTTTATAAAAAACAGTAATATATGTTAGTATTAAGAATACCGAGATCTAGTCAGATTTGATCTTTTAAATATTCATTTCCATTCTCAGCATGGAAACAGCTTGCAGAATTGAGATATATAACATTATTTGTCTGCAGCTGAAACAAAAAATAGGGTTAAAATAAACAACCAAACAAACAAAAAGCCCCAACTAAATTCAAAGTGGTGTTTCAGGCTGCAGAACTCCCCTAGCACAGCACTGTAGCACCAGTGTATTGACATACAGGACTGGAGATGCATCCCACAAAGCCTTCTCCAGACTTCTTTCCACAGTAGCGCTGCAGGAGGAATAGTGCTTCACAACTGCAAAACTGAAGACAGGCATTGCATCTGTGTCACAAGGGCAGGCACTTAATAGTTGCAAGAAGACAAGATAACTCATTCTCCTGCATGTCTGGTGAAAGAGCGGCCGTTGTAGTTGGTCCAAGTGGCAACAAGACTGCAGGACTCCTGCAGATGGGTGAGCCTTCACACTGATGTATCTCTTAAAGCCAAAGTCTGGCTTCTAACTCTCTCTAGTCTTGAAGAGTACCTGTAGTTTCCAGGTCCTTGATAAGCAAGCATGAACAATCTGTTTGTGAGGTAGCCTTGTCTCAGTGCTGTCAAGACATTCTGATTGACAGAATCTGGTGGTTTTATTATGAAGCCCCTGTGGTTAGTTATACTGTATGGGGATGTTGCTGTGGGAAGTATATGCTGGAACTTTGATCAGTATCCCAAGAGTTCTGCAGGTGTCAGGCCTGGAGGAGTCCAACATAGTTCATGGTGGCTCATGGCCACTAAATTCCTAGTTGGAGAAGGCTAATCTAGCTGAGCGTGGGAGAAGGCATTTATGTTGCAGTCACTATCTGACTTTCAAAGAGCTGTTATGTGAGATTATATAATGGGAGCTTTTCCCTTTGTTAGATTTCAGCAGTGGATAAACAGCTGTATTTCAAACATTTTCCAGGTATGGGTATTTTTAGTTATATGCTAAAGAGTAAGTGAATTGCTGCCAGGCTAAGTGGAACTCCAAGATGAAACTCCACCTTGAGTGCTGTGTCCAGTTCTGGAGCCCTCAGCGTAGGAAAAACAGGGACCTGCTGGAGCAGATCCAGAGGAGGGCTACAAAAATGATGAGATGGCTGGAGCATCTCTCCTATGAAGAAAGGCTGAGAGAGTTGGGGTTGTTCAGCTTGGAAAAGAGAACAGAAGGCTCCAAGAAGATCTTGTGGCAGCCTTTCAGTACTTTAAAAGGGGTTTCTTAGGGAGAAACTTTTAGCAAGACCTGTTGTGATAAGACAAGGGATAAAGGTTTTAAAACTAAAAGAAGGTAGATCCAGACTAGATATAAGGAAAAATGTTTTATAGTGAGAGTAATGAAACACTGGCACAGGGTTGCCCAGAGAGGTGGTAGAAGCCCCATTCCTAGAAACATTTGTCACGTTGGATGGGGCTTTGAGCAACCTGATCTAGTTGAAGTCCCTGCTCACTGCAGGGGGGTTGAACTAGATGACCTGTAAAGGTCCCTTCAGCCAGTTGTATGAGTTTGCCATGCTGTTGTAGAAAAACTTTTTCTTCTTTCTCCGCTTGTACTAGTATTTAGGTTGTTCTTATGCAGTTGATGGAGAATTAAAGATCCTGCAAAATGAAAGGATGATGATTCTCTGTTACAGTGTTCTGAGGACTATTTGCCTCTGACTTTGGAAAGGGAGAGAACCTGTGAATTGAATATCAGTGACACACCTACAGTAACCAGGGGTCCAACTCTTTGAAATACACCCAACTCCTGAGCTTTCATCCTTAATTATCATACAAGCATGCTGAGAGATACAAAAATAGACCTAAACACAAATCAAATTAGAAATGTTATTAACAAAGACAATACAGAGCCAAGCACAGCTATTGCTCATTAGCTTTCCCTTGTGGGTAGGAGGAGCCATGCAGTCTGTACTCCACTGTAAATCCAGCATTGCTCCACATAATGTGACTGAAAGGAGGGTTTGGTTCAAGGAGTCTAGATTTCTCCTATGAGAAAGCATCTTAATTCACTTCCAAATGTCCCTCCAAACCTGTAGGGAAGACAAGGAGTGATTTGGTTTGTTCCGTGCTCTATTTGTTTTATACTATCTGTATTTTTTCTCATTTCTTTTCTGTGATTGAAAGGAGGGTGTGATGGGGTGGGTGCTGGTTTCTTCTCCCAAGTGACAGCAATAGGACCAGAGGAAATGGCCGCAAGTTGTGCCAGGGGCAGTTTAGATTGGACATTAGGAAGAATTTCTTCCCTGAAAGGGTGGTCAGGGATTGGCACAGCTGCCCAGGGAGGTGGTGGAGTCGCCATTCCTGGAGGGGTTTAAAAGACAGGTAGATGATTTCCGTAGGGATATGTTTTAGCAGTGGACAGGTACGGTTGGACTAAATGATCTCAATGGTCTTTTCCAACCAGATGATGCTATGATTCTATGATTTGGAGATCTTCTTGTGAGTTATTCTCACCTATAGGAAGGGTATACCTGGTACATTAATTTGGAGAGGTAAGTCAATGCAATGGGGACTAGGCAGGAATGTATTCTCTAAGCTCTGAAAGGGGTGTTTACAATGGAGATTGTTATATTTCTGATTTTTCCAGGCAAAGAGGGGTAACAGGTAGATGGATCTTGGATAGACGATAATGGTGAGCTCAGGGAAAGAAAACAACACAGCTGCTTTTGGTTTTCAAAGGCTGATGGAGAGAGGGTAGCCTGCTGTTTACCACTCGAATAAAAATACTCAATTTAAACTAAACTTTTTTTTCACAGATTGTAGTTGTTGGTGTCTGTCTCCATCCCGAAGGGATTTTCTGTGCTAAAGGAGGCAGAAGGGCCTACACTGAGAAAACACGCACTGGGCTGTGTCACGAATAGCTGGCAAAAATCTCACTCCGACTACTGATTCTCCAGGGCTCTGTAGGAATGCTGGCTGGGCCATCTGGAATACCCACTAACGACGCAGTTGTAGGGAACTGTAGGGACATTCAGTCCCATGGACTCGCCCTAAGCATCCTAGTGCTTTGTCTGCAAGACCAGTACATATCTGAAGTTTCTATTCTCTCTTATGAAACCCCTAGTCTAGTTACTTGGGAACATTTGCTCCTGTGTACTTACTTGTTGAACAGAATTCTATACTAGATTTTTTTGCATTTAAAAGAGCATTTCCAATGTTCAATTAAACTGAAAAATCTATGCTTAACAGATTTGTTAAGTATGATTCTCCATCTAGTCATTATCATTAATGAAGTCATAACTTCTTGAGTGGTTCTTGTGTGTCCTGAATTAGCACCTCGGTTCTGTATCCACCCCCTCACTGTGGAAGTCAAGCTGTGGGTTTCTTCCTGGTTCTTGGCTCCCTCATAAACCTCAATATGCGCTAGCACCTCTCCAGCCCACCAGGTTGTTTTCTCCTGTGGTCTTTCTGGTGTTTTTTTCACATTCTTGTCCCAGAGACAGCACTCACATCCCTCTTGCTCAACTAGAAGCAGGAAGTGCTGTGGATGGCAGTGCTCCCCAAAGGTCTGTACTGCCTTTTGAGGTGGCCACCTTACACATAAAGGATTAAAATGGCTGCGACTGAGTGAATTTTTTTCCCATAGGAGCTTGGATCCTCCTGACTTTTACTTTCCTGTGGTACATTCAGCATGGCCTTTTAGTGAGGATGGGCAGGGTTTATTGCACTCGGTTACCTGTGTGAAACTGGCAGGGTGAAGCATGATGGACCTCACTCCTTTGATTCATACACTGCCGTATTTTTTTCTAGTTAATTGCTTGATTTTTCTGAGACAGATCCCATCTGGCCCTGATGTTTTGTCAGTCTTGTGACATTCTAAAAGAATGTTATAACTATTTTTGGCATGATCTCAACTTCTGACAGTATTTCTGCTTTCATCGCTAGAAAATTTATGGCTGTTCTTGGCGTCTTCTCCACATTCCCCACTCGCTGCTTTGCTCATCAGCTTCACACGCACCTCTGATTTCTTCGTATGTTGTTGTGGGTTTCTGTCCACCTCAGATAGTCTGCCTTAGATTTTAATCCCAAATTGCCTCCTCGCACATGGAAATGGAATATTTGTGATTGTAAGCTTTGCAGTAGGCTGCAGATGCCATATAATATTCTGGCTGAAACACAATGGAATTAGTTCTTTATCTTTCCAACATGGATGGATGTAATAATAAAAAAAAATCCCTAAAATCACTTTCAAATTATCTAAAAGTGTAAAAGAGGGAAAGTTAACTGAAGATTTGATCGCTTTCTGTATATACTTATGCAAAGAGATGTGATCTGTGTGTGGGGAAAGCTTTTCAGCCATGTTGACCAAGGCACAACTAGATGGCTAATGTGCTGTCTACTTGTGCCTTTTTTGGGGTGACGTATTGGATGTCTGTCTGGATTCATCATGAAGGGAAAGTTAAACTTGCCATGATAGGACAGAAATTCAAGGTTCCATCTGGCAGGTCCCAAACCTTCCTTTCCTCCCTTTTACTAATGAACAAAATTCTCAAGGGTACTTCTGAAGTTGTTTGCTGCTGTACCCCAGGCACCACTTGCTTTATAAAATGAATTCATAGTCCTGGAGCTCTTCACTGTCCAGTCCCTAACCTTTAATCTTTTCTGAGATATTGAGATATGTTACGGATATAGTGAAAAGACTATTGTCTATATGCCTTATGTTCAGGAGGAAAACTTTCCATCTTAGCTGTTCCTGTGTACATACAATGGTATCCTGACATTACCAACTCATGTATTGTATGATTCTGGTACAATGGTTGAACTCTTTCCATGCATATTCATCGCTGACCCCAATCTGAAAATCAAGAAAATATTTTAGGCATGCAGCCTGCAATATAGGCAGCAAACAGGCCCAACAAATGTGAGCTGTTATGATTCTGCAAAACTCTGTCACTACCATCAGAGAAAGAAGTGATTTGATAACTCTGTCAGCCTAGCAACATGACAATACTTCAGGAGAGTTTTTTCCCATGCCAATAAATGTGTTATCATTTGGAATTTGCTAGTCTGTCTATAGGTTTGAGAAAGACTTCTGCCAGAAGTACTGTCAGAGTGAACTCCCTTGCTTTCTGAAAAGAAAAGGTAAGCAATCTGAACACTGAAATAAAATAATTATTAAAATTTGGATGGACTTCCTGCAGTAGAGCAGGAATTCATCCAGTCCAGCACACAGCTGGTTGCTGAGACTTCTAATGGCCTGCTAAAAGCTTGGCTTTCTAGGGATGTTTTTTGTGAACTTCTCTCTTGGTCTACATGAGCATTCTAGTCTGTGGCAAGATCTGCCACATGTTCTAGCCTTCTTAATGGCCAGGAAAGAGTAGTTTGCATCTGCTATCAATGCTGGTTCCCTAACGACATGCCGTCTACTGTAGTGGGTTTTGTATTTTAGAACTCTCTCAGAAGTGCTGGCCCGGGGGAGAAAATGACCCGTAACAACTGTATGAACCTGTTGATACTGAAATTGCATCAATGGTATCTTGGTAGGAAAGGGGAGTGGCAATAGGAGATATGGATCCCAATACTGGGATCCATATGGGAAATTGTGGGGGAAGGGAATCTCTCCCTCTCTTCACGTAGTCTCTTAGCAACAGCAGGCCCAATGGGTATGACGCTGCTTGCTGGCTGCATGCGGTCCCCTTTGTTAGATGAAGAAATGCAGAAAAGATTTAGCACAGAGGAGATGGGGAAATGAGAGGAGGAAGAGTTAGTAAGAGCATGAACCATATCACACTGGGAAAGAAATGGCAGAAAGTGGCTTACTTAATACAAAGTCACCAACAAGTAGGTTATTCTTTCAGTAGCAATGGGATGCCAATGAGAAAAAAGTGTCTCAGGCTTTCAGGAGGAAATGCACATGTGCATCATTTGTATTCCTTACTGTTAATGATCCTTACCAGGGCTTTGAACGTAGGTAGATATCATTAATTAATACCCGACTGAGGTAGTTCATCTGTTGTTTTTAACTGACCTCAGAAACAATGCCTGGCTCACCTGTGCCTTGGCTGGAGAACAGCTGTGTAAACCCTGACTAAGAGCTCCTCTTCATGCTCTCCTGTTGCTGCATCCCAGTGCAGTGGAAGTTTGTTCCAGCAAGATTAAGGCAGATGCTGAGCTTCAGTGCATCAGCCACTCAGATGACTAAACCTCAGCATTACAGCCTCTTGCTCAATTGGTTTCTAAGTATCTCTCCCTATATATTTCTTGGGCCTGGAGAGTTCAGTACACAACAAGGTACCTAGAAGCTGTGTGTTGCACAGAATTATGTGATCCTATGTGCTAACTATGTCCGCTGTAGCAGTGACCTTGGTAATTTGAATATGTATTTAGAACAAAGGATCACGCACTTTAAGTCATTTCCCACCTTATGACTTTTCTGAAATATGGTTTATGTTTGCTATCTAGCTGGTAGGCTAAGTTTTTTCCTTCATGTAAATAGCTTTTTTTGTATGTAAAGTACCTAAGTCTCAGTTGTAATGGGAAAGGAGAGGAGAGGTGAAGAAAGGAGGATGGGGCATGAGTTAAAATGTTCTGGTTAACCTTCTTCCTCCTACAGAAAAATTATCAATGCATTCTTTTCTCTGGAACTGCGCAATTTGCTTTTTTATACCTGGAGATGCTTTGTGTTAAAGCCATTATGAACCATTATAGGTGGTGATGGCATGAAAGCAGCATAACTCTAGCTTCCAAGGATCCTCTTTTTTGTATCTGCCAAACTGATGCAGAATTGAAGTGCCTTAAGAATGGAAATATTATTCTTTATCTTCATATCTTTCCTTTTCTTCCAATGCCACATTGGCACTGTCTCAGTTTAAATTAAAACTAAGATTTGTATCTGAAATTAAGAGATTTTAAGCAGGAAAAAATGTATAGAGAAGGATAACTGTTCTTAACTACAAATATAGATATATATATAACCAAAACCAGAACAGGACACACAACAACACCGTAACCAAAAAAAACCCTAACAAATTAAGTTCTATCCCTGCTCCTTTCGGTGCAGTTATATTTACGGACAGCAGGACACGATGTCGCCCTCTCTTCATCTTTTGTCTGGAAGCCTTGCGGGGGAAAGGCGTAGAGATGAGGGGCCGGTAGGGTAGCAGCTCCTCTGCAGGTGCCGTTGCCCCCCAGGGAGTCTGCAGCAAATCCAGGTAGTGGCGACCGCTCTCTCTCCGCAGGACAGCACAGGGCGTGTGGGGTTGGGGCTGAGTCAAGTGAGCTCCCTCTGAGATGCCTCCACCAGCCCAGCAAAAACAGTGGCTCCCGCTCACAGCAGCTGTCGAGCAGAAGAAAGAGGTGCCAGCCCAAAGCAACTTCTCCCCCCTCTCCCCTCTGCCCAGCCACCAAACTGGAACTCAGAGCTATCAACCACCCCCCTGTGTTGGTAAGGGAGAGAAAAATTCCCTGAAAGATTTTGAAACTATAACAGGCATATAAAATGGAGAAAAGAAAAAATTATTTTTTATTTTAACCCTTGTCTTTGCAGCTGGTAATGCCATTGGGAATGATGACATGCAAAGTATTCCATAAGTCAAAACTAGATCTTGAGGTCAGACCTGTAGTTCTAGACGGGCTGTCTCAGCACTGCCTGATGTAGCTGGACCTTAGCCTCTCCGCAAACACAGTTCCTGAATTCTCTTCCAAAACTAATCTAAATATAACTATGAGCACTTTGACGTACTCCACACCACAAATTTCGTTTTCAACGTGTTGACATTTACTTAAACCTGCAGAAGGTGTATCTGCCTCCACTCACCTTCCAAAATATGCCTGAAATGGGTACTTTTAAGACAATTGGTACTGTATTATTAAGTGAAGATTCTTCATTGCTTGCAGCAAAGGTGACAGCAGATGATCTGATGGACTGTCTCACATATTTGATTTCTCTTGGGGGAGAGTGTTCTATAGGTATGACATATCCGTAACTACCGCTGATTCTAGATGCAACTGAGGGTACACTAAATTGTGAAGGTGCCTGATTATTGACATCTATAACTTAGACTGTTCCTAGCAAATGAATTGTTGACCTTATGATGTGTTTCTACATATATTGGACTGCATAATAGCTACAGGTGATAAGCCTTCTATAGGTCTCATTTTGGTGTAAGCCACTGTAATATCTGTTCCAGTATTGGATTTAATTGTCCTATGTTCAGATGCTGCCATGTCTGTGCTGTGAATCAGACACAAAGCTGGTGCCACCAGCCCATCAGCCAGTTTGACCATCATACTGAAAGGTGCTAGGTGTGATCCTGAAGGCCCTACACCAGGCTCCCTTTTCCTTCAGAAAGCAATAGCTCTGTAAGAAGCCTAAAAGAAAATAAGGTAGAGAAAAATCAGCAGGTCTCTTAAATCTTATATAAAGTGTAATCTTATATAAATTGATGCTGCTTCAAACTACATTAGTGAAAAACTTCACTCCCTAGTCCTGACATTTGCCTTTTGAGCCTGAAAAATGGAGGGCTTCATCTGAAAAATATTGAGCAGAAGAAGTATGAAAGATCACCGTGACTTTTGGAGCATGACTGTGCCATAATGTTCACTTTGTAATCACATAGTCTGCATGACAGCAGATAGTCTGACCCACAGACTCATCTCCTGCCTGAGAAACATGTTCTGTCTCTCACATCACCCAAGCAAGGGAAATTCTACAAATAGTGCTAAGCTGACAGTTCTACCGTCAGTGCCAGAGACAGGACAGAATCCAGCTCATTCCTCTGTGCTTACTGTTTCAATAGCAAAGAGAAGATTTACAAAAACACATAGAACAGATAAACTGAGTAAGAATCCTTTCTATAAACTCAGATTTCTGACTTGCTTTTTAAGGTGTTCCAAGGAGTTCAGAGGAAATGCTGTCAAAACATCCCGTGTTTATTGTATTGCTCAGGTGGTGTTGATAAGGTAAGGGCAGTGTTTTCCACAGCATTGTTGTGACCAAGCAGGAATTACAGCATCATAACTGAGTCAACAAGGTTGATCTAAGGGATTATGAAAACTGCCTTGCACCTGATATTTGTACCAAGATGGAAAATAGCCATCTAGGACAGTATAATTAATCTAATGTCACAAAGTGAACTTCATGATGTAACAGTTTAAGGGTGTATTTCTTTAACAGCATAACAAATGCTCTTCACCCTGGTCTTACATCCAGCATGGAAATACCTTGGGAGCCAACAGATCTCATCTTATATGACTCAGGAATGTGAGCAGTTTTTTACACAACACTTATCTTTTTGTATACATCAGTGCACAACCTACACTGTCACTTCCACATTCCTGACTTTATTTGCTACTATAGTCTTGCTCTTCTCTAAAAAGAGACTTTAAAAGTTTTGTCTTTTCTGAATGATCACAAGTACTGGAATTTTCTTTTCTTTCAAATTCAACACCACCACTTGACCCTTTAAAGTACAGACATCTAAGGGTATTTAATCTAAATGCCATTTCTAAGCGAACACCCACAGAACTATTAGGCATTTGCCCAACACAGTACATCCAACTTACATTAAAAGGATCAAGCTGAGACCCATCTACTTTTTAAACATTTTTTGGCTCAGTCCCCAAACCAAAAGCAATAATGAATTTTCAAAAAAATAGCGGATTTTGATTGTCTGTTAAGAGATTTTACAAGACAATGTTAATTTATATCTAGCAGTGCTTGACATGACCTGAAACTATTCTTAATGGGACTACCTCACTAGGAGAATGCGTTTTTACAAGTACTTTAAAGTACAGTTAGTAGTGATGCAGAGAGGATTATGTTGGTGCCTGCAGAATCTTGTTTGTCCCCCTGGTGGAAGGGAGAGCTCTGCTCTGCTTCATCTGGATAGACTTTGGAAATGGTGTAGCTTTCTGCGGTGTGAGGGACACCTTACACACAAGCAGGATAAAACTTAAAAAATGGTCAGTGTTTTTGAAGCAAGGAAGAACTTGGATCACCACAGTGATCCATCTCGGGGTCAGTACTATTGAATATCTTCATAAATGACCTAGATGCAGGACTCAGGGGTTTACTGACTAAGTTTGCCAGTGACATGAAACTGGGGGGAGCGGTTATCACTCTGGAGGGCAGGGAGACTCTGCAGAGGAATCTGGACAGATTGGAGAGCTGGGCAATCACCAACCACATGAAGTTTAACAAGGGCAAGTGCCGGGTTTTGCACCTGGGACGCAGCAGCCCTGGATGTACATGCAGACTGGGGTGTGAGAGGCTGGAGAGCAGCCCTGCGGAAAGCAATCTGGGGGTTCTGGTCAATGACAAGTTGAACATGAGCCAGCAATGGCCTGGCAGCCAAAAGGGCAACCATGTCCTGGGGTGCATCAAGCACTGCACTGCCAGCCGCTCGAGGGAGGGGATTGTCCCGCTCTGCTCTGCACTTGTGTGGCCCCACCTCAAGTAATAGGTGCAGTTTTGGGCACCACAGTATAAAAAGGACATCAAGCTACTGGGCAGTGTCCAGAGGAGGCCACAAAGTTGGTGAAGGGTTCAGAGGGGAAATCATATGAGGAGAGGTTGAAGTCATTTGGTCTGTTCAGTCTGGAGAAGAGGAGACTGAGGGAGGACCTCATAACCATCCACTGTTTCCTCACAAGGGAAGGAGGAGAAGCAGGGGATGATCTCGCTAGTGACCAATGATAGTGTCATAAAATGCGTTCCAATAATTGACAGGAACCAGCTCAAAGCCAATCAAATTTATTTAGCAAGCAGGCAATAAACAAAACAGCGCTGGGCGGCCGGGGAGTCTTCGCTCCGCCAACGACCGCGCCCTCTTCTTTTTCTTCTGCCTTTTTATAGTGTTGCCTTCAGTCTGGTAGTCCACTGTCTCAATGCCACATTGCCTTGTGGGGTAAATTTCCATTGTTCAGCGGTTCCGGGTGCTCATCCGGCTAAGTATTTCCTCACTTTACACATTCTTTAGGCCTCAGGCTCTTCCTTACTTATGCTAAGCAAGTTAGTTGGGCCTGGGCTCCTTCTTGCTTATGCTAAACGGTTTATGCTAACCGGTTTAATGAACAAACCTTTATCTTTCACAATAGGACACATGGGAAAGGCAGGCAGATGTGTCAGAGGAGGCTTCTGTTAGATATTAGGAAGAGATTCTCAGGGAAGCAGTCACGGCACCAAGCTTGACAGTATTGAAGAAGCATTTGAACAATGCCCTCAGACACACGGTGTGAATGTTGGGAGTGTCCTATGCAGGGATAGGAGTTGGACTCAATGATCCTTCTGGGTCCCTTCCAACTCAGGTCATTCTATGATTCAATGAAATTCATCACTCAGTTGGAATCACACTGTTGGCTTTTTGTGCCCTGTCACATCATTTGTCTCCTTGTCATGCTCCTTGAGACAATTTATTCTTACTTGTCCTTTGAAATAAGTATTCCCATTTCATGGTGCTGTTGGACAGGTTTCCATTTGGGTGAATCATAGAATCAGAGAATCATCTGGTTGGAAAAGACCTTTGAGATCAAGTCCAACCGTACCTGTCCACTACTAAACCATATCCCTGATAAACTGATCTACCCATCCTTTAAACACCTCCAAGGATGGCAATGCAACCACCTCCCCAAGCAGCTGTGCCAGTGCCCAACCACCCTTTCAGTGAAGAAATTTTTCCTAATGTCTAGTCTGAACCTCCCTTAGCGCAACTTGTGGGTGCTACAAGGCTTTTTACTGAGATTTAAATGTGCTCTATTAACTAATTAAATCTGAAAGTAGTCAGATTAAACCTGTGAGTAGCACATAGAGATCATTTTACTCTTGGGCGTCTGATTATAACATTGCTAGGTAATGCTTAATAGATAGTAAAGAAATGGTGAGCGCTCTTGAAGCCACATGGGAACTGCATTGCAACACTGCATTTATTAAAGGAACACCAGTCATGACAGTTAGATTAGCCAGCAGCCAGTGAGGCTATTTCTTGATCAGGTGATGTGTGCAACCACAATGGTAAACACGCATGTCTGTGGTTTGATGCCCTCGTGGAGGGCTCAGAGGAAGACAAGCTATCTGTGTCCCAATAAGCCTGTATAAGCCAAGGACAGCAGCAGTTCCAGGCTGCCTTCCCAAACCGTTCACAGCGAGGTTGATAGGAATTGTTCTTCTAATGACTCCTTGTTGCAATATCAGTTCTACATAGTCTGGTGGGTTTAATCTGAAAAACTAGAAGAAAGTTAGAAAATTTAGAAGCAATAGCTGGTCAAGGAGCTAGTAAATAGAAATCTTCTGACTGCTTTTGCTTTTAATGAGAATTGTTGTTTTCATCACAAAACCAGAAGTATGTATTAGGAATTTTAATATAATGAGTATTAAACTGATGTTTTTCTCAGCACTAAATTAAAATGTTCTACGGCTTTTTGTAACTACTAGTTTGTCATACTTCATGGAGGAACATCAGAAAGGCCATAATTGCTCAGAGTAAAGGTTCATCTGGCTCAGCATCCTGTCCCTGGGCAGTGGACAAGAAAGGAGGTCTAGGGGTGAGTATAAGAACAAGGAAAATCAATAGTGATTCTTCCTCAGAATATATCTCCAACCTTCAATTACCAGTTTCTCGGGAACTTCCAGCCTTACTATTTCAGTGCATTTTCTGACTAACAGAGTCCTAGTTGGTATTCAAGAAGAAGAAAGGCTATTTGGCATGGTTGGCTTTGTAGATCCTGAGATGTGCCTGTTGTTAGTGATGCCCATGGAGTACACAAAGGTGAAAAGCAATTCGTGTCCCCAGCTGGTCTGTCTAATTCAAGGACAGCTCTGGTTCGCATCCATTCTCCATCTTGTCCTTTACCACAGTTCGCAAGTATCTCTTCCTGGTCAAATAAAAACTGCCCCTTTGTTCAGGTACAGGTTACATTGCCAAGTTTCTCCCCTTCTTCCCCTGCTACCGCTTGGCTCTCCTGTTTCTTATTCTCTTAGCAGGAAGAGATGAACTATTCTGCTCTGCAGCACACACCTCCAGGCCAGCCCCAATGTGTGACACGGGAGCACAAGGCCAGCTGCCCTCACAGTATTCCCAGCAGAAACAGGAGCAGGTCCCCCAGGGCCCTCCGCATGGGACTGCTGATCTCCCCAAGGCTGGCAAACTGAAGCTGGGAATCTCAACTGCCTGTAAAATTACTCCAGGTAAAAGTTTCTGTGTTTGTAAGATGTCCCAGCACAGAGTTTTCCTGTAAAACTCTTGACTGCGCAAGGCCTGTGCAGGAGGTCTGAGCCAGCTTGATCCAGGTCATTACATCCAGCAAGATTAGAGACAATCAAAACCTTGTAGTGCAGGTGAGAAAAGCAAACACCCAATCAAATATGAGGTAACTCATCTGGAAGGCATATCCTGTTCTGTGTGTTCCTGTTTCCATAGAAACACTGAAGCAACTTAACAAAAATTTGCATGTACAGTCAGCAGACTGGTGAAGCTCTGAGTGCAGACCCCGAAATGAACTAAGGCTCACAGGTGCAATGTTGTTTGGTGTTTTAAAGTGAAGTTGGTACAGCATAGAGGTAGGACAAAGGAACATGTAACTGTAATGGGAGAATGCATCCAGCAGAAAAATTCTCAGCTGTGGTGTTAAGTCGTTAGAATGGGTATCATTTATTACAGAGTTTTTCCTGTTAGTGCCTTGTCATGGGCATAATTTAAGGGGTGTAATACGTATTAGTGGGGTCCCTAGAACAATCTGCTATGTTGCTCTTATTTAATCCAAAATACTACCATGTTCTTTGTTGTGTCAGCAGGACACAGGCATATAGGCAGTTTGAAAATGAAGTTGCCACTCCAAGGAGGAAATTAGAGATGTATGAGTGCAAAAGCAATGTATAGGCAGTCCCTGTGTTGAATCTTGCCTTCTGCACACAGCTGACTGCACCCCCATGATGGATATGGATGCTATCAATAGACATCTGCTAAGAACTGGACTGAGATCCTCTAGCCTTTTCGTATTATTTGCTGAACAGGTGGTGAGCCATTATGGTTGTTATTTCATATTCCAGACTCATGGAGAAGGGCTGTGAGCTGGCGATTTCTTTTTCTCAGCTTGGGACTAACAGATCTTTAGAAGTCAAAACATTATTATTCTATTATCTCTTGGGAACCACTAAGATCGGGGTGTCTCGTACTAAGTACATGGGCAGGATAAAGGATAGTAAGAATTCCTTGTCCCAGACAGTTTAAGTAAGTATGGGCCTAATTTTGGCATAAACCTGTGAGCTATATCTAAACAATCCTGACTTCCTTTTTACCAATCCCAATGCCCTCTTTTGATGAAAGGGGCATCACTTGGGTGTGATCATGTGGATGGAAATTACTGTCCATGCTCCCAGTTTCTTCTAGCAATAAGTGTTCATCATACATTCCTAATTTCTGTAGTGACCTGCTGAAATTGACTAACTTGTACTCGTTTTATGTCATGTTGGAACAGTGTGTGTGTGCGTGCACCTCATCACTGTGTTTGTTTCATTTCAATGGGGATCTCTAGTTCAGTCACAGTAACTGTTTAAGCTGCTCTAGTGTGATATCAAGCATTCATCTGACGATACCATTCATGTCAGATGAGTACAAAAGGCAATAAAAATGTCTTGACAAACACTTTATAGTGCCAAAGCTGAGCTGGGAAGCTAAAACCACAAGTATTGCCTCTACTTAGACAGCAGGGTCAGGGACAGAAGCTGCAACAAACCATTCTTATGTAACAAAGCAGTTGTGTTTTCTCAGTCTCACAAGTTTTTGAAAGCACGGTCTTTTCAGGCTTTCCACTGATAACACTTTCACAGTATCATAGTATTACAAGGTTGGAAAAGACCTTTGAGATCATCGAGTCCAACTCATGGCCGAACACCAACACCTACTCACCATCTAAGCCTCACTTTGAGGCTTTTCAGGGAAAGTATATAATAAACAAGCATTCACTATTGCAAGCATGGTTTTGATCACCAATTCTTCCTGCAGAAATATCTTACATTTTATATTTATGCTGATACACTCTTACACCTGAAATAGGACAAGTAGCTGTCACTAAGGGAAGTAGCAAGTTGCTGAGGGAAGATCCCTCGTAGTGCCAGAAACAAACGAAAAAAACCCATTTTATCTATGGGGGAAGCAAGAAGCCTGGGTTAACTTTCATGGTTAGAAAGAGAACTAAGTAATGATTGTCATAGATTTTCTCCAAACCATTTTTATCCTAATCTTTCTGAACTATTCAATTACAAGCACTGCAGTAACCGACTCCCCAGACAAAACTGTGCCATACACACAGGTTAAAAATAAATCTGTACAGGAAAAATTTAATTCTTCCCATCATCACATTGAAGGGACTGAGGAGAACATGTCTCTTATGGTTTATAGAGACACTTAAGAAGAGAAGGCTATCATTTGTCTTGCTAAAGCAATAACAAGTGACATTTGTGGCCAAATTATGCATTACTCTGCAAAGCAAGAAAGGCAACTGGAACTGTTCAAACTAGCCATGTGGAAAAATAAAAACAAACCTTAAATACGCATTCCAGGTACAAATGGTGTTAAGTGGAGTTTTTTGAGATCAAGAAATGAAATTGTACATGTTGAAATCTGGCAGCTCAAGTCCACCTCTGTGATAATAGCAGGGGCCCAAGGACCCAGCCCACTCTCAGAATGCACTGGGTCTTCAAACGCAGGAATGCCAGGAGCCCGTACAGAGTGCCTAAGCACTGCATGCATCGGCCCCCATTTGCGTGTACAAGTGTGTATATTTGAAAGCAAGTTCTGATCACTCAGAGGGAGGAGAAAGTGGTCAGAGTGTCAAGTAGTGCTCAGCTGTTTCGAAAACTCAAAATCCTTTGGGGCAAATTCAGCCCCAAAGCACCTGCAGCTCCCTTCCACATTCTCTAGAAACCACAGGAGTCTGCTGGATGGTTAGCATTTTCTTCTCTCATAAAAGCCATTATTCACAAGTGTCTGAGAGAAATAAGACCCGTAGTATTTGGTTTTGTCCCAGGCAGACAAAAGGACAAAAATACTGAATCCAAATGAAATTGCTGGCAGGATTTCCTAAGATAAGGTACATCCTGTTACCTGTGCAAAATACCTATATATATAGTTATGTTCTTGTGGGATAATGATTCTGAGCTCTTTAATGACCATAGGTGGTAAGGACCCCCTTTGAATATATCGTGAATAGTAATAACTGTAGTAGCTATCAGCAAAGTACCCCAAACACCTGGCTGAATTCTGCTATAGAAATTACTCGGGTAAAAGGGATGATTCAGGAGGTGAAATATTACTTCACACAGCATGTGGGTGATGTTCTAAGGTCTTCATCCAAAGATTGACCTTGTTTAGTTTGAGATCTGACAAGATCACAGCCCTCGCTAGTAGACTGTAATGCAAAGCACTGCACTCATTCGTGTATGTCAAATAAAATACACTGGTAATATTCAAAATTCTTATTGAGCCATCAAATTTTTAAGTGAGTAAAATGTAAATAGGCAAAGGGAGAATTAATCCAAGTTACATATTGAAAAAGCTGCTGAAAATAACCTAGGAAAAATAATGTTAGTAAATAGCAATGTTAGAACTATGTGCAAGTTTATTAAAGTAATCAGACTTACATATATATCACACCCATTCTCAAACCTGCTATAAATCTTGGTTAACTTCAATATCCAGCAGTCTTGTGATCTGGAAGTGTAGCATCTGTTTCTCTGTTTGATAGGGCTACATCAGATTCCAAGGAAGAGATCATACATCTAGAAACCACAGAGGAAAGTCTGTGATCCTAGAGTCTTGGTGACCTTTGTGCATCTGGAAAAGATTAGGCCTACTTTGTTACTCTGGATCCCCAGGTGGGGAAAAGAGATAGGTAAAACCCTAGCAGAGCAGCTTCGCAGCAACACTCATACTGCCATCAGGCAGTTGAATTGTGGCTCTTGCGCACCCCACCTGTATTCCATGAGCACCAAAGTGACTGTGCATTCACAGACATTGCTGGGAAATTCCCGTTCCCTGAGAAGAGAAGGAAGCAGGCAGCTCTGAGCTCCTTTTTGCACAGTGCTGCAGACTATATGCCCATTACAGTGCATCTTGCAGCATAACCTACTGGTAGGCTACGGCTGCTCCCTGTCTGTGAATGTGTCCCTGAAATAAGTGGTGCATCTCTGGTAGCTTTTGGCTGGATGAGAAGTCTGGCAGGTAGGGTTGGCTGCTCCTGCCAACAAGCTTACTGTGGAACTGCCACATTTCCTTCAGATACTAGAATCTGGCCATCATCATAGTAGGGAATATCCATGCATAAGTAGCCCCTTAATCTTACCAAAAAAAATAGGTTTTCATCAGGTACAAGGGCATGATTTCATGATTAGGGCTGTGCAAATAAGGCATGTAAGGAGATGGACCTAGAATAACATCGTTAAAACTTGTACAAGCAGCTGACTTTTTCAGCTGGGAAGGTGCTTGGAGTCAGCTGAGTGAAATTCCTGGGTAAGGTATTTGAGAGAAGGATGGGAATATGTGAATGGTGCTTCAGGGTGCAGCCAGCTAGGGAAGGAGGTGTTCTTTCCTCAAACCCCTGTGTGGTCCTATGGCTTTGCTTATACCAGCTCTGGCATTTATCTGGCCACAGAGAAATTAAATTCAGGTAGCAAAGCTAGCAGGGATCTGAGCTCCACAAGACAGGAGGAACAGAGTTTTTCACTGGCTCAGCTTTGGGATCTAGTTTGCAGTGACAACAGGCAAGTGGTAGAGAAGAGCTGGGGAAGGGCTAGGAAAGGAATGGGACACTCCGAATCAGAGCTGCAGCTGTTGTAAGATAGGTTATGATTTGAGGTCCTGACTGTGCTAAGTCTCCTTGGGACTTCTTATTTTTAATCTATTTTGCTTTTGCATTTTTTTTCTTAATTTCTTTCTCTAATAAGAGATACTTTGTTTGACTCAAATTTGCAGACTCCTTGCTGTAATAGAAGTGACTCTCAGGTCCTGTGAATAACTACTGCCTACCTGCAAAGGTCTTTTATGTGTCCTAGAAACCCTCTGGCTAAAGACAGCTGTGCTGAAAATATGCTCTGGAAATGCATTTTCAGGAGATTAAAGTCTCTGATGAAAACCTACAGTTCTTAAATGGATGTCCTTTTGTTATGCTGAGATTACCTACAGAAAATCTAGCAGCAAGTGTTCAACTACCACTGTGTTTGTAGGGTAGGAACAATTTAAGTACAATAATAACAAAGTGATTCTCAAAGAATGAATCATCTCTGCAGCAAGCTATGCAGTGTAGATCATTGTTGCAGTGACATCTCCCAACAACTATTTATTGCAGAAGTTAGTAGGCATGAGCTATGGAACTGAGTGACCCAGCAGCTGGAACACGCTGGGAATAGTTTTCTTGTATTTCCTATCCTGACCTTTTAATGGAGATGAAGAAGAAACAGTGCTGTAGAAACTATTTGTGTGTGATTATCTCAAGAAAAATGGCCTTTTCAGAATAAGCCAGGTAATTCTTGGAAAGGGGAGCGCTCCATCAAATAACTCTCCTGTGTGACTGGGAATGGGACTTGAGTTCTCTTGCTGATAGATCACCAGCTTGAAGCAGCAGTCTCTGCAGCTCTTTGTCTTCTGAAACCTATGAACTGGCTTTAGCAAAGTGAGTCTGAGCCTCTTGAATCAGCATAATGAGAAGCTGGGGAAAGAAAAAGGAGCCCTCACAGGATATAAGTATGGAAATGTTCACCTACCTCATAGGTGCTCTGTTTGCAAGTGAAATGAGGCATTCATTTACTTTATTGTGTAATTGGATATGTAAGAAAAATAGAAAATACTGCAGTTGAATGCAATTGTAACATATGTTTCTAGAAAGAGCTATTGACTTCTGGGAAAAAGCTGGGCAAATCAGGAAAAATTTCAGTATGTAGTTTGGTGCAGTTATATAGTTAGTTTCTTATTAAGGTAAATCTTGCCTTCTACATAAGTCTACCATTTTCCTCCTGTCTACTGCGGAAAATAGTACTGGTATGAATGATGTCATTAACTAGATGACTGCTCAGTTTAAAATGACTATTTGGACTGGCAATTCTTGCTTTCTTTTCCTCTTTTCCACAATTGGAATAAGTAGTCCTCTTGAAGAAAACCATGGAGGGAATCAAGAATTTATTTTCTTTTTGTGACTATTCTTTTAGTATGATTCTTGATCTCCAGGTGGCTTGCCAGCTCTCTGAACTTTGGAGGGAGCAGAATTGATGGGATATGATGATGCAAGTGTAATTCTGTTCCGTTTTGGTTGCTCGTGGAGTTTAGGTGTTTGTCCTGGGTCTGGATTCACTAGATGAATGATTTTAAAATGTATTGGGTCTGTGCAAACATATACCAAGAATTTAATTTTCTAGAATACTGATAAGTGAATGGAGAATGAATGAAACCAAACTAATTCACACCTTCATTCAAGCAAATACCCAGCTAATATATTTGAGCAAACGGTTTAACACTAAACTAAGCATGTATCTAGGGACTAATAATCATAGATTCTCCTCTTAGTCTGCCAAGTGCTTATAGCACTATATATACTCTGAGTAACGAACAGGGACGTGTGTTACGTGTACTGAAATAAAACAGAGTCGCAATCATACTGCTTCCATCAGCTGCTGCAGTGGCAACTTATTTACATAAAGGGAGGAAATGTTTTGAAGCCATTTCCTTTCCTTCTGGCACCAAGAGGACCAACTCATTCTGAAACAGCTCAAATGAACTGAAACAGGCCTGAAACTCTGGAACGGGATTCACATCTGTCCCTGCTGGCAAAGATAGGGGCTGGGTTAGGGGAGACCAGCTCTGGCCATGGGAAATGGAGATTCTTAAGACATGTTACAAGCCTGCCTATCCAGCCCCACTTCTGAAAATCACAGAATTGTTTAGGTTGGAAAAGACCTTTAAGATCATCAGGTCCAACCCTTAACTTAACACTGCAAGTTCACCACTAAACAATGTCCCTGACCACCACATGTACAACCCTCTGAAATACCTCAAGGGATGCTGAATCCACCACCTCCCCAGGCAGCCTGTTCTAATGATTGACAATCCTTTCTGTGAAGAAATTTTTCATAATATCCAATCTAAACCTCCCATGATGCAATTGGAGGCCATTTCCTCTTGTCCTATTGCTTGTTACTTGGCATAAGAGACCAACACCTGCCTCACCACACCTTCCTTTCAGGCAGTTATAGACAGTGATGAGGTCTCCCCTCAGCCTCCTCTTCTCTAAGCTAAACACACCCAGGTCCCTCAGTCTCTCCTCGTAGGGCTCATTCTCCAGGCCCCTCACCTGCCTCGTTGCCTTCTCTGCACGCGCTCCAGCCCCTCAATGTCCTTCTTGGAGTGAGGGGCCCAAAACTGAACCCGGCACTCAAGGTGCAGCCTCACCAGCGCTGAGCACAAGGGCACAATCCCCTCCCTGCTCCTGCTGGCCACGCTATGACTGACACAGGCCAAGATGCCACTGGCCCTCTTGGCCACCTGGGCCCCTGCTGGCTTGTGGGGTTCAGCTATCTGTTGACCGACACCCCCAGGTCCTTCTCTGCCAGGCAGCTCTCCAGCCACTCTTCCCCTAGGCTGTAGCATCACACGGGGTTGTGTCTGAAGTGCAGGACCCAGCACTTGGCCTTGGTGAAACTCACACAGCGAGATGGGCTTTGGCCCATCAATTCAGCCTGTCCAGATGCACATGTAGAGCTTTTCTTCCCCCAGGCAGATCAATAAGAATGCTAGCATTGGTGGCAGTGCTGGCAGTAGGGAGTACGGGTACTTCCCTCACCAGCTTCTGTTTCCAACCCGCAATGCACTGGTGCTGCAGAAGTGTGTGAGAGCTGCTGCACCCTGCCAGGGGAGCATGATCTCCCTGCAGAGGGACAGGGCACACAGCTCAGCTCTGCAGTGCACAGCCCCTTGTCTCCCTGCTGCATGATCCCTTAGGAGGCTTTGGAATGGGGACAGTGCCACTGCCTACCCTCACAGAGAAGCTGTGAAGGTAAGGGAATTAAATGTGATGAGAGCAGACACTAAGGTAATCAATGACAGACAATTGCCTGAGACAGACATCAAAATATAGATTCCCTTTCTCTCATCTCTCATAATTACTCAAAGAATTCGAAGGACCTTTATTATTCTCTATATTGCACCAGAACATAACCTACGGTGTTTATCATTAAAAGTGAAAGAGAAGCCACCGCAGTAACTGGCTGCTGAAGGAAAGATAGATTTTTTATGATTATTATTGTGTTAGAGCTTCCATTATTTTGCAAGAAATACAAAGGCTTTCTTGCATTTATTCCTGCTTATGCCCTCTATGTTGAATTCAATGCTCCTTCACGCAGATATTACATTACTAGATGTTTCTCAGATAAACAGAAGGCCAGAAAGCTCTCAAGCTGATCTACTGCCCTAAAGCTATTCATCCTCATGAACTATGATGCTGATATACATAACTAATGCAAGACGGAGTCTCCCAGTGTCTAGCAGGGATGTCTTTCTCCCCAGTCTTCTGGAAGACAGCTAAAACTCTGACTCAAATATTGAGAAAATCAGGAAGTGAATGATTACTCCCTAAAAAGGTGAATTATGGATTTGCAGTCAAGCAGTTGCTTCACACATGCACAGTGCCAACTGTAGGACCATAACTAAGCCTGTGTCTGCTTGGGGGTTACCTGAAAAAAAGCCTTCAGCATAATAACCACCCTTATTTTTGAACATTTATTTTGTGATAGCACTGCCAAGTTCAGCAGGTCAAAGCCCTGTTGCCTGAGGCACTGCAAAAACACTGCAGACAGCTGGTAGTCTGAGAGGTGAGACTTTTAAGGTGGCTAAAACAGAGATACAGATGAGAGAGACACATCAATATAGCAGCAGCAGTGATTAATGTCATGGCTGAATTCAAAGTGATGCTCTCTGCTCCTTCACCCCTAAAGAAATACTGGCGCTGAGTGACCTCTTCTTCCTCAGGCTCATTTTCCTGTGATCAGTTGCTTTCTATGCATCTCATTTAGGGGAGTTTATGCCTACAGCATAATCCAACCCCTTTATTCAGATACCTTCTTACTTCTTTTTCTGAGCCATTAGTTGACCCAGAAGTCGGCATTTGACATGGGAATCTTAAATCTGCTCCATGGAAAATTTTTCCAAGTTGGAGGCCACTGAGGGAAATAGTCAGGACACATCATTGTAAGCAGTGCTCATTTCCTCAGCACGAAAGACATTGTGCGCACGGTGCCTTTTTTCCTGATTCTTCTCCTCTGTGTGTTACTGATCGTCTGTGGCAATACATGTGGGCATGAAACAATTATTCTGTTACACTTAAGAGAGGAGAAAAAAAATGTTAGAAGCAAACTTGTGCTTTCTTTTTGTCATACTTTGTAAAGACCCTATTTCTAATAAAACAAGACATTCTGCACTGACAAGACTTCTACTTGCAGCAAATAGCTAAGCTTGATCACTGTTAGCTGGGATAACTTGTTCTATTGCTGTTTGACTTGCCCAGCTGTCAGTGTTGCCTCTCAATCAAACTGGTTTAATCTTCAGTCTCATTTAATCTTGTGGTTATTTCTTGCTGCTCTGTGCTTCTGTTTTGATAATTCGAAAGGAAGTATTTTCATCAAGTGTCCAAAGTTTGACCAAATGTTGGTTTGGCATTTTGTTGGGGTTTTTTTCCCCCAATATAAACTTCATTCTCCTTTTAAACAAGATCGTAGTTTAAGATATGCAACACCCCAGAGTTCCCTTTTAATTCATTAGGAGTGTGCCTGCTATCTGAACATGCATCTTACTTTACCTATTGCATTTCCTCTTGCCTTTTTCTTCCCATGAACACCCTTCCAACCTCTCAATTTCTCTGCATCTCTGCTCCCTTCTGATTAATTTATCTGTTTTATAGTCCCTGTGAACCAACAGCGCTTACAGGATTTGAATCCAAAGAAGCCTCGATGGAAGCACTTCAACCAACACAGCTGTATTTTGTTGCACCTGCGTTGGTGGCATGAGAGGGCACTAAAAACACTGAACTGCATCCAGACTGAAACACCTGGCACTTTTGTGATTCTCAAAGCTACCTGGGAAGAGTTTTAATAATTTTTATCAAATTCTGAGAAAGACTCAGGTCAGCTGAGAAATTCAGCACAGAAACTGTTCGTACAGCCCATAGTCCTTGTGCTAGCCTCCTCAAAGGGGCATATCAACTCTTTACAAAACATGAGGCCTCTTCAGTCCTTCAGTGACACAAAATTGACACATTGTCCCTTCCACACAGACAAGGGAGTTGGAGAATGAGTTCTCAAATTTAATTTGGGCTAGTGGCTTTAATGGAAATCAATGTTAATTAAAGAAAATGCATTACTGTTTAGGATGAAGCAAATGCTGGTTAATTTGCAGGATTAATCACTCCAGGACAGATTGGAATTTCCCATTTGGATCTGGGGAGGCTGGTCAATAACCAGCTGAATATGAGCCAGCAGCAACCCAGGTGGCCAAGAAGGCCAGCAGCATCCTGGCTCGTGTCAGAAATGGGTGCAGCCAACAGGAGTAGGGAAGACACTGTTCCCCTGTGCTCAGCACTGGTGAGGCTGCACCTCAGATCTTGGGTTCAGTTTTGGGCCCCACACTCCAAGAAGGACCTTGAAGGGCTGGAGCGCATCCAGAGAAGGCAACGAGGTTGGTGAGGGGGGGTGGAGAACAAGTGCTTTGAGTAGAGACAGAGGGACCTGGGGGTGTTTAGCTTAGAGAAGAAGAAGCTGAGGGGAGACCTCATCACTGTCTACAACTGCCTGAAAGGAAGGTGGGGTGAGGCAGGTGTTGGTCTCTTATGCCAAGTAACAAGCAATAGGACAAGAGGAAATGGCCTCCAATTGCATCATGGGAGGTTTAGATTGGATATTATGAAAAATTTCTTCACAGAAAGGATTGTCAATCATTAGAACAGGCTGCCTGGGGAGGTGGTGGATTCAGCATCCCTTGAGGTATTTCAGAGGGTTGTACATGTGGTGGTCAGGGACATTGTCTGGTGGTGAAATTGCAGTGTTAAGTTAAGGGTTGAACCTGATGATCTTAAAGGTCTTCTCCAACCTAAACAATTTTGTGATTCTGTGATTCTTTCTTGCTCATGGGTAGAAAACATCTACATATTTATAACTTCCAGCTTCCTCCTGCTGTGTGATGGCACAAAGGTGCAGATGTGTCAGTCTCTAGGGACCAGCCATATGAAAATGTTTTATTTGCTCAGTCGTTTGCAGAGGATGCAAGGAGCAAAGCTGCATGGCTGACTCGTGCCTGGGAAAGCCAGCTGGTATTGCAATGGCTTTAACAATTTGGAAAGGGCGCTGTTGCTGCTGTCTCCAGGGGACTAATCCATCAGAGAAAGCAAATATATTTTCACTCAGTGCAAATGATTACCTGCACGTGCACACAGCCAGGAATACCTTCCCAGCTCACTGAGAAGAAAATGTGGCCCACAAATATTGGTTCTCCTGGGGACAATGAGGGTGGAGGAGGGAGAAATCAAAACCTCAGAAAGGACTTTTCCTTTCCCTCTCAATAGTTTAAGGTACAGCGACCTTGATTACAGCATTAGTGTAAAATCTCCGTGACCAGAAACCCTTCGAGTAGGAGTTCTCCAGCTTTTCCAGTGATGCCACCAGGACCCAGCAAAGCCAGTTCTGGCTGTTTTCCTCTTGCTCACCTCGTCACCTCAGACTCAGATTAACTGTTAAGCTCTTCATGCCTCTGACAAACAGGGTGTGTCTTTCAGTAGTGGGGAGAAAGAGAGAAGAAGTGAGAGCAAGAGCCACTTTCCTGTGGCTGCTCCACCCTGATGGGAAAATACCAACCCTCTCCCACCTGTGAGCAGCAGTGCCTGAGGGTATTCAACCAGGAAAAAGCACAGTTAGCAGCCATGAGGGGTGGAGAGGAGGCCTGTGGGGAAGAAATATTGTCAGTATGTGCTGACAAGTGGTGTAAATTAACATACTAGGGCAGCCCTTTTTAGGTACAGTGAAGCTGCTGTGGTAAGGGACCCTAAAAAAAAAGAAAAGAGGAAGAAGAATACAGGAAAAGAGGTTGAGTGTTCTGTTTCATTGTTTGGTTTGGTTTTCTTTTTGTGGCAGCCTTTTTTAATTACAAAATCTCTGTTAATAGTCTCATAGATACCCGAGTAGATCTGAGGCAGTGATCTGGCACTTGGACCAGAGCAATTGGCTGTGATGGCTTTGAGACTCTGAGGCTACGGTTACCAGGTGGCAAGCGTTGGTGCACCGGGCACGTGGAGATGCTTCTGAGCCTGAGGGACTGGGCTGGGATGGCTGGGGCGGAGCAGATAGCCCTAGGCAGCGTTGTACCAGCTTAACAAACGTGCACTAAATTGCTTCTCTGGGGAGGGTAAAGGAAGATATCCCTGGAACAGAGTAACAACCAGGACTGGTAGAAACTGTAGAAAAAAATGAATGAGGCACGGGGAGGGCAATTAACGCAAAAATATATTGTCTTATCAGAGCACCTTCCTGCAGGAGGACTAGGATTAAGGGGGTTGTCTGCTGTCTTCTGTGCTTCTTTCCCATTGCCTCCCCAGTAGAGCCACCTATTTTAGACCCTCAGTCTCAGCTGCCCAGGTTGAGAGGATTCATTACCAGAGCAGCAAGCTAAACTGATGTTCTTCTCTTGTACAGGGCCAAGAACAACACTGTTCAGATTTTTCCCTATGGTTCTTGAACCCTGCCCCCATTAGAGCCTGTCAGGAGGGCCTCAGGTGCAAATGCAAATGTATGCGCAGAACAAACCTCTCCCCATCCTGCACAGATTGTAGCTTAATCAACATAACCTAAGACTACATCATCCTGCAGCTGCTTTCCATGCTGCTGGTTTTTACCAGGAGCAGAACAGCTCTGTGTTATAAACTCTGTGGCCCTAGACGCTTTTTTGTGTCTAGGCTCCCACCAGCCTGGAAGGGGAAAGAAAATAAAAGCCAGATACATAGGAGGCAGGGAAGCAAGGGCTGCTGATAGAACTGAGCACAGATGGCAAACAAGGTAGTTCAAAGTACTCCAGGGCTTACTTCTGATCCAGTGGAGAGTTTGGAACAGAAAAGGTAACACACTGTAGCCTATCCTTGGCTTCTTATCAAGAAGCAATTGATTACTGTAGGAGTGGTGGTGAGGTGTAGGCACCTGAGAGTCCTCACACTTTAGGCTTCCTGTTGTGAAAGATAAAGGTTTGTTCATTAAACCGGTTAGCATAAACCAGTTAGCATAAACCGTTTAGCATAAAACGTTTAGCATAAACCGCCTGACATAAGTAAAGAAGGAGCCGACGCCCAACTAACTTGGTTAGCATAAGTAAAGAAGAGTCTGGGGCCTAAAGAATGTGTAAAATGAGAAAAGGTTTAACTATAGAGTTCAAGTTACTCAGCCGCATGAGCACCCAGAACCGCTGAATAATGGAAATTTACCCCACAACGCAATGTGGCATTGAGACAGTGGACTACCAGACCGAAGACAATGCTATAAAAAGGAAGAAGAAAAAGAAGAGGGTGCAGTCGTTGGCGGAGCGAAGACTCCCCGGCCGCCCAGCGCTGTTTTGTTTATTGCCTGCTTGCTAAATAAATTTGTTTGGCTTTAATTGAACTGGTTCCTGTCAATTATTTGGAACGCATTTTATGACAAAATTGGTGCTGTGACTCGGATCGAGGCTACCTGGAGTGGATCCCGGGTAAAGGGGGGCGCCCCGCTGTGAAGCGGCCCTTACTCGGACAGACCCATCCAGCCCTCGACCCGACGAACCTAAATTTGGGCAATAAACAAAAGAACTCCGGGAATCCCGTAATCTTTGTGCACGAAGCCCTGAACGAAGACGCTTGGGACGTGTAAGTAGAGGCCTGTTATCCGTTCGGTTGGAATTGGGTATCCTGAGGTGTGCCATGTGAGACGTCCAATTGCAGACGAAGCGAGTGCGGACCCCCTAGTAGTGCGGTTCCCAAATCCCGCCAGGGACTGGGCCACGAGCGGGGGGAAGCATGTGTGTGTGATTGAAGGCACCTCGGAAGATGGGACAAAGGAAAAGCAATCCCTTTGGTCCCATTGGAGGGGGAGGAGAAGGTGAGTCTCCCCAAGCTCCCCCCAGACAGCCCCTTTGGGTTAATGATAACCTATTGGGATGATTACCCCTCAAGAAGAGGAAAAAGTAAAGTAAAAATGATACACAGGAGATCATTTGTATTGGCCAGTTTTTGGCTCATTTGAGGATTGGATTTGTCAGGCATTAAATATATATGTTAACTCGAAAGAACCGTTTAAATTGGAGGAAAGTGAGTATGCGGCTCTCTGGATAGTAGCCGAAACTAGAACTGGGTTGTTCCCCTTAAGGGAAAAGGGAGAACTAAAACGAAGAAGACAGAAAGAGGAGAAAATACCTGTATTACCCCCTGCTTACGTCCCACCCGCACCCAATACCCCTCCTATACCGCTCCCGGATCCAGTCCCGGAGGCTACAGCCCCCGAACTTCCCCCAGAATCCGATCAGCCCCCAGAAAATATGGAGTGTGAAAAAAGAATTACTAGAAGTCAAACAAGAAAAATGCAGGAACCTCTGCAACTATATCCGCTAAGAGAGGTGGCAATGGGAGGTCCCGTTCTTGGGGTAGGATATGTCGCCGTCCCTCTTAACTCAGGGGACGTGCGAGAATTTAAAAAGGAAATGGGGAGCCTGCTAGGCGATCCCCTAGGGGTCGCTGAGAGGCTGGATCAGTTCCTCGGCCCCGACATTTACACATGGGATGAGATCCAGTCCATTATGGGAATATTGTTTACTGTAGAAGAAAGAGGAATGGTAAGGCAGGCCGGAATAAGATTATGGGATCAGCAGCACCAACAAGGACCGCCAGCAGATGTTAAATGGCCGTTACAAAGGCCTAATTGAGATAATCAGAATCCAGTACATCGGATTGAAATGCAAGATTTGAGAAAAATTATAATCCAGGGAATTAGGGAATCAGTTCCCAGAGGGCAGAACATCAGTAAGGCCCTTAATGAGCAGCAGAAAAAGGATGAAACACCTACAGAATGGTTAGAAAGGTTGAGAAAGAACTTGCAGTTGTATTCAGGAATAGACCCCAATACCCCTGGGGGAGAGGCTCTATTGAAAACACAGTTTGTGGCTAAATCATGGCAAGACATCCGAAGGAAATTAGAAAAAATTGAAGATTGGCAAGATCGTGGACTAGATGAACTTTTGAGGGAAGCCCAAAAGGTATATGTTAGGAGGGAGGAAGAAACACATAAAAGGCAAGTGAGAATGATGGTAGCTGTGGTGCGAGAAGGACAGAAAGCAGTCCCACCCCGGAGAGGAAACACCTCTTCCCGTTGGACATGGGGAACAGGGGACGAGAGAAATCGGTGGAAGGAAAGGGATGGACGAGTTTTTTTTGCGGAAAGCCAGGACACATGAGAAAGGAATGTCGGCAACGAATGAAAGATGAGAGGATGTTTAAAGAAGATTAGAGGGGTCAGGGGCTCTATTTGCTGGGGACCAAGAACTTTACAGAGCCCTTGATAAAATTAAAGGTGGGTCCCCAGCAACAAGTAGTTGAGCTCCTAGTGGACTCAGGAGCAGAAAGATCTACCGTCCAGAAGTTACCTCCAGGATGCAAAACATCCTCAAATAAAGTACAAGTGATTGGAGCTAAGGGTGAACCTTTTGAGGTTCCCGTAATTAAAAATGTATTATTGGAAACAGACTCTAAAATGGAGATGGGATCTTTATTGTTAGTACCAGAGGCAGATTAGAACCTCTTGGAAAGAGATTTAATGATAGAATTGGGAATTAGTTTAGAGACAACAAAGGACCAGATACATATTAAATTATGCCCCTTGAGGGTCGTAGATGAGAGGGAAATAAACCCAGAAGTATGGTATACTCCAGAAACTATTGGAAAATTGGATATCGTCCCGTTTGCAGTCACGATACGAGATCCGGAAATACCAGTTCGGATAAAACAATATCCCTTATGTGAAGAAGGAAGACAGGGATTGAAACCTGAGATCGACAGGCTGATTAAGCAGGGATTGTTAGAACCCTTTATGTCCCCATATAACACACCCATCCTACCTGTAAAGAAGTCAGATGGGAAGTATCGTCTAGTGCATGATTTGAGAGAAATTAACAAGAGGACGGTGGCCAGACTCCCTGTAGTGGCTAATCCACACACACTATTGAGCCAATTAGGACCAGATGATCAGTGGTATAGTGTCATAGATTTAAAAGATGCCTTTTGGGCTTGCCCCCTTAGGGCAGATTGTCGAGATTATTTTGCATTTGAATGGGAGGATAAAAGAACAGTTGGCTAAGTTGATGTATGAAACAAAAATGTCATGGATAAAATGTCTTCCCCTAGCCCTGTTAAACTTAAGAACTCAGCCCCGGGCGAACACAGGGCTTTCCCCTTTTGAAATGTTGTACGGGATGCCCTATGATATGGAGGCTCCTAATGAACATCCTCAACTACAAAATTCCCACTTGACACCATACTTAATCCAATTGATGAGTAGGCGGGAGGAATTGAGAGAAAAAAGGGTTTATTAGTTCAAAGACCTCCCTTAGATATGAAAATACATATGATAAAACCGGGAGATAAAGTTTTAATAAAGTCATGGAAAGAAACACCTTTAACACCCCGCTGGGAAGGGCCATATCTTGTTTTGCTTACCACAGAAACAGCTGTCCGGACAGCAGAGCGCGGTTGGACTCATGCAAGCCGAATAAAAGGACCGATAACAGATCCACCTTGGATGGTTACGAGCTCACCAGGGGAATTAAAGCTGACCATCAAACGAGCCTCAACTTTGAGATTGAATGACAAACCCCCCAAGGGAAGTTAAACAGAACTTATATGAGTAGTTCCAGGTAACTCCAGGAGAGACATCGAGAAGAGTGTCGTTCGCTCCCTGGCACATAAACAGAATACCGAATCAAACAGGAGGCGCAGGACTGTATAAAACATCTGACGGGAGACTTTTTGCCCACTGTTGCGAGGTGTCGCCGGATATTGCGAATAAGAGACTAATAAGCCAAGAGGGATTTTGGGGAGGGTTGTTACCCTGTATAAAGCATCCGTGGGAAGATCACAAGTGCTGGATCATTTGTAGATGTGTCAGATGTGAAGATACTTGCGTTTGTATTGTAACAAGAAGACAACCTTGTTGTAGTGACTGTAGGCGTTTTGGGGGAGGTCGTGGGCACTGGTATACGGCAGACGTAGAAAAACTGTTTTGTGGTTGGGAACTGTACCTTCCTATACATCGAGAATTTAGAACTGTACCTTCACTGGGAAAGAGCTATTAGCAAATGTGTTAAAGATTCATGGGAAGAAGTCAGTCAAAGAGTGGCAGGAGTTTTTGCCTTGAGAAGAAAGAGAGACTTTAAGTTGCCTTGGTGAACCTTCCCGGATAGGGAACATGGAAATAATTGGAGCCTCCTGAAGAGTACTCTTGCTGCCGAGAAGATGAATATCCCTGGGGCTCGCAGCACTCGAGTCGCCGAGCAAAGGCAGAGGAGTAAGAACCAGTGGAGGGGAAAATTCTGGGGACAGAGTTATGCACTGTCCAACGCTAACCCTAATCCGGGAATAAATTTTGTAAACTGGCAACCGAGGCAAAAGACACGTCGCTCTAGACTGACCATGATACTATACAGCTTGGGAATGTGGTGTAGTCAGATTGAAGGAAGCCCCCACCAACCATTTAAATGGAGTCTGATTAGGTGGGAAGCTCAACACATAATCCAGACTATTACCACTCCTGGAACTCCCAGTTTTACACCTACCTTGTGTCAGATTGTGTACATAAATTTTTGCAAAAATGCGGATCTAGCCAACACAAAAGGATTTTATTTTTTGTCCAGCCTCCAACCCAGGGCGAAGTTATTGTAATAGTCCTAATCAGTATTATTGTTCATATTGGGGTTGCGAAACCATTGCATCCGCCTGGAAGCCAAGGGCAGGACCTGATAAATTCCTCGAGGTAGGCTGGGGCCCAAGTGGATGCACTCCACCTAAACCAGACTCCAGCGGCGGTATGATTTTAGCCCCCTGTGGAGGGATAAAACCCCAACCTTCTTATGGAAATTGCCAGTTTATATATGTAAATGTATCCCAGCCAAATGACCCAGGATGGTTAATAGGGAGAACGTGGGGTATGAGATATTGGGAAACAGGCACTGATAGGGGAGGATTAATTTTAATAAAAAAGGAAATAGCTGCACCGGAACCACAAGCTGTTGGCCCCAACCTAATAATTAGCGATTCAGAACCGGATGATCCAGTACCGATAGGCCCCAACCCGATTGTCCGCGATTCAAGTGAGACTTTAAGAGGGCAAATTGCCCCAAATGCAACTGAAACTCCCTTTCAAATGGTCAATGAAACCCGATCAGGATCTGATTACACAAATTTACAGGGATACCCTGTATGGAAGATATTAAACACCACCTACCAATTTTTGAATGTCACCAGCCCGAACATGACTCAGCACTGCTGGTTGTGTTTTGATGCCAGGCCTCCTTTTTATGAAGCAATAGGAGTCTCAGAAAAGCCAAAAGAATAAACAGATCGAATCCAGCCCAATGTTTATGGGGAAGTCAAAAGCAGGGTCTGACAATGCAATATGTGACAGGAAAGGGGAGATGTATTGGAACTGTCCCTCCAAGCAAGAACCACTTATGTAAAGAAAGGGTTTCCCTAAAGAGAAAACCTTCTGCTGGATGGTTATTACCAGCAAGTAATGCCAAATGGGTATGTTCAAAAACAGGGATTACACCATGTTTATCGCTAAAGGTATTTAATGAAAGTGCAGAATACTGTATTCAGGTAATAGTCATCCCCCGAATAATATACCACCCTGAAAATTTTGTATATGACTATTTAGCTGTCCAAACCCACCATATCCAAAAGCGAGAACCAATCACCGCGTTAACCATAGCCACCTTAATGGCGGTGGCTGCAGCAGGAGCAGGGACGGGGATAGCGTCATTAGTACTACAAAATGATGGATTCAAGGCCCTAAGAACAGCTGTGGATGAAGACGTAGCGCGATTTGAAAAGGGAATCACTAATTTGGAAATATCATTGAGATCCTTGTCAGAAGTAGTGCTGCAAAATAGAAGAAGTTTAGACTTGTTATTTTAACAGCGGAGGGGGCTCTGCGTGGCCTTAGGAGAAGAATGTTGTGTCTACATAGATCGCACTGGGCCAGTATGAGACAGTATGGCAAAGGTAAGAGAGGGACTCAAGCGAAGAAGAAAAAGAGAGGCACAACAAGGTTGGTATGAAAAATGGTTCAATTACTCCCCATGGTTAACTACATTACTCTCTACTGTAGCCGGGCCGATATTACTTTTAATCGCTGGGCTTACATTTGGGCTATATATTTTTAACAAATTAATAAGCATTGTGAAGAATCGATTAGAAGCTGCACATTTAATGCTTATCCGTGTTAAGTATGAACCTATTGCAGGAGAGGAAGAGGTAGTGGGTGATGCTTTTGTATTAAGTCACCAGGAACTGCAATGGTTTACTGAACAAAATGCAGGAAAAAGAAAAAGGGGGGAATTGTGAAAGATAAAGGTTTGTTCATTAAACCAGTTAGCATAAACTGTTTAGCATAAAACGTTTAGCATAAACCGCTTGACATAAGTAAAGAAGGAGCCGGAGGCCCAACTAACTTGGTTAGCATAAGTAAAGAAGAGCCTGGGGCCTAAAGAATGTGTAAAATGAGAAAAGGTTTAACTATAGAGTTCAAGTTACTCAGCTGGAGGAGCACCCAGAACCGCTGAACAATGGAAATTTACCCCACAACGCAACGTGGCATTGAGACAGTGGACTACCAGACCGAAGACAATGCTATAAAAAGGAAGAAGAAAAAGAAGAGGGTGCAGTCGTTGGCGGAGCGAAGACTCCCCGGCCGCCCAGCGCTGTTTTGTTTATTGCCTGCTTGCTAAATAAATTTGTTTGGCTTTAATTGAACTGGTTCCTGTCAATTATTTGGAATGCATTTTATGACACTGTCAACTTTTAGCCAGCTCTAATTGGAATCCGATTTAAGGTGCAACAATTTTTTAGGCTGTTCCTGGTATCCCTTAAGTTTTGTTCAACCTTTAAGTGTCCTTTTCCAGGCTATGTATTTATTTGGACACTTTTCTACCAGCCTAAACACAAAAGGACATGCAATTTGGACAGAAGTATCAAGTTATTTTCTAGATGTCTCACATGCAGCCTCCTCTGTCTTACAGTGAGGGCAACTTTCTCCGTTATGCTGCCTACAACAGATGGATAAATTAGACTTGACATTAACTGAATTATCAAATCAGCTTTTGGTGCAGTAGAGACTGATATGCTAAGGAAGGATGTACCTAGTAGTCAGGCATTTTCTAGATTACTCTTCCATTTACTGAAAGCAAGCAATTCCTTAAAAAGAAGACTAGATTTTGTCTTGCCTTGCAAGATACACATTTCAACAGCTGCAGGTTTCTTAGGAGGCTTTTTGAAGTTATTCAGTGAAAGGGCAGGCAAAATCTGGGCCGGGAGATTTTCTTTGGTGATTCTTGATGTGCATTAATAACAGCTCAATCACTCACAGGGTAGGGGGAGCAGATGAGATAGAAGAGGGGGTAAAGGCAGAAGTGCTGAATTGCTGGAAGGGCACTGAGTTTTGCTGCGCTGTGATGGCTGAGAGAGGAGTCGAGTTTCCGAACTGGCAATACCACAGCACCAGTATGTGCCACAAAGCGCTGAGATGGAGAGGGCTGCTATTTCATCATATGCATTTCTGTTTTTGTGGCAGCCCGTGGGTGCCTCAACCATGGAATCGGGGCCTGTGACCTCTGTCCGGCCCCAAGGATGCCAGCAGGGAGCTGCCCTGGGGCCACTCTTTTCCAGGACTGCTGCCTCCTCACTGCCCTGGCTTTTTGCTCCAGTTTAGCATGGGCTGAGAGGCTTGTCTGCATCATTTTTGTGTTCAGATTTCTGCTTCTGAGAGAAACAAGGCGCTTGGACCTTGGCTTCTCTCACCACCTTCAGCATGTGCCCAAGTGGGAGGTCTTTGCTTACCTGTGCCAGGAGCCAGCAGCATGGTGTGGCCCAGGAGAGCTTTTGAGTGCTCCCAGGGAGGGGTTTCCTGGCCCGTTAACAACACAGACATGTGTCTGGGAATGGCACAGAGAGGAGCTCCCCTGTATCCCCATGTCCCTTTGCACAACAGGCGTGTGTCAGGGCCAGCCTGCTGGCTAGCAGCACCCACTCCTTTCATTTGGCTGCTCTGGCCCAGAGCTCACCAGCCACTGTTGTGCCAGGAGCTCTACCGCACAGGGGCTGCAAGCCCGTGCTTCACTCTTGCACTGATGTTTGTGTTGGCAGAGGCACCTGGGAAGACTTTTTGATGCCAGAGTGCATGCATGCACTCTGGATGCTATTCCAGACCTTTCTTGGCTGACTCCTTTTCTCTTCCAGTGGGTCAGGAGGCTCCCCCTCTGTGGTTGGTGGAACTGGAGCCTACATACTCGAATTTGATCCACTGCTGCCCTCCCTCTGCTCTGCGCTACTGGCAGGGGCTAGGAGGTCGTTTTCCTAATTTTGTTGCACCAAAGTGGGCTGGGCCTGTCGCTGAGGCTGTTTCCTCCCCTTACAGCATATTTAGCACAGGGAGCGTAGTGCTGGCAGCCTGGTCTCTTGCTGGGATTCTGTTGGGGCAGTCCTCAGTAAAGGATTGGTGCTTACTGCAGATCCACAGCTGAGTTTGCAGGATGGGCTCAGCCCCGTGGCTCACACTGAGCCACAGTGTGAGAGTGCCCAGAGTTACACAGATCTGGTTCTGGCTCCTGGGGACATGGGCAGGGCCTGGGGTACCGTTATGTCTTTGCTGGTCGGCAGTAATGAAGTCTTTGCCTCGTCCCTCAGGAGCTGAGGCTGCTGTGCCCAAGTGGACTGAGAGGGATGAGAAGCTGTACAGAAGCAGTTTTATCACAAGATGCCAGGATATCCCAATCAGTGTCACAGGAGAAACGGCACTAAATGCACATTTATTCCATGCTTTTCTCTCTTTCATGTGCAGCCTGTGAAAGGGCTTCACTTGCTGTTGTGTTTGCTTCCTTACATCTGTACAACGCTGTCACAGTGCAGAACTCGTGTGGCAGATAATCATTTTTCATAAGAATAAGTACTGCCCCTGAAAAAAACCCAAACGTTTAAATTTTTAAGGTAAATATGTAGTCAACATTCACTTCCACAAGACAAATTTTCTGTCTTGCTTGACTCAAAGCAGGAGTAAAACAACAAGATTTGAAAGTGTTACTATCTAAGCCCTCCCTGGCTACTTCTTTCTTCAGTAGGGAAGGCCGGAGAAAAAACTAGCAGAAAAATCAATCTGTTATGGTAAAATCTCTCTCACTCACATTACTGCCCACAGAGCAGACAGGCATAAACTAGGCATGCTATAGCAGCGCAGGTGAGCGAGCGGAATTGTGAGACACCCTCAGGTGATCTCACATGGACAAAATTGCTCCCAAGCGTAGGCTGAGCCTTTCTACTGACACAATACAGAGCCTGGTGGTATTAGTCTTCACCATTGGATACCTCAGCTGAATGTCTTAGATGGGACGTAGCCACATGGAGGACCTTACACCAAGCATGTGCCCTACAAAGCGTATTTCCCCAGCAGTCCCCCAGGGTCCTGGACTACCCCGCAAGCGCTTGGCTTGCCCTGCCCACAGCCATCCTTGTTCACAACAGTTTTCTGGCCCTGCAGTATAGAATCTGGCTGCCATTCACGTTCTCCAGGACACCCTGCCAGCATTCCAGGGGGCAAAGTGATCACAGAACTGTTGTTCATCAGATCACATAGCACCAGAGCTAAGGTACACTTGGCGAAACTTGTAGGGGATGGCTTTCACAGAGAAATAATGTGTACGCCTCCAGGCAGTGGGGAGTGAGCTCCTGCAGATTTATAACCTGTAGCATCCCTAAGGCTTGAGAGCACAGGGACAGAGATCCTCACTGTTCTTTTGAGGAAGATCTGGCTCACAACTTTTACTTCTAGCACCAAAGCTTTTTCTAGAGTGACAAACTAGGATCAGAGCACTATTGCCCTAACCCACTTCTAATATACCCTTCTTCCTTCTTGAACTGAATTTGGTTTTCCTCACTTTCCCTGGTAAAATGCATATGTCAGTATCTCACAGCCCTTTTTGAGGCTTCTCTGCTCTACTTTGCACTCAAATTGCTATCACTTTTTAATTGCAATCATTGTATTTAATGCAGTTATTGTCCAGTAGGAAGAAATGAGACATCAGGAGGTAACTGTGGTCTCCACCATGGTGTCTGAAGTGCACATGCTGTCCAATATGTTTATCTCCTTTGAAGATTACACAGCACCTAATTGCTGTGTCTACCTTTTTTTAAGCAGTGTTTCTACCATAATTTCATGGAGTAAGAAACTGATTAAATTGTACCAAACTGTATTATCTTTAGTTCTTTGAAAAATCCCTGCAGTGGGTGGGTGGTTGCGGGGGAGGGGGTGATTGATACAAAATGTCCCCTCTTTGCAGCAGATCTTTCTCCCCCACACCCATAATCCTACTACTTTGTACTTACATAACATTGTCATCTTGTATTGCGCATACACGATTGATTTGTCACCAGAAGGAAGCTCAGCCAGAAGCTGGAGCAAGGAACTGAGAGTCAGGGGGTCCTGACTTCTGCAACTGGCATGCAGTGGGCTCTTGGCTTCAGTTTAAAGACATCCTACTGATCTGTGGCTTTCCCACACAGCTGATGTGAAATTAAGTTCACATTGACAGAAATGTTTTGAGATCCCTTGATGGAACATGCACATTTATTAATGGAATCTTCTCTAACCATCAAATTGCTTTGAATTAACTGATGAAACTCCCTTTACTGATAAGACAGCTTGTCTATAAATTGCTTTTTTTGCCCCATTAAATATGAGTGCTCAGTTGGACTGGATAGAACATGAGGAATTTCTTTACAGCGTACGTTTTGTAAATCCTTCCTTCCTTCCTTCCTTCCTTCCTTCCTTCCTTCCTTCCTTCCTTCCTTCCTTCCTTCCTTCTGTCCATAGACTGGACTCAAAATATGCAGAGCTGCAAAGAAGAAACTACAGGCGCAAGATACTTGGTTGCAACTACAGTAACGTTTTTAGCCTTGCAGCTTACCAGCTTCTGACCTGGCGGTCTTGTGTCGCTGAGGGGAGACCTCATCCCTGTCTACAACTGCCTGAAAGGAGGCTGTGACGGGGTGGGTGCTGGGCTCTTCTTACAAGTGACAGCGATAGGACCAGAGGAAACAGCTGCAAGTTGTGCCAGGGGAGATTCAGACTGGACATTAAGGAAGAATTTCTTTCCTGAAAGAGTGATCAGGGGTTGGCACAGCTGCCCGGGGAGGTGGTGGAGTCGCCATCCCTGGAGGTGTTTAAAGACGGGTGGATGAGTTCCTTAGGGACAGGGTTTAGTAGGGAGACAGGTGCGGTTGGACTTGATGATCTCGGAGGTCTCTTCCAACCTTATGATTCTATGAGTCTATGATTCTATGATTTATCTGTCTTGCCTAGTTCATTATAGCACTTTGCATCACTGCAGCTTCTCCCAGCTCACAACCTCAGACCTGCCTCTGAAAGTTTGTGGAGACAAGGTACTCAGTAAGTGAGTGTGATTTGTTCCCATCTAGCAAACTCTTACTGTTCAATGTAGTCCTTGACCCATTTAGGCTTCCTGGCATGTGGCAGTCTGTGCCTTCCCATAAACTATATTATTTTGTTAATAATAACCAATTAATATTCCCAGGATTCACAAAAATACACTTGAAGGGAGTTCTCAGGGAGTCACGGGGCTGCAGTACTGGCTCTGGTCTCAAATTAACACAGCAGTCTTTGACAAAAGGCTTGGTGCTGCAGCACAAGGGTGGGAGTGACCGCCAGAGCCAGCTCTCTGTTGCAGCTAAAGCTTTCTGCAGTTCCTGTAGCAAAATGGAAAAGGGGCTGCCAGTAAGTGCCAGCCTATTAGATCAGCCTATTATTTTATTTGCCTTTCCAGAGTCACAAGTGTCTCGTCTGTCTGCAGCAGCTGTAGAACCTGCCGTACCCTGTGCATTAGGTTAGTCAGCGTGTGCTTTGGGGTCTGGGAGAGCATCTCCTGCTGTGGGGGAGGTGGCAGAGAGCAGGGGCAGGGTGGCTGGCAGGCAATTTCTGAACAAATGGTCATCCTCATGGTGTTGTGTTATACATGGTGCTATGCTAAATTTAACACTGGTTTCTTAAACAGATCTGGCATCAGCCATCAGACTGCCATGGGGCAGCAGGAGATGGTTGTGATCTAGCTATTACATGAGCGATGGTGTCATCCAAACAGTGCCTCAGATGGCCCCAATCTGCAAATATTTGAATTGCTATTCTGCAAAGCATGTGCTTACATATGAAATCTGCAGTCAAGGAGTTAAGGCAGAGACACAAAATTAAATGAGTGTTGAACAGATTTGTTAGAATTCTAAGCAAGTCCTCTTGATACCGAAAATGCCAGCAAATAAACTCTATACTAAGACTCATTTTTGAGTTTTAGAAAGCAGCATCCTTTATTCAGCACTGCATGCACAAGGGAATGATTTCCATCAACCGTGCATAATGAGGCAAGAGCTGGGGACAGAATATATTGCCCACAATATAATTTCCATTTATATGCATATGTATAAATTTTCCCAGAAATCTCCTGCACATACTATTACTTTCCAAGAACTAATTTTAATGTGATTGTGAACTTCACAACAGCCAAATCTCTGCTATTTGGACCTTTGAAGATTACTCTGTCTGGCCTTGCATTTTAGACAGGGAAAGGCTGCAAATAGAGGGAGACACAGCTTTTGAGCACGTACATTATTAACATAAAATGTTATCATTTTTCTTTGAACAGTGTCTGGGAAAACACTATTGGGAAAAAAAAATGCTATAAAGAAAGTATAAAGAGGGACGTTCTGTATAACTTTCAAAAAAACACAGATAGAAAACCAATTCTACTTTAGCTTAAATCAAAATATTCCACTTTTTGGAACAGTAACTACTTCTTGTATCACTACACTTGCTTCAGAGGGCTTGGCATTCAGTATTGCAAAGCAATCATAATGCTTCTAGCATGATCTATAAAGTTGGGGAATTATTCAGCTGGGGAGAAATGCAAAACATAGATTGCATGGAATGAGCAGGTTTCCTTGACTTCTGGACCACAGGCTTGCCAGACTCAGTGTTTCTTTGAATGGAGCATGTGGGTGCCAGAGGCAGCTCTTCTGAAGAAGGACTGGGTGGAAAAAGCTCCTTTCAGGCATAAAATCACCTATACAATTGGATAGCAGAGCTACATCAAGACAAACATTATCCTATGAATGGCAGAAAAAGGGAGGCATGGTCTGCCTTTTCTTTCTTCTTTCTGTTGACAAGCATCTCTGTGAGCTGAGATTTCCTCTGCAAGCTAATATGGTAACTTTAACGCCTGACATTAAAAATTCCTTTTTAAAGCTGTACTCAAATGAAAAAAAAGTAAATTAGAGCCTCTTGCAAAGAAAAATGTTAATTAGCTAAAGTAGTGACATTTCCTTTTGACAGAAATGGGGTGGTTCTGAGAGTCTGAGATAAAGGCTAATATAGGCAATAACCAAAGAACACAGGAACCAGTCCTTATGCAATAGCTGTCTCCTCTGTTTGGCACACATCTATGTGATCTTCACCATTAAGCAACAGAATTTAGCTTCATCCTACGGAAAACAAAAAAAATTCTCTTGGAGTACATGAGAAGAATTGTGTCCAGGCCACAAGCTTTCTGACTGAGCTCACAGACACGTTTCCCCACAGCCGGGGTACGTTTGGATGTTGTTTGTTTTGGCCTACTGTAAAACCAGTCACAAGCTATAAATGTAGATTTTGGAGCTTGAGTTGATCTTGAAGCTTGAGGAGGTACTAGAGCCTGAGCCTCAAACTCCAATTTGTCTCTAAGGTGTGAGGAAATTGCCACTCTGCAGCCCAGCTCTAGATCTTAGGTTGTCCTTCATCCTTCTCTTTTCTCTATGTCCCTATTCTGTTCCTTTTTATCCTCCTGCTTCTCCTCTTACTTATCTGCTGGTATTATTTTCTGTAGCATCTTATTCTTTCACTATTTCATATTGCCAATACTAAAGCACTTATTTCTGAAGTCAGAGGTGAAAAATTCTTACTCCAAAAAGCATTGCATCTAACATAGGAGGAATTCTGTGTCAGAACTGAGTTTTCTGGGCAAGATTCACTAGATGAAGAAGCAGAATCTCTTGTTCCAGTTTTGATTACACTTGTTACATACAAATAGATATAGTGCAGAGCACAGCATCCTCGGGTAGTGAGTGCATCATGGACGGGGGTCAGGTTCACAAAGTGAAGCTGCTTCTTGAGCTAAGTGGGCTCCATACTCTACTTGGATGCCAAGATAGGTTTGCAGTGTGACCCAGTGCTCTGCTGACAAGGGAAGAGCTCCGGCCCCATCTGCCCTTCTGTTTCTGACAGCAAGCAGAGACCTGAAGGTGAAGGGCTAATCACCAGCATCCTTAACCCCTTCATGCCTGCCAGTCACCTCTTTTTCAGTCACAGGCACAGTCTTGGCACTTGTCTTTACCAATCAGACCTCTGGTGCTGCCAAGCATATCTGGCCTTCAAAAATGGTTTCATGGATTTAGTGCAGCAGCATGCGCAAAACAGCAGCATGTCCCAGAGCTGTGATTCCTTACAAAACTTCGGTGTTTATGTTCTTCACTTTGCATATGTAAAGAAGCAGAATTTACAGTCATAGCATGCTGAAATGCAAAGAGGATAAAGTCTTGTAAGTGTGCATCAGCCACTGTGGCTTGAAGTGGAGTTACTGGTGAAGCCAAACTTTTGGTGGGAAATTATGAGGACAAAGGCCCAGGCTCTAACCTACTTACAGCATGTGCTGGAGCAGGGCAGGCCAATAGATGTGCTGATAGCTACTTAGAACAAGCTAACACCAAGAGGTTTATTCCTTTGACATGTTATGCAGAACCTCAGTCTCCTGAAAAATCATTTCAGTGTGGAGTCTACCTTGTGAACTCGATCCAGACACCAGGATGCACTGGTTCCATGTGAGGGGTACCATGGTTTTTGTCTGGATATCTGAGCCCAGAAAAGGCAGGAGCTGGGCAATGGCTCAGAACCACTTCTCTGGGCTGCCAACTGCAAGCAAAGAGGGGTGACCCCGTGGTTTTTGAGGGTGCCCCCAACTCATGAGTTTGTACAGCAGGACTACTGTACCTGTCCTGCTCAGTAAGCATCCGAGCAGCCAGAGTACTCTCGTGCCTTTTGTTAAGTACTTGGGTAAAAGAGCTCTCAGAGGAGGGAAGGACTTCAGCCCCCACTGCCTTCTGGCTCAAAAGCTCTTGGAGCCTTCGCTGGGCCACAGTCCTGGTGCCTCCCCTGCTCAGAAAGATGGGGTTAAATTCCTGACTATGGGCACAGCTGGAGGCTACACTAGGAATTCCTGAGCCTTATAGGGTTGGGTTTCCCACTGTGAGGGTCAGAGGACCTCAAAAAGCCAAAAACATACTTTCTCTAAGTGTGGGGACTTTTTTGTAGCTTCTTAAAAGCAGGCTTTTGCTGCTTTTAAAGCAAGCTAAAGAAGCTGCTTTCAATGGTATTTCCTCTTCACGCATGAATGAGATGTCCAAGCAATCATTTGCAAACCTCTGGAGTTGTATCAGGCAGTCCAGTTGCTTTAGACAACCCTGCTTTGGTTGTGAGTTCAGGCAATTTCCGTTCTGAATATCCAGTGGATTTTTCTTCTAATCTTCTTTAGAGATCTTCAATCAAGAGTAAAGAATCTGATGCTACATCCGCTGGTACTGCATGTTCCTTGACTGAAAAGAGATGAGCTGATGTTTGTGTCTTTCCTCCATGAAGAAGAAAAGCTTGAGTGGGATTTGAAACCTGGTGTGAAAACAGGTTTTGCTGAGAAAGTCACTGGAAGTCAGAAAGCCATCCAGAACAGATGAGGCCACCAGGAACAGAACAGAAGGGAAATGATTGTAATTTCAGCCTCCCTTCAGAAAGCAGCCACAATGCCACCTTTCTGGGTGTGCTTTCTGGTTTTAGATATAAAAAAGGATGGTATGAAGCACTTTGCACAAGTCTTTATCACACTCCACTACAATGCACATTCCGAGCTTGAAAAATCCTTGTTTGCATTTACTGAACTTGCTGGACATTTTGCCATGTACTTTAGTGTGAAAAGGATCTCACACTGGTTGCCTTAAAAACTGATTTTACAAAATAATGAACAGCCTCAAACTCCATTAAGCCGAATGTATGGTCTCAGCTATTGGCAGGTTTTGGTCCCTCTGCTTGTACGTAGTTTATGACTCGGCTTGGTAACGCGTCAAATGCTGCATTAGCCCATTGGTTCTTCAGCAGGAACACAAAAATTACTGCTCCTTTTTAAAAAATGTGTAAATTATTGCTTTTTCTGTGTGCTGCTGAAGGAGTCACAGATTGGGGTGAGTAAAAAGGGACCACTAATGGTCTCTGCTCAAATCGGGTCCGGTAAGAGCAGGGCCTCCTACAGCTGAGTTTTTTAATATCTCCAAGGATGGAGATCCCACAGCCTCCCTGGGCACTTGCTGCAGTGCTTCATCACACTTATAATGCTTTTTTCCTGCTATCAAAGTCATAACCTCCTGTGTTTCAAATTGTCTCTATTGCCTCTCATCCTTCTACTGTACACCTCTATGAGAGGTCTGGCTCCGTCTTATCTGAACACTCAATATTAACAGAATTTAGGTCACATAAGAAAAAGAGATGAGCGGAGTTGCAGAATGCAGATACAAACTGAGACTTCAGGGGAATTAGTCTGAGCTACTGGTTCAGATGACCTTTAAATGTACAAAAATTGTGTTTGATCTGAGAGTCGAACATCACTTAGAGCCTTGCACAGATCAAGGAATTTAGATCAGATCTGTCATTAAGAAGAGCCAAAAGGAAACTCTTCTCCAAACAAGTTTCAAAATAAATTGTTCAATTTTCTGTTTAAAAAGCCTGTGAGTGCCCCAACACTTTGTTGTGGTCAGCTGTGAGATGTGACCATCTTTGTCCTTCCAGGTGGATTTAATATGTGATGTTAAGTGCTGATTCTTTCAGGAATGCCAATCCCCTTAAAACTGGTTGGTGTAATGAGTTAAAGCCAAAGACAGAGTAAAAGGCTGCAGTTCTGTTGGTGTATTCGGACTCCAGGGTCAGCTGTGAATCTGGCTCACTGCATTGGTCATTTGATGGCAAAGGCAGCAATGTGGGATCATAAGAGTAACATCTGTGAAACAAGAAACCATAAAGAACTGTACGTAAGAGGTGTCTTGGGAAATGTACTCTCAAGTGTCTGAAGTAAATCTCTTCCGTGGAAGCTCACACTTTCGGGTGCCAGTGTCACCTCGATCAGGCTTAAGAATCCAACAACACGTATTAAGTGTATGTTTAAGATTAGACAGGCGTGTAAGACCTGTAAGACCGTGAGTTCAGAAACATTGCTGAATCAGGACAAGGGAGGGCAGAAAGCTCTGCTAGCTCCTCTTTTTTTTTTTTTTTAAATCAGTGGCATTTGAAAACTAGAGGATACATCAGTCTGAAGTTTTTCACTTTCCTTATAGTAGCTAAAAATGTACATGCCACTAACCACACAGGCACTGGAATAAAAATCAGTGCCTCTTTCTGCAGCAGGGCTACAATTCATAATTTGGTTACAGCAGTGATACCACGGCAGCATCACTGTGGCCAGGACAACTGCTGATATATAGAAATGGCATTGACTGCTTCACCATGGCATTGCCATCACACACCCTTGCACGACTTCTCTGTTTCCGCGTGCCAGATATTGCAACTTGCTGTGATCAGCTCAGCCAACACCAAACTTCCTCAGAGTGGACCCGGTCCCAGTTTGCTTATCCAGGTTGTACAGGGAGAAGCAACTGTGCAGGGCTGCTTCACACCATGGCCCTTCTTAGCCAGAATGCTCTGACTTCCAAGGGGTCAGGTGGCCAAAATAGAGCTACTATACCATATGAAAGCTGGTGCAAACCAAAGTGCTGCTGTTCTTTTTCCCGCCTCCCTCTGTTCTGAGAAGCATGCACTGTCATATACTGGCCTATTCTGGTTCCTGGGGATGTGAATAGAAATATGACTCATGATAACTAATTAAGAGTAGTTGCAGAATGACTAAACTAAACAATATTTTCCTTTGGGAGAACCATGCCCCAGATAACTGGTTTCCATATGCTTTCCCTTGGATAGGAAATGCAAGTTCCTTGATATATGTTCCCTGCTGGTTTTTGGTCATTGATTTCTTTATGTTAGAGAGGCAGATAATGAAAGTTATCATATCCCACTCACTCCTACAGACTCTTGGTTCAGTGGGGGATCTGAGTGTACCTTCCCATCAGCAGTAATGGTAACTCACTTAATGAGCAGCCACTGAGATAAGCGTGCACATGACAACAAATCAGCAACTACACAGGCAACCCTGGTAGGAAGAAGACCATGGGAGTCTAGAATCTCTCACAGAGGTCATTGATTAGTCAGTCCTTTAGTGACAACAGTATTACCTGCTTTGGCACTGGTCCCTGCAACTACCTGGTGCTGTTAAAGAAACACTGTAAAGGAGGACCACATTTTACAGAAGCAGTTCATGAAATGTAATTGTAGACCGTGGAATCAGGCCGACACAGCAGAGGGAACCCAACCTGAGGAGGCTGAGAACAGTAACGAGGCCTCTGCCAAAGCTGGTTCTGAGGCAGGAAGGGATAACTCCCTTATTCAGACAGAGCAAAAGCAGGGATAAAGCAAAGTTCCTGTAAAGAAGGCAGAAGGCCTGGTGAGCAAACTTGGAGCCTTCCACTTTGAGAAATCCCAAAGCCAATTTCTCTGCAGCAGCAGCTGCTTCTGCCAGTGCATCAAGGCAGGCAAGAGCTGCTTGTTCTCTGTATCACCCTCCACAGCACTGGATGATGCGGGAAGTCAGGGCCATGTAAGCTTCCCGTAGGTAACTGAAACTTGATTGCATCCAAAATTAGCTGCCAGCAGCTGAACGTGTGCTAAGCCTCATGAAGTGGGCACATAGTCCCAGCTCCTTGCAGGAGGGATGTGCCCACTTCTCAGCACCAATAGCACAGCTGCCTCTGGCTGCCTGCAACCTCAGAAAAGATATGGATTTGTTCCCCTCCTACACCTACCAAGAGGCCAGTGTGCCCAGGAATAAAATGTATTGGTGGTAAAACTGGCCTTGTACTGCCCTCATGCAATTTTAGTCTGGGTGAAGAGAGGACCTCAGTTTCCAGGGCTACTAATCCTCTGTAAAATTCACCTGGAGAAGTTGCTGCAGCTTTACTTAAAACTAATGTCTTCCTCTAAAATGTGTTGCTTTTGACTGGCAGTCACTTTTATTATTTTCTTTAATTTATGATGTACATTATCACTGTCCCATATGTTTTAGGTATCGGGTGTGCTTTATGTAGTTTGTCTACAAACACAGTGCAAGCTTAGTTAACCTGATTGTTAACTTGGTAGCTCTAATTAGAGTAACATTGAAGCACAGGCACTTAGTGTTGACATTGTTTTCTGAGATCAGGAGAGCAGACATAAGGACTCTTGGGTTCTGCTTCCAGCTTCCCTTCTCTGTGTGATCACTACAGAGTAAATTGTGTGAATGGGATCTATAGAATCAGAACCCTGAAGGCAAGGCATCTCAACTACTGGGTGAATATTTTGCAGATTTGTGAATGCATCAGATGCCTTTAGTAAAGTTCATTTTTATTAGGACAAAGAAACTAATTATCCTTTCACCAACCCCCTAACAGTTCTTAATCACAAAGGAAGACTAAGATTCCCTATCAGGAACACACAGTTTAAAAGAAGACTGTCAAGATAAAATCCTTACTTGGAGATATTTATTAACATGAACTTGTGTCATTGTAAAAGTCAGACCTGAGAAACACTTCAGAAAGCAAACTGGTCAGTGCTCCTTATTATGGCATTTTATGCAAGTAGTTCACAGTTTTCTGAAATCTGCTAATTACAGAGGAGCTACACTGGGTTTTTACAAAGTTGTGACCCAGGCAGAACTATTTACCTCTTCTAAAGGAGCGTAAGCAATTCTAGCTCTTAGCTAAATCTAGGATCCTAAAGACAGGAAGCGTCTTCCAGATTTTTGGCAGCTGAGGAAAAAGAACACACAAAGTTTCTGAGACCAGGTATGTTTGTGTCTAAAGGCACCTGAGAATGAGAGCAATGTAAGGAGAGCAATGAGGACAGGTCTGTCCAGGGTAACAGGAAACCTCCTCAGCTACAGGCATGGGAGATGAGTTATGGGGTAGCGCAGCCTCCACTCTCAGCATTTGTTTGTTGCACTTAACAGATTATTGTAATTAGTCACATAATGGGTGCTCAAAGACCTGAAAAAAAATCATGCTGCTTACCTGGGCAAAGCATCTGAACAAATGCTTGTCTAGCCTTTGCCTGACAAAACTAGCCAGTGTGGGTACAAGCAAAGCAAAGGCTGTCTTCAGCTAGGCTGGGAAAGCACATTCTCAACTGTTTGTGTCCATCAAAATCAGATGGGATTTAGTTTTTGGATAAATTATAGAAACTAGCTGGGTCAGCAACTTGACACATTTCAGTTCCATGTGCAGTTTCGCTGGATTTTAAAAGAATGCAGAATGCTGTAAGAAATCACCATTTCATAGATGGATTTGTTTCAGAGGCAGGTGAAGGGAAGGGGCCTATTTGTGGAAGGGGCTTATCAATCTGTGCAGCCTGAATCTACCGCAAAGCAGGCACAAGGCAGTAGAAATGTCATTTTCTTCCGTAGCCCATTAGTACAATGCTACTGAAGAGTGTCACTGACTTCACTGTCCCTTTTAGCTCTGTGGCTCTTCTTTTCTGCTTTTCTTTATTCATTTTCAAGAACCTAAAGTGGGAGCCATATCCAGACTCTCTAGATGGCATTCACGCTGCCCAATACGTATTTTGATAGCTTTACTGGGCCAAAGGATACCTAGACTGCTAGTACAAGTAGGAGGAGGTATCTGCCATCCCAGGGGTGCAGCCACCTGCCATGGGGCCAGAGTAGCGTGGAGCTCTAGTGAGGAGTCACAGATGGGTTTCAAGCCTGCAAGGAGATAAGATATTATTATAAGATTGTAGCTTCAGATGGAGAAACTGCCAGCCTGAACTAAACTTCTCTATAATGCTGTTCTTCAGAATTGGCACATAAGGATCTCAGAGGATGAACTTTCCAACTCCTTCTCCTGGTTCCTGCTCTTGAACATTTCCAGTCTTGCAGCTGGTGCTTCATTCCTTTGGAAGCGAAGTTTTTTCCAAGTGGCATCCTTGTAGGCAGGACACTGCACCACGTGGGGAAAGATGGTGCTTGGGAAATCAGGCAGAGGAACAAGCTTCTGGGCAGCAACTGCAGGAAAAAAAGTAGCAAGGTAGCCCAAAGAGGAATTTGCCATCATTTTTCATGAACTATGTTAAGGCTGGCCAAATGGCTATGGGATTAGCCTGGGATTTGGGAGACCTGCAATCTGCCTTTTGCTTGGATGCAATTTCTTGTTGACAGGAAGCAGAAATCAGGAATGGACCACAGCTGCCTGTTCAGTGAGTGCTCATTTATTTCAAAGGAAGGTGAGACTGAGGATCATTTCTTCCCCATGATTGAGGATCATTTCTTCCTCATGATCATCATGAATTAGGTATGGGCTTAATCTCCAAAATTCAATCTTTTGTGTCCCTTTTAACATTTGCCGCAACATCTGCCTTTGGCTGTAGACTCTGTGGTTTAATTAACCTGCCAGGAAAACAAATTCCCTTTTACCCTTTTTTAATTTCCCACTCTCTAATTTCATCAAATAGTCATTTGTGTCTCAGTTGTCACATGGGGACTGTAAAACAGGGATAATGGTACAGTCCTTCCTATATAGGGATAATGTCAGAGTGAATAACCTCAGAGCCTGGCAAGCACCCAGGTACTAACCATAGCAAGTCCCATGGCTGCACTCAGCTCTCTGCCAGTGACTTCACACTGTAATTTCCAAACTCAGGATGTGTAAGTCACACCACTGTTATTTTACCACTGAATTTACTGAGAGCAGGCTGCTCAGTTAAGCTCCCAGTCAGACTGAAATCCTGCTTCTCTTCTCTTACCCCCTCCTTCCTTGCCTCTTCCACATCTATTTTCCCAGGCATCTGCAAAGCTGAAAAAACAGGTTTATTTAAGGAAGCTTTCTAAATAATGGAGGAACCATCAGAGCTCCTTCCCAGAGAGCTCTGTGCTGTTCTGTAATGCAAAATTGCTCAGGAAGGCTGAGAATGAAGTCAGCTCTGAGCCCTAGAACTTCACCTCTACCCTGAGGGAACACTCTAAATTCAGCTTAAGAGTTTGCGTATGTTAAGAGGAGAGAGAAGCCATGGGAGTTTATTAAGCTATTAAAACCATTTTTCAGAACCCCCAGACAGGAAGACTAGCCCTCTGATTTATTCAGTGGAAAGCAAAGACACTATGACGCTCAGTTAGATGTGGGGTGCATCATCTTGTATCCTTTTCCCATTGGCATAGTCTCACTGATGTCAAAAGGATGATCGTTTGCACAAGCAAGGCAGGCACAGCTGAGCCACAGCAGTTGTTGCCTGTAGCCTATTGCCTAAATACAAACAGTGTCATATCAGCCATCCTGATCATGCGCAGCAGCATGAAAGAAGTGGATCATCAATGTAGACAGGATAACCCAGCACTGAAATGGGGTTTTGTTATGAAACTGTCAAGCTGTCCAATATTAAAGACCAGATAATACAAAGTCTCCCCCAGAAACAAATCCAGACTTGAGCAAGAACAGCTGTGACTCCTCTACAGGATATAAGCAATAATGTTCCCTATATATGCCCAATTTTTCCCACCCTTTATGAGATGCTTAGTGGGCTGGAAATCTTGTAGGAAGGCACCTCAAGCATATGTCAGAAATGGAGCCCAAAGCAACACAGTTTGGGAGATTTAGTGCTCAGGGTATTGTCAGCACAACGTCAGGAGAAGTATTGGTCCTGTGATCCTCTAAAGATACCTTAAGGCTTCCGAGTACCAGGAGTCTGACCCGCTTCCAGAGGAATCTAATGCAAAATGGCCCAGAAAGCAAAAGACAACTGTCTGTGGTGTCCTGAAGTCACAAGCCAGGGTCCTGAAATGCTTGGCATTGAGTTTCACATCACAAGATAATCAAAATTGTTGGAGTTGGGGTTTCTTGGATTGCTCTTTTCTTCTTTGCTGTTTTTTGGTGATTTGACTCTGGAGATCAGAAATTGCTGGTGGCATCCTAAAGGTGAGATTCCTATATAATCACATGACTTCAGAAACAGGTGCTTTAAGAAAAATAGCAAATACCCTGACATTTTATGATGAAGTCTGCCAATCAGACCTTAGATTATATCCAGTTCCTCACCTACACTTTTATCTGCAGCACAGCGAGCTAGAGGAACCATTGGTCACCTGTGTGACGGGCGTTTTTTCCTGACAAGCACTGCATTGTAAGCATCAGCAGCCAGTTTGGCATCTCAGCATCAGTATTTGGAGATAAAATTTATCTTTAAGGAATTTTGTGCTGTAACCCACTATTTCTGCTATGGTAACAGAGAGGAAAAACAAACCATTGGTCCCATATGTCCATGCAGCACTTATCGCCCAACAGGATCCTAAAAGTCAGCAGAGATATAGACAGCCTGCATGGGATTACAAATATCTTTCCCTTTTTAACTGCCCCTGCTCCTGCTGCAGTTGCCTGGGAAAACCCCGCAACCAAATGCAGGGGCTCTTGAAATACCCAATTTATTTTAAAGGGATGGTCGCCCAGGAAACTGACCTTGCAGACACCACTTCTCATGGCTGCTGCCAGAGCATTCTCTGGTTTGTAACAAAATTTAGCATTCTCAGCACTGTTCGTGTTACTGAGGGCCCTCCATGAGCACTAACTTACTGGTTCCTTGGCACGGGAGAAGGGATGTGTTGTGATCCACTTGTCACACTTGAGAAACAAAGGTGCAGAGTGAGACAGGTATCTTGAGAACACTAGATCTATGAAAGGGATTAACTTGATTTGGCAATTCTAACACCACAAATCGGGATGACAGTTTGCCTACAGAGGAAATTACATTGCAATAAAAAGAACCATAACAATGTAATTCCTTTAGTGTAGACCTTCCTGTTTCAAAGCAAGACTTACACTGGTTATACCCACAAAAACTCCTGTACACATTTTCAAAGTAAGGTTGAAAATGTAAAGTGCCCAGAGCTTTCAGCTTGATCCTTTCAATCAGTGTGTTTGAGCTCATTTGTACAGAAGAACCACCTACCTCTTTCAAAAAAGAAAATCCACTAAACCCTGTTTTGTATAGTATTAATTTAGTGGTTTGTATTCACAGCCAAAAAAATATTAGGCAAACGTTGAACTGCCATTTGTTACTGACACTTTCTTTGCTTGTTTTCATGCTTGCATCCCTGTGAAGGGTTGTGTATGGTTCTGTAGACTACTTCGTGATATCTTACAGATCCCTGCTGGTCTCTAGGCTGCAGAACGTGAAGCAGCACTTTGGTATTTAGACAGGACTGCTTTTCCTTAGAAGTGCAAACAGCCCCAGTTGGAGGAAACACTAACAAGAAGCCATTTCTCTTTTGCTCAAACCCTATAAATAAATGCAGTATAAACAAAAGAGTATTTTTCAGAGAAACTGGACAAATTCTTGGAAGAAAAATTCCCCCCAGGATGATAGTATGCAGGAAATCCCTGAGCCACAAACATTTGGGAGAACAAGTACTGCTTGCTTGGCCTTTCTGTCCTGGCAGACAGTCACTGGGAGAGGCGGGATCTGAATTAAATGGGCCATTGACTTGACTAAGGACAAGTTTTGCAAGTCAACCCTTGTTTGTGTACAATTTGGTTTTCTCTTAGAAAGCCTTGGATGGAGCAGGGTGGCATTAGGTTTGTTGAAATGGGTGAATGCAACTCCACACTTCATTGCTAGTCTCCTTCAAACTGGGTAAAGCCCTGGCAGTCATGCTGGGCAGCGTGGAGAGAAACCACCTCCTGCTCCTAGTCAGATCATCTAGATGAGGTCTCCTGGGGTTTTTTTTCTCCAGTGTGAGACAAAATGTGCTGGTCTGCCTCTGAACCACTGGTGTCTGTTTCAAAGACTTCCATAACAAGTAATTAGAGCTAGTGAAGACTCTGCTGTAGCGACTATCTGTATAAGGCTGAGTGTATGCAGCACCATCTAGTGCTTTACAGAGATTTTTTTGCCTCCTTCCCCACATTTGTAGTGAGGTGTTCAAAGTACATCCTTTCCTCACTGGCACACTGCTAGTCTGTAGGCTGTTGGAGGGCTTGCTGTGAAGGCAAACGCTGTGTACGTTCATAGCAAATGTGTGACAGTCTGGGAGATGGAAAGTACAAGATCAGACATACATACATCTATACAGGTTTGTCAAGATCATAGAACGGTTTGGATTGGAAGGGACCTTAAAGCTCATCCAGTTCCAACCCCCTGCCATGGGCAGGGACACTTCCCACCAGCCCAGGTTGCTCAGGGCCCCATCCAACCTGGCCTTGAACACTTTCAGGGAGGGGGCATCAACAGCTTCCCTGGGCAACCTGGGCCAGGGCCTCACGACCCTCAGCGTGAAGAATTTCTTCCTAATGTCCAATCTAAATCTTACCCCTTCCTTGTCTTGTCACTATTTGTCCATGTAAAAAGCCCCTCCCCAGCTTTCCTGTAGCCCCTTCAGGTAATGGGAGGCTGCTGTGAGGTGTCTCCAGAGCCTTCTCTTCTCCAGGTTGAACAACCCCAGCTCTCTCAACCTGTCCTCATAGCAGAGGGGTTCCAGCCCTCTGACCATCTTCGTAGCCTCCTCTGGACCTGTTCCAACAGTTCCAGATCCTTCTCATGTTGAGGATTCCAGAAGTGGACACGGGACTCCAGGTGGGGTCTCACAAGAGTGGAGTAGAGAGGCAGAATCCCCTCCCTTGCCCCGCTGGCCACACTTCTTTTGCTGCAGCCCAAGACACTGTTGGCCTTCTGGGCTGCGAGTGCACATTGCCAGTTCATGTTGAGCGTCTCATCAATTACCATCCTCAAGTCCGACTTCCCAAGGGTGCTCTCAATCACATCGTCTCCCATCCTGTATTGAGACGGGGGGTTGCCCTGACTCAAGTGCAGGATCTTGCACTTGGCCTTGTTGAACCTCATGAGATGTCACTCTGCAACTCCGACTGATACTTGCACGGTGCCAGAAGCCCACCCAGGACTGAATATCCTGCTTTTCTTGAACCCTAGTTCCTGAATTACTGTAAAACTAGCGACAAATACCTAGCAAGAGTCTGGAATAACTTCAACGCTCTCCTGCCCCTCTCTCCAGGGAAGCTACAGAACAACGCCCTCTGCTGTAACAGAGGAAAAGCCAAGACTGAACTAATCGAAGAGCTGTGTTTTGCTTTCTTCAGCACCCATTCTGTTTCTCCACGGACCAGGGGAATCCTCTGCCTGGGAGTGAACACCTGCTGCGCACGGGCTCTCCCAGGCCCGAGGCCGCCTGCTCGCCGCGGCGGGGCTGCTTCAGGCAGCTCACAACACAGCACCCCGCAAGTCGCCACTTGCTGGGGCTCCCAGCTCCCCCGAGGCTACCCTGCACCTTCCGCAGGCCGGGCGCCGCTTTTCCGCGGAGGGGCGATGCCCGGGCCACTCCGCGCCGAGGGCAGGGCAGCACCGCCGAGAGCAGGACAGGAGAGCCGAGGGCAGGGCAGGGCAGGAGAGGGCAGGGCAGGAGAGGGCAGGGCAAGAGAGCCGAGGGCAGGACAGGAGAGCCGAGGGCCGGGCAAGAGAGCCGAGGGCAGGGCAAGAGAGCCGAGGGCAGGGCAAGAGAGCCGAGGGCAGGGCAGGAGAGCCTAGGGCAGGGCAGCCTGCGCGGCTACACGGAACAAACTGAGGGGCTCAGAGCAAGGGCGGGGGTGATAGAGCAGAGGGAGAAGCCGGTTAAGCTTCTGCACCCCCGTTTCTTTCACCGAGCTCACTTCTCGTGAAAGCTTTTTTGGGGAAGGGAACACTACTTCCTCCGCGCACGCCGAGGCCGCCACTCCCGACCACAGGAATGGACGCCCCGCCCCCCACTGAAACACCGCAGCGACCCGGAACGGTCCATGCGCCGCTAGGCGCGCTGAATCGATTACCCGAGCGGCAGATCCAGCCGGCAGCTGGGACGGGCGCTCGGTGCTCGGCTGGTGCTCCCGCGGGCGACCGGTCGGGCACGCGGGGTAGTGGGCGCGCGGCGTGGGGAGGCTCCGCGACGGCGGGAGCGGCGGCGATGGCGGAACCGGCGGAGAAGCTGTATCGGGCAGAGTACGCCAAGAGCGGCCGCGCCTCCTGCAAGAAATGCGGCGAGAGCATCGCCAAGGATTCGCTGCGCTTAGCCCTGATGGTGCAGGTACCGCATGGCGGGGCCCGGGCTGGGCTCCTCTCCCCGTGGCGGCCCGGAGCCGCTCGACAGGGCTCCTCTCCGCCCTCCGCGGGGGCGAGCGCAGGCTATTTTTAGCAGCGGCGCCTGAGGCCGTTCTCGGGGCGGGCGATAGCGGCTCCCCGCGGGGCCGGGGGCCGTAGGGGCGGTCGCTGCCCGTGTCCCGGGCTGTAAAGGTGTGGGGAGGTGCAGCGGTGCGAAATTCTCCCTTCGGTGTCACAGAGCAATGGCAAAGGCGGAGAGGGCGGCGCGGGGGCTCTTTGTTGTCAGCTGGTGAGCGCGGAGCGGTGGGGTAGGCAGCGGGCGTGGGGGGAGGCCGGCGTGTATGAAAGCGGCGTTTCGGTGCCGTGGGAAGTGTTTGTCGTCCTGGGTGTTATGTGTTGGCTCAGAGGAATCTCCGTTCGGTGCGTGCTTTGCATATGAAGCAGAAACACCGGGACCCAAAACGGTCGTGAACAGCCCAGCATTCCCTTCTCCGTTTCCCCACATGGTGAGGGTAGCCGCCAGGCTTGGGGTCGCCAGCATGTTCGTTTTCACAGAGCTGGCTGGCACAGTGCGAGCGTGAAACAGAGAGGTGAACGGCAACTGGCAAACTGAACGCGAAGGCATGTTTTGCTGTCAGCTGTCCTCAGATTTTGGGGAAAAGACGTGCTTGGCTTCTTTTCAAAATCATAGAATTATAGAACGTTTGCGTTGGAAGGGATTTTTTAAAGCCCATCCAGTTCCACCCCCCCTGCCATGGGCAGGGACACCTCCCACCAGCCCAGGCTGCTGAAGGCCCCATCCAACCTGGCCTTGGACACTTCCAGGGAGGGGGCAGCCACAGCTTCCCTGGGCAACCTGGGCCAGGGCCTCACGACCCTCAGCGTGAAGAATTTCTTCCTAATGTCCAATCTAAATCTTCCCCCTTCCAATTTAAAGCCATTTCCCCTCGTCCCATCGCTCCTTGCCCTTGTAAAAAGCTCCTCGTTGGCTTTCCTGCAGCCGCATCAGGTAGTGGGAGGCTGCTGTGAGGTGTCCCCAGAGCCTTCTCTTCTCCAGGCTGAACAACCTCAGCTCTCAGCCTGTCCCCATAGCAGAGGAACTCCAGCCCTCTGATCATCTTCGTAGCCTCCTCTGGACCTGTTCCAACAGTTCCAGATCCTTCTCATGTTGGGGATTCCATAACTGGACACAGTACTCCAGGTGGGGTCTCACGAGAGTGGAGCAGAGGGGCAAAATCCCCTCCTTCTCCCTGCTGGCCACGCTTCTTGTGTTGCAGCTCAGGACGCTGTTGGCCTTCTGGGCTGTGAGCACCCCATTGCCGGCTCAGTCGAGCTTCTCATCAGCCAGCACTGAAGGAAAGGGTAGGGTTCCCATCTGGTGTTGGAGGGCTGGGAATTGCGTACAGATACGGGCAGCCCTCCCTGGAGAGCCTGCAACCGGCGCCTTGGGTGGAGGACGCGGGGTAGAACCGCTGCTCGGGGAGGGGGGCAGGCGCCGTTCTGCCGGGGGCGGGGATGTGGGCGGCGGGACGAGGCTGCGGCCCGGGCAGGGGCCCTGGCCCGGCCCCAGCAGGCCGGGGGCCGAATGCGGCGTGTGGCGAACGCCTGTGTGCGTGTTGATCGAGGTTGAGCGAGGAAGCGGTGTGCGAGCTCTCGAGCTGGGCCCGCGGGCGGGAGGTTTCCCCGAGCCGCCTTGCCGGGAGCGGCTGCGCTGGGCGAGGAGGGGCCGGTCGCCCGTTGTCCGCGCTGCTGAGGGCTCGGCCCCCACGGGGGTGCCCCGATTGGAGGTTGCCGGAGAGGAAATACTGGCCTCTGCTTTTGTTCCTTGTAGCCCCCGTGCCCCCGGAGAGCCGTGTAACCGTGCGGGGCCGAGCTGCGGGCTTTGCTCGCACGTGCTCCTGCTGCCTGTGCCTTTTGTTTCTCCTGCTGCCCCCTGGGCCTCCTCCCCTGCTCTGGGTGCTGCTTCCCTCTCGGTTTTTAGCCCTCCCTGCCCTCTCCGGCAGTGGGAGGTGATGTGGGGCCGGTTGCCTCCCTGAGCACGGGGGCTGTGGGGCCGCAGCATGCCTCAGCTCGGGTACTGGGTTTGATTATGTGGGATGAGGTTTATCGAGTGATTTCTTTGGAGGAGGTGGAACAGTGGCATCCCTCTCAGAGCCACTGCCTTTTAGCCAGCCATCTCCTCCAAAACTGCTGGCCTTACGCCAACTATTTGTAATTTCCGAACCACCCCGCTGCCCAATGTCTTTGCTTGATCTCTTCTGCCAAGGTTTCACTCTCTCTGCTGCCAGTTTTTGTTTCACACCTTGCTGCTGCACATCCCCCCCACCCCCTGCAAGGACCCAGATTTCACCAGAGCACCTGGCTCTCTTGTTTCCTCTTGGGGAAATACTCTGCAGAGCGGCCTCTGCACTACCTTCAGTGCACTGAGGCCTTTGGCAGGTTGTGCAGAAGAAGTCATTGGGAGGCCCAGACCAATTCATTAGCTGGACGCAATTCCTTCTATTTCTGCTCTTATGTTTTGTTTTTTCAAATGAAGAGCTCTGAACAATGATGCGATGCCTAGTGTTTAGCAAAGATTGGGCACCCAGGACATGCAGGACCAGCACAGCTTTGACTTTTGCTTCCAACTGGAACTGAATGGTTTCTATTATCCACAATGTGAAAGCTTGTTAAGGAAACTATGGTTTAGAGATAGGTGAGCTCAAAGAAGTTGTGTAAACAAGGTCTAAGTCACCTGGAGGTTTCATTTTCCACACAGAATTTGTGCTCCCTCCCCAGAGCCTTTGTGTTAGGGTCAGAGCCATGAGATATCCTCCAGGAGAACTCCAAACAAGAGCCCAGGAGTCACCAGTGCCAGAGTTGCAGGCAACTTGCAGACGCATTGAGACCAGCTTCAGGAAGGCTGCTGTGTGATTGTGGTGCTGTGAGGGTAACTGGGTAATCTGAATTCTGGCTTGTGGAAAGAGTGCAGCTGGAAATACGAGTGTCCTCTTACAGCTTTGGTTGATGGTTAGTTGTAATTGAGGTTCCCAGCTCTCGTAGCAACATGATCTTCAAAGCCCTTTCTTCCACAACATGGTCTTCATGCTGCCTGCTCATGCACAAAATTCTCTGCTGCTGCTTTCAGCTCTGTTCTGTTGGTCAGTGATATGCAGAATGCTTTCCTATGTTGTTAATTATGTACCATCAGTAATAATAATTGTACAATGCTGAGTATTTTTAGTACAGCAGTTGTTTATGTGCGTTACTTGGACACAAACCGCTATACAGTTGTTTTGTCTGATGGACAACCAGAATGGTGTCAGGTTGGTACTTTTATGTGTCTGGGTTACAAGCAAGCAAGAGCACTGCCAGGATGAGGCTAGTGTTAGGCAGGGCACTCTGAAGCTGAGCTTCAGGGAAGAGTTGCGTGATGCTTCTGTCCTAATGCAGGACTTCATTGCACTCTGGTGTTTCCCTTAAATTTTGCCTCTGCCTCCTGCAGCCCTCTAAGGAATTTCTTCAGGCCACAGTGCTTGGAGCTGCTCCTCCTATCTTGTGCCTGGTAATGGACTCTCCACTGAATGGACGGTTTGCTTGAGAAGTGGCTCTCAAAGGGATTGTGCGTTGCACTCAGAGGTCTTGCAGAGCATGGCCAGCAGCCTCTTGTGTTGCAGCGGTCTTGAAGGAGGTTGTAGCAGATGCTACAATCTGTTACATGCTGTTACAATCGTAAAATCATTTAGGTTGGAAAAGACCTTTAAGATCATTGACTCCAACCCTTAACCTAGCACTGCCAAGTTTACCACTAAACCATGTCCCTAAGAACCATATGTGCACATCTTTTAAATAACTTCATGGATGGTGACTCCACCACTTCCCTGGGCAGCCTGTTCCAATGCTTGATGAAAAAAGTATTCCTAATATTGAATCTGAACCTCCCCTGGTGCAGCTTGAGGCCATTTCCTCTTATCACTTGTTACTTTGGAGAGAAGAGACCAACACCCACCTTACTATAACCCCCTTTCAGGTAGTTGTTGAGAGCAATAAGGTCTCCCCTCAGTCTCCTTTTCTTCAAACTGAACCACCCCAGTTCCATCAGCTGCTCCACGTAATGCTTGTTCTTTAGACTCTTCACCGGCTTTCTTGTCCTTCTCTAGACATGCTCCAGCATCTCAGTCATAGAATGATAGAATGGTTTGGGTTGGAAGGGACCTTTACAGGTCATCTAGCCCAATCCCCCTGCAGTGAGCAGGAACATCTTCCACTAGATCAGGTTGCTCAGGGCCCCATCCAACCTGACCTTGAATGTTTGCAAGGATGGGGCTTCTGCCACCTCTCTGGGCAACCTCGTTCTACCACCCTCATTGTAAAACTTTTCTTCCTTATATCTAGTCGAAATCTACTCTTTTAGTTTAAAACTATTACCTATCACAACAGGCCCTGTAAAAGCTTCTCCCCATCCTTCTTACAGGCGCCCTTTAAGTATTGAAGAACTGCAATAAGGGCTTCCTGGAGCCTTCTCCAAGCTGAACAATGCCAGCTCTCTCAGCCTTCACTCATAGGAGAGGTGTTCCATCCCTCATTTTCGTGGCCTTCCTCTGGCCCTGCTCAACATCGAATAAAGGATTGAGATGCACCTTAGTTCTCTTTTGTTGCTAATGTATTTATAGAAACATTTTTATAGGCTTTTAAGGTAGTAGCCATATTAGGTTTTATTTGGGATGTGGCCCTTCTAATTTTCTCCCTGCATAACCTCATTACATCCTTGTATTCTGCTGTGTTGCTTGCCCCTTCTTCCAAAGGTCACTTCCACAGTTACTCGTGTTACTTTTTTCACAGCCTCTTTTTTGCTTTTTTCATGCCTGCTAATGGTCTGGTTCTCATAGAGAAGAAACCTCTTCTTGTCTGCTCAAGGTTGGTATAGCTGCACTGAGGCTCTGACCTTTTTTGTTTTGAGAAGAACAGATGGGCTTAAGCAGCAGGGTGATGAACTGGTTAAGCTGGGTAAATGCTCCTTACACATCTGTCCCCTTTGGGACCTCTCTTCAGCAGCTTGTCTGTCATACTAGATTTTCTTCTTAGATTTTATCCTAAATAGTATCTTTCTCTTAATTTAAAAAAATAAAAAATCACTTCTGTTTACCCAGATACTCCTTTTTATCTTGGGTTTGTTTTTCCCCAACACGAGTTGCTTCATTTTGGCCTAATGTGCTTTTCTTCCTAGTCGCCCATGTTTGATGGCAAAGTCCCTCACTGGCACCACTACAGCTGCTTCTGGAAGCGAGCTCGAATTGTGTCCCACGCGGACATTGATGGCTTCTCTGAGCTCCGGTGGGAAGATCAGGAGAAAATAAAGCAAGCCATTGAAACTGGAGGCCCTGGAGGAGGTAAGTAGAGATCTCCTGGTTTGGAGGTTCAGTTGCGCTCCCTCTTCTCAAGCTGTTATTGTGGTTATTTGATTACCATGTCCCTTCAGCAGGTGATGTTGGAAGAATTGTTGTGGCATCTCCACAAACCAGGACTAGGACACTGGCTTTGTGATCGAGCATGTTAAATTAATGAGGACAGAAGCCGCGTCAATTGGCAGTATTTCCAAGTATTTCTTATAATGATTAGTATATTTGTTTTCAGTTCCTTCATATTAACAAATCGTGTTGGAGTATGCTTTTCACTGCAGTGTATGGTATAGTGGCTCTTTGAGATTGTTATGCCATGAACTAGTGAGTCAGAGGAGCACGTAGAAAGGTCCAAGTACAGACCAGACTAAATTCACCATGCCTTTGTGTAAACCAAAGGTGCTGTGCAGTTTTAGATTGATGTCTGCCTGTTGAAATGTAGTGCTACAAAAAATAAAAGGAAGTTGGCAGTTTTCGTCTTTTGAAGTAGAACTATTTGTGACTTCTCTTACAGTCATTTTTTCAGTAAAATATCACTTGACACTACTTTCAGGGAAGAAGTAGAAAGGGTCAGCTCTATGCACCTTTGAGTCTTTTAAAATAGTTTAATAAGCAATCCTGTTCAATTTCTACTTGACTGTTTAAAGAACTACTTCGATTTTAAAAGTGCTTTTGAGTATGGACTGCTTATCTTGCTCTGAATTCAAATTCTTGACAGGTGAGTTGCTGGAGTACACAGGTTTATTATTGCAGACTGCTAACAATCTGGGACAGAGAATAAGAAAATAAGAGAATGCCTTTAAAGCCGAAGCCTGTATTTGCTTTGTTCTTCAGGAAAAGGAGGGGAACAGGAAGGAGGTGGTAAGGCTGAGAAGAGCCTACATGACTTTGCTGTGGAATATGCTAAGTCTAACAGAAGTACTTGCAAAGGCTGTGAACAGAAAATAGAGAAGGTAAAAAGCTTTCCTTTATTCTCCATCTCTTGTCCTTTCTTCCACCAGTTTCAACTGAAATCGTGACTTTTATAATTGCTTCCTGCCTGTCCTGCATGTGGAAAGAATGTGCTTTCCTCTGTGCCTGAGGAGCAGCTGCATCCTGGGCAGCTTGACAGTAAAGGCATTGTAGCCTGGGCTTCAAACCTGCTGATGTTTCTTTGGGTCTTGGACCAGGCTGGAACACCACGCACCAGCATTTCTGTGGAAAGAGAGCTATCACCAACTGCAGCTTTTCCTGCTTGTGACAGCACTGCAAAAACATTTGCCTCTTCCTTCTCCTCAGCCAGACCAGCTCTATTTGTGTGCAATGTATCCATATTAACTCTGTGAAAGCAGACAAAACCAGCAGTGCAACCAATTGCATTACTCCAATGACGGAGTCTCGTAGTTAAACATTGCAGTATAAAAGCACCTGAAACAACTACTTGTTGTATATCTGAAAAGTAATTTGTAGTAAGGCGGAGTGAGACCATAGAAGTACTGATGAGTGGTATGGACATAAAGTTCATTTTTAGAGTTGCCTGCATGGTGTTTGATCATGTGAGTTTTCCTTGTTCCAGCTTACTGAGATATGGAGCAGAGCACAGGATTGTCTATCTTGAGTGGTTTTTGAACAGAAAACTACCTTAAAAGCTGTGCTTTTTCAAACTAGAAAGAACACTGAAGAAAGCAGAGGAACTGTAGTGAAAAGATTTGATTTTGCAGGTTTTGATAGAGGGAAGAACTGTTGGTATTTTACAGGTGTTTAGGAAGCATATGAGCTTGTTAACATCAGGCTCTTTCCAGAAGAGCCTAACAATTGCTCTTGTGTTGCTTTAATCTGTTCTAGGGCCAGATCCGGATTTCCAAGAAGATGGTGCATCCTGAAAAGCCGCAGTTGGGAATGATAGATAACTGGTACCACCTGGACTGCTTTGTGAGCCGCAGAGTGGAGCTGGGCTTCCTCCCGGTGTATGGGGCCTCCCAGCTCCTGGGCTTCAGCATCTTGAAGGCTGAAGATAAAGAAACTCTGAAGAAGCAGCTCCCAGCTACCAAGAGTGAAGGGTATGTGAAGAATGCCACAAATGCATTGTCTAGAGGATCTGTTGCTTGCCTTCAAATACATCCATGATATATATTTTGTGACATTGTTTCTCTTAAAAGAATATTGGTTGTAAGAGGATTTGGTCCTTTCTGTGACCTTAGGTAGATGGCAACAGAAAAATTTCCTGTCCCTGGGAGAGTACAGTTCACTTGCCCCGTGTGACTGCCCTGAGAAAATGCAGACCAGCAGCTGTGAATTACAGGATGGATGTAGGGCTTTCAACCATAAAATAACGCATGCTTAATAGAAATGCTACTGGGCTCTGTGCCTCCTTGTGTGATGCTGTTATCAGTGATGGTTTCTCTGCTCTAACCACTTCTTAGAGAATTGATTTGACACGCCTTATCTGCTGATCTGCTGATCTGTGACAGGCACAGAATCTGGTAATGGTATTTATTGGCCATGTAGTGCTTACACTTGGATGCTTTTGTACCAACTCAAATTTCATTGCCTTACATTGAATTTTTTAGTGAAGACTCTTGATGGAACTTGTACTGACAGAAGCGCTTCTGAGTGGCTTGATAGCTTTGGTCAATCTTTCTCTGTTAATGAAGGCTTTTGTAACTTGTTTTTGAAGTGACTTTGCCTAGAGTCATGCTTTATAACACAAGCCAGTGTTGCATTGTCCCTGTGGAGGAAGGAACATAAGACATTTGTGGGCTTCACAAATAGGAAAGATCTTGTTTTTGTAAAACATTGTGCTTCTCCATGTATCTTGTAGGCTGAATTTGGCTTTGTTTTTACAGGGAATCACTGTGAAACTGTCCAGTGAGACTGGTGTTGCATTCTGAGAAGCCATAGCCATGTTAAATCTGTGCAGTCTTTGTCATTGTTGGTCCTCCAGATATGTGGCTGATGGGCATGGTGTGCTATTTAGAGTTGTGTATGTGTGTGCCTGTTGTCATCAGCCATAGGTAACAGCAGAGCATGCATGAACTGATGTATGTGTTAAGAGGCTGCCATTCAACTTCACACTTTGTTATTGGTTGGCAAGCAGTTAAGCAGTTGCTCCAGAAGTGTTCAGCTGTGGTGCAGGTTCTGTGGAGATGGTCCTGCAGCAGGAGCAGGTGCTTTTGCTGTAGCCCCATCAGGTTCTACGCTGTTTACTTCACTTGACTGAACTACTGAAGGCTCTCTGCATCTGCCTGGCAGCCTGCCGTGTCTTTTCACTTAGGCATTTCACCTCTGTGAGTGTTGCAGGATATAAGTAGAAGTGTAGTGTTTTAATGCACTTGCAGCTTTTCAGCTAGTCCTTTGGTGGTGGTTTTTTTTTTTTGTGCCAAGTTGCGCGTTCTGCTTTGTCCTAGAACAGTGTGTGAGTAAGAGTTATTTGTAGTTTTCTCCCATGTCTTCAGTAAAGCTCTAGAGATTTGACTGTGTAAGCATTTCTCTTGTCTGCTCTGATTGCTTTTCTGGGCGACTTCTGGGATGCTATGCAAAATTTGAAGGCTTTGTAAAGACAGGCCACAGAGCAGTTTGCCAAGTCACTCACTGTATAAATAGAAGCCTAGAATTGCAGTGGAAAAAAGCTTAAACTGGTGATGTAGAGTAATGTGAACCAAGACCTCACACCAGAAAAGCAGCAGGACTTCTCATCCTTCCTGCTTTCTAGGCTCAGCATTAAAAAGCCCTTTAACTGTGAAGCTGCTGGCTGGCTTACGCTCCACTACCTGTTTGGTCTGTGTGCTCGAGCCAAAGGGATTAAGGGTCAAGTGGAAAAATGGTTGCCTGTCAAACAAACTAATTGAATGACAGTGTAAGTAAACAGAATGAGTGGTGAGGTTTGATGTGCTTTCTACTTGGTGATTTTCTGTCAAGAAAGCGCAGAAGTGCTGAAGAAGCCCGAAGCAAAACACTCCAGAAGCTTGAATGAGAAGCAGTTACCTCTAATAATTCAACTTGTGCATTAAATCAGATAACAGAAATTAAGAACAGAAATTACAGCATCTCGCAGAAGTGATGTTACAGCATCTGCTGTAGGTGAGATTCTCAAAAGGATTTTTGAAGATATTTCTAATTGTACTGTGTCCAGATTATATCTCTGATGTCTCTGTGATTCAGATGTGACACATTGAAATTCCCATGCTGCTTCTGCATATCTAGCCTGCACTCCAAGACGAAGCTCAGACTTTGGGATTGCCCCATCAGCCCTTTCTGTAAGGGCAGCGGTGTAATGTGCCTATTGCAGGTGAGAGAAGTGAGGTGCTGAGCCGGGCTACCAAGAACAGGTTAGAAAATCCCTTCCCTCTGAAGGGCAAGAATGGGGAGGTTTCCTGCAGGCATCCTGGCTTCTTTCCTCAGTCAGCTCTGGATGAGACATGCCAACCCTCCCCTGGACTACAGGCTGTCGTGCCCAAGCACAAGCATTTTGCAGGCCTGGGGAAGGAGGATATTGTGTACTTGACAGCAGCTTTTCTGTTGGAAAGAGTGCTTATCTACTGATGTAGAAAATTAAATAGCAGCTTGCTTGACAGTGCTGCTTTGCTAGTCTGTGTTTCACCCTCCTGCTCCAAACTCTAATACTTTCCTGTATTTTCTGCCTCACTTGTTTGGGTGTAATTGCTGCCCAGGTCGGGAGCAAAGTATTATTCTGGAGATGTAATGCAGCACCAGATTAACTGCAGAGGTTGCATGAGGCAGAGGTTAGGTACTTAGGTCAGCGACAATCAGGTGGTTCTTTACAGGGAGGAGGAGAAGGGAGTACTTGCTTCTCCCTGTGTTAGCTGCTTGCTTTATTCAGGGTTGCTGTGACTGTCCTTTCCACCCTTCATTTTCAATATAGGAAAAGGAACATGAAAAATAAGACAGTAGATGGGGGGGCAGGCTAGAGTGGAACAGTTCACCTCTTCATCTGCTTGAAAGTTGGAATAAATCCTGTAGATGTGTATCCTCCAGGTGAGAAGTGGTATGCATTGGATGGCAAGTATCAGTCCTTCTAAGCAAGCTGTTGGGCTGTGCCTGTTGAATATGGGAAGACTATCCTTCCCCAGGAGTAGAAAAGTTGTACATAGTAGCACCCAGCTGCTAGTAGCAACACAGTGTTTGGTCCCAAGGATGGGAGATAGTTAATGTGTGTGTCAGTGAGTATTTTGTCAATTGTTCTAAACTTTGCTGTTTTGGGAAGATATGCTATATGAATTTGGCTTTGCCATTTTCTTTTCCAGGCTGTATAAAGTCATGATTGGTGTTTGCTTTAAGACTTGGGCATAGGCAGGGGCAAAAGATAAGGTGGAGATAGACAGCTTTGTGCCTCTCTGCAATTTGGATGATTCCTCCAGCTTTGCGGTTTGTTCAGGTGACTGGAACAGGTACAGTAATCACTCTGTGTGGGAGAGCAACTTGCTGTCACCTTGACTCTGAGGAAATGCTGCTGAAAGTGTGAGGCCCTGCTAGAATTTGGATGCTTTCCTTGGGTCATAGGGCCTCTTGGTAGGGCGGTCAACTTCCAGTGGTTGGTGTGTTGGCTTCCTTTGTTTAGGAGACTGAGAGACAAGTTATGGCATAGGACTGAGCACTGGCTTGCTGGAGGCAGCCTGGCTGTCAGCCTGCCAAGGGAGCACTGCAGATACATAGTGGTTGGGTACCTGTCCTGAATACTTAGATTATTAAGCCCCCTGCCTTGGGGAGGTGCAGCAGAGTGCTTTGCACTCAAGATGATATGTTTTTCCCAGATTATGTTGTGTACCCATGACTGTTAAAAGTTACAGAAGTAATTATCCTCGTGGTAGGGCTCGGTGCGTGCTCTCATTTCGACCCTTACAGAGGCTGCAGCTGGGAAGAAGAGGGGACTTGCTTGGCCTGGGGACTTTCAGAGACAGGGCTGTGTATGTGCCGTATCCAGTCCCAGCATGCTGTTTCCTGCTTGACTGATTTAGAAAACAATATGGAGTTTTTCTCAAGAGATGCAAGCAAGTAATTGTTGGTAGCACGGTGCAGCTGTTGCCGTCCCTGAGGCAATGCATCTTACTGCATAGCCCCAGCTCACTGATAGGACCCTGCAGGGGAACAGTTGAAAGATCAGTGCGAAACTAGCCCCTTAAAAACTTGTTAGGTGCTTCGAACCATGGTTTGGTCAGAGGTGCTAATTGCAAGTAGAATGAGAATTTGACCCAATTTTAGGGCCAGGACAGTTAATACAACTTACAGGTCTGCCTTGTATGAGTCTTTGGGAGAAGAGTACCTTTTGACATCCTCTTGCAGCGTTTTAGCTAATGAGCTATAACACAGGGTTAGTCTTAACAGTAGAGAAGCCCTAGGAAGTGAAGCATTGAAACCTGTAAGTAGGAGAGCTGTCGAGAATATCAACTTTATGGCTTAAACATCAACCACAGCTTATAAAGTTAAGACAGATGCTTTCTTAAAAAGAAACCTAGCCAACGTTTCAAAACTATAGCAGCTCTGTCAAAATAAAGTGCAAGATCCAAGCTGTGTTCGTGCTCTGCCTCAAGTTCCACACCCATCCTGCCTCAAATGGGGTAACAATTCCTTTTATTTCCTCATGAGGAGAACACACAGAGATTTGATTTATTTGATATATTTCATAATGATGTATTTTGAAGCCAGGCAGACCAAGACGTGAGTCTGGAAACATAAATGATCTTGCTGTAAGGCCTCTTGTCATTCTGAAGTCTGCCAAAATCCCCCGGTTTTTATTTGGCTTGCTCCTCTTTCTAGTCTTTCTCAAACAGTGTTTTCTGTACCTTGCTGAACAGCCCTGAGGCCCCAGCTAATAATAATAAATTTCCTCACACAACTGCGCAGTAATAAATTGCTGTCAGCCTGGGAGCACTTTGCAAGTAGAAACTTCCTCCTGTCTTATTTCAGAGACCAGACTTAATTCCAGTCTGAAGAGAAACTAGCTGATAAATATCTAGTTTTCCAGTGTGTCAGCTTATTAAAGTTAGGATGCTTGCTGTCCTCTGTTTCAGTATGGACTGTCTAAGCTGAAAATTCAAGCTTGTGATTCAGCTGAAAGACAGTACAGTCTTTTAACCTGCATTGCTATGCCTCCTCAAATTTGGAGAGGTATGCTTATATTCTGTGATTCTTAGGTGTGCCTCTGGTGTAACTAATACAGATGTAGAGTAGTAAGCCTGAAAATGTTGCAATATTTCATTTGTTCTTCTGCCAGACCATGCAGACCATACCTCTTAAGTTTACCTTACCCAATTGAGGCAGCTAGTGTTGCAGAGCCAAGTACATCTACAATCTTGCACTGAGGAATTTGAAAAACAGGTTTACCTGTGAAAACTGAGGATATTCAAGCCTCTACAAACACTGGCAGTCAGTAAACTGAACTCCAGTGCTGGATTGGCATTTAAATAACTTCCTTTTGTGTGTGTGTTGTGTTTTGTTTTTTCTATAAGAAAGAGAAAAGGAGAAGAGGTAGATGGAAATGTGACTGTGAAAAAGAAGCAGAAAAAAGAAAAAGAGAAAGAATCAAAGCAGGAAAAACAACTGAAGGTGAGTTTTAGCTGATCACATCCTAAAACCTGCTTCGTGTCGAGACTGCAGCATCAGGCACTAACTGAAAAGCTGTGGCACCTAGACAGGGCTGTACCTCCTGCCCAGAGAAAGCAGAGTTGCTCCACAGCCGTTTCTCATGTCCTGGCATGGTAGATGCCCTGTCTCTAAGGCTTTGCTGAAGACTATTCACCCTAACGCTTTCTCTAGAAAGACAGGAAGGAAGTTCTCTGGGACTTCTGCTTATTAGATTTAAATAGATTAGGTTAAATGCCTTCTCTCTCAGGGTGGGTGGGTTTGTGGTCCTTCTATATCATCTGATTGTGGTGACTGAAAGCTCTGAGCTTGAGTGCTGTTGCGGAAGAGCCTGGAAACCAATAGCAGCTCACTCTAAAAATTAAACGGAAGTGCAGAACCAGATTAATGAGAAATCATATCTTTTTCACCTTCTGGGGAGCTGTGTTTAGTTCTTGGGTACAAAGATCACAGCTTTCTTTCACTTTGTAGAATGTCATGGAAAGAATGCCCAATAAAGCATCAGGAATTTTGCATTTATTGAAAGTTTGGCATAGGTACTTTCTAAGAAGAAAATAAACAAATTGATTTTGCTGCAATTCAAGTCTTGATGGAGCTGTAGAAAAATGTATCTGCCCTTGAATAAAAGTTTGCTTTTTTGTTGTGTGGCAATACCATAATTTTCAGCAAAACGTAGCTGAGATCTTATCAAGGTTTTGCTACTATAGCACAGATGCTTAGGACAGATTAAGGCAATTTGTGGATCTGGGTTAACTTCGGGTTTTATTTTGGTGGGTTTTTTAACAGTATTTCATCAAGCACGATCACTAACAACGGAAATTGAACTGTTTAACACAGTCAACCAGTTCTTCCAGGCTAGACTGCATTTTTTACTATAGCCAGTGAATAACATTCAGAAACTAATTGAGGTGTGTTAGGATAATTGTTTGCTGTCCGACCCTTTCACCTTTAGTAGAAAGGCCCAAAAGAATGTACAGGCTCCACGGCACTTCTGCAGGTGACTGGTCTGGTACAAATTCCTCGTATGTTTAGGTGGCTTAAAAGAAGAACAGTGCCGATCAGCTTTTCTCACGTTTGTTGTAATGCAAGGTTCAAATGCAGCCACATCCCCACTGTTGTCACTGTCAGCTGGTTACATGGTATTTGCAAAGGCTGTTTAAAAGCTTGCTAAGGGTAGAAGTGTGACAGAAATGTGAGTTCCACTCCAGCTAAAAGCTGTCTTGTTAGTATCGCTTGTACCTTATTATGTGGGATGGTGCTGTAAAGGTTACTCTACAGCCTTTCTTCCTATATACACAATGGTGATGCCTTGGCTTATACAGAATGCTAGAAGGATGTCCTTCTGCATGTAATCTTGAGAGAGTATTTGCTGAAACCACGATAAGCTTATGTATTCATACTGAAATCTGAAGCATGTGGCTTTAAAGTTCCATTCTAGGTTTTTGGGTAAAATGTGTCACCCTCCCTTTTGGCAGAGCTAGTGGTCCTAGGTGCTCCTCATCTCACATTCTGTGTTTACAGTGCCATGGACTTGCTAAAACCTTGTTCACATGCTGCAATTTCAGGAGTGTTCTTAGAAAGCATTGCAAGTAGTTAAGCTACTGGATTTTGTCAACAGGAGCAGACAGAGCTGATCTGGGGCATCAAGGATGAGCTGAGGAAGGTCTGCTCCACTAACGACCTGAAAGAGCTGCTGATCGCCAACAAACAGGAAGTTCCGTCAGGGGAGAACGCTGTGAGTTTCTCTGTGGTAGCTTTGCATGCGTGCTGTGTCTTTGAATTGGTGAAGCTGACCCAAAACAATATTCCTGCAAGGTCCACAAGCAAGTTCCTAATGTAACACATCAGAAAGAAATTCAATGCAAAGCCTAGTCCTTTTGTCCTAGGACTGACAATTTTGCTGTTATGCTTGCTTGTGAAGGGCTGTATGGTAGTGTGTGATACTGAATTCAGCACCTTAGCCACAGTGGTGTGCCTTTTTTCTGCTACAGCCATGGCTCTGGTCGATAGCGGTTTTTGCTGCTGGTTCTTCAAAAGCAGGTTAGTTGTGGCATTCCACATTGCCTCTGTCAGCTGGTAAATTACAACAAAAGAAGAAAAAAAATGCACAAATTGTTTCCTGCTATCTTTTCTAAAAACAGTCACTTTTAAGACTTAACTTGTAAAAGTCTTCTCTTTTTCACAGCTACACATCACTTTTAAGTATTTGTATTTATTAATAGTCTTTGTAAGGAGTTTAGACTGGGATGTGAGAAGTGTCTAGACTCAAAATGGTCAAGGAGTACTCTCTAGGCAGGAAAACCAGGACTTGTCTGAGCCCTGAGCCAGCATTTCCACCATGTACTCGTGTGCTTCTGATGCAGTAGCTCATCTCCTCGGCTGTTCTGGCATGGCTGTCTGGTCAGGTGCTGTGTAGAAGGTTCGCTCTCCTGAATGCCAAATGCAGATAGGAGAGACTGTGAGCTGTAGGCGTGAGCAGATGTGGTGTGACTGGGGAAACTTTGTGTCATATCTTTAAGGTGTCATAAATCAATCAGTGCTAGTAAGAGTCCTGGTTTATGCAAAGTGTATGCATGACAAGTGCTGTAAACACCTATGTTTGTGTGCCTGCAGCCTGACGATTATTCTTTGTGTAGCATTCAACATAATGCAGTGTGTGGGCTTCCCAGCCTCCTCCTGTCATGATCTGTTTTGTATTCTTTACTGCTTTAGATTTTGGACCGAGTAGCAGATGGGATGGCGTTTGGAGCTCTGCTTCCCTGCGAGGAGTGTAAAGGGCAGTTTGTGTTCAAGAGCGATGCATATTACTGTTCAGGGGATATTACTGCCTGGACTAAGTGTGTTGCTAAAACACAGACTCCCAACAGGAAAGACTGGGTGATCCCAAAGGTGGGTGTTTACTGCAAATTTGGTTATTTGAAGCACATGTCTTAACTGATATACCTCTTGTAAGGAGATTGAATAAGCAGCAGTCAGTGTTGGATGCCTAAGAGCAGAGTGCTGCAGCACTGAGCAGCTCTGACAGTGGGGAAGTCCTGTCACAGCTACTATCCTCCAGGGGTAGGCAGCTAATGCATAACTGAATCGTATTTTTTCAGTAACACTAAATTTAAGGAGATGTTGCTGATTTGCTTGGAAACCTGTTGTTTACCCTCTTCTAGCTTTGTTTTCTCAGTTAGTAAAGTGGGTATTTCCCTGCCTTAGTGTGAATGTCTTGGAAATCCTTTCCAAGACCTGCAGTAAAAGCTAACATCTGGCCACTGCTCAGTTTAGCCTTTAAATCTTATAATAGTATTTGTTATTTTTAAACTCTACTTATGCTTTCATCCCAAAGGAGTTTCGGGAAATTCCTTACCTGAAGAAATTTAAGTGCAAGAAGCAGGACAGGGTATTTCCTCCAGGTGCTGCAACTGTGAACTCTGCACCTCCTCCCTCTGCATCTGCTTCTTTAACAGAGACTGTATCCGCACCCAGAGGTGAGCAGCTGGCTGGGCGTGGGTCAGGAGCTCAGGATGGTGTGTGATGCCGTCCCCAGCTGACAAACATGCCACCTGAAACAGACGTGCTGTTCTCCTGCCCCCAGACAAGCAGAGCTCTCCTGGTAAAAAAAACAGCATAGCAGAGTCTCATAAGCTTCACCTTCCTAGCACACATAGACCCTGATGTAGTGCATTGCCTGGGGACATGAGTTTGAGTTCCTGGTTGTTTTCTAACAAATCATTGTGGGTATTTCTTTATGGTAAGGAAATTACGTGATTGCATGAATCAAACTTAAAGCCTGATGCTGCAAAATGTGTCCCAAGGGACACCTGCTTTGAAATGCCTTCTTGCTGGGTTTCTTGGGGAACATCAAAGGACTACCATAATGCCAAATATTCCACGTCATGTTAGGTTTTAAGGGCAAGAGGGGTTTTAAGTTTTGTTTTTTAAATAGTCCATTAGGATTTGGCTTTACCAGTCACTGACTTCCCTTTTACAAAATAGATATTCTATCTCAAGCCCACAAACTGGCAAAAGGTTAGACTCCCGAAATTCCCTGTAGGCTGTTTGAATCAATTGCGTGCTTTGGTGATACAGCCTGTCCACTAAGAGGTATGCTGACTTCTTTATTATTTAGAGTTTTTAGCCCTGGCCATAGTTTTGGGAGCAGGGGATTATTGTTACTTGGTGAAAAGAGTGGGAGTAATTCTGCACAGCTAATTTTAGCAATGAAGACAATGTAACCCATGTCTTGGTTCTGATTGAAACGCTGATTCCAGCTCCCGCCTGAAGTTAAACTCAAAACCGTGACTAGAGGTAAAGCCAGGTTACTTTGCTTAGCATCCCAACTAATCTGAATAGGAGGAGAGGAGGAAAAAAACCCTCAGCTGATGTACCCATGTTAATAGTGTTTATCTTTAGCAGTGCAGATACAGTCTTAGACACTTGTTATGTCCTGAACCCACCTGCGTGGCAAAATGTCAGTAATGATGTGATGAAATCTTGGATGGTTACCAGTTTGCTCCTCACCTTTTATGGGGTTTGCATGATACAATCTTGTACTGTCTATAAGACCAAAACCCAAATGTACTGTAACACATGGGAACACTGTTTCTTGAGAGACGATCCTTTTTGTTCAGCCTCTCTGAAACAGATTTCGTTTTGAAGAGGTGGGAGCTTTTGTGTTACAGTGAGTTTCTCTCATGCTATCCAGGCATCAAAGGAAGATTAAGCAGAGCAGAGACTCTGGTAGCATGGTGCTGAAGCAGACAGTTATTTTTTAATTTTATTTTTAAAAAAGGCAGGCAAATAATGTGCCTAAGTATTCATTTCCCCCATCTTCCATCCCTTATATTTGCTGGCAGGTGCTGAGCTTTGTTGCCTTTCCTAGGTGAAAGGGAGCTTCTTCCCACTTGCTTAGCATGGTGAGACCTGCTTTTGGACCCGTGTCTCCCTGCCAGCTGGGCTGTTTGTCCTGAGTGTGGCGTACACTGTTCCTTTGTGCATGTGATTTGCCTGGGAGACTTTGTGCCTCTTGCTAACATGCTGTGTTATTTCTGAACCCCTAGACAAACCACTGACCAACATGAAGATCCTGGTTGTTGGAAAACTGTCAAAGAACAAGGAGGAGGTGAAGAACATTGTGGAAGAGCTGGGAGGAAAGATGACAACAACAGCTAACAAGGCCACCCTGTGCATCAGCACACAGAGTGAGCAGCCGTGCCTTGGTTGCTGGTAGCCCTGGTAATAGCTGAGCAGATTAGAGGACATATGTCCTTGGAGCTCTGTGAGGATCTGTGTTTGGATTAGGGGGAGTGTTGTGTGCACACGTGGCCTTAGTGTGCTTGGAAAAGTAAAGATAGCTGTGTGCTGTTTTAGTTTTACTTACTTAGCACATTAGTCCTGTGAATTGTGCCGTAAGGCTCTGTCAGGTCTGCAGCACCTGGAGCTCAGGTCTGTATGTAGACCATGGTGGGTTGCAAGCCACTCTTGTTTGGATGAAAATGCTGGGGGCTGTGTCCATGTTTACTTTAGAGAAGCCACATAGCTGACTGAGGGTGCCCAAGGGCAGTTCTTTTCTCTGCTGGAAACTTAGGGTCTGCTCTTGCTCCCTGATGGAGTTGAGGTGCAAACTGGCTGCTGAGGTAGGAGAACTGTTTCCACCTGCTAGGACATCTAAGAGGGACTGGCTATGTGGTGCCAGCCCAATACCAGTAAGGAAGAGAGGTGGACCAGCCAGATAAAACATGAGTGTTCCTGCTCTAGGCCAACCTGCATCTTTGAGCCAATGGGCCTCCAAAATTCACCATCACATGGTGAATCCAATGTGTCTTGGAATTGTGTTTCCACAAAGTGTTTACAGGGCCCTGAATCATGGCCAGAGGGAGAGGCTAAAGTGTGAAGCTTCACTGATGCTTTTTCTTTCCTGTTTCTCATCCTGCCTCTACAGAGGATGTAGAGAAAATGAGCAAGAAGATGGAAGAAGTGAAAGAGGCCAAAGTCCGTGTGATCTCAGAAGAATTTCTTCAGGATGCGAAATCCTCCAGCAAGGACTTTCAGGAGCTTGTGTCTCTCCATGCACTTTCGACCTGGGGTGTGGAGATGAAAATGGAGCATGAGGAAATGGCTGTGGATGGGAAGTTCAGCAAGCCTGCAAGTGTGAAGAGTGCTGGGAAGGTCAAAGAAGAAGAAGGTGAAGAACAAAGTGGTTGTTCCTCCATCGGCCTGTTCAGCGCTGTGCATGCACAGGGCAAACCTGGGTGTAGTCCAGGAGTGTCAAACTCACGACTCCCCGCCCTTTTCCTGATCCTGCAGCGTAACACATCTCACACATGCTGCACACGTGACTGGCCCTGGCAGGAGCATAGGGACAAGGATCTTGGCACTGTCGCTGGGTAGAAACAAGGTGCCAGGCAGGATAAAACAAGGTGGAGGGCCAGATTCGGCCTGCAGTCTGTGTGTTTGACACCCCTGGTCTATCCTTGCCCTTGCCTTGAGTGCTCAGCTCTTTTTTCTCATAATAAAGTTAAATAATGCAACCTCAGGACAAGACTAGCTTTAGTAAACATGAAGCTGGTTCCTGAGCTGGCTCTTTTTTACCCTAGGTCAGTCTTGCTTCAGAGATCTTTTGTGCTGTACATGTCCAGGCTACCTGACATTGGTCCTGGACTCTTCTTCATAATGTCAGCTTCTCTTGTGGTTTCAGTTAGTGTTGCAGCTCTGCAACACTCCTCTGCAAGGAGGTGCTGGGGTGCCAAGATGTGACAGACACTACCATGACTCCCAAGCAAATGAGAAAATACTGGGGTCCAGAGCAATGTATCTATGTTCTACTTGGTTTAAAACATAACATTTTTTTAATGGTTGAGAAAAAATATGCAGCTCCAGTGGCATTCCTCACCAGTGCCATAAAGAGCTTGCATTATTAAGCTGGACAATGGACAAACCCATCACATCTGCTCCCTTGTCTACAGAACCTCTTCTTTTCCTCCATGTCCTCCAAGTATAGATTTCTGTCATACAATTGTGTATGTTATTGCCAGACTACCTCACAGTAGTCTTAAACAGAATCACAGATGTGTCTTTTATCTGCTGTGCAGGTGAAAAAATCGTGTCCCACCCCTTGGGGCTAGAAAGAAGGTAGATAGAATCTGGGGAGATCTTATTTTTCACTTAACTGGAGGAGGAGGGGCTGTGAATTGGCTGCTAAAGCTAGGTAATAAAAGCCATTGAAGTCATGTTTGATTTGAAGTCTCCTTAGGGTGACTTCTCAACTACCCAAATTAAGAATTTAAATATTGATTCAAGTCAGACTGTTGCCTTCCTATAGAAAAAAATTAACTCTCTTTCCCTGCAGGACCTAGCAAGTCTGAAAAGAAAATGAAGCTAACAGTTAAAGGTGGAGCAGCAGTAGATCCTGATTCTGGTGAGTGGTAACAGTGGCTGTGCCTGCACCACACACAGTCTTCAGGATGCGTGACTGCAAAATGGTTTTCTGTCAAAGGGTGAGGGTTCCGTAAAGGGAATGTGAGTTCTTAAGCCACTTTTTTCTTGCTGTTGAAGGAAGGATATTGATTGACTTCCAGGGACCACTTCAGTTAAGGCATGCACCTTGTTCAGCTTCAGGAGCATCTGTCAGTAGGGTGAATAAAGGGCCAGCCAGCAGAGGCTGCTGGTCTGGCATGAGCATCTGTCCCCAGGCTCCTGAGGGGCAGCTTGTGCTTCTCTACAAACCTGTGGTGCACAGACATTGATCTGAGAATTTATACTGCATTCAAGGCCAGCCTTTGGTTTTTCAGTCCATGTGCTAACGTGACACCTGCAGAGCTGTGTCACTTTTGAGAATACCTCCAGCTGGTCATGCAGTGTTAAATACTAGATTTTAGGTGGTCCTTTTTCAAAAGTTACAATTTTTTTTTCCCCTCTATGTAGGATTGAGGTTCACTCCAGTGTATGTAAGGGTGTATGCTCACAATTTATTAAAAGGAAAACATGTCTTAAGTGGTTTTGAATGAGCACAAGTTAACTGTTTTTGCAGTATTCATGAAACATTTGGGTGAGCACAAATGTAAGAAGGAGACCTACAATGATGATTTTCTCTATCTTCCTATTGTTTCTTTTCTGTAGGTTTGGAGGATTCTGCTCATGTCTTTGAAAAAGGTGGAAAGATTTATAGTGCAACCCTGGGCTTAGTAGATATTGTGAAAGGAACAAATTCCTATTATAAACTGCAACTGCTAGAGGATGACAGAGAGAACAGGTGAGTTTAATTTTCCCCAGAAATAGTTTTGTTCTATTTTTGTCTGTTAACTGTTGGGGTTTTGGCATCTACGAAAGCAAAGTCTTTGTAAGGAGATACGGATGGGTATGTTTATTTTAAAAACCCCACAACCCCCCCCCCCAACCCCCAAATCTAAACAAAGAAACCCAAGCAACAAACCACACTTGGAGAAATCTGTGCTCGACATGGGGGCATTTCTTTGTGATCTTGACAAATCATAAGTTGGGAGGTGAGCGATTTTGGGGAATTGCATCTGGTAGTGTTTATTCTTGCATCCTAGGATGAATGAGGCATGTACAGTCGGTGTCTTTAGGACTGGGTTAGTCGGCTAACCTGCTCTGACTGATGACTGTTCTTGTTGCATGTACAGAAGCAGAATTTGGTTCCTTTTTTCTAACAACAAGACTCCACACAAAGTCAGCAACGTTGGGAATCTTTCCATAATCTTCAGCTTAGTTTTGTCTTCTAATTGCAGAGCTGTGAGCTTGGGAAACAAAACCAGATTCTGGCTCTTCTACCACAGTGTAATCCTGAATTGCATGCGCTGATTTGTAACAAAATGCACTGAACTGGTTAAACTGCGTTTAACTTTGGAGTCTCAACAGACGCATGGCAGAGCTGTCCAGTAGTTGCATTACTGAATAGATAGAGAAATTGAGAGACTTCTTCAAAATGAAGCTGCCCTCCCAAGAACATAAGGGACACCCAAGAAATCCACGGGAGGTCATGGCTGGCAGCAGTGACCCTGATTCAGCTTTGGATTTATTGCACTTGACCATGTTCTTAATAAGCGTGTGTTGCTGGTTCTTGTATGTGGGGTTTGTATCTGTGTTGTTGTTGTGGTGCATGGAGGGATTTCAGTGCCTGCATTTCATGCCTGGCATGCTGGAAAGGCTGACTGATTGTATCCCTATTAAATACAAAAGAAGCTTACCCAAAGTGGTGTCAGTAATAACAAAGAAATATTTGAGCTACTGCTAGTTTCTCCAAAAATCTGAACTTGAGGCTAAAGATGCATTGAGTTTGTTTTTCAAATATATGACCCTAATGCCTGAAGGTTCATACTAGTCAGACATTAAGACTGAAGAGGTATTAGCCTCTCTTTTCCTGCTGTGCACATGTTTGTCCTCAAGGCTGTAGGCGTGGTGTGTATTTTTTCACACCAGTTCTTTGGACATATGTTCTGTGGTGGCTCTTCTGTTGCTGTCCTGCAGTTTGCTGTCCTGCAGTCACTGGTAAGAGAATGTCTTTCATAAAATTAATGGTATGCAAATAGCTGGTTTGCCTGCAGTCTCATGGTTGTTGCCAGATCAGTTTCATTTGAATCGAGATCTAGAGGAAGAGTGTCTTATGTCTGTTCCTCTCTCATGTTTCATTTCTGTAGATACTGGGTGTTCAGATCTTGGGGTCGTGTGGGCACTGTAATCGGGAGTAACAAACTGGAGCAGATGCCATCAAAAGAAGATGCTGTTGAACACTTCCTGAATTTGTATGAAGAGAAAACTGGCAATTCTTGGCATTCAAAGAACTTCACTAAATACCCTAAAAAATTCTACCCACTGGAAATAGATTATGGACAGGTAACTCTGCAATGTTCCTATGGAACTCCATTGCTCAGCTGCTTTCCTCAAGCTGTTCTGTTCAGTGCTCACTGTGGGATCACTTGCAGTTAACAGACTTGAGGAATGAAGTGCAGGCACAACTCTTGCATCTCCTCTGTGCCACAGAAAGAGGGCTGTAGATCCATGAGGGTCGTGCATTAAAATAGATGTGTTGGGAAACTAAGTAGTTTTCCATTGTCAAGTCTGGGGTCCCTCTAGTGCTCTTTGCTGTTTACTCTGTAATTTTAAGCATGTCAATTTGAACTTAATTCAGCAGTCATTTCACATGCATACTGTCTTAAAAACAGAGTTTTCTTTTATATAAAATAGATACTTCTCATTTGTCTTCCACATCCAAAATCCTCGCAAGTGGTGAAGCAACTCCTATGCAGCATTCTGTTTAGTGCACATATTGAGCAGGCTGAGAAAGAGAAATTATTCATTGCCAGTAAGGCTGAGCTATATAAGCAGCTAAGCTAAATAAGACTTCTCTTTCTTTGCCCAGTGGGGGTTTGTATGTTTATTTAAAGCATACCCATAACTTAAACTATTTTCAGACAAAATAATTGAATGCTGTTAATAGCTCTAAAGATACTGGAGAAGGTATTTTCAAGCCTTTGCATCTTTCTGTGGCCAGACTACCAGACGTCTTCTATCAGTGCAGAGTACTTGATCCTTAGCTTTATTTCTGGAAAGTTGAATATTGCAGCAGCAAAAGGTCTGTTACACTGCAATATACAATGATATTCTGAAGCATCTGCCAGATGCTTTATTGGTGCAACACTATCCATGAAAGTCTGTAGATGGAATTTTGGCTAATTGATGATTACTGTACTCATTTATGACAGTTTTTATTGCAAAAACTTATTGAAACTAGTTGCCTCATCTCTGTTTTATCATAAAAACCACAAAGTAAACAGTTGTTTTTTCACATCAAGGTCTCTGTGCAGCAGAAAGCTTTCAGAAGTTTTGCTTGAGGTGAAGCAGAGATGCACACAGAGTTCCTATTGCCTTAATTCTACTTATATTTTACAGTGCCAACTCTTGTAATAATGTCTATTGCATTACTGAATAGGTGGATTTTTAAACCTGCTTTGTTCCAAAATGTCAGAGCAATGTCCGACGCTCCCCATGAACTTCACGCTAGTCATAGCATGCATAAACTAAATTGATTTTGAGTTGTTACCATGGCAGCCAGCCTGTTACATTTTATTCTTTGTCATTTTGCTGACTGTGCTATTTTTGCCTCCCAGGATGAAGAAGCTGTCAAGAAACTGACAGTGGGTGCCGGGACTAAATCAAAACTTCCTAAGCCAGTCCAAGACCTTATTAAGATGATCTTCGATGTGGAGAGCATGAAGAAAGCGATGGTGGAATTTGAGGTGACTACAAACATTTTGTTTCTTGCTTCTAAACCTCATTTCTCTCTTTACATCATACTTGCACAGCCTGAAGTAAGTTCTTTGCAATCAAGGGTGCACCATACTTCCCAGAAGTTAGTGTGAGTTTTAGATCAGCCTTAAAAGGCAAGAGTCTGACCAGAATTTGCCAAGCACTGGAAGTAGTGACTTACGTTATGGTGCGTGCAGTTTTTAAAACATGGGTGCATTCTTTGTTCTTCAGCAGGGGGTGTCTGTATCAGCATCTTCAACTTAACAAGCCTGTGAGGAGTTCATCTGTCAATGCTGGGATCAGTAATCATTCTGTGAGTTTTTTCCTGTGATGCAGGCATCATGACTACTGTTCATTGAGTACTCACAGCCAGTTCAACGGTAATGTGAGGCAGGAGGTGCTTCTTTGTTTTGTGAGTGGTGAACCACTCTGGGGACAGGGGCAGAACTACTGCTGATTTAGGTAGCAAATGAACGTGCAGGTCAGACTTGAAATGCTGCCAGTCGATACATTTACTAATCAGGTGCCTCCACAAAACCCAGATCTTCTTCTAAAAGGGACCAAACTTGAGGGGTTTTTTTGTTGTATTCTCATTTGTTCTATTGATACCCTATTTCCATACCTTATTCTCTCTTGATCCATGCTTCTAAGAAGCTTTCAGAGATTGGTCTGGTAGTATCATCTCTCCTTGCCTTGGAAATAGTTTTACTGGTGTTCAGAGATTCTGCAGTTTGTTTTAATGCAGCCACTCAAACTGGGTTAATTCTAAACAACAAGTTTCAGTTTTCATCAGCCAGCTTAGTTATCTTGCTGTAAGACTTCAGATTTAAACATCTGTTGTTTGCACTCTGTATCAGTATTTTGTGTGTCTTCTTTTCAGAACAGCTGTTGCACAATTTTGTATGGCTTATCTGAAAGCTTTCAGATGGCTTGCCCAGAGTTTTGTAATACCTTGGATTAATTGTGTTTTCCCATACCTTCAGTGGTTCTTTACATCAAAGTCTTCTGAAATATTAATAATTCTTTGTAACTGGGACTGGCTGAAGACTCTGACCTGATCATCCTCTGATGTCTTCTGGCTTTGTGTTCTGGCTTTTTTTGAATTCTCTTGGAACTCTGTTAATTCACAACAGCTGCAGATCTTTAGGACATAGGATTCCACAGGCTTTGACTCCCACGTCCCCAAGACATGAATTTTGAAGCTTATCTTCTCTCTTGCAGTCCATCTTGGCTTTTCTAAGTATCTGGCTTTATGTATGCTAAGCTGCAGCTAAAGGTGAAAGTTCTCTGATGTACAAGGTGAAAATCTCCGTACAAATTCACTTCAGGGCTTTGACACTAGTCTGTAGCTTGGAAAAACCTTCAGAGTTCAGCATGCAGATTTACGTAAAGCTGGGTTTCCTAGCTACGTAGTGAATAAATAATGTGGAATTTATTCCAACTGTATGTGATATGCATGGTTTGATAGGATGTCCTGTCCTTGAGCTGAGCCTTAAACTCATAAAGTTAAATAAAAGCTTGTTTGACCTGCAGGGTGTGTAGTGAGTACTGTCAAGAGTCCAGAGGATGTATCTATGATCTTTGGACGTTTTTGCATTCAGAAACCTTCTTGGAAGAAGGTTTTCTGGGTTGTACCTAGAGACACAGATGATGGTATGAACAAGAATTATTACATTCTGTTTGCTTCTTTGCCAGTCTGAGATGTAATGGTTACAGAAGTGATTGAGGAGTGCATCTGATGTCACGTTAACATTAAACTTCTAGCCAGATGCTTAGTACCCTATTTTTGTGCTGCCCTAGCATTCATGCTTAGTTTCCTATTGCAGTATTCCTTTTCTATAGGATGTCTTCTCAGTAGTGTGCACTGTCCTTCTGACATAATTCCTTGATCCACAGAGATTAATACTGAGGCTGAAATGTTGCCATTCTTTGTGGTCAGACCTACCAGAATGGAGAGATTTGTTCCCTAGAAACTAGAGGGTGAATGCTGCAGTGGGTTCAAGGTAGTTAAATCCGGTTTTAATCCTTTAAATCTCTTATCAGATTGACCTGCAGAAGATGCCATTGGGAAAACTGAGTAAGCGACAGATCCAGAGTGCATACTCCATCCTAAATGAAGTTCAGCAGGTAAACATGAAAGAGGTGTTAGAGCAAGAGGAAAATCTGGAAGATGTTCTGGGCTCGGAGTGGGGAGAATGCTGAGCTGTGTGTATAAAGATTTGTGCTCTCTCATTGCAGAAGAGGATGTGCCTCCCATGAGGAACTAGTTAGTTCTCTTTGCTGTTGTACCAGTTTGGGCAGTACTCATATCTTTCACACTTTTGTAGCTTCAGGCTGAGCTAGCCATAAGTTGCCGTTGAGCAAATGAAGCTGGTGTCTTGATCTACTAGCGAGCTGGTGTTTCTACCCCAGAGAAGCCTGAGGATGAGAATAAAGTTTAAGTGTGCACAGGAGAGAGTCTGGCTTGGTGACATTACTGTATTTACACATCATAACCTGGACCGTTCCAAGAATCACTACATAGTATTGCCTGAACAGCTTGTGAAAAGGTACCAGCATACACCATTTTGTGTCATGGGTTCTGGCAAAGCGTATAGCTGTCGTTAGAGCAGGTCAGAACCTTGCCAAGGACATGTAACCCTTCCATATCCAGAAGCCTTTTTTTTTTTTGCTTTCTAGAAACATAAACCTGATTAGATTTTTGTAGTACCAGAAATTCTATCTATTTCTGTGCAAGTACTTTGACTTACAACATGCAAAAGAATTTAATAGAATTACTGCTTCTGTTTTATTAGTCCTCAAGTATCTTTTATGTGTTGTTATGAAGACTTAATCTCACTCAATTTTCTTTGGCGCTTCTTGTCTTGTCTAGGCAGTTTCTGACAGTGGCTCAGAATCCCAGATCTTAGACCTCTCCAACCGCTTCTATACTCTGATTCCTCATGACTTTGGGATGAAGAAACCACCTCTCCTAAACAGCTTAGAATACATTCAGGTATTGACAGGAAACAGTATGTTGTTTGCAGGTGATGGGTCTTATATCAGACATCTTAACACATTTGTGAGATTTTGCTTTCATGAGGTTAATTTTGTTTTTCTTCAGAATACCTTTCTGTTTGTTTTGTGTGCATATATGAGTGTATGTATATACAAATTATTATATACAAAATATATTGGAAGATATGTACTCTATAGTCTGTTTATGTATATGTGCGTTTATATTTTAATATATTTAAGTATACATATATTTTTTTTAAAAAGCAGTGTTAGATGGCAGTGTTTGGCCAGTAATTCATATACATACTTATAATTTGGGGTACTCCAGAGTTATTCTGAAGATGTCAAAGGCACAAGTAAAATAACCTCTTTAAATTCTTCAGGCTAAAGTGCAGATGTTGGACAACTTGCTTGATATTGAGGTTGCTTACAGCCTTCTCAGAGGTGGAAATGAAGATGGAGATAAAGACCCAATTGACATCAACTATGAAAAACTTCGAACTGATATCAAGGTAAAGGAAATAAAAGGAAATGAGTGAGTGTGAGTATTGATGTCCTGTTAGTTTGGAGTGTAACAAATCATCTAATCTGCAAGATGTATTGGCACAAGTTCAGTGTAGGGCCCCTGAGATGGTTAAGGGACTGGAGCACGTGTGGTATGAGGAGATGCTGAGAGAGCTGGGATTTTTTAACTTGGAGAAAAGAAGGCTCGGAGGATATATTTCAGTATGTTCAGGATGTCCAGAGGACCATGAAGACGATCAAGGAGCTGGAACACTTCACATACAAGGACAGGCTGAGAGAGTTGGGCTTTTCTAGCCTATAGAAGGCTCAGGGGAGACCTTAGAGCAGCCTCCCAGTACTGAAAGGGGGCCTGCAGGAAAGCTGGAGAAAGGCTCTTTATCAGGAAGTGCAGGGGTAGGATGAGGGGTAACGGTTTTAAGCTGAAAGAGGGGAGCTTTAGATTAGATGTTATGAAGTAATTTTTTACTGTGAGGTGGTGATGCACTGGAACAGGTTGTCCAAAGAAGTTTTATGCCCCCTCCTTGGAAGTGTTCAAGGCCAGGTTGGATGAGGCTTTGAGCAACCTTATTCAGTGGGAGGTGTCCCTGCCCGTGTCAGAGGTGTTGGAACTGAATCGGCTTTAAGGACCCTTCCAACTGAAAGCATTCTATGATTCTATGATCCTATGATCTTGTTGACGTCTGTAAATACCTGATGAGGGAAAGGGAGTAAAGTAGACGGAGACATACTTTTTCCAGTGGTTTCCAGTGACAACAGGTAGTGGCACAAAATGAAATACAGGAAACTGTTTAAACAAAAGAAGAAGCTTTTCTTGTTGCTGTTGTTTAGTTTGGGGTTTGTTTGTTTGTTTGTTTACTGTGAGGGTGTAAAATACTGGAAAAGTTTACCCAGGGAGGCTGTGGAGACTCTGGTCTTGGAGATTCTTCAAGCCTGACTGGACTCTGCTCTTGGCAGCCTCCTCCAACTGACCCTGCTTTGAGTAGGGGAGTTGGAAATGATCTGAGTTTCCAGAGATGCCTTCCCATCTCAGACATTCTGTGACTGAGTGTTGTCTGTATACCTGTTCATCTTTTCCAGCTGGGAATAAATTTCCACCTAAATGATAAAGGAGCCTGAAACGATGGAATTGCAAGCATAGGGTGGATGTCATCATAAGAAACCTGCTAGTTTGTATGCTAAAGAAACTCTTCTTGTTTGCCTCTTTGCAGGTTGTTGACAAAGATTCAGAAGAAGCCAAGATTATTAAACAATATGTGAAAAATACTCATGCTGCTACTCACAACGCATATGATCTCAAAGTTGTGGATGTAAGCTGGGCAATACTGGGGTTTAAGTTTTGGAAGATGGACTCTTCTAAGTTGACTTACTTGTTCATAGCTGTTTGTATTTTTGAGTAGTTTATCCACTTCTCTGCTGAAGGGATGGTTTGATAGACCTGTTGCTGTTTAATGGAATAGCAAAAGTCTAGGCAGAGAAGAGTTTAAGCTTACTAAGGTGCCTTTGGGATGTGTTTTAATTTTAATCTAATTACCCTCAAAAAGGAGATGGAATAATAACCATCTTCTAAAAGTGATCCTTAGTTCATTGAGTGAATTTTCAGAAAACTGTGAAAATGCAGAAGGGAATGTGGACAAGTATTATAGTCGATAGCAAGTGCTATGTGAGCAGTGCTACCTCTTTTTTGCTAGAATGACGTAGGAAACTCCAAATACTAAAAACCATCCAGATCACTTTTCCTAAGGAGATTAGTGTGTATTTTCAAGATTGGATTATTTTTTTCGTCTGATTAATTACACAAAGGTAATGGTTTATTTGCTTGATTTGTTGTTTTTCTCTTGTCCCTTTCTGAATTGAAGATCTTCAGGATTGAGCGTGAAGGAGAGAGTCAGCGTTACAAGCCATTTAAGCAGCTTCATAATCGCCAGCTACTGTGGCATGGTTCCCGCACCACCAATTTTGCTGGCATCCTGTCGCAGGGTCTCCGGATAGCGCCCCCTGAAGCTCCTGTGGTATGTTAAACATAGCTGCTCTCTCTGCCTCCATCCCTATGCCCAGAGATGGCCACAGTTGGAAACAACCTAAATAGGAGAATTTCTGTGTGGGGAGGGCTCAGTAATATCTCTCAGCATGCAGGCAACATTGTGTGTCCAGACTGGGTTGCCGACTGGTGTTCACAAGAGCCTGAGCTGCAGCTTTGCTTTCTTGGGAGCCCAGGGGTGCCTTTATGTTTCTGTCTCAGTCTTTTTCTTCTCTTTTTTTTCTTTGCTGCTTGCAGACTGGCTACATGTTTGGGAAGGGCATCTATTTTGCAGACATGGTATCCAAGAGTGCCAACTACTGTCACACATCTCAAGCTGATCCCATAGGCTTAGTACTTCTGGGAGAAGTTGCCCTTGGAAATATGTAAGTAACTTACAAAGAGTATTTGCTGAACAAGCTTAGTATATCATGGTAGAAGGTGGTGCTAAAATTGCAAGCCTTTTCTTCAGTGTGAAGAAAGAGCACTTTGTATTTCTTTAGAAACAAGATTTGTTTTTTCTTAATATGAGAGCTATTTGGTGAGGCAGAAGAAATCAATGTTGCAGGTCTAGAATCTTACTGATTGCCAATATCATTAAAATTACTAACTGAGAAAAAGAAGGAAGGCTGCTGAGTTCCAGAATAGTAGAATCTATATTACCTTTATATTTACTCACCATAAAGTGAAACTTAGGAAAAAAAACCCAGTTTTTCACCAAGATGGGTTAAGATGGATGTAAAATGCTATTGTGTGTTCTTTGTGCTTTCCAGGTGTGAGCTAAAGAATGCTTCTCGCATAACAAAATTGCCCAAGGGAAAACACAGTGTGAAAGGTAAGCATTGGTAGTTGTCACTGGTAATCTGTTACTGATGACAGCTTCACCTCATGGCTCTCTGCTTAGCAGTAATTTTGTAGTTGTACTTCCTTTAATAATTTGCATAATGTTGCCCTGTAGTTGCATCTGTATGTGTATATATGGTGTTTTGAGATGAGAGTTAGTACATTCAGAATGTTAAGACTGAAGTTAACATGTTGCCTGAAGTTTAGGAGATTTTCCTTTGATATTATACAAGAGAAAATATAAGGTGCGTTCAACTTCTTACTTGCTTTCATGATAACAAGACTGTGTAGTTTAGAACAAAGATGAGAGGTTTAATAGATCAGAAGAATAATTGTTTAGCTTAAGTGCCTTGAAGCTTGGAGAGAAGGGAAAAATCAAACATCAAACAGATGTTCTCATTACATTTCTGTCTGCAAAAGGTATCAGTGTATGGCACTGAAAGAAGACAAGAGGAAAGACTTAGTTTTCTAATTCAAGCAAAAGAAATGGTAATCATTACTATCTTCTGTACTGAGATAGGAGAACTGAGAACAGTAACATTCAGCAATGAGTGGCTTTTCTTAAACTCTTCATGTTGAGAGGCTTATATCAGTTGCCTGTCACCTTTTATACATACTACTACTACATACATACTACTCAAACTATTATGGATGTGAAATCAGATTTGTATTGAAGAGAATAAGAATTGGCTTGTTATACTTCTCTGATAGTGGTGCAATATGCATATTTTCATTAATGGACCTGTAGTATGAGAGCTAAAAATCTGATCTGTTTTAGCTTTCATCATACAGATTAGACAATTAACAGCCAAAAGTCTAAAATTCTTACTTTTAACATAGCAGAGTACAAGTGCCATTAAGTATGATGATGCTGAATTGAATAAACAGAATATATCCTTTGTGTTCTTAAGATACTTTTGCATGTGGTCAGCATTTGAAAACGTGTGAAGTAATATTTGGCCGGTTGAGTCATTTTCTTTATGTGCAAAGTCTGTGTTTTTTTCTGGATTTGTAACTAATGTTTTTTCCTTTCATAGGCTTGGGCAAAACTGCACCTGATCCCACAGCCACTATCACCCTTCATGGTGTGGAGGTTCCCTTGGGGAATGGGATATCAACAGGAATTAATGATACCTGTCTTCTGTATAATGAGTATCCTTTGCTACTGTGTTGGCTGCATGCTGTGTTTGAGTGTTGCTGAGTTTAGCAGGACCTTGCTATTGTTGGTCAGAAGTTTTGGCACCCTGTTTTGTTTCTTTTAGATCCACTTTGGAGTACTCACAGACAGTTTAGAATTTTTTCCAAGGGAGATGATTTTACAGTTGCCACACTTAAATTGTGATTCTGCAGAAAAAGGCAACAGTACACGTAGCAAATAGCTGTAGCACCAACAGGACTCAATGCCTGAAGGCACTGGAGTGGCCAGGCGACACTGCCTTGTAACATCTTGCCCATAAACGTGCCAGGGCAAGGGGAGAGGAACCGCAACCTGTGGTTTTGCTTCACTCCGGACTGTTTTCTTCCTTGTGGTGCTGTGGCTGGTCAGCTTGGCCAGGAGGAGGTTAGGTAGCTAGCCCTCTGGCTTGGAGTCTCTCAGCACATAGCTTCTCTTGTGTTCCCCAGACCCTTTGCAAGTATTGAGGTAAACCTCAGTTGCCCATCAGAGATGGTGCCCCCCAAAGTGCCCCCAAATGAATGTATGCTCAGCATTCACAGGAGGTTGTAAGTGATGTCTAAGGTCCCAGGTCAAATTCTTCCCTCACAGTGAAGCAAGTAACCCATTAATACAACTTTTGGGTTGTGTAGGAACTGCCTTTTCTCTTGGTAAGCTGTTTTCCCCTTAGAAGCAATCTTGGTGACAGAACTCATGACAATACTGTTTTTATCTTGAATTTTCTTATAGCATTTGCCTTGGTCAGATGATAAAATCTAATACAGTTAGTGACAGCTGATTCAAGTAACATGATGTGCATTCATTTTGTTTTACACTGTTTTTAATAGGGGTGCTTTTCATCTGAAGTTTGGATTAGATGTAAGTTAGAGGCCTAAATCACTGAGAAACCAATAGGTGAGCTGGGACTGTTCTGACAAAATAGAACAGTGTGGTGCAGTCATAGAATGTGCAAGCACTGCCAACCATTATAGAGCTCTTCTCTGAGATTCTGGTTTGGGATTTTAGTGGGAAATTAAGAGGACATTAATGATTTCCTGATGGAAGGCAGCAATAGAGCTACAATTAGAATTGTAGATGCCAGGTTTGTAACTGCAGATCTCATCTAGGATACATCACTCTACTGTTTAGATACTGAGAGAGATGTGAGTTTTAGCTCTGGCTGCCAAACATAAAGAGCTACTCCCCCATATCTTACTGAGTTCACTAGCCTGTCACTCAGGATTCCTGCTGTGCCATTCTCTGTGTGACTGTTAGTTGCTTATTTTAACTATTGTATAAAATGTTTTCAGAGTCAAAGGAAAGTAAAATCTAAATTTATTGTTTGAGCTGTTAGAACAGCATAATCACATAGATATCTATATAGTAACTTAGCTTCAAAGGTGAAGTTTAACTGTGTTTCAAGGTTGTCCTGTGTTATTAATATCAACAACTGTAATTCTTCCTTAACGTTCTTCCCAGATATATTGTGTATGATGTTGCTCAGGTAAATCTGAAGTACCTGCTGAAACTGAAATTCAACTATAAGTCATCACTCTGGTGAACAGTATTTAGAAGCCCTGTTAGATGTCTACTGTAGTTACACTATAGCATTGACTTCTGACATGCTTATGCATTGACTACTCTTACCAAGATAACAAGAGCAAAACTGCAGAAGAGGTTATTGAATCCTATTTAGTACAACACTTAGCGAATGTTTTATATATATGTGTGGCAACACATGGGCCTAAATTCTGATGAGAACGAGTTCCTGGTTTTATTTTACACCACTTCTAGTTCTAGGGCTTTCAAGTATTTCTTGTAATTGACCAAACTGACAAAAAAAAAAAAAAAAAAAAAATCATGCTTGTGTTTTTAGCCAAACGGAGCTGGGCAATAGCAGGAGAAGGAACTTGAGGATGTTTGCTGTATTTGCTCTGTCGAGGTTTGCTTTTGTTTAACATACCCTTTTTCAGTTTTCGTTTGAATGAATGATAAATGTGCATTTATTTTTCAGGTAAAAAATAAAAGATAATTTCATACTAACAGCTTTATGTTTCAAAACTTCCAAATTGTTTTTGTTTTGAGTCATGATTTAAATGTATTTAGTAGAATGTTCTTAAACATGATATCTCTCTCTGAAGACCAAATGCCAAATAATGAAATCTGTAAGTCACATTTCAGGAAGTCATGGTGAAATGAAAATTTGGACTTTACTCTGAGACTTCATCTGTTAACAGTTGGTGTGGTAAACATGGAAAATGAACTTGTGGCTGTTTGAATTTAGTATTGGCCCTAATAAACCTCCTTTAAATAACTACCTTCAGCATGATGTAAGTTGGTTGTTGTAGACTTAAGTCCCGGCAAAGCTGTAAGTTGAGTTTGGGCTCAAGCTTCACTCATTGTGACCCGGAGTCTGTGGCCACTCTGTCTTATTTTCTGTCTTAAAAACCAATATAGACTAATAATTTCAATGTTTACTTATGTTTGTTATTTCTCACTTTCAGTAAGTCATTGAGCAATATGGGAGTACTTGATTCATTATCGTTCAGTATCTCCTTCACTATAACAGTTCCCTTCCCAAGAAGGGCCAGTTCAAGCTCATTCTGACAGTTGCAGATTCAGTCTTTGGTAACCTACATGGAAACAGCAGGTCCATTTCCTAAAGTGTTGTCATATCCCAGTGCCTTTTGAAAAAGGAATCTGAAGCCAAAGTGATTGCTTACCACGCAGCAGTTTCCACAAGCCCTGAAGGAGAGGAGGATGAGTGGTAGGTGGAAAACAAAGCTGCTGTCAGAGAAAGAAGGAAGTGTGGAAGGACTGGGTAAGTCATATGGCTTGAGAACAGTTCAGTAGAAGAGAATCTGTTGTGGCTGGTGCTAATGGATTTTGAGAGGAAGTGAAGAGCCCTGCAGATTTCCCCTGCACCCAAAAAACCTAAACCCCAAACAAACAAACAAAAAACCAAAAAGCCCAGCTTACGGTTTGATTTGGGACCAGGAATTAGAGGTAGGTGCTTTTGATGGTCTCTCTGTCACCTGTACCAGAGGTGGTTTAAACTTCCCTTTTGCTCCAGCCCAGACACTGCAGGGATTGCTTTACAATGTGTATGTAGTGCTCAGTTATAATTGCAGCTGAAGCAAGTATATCCCAAGCTGCCTCTAGCAAATAGAGCAGTAAAAGATACAGTGGGACAGGACTTTCTGAAGAAGCCAGCAGGTGCCCTTTGGGGACTGTAGGAGAGCTCTGGTGTGACCTGGCCTGTGGTGAAATCTGATGTGAATTCAGGTGCTGCTTCTGCTACCAGCTTGACCAACTGCAAAGCAGACCTTCTGAAAGCTGTGACCCAGCATACAGGCAGCCTCTCCCCTGAGCCAGGCTGAGAAGAGCAGCATGGTGACAACCACTGAAGGCATTACTTTTGGAGTATGTGCATGAAGCAGAGCTCGATGAAAAGGTAGTCCCATTTCTGTCAAAACTACTTTGAAGGAACGAGTTGTCAACATATTAGGTGTTATGACATGCTGTGCTTTTTTTCAGAGGAGGGATGTTGAGGAATGACTTCTGATCTCAAAAATGCAAAACCTCAAAATGCAGCAATAGATAAATATTTAACCATTTTATCTTTACGTTATGGCTGGAGGATCTGTTGTACAGTGGCTTGCAAATGGTAAGGTAGTCCATGCAGTTTGTATTATTGGGTAAAGTGAAGGAAGCTAGCCTAGGCTTAATGACTGGCAGTGAGTATAAATTGTTTGTGACTTGCCCAAGTTTGTGCAGGAAAGAAATGGCTGAGAAAAAAGTACGGGACAGGTCACCCAACTGCGTTCTTTAGCCTTGAAACAATCTTTAATATTGGTACAGGCTTTCATGAAATCCCCTCATCCTTCCATTTCTAATCAGAGGAAAGGGGAAAAAATCCACCCAAATAATTTATAAGTGAAAAAGACGTGGACACATCAAAATTCCTCAATACCATAAAGGCTTGTACTTATGTTCTTACATGAGTCATGCAGTGTTTGTGACTACTGAAGTCTTCGTTTCAGCTTTCTTTCTGGAAGACTGTTCCAGTCCTTCCTCAATGAGTTCCAGGGACATAATTTTCTGCTGAAGTGTTTTTCTGGTCAACTTATATCCCACTTACTGTTTTGCTTAAATGCTTTTTTATATGTGGTGAGGCTCCTAACTTAATCTATTGTGCTTAATTTGTTTAACAGGTAGATAAGTTTCTGAGTTCCTTAGGGACATGGTTTAGTAGGGAGACAGGCACGGCTGGACTCAGTGATCTCAGAGGTCTCTTCCAACTTTGATTCTAGGATTCTATGATACTGTCACTCCTTCTGTTATGCCCATGAAAAGATTCCACTGTTGCAGAATACATGCACCTGACCAAGAGCTTCCGTGTCCTTTAACTTTCACGTAAATGACAGGCTGCTTCTCCAGAAATGATAATTGGGGAGATCAGTGGCACTTATGAGAATAAATGCGGATATAAGTCCCAGTCAAGATGACTTCCTGGTTTTCATTTGATCCAGCGTGAAGGCAGCATGCAGAACAGTGGGTATCGTGGGTCACTTTCAGAGAAAGTTAGATATACAAGGACAGTCTGAAGGGTAGAAGAAGGAATGGCTTCCCAGCAACTAAAAGGGGAACCTCATTAAAAATTCTAATTTCATAAGGTAATAAATGCAGCAGGACCCAGACTTCACAAGAACATGCTTCATTGTCTGAAGAGCATGCTCTTCTGCCAGCTGTCTGTACTTTTCTTCCTTGTATCGGTGCCTGCCTCAGGGCTGTGAGAAAATGACAGCCTAGCTATGACCTATCCCTGTGACACAGTGCTACCTGCACTGTGTTGACAAGACCCTGAATGTGCTGGTTAGTCGGTGGGTAACCCATGTCTTAATATCATCTGCAGTAATTAATAGAAATGGGAGTGTGGAAGTGCTTTCTAGAGCCTTTCAGCACACACCAGTTGCCTAGCGTGACCTTTGGGAAAGTGAAAGGTGTGAGTGAATCCAGTTTAAAGATCTCTCTCCATCTGTGCAGGTGAGTCAGCAGTGCCTAGTGACAGGTTGTTAGCAATGAGCATAGATGTTCTCCATCACTCTGCTTGCCTGTCAAAATAGTTATGTCATTTCCTTATTGCCAGAATGCTAAAAGGATGCACTGAGAACATTACATATTTGTCTGCATACTGTTGCATGGCACTAGCTACAGCTGGGTTGCATTTGTGTGACTTGGAAACAGGATGCACAGGATAAATGAAAAAAAACCAAAACCATACTACAGTATGGCAGGAATCCTCATGGATGTGGATTGTTACCCTTTCAGTACAGTGAATGGTAATAGCTTCTATTAAGTGTTTTCCAAATGCAGCTGTTGGAATGAAATTAAGAAATACCTAGCATCATGCTGGTGGGAGCTGAATTCTACCTTCTGACCTGGCAATGTTTAACATGATCAGCCGGAGGTGTTGAGGACAAGGGGAAATACCTCCTTGGCTTTTTCATCTATTTTCTAGTTTTATCACAATTGACAAAGAAGCCCTGAAAGAAACTGGGGTTTTTTGTTTATTTTTTCTTGTTTCCTGTCTAGAAATTAAGGCTCTGAGAACAATTGCAAAATGTGATTGTGTTGTAGAAGATTTTCCTCTCCTGAAAATCCCTTGCCTTAGTGAAAGCTGTAGTACCAGGGTGGTGCTGGGCAACCGCTGCTTTCAGCACAGTGAGACCTGATGACAAGGCTTACAAAGCACAGCAGTAAAAATCTTGTTGGTGATCAATGTTTTCTGTCAACTGTGGAAGTCAGTGTCACCACTCTTAGTTGGGCATTAACGTGCAGTCCTTAGAACAAGGGGCACCTAGTTGAAATACAGAAAAAAATAGTGTTGTTAACACTTTATTGGCTTCTGGAACATCTGGCCCATGTCAGGCCTTTTGGGTGGGGGAGGTGTTTTATTAAAGTGGAAAATTGTGCAGGCTTTAATGTTGTGTAGTTTTTGCCTTTAAAGTAGCACAGAATGCTATTTTGTTGGGTTTTCTTATTAGTTTATTTAGTGTTATGCCTACGCTGCTTTGTATCTCTCTCCTGTAGTTGCTTTGTTTTGTGCTGTGCAGTATGGAAAGCTTTCACTGAAATGTCTTAGGCCCATTGGGGTCTGAGAGAAGGAGGGCTGTTTTAACGGCCTTTTAAAAATGACTTGAAAAAGTGGGTGGAAATGCATGCTAGGCTTTGTCTTTTTTTGGTTTTAACCTTTTAACTTTTTTTTCTTTAAATCTGCTGTAATGTACATAGAAAGCCCTGGGGGAAATTCTGAAGGTTTTTACTTAGTTTCTTTCATCTCTTAGAAAGTTACTTTTTTCCTTTTACGCACAAGGGCAGCATTGATTTTTTTTTTTTTTTAATTATTTTTTAAAATTGTTTAATAACATGATCTATATATCATGTCCCTTGCAACCTGCTGGACTGCTTAGTCATCTGAGTTCATTAGCAAATTAAGAACACAAATTAAAAACTCTGTTCCATGTCCCAAGATATAAATTTTATGTGTTTTGTGGAATCCTTGGTTCCACCTAGCTTTTAGAGGAAACCAAAAGGCATTGCGTCCGTTACAATGGTGTTGCTGGGAACGTTTGAGATGGGACAATGACTTAGACATACTGTTGATTTGTTTTGAACTTCTTTTTTTTGCACTGGCTTTTTTTGGGTGGTGTAACAGTAGGTACTGTTGTGAAAGCCAAATACATGGCAAGAGCCTGATCCATAACTATTTAAGGTGCTTGTGGTTTACAATAGTATTTCTGCTCTTAGATTTCTCAATGCAGAATCTTCAAAACTCACTGCAGGTCTCTGCACTAAGGGACTACACGAGGACACCACCTCTGCTGCTTGCAGACAGCTTTCGGTAGGGGACACAGGATTTTGTTAGGCACCAGCCCTCTGCCGCTGGTGGCTTGCTGGGTGTCTCCCTTGTGCCGGGCGGGAAGAAGCGAGATCCTGACCTTCACGCCTCGGGCGGGGTGAGCCCCGCACTCCACTCTTCCAGAGAAGTGTCACCGCAGGGCCAGGGCTGATATATTCTTGCCGCTTGCTTCCTCCTGCAGTGCCACCCTTGCCATCATCTCGGTTAGGCAGGGGACAGCGGTGCGCCGTGAAACGCTGAGAAAAGGAAATAAGTAGAGTTTAGCAAAAAAAAAACAAAAAACAAAACCACTTAACGAAGGAAGGTGAACCCACGACAGGGGTGCTTTAAAGACGCCAGACTGGCAGAGCTGCCGCCCCCAAGCCGCTGCTCCCTCGCTTCCTCCTCGCCCCGCCAGGGCGCGCGGTGCCCGCGGCGCGCGCCCCGCTGTGGGGACCGCAACGCAAGCCACCGCCGAGCACCGCCCGGCGCTACGCACGCGCACGCCACCCCTGCGCGGCAGCGCCGCCTCGCGCCAGGCCCCGTCTCCTGCCCCACAATGCCCCGCGCCCGGCAGCCTTTGAAAAAGCGGCGCGGCTCGTTCAAGATGGCGGAGCTTGATCAGCTGCCTGACGAGAGTGAGTAGCGACCCGCGCCCCCGCCGCTTGCCCCGCGCCCCCGCCGCTTGCCCCGCGCCGCCGCCTCTGCCCCGGCGGGGCACTTGCGCTGCCGCCCGCCCGCCCTGGCCCACTCCCGCCACGGGCGCTGTGCACAGCCGGAGCCTGAGCCTCCTCCCTGGCAGCCGGGCCGCCGCCCCGCCGCCCCTCCCGAGCGAGGCCCCGGCCCCGCCGGCGGCACGGATAGGGCGGCGGGCAGGGAGCGCCTGCCCGGGGCGCTGGGATTGGGCCCCATGCCCCGGCCCGGTGAGGCGGCGGCGTGCCAGCCCGCCCCGCCAGCGGGGCCGGGGCGGTGCGGAGCGGGGAGCACCCTGCGTCGGGGCACGGGCTGGGGCTCCTGTCCCCTCGGGTGTCCGAGGGGCAAGGGGTGTGCGAGTGTTCGCCGTGTGAGCTGGTTGCAGCCCGAGCCCTCCGCGGGGCCAGGGCAGGCGCTGCTGAAGGCAGAGGGGGGAGCTCAAAGACCCTGCGTGGTGTGTCAGTAGATGAAAGCTGACTGCGTGGGAAGGGAGAGTGAAAATATGTTCTTGCACGCATACAGACCTGTCCGTCTACCTTTGGGTTTGTCTGGAGGTTGTTTTCAGTGCTCATGAGGATTAGAATAAAAACTAGGTGAGAAAGATGCAAGTGTTACTGCCTGTATGGAATCATGGACAAGGTAACAGTGGTTTAGAAGAGGACATTATTTAATGTAAAATGTGCCTAAATGCTGCCTTGATATGTCTGCTTGCAAAGAGTGCGATAGAACTTAGGAAGTCTAAGTTTTACAACTGGGTAATTGAAGGTGTTGGTATACTAGAAAGAGAAAACATGAAGGGCAATAGGGGGCACGTAAGGAGAAATTGGTTGTGGTTTTGTGTTTTCTTTGCGCTCTTCAACAGTGTTGAAAGTAATTGATGTGATGTTTTCTGAGTGCTGTGGGTTCTAGATTAATTGTGAACACATGCCACAAGACACCTAAGCTGCTTGCTGGAATAAAAAACCAAATATTCCTTAATGACCAGCAGTGGCTGAACAGCTGAAGTGGAAGGTGCATGTAAAAAAGTTGTGGATTTAGCCCTTTCTGTCTTTCTTTTACTGTATTGCCCCTTTGCTTCTAGTGATCCACTAAGCAGCTGTGGTAATCCTTAGTCTGAGAAACCACAGGACAGACAATGGTATGAAATAAACAAAATTGATATCGATCATGTGCTCTCATAATCATTGCTGTATTTTAAGTTCTAGCACTTAAACCGCTGAAGACAGCGTCTAAGTAAAGGAAATCCAGAGAATGATAGAGGAAACAGTGGACTTCGTGTGAGACAATTTGAAAGGCTGAGACAGCTTTTGTCACAGAGGTGGTGCACAACATGGAAATATTGAACGAAGCAGAATTGAGCCAGTGTGAAAGCATTTTTTACATAGAACATAACGTGCACAACTGCATACAGACCTAAGTCGTGCATATGAATACTTGCAGATGCAACTTGTGCGTAACTGTTGATTCTGCAAATTCACTGTGGTTATTTAGAGAGGGGTTTTTTCATTAAGAAAAAAGTAATGCATCTGTAAATTAACAAGAGGTCTCTGGAAAGAAAAATCTCTTGTTGGAAGTGACTTTGGGAGTAGGGTAGTGCCTGACAGAGAAATGTTCCTCTACTATCTCTACATGCTATGGGCCCTACTGTTCTGAGAGCAAAAATAGTTTTATTGTTTTTCCATGGATGTTTGTTCTATTGATCTGTGTGTGGAATCCATTGTCACTCACTTGATTTGGAATGTAGAGGTGATTTACTGGGGAAAGGGGTTTCTCCTTCATGGCTTGACACTATAGCTTTGACAATATTCATGATGTAGTTGAATTTTGATAATGGTTTCAGTTTAGTGATTTTATGTATTTTTAGAAAATTACTCTGAGTAGCCAGTAAATTATTCAGTGATTTAGGAAAATATATAGACTAATAATCATTTCATTATTTGGACTGCTGCTTTAAAAAATAAACAGTTGCTTTGGGGACATCTGTAAAGCTTTAAATTTCTTTCAGAGTCTGTCACTTACTACGTTGTTCAGTATATAGCTCTAGCAGAACTGATCTTACATAAACCATTGTAAAACTTTAGATGAAATTGTAAATAGGTGCTAAGCTAAAACTGGGGCATTTAGTAGTTTCAAAATGTACATACAACAAGATAGATATATTTTCGACAACACTGTTCTGTGCATCATTATGCAAGTTCATCATTCTCTGAGAGAACTGACTCAAAGTTGAAGTCTTGCTTCCGACTATGATGTGTGGATCTTTGTTACAACTCTAATAACTCTCAGGAGAAAAAATGGTTAATATCCCTTCCTGGCCAGTGGTAGAATGACCTGAATTGGAAGAGACCCACAAAGATCATTGAGTCGAATTCCTGTCCCTGCATAGGACACTCCAACATTCGCACCGTGTTCCTGAGTACATGTACAAATGCTTCTTGTGTATTGTCAGGCTTGGCACTGTAACCAGTTCTCTGGGAAGCTGTTCCAGTGCTCCACCACCCTCTGTGTGAAGAATCTTTTCCTAATATCCAACATAACCCTCCCTGGCACATCTTCCTGCCATTTCCTCAAGTCCTGTCATGGAGAGAGAAGAGATCAGCGCCTGCTCTTCCTCCCCTTGTGAGGAAGCTGTAGACTGCGATGTGGTCTCCCCTCAGTCTCCTCCAGTCTTAACAGACCAAGTGACATTAGCCATTCCTCATTTGATTTCCCCTCTGAACCCTTCACCAACTTTGTAGCCTCCTCTGGACACTGCCCAGTAGCTTGATGTCCTTTTTATACTGTGGTGCCCAAAACTGCACCCAGTGCTCAAGGTGGGGCTGCACCAGTGCAGAGCAGAGCGGGACAATCCCCTCCCTTGACCAGGTAGCACTGCAGTGCTTGATGCACCCCGGGACACGGTTGCCCTTTTGGCTGCCAGGCCACTGCTGGCTCATGTTCAACTTCTTGTTGACTGGAACCCCTGGATCCCTTCCTGCAGGGCTGCTCTCTGGCCTCACTCCTCAGTCTGTCTTGTGTACCCATGGCTGCTGTGTCCCAGGTGCAGGACCCAGCACTTGCCCTTGTTAAACTTCATGTGGTTGGTGATTGCCCAACTCTCTAATTTGTACAGATCCCTTTGCAGGGTTCTTTGCCCTCAAGAGTGTCAACTGCTCCTCCCAATTTCATGTCATTCGTTCGTAAACCTTCAGGTCCTGCATCCAGGTAATTTATGAAGACCTTAGAGAGTACTGGCCCTGAAGTGATCCCTGTGGAACCCCACTAGTGACTGGTCACCAGTCTAATGTACTGTGACCCTTTGAGCTCCAGCCATCAAACGATTGCTCACTCCAGCTGTGTGCTGGGCATTTTGGGAGGATACTGAGAGAGACAGTATCAAAGGCTTTACCGAAATCCAGAAACTGGCTTCCCTTGATCAGTTAGATGGGTGATCTTGTCATAGAAAGAAATCAAGTTTGTTAAGCAGGACTTACCCTTTATAAATCTGTGCTAGCTGATACCAATGACTTCCAGGCATTTTCCAGTAACTCCACAAAATAATCTTCTCCATGATCTTACCAGGCACTGAAGTGAGACTGACAGACCTGTAGTTATTGGGGTCATCCTTGCTGCCCTTCGGGAAGATTGGGACAATATTTGCAAGCTTCCAGTCAGCTGGTAGCTTTCCATATTCCCAAGAGCACTGAAAAATCATTGATGGAGGTCTCACTATGACATCAACCAGCTCTTAAAGTACCCTTGGATGAATCCCATCAGGCCCCATTGACTTACAGGGATCCAGCTGGAGCAGCAAATCCCACACATGTTCACGGTGGACTGGGAGTTTATCATTTGCACAGTTATGGTCCTCTAGCCCAGGGCTCTGGGGTGGGGGGTTGAGCCCGTTGTCAGTATTGAAGACAGAAGTGAAAAAGGCATTAAATGCCTCTGCTTTGTCTATATCCCTGTTTATGAGGTGCTCATGCTTATCAAGTAAAGGGCCGATGTTACTTCTGGCCTGCCTTTTGTTATTGACGTATTTGAAAAAGCCCTTTTAGTTATTATTCACGGTGCTGGCCATCTTCAATTCTGATTGAGCTTTGGCCACATGTATTTCTGCCCTACAATGGCAAACAGCATCCCTGTAGTCCTCCCATGTCACCTGTTCTTGTTTCCACTGGCCATACACCATCCTTTTATGTCTCAGTTTCAGAAGAAGATCCCTGCTCAGTCAGGCTGGCCTTGCCTACTTGACTTCCAGCGTTTTGGAATAGCCTGGCCCTGTGCTTATAGGAGGTGATACTGAAAAAGTGATTGGCACTGATGGACCCCAACACCTTTAAAAGCTTTTTCCCAGAGACCCTTACTAAGCAGTTCCCTGAGCAGCCTGAAACCTACTTTCATCGTGTCCTGGAATCATAGAATCATAAGGTTGGAAAAGACCTCTGAGATAGAGTCCAACTGTACCCATCTCCCTACTAAACCATGTCCCTAAGGAACTCATCCACCTGTCTTTTAAACACCTCCAGGGATGGCGACTCCACCACCTCCCTGGGCAGCTGTGCCAATCCCTGACCACCCTTTCAGTGAAGAAATTCTTCCTTAATGGTCAGTCTGAACCTCCCCTGGCACAACTTGCAGCCATTCCCTCTCGTCCTATTGCCGTCACTTGCGAGAAGAGCCCAGCACCCACCCCGTCACAACCTCCTTTCAGGCAGTTTTAGACAGTGGAGCTGAGATCTTGCTGACATTTTGCCTCCTGTTGCCATAGGTGTTAAATTTGACTGCTTTGTGGTCACTGTGGCCAAGGCACCCGCCAATCCTCACTTCACCCATGAGACCCTCTCTGTTAACAAGCAACAAATCAAGGAAGGCATCTTTCCTGGTTGGTTCCCTCAGCACCTGTGCCATGAAGTTATCATCAAGAGAGTTTAGGAATATTCTGGACCTGTTTGTACCAGCTGTATGGTACACCCAGCTGATAGTTGGCAAAAGGAAGTCCCCTATGAGAACAAGGGCATATGATTTGCAGGCATCCCTTAGTTCTTTAAAGAATGACTTAGCAGTGTTGTCATCCTGGTTGGGTGGCCAATAGCAGATTCCCACAATGATATCCATTTTATATGTTGGTCCCTTAATCCTTACCCAGAGGTTCTGAACTGTATCATCACCAACTGCGAGCTCCATGCATTCCAGCCCTTACATACAACGCCACCCCACTACCTCGCCTGCCGTATCCCACATTAAGAGTCTGTACGCATCCATCATGGCACACCAGTCACAGGACTTATCCCACCAGGGTCTACTTATGTCAGTAATATTGTATCTGTAGGGCTGGACCAAGGCTTCTAGCTCCTCTTGCTTGTTCCTTGCACGGTGTGCATACTTGAAGTGTGGTTCATTGTGCCCATCACCTCATGGAGCAGTCTGAAGAAACTCACTGGGATGCAGCTCCAATTTTGGCATGCCTTCCCATTGCTTGTCACAAATCAAATGGATTTATGAAGGCTCATTGTAAATTAAAGATAGAACTGACACTCTCAGTTTGCTGCAGCTCCATCATGTACCTTGTACCATGTTAGAATCTGACTAATAGAAGTCCTGGACCAACTGAGGCAACTAATGAATAATTAGCAGGATGTTATTTCTTACTGGATCTGTTTTACCTCTTCACTAGAATGGTCAGTGTTTAAGTTACTATTCCTGCTTTTGCCTTACCCATCTTCCAGAGAAGGCACCGTGTGTTTCAAGAAGTTAATGTGAAGTATGAAAAATAAGTTTTTTGTCTGTTTGACACCTTTAATTGCCTATGGTGACATCAGGAAGATCTGACAGATCTGTTGCTTTACCTGTAACAGATACTAGAGAAGTGTGTGACTCAGTTTCACAGGATTGTGCTACAATGCAGACCCTTGCCAGCAGTGTCGTTGTTAGGGTGTCTGTTGGGCAGGTGAAACAGAAGCACAATATGTGCATTTGTGGAGGTAGTAGGCTTCTGCTGTGCTGACCTTTCCCCTAAGGTGTGTATTTTATTAAGTTTGGTGCAGGTAGGGGGTGTTTTTAGTTTTTTTCATCAAATAGAAAGGGATCTTCATTTTTTCTCTAGAAATGTGAAAGTTTCAAGGAGGGTTGGCCTTATGCTACCATTCCTATTCTTGCCAGTTTTGGTGAACTGGATGTTTTCAAATTACACCTTAACTACTGCCACACATAGTTCTTTCATTTCCAGTGCTATATTTAAAATTAAGTTATAAACTTAATCTGGACTCATTTCACACTGATTTGATGCAGGTTGCAGTTTGCAACTTAATTTAAAAGGGATAATAACAGTAAGTATCACAAAATTGGTTTTGGAATCTTTTATAGTGGTGTAAAAGTAAGATCCTAAAAAGATTAAAGTAGTTCATGACTACCAGACTTTCAGATTTATGTATAATCCCTATGAATTTTCTCCAGCATATTTTATAGTAAAGCCATAACTGAATTTTAACATTAAAAGAATTATAAGTAAACATGGAATACTTGGTGACAAGAAAACTGAAATTTTGCAGTGTAGTAAGAACTATGCAGTTTCACTTTCAAACTGGAAATTTGATGAAGTGTAATTAGTCCTAGAGTATTCTGATAGCACCCATTTGCCCTCTGGTAAGTTCTGTACTAGAGTTAGGCAGGAATATTCCTTAAGCTAGGAGGCAGATAAATGTAATGTGCATAGTTTTCTTTCATAATGTGTGATTATTTTATCTGTTGAAGTTACTATTGTTTCATTCTTCTCTAAAGTTGACATTCTGTCCCTTTGAAACATATAAGAGAGTTCACACTGACAACCTAAAGAAATGAAGAAGATGGCAGTGTGTAAGTTCATGTGCACTTCAGGTAGTCGAGGTCTTTTCTTACCAGTGCTGCCAGGTGAGGGGGATGTAGTAACCAGGGATGGAGCAAAGTTCTGTGAGGAAAGAACAATCCTGTGGCAAGTCTTCTAGCTGAAAAATTCCAGAATATTAGAAGTCCCAATTGCAGAAGTACTTCCACTACTAACACCTGGATTTATATTTTGGAGTCAAAATTTGTTTCTGCAGACTATTGGGTCGATGCCCAATGAGTGAGTGAGTTTAGTCAATGCGTGTCACCACCTGCAGCTATCTCTTGGTAATTCTGCAGTGGAGGTAAGCGGTGGGCAGTTTTACTGTTGGAAGCTAGATGGCGATCTCCCTGTGTCTCAGGAGAGGAAAACAGTTGATTGTATTGGAGTGTACTTAACACTGCCCTTACTCTTGCTACTGCTCCCAGCAGTTTTATTTGTGACTACTTGGTTATAAAGTACACGCAGCAAAGCTGCGGTGAAACTTTGATAACAGACAACACGCACAATTGTGAGGAGAAGACTGTCCCAGTCCTGGTATCGGCAGAGCTCTGCAGGCAACAGCACGGGCAAAGCGGCGTCTTAGTGTATTCTTCTACACAAGCGAACCTGAACCAGGAAGACACCTGTAATCAGCTCTGTCAAAGTGAGAGCGACATGCCATTTTTGCTAGAAGTGAAAGCATGCTCAGCTAACTAAATTATCCTCAGCCCAGGGCCACCTCCAGCAGTAAACAGCTGAACTAAAGCTGAGTGCTCTGTGTCTATGTGGTATGTGGATAAACACCAACAAGTGGCAGGTGAATCAGAAAGATGCCAGACTGCAGTAGTGATGGGTACAAATACTGCAAACAGCAGTGTATTGCCAAATGTCATATATTGGTAGACATTACTGGTACTGTTTCTAGGGGCTTGTGTTTTAGGACGGGTAGAAGAAGGAAAGGGGGGCAAGGATCTTCCTGCATGGCCTTTCATCTTATCCCATGGATGGAGGCTGCAGCATAAACAGCAGCACTTCATGCAGAAGTAGTTGTCTTTACCCCAGCACAACCTTATACTTTAATTCGCAGGTTGCTCTGCTCTAATACTTTGCTGGATGGCTGGAGGAGGGACGTGGCACACCTCTTGCCTCTTTTGTTTTCCAGTCCCAAGGGGCCATGAGCCTAGCACCACTATGCTCAGGACATTTGAGGCAAAGAATCAGCCCAAGTTTATGAGATTACAGTATTTGGAGAAGGCTCAGGATTAGTTTCATGGCTGCTAAATAGTACCCACAACTAATGATTTTAGGATTGTTTGTGCTGCTGCCTTCAAAATTTTATGTTACCATGGTATCAGCACATTGTCCATTGTGAGAATGCAATGTTTTAAAAGAGGGTTTTGGTGTTGTGGTTATCATCTGCCCAAGTCCTGTGAAAGTGTTCACGTGGCTGAAAAACTGGTTTCCATCCAGTAGTTAAATTATTTCAGAATTAAGCCAAGATTTTTTGGAGAAACTTAAAGGCTACCCAAAGCCACTTTTTTTCCTCTGATGTGTGCTTTTTATTTCTAAACTTTCTTGAATTAAGCCGTCCTTTTAGTGGCCAATCATTTGAGATTCTTCCACTGCAGAAACAACTTCTGCCATATTTGTGTAGATGAATGATCTTGGAGGGTTAATGACTCAATCTATAAAAAAGATTTATGTTTTTCCCTTCTTCTCCATGAATTTCCTCTGTTACACCATTTTTAGTGCCCACAACATAGTTTAATTACATAGGCTTTTGAAGTAGTCATGCAACTAATGTTAAAATAACTGCTCACTTGCACAGAATTTAGTCAAAGTGTGATGATTTGGAGGAAAGGTTTTACACTATGGAATTGCTTATCTGGATCCTAGAATTTTCTGTATTTATTTAGGTATGCCCCTTTGTGCCCACACATCGATAAAATCAGTAGCTATGGAATGTACCTGTGGTTATTTGTTACCTTTATTTTCAAAATTGTAATCAGCTGTTACAAATTCATTAATGAAAAAAATTGCAAATATTTTCACAAATGCTATGTGCTTGTCTGTGTTTCTTTTTTAAATTTTAAGATCAACTGATGAGAAGCTCTTTTACTGAAAATATACATAAGGGCATCCAGAATTGCCCATATTGAATTGCAGTCTTATTCCACGTCTTTTGTTAACAGTATTTTCAAATATGGGAGGGGAAAACATGTTTGGTTTTAAACTTAAACCTGTCTTTACTTTTTGAAAATTTTAATTTTTGAATAATTTTTGAAGGCTCTTGTGCTTTCCCTCCATACCTCAAAGCCTCCACATTTGGATGGCAAACAGTCAGAGTTCCTTTTTAAGTCTGTTCATGTTGCTTGCAGACTATTTAGGTTTTTTAGGCTCTCTTCATGGTAATCTTCTCTACGTACTTCCTTGTGCTGGGAGAAGGAGGTTGAGGCTAGAGGAACGATTCCTGGCAGCTGTGCTGATGCAGGGAGAGCAGCAGGTTCAGGACTCCAGGAGCTGTCCATCCGTCAGACCCCGCACTGGCTACTGCTGAAGCCTAGCATGCAAGTGCTCTTGCGAGTGTTCTAAAGCACATAAATACACTTATTTCTGACTCTGAGTTACTAATGAGCTTCATGTTATCATACTATTAAATGCCTCATAAACTGGAACACAGTTATTTTTACTGCACATCTGTGGTGCATGTATTTTACAGATTTTTTTAATTTATTTTAGGGCCAGAAAAGACCGTTATAATCATTCTTCTTACGCGTGCTAGGATACTTGTATTTGGAATTTCTGTGCATCAAGTCCATGCTTCCTTGTTAGCTGTCATTTTGTCTTTAAAAGTAGTTTAAAGACTTCGAATGATAGGAAGCCTGACATGCCCTTTCTTAGTATGGTTATATAGAATCTGTTAAACTTTGCATTCATTGCTAAGCTGAACTTACCCAGTGCCATTTTCTGACAAATAGATTTAGTTGTACCTTTCCTTGTAAAAGAAAGCTGCAGAGCTATTTACTGTGCGAATTGTCTTCCACTTGTAATCAGTGTAGATCTTCACCTTTTTTGAGAAGAACAAGATTAGAGTATCTTGACTTCTCGCAATAAGGTGTGTTTTTAAATCTTCAGATCTTTCTCCTGGCTGTGTTCTGAGTCCTTTCCTAGTTTTTCAGATTTACTCAAGTGAACACCGTGTTCAAGTACACAAAGCAGTGCTTGATAGGCTACTAAGACAAGACTAAGCCAAATGTACAGTTTCCACTGGAATAGTATGCCAGTGTAGGCTGCTGAAATCAGGCCTTCTGATTCTTGAGCAACTGCTGTAGGGAGCTAGCTGTACTTCTCCCTAGGTTGAGGTTTTATTACTCTCAGTATTAAAAAAGTCAACTCTCTGATCCCCTGAACCTGGAAGAGTTGGAAGTGGATTTTGGTTGTAACACCCTAAATTATGCATAGGCCTTATTTCTTCCTTTCCACCCATTTGTTTTTTAAGTGTTTGATGTTTGTAGAAATGATGTCTGTGTCATTGTCATAATAGATATTTAAATTCAAGCATGTGTGTATATTCTACTTTAATCTCTGGTTAATGCTGGTTGAAAACACTGCCTACAACATATTTGTTATTCAGAACAGGAGTAAGTCATGCTCATTCCAGCATACGTCTGTGGAAGACTTAACTATCCTGTCTGGAAAAGTCCTTGGCAACTAATGTTGTTTTGGAGTGGTAATCTTATAGTACTAGAAGGTGGCACAGTAACATTCTCTACCTGTTGTTTCTGGTGCCAGTCATCCAACACCTTGCTCCACTGACCCACCATCAGCCTCACAAGTGAAGCATCCGAGTTTGATGGTTAGCAAAGGATCTCAGGCACTTCAATCTCATAGATTGACACCACCCCCCACAGAAAGTGTTGATGCCTCTTGCTGGTTTGTTTCATTTCTGTTGTTGACACACTGACCCTTGACTGAATTCATTGAACTCAATTCTTACCACAGAATCACAGAAGGAGTGGGAAAGGACTTTTGGAGATCATCTAGTCCAGTCTCCCTGCTAAAGCAGTTTCACCTAGAACAGGTTGCACTGAAGCACATCCAAGTCGTGTTTGAACATCTCCAGAGAGAAGATTTCACAGCCTCTCTGGGCAGCCTGTTCCAGTGCTCTGTCACCCTCACAATGAAGAATTTTTTCCTCACATTCAGATGGAACTTCCTGTGCTCCAGATTGTACCCATTGCCTCTTGTCCGGTCCCTGGGCACCACTGGAAAGAGTCTGACCCCATTCTTTTGACACCTGCCCTTTAGATATTTGTAAGCATTGATAAGACTCCCTCTCTTTTCTTTCTTCTCCAGGGTAAGGAGACTCAGGTCTCAGCCTCTCCTCATAAAAGAGATGCTTCAGGCCTCTAATAATCTTTGGTGGCCCTATGCTGGACTCTCTCCAATAGTTCCTTGTCTTTCTTGAGCTGGGGAGGCTACAACTGGACACAGTACTCCAAAAATGTGGCCTCAATACTCCAAAGGATGCAGCCTCACTAGGGCAGAAGAGAGGGGGAAGATAACCTCCTTCAACCTGCTGGACGATGGTCAGAAAAGATGGGCAGAAAAAGAGGAAAAAAACCCCTGTAGTTCAGTCCTACAGATGAAGTGCTTGAGAACTTTCAGAATAGTGATCCCTTCTGAAAAGCCAGCATCTCCTTCATTTCACAGTCCTGATGACCCTGCTTCTGCCTCTCCATCCCCAATGACATGTTCTTTCCCCATGTTCTTAAACTGTGTACTCTTATTAATCCCTGCACGCATTTCCCAACATCACTTACGTTAATTTGGGTGGGGATGCTAGTTCTTCACTGTTCATACTGTTCGGGAGTGCTTTCTTGGTTGATAGCAAGGTACTCATGTATTTATGCAAGCATTGTATATAGTATCTGATTATTAGTATGAAATTAAAAATAAAAAGGGCTTTAACCATATAATACCTTTAACACATCTTAGTTACATAAGCTGGATTCACTGTGAATCAGTTCATCGTAGAAGCATGTTCCTATAGCAGTCATTGTTCAGTCTCTAACCCAACATAGGTGACATGTCAGAAAAGAAACATGCAAGAAGGGCAACAGTATAGCCCAGGTTTGTCACTTTTGACCTGTAATCTCCTGTGTTAGCTGCTGTACATTTGAACAGCTTGGGAGACGCTGAGGTGGAAGCCCTCTAAATTACCAGTCAGTCAAATTAGTTCCATTTCATATCTCAAAGATTTTTTATTTTTTCTTTTTAAAGAATATAAATTTACTTTCTTTTTTTTGTTGTTGTTGAACTCTTTTAAGGTGGCATAATAAAATGACAGCAAAAAAACCAATAAGATGAAAATGTAAGGAACATGAGGGGGTTTTGCCATCGCTGCAATTGTATTCTCTTCAACAGTCCACCCCAAACCAAAATGCTCTGTTCTGCTGGGAAGGGACAATAACTCATTTTTTGGCTCTGTGATATTCCCTGGAACGTATCCTCTTACAGGAAAGGATCCCTGGCACCCTGAAGTTAAGTGGCATTAGGACCTAGATACAGAGCAGCCACAAGGAATTGCAGACCTTTAGACTCAGAAATGTTTTTGGAGCAGCAGTTCCAAAGAGAAGCTGAAGGAGGGAGTAGGTAAAGTGGGGGCAGAAGAGGATGCAATGCAACAAGGAGTGGTGGCAACACTGAGACATAACTGGAAGATAAAGCTGATTTGATAAAGCATGAATCTGTGGAAGCACTGTCATGCAGAAATATCTTTTCCTTCTGCTAATGTTGTTGCTTCAAACAGCTTATTCTTAAGAGAGATGTTTGAAAATTCCAGAGCATGAAGGCTTTGTCCTTCCTGTCCCAGAAGTACAGCAGAGGTCCTGCAGTGAAGTTTTGGTGGACATTTTGCGCAGTTTGAACAGTTTAAGCAAACCAAGGATCCTGTTTGCAAATATAATATCTGAATCTGCTGCCTTTCTGAATAAGGAGGTTCTACTAGGGGACAACTATCTATCCATCTCCATGCTTGCAAACCAAGCTTGGAGAGCATAAACTACTGCTGTTGTGAAAATTTTTGGCATTGAAGAATTTTGAATTGATAGAAATAATTTTTTAAAAAAAAGGAAGAAAAAGTGTTTATTACAGTTTCCTTGTGAGTTGTATAATATATTTCCAATTGCATCAAGCAAGCAGCCGCATGGAAGTATGTAGTTTGGACATAAAGCTTGTTCAGAATTTGCCATGTTAAACAAAAGCACTTGCCATCTGAAGCTGCTTTGTGAATGTGTACTTTCATGATTCGTTGGGTAATAAACTGTGCCATGGTGGGTGCAGTGGGTTCAGTCATTTAGCTGTGAAAGATTTCACATTCAGTTCCACTTTCTGCCTAAGAATTAATTAAGAATGAGTACACTCTGCATAGGTTGTATGATTTGAAATAACTTATGATTTATGTAGGCTTTTTGTTATATTGCAGGTTCTTCAGCAAAAGCACTTGTGAGCTTGAAAGGTAAGAAATTCATGTGTTATTTACTTGTACCCAATCTGACTTTCAAGTGTACTTAGTTTCTGGCTTCAAAAAGTTGTATAACACTGAACAAGGGATTTTGTTGAAATATGGATATTTTATTATTGTGGATATTTGTTAGTTCTGTAGACAATAATCCAGGATGACTACATATGTTGCAGTGTATTTAGACACTGCTCTTCTGGGTGAAATTCCCAAAATGTGTTTTTGTTTTTTCCCTGAGTGCTGCCTAGGTGTCAGGTTTGATGAGAAGATTGAGGTAATCTTCCTTTCTTAAGGATGAGATAGGAGACAAAATTTACATTAGAAAGGAATTCCACAATCTCATTGTGTTTTCTGTCAACAAGTTGCTGACTAAATCTAGACTTTTTCTTTGAAATTGTCATCATGAACATTCATACAAATTTTGAATACGTACAATCTCCCTAACTATAGCAGTTTCTTTATATATTACAATGCTTCTGTTATACAAGGAAGAAGACATGGTGTGTTGAGTATATCGTAACTAATATGGGTTTGTTTCAATAAAATTTGATTTCATTGTGCACTCACTTAATAATTTTTTAGAACCAGAAGTAGTCCAGGTCTTGTAGAGACCTTCTCAAAGTTTCAGTTACAGCCACAGTACAACTGTCTGGATAATTATGTGTCAGCCTGGCAGTAGAAGTAACAGATTCCAGCAAAGAAGATTTCTAGAAATTGAAAAGTTGTCAGGAGTAAAAAATGTTTTGTTCATGTTTCTCCAGGTACTGAAAATATCTTTCAATTTCTTTTTCATTAGTCTTCAGAAAAAAATAATAAATATATTGAAATCTAATATCTATTTCTAGTTCAGTCCAAAGAAGATGTTGCAAGTAACAAAAGCATATTAATAGTTAGTGGTTTTGTACTAGCTTTTGGACAGTAGTTATGTTAAAACATACATATATGTATATTAATGATATGACTTATTCACAACAGAGGGAAGTTTAACCAGTTCATGGAATGAAAAGTATAATTCTCTGCAGAAAACACCCATTTGGAAAAGCAAGAATGCTGGTTCTGCAGTGGAAATGGTAAGAAACAATAAAAAGACAACTTCAGAATTGGTAAAAAAGCTTAGTGTGAATCAAATCTAAGGATCAAAGAATTTGGCTATAACTTACAGTTTCTTGATTTCTAAACGTTAAACTATGTCCTTCACAAGCAATCTACACAGTTTGTGTATGAGATGAAAACTTGTTTTATAAATGAATAATCAAACAAATTAGGTTGCTGACCTTCTATGAAATAGTGCAGATAGTGCATAATGATTTTCTGTCTTTTTTACTAAAGGAAGTGCTATTTGAAATGTTTGTACTTCAACTTGGGAATCACCATTTCTGATCAACTATTTGTTTTATCTCACGAAATTTCTCACTTCTAATTACGACTGAGAACTGACGCATAAAGAAGAGGAAGGGAAACATCATAATGCATAGAAGCATAGAATCATACAATGACCTGAGTTGGAAGGGACCCACAAGGATCCTCGAGTCCAACTCCTGTCCTTACAAAGGACACTCCCAACATTCACACCGTGTGACTGAGGGCATTGTCCAAACGCTTCTGGAATGCTGGCAGAGTTGGTGCTGTGACTGCTTCCCTGGGGAGCTGTTCCAGTGCTCCACCACCCGCTGGGTGAAGAACCTCTGCTTAATATCCCGTCTAACCCTCCCCTGGCACATCTTCCTGCCATTCCCTCTAGTCCTACCATAGCTCACAAGAGAGAAGAGCTCAGCACCTGTTTCACCTCCCTCCCTTGTAAGAAGATAGCAAACAGCTCTGAGATCCCCTCTCAGACTCCTCCAGGCTGAGCAGACCAAGTGACTTCAGCGTCCCCTCTGAACCCTTCACCAGCCTTGTGATGCATTTCCATCATTGTTCCTTCTTGGGGGATGATTTTGATAAAAATAAAGGAATGTCAGTGAAAAGTTGTGCCATATGATGAGAGGTCTTCTAGGAGAACTTATGTTAAATAACAGCCTTGGGGGGGGGGATTAAAAGGTGATGAGCCTGCAGCTTCTAAGGGCGTCTAGTGTTTGGGTTGGCCATTTCCCTCTCTCTTTTTGAAATATTGCATTGTTGTTTCTTTCTCTGTTGTATCATATTTAAGCTTTTCTTGACTATTCTCAACCTCCTATACCTTACTGAATTATATCATTTTGGTTTGGTTTTGCCACTAACTATATTGCACCCATTGCCTTGTTTGCCTGCATCTGTAATGCTGTGTGCTTTTTGCTGCACCCTGGAGAGGATATGAAATGCTGTCTCAATTGATAGGCAGATCTTTCTCCCATACTCTTCTGGTGCCATCTTCTTCTACGGTAATTGCAACCAAATTGCCAATTATCACCTGCTTTTTAATTCAAATCCTTATTTATTTTGAACTGTTTGTTTATTGGAAAATTATATTTTAAAGCTATCACACTTGCCTGCTCTGCACAGAAATCCAAATATCTGAGCAGCAAACAGTAGTGCATCAGGCAATGTGACTAACGTTTGTCATATGTAGCTTGTTCTTTATCTTCCTGTAGAGAAAAATCTACACAGAGAAGGTATTTGTTTTGGTAGGATTCACACAGGGATTTATATATACATGTTGCTATGTGTTCATGCGCCAGAACTTAAGGTTTATAAAATGCAGTTCCAGACAGTGGGCAGAATTTCGTGAGGCCCTTAGTGTCTGCAGGAGTTCCTGTCATAGTTGTCAGCTGTTCCCCAGGACTGCTCATCTTCTCACAAAAACCAGCCTTCCCAGTAACTTAGAAAATGGCATGTGCTGAAAGAATGAAAAAGAACCTGAGGTACTAGGCAGCACATTGTACAAAAACTTTGTTAATCTTTACATATGCTGCATGTAGGTTTTAACAAAAAGGAGTCAAACTTCGACTGTAGCTCAGCATTCTGTGGAAAACTGGGAGCAATATGAGAGGATAGTCTGATGGGTTGGCAGTGCCCTGTGTTGCTGAGATGTGGGGTAGTCTCCTGTACTAGTTTGAGTTCCCTGAACACTGGAAGTTTTGCAGATGTATATTACTGTTGGTTGAAAAATCTTTCCAAAAATGCTTGACCTATTTAGCTAATGTGCATGATACCTCTTTGTGATGCTTGTTATTTTATTGTAGTGTGAGGCAGCAGCAGTCTGGACTGGGGAGACACTTTTACCATTTTGGATAGTACCTTGGAATAGAATCCAGCAGCTTCTGTTGGAGGTTGTAAAACAGTTCCCTTGATCTGGATCACAGCCTTAGCATAAGGTTGAAGGAAGTCTCAGGTTTTGCTAGATTGTTTTAGCATTTGTGTTCCTGTGTGGACACATTCATTTCATCTGGTATAGTGAACTACATAGCCATTTGAGAGAAAATATTGTTTTAGAACTAGCATCTCAAATGTCAAGACAAAAATATAATTGCAGATATTCAATAGGAATGTGGCTCTTCATCCTGTTGGCAGAATGCTGTGATTAAAAAGTCCTGGAGTTCTGAAATGTAAGAGTTTTTCTTGTTGGAATAGAATTGTGGATTTGTTTTCTTACCCCAAAAGTTAGAATAGTTTTGTCCTTTCACTTTTAGGGCGATGGTTTGTCAAGGATGGGAGAGTTGTTATAGAAGATCATAAAGACATTGTAATTGAAATTGTTCTTAAGGTTTAGTGAATTGGAAGATGTAAAGAAAAGGACTTTATGTATCTAGGTGAAGAGAGAAAAATAACATCCATAACAATAACTATGATAAACTAATTACTGTGTTAATACAACGTGCACACCATTTGGTTACCTTGTCGATATATAGTTCCTCTGTTCAGTGTGCATCCCTTTCCTGGTTTGGAACACCTATGAAGAAGGGACCTTTTTTCTTGAATGCTGAATGTGCTTAGGTGTCTGGCGCATACAGGACACTACTGTTACTTAAATACACTTGGGTTGTTACAGTTATATTTAACTTAGAATAAGAAAGGCACATTTCCCTGGGGAGGCTACAGCTGTTCTCCTGGCATGGGACAGATTTTTGCTACCACTAAGAAAGAATATCTCTTCTCAAACAGATACTTTAATCAGTCACATACTTAACTGTCTGCCTTAAGTGTACATGCTTATTAGTGAAGTTGTAATTCACTTTGCTGATTTATTTAGTTTCCAACGCCTGTTAAGGGCTTATCTTTATCATCAGTGTTCTTTACATTGTGGATGTTGCAGATTGCATACCCATATCAATTTGTAGCACTTACACCTCTGTACTGAAAGAAATGAAGTCTGCATTTGCTCTGCCTTTACCCATGACCTCTGTAGATAGTTTGAAGTACAAGGAAGAGGGTGCAATCTTGGCATTCTGCAAAGGAGACATATTTCAGTTGTGGCTGACTGTTGTGCTGGGCCACAAAGTCTTCATGGAAGGAAAAACTGCTTGTTTTCAGCACTGGCAGCCAGTCAACTCTCTTGTCCTCATTGAAAGGACAAGTGTTTTATCGTAGGGTAAAATGTTGAGGAATAACTAAACGGAAGTATTTTTTTCATGACACATGTTTACAGTATTATTTCATGTTTTCAATCAGCCTTCTAATTCTCTTTGAGCTGTAACGTCTTAGCAAACAAGTAAATTTTAGCATAAATTCTAAATTCTTCTCTTTTCTGATATTTGTCATGTAACTTCTTCAAGGTTTAGTTTCTTCAGATTTCAGCTTCTTAGCTTTTTGCAGTATAGACACTTTCAGTGCTTTAAAAAACAACAAATCTACAACACCTTATTAGACTCATAAGAAATCCTTGCAAAAACATTACAGCCAGCTCATTCTTTTACTGAGAACATACCAAAACAAATACACTATTTGAATAAACTTTTTTTTTTACCTAAAATTCAGAACAAACTGTTTAACAGATGTGCTTGTAACCAAAGCAAGGACTATTTTAAGCTTAGATACTCAAGTGTTTAGACACGTAACTCCTCTAGAAACAAGTGGGAGTTAGGTTTTAAATACTTACGTGGAGCTGGGCCAGCAGTATAGTAATGGGTTATAGTTAGCCTAGGAAAGCCTGTAATCTTAAATTCCTTTTCCGCTCTAAGCCCTTAGATCTCTTAGCTGCTAGGACACATTATTTATTGTGTACCATGTGCCTTAAAAGCAATAGGTGGCAAGAGAAAAAGCATTCAGTTTTTCTCACTGTCAATTCTGTGCATGAACAGAGAAATCAGATTTTTTTTTGTTGTAATTCATTTTGAATTTTGATACATGCAGCCCTTCAGAAATTCAAAACGGAGTCGACTCTTCTGTGAAGAAGATGACAGACAAATAAACACAAGGTCACTCAAAAGAAATCAGAAGGTTGCGATGGTTCCACAGGTACCTACGTGTATGCAGATATTTTTACCAAAAAGGGGAACAAGCCTATCTGTGTTAGTTGAAAATTAGAATACATTTGATTTTCGGGTTGTATTATCAATTTTTGAATATTTTTGTGAGGAAAGCTGTTGCTAGAAATAAGCCACAGTTCATAGAATCCTAGAATCCTAGAATCATAAGGTTGGAAGATACCTCTGAGATCATTGAGTTCAACCGTGCCTGTCTCCCTACTAAACCATGTCCCTAAGGAACTCATCTACCCGGTTTTTAAACACCTCCAGGGATGGCAACTCCACCACCTCCCTGGGCAGCCTGTGCCAATCCCTGACCACTCTTTCAGTAAAGAAGTGTTTCCTAATGTCCAGTCTAAACCTCCCCTGGCACAACTTGCGGCCATTACCTCTCATCCTAATTCGAAACAGATTTATATTTTTCTTCCTCACAACTGGTTTCCTCAGTTTGTTTATGGGCGTACCTGTTCTTTTTGATCCTGGACGTAAGCACACAGAGCTAGAAAGAATTCCAGATTGATTGCCTGTCTTGCACCCATAAACAATCATATTCTGTAATCTGCATAAATTTATTCACCTTTAGGTAAAAACAGCCTAGGTTTCTTGGACTGACCACATCATTTAGAAAGCTGCTATAGAACTTAGTGTAGTCCAACAGTTAGGAACTTGCTCTAGATCTGTAGTCTGAATGTATTCATGGCCATCTATCCCTTCTTGATCCTGTAATGATAATGTCCTGCAATTCAAACAGATCATTTTTCTGTTCTTGCACTTGACTCTACGCCTCGATACAGCATGAAAGAGCAGCTGTAATTTCTCTCAGCCTTTATTTGCTATGTTAGGCAGGGCGACATGTTTTAGTCTCAAAGAATTGATTCTCTAGTATCTTTGTCATCCAGTTCACTTCTCTGTACTATCACCTTATGAGCCTGAATTTGTCACAGTGAAAAAGTACTACTTGAATACTGGTCTTATTTGCCTTCTGAACTGCACTGTGCAGTTTTGAATGGGGAAGACTTAGCAGCTGCCATTTTGCTGGGTCCATTTTGTTACAGATGAGGACCATGACATTTTTCTCTATTCATTACCATGATTTCTTAATCGTAGAATGGCCTGGATAATGTTCTAAGCTTTGTTGGTTTGTACTTAAATGTCTGGTTTAGGAGGTTCAGTGATGTCTAGATAAACATTTGTGAGGGACTGCAACTGCTGTAACTCATAGATCTTGCTGGCCTGCTAGGCTTTGTTTCCTGGAGTTCCAGTGGAAGAAAGGGGACATCTATCTAGAAGGCAGTGATTAAGCACAGCAAGAGCCAGCAAGGTGCCTGTCTTAACGCTTTACTCTATTATTGCTGCTACTAAACATCAAAGTAGTTTTGAGCGTTTGAGGAGCACTAACTCATTGTGGCGTGGGCACCCAGTCAAACTGATGTTCTCAAAAGCTGTTAGTTTTTTGCAAATAAGTTTTTCTTTCTGTCAGTTAAGACAGCCATTGCTGGCGCAAAATTACAGAATTCTTTTTCTGCAGTCTTGTTTAAACACACGTCTGTGTATGATGCATGCAATCTAAGCCAGCATCTTTTCTGCAGTTTTGTTTTATAGTGCATTTTCAAATATATTTAAAACTTGAATGCTGAAGTCCATGCTAGTTTCTCTTGCAGTTCTCTAAACAAGACACTGCCCAAAGCCTTGTCTGTATGACATTCCTGTGCTAGCTTCATCCACAGAAGAGACAGCAAGAGTAGAAGCACTAGTGTAAATTAGGCAGTTGGTGTTGTTGGCATCTCAGCTGCAACATCATGTGTGCATGCTCGCTTGAGACAGTGTTCAGTGGTGCCTCACACTTTTGCAAGCTGTGTGTACTTCAGTGCTATGCTACCAATGATGTAGTTTGAGTGTTGGAAGATGTTTCTGTTATGAGACATCTGTATGGAGATAATTTGTAGTATTGATCCTGCTAAAGTTTGCCATGTTATGTTTGATTGCATTGCTGGTATAATGCAGCAAGGATTCTAATAGATCTGCCATAAAAAAATGCAACAATTATTAAAATGCAAACATTTATCAAGAAAATATAGTTCAATTATTTGAATATTGAAGAACGTTAGACTATGTTTAACTATTTGCTTTATTTTACTACATAGAAGTCAAATACAACAATGCCAACACCGGACAAGAAAGCATCACAGAAGATTGGTTTACGGCTACGTAACCTGCTCAAACTTCCCAAAGCTCACAAGTGGTGCATATACGAATGGTTCTATTCAAATATAGATAAGTATGTTTGATTTATATAATTATCTCGTATTAGTATAGAAACAAGTCATTTTCCAAAACTGAGCTACAAATTTCCATATATTGGTTAGATACTCACCAAAGTTTATTCTTAAATTATTATTGAAAATTATTTCTTCCTTCCGCCCCCTCCCCCCATCCCACCCCCATCTTTTTTTATGATGTGCAACCTCCTTGGGTGTTTCCTTGGGTAGTTTTCTATGGAAAGCCTTCCTTCATGGAACTAATTTTCTCTTTATCACTTCTGCCTCTATCAGATACAAGATTGTTTTTTTATTCAGTATGTTTTTAAGCATCTTCAGCAGGAAGTTATCAGAACCCTTAGACATTTTTGAACTCTTGAATCAGTGTTATACACAGGGGATAGGAAGAAGGCTGCTGCTTCATAAAGTACTGCTTTCCTAAAAGGTATAAATGTTGATTTTGGATATTTCTTCGCACATCTTCCTGGTTTTATTGTGATTGCTAACAGAGCTCCAAGTTGTGACTATTCAGCTGTTGTCTAGGTATCAGCATCTTTCCTGGATCTCCTATCTGTCTCCTAGACTGTTTCTAAAATTTGTGTCTCAGTCTCTCTGGCACTTGATCTTTTAATGCTACTAGCAAGATGGTGTGAATTGTTTAAAAGAACCATTTTAATTTAGTCCCTAATAATGAAAAATTAAACATTTTAAAATGTAAAAATAGTTATTTATGAATGGAATCTTAAAATCTACATTGATTGACTAATAGATTAAACACTAGTATTTAGTATTCTAAAGAATTATGTCAGAGTTGACAAGCAGTATATTCCAGAATTTATTCGTAACAAAATAATCAGTGTTTTTCATTCCTATGTTTATCACGATTGCTGTGGCTGTTTTCCTCAACTAAAACGGCAGTCGTAGCAACAGAAAGACATTTTAGGATATGTTCATCGCAAATAGAAAAATTACATGGCCATTTTAGTTAGTTTTAAATTTATCACCTGTAAGATTTAATTCCTTTCAAAGAACTAGTCTTTACATGCCTTTTCCCCCCCCTTATTTGAAAAAAAAAAAAAAGCAAAGCAAACCAAAGAACTTGAACTCTTCTTATTCCTTGTAGTAATTTTAATATGTAACATTTATAATTATGAATTTTACAACAGTCCAAGAACATTTCATTTATTCTCAAATAATTGTCTGTGGAACTTAGGTCTATCGGTAGACTAGAATTTGAGTTTAGCAGGTAATTCTGAAGAACCTCTTTCATAGTTATCAATGTGTTCTTGTAATACTGGTAAGATATGATCATGTTAAGATATTATAACAGCTTACTAAGAAGCTACATATCTTTGGAAGAAAAACTTTTATATATATTGTTTTGAGTGATACAATCTAGACTTAATGAGAAGCTTGAAGGTTAAAGCATAGCACTATCAACTGACAAAATACGGCTCACTGCAAGTCTCAGAATATTTTAATCAAATTGTCTCATCTGAAATTGAAATCAGCAGTTTAAATGCCCTATCTGCTATAAATTTCTGAAATATTTTAGTCTGTACAACTATAATCTGTGATTATTAGATTATTGAAGCTGTTTCATGTTTTCTATTGGATTCTCTCTATGCTGCTGCAGAGGACTCTTCTATAAAACCCCATTGAGTTCTGACACGCAGAGACTTCTAAAGAACTATTTATTTTAACTACAGCGATCATAAACCCTCAGAACCAGATGCAGCTGTATCTTGCTTATACCGTTTCCCAGAGCTTCCAATCTTGTGGATGCTGTGGGTTTACAAGTTTACCTGCTTAGGGACAAACAGTAGTAAAAACAAATACAGATTCTCTTTCTCAAAAAAACACCCAAACGGTTGTTCCTTACACAGATACCTTACATCAGCGACAGTAAATCTTGTTGAAAAATAAAACTCTTCCTTGTCTGCTTCCTGAGCCTCATTGATCATTCTTAGTGTTTCCTTTCACCTCTACTGCAAAAATATTCTTTTCTATTCTTGCTTGAGTCTTCTTATCTCTATGCACTTTTCCTCTCTCTTGCCACCCCACACACTCACTTGAAAGCAGTGTTCTGTCCTCTTTGTTCTGTGCTTGGGGATAGTCCCCTCTAAGCCCCTGCAGAGAGTGGAGAATAGTGGCTTTATCCAGGATGCAGTTATTCTTTTGTTCTCACCAGGTGAGATCTATTTCAGTTGCACATAGTCTTTAATGATTAACCTGATGTTAGATGGGCACATCCATTACTGCTCCTTTGTCTCTTCAGCCCAAGAAGGATGTGGTACTACAAAGTAAAAGGCAGTCATAAAACATGCAGACAGGTCATAGCATCAAAGAGAAATTCATGAGTTATGGAGTTATGTATCACACACACAGAGTATCACAGTATTGCAAGGTTGGAAAAGACCTTTGAGATCATCAAGTCCAGCCTATAACCCAACACCAACACCAGCTCATCAACTAAACCATGGCACTCAGTGCCTCATCTGATCTCCTCTGAACTGTCACTTCTGTAATACTGATCCTCTGCCTCATCCTGGAGTCGTGGTATGATACAATAAAAATCTCACCTGTATAGCTGTAAAGAATGTCAAGTTGGCTCACTTTTATATATTTTGGAACGCTCTGTTGAGAATCTGGGTTATAATTGGATTGGTGAAAAAGTACTGACTTCCTGTTTCTCAGTATCACGTTGTCTTTTCCTTTATTGTCAGTACCTCACCATGTCTTTATATGCTTTCCTTCAGTGTGTTGCAGTGTCCTTATGGCTTTGCTGAAGTTTCATTTGATGCCTTTATGTACATTAAAAGCAGGATAAAAACATGTTTCCTTGTAGTAAAAAGACAGATGAACGTTTTTAAATATCACTGATAGTAAAGCTCAAATGGAGGAATAGTCCTGGAGACTTTCTGTCTTTGTTTTCAGCTGAATTTATTTCAGGTTAGATTTGTCCTTTGAATAGGAGTGTCTTGTTTATCCGACTAATTTATACTTTTTGTTTTCCATGTGTTTCTTACAATGGATGTATTTTGGAATCTCATGATAAAAGTTTACTAAGTGTAGTTAACAGAAGACCAATTATGTTTCAACAGACCACTATTTGAAGGTGATAATGACTTCTGTATATGCCTGAAAGAATCTTTTCCAACTTTGAAAACCAGAAAATTGACAAGAGTAGAGTGGGGGAAAATCAGACGATTAATGGGAAAACCACGGCGGTAATTTTTTTTTTCTTTCTTTCTTTTCAACTAATAACTACATGTATTATAGTTTTGGTGTTACTGGAATTGTTCCTTCTAAAATAATTTTGCATACAGGTAGTAAAGCAAAATAATAGCTGAGAGTAAAAGAACGTTTTATTGAAAAGGTGTTCTCTGAGCACACACTCCACTCTGCCAAACACCCTGTTCCCTATGTGTGTGTGTCCAGTCCACGTAGTTCTCATGAGCCTATAGTTGAAATGTTGTCTTCCCACTCCAGATAACTGAGTGTCTGAGCTAGGATATGTTGAAGCTATTATTGTGTCTTCTATGCTGCAGTGCTTTCTGGCATGGAAGACAGGCTGATTTCACCAAGTTTTTTTTCCAACTGTTACCTAGCACTTCATGGGGAAAACAGGTGCACATTTTGATTTCATTTATTTTGTTATTTTTTAAACCATTTTATATATCCCCAACTTTTCCTGGCTTGGCTACCAAAAGAGAGAGAGGAGGAAATTTACCTGTTAAATATTGTACATTGTAAATAAGAAGTGTTTAACAAAGGGCATATTTTTTTCTCTAATTTAGAATTCTTAATTCTTAAAACACACTGATTCAGTTCAGCCTTTTCACAGAATCTATACTATTTAGCCTAGAGAAGAGAAGGCTCAGAGAGGATCTCATCTCTGTGTATAATTATTTGAAGGGAAGGCATAGAGAAGATGAGGTCCGGTTTTCAGTGTTGTCTGGAGATAGGACAAGAGGCAATGGGCACAAGCTGAAACACGTGAGGTTCAGGCTTAACCTAAGGAAACACTTCTTTTTACTGTGAGGGTGACTGAGCACTGGCACGGGTTGCAGAGAGAGGTGGTAGAATGTCCATCATTAGAGATACTCAAAAGGCATCTGGATGTGGTGCTGTGCAGCCTCCTGTAGGTGATTGTGCCACAGGAGCTGGAACCAGTGACATCCAGAGGTCCGTCTTAAACTCAACCATTGTGCAAGATGAGGCGAAAAGCATAAAAGTAGTGTTGCAGATATAAAAGACTGGTTTATTTTTGAAAGTACGAACAGTAAAGTACTGAATCCATTTCATAGATCACTGTACTGGGTCACATTACATTTTGTCTGATGAAGGCTACTTAATCTCCTTTACCTATAAACAACCTTACATAACTAAAAATTGCCAGTCAAGGGAAGGCAACAGAGCCAACTTAAAAATAGTTCCTTTTGGACAGATGTTCATATCATTTAAGCTTGACTGAGACAGCTTTTCCTTCCTCTATCGTGCTTCCCAGTGGTGTGTTTGGTGGTTAAATCATTGCCTATTCATTTAACTTTTGCCAAAAGAGGGTGCCACTGTAAAAGATCATCTTGCCTCATTCAGCAGTCTATCGGACCATTGATAAAATGTTCACAGAGGAGGTCCCAGACAAATGGAGGCTTGCCAGTGTGATGCCCATCTGCAAGAAGGGCCAGAAGGAGGATCTGGGGAGCTACAGGCCTATCAGTCTGACCTTGGTACCAGGGAAGATTATGGAATGAACTCAGCAAGGCGTGGGCAGGACAACCAGGGGATCAAGCCCAGCCACCATGCATTCACGAAAGGCAGGTCCTGCTTGACCAGCCTGATGTCCTTCTGTGACCAGGTGACCCGCCCAGGGGATGATGGAAAAGCTGTGGATATTCTCTACCTGGACTTTAGTAAAGCCTTTGACACTGTTTCCCACAGTATTCTAGAGAAGCTGGCGGCTCAGGGCTCAGACAAGTGTACTCTTCACTGGGTAAAAAACTGGCTGGATGGTTGGGCCTGGAGACCTGTGGTGAACAGGCCTAAATCCAGCTGGTCACATGTGGTTTTCCTTAGGGCTCAGTGCTGGGGCCAGTCTTGTTTAATATCTGTATCAATGATCTGGGTGAAGGGATTGAGTGCTCCCTCAGTATCTTTGCAGATGACAGCAAATTTGTTGGGAGTGTTGGTCTGCTGAAGGGCAGGAAGGCTCTGCAGAGGGATCTGGACAGACTGGATCCATGGGCTGAGGTGAATTGCATGAGGTTTAACAAGGCCAAGTGCTGGGTCCTGCACTTGGAACACAAGAACCTCATGCAGCGTTACAGGCTTGGGGAAGAGTGGCTGAAGAGCTGCCTGGTGGAAAAGGACCTGGGGGTGTTGGTTGACAGTGGCTGAACATGAGCCAGCAGTGGCCAAGAAGGCCAGCAGCATCCCGGCTTGTGTCAGACACAGCGTGGCCAGCAGGAACAGGGAAGTAATCGTGCCCCTGCACGCACAGTTGGGGGTTGAAGCACTGGAGTGTGTCCAGAGAAGGGCAACGGAACTGGTGAAGGGGCTGGAGCAAAAGTCTTATGAGGAGCAGCCGAGGGAACTGGGATTGTTTAGTCTGGAGAAGAGGAAGCTGAGGGGCAACTATCTTGTGGACACCTCTCTACAACTGCCTGAAAGGAGGTTGTAGGGAGGTGGGTGTTGATCTCTTCTCCCAAGTGCCTAGTGATAGGATGAGAGGAAATGGCCTCAAGTTGCATCAGAGGAGGTTTAGATTGGATATTAGAAAAAATTTCTTTACTGAAAGAGTAGTGAAGCATTGGAACAGGCTTCCCAGGGAAGTGGTTCACTATCCCTTGATAGCTTCAAAAAACATGTAGACGTGGCATCTTGGGACATGTTTAGTAGGCACGGTGGTGTTGAGCTGGTGGTTGGACCTGGTGATCTTAGAGGACTTTTCCAACCTTAATGATTCTATGATTCTGTGAATGGTTTTGCAGGATAAATTTCATTTATCTCTAGAGCGAAGTTTTTTTACATTACTGTTCTGTTACAGATTTCTTCTGTCCATCCTCATCACGTGCAAGTAAGCTAGATACTTTATCAATATTGATATCTCGCGACGAGGGAAGAAAAAAAAGAGACATTTTGCATCCAGTGTTGATTGCAGAGGATAATATTGTCTCTGTGTGATAGTTGCGCCTGCGGTTGTCGTCTTTCTTTCAATTTTGTTTTAAATATATTGTAATATTTTCTTATATCTGCTGCTACTTTAAATGTCCTATCACACCATCAACAGTGTGGTTGATTTGCACTACAGTATTCATGGGAGCCTGCAAAGCTTGTAAGATTCCAGTTACTGTGGGAAAAGATATGCTGTAAGAAAAGGAAGAGGTAATAGTTAGTCTTGTGTAATCTATATAAACTTGCAATTGTGAAATAATAACGGATATGAATTAAGCTCAGATATGCTTGTCCTGCCACTATATGATGCTGGTGATTCACTTGTTAGTTCAGGTTCTTGTGACTGAGGTAGAAACTGATAAGAATGTTTAACCTCTTAAAAAATCTCTACAGAAAACTGATGAGGTTGCAACGTGATCTGTACCATCGTTTTAATCTTCATTTTTTCATAGGAATGGCATAAAGGTGGGATAACCTTTATTAAATACATTTGGGGGGTGTGGAGTTGGAGATTTCCTTTAACAGAAGCCAGAAATAAGTTGCAAATACTTTCTACATCCATGACCTAGAGAATTCAGAACAGAGACTTTTTAAGAACATTCGAGCTAGCAGTAAAACAGTAGTTGCTGTTGTAGGGAACTCTGACATCAGTGATTAGTATATTGGTATTTGAATTAGTATTTCTAACAGTATGGGTCAAAGAACATCAGGCAGTATCTGTTGTTCCCGATGCAAGACCCTGGACATGATTAGGACCACTAATATTAAAAGTTTATGTTGCTATATTGGGCTTTTTTTGGCCCTTTTTTTGTCTTGCTGTTGATTAATGACTCCATTCTCCTCAATGGAACCGAAAAGCTCAGATGTCCGTTTTGCTACTGCATATTCACAGCCCACGGCAAGCATCATGTCAAACTTATTCCTCCCCAATAGTAAATATGAAATAAGTAGCATCTTTAAATGAGAATATCCAAATAAACTTTGCAAACCACCATCACTCTCTCTCTGCCGTATCCCTTTCCAGCTACTTTGAATTCCTGATGAGGCTCATTAGGCCATACAGAGTTCCAGGTAAACCCATTCTGCTCTTCAGAGGTAAAGTGGTGCATGGGACGTGGACCTGCTGTTGCTCAGTCTACAGTACAGTTTCTAGACTTTACAAAGAATAGTCTTGGGCAGTGATAGGGATTGGAAAGCCTAGTAAAGAACTTTTCAGTGCAGTGCATTACTGCATATACCTAACAGAAGTACTGAAGTACAGCACAGCTTCCGTTCACTGCTGTTCAGTCTCTTTTTTTTTTTTTTATGTCTTGCTTAGGACTAAGATTTCATTGTATTAACACTGTACACAATGAACAAAACAGATGGTTGATGCCCCATATTACTTAGAAACCATGTATAAGATAAAAGGCAAATGATGTATGCATATAGACAAGAGAGTGTGAACCTGTTAGTATGAAAGAAAGAGGTTTCAGCACCCTGGCAGCTTAGTTCTTAAAGAACTTCTCAAACATATTGCAAAGAAGAGAAATTTTGGAGAATAGTGAAATGGCTTAATGGAACTCTCCGAATGAGTGGTACACAGAAGAAATGTTTATTTCAGCATATAATAAGAGAGGAATAGAAGCAGTCTTGGAAATAGGCGCTTACTACTCAGTACTGAGTGGGAAATAAATAACTGAATAAGATCCTGAAGGGATTTAAAACAGAAAATAATTTGCCATATAGAAGGGGGAACTAGTGGAGGAGTTGTCAGTGTCTTCTAAAATAACCTTATCAAACAGGACTTTTTATTGATCAGTAATCAATATATAACTGTATGTGTTCCACAGAAAATGTTTAAATTGTGTTTGACTGTAATAAAGCATTTAATAAAGGTTGCAAATTATTTGATAAATAACTGCTTTGCAATTAAGCAAACCTACATTAGCATCTGTATTCAAGATAAATTACTTCTTTCATTGACACAAGAATGATAAAACGTTTTTTAATAAGGAATGAGAGATAGGATGAGTCCTTAATGTCTTCATGCTTTCAGTATCTCCCTTATGTATCATGCCTGTTCAGTAGGTTAAAACTGAAAAATTATTAGAGCCAAGTAAGGTGCTTGGGAGTAAATCTTTCATCTTTTAGATTACACTTTAAGACACACACACTTGCCCCAAAATGGAGAGGGCACTGCTAGATATTATCTGATTTTACGCAATAGCCCAAGTTCAAACAAATTTTTACTTCTACTTCTCGGAACAGTTCGTCTGCAGAAGAGATTTTGTGGCCAAGCTTTGGTTGCATCTGTGCAGAGTAAAAGAAACAGAGAAGTGCTCTTTTATGTTCTGATTCTCATGCCCTTTCATATAAAGTTAGTTTAATTGAGCTAATGAGGACACGTGAAAGGGATCTACTGTGCATCATAAGTGATGGCAGCCAGGGACCTCACAGTCAATGCCTCCTTCTGTGGATTGAACTGGTGTTCGGAGTCGACTGGATGTGGTACCCACTTTAGCTTTGTTGTGACACTAGGTGGATCCCTATAAGCAGAAAAAGTCCTAAAAAGTTTTACTTTTCCGATATATTAATGCAAACACTTAGCATTCCCGAGTATTATTTTTAAATAAACTGTTATTCTAGGAGTGGTAACTATGGAGAATAAGACTGTCTAAATCCTTCTCTCTTGAACATGTCATCCAAGCTTTTTCATTTTCCATCACTGATTTGTAAACTGCCTATTTATTTGATGTGTCTTCACATATGTATGTTTTCAGTGCTGAATTTAAGTATAGTTTTACCTATTTGTATTATAGGTGTTCCTCTGCCTTCTTTGAGGAAGAGAGATCGGCATTAAAACAGAAACGGCAGAAAATAAGACTTCTGCAGCAGCGAAAAGTTGCAGATATTTCACAGTTCAAAGATCTTCCAGAAGAAATTCCATTACCACTTGTAATAGGAACAAAAGTTACAGGTAATTTCATAAAAACAAACAAAAGAACAGCCAAGTGTTTTACAAAGATTTTAGTAAACAATGATACACTTAGTACACACAGTTAAAATAAAACATCATCAATTGTATATTTTTATTGTTAGCTCACTGAAAAGGTACTTGTGAGGATTAGCTAGTATTTTTAAAACAGTGATACAGTTTTGAGATACAATCTTAGTATGATTTATTATTCTGCTGTTCAAATTGTAGATTTTTATGTCTACTATATCTTAATAGATCTAGGAGAGATGCTTATATGCAAAGAGCTGAGTACTCTCTGAAAGTTTAAACTCTAATTTGAGCTTTATTTTTCCATAAATATAAAAATATCTGTTTTGAAACAGGTATACAACTGATATTGCAGTGTAGTTGGACATGTACAGTACACGTGAAATTGCCTTACAGAAAAAGTTAGCCATAACTGAGGAAGGAGTGTTGTTAAAAACATTCCACAAGTTTTGCCTGATTTTATAAAAACTTTAATTCCACTATCCTGTCTGTGATCCAGTTGCTTTTCACTTAAGCCTAGTATCTCCCACTCAAGCCACTACTGTTCTTTGCTCTTTGCGTTCTTCAGCAACACTGCCTTTAATTCTTGCTGAAGAGCAGGCATGCACAACACTGCCTCTCCTCGCTCTCCTAGGGCTGTATCCTTAAGCAGCATTCCTCATTGTCTTTTGCTAAATATGCAGGCATCGGTGGAATTGATCAAAGAGAAATGGTATGCAAAATCATCAGGAAACTGATCTGTAAAACCTGTCTGTCAGAAGTTATTGGGTATTAAGTAGTGTTTTATTTAGCATAGTGCTAAGGATTAGATTTGGGAAATACCTGACTAGCAAAGATAAATTTGGTAGAAGTTTCTGTAGTATTTCTATTGCAGACAATTCTTTTTCTGGGTTTACTTTTTTTTCATTTATGGTGTGGGTTTTAAATATACAAATTTATTGAGTCTATTTTATAATCAGTGGTATCAGAGCATGATAATGTTTTGTTTGTTGTTTTGTGTGTTTTAAGCACGTTTGCGAGGTGTCCATGATGGACTGTTCACTGGACAAATAGACGCTGTAGACACTCTTAATGCTACATATAGAGTGACTTTTGACAGGACGGGTCTTGGAACACACACGATCCCAGACTATGAAGTTCTTGTAAGTATTAATGACACATTCCTAAAATAGCTGTAATAAAAAATAAAATAAATCTGTGCTTTAATCAAAAAGAAGAGAATTCAAAATATTACATCCAGGTTGTATTATCAGAAAGTGGAAACAAGCATACCAGATGCATGAGCACAGGGAATGAGCTTTTACCTTTTATAGTTTTATAGAACAGGATAACCCTCTACAATAAAAACATAATGGCTCAGGCTGGAATAATTTACTAGAGCTATTAAGAGCTATTAATATAGGTTATTATAATAAGCTGAGTTTAGTATGGAGAAATGTAACAAGTGGTGTAAAGGAAAATCTGCTATGGGATGCTGGCAAGATTTGCAGGAGATGTTCAAGAACATGGCCCTTTGGCAAATAACAAAGTCTGGAAAAACCTCAAGCAAATATTATGAGTTGCTTGAACTTTGGTTTGAAACTTCTTAGGGTAATGAAGCTACCTGTGGGAATGTTGCTTAGGTCAAACAGTTTGTAACTATTTCCTAGCTCATAGGCTTTTGTACTAGATTATGAGCTCCAATAACTGTTCCTGCAAAACAGTCTGACCTACACTGCAAGCTTTTCAGAGGACCTCACGTTCTTTTGTATCTCCTGTAGTGCTGAATCTACTAAGGACTCATAATTTGTCTGAGAGCTAGTCACTGTCATGATCTGAATTTGGAGCCTCTGCTGGACTCCTGTGCAGTCATGATTTGTCTGCCACTTGCCAATAGAATTTTTGGAATTATTCTTGCAAGTTTTATTTATTTTAATGCCATAATACTTTGAAAACTCCAGCAGTGGAATATGATTTTGAAGCTCCTGCTAGGCCAAAACCAACCCATTAATCTTTTAACATTGTTGGGTTTTGGACATGAATGGCATGGCTACTTCAGATTGCAGAAATAAATTATGTATTCCAACAAGTGTGTAAAATTAATTAATCTGACTGCTGAAGTATATCCTTCCTTTTCCTGTCTTAGAGTAATGAGCCTCCTGAAACCATGCCAATTGCTGCCTTTGGACAGAAACAGCGGCCTTCAAGGTTCTTTATGACCCCTCCCCGATTGCAGTATACACCTTCACTCCAGTCTCCAATTACTGTGAGTTAATATTTTCATGTAATGTTAAGAACTGAAATATTTTTTGATACATGTTGAAGCTGTTACCTTGAATAGTTTTTGAGATTAATTTTATGAGGCTGTTTGGAAAGATACAAATTTTAGCAAATCCCTCTAAAAATAAGTTATTAAATTGAATGTTCTGTTTTGTATAGGACAGTGATCCTTTATTAGGACAGTCTTCGTGGAAAAACAAAATTTCAGGCACAGACAGTGAAACACTAGGAGGCTTCCCAGTAGAATTCCTTATTCAAGTTGTAAGTAACTCCAACTCTTAATTCTGTGTGCATCTTTTTGTGTTTATTGTGCCAATTCTTCTGCAGTTAAGTGACCTTCTGTTGGTTTATAACAGGCACAGTGATATCCAATTTAACATTTGAAAATATGTTAATAGTATTTGTTTTTATCTCCCCGTCTCCCCCCCGTCACCTTCTTAAGCTTCTCACTTGTCCATAAGCTTTGAAATACAATGTCCAACACAAAAAAGTAAGACTGTGCCTGTAACTTTTTTTCTTTAACAAATTAAGAAAATCAACCATGATCACCTTCAAAACAGCTCCCTTCTGAGTTGACACACAGCTCCATACAATGCTGCCAACATTCAAAGTGATTCCACAGATCGTTTTCTGAAAGGCTGTTGAGGATCTCCGTCACTTTTGCTTTCACGTCTTCTACTGACAAAACATGGGTTTCTTTGAGCACCAACTTGATCTTTGGAAAAAGACAGAAATAGCAGGGAGCTAGATCTGGTGAATAGGGTGGGTGCTTGAGAACAGTGATGTTATTAGCTAAAAACTGCTTAACAAACAAAGCATTCTGTGCTGGCGCACACTGACATTGTCTGACCAAGGGTGAGAAAATGTCTCTTTTTGAACACATGTCCACTTGTACTGTGTGAAGCGACCGAGCTGAACCTTGTCTCTCTGTGACAGGCTAGAACATGTTCTATAACTACCTCTTTGTCTCTCTGCCCACAGTCTTGGTTCCCAAGCTATATGGTTAGTCTCATCCTTTTTGTGTTGGACCTCATGTGCTGCTCTTCAGCGCACAGGAGGGACTTTTGTCTCCAAACTGTGACTTATTTTTCTAGCTCTGCCACTTGGTCTAAAAAAGATATTATTTCTACCTGCAAACTTTGTACTGTACTAAGGCTTTTTTTAAAAAAAAAAATAATTGAAATATTCTTGCATTATGCAAAGAATATTTGCCCATGTGCATTATCATGTATTGTATAACATTGTATTTTATGTTATGACCTACCCTCCTGGGGAACAAAATAAGCACTTTTTTCCCTGAAAGCAAACATACATGTTAGAGATGAGAAAACTACTTTTTGTCTTTGTCTTTATGAAAAATTTCCACAGTGATATTTGTACACAAGTTCAGAAGAGCACACACAAGTAATGTTAGGAAGCTGAGATTCATTCCATATCAAAACTCCTCGAAGCAAGTTACTTTTCAGGATGATGGAAGAATGCAATTGCTCATGTTGTCTTAGCTTAGGATCTGTGATTGAATTCCTTTAACAATGAAAGCTCTTTTGAACATGTTAAAGAAGATCAACATGATCTGTGTTTAAAATATGAAGAACTGAGAAATAATGTTGCTAAATGCTTCTCAAATTTTAAAGTGTATGTAATTAGTCAAAAGAATGAAGTTGTATCTCTAGTTCACATAACACTGATATTTTGACACTTCATAATGCATTGTGTGAAGCTAATTTTGAAAAACGTGGCTTGGCATCTAGCTTAACTAAGAAAATTCAAAATAGATATAGTTGCTCTAAGATTGTTAAAAATTTAAATACACAAAAGAATACAGTCTTTGTTTATGCTGCTAAAATGTATCTGCACGTTATCCTACTTGAGTCACTATGATCAATGAAACTGGGTAATGAAGTGTATTGAGCTTTACAGCTATTTAGTGCATCATGTTGATCTGCTTATGATCTTTCTGTATTTTTATCTGAAAATGTGTGATTTCTCAGTCAAATTTGTTGTTATATTTCAACTTGTAAGGAAATCTGAATTTTAAAAGTATAGGCCTTTTGTATTACAAATGGTGGCATTTATTGAAGGACCGGGCATTGTTTTTAAGCCTTAATCACTTTAAGCATCAACTTTTTTATTAGAAGTTTAAGGATAGTACTGTAATTTGGTGTTGTGAAATACATGGGACTATTGAATACTGATTATTAATCGCACTGCTTTCACCAGTCCAGATGTTTTTTTCTGTTAAGGGCGACTGTTAAAGATGTTCTAGCTTTTCTTATGTGTTGATACAATAAAGAGGTCAAAGTCCTCATTCTGATTTAATGGTCATTTGGGAAGTAAATGATCAGAAAATGTTTGATTCAAGTAAAACTTTCTGGAGAACTATTAACAGGCAATTAGTTATGATAATATGAATAAACAACTTCATGGGAAAACTTTATTTTGAACAAAACAGGAAAAATGCAGCACATCTTGAGTAAGATTTCAACCCAGCCCCTTTGTTCTACAAAAGGAAGTGTAGCCAAAATCATGTGCAAACACTGATAAATAAATGTTAAGGATATTCTCTTTACGTATAACTTGCAGTTGTAAACAAGCACTGGGACTTGTAACAACTATTTCAATCATAGTCTACACTGGTGAGTTAGTTTTTCTCAATCTTTATATTAATTTCTACGTGTTTACATTTTCGCATCAGATGCTGTTCTTTCTGGTATTCTTTTTACAGTGTACAAACATGTATTAGGAAAAGAAAATTAACATTATGATATTAAAAATAAAGTCAATGAGAAACAAGTAATAAATTTAAAAAGATAAAAAGGCTTTCGTGCTTACATGCAACATGTAATGTATCCTTAAATAATTCATAGGCAGATCAAAATTGATAGATTATGTTTTTACATTGTAGTCAGTATTAAAATTTGGATGTTGTTTCAAAGCACCCAGCTACAGCTCCCCCCACTCTCTTTCTTGTTTTGTTTTAGAAAAAAATAGATTGGGAAGAAACCGATTGTTTATAGGGCTGCTGCATATTCAGTAGAGAGAGAGTGTGTTAATGCATGTTCAGAAAAGTGAATTTGTGTCTTCCTGATTGCTGTGGAAAAATTAAATGCATGATGAAAAGTCTAAAAATGGATTATGGATTTTTGACAATTTTTTGCTTATGAAAATTTTGGAAATATTTAATGATAAATTATTGAACGCTTTACTTTGAAATGCTTCTGTTCTCATAAATACTCTTGACTAAAAATGAAATCTAAAGTACAAATCTAAAAATATTGGTTGGATTGTTCTTTCGTATCTTTTAATGTGGAAAAGCATTGTACTAAAACGTTTCCAATTTAATGAGCACCATAAACTATAACATGAAACAGGAAAATAGAGCTGTTAGGCAAGAATTTCTCAAGGAAAACAGGGCTGGACTAAGTTAAAGCATTCAGTGAGGATACTGACAAATTAAAATGGAAGTCTATTCAATAAAATGTACAAACGAGACAAAGTTGTTAGACATCATAGATACAGTGAAGAATCAGAGTTTTTTAAAGAAGGAATCAGATTATCTTGATCACTGGAGTATATCTGGGAATAGGAGGAATGTAATATAAAATCCAAGCTCATGAACAGGAGAACTAGGGCTCTGCATCCTCGGATATGTCTGGGCACCAAAGTAGACATTAAGCACCAAATACCTTGCGAGTTTGGGGAATAAATAATGTGTTCTACATTAAGTAGCTTCACCAAGGAGGAGGACTTAGATGTGTTAGGCAGTTGCTGAACGATGGTGAAAGCAGATCTTGATGAGTAACTTTTTTGGCAGCAGTGGCAGATGGTGCACAGTGCTTTTCTTCCTCCCAGGTGGTTTTTTTGGGGGGGCCAACATGAGCATGTGTGGTGTGCTAGAAACTAGATCAGCTCAGAGGTAACAATTTAAAACCTTTTTTTTTTCTAGCCTTTCTGATTTTTTTGTTTCTCATTATTGGTTGACTGATCGGGTCCATCACATAGCTGCAAAAATGCAAGTATTGGCTCAGCACGAGCTGTGGGGGCCAGCACAAGGGCAGAAATGACCAGCTAGAATTGGAAGATTTATAACCCATGCCTCTGTACATCTGACCGTGGCTTGCCATCCATTCATAAGATGCATCTATCAAAGCATTGGGGGTAGTAAGAGAGAAGTATTGATGCTGTTTTACATGTCTGCCTGGTACAGGCTTCCTGTTGCTCCCATTCAGGAAGGATGACAGTGAATGGAAAAATGATACCGAAAGGGCCACAGTACGGTTGGACTGGATGATCTTGGAGGTCTCTTCCAACCTTATGATTCTATGAAAAGTTTAGGAGGTCAAGAGCCTTTTATGAGAGAGAATACTGGAAAGGCTTAGGTTGTGATTAATCTAGTGCAAGAATGGTGGGGAAGAAACACGTTATTGTCTGTGAATAAACAGGGATAAATACAAGGAGGGAAAGCCTATATGTAGCTGAAAAGCAGCTTTGGCAGAACAAATTGCAATTAAGTGAAAACCAATGCATTTAACATGGAAATTCCAGGAAGATTCATAATTGGTGAAAGAGGTCCTGGAAAAATTTTGCATTAGGACTTGTAAGGGCAAGAAACTTGGCTGCTTTAGGACTGACCTTGAAAATGAACAAAAGAGATTATATATATATAGCAGATGTATTTTTAATTAGACGTTCCCATTTCTTCCAGTCCCATTTTCCAGTATGAGTGCAGTTAACCCCTTTGCAATGTGTAAAACCTTGGCTGTTTACATAAGTAATAAAACCATTGCTGGTTGTAGTGCAGCTAGGACTTCTCTCAGGACTTCTAGAGTATGAACAGTTTCAGGCATGATGTGTGTGTTGAGAGCACTCCCAGTGATTTCCACTTCAGGCTGCTATGTCCCAAGGACAGCACAAACGGGGTTTTCCCATTACAAGAGAGGGAAATGGAAAGCTCAGAGTTGTTCTGTGTAAAATAGATCCAATCTCTATACCAGGTTTTACTGCAGGAGTGTACACAAAGGGCTGGTGCTCGGTCGAGGGCACAGCTGAGAACAGACTGAGAACTCTGAGAAAAAAGGTACAGTAAGGTGAGTGATATTAATTGTAATATGTGATAACACTTTTTGCTTTCCTTCAGGCTGCAAAAAAAACAAGATTCTTGATTCTTCAGCCTCTAGGTGGCCATAAATTATATTAGCCGTCCTATAGGGAATTTCAGCTGATGGATTTTAGCATTCTCCAATCTAGGGCACTTGAAAATGCTTTAAAAGTCTCTGGAAAATCCATCATTTAATTTTAATTTATTTTTATTTCTGCATCTTAACTTGATGAACAACTGATAAATGTATTTTAGAATTATAAAAGAAACACACATTTTATTATCTTGAATTTCTATGGCATTTGAAAATTTAAGGACCTATTCATTCTAAAAATAGTGCCTTTGTTTTAGACCAGGTTATCGAAAATCCTCATGATCAAGAAGGAACACATCAAACAATTGAGAGAGATGAATACAGAAGCGGAAAAGCTGGTGAGAATGTTTACTTTTTGGTTCTTAAAACAGAATATGCTTTAACAGCTAATGCAAATAGATACAACTAAAACCAAAGCCCAGGTAAAATCTATATTTCATTGCTTTCTATAATGTGATTTTTTTTTTAAGACAAGTCAGAGAGATCGGTTGTTTAAAATATGATTCTCCTTTGAAAGCATTATGCTTTGGAAACTGATTATTATTAACATTGGAACGGTGTATGTCAGTTGACATGTAAAGTAAGAAATACCGTGCATTTTGGGAATCTAGGGTACAAGTTTATATGGGAAGACATTCATCATAATTTTATTTTGCTGGTGGTAGGTGCTTACTTAGCTTTCTGGCTACAACAATAACTCAGTTCAGAGATTTTTCTCTGACTAGCCCTTGACTAGCATTTAAAATTAGAATACCAGAGCAGCTACAGCATAATTAGCATCAGCAGCATAGTTTTTCTTGCTAGGCTTTATCTAACCATCAGTCAGTAAATCAAAATTATAAGAACACTTCTTCTTCCACTCATGGCTATCAGTCAACCTGAAAGTGGAAAGCTATCAGTCTCAACCTTCTGCTAGCGTCCATTCAGACAGTTCTCTCTGCACTGTACAGACTGAAGGTTTGTGGAGAGGAAGAGGAGTCTTTTTTTCTTAAAACCGAAAATGTTGATTTTTTTTATCTTAAATATTAACTACAATGTTGAAGAATTTGATTTATTGTGGTAAGTTATTGTGGTAAGATTTCCCTTCTTGTCCCTTCAGTGATCATGTAGATTGTTATTCTGCTTCCTACTGCCCCATCCCTATGTCTCTGTAATTTTCGTCTTTTATGCTTTGATGCTGCTCTTCAAAACCTTGCTGTTATTTCATTTACTACATTATTTTTTATATGCATCAAATGAAGCAAGATTAAAATATACTTATAACACTTAATACTGAAAAATTACCAACTTTTCTTAAAACAAGTTAAAAAACTTTTTGGTTTTCTGAGATAGTAGTACTTCTGTATGGATAAGGAAATCCATAAGAATGACAGCCTTCCTCTGACAAGAATCCAGATGTTAACATGTGACTTGGCTACTAAGTCATGAATCAGCTGTTTTGTGGAATAAAAATATTAAGGAAAATAACAAAATTGAAAGAGCAAACAAAGAAATGGGGAAGAAAGGCATCTAGAAATAAATGTTATATTTGGTATGTTTTAGCTCAGTTGTGGCCTAGATGAGGATTTCAAGATATTTTTGAAATTCTTTCCTTATGCTGTTTCCTTCATAAATCAGCAATCATAAAGTAACCTCCATTACTATTCAAGGCTGTCCTGATAAGAATAGAGAAAGAGATATCTTTCTATTTCTTAGCCTGTCTTCTAATCCTCTTTGTCCCTTGGCAATCCCATCTCTGTTTGTGTCACTGAGTATATGTTGTTTCTCCTTTAAAATGTATTTTCTTCAAACAAGAATCTTTTTCCAGCACCAATTCACTTGAACATCAGTAACATCCTTGAACATGAATAAAATAGAATCCTTTGAGTTCATTCAGGTATAGTTGATAATAATTCATAAAATAGTGATTTGATAATTGTTAGACTAACACCTCTGGTTTAAAGGAATCATTTTATGGACACTTTTTTTTTAATAACTGATGGAATATAGAAATAAACAGAACTGATTGAAATCAGATCTGATACTGAATGTCATCCATTATTATCTGACAATAATAATGAGTTTACAGGAAGCACGGGATGCCTTCAGAGGAGATGTTTATACAATGCACATTTTCTATTTAATTTTTCTGAAAGAACCACTTATGAACAGTTAAGCATCTTGAAATCACTGCTAGTCTTGGTTACAGGTTTTAAACAATGTACATAAACATGTACATACAACAGTGAACAATTTTCTGACATCCATTTGGATAAATGAATCTAAATTAAAAGGATGGCTAGTCAATTTTTTTACTCGACATGCAATAAAGACAATGCTGGTTGTTCCAGAGAAGCATGTAGATTCGCAGTGAGAAGTGTTACCTGCTTCCATCTTACTAAAAGCCATCCATATTTTGTCAGCCTAGTTCAGCTATTTGTCAGTGTTTCCAGATTGCCCATTGCTCCTGGATCAGAAATAGTGCTAAGCGATAAGAAAAATTTCTTCATCCTCACTAACAAAGAATGCCCTTAGCCTTTCTTCTCTGATTCACAGTTGTATGTGACTTTCACAGCAAACTTGGAGTATTCCAGCCTCCTCTAGAGGGGCTGATTACTGAATAAGGTCTGAAAGTTACTATTGTTTATTCCAGAGCCATGAGAAGTATGTCAGATATATGCTGGTGTTAGTTAAAAACCCTATCAATTTGATATTCAGACTTGTCAATCTCTAGAAATCATTTCAGTGATTAAATTTAATGGGGAACTTAACTGAACTGATAACTGAAACTTTGATTTTAAGTTTTTGACCTGAATCCTCCTGATTAAGGCTCTTAACTTTGCAGTTTGCTTCATATTGTGGCATAAAATCTATGGCTACAGGTCTGATTGTATGCACCTGCATCTCAGACTTGTGGCTGAGAAGCAGTGGAAATACATCTTGCTTATCTTGCAAGATGCCATTTGGGGAGGAAATTTTACAATATATTGTATATTTTATTTCAGTTTTGTAAATACCACCCAACAGTGTCCAGACACATTCTGAAAATAATGTAAGAAAAAAAGTACTGTATTCTGATATTTATTTTTTTGTGGAAAACTGTGCTTATCCTCAATACTTGTATTACCAAATACAAGCTCTAGTAACTCTCTTTAGGCAGAGCTGTGGGTTGTGACAGCAGGTACGCCGCACTGAGTCGTCCTCACTAACTTAGGAGATGACTGTGCCTCCCATCCTGCAGCAGAGGTGGTCGCAACCATAGTGTCCTATACTGTTCTTCTGCTGACAGGATAGTTTTCTTTTCATACAGTAGCTAGAAGCCATACCCAACTGCTGGAGAAATAAGCAGGTCGGAACACAGTGGGTGTAGGCAGTATTTGCCATCACACATTATGATAGCGCTTTATGAAGAGAATAAAAGCATGTTAGTTACTACACAGTTGTCATTCAGAGTTTTAACAGCAATACTAGGTTAGGTTTTAATGTTTTGTATGTCAACAAAAATTAACAATGGGATTTAAAATATCTTGATATTATTTTCAAGTGAAAATGCCTTTTGATACCTTCAAAAGATACGTAGGTACAGTATAGCATTAACTTTAATATGCTTTGTCTTTCCCACAGAAATCCTATTCTATGCCGATAAGCATTGAATTTCAGAGGAGATATGCAACCATTGTTCTAGATCTAGAACAACTAAACAAAGACTTAAATAAAGTTTTGCATAAAGTTCAACAGTATTGTTATGAGGTAAGATTTTGCTGGAATCTGTGTGTACTTGTTGGTTTTGCTTAACCTAAAAATATAGAATGTCCTGGGAATATGGCATAGGTGGGGTCACTTTGAAATGAAACTAGTAGCAACTGCATTGCATTCCTTCTTTCTCTCTGTCTCTGCCTTTGTCCATCTGTCCATCTGTACTACAACATACTTTTCCTGATGGCAGTGGTCAGTTTTGAAATAGACACCCATGTACATAAACGAAGAAAAATGCTGTGTGCTATATACCTGTGAACCCTCTTTGAAATTGTTTGTCGTTCCATCCATACACAAAATGCAAAAGAGATCGGCATTCTTCATTTCTTTTCATTATATCCATGCAGCTTGCTCCTGACCAAGGCCTCCAGCCTGCAGACCAGCCAACAGATCTGAGACGCAGGTGTGAAGAGGAGGCTCAGGAGATCGTCAGGCAAGCAAATTCCTCAACAACAGGACAGCTTTGTGTTGAAAGTGAAAATTTAACTGATCTCATCTCCAGACTCACAGCAATATTACTGCAGATTAAGGTAAAATGTTTGCAAAAAATACAGTTTCTCTCATAAAATACATAATATTAAGGCTCTGTCAGTTTCTTTGTGCCAAACTCTTTTCCTGTATTCCTCCCACTTGGGAGGACTGTAAGAACGCTGTCAGAGTATGGATGGATGCAACAAGGAAGGCTAAGGCCCACTTGGAATTAAATCTGGCAAGGACAATAAGAAGGGCTGTTGCAAGTACATCAGCAGCAAAAGGAAGACTAGGGAAAATGTGGGCCTGCGGCTGAATGAGGTGGGTGCCCTCGTGATGGAGGATGCAGAGAAGGTGGAATTGCTGAATGCCTTCTTTGCTTCAGTCTTTACTGCTAAGGCTTGTCCTTAGGAATTCCAGACGCTGGAGGAAAGACAGAAAGCCTGGAGAAAGCAAGACTGTTCCTTGGTTGAGGAGGATCAAGTTAGAGAACACCTAGGCAAACTGGACACTCACAAATTCGTCCTGATGGGATGCACCCACAAGCACTGAGGGAGCTTGGCACATGTTATTGCTAAACCCCTCTACATCATCTCTGAAAGATCATGGAGAACAGGAAAGGTGTCTTGAGGACTGGAAGAAAGATACTATCACTCCAATCTTCAAAAAGGGCAAGAAGGAAACTACAGGCCAGTCAGACTCACCTCCATCCTTGGAAAGGTGATGGAACAGCTCATCCTGGATGTCATCTCCAAGCATCTGGAAGAAAAGAAGGTTATCTGGAGTGATCAACATGGGTTCACCAAGGGGAATTCATGCTTGACCAATCTGATCGTCTTCTACAGTAGCTTAACTGACTGGGTAGATGAGGGGAAGGCAGTAGATGCCTACTTTGACTTCAGCAAGGCTTTTGACACTGTCTCCTGCAACATCCTCATAAGTAAGTTTAGAAAGTCTAGGTAGGATGAGTGGACCATGAGGTGGATGGCAAAGCTCAGAGGGTTGTCGTCAGTGACACAGAATCTAGTTGGAGACCTGTGGCCAGTGGTGTTCCCCAGGGGTGAGTACTGTTTTGTTTGACATAATCATCAATGACCTGGATAAGGGGACAGAGTGTACTCTTAGCAGGTTTGCTGATGACACAAAACCGGGAGGAGTGGCTGGGACACCAGAAGGCTGTGCTGCCATTCAGCAAGACGGAGACAGGCTGGAAAGTGGGACGGAAAGGAACATAATGAAGTTCAGCAAAGGCAAGCATAGAGTCCTGCACATGGGGAGGAATAACCAGTTACAGGTTAGGAGTTGACTGGCTGGAAAGCAGCTCTGTGGAGAAGGACCTGGGAGTCCTGGTGGACAACAAGCTAACCGTGAGCCAGCAATGTGCCCTCGTGGCCAAGAAGGCCAGTGGTATCCTGGGGGTCCATCAAGAAGAGTGTGGCCAGCAGGTGAAGAGAGGTTACCCTCCCTAGTGAAGGCCACATCTGGAGCACTGGGTCCAGTTCTGGGCTCCCCAGCCCAAGAAAGGCAAGGAACTACTGGAGAAAGCCCAGCATAGGGCCACAAAGGTGACTAGGGGACTGAAGCATCTCTTTTATGAGGAGAGGCTGAGAGACCTGGGTCTGCTTACCCCAGAGAAGACTGAGGGCAGGACAAGGGACATTGGGCACAAACCGGAGCACAGAAAGTTCCATCTGAACATGAGGAAAAACTTCTTTGCCGTGAGGGTGACAGAGCACTGGAACAGGCTGCCCAGAGATGCTGTGGAGTCTCCTCTCTGGAGATATTCAAACCCTGCCTGGACACAATCCTGTGCGACCTGCTCTAAGAGAACCTGCTTTAGAGGGGGAGGTGGGCTACGTGATCTCCAGAGGTCCCTCCCAATCCCAGCCATTCTGTGATTCTGTGAACTGAGAGGACATTTTTTATTTGTTTTTTTTTCTCCTACAGTGTCTAGCAGAAGGAGGTGACCTGAATTCCTTTGAATTTAAATCGCTTACAGATTCATTAAATGACATTAAGAATTCAATAGACTCCTCAAATATCAGGTATTACTTTTTGAATATTTAATTCTTAATTACACATTTTGTGCCAGCAAGCAATTCTTATTGTATTTAAGAAGTTAACTTGGGTTATAATTAAGAGGTTTAAAAGGGCACTTCCTAAAGAGAGTGTCAAGCAGTTTTCTGCTTGAACCTATCAATGAAGTAACCTAATTTAAAAGCAAAAAGTGCTAAATTGATGCAGCAACAACTAGACTTTCTTGCTCTTCAGCCAATTATGACAACTACTAAGTTGGTTATGTTGGTTTAGAACATTTTTGGACTTTGAAATCTCACTAGTAAATGTATTGTAAGTTCTTTTAACCACAGAACAGTATGGTTTCAGTATTATTTTTTGCATAGTTACTCAAGCTCTTGTCTGTAACTCTCCAAAGCTGACATATGAGACAAATCTTCTGCCCAGGTTCCGTTAGCAGTATTTTAAACCAAGAAAGAGAAGAACAGCCATATTGTCCCCAGATCAAAGGCCGGTCTAGTCTAGATACACCATTTTGCAACAGTTGTCACAAGTAGGTGCCTGAGAAAGCATTCTAAAAATAGCAAGAATGTGGTCATAACAAGAATGTAGTGATGCTTTTCTGGAGTACACTGCCACCTCCAGCAGTTTGTGATCCAGATATTTTTTTTAATGATTATAATGCTGCTAAATTACATAACTTAGAAATTATGCCTAAATGTCAAGTATTTCTTTACACCCACCATGCTCGTATTGCTGCACAATAATGGGAGGCTACACGCATGATTTTTTTGTTCAAAGATAATAGGATGGCCTTTTGATTTAAAAATAATTACTGATTTATGCTATTTTATAGTATTTTTCATTAGTAAAACCTGAAATAAACCCCAAACAGTGAAACTTCTCTACAGTCAACATTGCAAATAGCATGTTGTAATGGCTTCAACTAAAAGTTGATATACACTGTGAAGAAGGTGCTGATTTTTCCATTTCACTGCATTTACTTTTGGTATTTTAGCATTTCTTCATAATATATTTTTTTTAACTCTGGTCATGTTAAAGTCTTCTTTAAAGTACCTGGGTCAGGAACTCGATTTCATGCAGCTCCTTGTGTAAATGCTGTTTTCACATATGGCTCTGGCAAGTTGCATTAGTACGTACTACTCTCTGTTTCATCTGAATTTTTGTACTGGTTATGTTTGTACCTTGACTTTCACTGTAGATGTATTCAGACGCAACTCTTTGATATGGGGTTTAATACTTCTTCTTTTTTTTCATCCTGTAGTTGTTTTCAGAATAATGTTGAGATCCACGTTGCACATATTCAGAGTGGTCTGAGCCAGATGGGAAATTTACACGCTTTTGCCGCTAATAACACCAACAGAGACTGAAAATTTTCTTTTAAGTATACATCAAGTAGTTCTGGAAAATCCTCTTCCTTTATGTAGGCTTCACCAAATATCCTAACTGCTGGAAGATAAGGGAAAAGAAAACTTCTTCAAAAGGACCCTTTTAAATATATCTGCTTCTTAAGAAAACCAGCATTACTGTCCAGCATTACATTAGATATCTCCATTTCTTATTCACATGCAGTAGTTTTGCTAACTGGTAACCTCTTATTAATTGCATTTATTATAATAAACTTGAAAAAATGCTTTCATATAATTTGAACTTAGTTTTTAAAAGTTCAGATTAATTCTGCACGCCTCTTGCTGTTGGCTCTCCTGGTATGTTAGAAATGATGAAGAGGGAATGGCTCAAATCAGTAGCTACACGCAGGTCTTTGTTACGTAAAGCCACACTCCTGTATAGGTGTTGAGAGCTGCCATTTCAGAAAGGTGTTGCATGGTGACATTGCAGGCTGAGTGTTCCAGATCTAAAGAAGCAGCAGCAGGATATGGACAGCAAACAGAAGCCGTAAACTTGAGGATGTTGGGCAGGTCTATCGATCAGTCAATGTCTTATTAGAACTTTTAATTTATCATAACTTATAGAAGGGGCCTAATGAAGGAATATAAAAATGTAAATGATAACTTTCTAGAAAGAGATTGGTTATGACTTCTTTCCTTCACATGCGGTGTTTTATATAAATGACTGGTTAAACGGATTGTTTTTCCAACTTTTTGTTTGTTTTGCACAACTTTTAAATTGGATTACTGGTTATCCAACAATACCCAACATATATAAATATGAAGATTTTTATAATTAAAGATAACCAGTGATTAAACTGCAAAAATAAAGAGTGACAACCTGCCTATGAGTACCTTTTGGAATGTTAATCTTGTAAAAAGTGTGTATTGGTTTGTTTAAATAGTCTTGTAAAGCTTCTGTGTTAAGAATTGTTTCCAGATATGAATTTTCAGACATAGCTGTGTAGAGATGTTTTTGATTCTTTTAGGTGCCTCATTAAATGAGGTCTTTTATATGTTAATGTATAAAGAATATGTAAACAGGGTTATTTTCAATTTTAAAATTTTGTATAGTTTAAAGATGCTTCTGTATTCTGTGTTGGTATTGTGCCACTGCAAACCTTTAGTGCAGAGTTTATATTTAGCTAAACTTGTTCTGTTAATTAAGAGAAATGCATAAATCTTTTATTCTCAATGAAATTTGTAACTCTGAATAAATTGACCTATGAGAGTTGATATATTTCACAAAAATGCAAACTTTTTTGCAGATGGTCTCAGATCATTTTTTTAAGAGAAGCTGCTTTAATTGCTGAAAATTAAATGTTATGAGGGCAAGGTGAGTAGCTATTTTAAAAGGTAGAGACTTTACAAGGTATATTAAAAATAATGCTAAACATTTATTTTGCCGATTGCCTGTGGAAATTTACCTCTTTTAACACAATAGAATATTGAGCAGTCCCTGCAGTTGCTTTTGTAATGATGTTATGCGTTATTTTGTGCTGTTACCATCTGTTTGGTGAAGATGACAGAAAGGTCCTCTCCCAGCACCCTTTTCATTTAAACAGGGAAAGGTGCCAAAGCCAAGACTGAGATGGTAAATATCAAGATATACAGCTAGCTCAGGAAAAAGGAACCGTCACCTGGCTTACACCCCTGTGCTTATTGTCTGCTGCTTAGAAAGCCTGCAAGCGTGCCGGTGTGCGGAGCTGTGCTGCTAAAGAACAATTCAGCTCTTTTGTCATTTTCTGCCCACACAGAGCACTGAACTTGCTCCCTGTCAGGGACAATAGGTGCCAGCACAAGGAAGCAGCAAGGACTGCTTTCTACAGCAGCAGCTCACTGGCTGCCATCCCTTACTGCTCTCTCGCGTTCTTACAAGTCAAGCATATACGTCAACGCGTCTGTGGACTAGGACTTGCTCATACAAACCATCAGGCAGTCACAGAGCTAACTTTGCCCAGGTGATAATCAAGCATCCCAAACTGAAGGAGAGAAAGGTTGTAGATACTGGTAGATTGTGCTACAAAGACTGATATTCAGCAGAGAGGATTTGGGAACCTGCTTTTCATGACAAACTCATGTCTTACTGGATACAGAATATGTTGTAATAACCACCACACTCCAATCTGAACTCTGACTTCATAGGTATGATGTTTTTTAAATATGGGTTCTTAAGTGTGCCTTTTCCAACATACTGTGTTGAAGTGGGTTTTTTAATCATTGCAGCATAATGTAACATAATAGGAAGATATGTAATTTGTGATAAAAGTATTGGTGTGCTTTCACATGTCATATGGCCAACATGCACAGGCAACGTGAATATACACGCTGCTTCATTTCCCCTTGATTACTCCTATGTTGGGTCAGAGTTCTTGAGTTTTAGTGAAGTATCGTAACAAATGTGACTCTGTCTGCTGAATGTGGCCTAAGTGTGGTAGGAATCTCAAGAACTCAATACAGCTATTCTAACTTAAGTCTGCAGTAGTAGAACAGTTCTGTTTAATGTCTTTATCAGTGATTTGGGTGAGGGGACTGAGCGCACCTTCAGTGAGTTCACAGATGATAGCAAATTTAGCAAATTGGGTGAGAGTGTTGGTCTGCTCAAGGGCAGGAAGGCTCTGCAGAGGGATCTGGACAGGCTGGATCCATGGGCTGAGGTGAATTGCATGAGGTTTAACAAGGCCAAGTGCTGGGTCCTGCACTTGGAACAAAAAAGCCTTGTGCAACACTGCAGGCTTGGGGAAGAGTGGCTGGAAAGCTGCCTGGTGGAAAAGGACCTGGGCGTGTTAGTCAGCAGATAGCTGAACACAAGCCAGCAGTGGCCCAGGTGGCCAAGAAGGCCAGCAGCATCCTGGCTCGTATCATAAATGGTGTGGCCACCTGGAGCAGGGAAGCCACTGTGCCCCTGTGCTCAGCACTGGTGAGGCTGCACCTCAAATATTGGGTTCAGTTTGGGGCCACTCACTACAAGAAGGACATTGAGCTGTTGGACCGTGTTCAGAGAAGAGCAATGAAGCTGGTGAAGGGGCTGGAGCACAAGTCTTATGAGGAGCGGCTCAGGGAACTGGAGCTGTTTAGGCTGGAGGAGGCTAAGGGGAGACCTCATCACTGTCTTCAACTGCCTGAAAGGAGGTTGTGGTGAGGCAGGTGTTGGTCTCTTCTCCTGGGTAACAAGCAACAGGGCAAGAGGAAAACGGCCTCCAATTGCATCACAGGATGTTTAGATTGGATACTAGGAAAGGAGTTCACTAAAAAGTTGTCAAGCACTGCAACAGGCTGCCTGGGGAAGAGGCTGCATCACCATCCCTGGAGGAAGACCTGTACATGTGTTCTTAGGGACATGGTTTAACGGTGAAGTTGGCAGTGTTAGGTTTATGGTTGGACTCAATAAAGGTCTTTTCCACCCTAAACAATTGTATAATGCTTTGATTCTAACAGGTTAGTTTAGTTTCTTACAGTCAGTAAATTTGAATTCACTCAGCACCCCCAAGAAATGAGTCTTATTTTTTGTCTTCTCTTCTGTGGTCTTCCTGATCCCTAACATACGTGCTCCTTAGGCACCCAAGTCCACTTGGGGCCGATGGCATCCGATTTTGGTTGGTTGGGGTTTGCTTAATGTTTTTTTTCAAGGACAACTTTTTTGGAGGGAGACTACTACTCAGCAATCCTGCTATGCCATCTAGCCTTACAGGCTTGCAGTTCATAGAATCATAGAACCACTAGGTTGGAAGAGACCTCTGAGATCACCGAGTCCAACCGTGCCTATCTCCCTACTAAACCCTGTCCATAAGAAACTCATCTACCCGTTTTTTAGACTCCTCCAGGGATGGCGACTCCACCACCTCCTTGGGCAGCTGTGCCAATCCCTGACCACTCTTTCAGTGAAGAAAGTCTTCCTAATGTCCAATCTAAACCTCCCCTGGTGCAACTTGTGGCCATTTCCTCTCATCCTATCGCTGTCACTTGGGAGAAGAGCCCAGCACCCACCCCGTCACAGCCTCCTTTCAGGCAGTTGCAGACAGTGATGAGGTCTCCCCTCAGCCTCCTCTTCTCTAAGCTAAACACCCCCAGGTCCCTCAGTCTCTCCTCGTTAGGACTTGTTCTCCAGCCCCTCCCCAGCCTCGTTGCCATTCTCTGGACGCACTCCAGCCCCTCAATGTCCTTCTTGGAGTGAGGAGCCCAAAACTGAACCCGGCACTCAAGGTGCAGCCTCACCAGCGCTGAGCACAGGGGCACAATCACCTCCCTGGTCCCGCTGGCCATGCTGTGTCTGACACAGGCCCAGATGCCACTGGCCCTCTTGGCCACCTGGGCACACTGCTGCTGGCTTATGTTCAGCCGCTGCCAGCCAACACCCCCAGGTCCTTCTCTGCCAGGCAGCTCTCCAGCCACTCTGCCCCAAGCCTGTAACCCTGCACGGGGTTGTTGTGACCTAAATAGAGGACTCTGCACTTGGCCTTGTTGAACCCCATCCCGTTGGTCTCAGCCCATCGATCCAGCCTGTCCAGATCCTTCTGCAGAGCCTCCCTTCCTTCAAGCAGATCCACACTGCCACCCATCTTGGTGTCATCCGCAAACTTGCTCAGGGTGGACTCAATGCCTTCATCGAGATCATTCATAAAGATGTTGAACAGGACTGGACCCAGCACTGAACCCTGGGGAACACCACTTGTTTCCAACTGGATTTACTTCCATTTACCACAACCCTTTGGGCCCAGCCATCCAGCCAGTTTTTAACCCAGCAGAGGCTGTGTCTGTCCACGCCGATGACAGCCAGTTTTTCCAGCAGAATGCTGAGAGAAACAGTGTCAAAGGCTTTACTGAAATCCAGGTACAGCACATCCACAGCCTTTCCCTCGTCCATTAAACGGGTCACCTTGTCATAGAAGGAGATCAGATTGTTCTGGCATGACCTGCCTTTGGTGAACCCATGTTGACTGGGCCTGATCACCCCGTTGTCCCGCGTGTGCTGTGTGATAGCACTCAAGATGATCTGCTCCATGACCTTCCCTGGTACCAAGGTCAGACTGACAGGCCTGGAGTTCCTGGATCTTCCCTCCAACCCTTCTTGTAAATGGGCGTAATATTCACCAGTCTCCAGTCTAGCGGCACTTCCCCAGTCAGTCAGGACTGCTGGGAGATGAGGGAAAAGGGGTTTGGCGAGGACCTCTGCCAGTTCCCTCAAAACCCTCGGATGGATCCCATCTGGCCCCATGGATTTGTGTATGTCTAACTGGCCGAGCAGGTCACTAACGAAGTCCTCCCAAACAGCTGGAGCTTCATTCCCACTCTCTTCCGGCTGAGGGGGACGAGTATCCCTAGGACATTCCTCCTTGAAGACTGAGGCAAAGAAGGCTTTGAGCACCTCTGCCTTGTTCTTGTCCCTCATCACTACTGTCCCTTCTGCACCCAGCAAGGGAGGGTCTCCTTTGTCCTCCTGTTGATGCTGATACATTTAAAGAAGTTCTTTTTATCCAGTAACCACGATTCAGCTGTCCCAGACCTTGCAAGAACAGGTATGTTACAGGGTGACACTGAGAAATTGTGTGCTTGGGTAACCTTATTCTGTGGAATGCGATTCCTAATATAGGGTACTTCTGCTACCAGTACACAGGTTACTTTTACTGTGCTTCCAAACCACCAGAGCCTCAAGGCATTCTGGGGCTCTTCCATAATACACATATAGTAATAAATCCTTCCTTAATAAATTGAGTTACAGGAGAAGCTTCTGTTACTGCCAGTTTTGGTGTTGTCAGGTGTTTCTCAGCACAGAGCCATTCCACCCACCACCACTCAAGCACGTGAACAGCTTCTGTATAGTCTCCAATATTCAAATTAAAAGCTAAAGCACCTTTACAGTGTTCACAAAATACTTCTTTTCTGTACTTTAACCTTTGCTTAAGCAGCAGAGTTTGAGGCTTTTGTCAGAGTAAGAATGATTTGAGGGTTTGGGTTTTGTTTCGCTTCAGCTATACCTTTGCATTTCCAGTCATCAGGTGGTTGTTTTGAGCAGATCTAAAGCAAATCCTGACAGAGAAGGTTTAAGGCACTTTTTTGTAACCTGACCTTCAGACCCCTTAGGTCTCCTCTCTGAAGAGAACCTGCAGCTGGGATATCTACCACTCCTGTTCTCTGTGCCGCATCGGCCGAGGTGAGAAACCCCCTCCCTGCCCCAGGTACACACACAGGCACAGGCAAAATGTAAACCTTTATTTTTTTTTCCATGGTGAAAAAATCTCGCCGGGCCAGTCCCACTCTTCTGCTTTTTAAAGAGCCCAGCCCCAAAACCCGGTGCACTCGTTACCTTCTTGGTTAAGGAAGGCTGAATAGAAATACAAAACGTGCTAAGGCAAATCTTTAAATACAGCGTAAACAGACACCCTCAGCGGAAGGAGCCGACCCACATCTCGAATAAATAGGCAAAGGCAGTTCGGGCCAGCTAAAGTGCAGCAGCGGCAGCGCGGGGCGCCTGCCCGACACCCGCACCCGGGCGGGGACGCCGCTCCGGCCCCGGGCGGGCGCTCAGAGCGCTCGGAAGGCGCTGAGGGCGCTCTCCTCCCACTCCGAGCCCGACTCCGAGTAGCTGCTGATGTCCTCGGCGTCCGACACGGGCGAGTACTGCCCGCAGAACGCGCGGGCAGCCAGCGGCGCCTGGCCGGGCGGGCAGGCGGCGGCGGCGGGCGGGCAGGCGGCGGGCGGCCACGCGCAGCCGCGGGGGGCGGCCAAGCTGGGCGGGCGCGCGGGGCCGGGTGCGGCGAGGCCGGGGCGTGGCGGTGCGCGCTGGCGGCGGGACTTGGCGCGGCGGTTCTGGAACCAAACCTGCGGGCACAGGCAGACGTGAGACGGAAGGCGACAGCGGGCGGCTCCGTGCGCAGCGGTGCTCCCGGCGCCCTCACCTGGATGCGCGACTCCGGGATCTGCGTAGCGTCCGCCAGCTTCTCCCGCAGGAAGATGTCGGGGTACATCGTGTCCCGGAACACCAGCTCCAGCGTCTCCAGCTGCGCCGCCGTGAAGTTCGTCCGCTTCCGACGCTGTGGGGCCGCCGCCCCCTCCGCCGCGGCAGGCGCCCTCGGGGCGGCCGAGCCGGGCCCGGGGCCATCGCCGTCCCCCGCCCAGTACGCAGGGAGGGCGGGCGGCGCGGACGGGGGCGCCGCGAAGCGGAGCGCGGCCATGGCGGGGTGATGCGGGGGCGCGGGCTGTCCCGCCGCCCTTTATAGCCGGGCAGGCTCGGGGGCGGCCCCGCGGGGACAGGGGGCGCGGGCCCGGACGCCCAGCGGGGGCCGTGACCACGGAGCCGGCGGCGTGGGGGGCGGCCGCCCCCCCTGCGTGACTCGGGGCCGCCGCTGGGAGAGGGGGCGGGGGCGCCGGGCACGGCCCCTCCCGCCACGGGGGGCCCTGATGCCGTGTCGGACAGCAGGCCGCTCCCTCCGGCTGCCGCCGCGGAGGGGGAGCTTTCCAGGTGCTCGCACGGTGCGAGACTGAAGGCAAACAGGAGTCGTCTGTGCTGGCAGCGCTTTGCCGCTGGTGGGCGGCCTCCTGCTGTGCCGCTGCCGCAGAAACAGCCTTTGAAGGTGCGAGTGAAAGGCGCGCGGGAAGCCCCACACGGGACAGACCGGGCGCTGGCGTCCTGCGGGCGCTGCCCCCGCACCGCTGAGAGAACTCGTACCTCCCAACTCCAGCCTCGCGCTGGAGCCGCGCCCTCACGTACCAACAGGCGGTACGTGAAAAGGGGTTGCCCCTACAGAAACGTCTCCTGCGAAAATTTGTTCTGTATGACAGAATAGTGCATTAAAAGCCTTTTTTGAAAGTTTTATTCCGTGAAGCATTTGTACCGGTTTGCTTTTACACGTGCAGTAATCTGGGTACTTTCCTAAATGAAGTTTCCAGGTAATTTGTTCCCAAAATCATAGCGTGTAAATCTGCAGGTGGTAGTCAGAAACACAAGGCTTGTACCGGTTCTCAGTCTGCAGTGTAACAAGAGTGCACGGTGATGAGGAAGGGCACGGGTGAGTGGAGATCCAGGAAGCATAGAAAACATTAGGTTTTTAATTTTTCAGCTTGGAGAGAGTTGATTGCAGATTGTGTGCAGATTTAGAAGATGTCACAGGTGGTGCCAAAAAGGAATCACCCTATATTACCTTTATATGGTGAATATTTTAGTCTATTTAAACACCAAATAACATCTGCTGAAAAACATAAGCAAAGGTTTATTTCCTGTATAACACAGATTAGAGATGTGATATCCTTTAGGTTTCTGAAGGATTTAATCCTGCTTTGAATTATGCTTGTAGGGACATTGACTTTAGTTTCTAGGATTTGTGTGATGTGGATTAAGACGGAGAGAGTAGCTTTTTCAGGGGAATGTGGGGTTTTTTCATGCATGTACATGGGGTTTTCTTGCAACAGCAGCAGCCTAGGCTCAAGTAGCTGCTGGCACTGCAGCCCCCTGCTGTTCACCCCATCCTGCTACTTTCCCTTTAGCTGCGTGGATTGCTAAGCTATGTGTGAGTCCACACAGAGTGATCAAGAAACTAATCCAAATTAAATTAACTGTACAGTAGAAGCAGGTTGTTCTGGTTTTTTTCCAGCTCTGGGATTTCTGGTCTCTGGGATGGCTGTAAAAGCAAGAGGGCATTGCCAAGTGGAGCAGGAGAGAAATGAGGGGATCTCAACTGGGGTTCTTCTAGGGCTGCCAGCACCTGGATCTGGTGCTGAGCTGGAGGAGGACAAAACTGAGACAGGTTTCCCAGGAGCGTAGTGAGTTTCGGTGTCAGACTTCCTGTTAAGGCAACTGCTTTAACAATGTATATTGAATACACTCAAGAAAGAGTGAGTGCTGGGAGCTAATAGACCTATTCCCATCTTGTAAATCTGGAAATGAGCCGACTCTTTGATCTCTGACTGCTGTGACATCCTTCGGGCCAAAAGCCTTCTTGGTTCTTGTGCACTCGATGGTATCACAGATGTTCCATTAACTATCTCATAACAGCAGCTAACACACTTCCCCTAATGGGGAAATGACTGGAGACGCTTCCCTGGGCCTAAAAGCTTTCATTAGCAGACCTAGATACAATGTTTGTGAAAGTCCTCTTTGTTATGGTGGAAGAAACATAAATGCTACATACTAAATTTTGTTTGCAGTAGATCTTATATAATGAATGGTGCTTGCGTGCTGGCTTTGTGATACTGAACAGGAATGCGTCATTTTGCAGCTGTATAAAACAAGGTAGGTACACCTCTGTTACTGTGACTGAGTGATATGGGAAGAACAGTCCCTTAATGCAGCCAGGATTACACAGATAGGCTCCAGGGAATGCAGCTGACAGAGTAGCTCAGTTACCCATGTGCAGGTGATTGCATTTTCTAGCAGAGGTTCCCGGGACTGGCTGAGACAGCCGTAGGGAGGCTTGACTGCTTTGCCTGGCTGCATTCCCTGGAGCCTATCTGTGTAATTTTTTTTTGGTTCTTTGGTGCTGACGTGTTTACTTCCACTCGCCTTGCCTCAGTTTCCTTTTCTGGGCTGGCTGGCTGATACCAGCGTGTCGATATCTTGGTGGTAAGTCCTCCACTGTGTACCAGTGGTATATGCTGGACATGAAAGCAGGGCAATTCTGGGGCAAGGCCAGAGCCCAGGAACTGTATTTCCTTGTCCTGTTGCTCAGGGCATCCCACAGTAGTTTCCTCTCTGGGATCCTGGTGGCTGCCCTTCTGTATTGGCCAGGTTTGAAAGAATGAAGAAAAGCAAGGAGTACAGTGTTCTTATTTTGAAGGAGTGTGCTATTAGGTGGAGATCAGAGTAGGAGGCTTTTGCCAGCTCTTTAGACAAGCAGGACAGCATGAAATACAGCTTTTTGCTTTATTCTGCCAGTTCTCTCCCAACATCAGCACGCCTCTCCGCAGCACCCAGAGTGCCATCCCCCGATGTGCTAAGAGCGATGTTGGTGAGGTGCTGCAGCGCAGTGCCTGGGTTTGACACTTTCCTTTCCCTGACAGTAAGTTTTGCATTCTTCTGTCCTCCTTGTAGTTTGATTAAGAGATTTCCAGTGCCTTGTAGGTGTCAGCATCAGCACAGAGCTGCGCCTAGGTAAGGTTTGAAAGTATTTAGGAAGGCATTCAGACTGTTGTCCTCTCCTGTTCTGCCTGCCTGCTTTTATTTGTGTCCTATCTAGGCACAAAGAGTGTTTCTCCTTCTTCCCTCAAGGCACAGAAGCTATGACATAAGTCCAGAAGTGGCTTGCTTTTTCAAGTTAAGATGGCTAAAATTGAGATAGCTATCTGGAAGGGAAAAGCAGATGTGTTTTTTTGCTACCTTGTAGAGGTAACAGAGATTACAGTGTGCTTCAGTGGCTTTACATTGATCTCTGTATCTATCAGGAAGCTCCTTATGCTTTTGTCTGTGCTGGGTGTTCCTCTGCACTGAGGTTCCTGTGCTGAGGGGACTCTCACAGTACCAAATGTGCCTGTGTCTGCAATGAAAACACAGCTTTGAGCTTCAGGTGAAGAACGTGCTATCATGTCACCACTGCCAGCTCCAAGCATCCAGCGAGGATAAGAAAGGCTCTGAAATATCAACATTTTGGAGAAGAAGAGGGAGATGGGCCCTGTGCGGGGTTTGCTGGCTTTTCAGCCTGTTGCACGTTGGCCTGGGGAGATTCTCTCAGGCTGGGGAGGGTCACAAAGCCGTCTTGTAAATGTGCAGATTAAGATCCTTTCATGGCCTGAGGAGCTGGGGCTTGGGAAGCGTCTGGTAAGGCAAGGCAAGGGTAGGCAGCAGTGTGGCATTCAGTCATGGCTTTGCTGCCAAAACAAACGTACCCCTTCAGATGCCACACAGGAGCACTTCTGCTCAGTCCTGGAGAGGATGAGACACTGGGTTTGCTATGCTGTGGTTTGCAACCACTGGTACTGTGTTCGCATTCCTCTGGCTTGTCACATCACTTCGTTCCTTCTAAGACTGCAGGGAGACAGCTCTCCCACCATATTTTCCACTCCAGAAAAGCTTATTATTTTTTTCCTTTTGGTGGCTATCTTTAACATGAATTCTCTGGTGTCTAAACCCGCAATTGAACCTTTTAGTGATGCACGTGAAAGGTCTCCTGTCTAGCTGACTAAACTTGCAAAGGCTTGGTATCCTGGAGATCTCAATTTTTATGTCAGTTGTAAATGAAACTGGCAAACAGGCTCAAAAGCTTCTATTAGGGGCCTGACCAAAAAAGGACCAGTGATCACACAAAATGGATTTCATTTCCTTAGAAAAAGTTTAAGAAAAAACAAAATCATGGGTTTTGCTGCTAAAACAGAAGTTTAAGTGATCTTGAAGAAGCAATGCCTGTATAACTATCTCACAAATAAAATTAATTGTAGACCAGAGACATTTTTATGGTTGCATACATAGCTGCAGTTGCTCCAGAGCTTCTGCTGAAATGAAAATACCATACAATTTCCAGCTTCTCTAGCAGGACCCTGATAGAAAAAAAAGTCATTAATGCATTCTAGGCTTAGGTTTTGAGGGGTTTTTCTTTCTGCCTGAGAGCAAATCTTTAGGTGAATGCTTAATTTCCTTCCAATTTCTTCTAGTCTCTGTGACAAAGCTCTTTGCAGCTCCTGAATGCTTTCAGAGGTTTATCGAGTCTTCCCAATGTACATACACCGAGATCTGTATATTGGGGCACATCCAGGCTTTTAGGTAGAGTTCTGAGATCTCACAGTGAGGTCATGTTTGTAGTTTAAAGTTGCCTTTTCATAGTGTTTGTGTTTCTGGCCCTCGTGGATACAACAAGGAAGAGTTTGAGAAGGTGGCTTGCATGTATTCCTCACTTGGGCATAGTTTGCAGATGTCTTGGGGAATATTCTTGAGAGAGCCGAGCTGCCTGTCCTCTTTGGATGTTTGGCTGTGTCCCTGAGGGCCCCAGTGGGGTGCCCTCACTGCGGTCCTCACTGCGGCTCCTCACAGGACCTAGAGGAGTCCCAGAACAGATCGCAGCCTCTCTGAAGACAAGGACCAGTGCTCTACAGAGGGCAGGGTGGGGTGGTGGCTTCTGGGCTTTCCTAGTCACCCCAAGAAGTGTATATTATGTAGAGGGCTCCTTCTGCCTCTCAGAGGGATGCACGCTTAGGGCTTTAACGCCTTTCAGGGCTTTTGTGTCTAGAGGCAAGAATTATGTGATGGAGCCCATCGCAGTGGAGAGCCAGAGTGATGTCAAAGCCTGGTGATCTCAGTCCCCAGTGCAGGATGCTGCTCATGCACCCAGCCCAGCTGCAGTGCCACCGGTTATTCCAGGTCACAAAGCCAAGGGCCAGTGTCGCCCAACAGCAGAGCCCACAGATCTTCCGTGGGGCTAAGGAGAACACAACATATTAGCAGTTGCGTCCTCTCTGAAAGATGAGTGTTGTGCTTGGCTAGGAGCTGATTGCCTCTAGATATGCACGGTCTGTTTTCCTTTGAAAATTAAACTGCTGTGTCTTTCTGGTTTTGGCAAGAAGGAACTAATAGTATCTTGTGACTTCAGCCTTGTGCTTAGGAGGGGGGTGTGACTTGGTGGGATAAGCCATTTCCTGAGAAGTGTGAGACGGGATTTCAAGAGCTGGTGGTACCATTCGTGTATTCTGTTCCAAGGAGTTGATAAGAGCTTTAGACACACAGAAAGCCTTGAAGAAAGCTGTTGTGGGTGAGGCGTAAGAACCTAGTAAATGCATATGAAAAGATCAAGGGGCTGCATCTGCTAAATCCCAACAGGAAAAGATTTGAGCCGGGATGCCCAGGTTCAGAGGGGACTCGAGTATGTCTGATGGATGGCTGGCAGCTGGCTCCCTGCCTTGGGAGGGAGAGGGAGATCAAGGATTTGGGACTGGAAAGGAGATAAGAGCAAATGGTGGGGGTGGGAAGATGGAAAGGAAAGGGGAGGAAGCTACCTGGAGATACGAGAGGCTGGCTGAAAGGGCAGGGGATATTTAGGGTTGAATTTGGACACCGTTAAACCTCAGCCTGTCTTCAAGATTTGAGATACCCTGAGGATGGAAGGGTGCATGTACCTGACTCTCACTGTTGCAGTGAGGGGGCAGCCCCACAAAGATTGCTGTGTCAGCAAGCCCTAGGCTTGAACAGTTCCTTGTCACGGTTTATCTCTGTGCCTGAGTACTGTGAGAGGACCTAAAGCCTCCGTTTAGTAGAGCTCATCTTGTTGCTTTTCTTACTTGCACGCTCCATACAAGGTCATACCTCATTCTTAGAGATATTTTCCTTAAGGAAGAATTTTATAATACCTGTTGACGCAGGTGATTGTATATATAAACTTACTGGGTTATCTGAACTCCCAATAATGTTTAATTAAAATTACTGTACAAGCAAAGGTGAACACAAACCAAAAAAAAAAAAACACAAAGAAAGAAGATAAGAATGGAAGAACTAAGGAAAAAGATAGGACTCCGTTTACCTCCTTTTTGTACATCACCTGCTTAGGAGAGGCCGCCTCCTCCTGTGTTGCAGCCACAATATGCACACACAGCAGGGCTGGCAGGGCACGTCCGTGATATATAGCAGAGAGGCCACATCCTCTTTTAATAGCACTGAATAACAGAATAAAGCTCCAAATGGTCCCTTCTCTTTCAGGCTCCTTGGCCTTAGCAAGCATTGTTAAGGAATTGTTTTGTATCTTTTCTTTGCTGATTCCTAAACCCTTATCATTATCCCCTGCACATGGTGAGACTTTCCTTCTACACCAGCTTAGCAAATGGCAGTCAAAAGATTCTCTTCCTGTCTTGCAGTGTTTGGTATCTGTTTGAGCATGTGAGCTGCTGAAATTAAGAGCTTACAACTCCTGGTTATTGAGAAAAAGACCCAAATGCGAAGCAGATTTTGCTCCAGTGCTTCAAAACCAGAAGACAATACTTAGAATCAGTATTTTCCTGGTAAGGTCAGATGCCTGTTACAATACAAACAAGGATCCACTATCTTTCTCTGCCCCGGCTGCTCTGGTGCTATTAAACCTCACGAGCCTTCCCTCTTTGAATGGTATTGACTGAAGATTTCTTCAGCTGGCTTCCCTGCACTTCCCTTCTGCTGCCCAGGCACGTGCCAAGGCCAGTGCTCTGGTTTCAGTCTTATCATTCGTTATAAATATTTCTCATCTTCTTTTCTGGTCAGTTTTGGAGACAAGAGACTGTTGGTCTCTTGTATATTTGCAACAAAACCATTTTAGTTTTCTCTAGCATTTTTTCTTGAGGTGTTTCATTTCAAAGATATTCAGGATTTTGTACAATTTGGAAGATTTTCAGCTTTAACATGGAAGGTGGGAAGTTCCAACTGAGTTGGGGATTTGCAATTGATCATTAAATCAGCAATTTCAGGTGATCATAGCTGGGGAGTGCAGCAGTTACTGAGCCATTTGATGAATTAATTCCCCTGCATGCATGAATTGACTCATTTCTTTGCTATTTAAAAGCTCACTGAAGAAAAGAAAAAGAAAGGCAATACCATGCAGTGAATGCAGTAGGCATTAGTTCTGTGGATTATCCTGCTTTTTGTAAGCCCACAGCACAGTTTTCTGGTGTCTGACTCACACAGAAGCTCCACACATTTGCATAGAAAATTATCTCTACCTTCCTCCTCTGCTATCCCATCCTCCCTCCTTGACCATAAGCCATCAGATACCATCGCCCTTGCCTCACTCCTCTCTGCATGTCCCTGCCCTCCCCAGGGAGCAGTGCCCCCCTTGGCTGCCCTGCTTAGGCAGCTCTTGCCCCAGACTTTCGAAATGTCTCTTGTTCTCTCATCCCCATTTTATATGACTGCAGAATGTGAGTCATTATCAAGGGTAAAGCCAGTAGCCCAACTGAAATGCATGTACACCAATGCACGCAGTATGGGGAACAAACAAGAGGAGCTGGAGGTCCTGGCCCAGCAGGAGTACTATGATATAGTCGCTATCACGAAAACGTGGTGGAATGATTCCCATAACTGGAGTGCTGCCATGGATGGTTACAAACTCTTCAGGAGAGACAGGCGAGAGGGAAGGGGTGGAGGGATGGCCCTGTAGACCAAGGAAACCCTTGACGCTGTAGAACTTGAGATCGGGGACGATCAGATTGAGAGTCTATGGGTAAGAATAAGAGGGGCAAGCAAGACCGACATCCTGGTTGGAGTGTGTTACAGACCGCCCGACCAGGAGGAAGAGGTGGATCTTTTGTTGTTTAAGCAACTGGAAGTTTCCTCAAGATCGTCTGCCCTTGTTCTTCTAGGAGACTTTAATCTCCTAGATATCTGCTGGGAACTTAACACAGCCAAGAGGAGGCAGTCCAGAAGGTTCTTGGAGTGTGTTGAGGACTGCTTCTTGTCACAGCTGGTGAGTGAGCCTACCAGGGGTGAGGCTTTCCTTGACTTGCTGTTTACCAATAGAGAAGGGCTGGTGGGTGATGTTGTGTTGGAGGCTGTCTGGGCTGCAGTGACCACGAGATAATTGAGTTTTCCATTAACAATGGAACAAGGAAGAGCAAAAACAGGACGACCGTGTTGGACTTCCGGTGTGCTGATTTCAAGTTATATAAGGAACTAGTAAGGAGAGTACCCTGGGAGATAGTTCTTAAAAGCAAGGGGGTCCAGGAAGGCTGGACGTACTTTAAGAATGAAGTCTTCAAGGCGCAGGAGCAGGCTATCCCGATGTGCTCTAAAATGAGCCGCAGGGGCAGATGGCTGGCCTGGATGAGTAAGGAGATTTGAAGGAGCTCAGTGAAAAAAAGAGGGTGTATCGCCTTTGGAAAGAAGGGCAGATGAGTCAGGTTGTGTTCAAAAATATTGTCAATTCGTGTAGGAAGAAAATTAGGGAGGCGAAAACCCAGCTGGAGCTTAAATTGGCCACTTGTGTTAAGGACAACAAGAAGAGCTTTTTCAAATATATTAACAGCAGAAGAAAGGGCAGCGACAACCTTCAATCCTTATCAATCACTGAGGGAAATATAGTAACTAAAGATGAGGAAAAGGCTGAGGTGCTTAATGCCTTCTTCACCTCGGTTTTCAACAGTAAGGCAGATTGTTCTCTGGACAACTGGTCTACTGAAGCGGTGGATAGGGGCGGGGTGCAATACAGCCCCCCAGTCATGCAGGAGGAAGAAGTTAAGAGACCTGCTGAGCCACTTGGATCCTCATAAGTCAATGGGGCCTGATGGGATCCATCCTAGGGTGATGAGAGAGCTGGCAGACGAGCTTGCTAAGCCGCTTTCCATCATTTATCAGCAGTCCTGGCTCACTGGAGAGGTCCCAGAAGACTGGAAGTTGGCCAACGTGACGCCCATCCACAAGAAGGGCTGTAGGGACGATCCAGGTAACTACAGACCTGTCAGCCTGACCTCGTTTCCAGGTAAAATTATGGAACGGATAATCCTGGGTGTGATCATGCGGCACCTGAGGAATGAGGGAGAGATCAGGCCCAGCCAGCATGGTTTTAGGAGAGACAGGTCCTACCTGACCAACCTGATTTCTTTTTACGACCGTGTGACTCGCCTGGTGGATGAGAGGAAGGCTGTGGATGTGGTGTACGTGGATTTCAGCAAGGCCTTTGACACTGTCTCCCATAGTAGACTACTGGACAAGCTGGCTGCCCGTGGCATGGACGGGAATGTACTGTGCTGGGTTAGGAATTGGTTGGATGGCCGAGCCCAAAGGGTGGTAGTGAATGGTGTTCCATCCAGCTGACAGCCGGTCACTAGTGGCGTCCCCCAGGGTTCGGTGCTGGGCCCGGTCCTGTTTAAAATCTTTATTGATGATCTGGATGAGGGGATCGAGTCCTTCATCAGCAAGTTCGCAGATGACACCAAGCTGGAAGCAAGTGTCAATCTGCTAGACGGTAGGAGGGCCCTACAGAGGGACCTCGACAGGCTGGAGAGATGGGCTGACTCCAATAGCATGAGGTTTAACAAGTCCAAATGCCGGGTCCTACACTTTGGACACAACAACCCCATGCAGAGCTATAAGACTGGGTGCAGAGTGGCTGGAGAGTAGTCAGGCGGAAAGGGACTTGGGAGTGCTGGTGGACAGGAAACTCAACATGACCCAGCAGTGCGCTCAAGTGGCAAAGAAGGCCAATGGTATCTTGGCCTGCATCAGGAATAGTGTGGCCAGCAAGACTAGAGAGGTCATCATTCCCTTATACTCGGCACTGGTCAGGCCGCACCTGGAGTACTGTGTCCAGTTCTGGGCCCCTCAGTTTAAGAAGGATGTTGAGATGCTGGAGTGTGTCCAGAGGAGAGCGACAAGGATGGTGAAAGGGGCTGGAGCACAAGCCCTATGAGGAGCGACTGAGCGGGCTAGGGTTGTTTAGCCTGGAGAAGAGGAGGCTCAGGGGAGACCTTATTGCTCTCTACAACTACCTAAAGGGAGGTTGTGGTGAGGCAGGAGTTGGACTCTTCTCTCAGGCGACCAGTGACAGAACGAGAGGACATGGTCTAAAGCTTCCCCAGGGGAGGTTTAGGCTTGACATTAGGAAGAAATTCTTCACTGAGAGGGTAATTGTTCATTGGAATGCGCTGCCTAGGGAGGTGGTTGAGTCACCATCCCTGGAGTTGTTCAAAGAGAAACTGGATGAGGCACTTAGTGACATGGTGTAGTTGACAAGTAGGAGTAGGTGTAGGTGTTGGGTCATAGGTTGGACTCGATGATCTCAAAGGTCTTTTCCAACCTTACGATACTGTGATACTGTGATATGACAGCTGGTTTTCTTCCCCAGCTCCTCTGCTTTTATTTCTGGTAGGGTGATTTTTCTATTTGATTTTGGCCTCCTTTATGAAGGGCACACTCTTGTCACCTCCTTAGTCTAATCCTTGCCTTTGTTGTCTAAAGGTCTTACTCAATTTATTGATGCTTTTATCTCTATCTTCACTATCTTGTAGTTCCTTTGATTCTTTCCCCTCTCTTTTGCATTTGACCGAGCTTGTCTTATACCTATTACTTAGGGGATTTAAGACTTTTCTCCTTGGCAGCTTTTTTTCCCCCACCCCCTGGAAGTTTCTCCGTGTTGGTGGATGGGTGCCAAAGAGCAAATTCATTTATTACTACAAATGAGACAACTGCAGTCCCAGATTGAGAGTTACTCCAGGCAGCAACGATCACAGCAGCTCTCTACTGCCATATCCATCCCCTATATCTTTACAAGACCACGTTTTTCCTATTTTGCTGTCATAGCATCACATCTGGGAGGCTATCTTAAGGTCTTTGAGGTAAGAGAAGGTGTAAAGGAGTTGACAAGAATTTGCCGCAAGGATGACTGATCAAAAGAGGGTGCAGCAGCATCGTAGTGTAGGTTTCTATTTGCAGTTCTACCACTCTTTTGTCACCACCCTCAGCTCAATGTTGATGCCTGAAGCGTGACTGTAGACAAAGTTTTTATGACAGTGGCTGGAAATTGCAAAACTGGGTACAGTATCACGTCAGTCCCATCATCGCCTTGGTGTTTTGCTTCGTGTGTGTCTTGGTCAGTGCCAGCATCACAGCATTCGTGGTTTTCTAGCCTGTGAAAAAGGTTGTATTTCTCTCAGATCTTGCCAGCATATAAAAAGTAGGGGTCTTCAGAGGCAGAAGTGAGAAGATAAGGAGTTCTCTTCCTCACTTGGTTGAACTGTCCTTCCTGCCTGCTGTGTATTTCTTACCAGGTAAGGCAGCAGAAGTCCTGGCCTGTACAGAGCAGTCCAGGAGAAACAGGAACATGCCAATGCTGAAAACCTGATCAATCGAAGACTGAGCCTCCTTGTGCTAAAAGCTTGATTTTGCATCTCTTCAGAAAATGGGTGATCTTTCCATTGGCTGCATTGAGCAGGCTCTTGCTTTGAGGGATCAGGGTAATTCCTAGCTGTGGGATGCAAAGAGCCGCACAGAAGCCCACGCAAACGAACTGCTGTATGTTACAATCTTTCCTCCCTGTAACGAAGTGTCCAGAATGTGTGTGAGTGCTGACCTCCATCTCAAACAGGTCTTTGCATTTCACCTTTCCACGTAGGAAGTTGCCACTAGCAGTGTCCAGCCAAGTGTGGGCTGTCCAAACATACACATTAAAAGTAACTTTTCCATGGCCCTGCGGCTGAGGGGACAGTGTGTGGCGCACAGACAGAGACAAACCTAGTGGATTCCTGTTCCAGGGCAGGACCAGTGCCTGTTCATGGAGGATTCCTGTTCCATGGCAGGACCAGTGCCTGTTCCTAGAGGGCTGCTGTTCCAGGACAGGACCAATGCCGGTTTCCTGCTTTCTAGGTACTTTTTTTAACCTAATCTTGCTGCAATGCAGCCTCACCAGATTCCTTTGGCTAACCAAAGTGGAAAACCTTGTTTTAGATAGGAATTTTACATAGGATCATGTAAAATGTGTACGCACAAAGAGCTGCAGAAGAAAGGAAGCTGTGATGGGGTGGGTGCTGGGCTCTTCTCACAAGTGACAGCGATAGGACGAGAGGAAATGACCACAAGTTGTGCCAGGGGAGGTTTAGACTGAACATTAGGAAGAATTTCTTCACTGAAAGGGTGGTCAGGGATTGGCACAGCTGCCCAGGGAGGTGGTGGAATCACCATCCCTGGGGGTGTTTAAAAGACGAGTGGATGAGTTCCTTAGGGACAGGGTTTAGTGGGGAGACAGGCTCGGCTGAACTCGGTGATCTCAGAGGTCTCTTCCAACCTCATGATTCTATGATTCCAGGCTGCTGGGTACGTGCCGATGCACTTGGCCATGAGGATGATGCATTTTCCAGCATAGAGGAGGCTTGTGCAATGTTGAGGTCGAACTATGCCATCTCAGCCTTAAGACAGCAAACAGTGGCAGATTGTGAAAGGGGCTGTACCGGTAACTCTTACCTGTGACACTTAGGCGTGCTGTTTATCCAGTGCCCAGGGAAGGCTGTCACACTGTGGTGATGCATCATCTCCTCACATTTTGCGGCCTTTCCTGGTGAAGATAGGCTGGACGTCACTAGCTTAGCCTTTTAAATGGACTTCTTGCCAGGACGGTGCATGTCTGTAAGGTGAAACAGAGCAGGTTGGGGAAAGAGTCAGACATTGGCATTTCCCCATGAGTTCTTTCAGGATCTCGGAAGAAACCGTAGCTGAAAATCAAACAATCTTCAGTCACAGCCTCAGAGGGGAGGTACAGCGCATATAAAGCTATGAAAGGTTCCTCAGGAAACCCATGCCATTCACATGGAGTATGTCCAACAGTACAGTAGTATAGATATCCAGACACATGCAAACATGGGGTGGATTTATAACTTTGGAGGGCTAGACCTCATACAATCAGCATGCATGAAATGTCTGCACTAAACCTTTATTCAGCAGCGTTTCAGCCTCCTCTATTTTATTGTACCCTAGTTTGTATGTCTTGTATCACACAGGCAATGCCCTGAGCAGCAGTCTTAAAAGAAATTGAACAAAAAGTATCTTCTGAATATCTCAGATGGAAGAGAACAAGTCACCTACAGCAGTCACAGCAGCTGCTTCTGTTCTGGTAGCATTGAGTCTCTTGTCAGCTGACAGATACGGTGATGGAAAGAGAAAAGGGAGTCTGGAAGGAACCTGGGCGACAATTTGGATACTTTGGGGAAAAACACTTGATTGGTATGTGTGATTTCAGCTTTGTGGGCTGGCATCATTGCTAGCTGAACAGAAATACCAGAAAGGCATAGGGAAGAAGCACATCATTTATTTCATCCCATATCTCTCTAGCAGGCAGGGGAAGTGTGTGGCTTTTCACATACTGTAGTAGCCCAGGTGAGTTCATGGAGCATTGCAGTGTGGAGGGCAGTTCTAGCTCAAACTCCTTTCTTAGTCCCTAATCCCCTTGTGTTAGCTACAGAGATTGCGGAGTACAGGCCGGAGCTGATCTGAACCTGTGTGGTGAGTTTATGGGACTTGTTCCCAAACTGTTCTCCCTTGTGCTACTGCAGAAGGTCCTCACACAGTGGTGTGCCATGCTGTGAGGACTTAAAGCAATGCAGAGCTTTGTATGGGCTGCAGCAGATGTCATCCTCAGGGACCATTATCCTCAATACCCTCAAGTTCTGGATAAGCTTCCCCCAAACTCAGCTTCCTTATTTTCTTAATAGTGAGTGTGGTGCCAAGCACTCTCCTGAAAGCTGCTGGTCTGGTCTATAAAGGGTCTTGGATATGCAATTGTCCTTACTGATGGTTTTTATTACACAGCTGCTTTTATCCAGGTGCCAGCAGCACCATGTTGTCACCAGTGGTAAAAGTGTAAAAGCACTTGGCCTGTTTTGTTATAGTCATCTGTGAGGCACTAAGAGCTACCTGCTCGCTAGGTGACTACAGCTGTCGGTCACTGTTGACCTGGGCCAGATTTGAATGCCAGGTCCTGAGATAAGAGATTTCACTCCAACATTCTTCCCCAGAGGCAGTTGCCCTTCCTGAAAAAGTCTTCCAGGAGCATTTCTCAAAATGGATGCAGGAAAAAGAAGAGAACACATCCCCAGGCTTTTACTTCCGTGCTGGAATTGCATTGCTTCCTGCAACCCCATCTCCTCCCAGCAATGCATGGCTTTAAGGCTGCATTGGCTGAGTGGAGTATATTTTAGAGCAAGACTCTATTTAGCCATGATGTCAGCCGCAGCCAACTATAAAAAGCTCGGTAATGCTCTTTGAAAGTGTAACAGCTGCTGCTCTATGCAGTCTCTGGTGTATTACCAGTCTGCCCTATTTCACGTGCACACAACCAAAATAAAATGTTACAGCAATCATCTTACTATATAGTTCAAGGAGTCTGGGACATAAACTCCCCAGAAACCAGGTGGAATTCAAGGTTAGCCAAACTGGGTAGTTTTACACGGTTGGTTAACAGAAAGGTAATTTATCTTGCTTTGCAGTGTAGCCTGACTTTTACCTAGCCCTTGACTATGTGCTATTAGAGATCCCTACACAATATCAACAGAGCAGCAAACCTTTCCCCTGCGCAGTTTTGCTGGATGTTGTTCACATACAGTTATAAACTGAGCCTGCCTGTACTGTGTGGGACATATATTGCCCAACATATGAAACTTGGGTTTGTTCTTAACTGGATGTGGCCACATATATTTGAAAACACACCAACCAGGTGCAGAGTTCCCCTAAAAGCAAGGTTGCTTGAGAAAACACGATCTGTTAACCTAAAGTGATTTGAGAGGTGGAACTCACGGATAGTGGAACTGTGCTAGCATTATGCTCTACTGCAGTACTGGGTCATACTGGGCCTCTAAGGACATCCCTGAAACTGTGGATGCTGTAGTAAAGCTGATTCTTTTATAAAATCTGAACAATGAACATTTAGGAGTAATCCCCACATTTCACTCCGTGGACTTCCTTCTGTTGAGGACCTTGGTGCATTTTGCAGGGATGTGTCTCTTTAATTAAACATGGGAAGGTTGAGCAACCTGCTTGCGGTTATGGCAGAACAAGAAGGGCTCTGCTTTCCCCTTTCCTTCAGTCACTGGGCCAGCTGACGCTGCCAGCAGGTCACCCAATTCAGTTTTCTGCAGCCTGAGACAACTGCAACAATATGCGTCCAGGAAGCAAGAGCTACATAAAAACTACAAGGAAAAAAAGTCAGAAAAAATCTCCCAAGTGCACAGTTTGCTGTTGTGGTTGCTTGAAGCCCTGCTGGGCTGAGCCCTGGCTCAGCAGGGTCAGTGTGGGGACAGGCCAGGCTGAGGGGCAGTCCCCTCCTATCGCACAGAGCTGGGCGGGTCGGCCCAAGCTTCAGGTCCCCTCTGCATGCTTTGGGAAGTTGGTTTTGTGTGGTTTGTAGTGCAGCTAGAACTCTCTTAGCGTGAGTGGGGAACGGCCTTTTCCTTAGTGACGTGTGAACTCCCCTGACACAGGTCCGTGGCAGCACCGAGCTCACCAGTCTGCGAGGACACAGTTGGCTGCCAAACGCAGCTGTCACAAAGGTGACAGAACAATCTGGCAACGCAAAGAACAACTTGGCATCAGACAAAGCCACTGGGATGGAAATGAACACACTGCAGAATGGGCTCAGCCGTGTCTCAGCCCTGGCTGCTCCCAGCTCCCAGGCAGCAATGTTTCATCCATGAGGAAATTGGAGGCACTCAGAGATGAAAGCAAGCAGTGCCAAGTTACACGGGGAGTGTGCCAGGGAGCAGCGTGGGTGCCCAGGCAGGGTGCTGCGCACGCGGGCCTGTCCTTCCCTGCTGCCAGTCTGGAGTGCCCTCGGCTGCCCCGGTTTGCCAGGGCACGGAGCTGTCCCTGTGCTGTGGGCACAGCAGCGCTTGCACGGCCAGCTCATTTCTTCTATGCGAAATACACATGTAAACACGCACTGTAGGGGTGTTTGGATAAAGTGATGCTGAAGAAGGGTGGCTTGTGTCAACAGACAGATAAATTTACATGCTACAGCATGTAGCAGTACATGGTCTGGTAAAAGCTGGCACGTTTTTCCGTCCACCCATGTGTAATGGTATCACAGGGTGTGCTGAGGCACTGCAGAATTTAAGGTTGCAGATTTTTAATGGCACCTAGGAAACCGGACACTGAAAATCCATGAACATTCAATAACTTCCCAGCTGGAGCCTTTATTCTCTAATAGCCTGCAGATTATTTAAGGTCTCTTGATAACTAAAAGCTCGGTTCTGTAGATATTGAGCAGCCTTTGTTCTGAATAGGGATGGCTGAGACTTCTTGCAAAGCTTTTGTCTACCTTTGTCTGAGGCTTTGTGACAATTAAGTGGCTTCCGCACTTCTAGAAGTGAGACTGGTAAATCATTGGCCATGAGCCCATTTTTTCAAAGAAGAAATGAACAGTACTGCAAACCTACATGGGTGACAAGATGAAGCTCTCTGTCTCATACAACAGCCATAGAAACCTCAGGTCCCTGGTGTTTTGACTCCCTGGCTATGACTTTTCACAGTGACAGAGTTATTTATTTAATCCTTTGTAGAGTCTTGGTGCTTTATCAAACTAACTCCTGCACAGCAGTAGAAGGCAAGATCTTGCAATGCAGCATTGGTGAAAACAAAAAAAAACCAACTTTTCTTTCAAAACAGATGCTTTCCCTTTAATATATTTTACAAGTTGAGGAAAACACACTCTCTCAAAAAAGAAAATTGATCAAAAACTTGGATCCCTTTGCAATGAATGTGATGCTAAAGCTGTCACTTTTCTTCTTTCACTTGTGGTTAGAGAAATTTTCTTCTTCGGAGCTTTAGGACTTTCCAGTCCTCCTGAAGGATTTTTCTCTTGACTCCGAAGTTCAAAGAAGAAGATCAAAATAATTAGATATTTTGTAGTGCCTTAAAGTACTTGTCTCTAAATTAGTATTATTTTCATCAAACCAGTTGAACTGGATAGTCTTACTTATTTCTGTGGGATTTGGGAGTTCTATTCAGGACCAGCCCCTTCCTGACATGACCACTAATGCCTGGGGGCTGGATTATTCTAAAGTGATCAACAGTGAGATAATTACATTTTGCACACTAAATATAGTGAGGGGGTCAAGAACAAATACCCACTGACCTGAATGCAGTATTTTGCATCACAGGGACAAGGTTCAACCAGCAAAGATTGCTACTGCCCTCTTTTTGAATAGAGAGGATTAGCAAGAACCAGCTGTTTGTCGTGGCTAATGTTACTGGGAGGTGCTGGGCACATAGGGATGTTTGAGACTCCATCTGGCAAGGCATTTCCTTCCTCAGGTTTTGATCTGCAAAGAAATGCCAGTTACTGTCGTGAATATCAGCCTGTTCTCTAGCTGGAAAATATTATTATTTTGCTGTTATATAAAGGCTACTCAACAAGTACAAAGATGAGCACTCTATGGAGGCTCACAATAACAGCAACACACAAAAGGAGATACGACATTCACATATTTTGAGACTAAGGGCTTATCTGTACTAGGGATAGGGTTTTTTAATATATTTTGTATCTCAGTGAGGTTAACAACACACTCTTCCTGCCTGTGTCTATATAGCTATCTCTAAATGAGGGCTTATATCAGCATAACTATGTCAGCAAAAGACCTAGCTCAACTCACATAATTGCTCTGCAAGGCTCCTTAAGTGGAGGCTGGTTTATACAGATTCTGCAGACGGAAGGAAGCAAGAGAATTGCTCCTTTCATCATGATAGTGTTTTATCTCAGAGGCTTAGTGCTGACATTTTGTATGTTGTTAACCTCTGCTATTTTAGCACTGGTGTGTAGGAGCGCATCACCACTGAATCAGGCGTTCAGATACTTCTCTCCTGGGAAAATGGTTCAGAAATCTGGCTGGTAAGGTGTAATCACCTTGGTTAAGCTTTTCCTTTTGAGAATTCTTGCCCTGTTTTTTTTCCCTGAGGAAACTCCTTCACATACCATCCATCCTGGACCCCATTTTGCATGAGCTATAATGATGAGATCCCCAGTGAATGAGTCCATGACTAATTTAAGTATTATGTTAATGTAGTACTCCCTTCCTCGTTCAAAGATTTCATTATCTTACACCAAAGGATGTGAAAGGAAGAGGATTCACATCTCCTTATATGTAAGAGGAAAAACATATGACCTGTTCAGCAGCAATTCCTCTCAAGCATCAGCAAGATATGGAACAGAAGGTGTGTAAATAAATCATATACATTTTAAGCCAAAGGGGCTGGGTCAGATTATGGATGTACTAAATGTGCCTGAACTCTGGCTTGATGAAAACTGAGAGTTTGGCAGCTTAAGGAGATGCTGCCTGCTGCTCCCTTTGTCGTCTCTCTCATACACACTCCTCTCCTTGCAGCCTATCACCCCGACGATTGTACTGACTCAGTGGTTTATGGGGGTGGGGTATGAAACAGATCTGGGAATAAAACCAGTTTAAAGAAAAGGAGAGAGAGATTTGGTGGGGTAAAAGGAAGGAGGCTGCATTTCACTACAAGGCAGTATTGCCACTTAAACCCCATCATACCACAACGCAGCCTTCTGCAGCAGTGGGAAGAGGATCCACAGTCTCTCCAAGAGGAACACCTGCAAGCCAAGAAAGGGCACAGTTACTAGTGCAGCCCCTACACCGAACTTAGATTTGCAACTCTGCCTTGCAACAAAGGATTTTGTGTTACTTCTAAGAAAGGATGCTACTGCTTTGGTCCTCTGGGGACAGGCGACTCGCAGAGAATGGTGAGTCCCATCTCAGTAATTTGTCCTTTGCTGTCCGTTAGGAAACCAGGGTGAGGTTTTAGTTCAAGGTTTCTACCTTTGTTCACCAGCCTCACTCTTCACAATCTGCTCTGATTTTATTATCCTGATGAGAAAAAAAAAAAATAAGAAAATACTTTTAAAACACAATTGACAGTCTGATGGGACCTGTGTGATTCTCAGCAGTTCTGCTTTGCAGTGGATTTCAGTCTATGGTTGTTGCTGCTGTGAACAACTTCCAAGGTCCACAAAAGCCACAAAGGAACAGAAGTCAATAGATTTTGTCCCGCTATGCAGTATCTGCCTCTCCACTAGCAGTCCACAAATCAGAAGAGACTGAAATTGCCTGCTGGAGTGCGATTCTAGTTGCACAGAATAAGGGAGATAAAAATACACTTCCTGCACTGAAAGTATGTTCATTAGAGCAGAATAGCATAGGTAGGGAAGCAAACTATCTAGTGAGCCGACTGTTCCAGTAACAATGGGGTGGCTGGATGGCTAGAGCTACTTCTTAGGGTGCGGTTTGGTGTTACAGCTGAGCTGATATACAAGCTAGGTGCTGTCCACATTTCCAGTTCACATTGCTCTCCTGCTGTTGCACCCAGTGGCTGTGTGGCCACAGGGCGAATCTGTTCATCTGGCTGATAACAGCAGCAAACTCACCATGCCATAAAAGCGAGTAGTTTTCAGCCAGATCAGCCAGCCAAATCAACTGACCCTGAAGCCGTTCCTCTGCTAGATTCAGTGCAAGGGACAAGGCAGAAGAATGTAGTTGGAAGCTGTGGTGGAGTGTGACCTTTGACATTCTCTCATGGCTCTAACAGCAAGCTGTCCCTCAAAAGGATAACCTGCTCTCATCCTCCCTCCCCTGCTCCCAGCAGCGCGTTCCTGCTGCTGCCAGTGCTTTACTGACCCCCTGATGAACCAGGCCAGCTCTCTAAGCCAGCAGAGAATGAACCCAGCACCAAGAAGTGAATAGTTTTCTGCCTGCTTGGCAAGGTGAAAGATATTGGTGGGACGTCCAACGAGCATTAAGAGCTGGTAACAAGAAAGCTGGTGGGAGTGTGTGGTGTGTGGCTAGGAGAAGACCAGGGCAGCTCCTTCTGACAGCACTCTTTTCTTGAAACCTCATTCTCAATTTAACCCAAAGCAGGAAAAAAGTCACACAGCATAAAAAAGTGAGCCAGCTGCTTGCACTCCATTAAGGAAGAGTTCATCTGAGAACTGGATGAAGAGGGATGAGTTTAACATGTTTTTGAAAGGTATGTTATCCTTCTGTTTACTGAATGGAAGGAGCGACATGAATAGCACCACATATTGCACACATAGCCTTGCTCTGCCCCTGCCCAAGAGACAAGCAAGAGGATCAGCAAACAGTTTTGCAAAGAAATCTCCTCTCTGCCTATTATTTCTGATGCCATTGGGCAGCTGGGGGCCAAAGGCAGATATAGTTCATTTGAAAATAAAGCCAAAGGGAATGGAATGGCCTCGGGAGGGAAGAAGCTGGTATGTGGCACAACACAGAGGAAGATGTGTCTGGACCATTAGGAGAGCTCAGGGACAGGGGTGTGCCATCTCTGTCATCTTTGCGGACACTTTCTAGTGAGGATCAGACCCTAACCCAGAGGTACCACTCCCTTCTGGAGGTGCTTTAAAAGAGCATCCATAAGTGGTCTGAATTTACATGGATGGAAATCATTCATCTGGCTGTTGATTCACAGTTTTTCCTGGGCGGAAAGCCAAATATAAAATTGTTAATTGCATCAATTTCCATGTTCTCTCTTCTGTAAAATCACTTTATTAGAGGAGTTGGTTGAATTCAGGAAGTCATCAAGTTCCCAGCCATATCTTGCTTAGCAAAGACTCCTTGATAACAGTGCTGTACTACTTCTCTCAGCTCATGTGCCTGTAAGAGGTGTGATTGTTTAGAGTTAGGCTGCTGTAGATGCAATCCTATCAGCATAAGACATATATCAAACTGGTATTGATGGTATATCTGTGTCCATGCTACAGGATGCTCGATCTCCATCAAAATGGGAGTATTTAGTGAAAATGAACTTTAGCATATGTATGTTTCCTCAGGAGTCCCTCTAGCACCCTGTCAATAAACATATTTCCAGCAGCTTTATATTTGCTGACACAGTTAAAAAGGTATTGCCAGACCCTACATCCGATTAACTGTTATTCTGCACCTTGTGTAATGATTTAGAGAAGTCAGTGTGAATGTCTCATAAATGCAAGGCAGTGGCACAGTTGAACGGCGTTAGCTGCTGATCAGCTCCTAACTAGTCATTTGCAAAATTGCAGCTGTACTACTGTCTTTCAGTCATCCAACGGGGCACTGGTTGCTCTTCGGTGCAAGGCAAGATTAGTCTATGCTTTGAAGGAGACCTCTTCAAGGAAAAAGAAAATGAAATTGTGGTTATTTTCAGGGATCGACCCAAATTACGTACAGGTTTCAACTCAGTAATTGCATACAGGTTTCTACTTGGAAAATTACCTTTCACTTTTTCTTTTTTCCTCTCTGTTTTTGGACTTTTCATTAGTTCTTAGAAAAACTGAAACTATCAGAGGAGACTGCACAGGAGGTCTTGCAGAAGTGATTTCAAAATGCTCCCTTGCTTAACGGAAAAGTAGAAACATGAAATCTTTAATTGGATTATTTTTCTCCACAGACATACAACATTTGAATAAACAAGTAGTAATGAAAAAGGACAGATTCAAATGACAAGAATTTTCTCTGTGAATCCTGTGGTGCCGTTATACACTTTGTTGTCTGAGATCTGTCAGTCCTAGTATGTCCAAGTGGTTGGAGTGTGATCTTTGAGTTTGTATCCTGAATATCTAAAGAGCTACTGAGAAGATCTGCTGTCTGTCACACTTACAGCAGGGTCACCCGAGGCTCTTAAACTTCAGAAAACCTAATGAACAGCCACATAAAAAAAGCAGCTTGGTGCTAGATGATGTTGAGTGGTCACTAGGATGGGCAACACTGGCAAATTCACTGTAGCTCCTGGAACAAAGATATTTTCCAACAGGCTTCCAAAAAAAAATCCATTTCTATAAAATGACTGTGATCAAGGGAACTATAAGGGGCAAACAAAAATATTACGACTACACTTTAGTCTAGATTATATCAGAAGAGCAAAATAGAGCCATAAGCACAAAAATTTGTTTTCCTTCATGTTGCTAGCAGAGTTGGGAGTCCACTACACTGCACTAGTGCCTCCATGGGTGCTTCTGCAGTGTAAGATCAGCTCCTAACCAAACAGCTTGTAGCTGCCCTTTAAGGAAAGGCAAAGAGATAGCCTGTACTTTAAAGTAAAAGAACTTGAACAGTTTCCTCCTTCTGGTCCTGGTCTATTCCAGTCAGTACAACTCTCATGAATGCAAAATGAAGATAATAAAAAGATAAACAAAACTGTCATGTTCTGGAAAAAAAAAAGTAAATCCTGTTACAATTTGCAAATGCAATTCAATTGCCAAACCTTGGAGAATTTAATTCTTCTATTAACCTGGTCACCCTCCCAGAGATACACAGAACCTTTCTTCCAGGCAGTCCACTCTCCTCTCTCCCAGCTACAGGAGCTCTCAGCTGGCACTATAACAGTAGGACTAGGTGTGAGGTTCCCCCTAGTTTTTTTAATGTAGCCATCCCTGAGAAGCTGGTAACAGTATTTGCATAGTGAATTATTTGCATTTTTGAGCCCTTAGCACAGAGATGTTCATTTGAGATAATCAAATATTTAGCAGCCATTGCCCTAGCAAACACTGCATTAGGCCACATCATCAAAGCAGGGCTCCTTCTTCCTCTGTTAGCTACCACCGTGCAAGTGGAACTCCTCCAAAGGATCGCCTCTGCTGCAGAAAGCGCATGGGTGCCTGGGAGGAAGGGCTGATAAAGGCACTGGTGAACACCAGGAAGAGTACAAGAGCTGTTTGTTTAAGAGAGACTAGTGCTCTGTGAACATCTGAATGGCTCACTCTACAACTGAAATTACTATCTTGGTATTTTGCACTGTTAAATATTCACTAGGCTGAATTAAATAATTGAATTATTCTACATTATGTAGAATAATAATGTACACATTTAGTTGGGAGGGTACTGGTTTGTACTGGACTGCCTCTCTGGGATTTGTATTCTGCTAAGGGTTTTCTTAAATACATAAACTATTTGGAATTCTGTCATAATCCTTTGGGAAATACTTCTTCATGTGCATAGCTCACTGAAGGCATTAGAAGTCATATTGGCTCGGTGCCAGGGAAATGCCAGGGCCAGCTCCTTCCTGAGGGCTGGGAAGCCAAGGGGGCCAGGAGGGCCAGCCCACAGGCTGGGATGTAGGTGAGGATCTGGGGGCCTGTGGCCACAGCTCAGGCAAGGGCCAAGGACAAGAGCCTCAGCTGAAGCGATTCCCAAGAGCCAGAGCTGCTGGGGTGGTGGCCTCCCCACCGTGCTGCCGGGCGGTGCTCCCTACGGCCACCAGCTGGCCCCAGGGCCGGCAGCCAGACCTACAGCAGTGGTGGGGCTGCCAGAACATGGAGTCCCACGTAAATATCTATCTTACACTAGATAAGCCAGGATTCCGCACTGTAGCTCAAACAGTTATCTCTGGAAATTCAAAATTTTCTTCTGGAAAAATATTTCTTTGTTATTACGTTATCCCAGACTAGGACTTTCTGACTCCTCTCAAAATTTGAGCCTCTGTTTTTTTTCTATTGTCTCAGTTGTTCCCTGTCCTGTAGCTGGTCACACTCTCAGCTTGTCCACTATCGCACATCACAGCATTTACTGATGCCGCAGTGTAACAGCAAGTTTCCACATTTATAGGCACAACTTGGAATCGGAATGAAACAGTGGGGAATCAAGGTGACGTGTCTGTTCCATGTTCAGCAGACAGCTCTGCTCCAGGAGGGCAGGGAGGGCCACTCAAGCAAGCAGCTCTGTGCTGCCGAGTGCCTCTCTGGCTGAGGACAAAGCAGGCTGCAGTGCTCTGCCTTAGTCACGCCTTGGTCAGGCAGTGCGGCAGAGACAGCTCCAGCTGGGACCTCTCCAGGAGACTACACAGCACTTCATGGAGAAACCTGATTCGCTGGCATGCCTGTTGCATGGTATAGCAAAGCTGGCACGAGAAGAGTGACAAATATTTGATATGGAGGAGAGAGCCTGCCAGGAGACAAGCCAGTAATGTAATTATTCCCAAAATCAGCTTGTCAAGCAAGATGCTTGTGGAGCATCTGGAATTTAGCAAGGCCTCCAAATACACAAGCAAACTAAGGGCTGCCTGGTTTCAGGCCACTGTCCTACTACAAAGCAGAAACACCTCTGGTTTTGCTAGCATATAAGATGAAGTAAACCTTTCCTTCCATTTGGGTGAAACATGGCAAATCCAAGTAGGGATCAGTCAGAACTTCAGTTTCTTTTACTCTAAATATGCATTTAGAAAAAAGAATTAAAGTTTCTTGAAGCAGAAACTTTAAGTTCATTACAGTTTAAACTATAGAACTGATGCCATAAGAAAATAGTTATGAAGCACAAACACTTCAAGTCAAGCAGAAAATGTGTCAGATCAAAACTTTGAAAACAGACATTTTAATACAAGTAATTTTATAAATGAACTAACGTGAAGCTGGATCTGATGCTGAAGTGACAGATGTGTAAAGCAGGGTGCAGGCTTGCATGAGAAGATAAAATCATCTGTTCTGCTGTTTGTCTGCTCCATTGACATAGCACCACACAGTATGGAGAACCGTGCCCTGGAGAGCTCCAGCTGTCAGAGGAGGACATTATACTCGTGTTCTGCAGCCTTTGGCAGGAAAAAGCAAACAATGCAGTGATACGTTTGATCCTCAATCAATAAAAAAAAGCTAGTGAAGAAGCTACAAAGGATTTCCAGTTGGTTATAAAATTTCTTTTGAAGCTTCAATGAATCATCATCTGAATCAAATTGTGCCCCATTTGTAGCAATCAGTGCCCTGTGTGGCATTCATTCTCTCAAGGAATACTAACTGGAAATTAAGTACTTTGAAATAAAGCTCTACATTTCTCCTTTTTACCTAAAGGCTTCAAAGCACTTTGTGGGTGTGATGTAATCAAATCTTTTAAGCATGGTTGCTGAACTCCCAGGCGGTGGGAGTGACTTCAGGGGATAACCCCAGGAACGGGCGTCAGGCTTCAGCAGTGCACTGGGGACAAGGGGGGACTCTCAGACCCACACCCACGTTTCAGGTTGCAGAGCTGTGCGGTTCTCTTTCTTCACATCGGTTTCATGAAACGCCAGGTACAGACAACGCTGCTCCTCAGGTGCGCAGTCCGTGCCTCTGAGGAAGAAACGTGACCAACAGCAGTTAATGCTTAAGTCCTGTAAGGAGGATTCTGCTGGGAATAAGCCTTGCGGGAGTGACTCTCTCCCCTTGTGCAGCACGTGACAACTTTATAATAATAGTATTATTGTGAACAGCGTTTCACGGTCAAAAGGGGGTGAGCTGATTGCAGATACGGCTCTCAGAGAGATAATTCCCTGGCTCTTCCCTTTCTCAGCTCTCCCGTGCAAAGCCTGCCGCGCGTCTTCCCAGAGAGCAGCCAGCCAGGTCAGAGGCAGAGCTCGCGGTCCCGGCTGGAGCAGGCGGCTTTCCGTCTGAGACACCAAGCTCTTGAGAAACCATTACTCCCTTCCATAAAGCAACAAACCTGTTGTGCAGCGCTGAGCAGTAGCTCCCCCGCACGCCTCCGCAGCCCCGGCATGTGAGGCCGAGGCGGCCCCACCTCGGGCCCGGGGAGGGGACAGGCTGCCACCGGCAGGCGCCACCCTCGCCCCGGCAGCTTTGCCTCGGCCTCCACGCACACAAACGCCGCCGCCGGCAGGATGAGGCCGAGGCGGGCGCCAGGGCGGGCAGCGGGGCGTGCGCTGTCACGCGGCGGGGCCGGAAGTTCCGGGTTGGGAGCCGGAAGTCGGGACGTGGCCGGCGCGGCGGAGCGGGAGGTGGCGGGCGGGGATGGCGGCGGCGCTGGGCTCGGACCGGCTGGAGGTCTCGGTGGACGGGTTGACGCTGAGCCCCAACACCGAGGCACGGCAGCCCGAAGCGCGGCCGGGCCTGGGGGAGCCTGCGGCGGGGCGGGGCGGCGCGGGGCCTGGCTCTCTGGGGCAGGCGGAGGAGGATGAGGAGGCGGCGCTGAGCCCGGAGCGGCGCTGGGGCTTCGCGCTGGAGGAGCTGTACGGCCTGGCGCTGCGCTTCTTCAAAGGTGAGGCCACCCGGCACGGGGCCGCGCCCGTCCCGTGCGAGGGCAGAGCCGGGGCTGCCGAGGGCTCGCGCCGCCCCACCTGCCCACTGGGAAAAAAAGTCCTCGCTTTTGGCAAGCGAAGTAAAACCCTGCGGGCGCAGGCGAGGAGCGAGTCTGCTCTCCGAGTGTTGTCAGATCTGCCGGCAGGCGGGCACCGCCGTGAGAGGTCGTGCCGTCTCCGCGGGATGCTGACTTCGAGTCTGACTTCGCCACTTCGAGTGCCATCATAACGCCAGCTGGCAGCTGTGCGGTGGAGCCGTGGCAAAACCGGGGTGCAGAGCCTCTGTAGCCTTGTTTCCTTCTGCAGGAAGCCAAAGTGCCTTGCCGAGCTTGCTTCCCTCGGGAGGAGGAAATAGGCCGTGTTGGGTTTGGAGGAAGAGTTGCGTTCAGTGTGGCGTTACCTTGCACTGGAGCACCTCGCAGTGATGTTGCTTTGCTGGCTTTCAGGCGGCTGCTGTTCAGCGTGGGACACAGGACAGGGAGTTTAGCAACCTGCCCTTACTAGGGAAGATACAGCTGAGTGCTTGGGAAGGTCAGCCTTGTGGCAGTCAGTTGTTAGATGGTGCCTCAGGAAAGCTGCCTCTTCTAGGGGCAAGCATAGTGGCAAATTGAAGCTGTGCTGGAAGGACAGAGTTCTCCATTTTCCTCACTTTAGCTGGATTGCACCCTGATAGTCGTTAGGAGCGTGTAAGGCTCTAAGCAGTTTTTTTGAGCCCTACTGCTTTGACCCTTTTCCGATGCCCTTCCACAAAACAGTTTTCTTCTTAGCCTGCTGACATACAGACATTTATTTTATTTAGCTGTAAGAACTATTAAGAATCTTGATTTTTCTTTTTTTTTTTTTTTTTTTTTTTATCCTGGGTCAAAAGCTGCTGCAACCAGGTGTCAGGTTGGAAGCATAATGACTTCTGTCTCTATCCCTGCAGTAAAACAAGCTGCCTGAAAGGATTCTGATTTGGTTTAATGAGTGTTTTGTCTTAAAATATGATGCAGAAAGAAATGTCTTCGCAGTAGTATTTCGTATTGAGTTTTTTGTTGAGTTTAATATCCTACTAGAATGGTATTGACAGTGTAAAAATTACACACTATGAATGAACTTGTCTACATTATTTATAACTGATGTCTAGTATGTTTCACATTTTAATTAAATTTACACTCTACATTTATCTTCTCTGGGATAGTGAAAAATCAGCAAAGTGTTACTTGTGCCTGGGCTCCAGTTAAATTGTGTTGTGTTTTCTCAACAAGGTTTTGTTGTTGCCTTCCCTTTATTGAAAGCTTTGTTTCAACATGTTTCATCTTACTGCTGCTCTTTTATTAACCTTCTGCAATTTCTTGTAATGCATGGGTTTGTTCATAAGAAGAAACTTTTTCATGTTGTGTGGAGATGTCAGACTTCCCAGATGAGGACCTTGTTCCTCTGTATTACAGCTGGAATAAAATTTGCGTGAAGGCATTGCCCTTATTTTCATCTGTAGTTTTTTTTCTGAAAGTGCCATAGCATGGGGGGGTTTATTTATAGATGTGATGGTGGGTTACAGGAGCTAGAAATATTTGCATTACTGATTCTGCTTGCTTACTCTATATCTACGTGGCTCCAAAAATAGTCGGTCTTGTTTCCAAATGATTTTCACGCATCCACTGTCAAAACGACTGTGGGAGTGGGAATGCTTGTTTAGTAGCCTTGTAGATCCTAAGGAACAAGTACAGATTATTCCTTTACTTCAAGGAGTACCGTATGAGGCATTTTGAAGGCTGACCCATGTTAACAGGTTAATGCTGAGATCTTGTTTCTAATCATTCTTCTAAAGACTACACTGATTTGGAGTTGAGAGGTGTCTTTGAAAACCTTTATCTTTCTTAAAACTTGTTGATAACCATGGCACAGCATATGTTAAGTACTTGCACAGCTGCTGAAGAATAGCTGCTGAGGAACAAACAAGTGATTCGGGGCAGCACTTGTTTGAGAAAATGACAGTTTTGGGATTAACTATAGTTAGTGGGATGGAAGGAGCTCAGGTCAGGATGTTAGAGGAGTCTCTGGGTGAGATCAAAGGCTAAGCAGCAATTGCTAGTTAAGCTGCTTGCTTTCTGCTTCTGTTTGCATCCTGAGTTGTGTGGTTGTAACTCATGATGTATTTTCTTCCTAGAAAAGTTTAATTGGATCAAAATCGTTTGAATTTTCATATTATAATGACTGCTAACACTTGTCTGTGGTGGCATATTGCATGTAACAATTTCTGGAAGATAGGGCAGGGTGGGAGTGCATATAAACAAGGTGAAAACCACAATTGAAACTAGGCTAGGATGTTAAAAGAGATTCAAAAGCTGCTTTATTCTGTATCTCATACAGATGCAAACCTGAAATGCTTGACCCTCCATCACTTCCAGGCCTTAGGCTGTGCAGGAGATGCGTAGTAACTTTTTTTAGCGGTGCAGAAATCTTTTCAGAATAAGAGAGTCATAGAAAATAGATGGTTAATAGTGTTCCAGTCCACTTTTCTGTGAGCGACAAGAGCCTTCCTTACAGTATGTACTCTTTCCCATATTGTTCTGTTGAGCCTGGTTCAGGTCAACCAGCATTTTGCCTGCCTCTAAGAAGCTGCTCTGCTGTGCTGGATCCAGCGTGCAGTGGAGTGCTCAGTTATGTTACTGAAATGGGTGTGTTTCCTTGTGTCTTAGACTGTCTGTAATTGTGCAGCTGGCAGAGTCAAAGTGTCTCTGAAGGTTGATTTTGTTGAGCTATGCGCACAGAGGTAACTTGTTGAAGGTATAACCTCTGCCCTGCAGTGGGAGGGGGGTAGCTTGCATAGCTCTGCCAGCAAATCTCTTCCAGTATCAACGAGGCCTTATGGCTTTCCACATCCTGTCATTGAAATACCAGTGCGCCCAACCTTCAATATATGACAGTCCTCAAAGTGTTTATGTAGTGCCTAAAGTGATTTGCAGTGCAGCACATCTGAGTAGACAGTATACAAACCATATCATTTTGCTCTCTAAAGTAGTCTTAAGTACTCTAATACTCTAAATTTGTTTGATTGCTCCAAGTTATTTCCTCTTATCCTGGCAAGAATGCACCTTCAACTTCAGCCATACATCATTCTAAATGAATCGTTTCACCTTATCTTTTTATTTTTTGGGGGCTAACTTGATGGCATGATTATAATTCATAAGTTAAGTAGGCCCTTGTTTTCAAGAGTATGAAAGCTGATGTGAAGTTGAGCTTTGATCATGTTTAATTGGAAGGGCTGGCTGGAAACTCATCTGTTAATACAGAACATCTTCAGGAGAGGAGAATTATGAGTGTAAGAATGTGCTGGGATCTACAGGCAGTGATTCCCTTCTTGTCATTTTCTGGTTTTGGTCTTGCTCATTAAAACTCTGCAAATGAACAGCATTAACATACATGGCTTCTGCCTTCTTAAAAGCTATGAGCTGAAAAATCACAGTTCACAGATTATTTTCTAGCCGTGTTGTAGATGACTCAACTGAATGTTATCCCACAGGAATCGGGCATTTAGAGTGAGTATAGTAGGTAAAATTGGAGCGGAAGGTTCAGCATGTTGTGTGGTATTTTGTACAGGAAAAAAATGGGAAGTTATGTATCTTGTGTGACACAGTTTCTTAAGCATTTTTTAGACTCCCTTGAGTCTGAATTTGCAGGTTTGTATCAATTCATGCTTCGTAGTGGCATAAGCCTCCATTGTCTGCTTCTTATTGCTAGTTATAGCATAGCATCATCTTTCTGTTGTGTTTGCATACCAACACAAACGGTGTGCTTCAAGCATACAGTTAATTACCTGTAGTGCAAGGAGGGTCGTTGGTGTTATAAGTACTGGTTTTCTGAAATATTTAACTGAATTACCTCAGTGGATCTAAGCGAAGTAGCCACTGTCAAGAACAACAGTCATGTGGATAGCTGATGCTAGGGCTTGAGGTCTGACTTCTGTGTTCTGTGAAAATGCAGGCATGCTGTGTATAGCCTGGGAAACAATGGGGTTTTTTCCCTTTAACCCTCTTCAGAACGGAGTTCAAATACTGTTGATGTTAGCTGGCTCAGGTAGCAGTCTAGTACAGTGAATAGCTGTGTTTTGTGCCAGACAGCTGTAGGTATGCTGGTTGTGCAGGGTAAACGATGCCCGTTAAGGTCCCCCTTGAGAAGCATGCTTCATTCACAAGCCTGGCAAAATTTCAGTGTAATACCCTTATCAATTGCCTTGCTTTAAGCACACTGCCCCAGGATATTAGGTATGATTGCAGAGTGTGTGCTGTTTATCGAGGCTAATGGAAGTGCTTGTTGCCTAATAAGCAAATTCTGAGTTAAATGTGAAGTGTGAAGAATTGTGAAAAAGCCAAAGGACTTTTTGGGTGGCCTGAGAGCAGGAGACCTCAGACCCAGGGAGAGAGCTTACCAGGATATGGTGATTTGCATTTCTTAATGGTCACAAACTTGTTTCAGTGGGAAGGGACCTCTGGGGATTGTTGAGTTCAGCCCTCCTTGATGAAAGCAAACTTGTCCAGACTGTGTCCACTTGGGTTTTGAGTGTCTCCAAGGATGGAAACTTCAAAACCTTTCTGGGCAACCTGTTCCAGTGCTTGATCACTCTCACAGGTAAAAAACAAAAAAACAACAACAACAAAAAACAACAAAAAAAGCCACCTTGTGTGCATAAGTGGCATTTCCTATATTTCAGTTTGTGTCTGCTGCCTCGAGTCCTTTCAACTGACTAGAGTCTGGTTCAGTCTTTACATCCCCACTTACTCCACTCCACCAGGTATTTTTGGAAAGAGATATTTGTGGACAAAGGCTTCTGTTTTTTGAAGGTAGAAGATGTAAGGTTGTGTGACACTAGAAGAAGAGCAAATATCTGAGACTCTAAAAGAGTGAAGTGGACCTCTAGGAATGGATAGTAAGTGATTAAATGTTTACTTTCCTAATTTTTTGATTCTGGCTTCAAAATTAGTGGCATGAGTGTAATGGTTCCTTGTGATATTTTAACTGAAGAAGTCCAGTAACGTGCTGAACTTAGCCTATCAAAAATACAGGTTCTTGTCACCTGCAGCCTCTGGAGTTGTCTGTAATTCTCAATTTTCAGAAGTATTTGCTTTGAGTTCCTCAGTAAGCCATAGTAGAGGTATTTTACCCCCTCTTTTGTTCTGAATTTTACTTCTTTTCCTGTTAATAATTCTGTTCTCAAGCATCAGCCGAGCAATTTTGCAATATGTAATTGTCATCACCAAAATTTGGGTGTGAATCAGACTGTTCAGTTTGGGTCTGTAACAAACTTGCACCCAAGTGACCTTTACTGTGAAAGGAGAGCTGGAACCTAGTAGCAGCTACTGACTACATGGAGAGCAGTTAGCACAATCGTGTGAAATGTCTGTTGTTTACATCTGATAATGGTTTCCTTATTTCAGCCCTTCCAAAAGGCCTATTTATTTGTTTTCCTGTTCAAGAAAAAGATCTCTTCTTAGTAAGCAGTGTAATTATGTATAGCAGTGCCTGTTTTTTTGATTTGTTTTGACAGTTTAAATATGCTGAGGTAAGTCCTAGCTGACTAATTCATTTACCATTTGAAATCAATGCAAGTCTCTTCTTACCAGTAAATGTGTGGTGAGATCTAACTAGGGCTGCTTCAGAAAGTGTTGCTGTGGAGCCACTGAAATTCTGATTGTGCCTTATGTTGCCTGCATCTTACAGCCAGAGCTCTCTGTGCACATTGGTGCTGATGGAGTCACGTTTAAGACTTTACTGTGAGAGGTTATTCCACCTGCCTTGGCCACAGCACAAAATTACCTCAAAGAAAACTTTCCTTTAATTCTAATTTTTCCTCTCTGCAATTTTCCTTCCCTTAAACTTTGCCTGTTCTTTCATCAATATGAAGAGCATGAAAGGAGAGCAATCTACAAAGTTAACATCACATCTTTCTTTGTGGAAAATCCTTCCTATCCACAATACAATAGGCTTGGCAGACACATTTGAATTCAACTTAAGGTTTTTAAATATTTCAGAGATATAGACCCATATGGTATGATGTTCAACTAATTAACATAAATATGATAACTCACTAGCCAAGATTTACTCTAGATGGTATGATGAAAACTGTTTCAAAATTAATTTTCAGCAGCTGAAGTAGATGTGTTTCTTCTGGACAGATCTGTATTTATTTGAATAGAATTAACTTAATTTTGTATAAGTTTTTGTGACTCATTGTGTTTCTGCAGATGAAGTCATGGTAGTGGTTATACAAAATGCTTTTTGCTGTCCTGTGCTCAGTCATTTAATCACAACAGTGAAATTTTCTTTTTTTTTTCTACAGAAAAAGATGGCAAAGCCTTTCATCCAACTTATGAAGAAAAACTCAAACTTGTTGCACTGCACAAGCAGGTTCTGCTGGGACCTTACAATGCTGACACTTGCCCTGAAGTTGGATTCTTTGATGTGCTGGGGAATGATAGAAGGTAAAAGGACTGGTGCTCTTGTTGATCTTAACTCTGCTTTTCCTGTATGAAGAAGGCATCATCCAGTTTCTGCAGTAAGAAAACAAGTATGTGGGTTGCATCAGTGTGTGTGTGTGTGCGTGTATGTTAGTGGATAGTGAGAGTGACCTCTTCAAATACGTCTTAGAAATCTGCCAGTAGTCCAGTTCCTGATGGCAGTTTAAGTCTTGTTTAGTTGCGCATTAATGTGCAGGTCCGTGTTTCATCCCAGCTCCACACCAGGGTTACAGCAAGCCAAGCCTTTTGCCATTTGTAGCAGCATTCACCGTAGGTTTTGTTAATATCAAAGGTAACTTCTGAAATCAGATACCGGTTGCATTCAATCTGAGTAAATTTTGATGAGATCTGGGCAGTTTCAGGCCTGTCTCTTGTATTGCTTGCAGTTCAGGCTGCGCTTCCGGTGTTCATTGTTGCCATTTCCAGTGTGAAGGCACTGTGCAACACAGCACTGGCTTCTTGGAGTGCACTGCGTTTGCCCATGTGGACGTAGCCTTCCTTTAGGAGGAACCAGGCTGTTGCTTTCAACTAGCTCAAGCGGTGTAATTGGTGGCTGTTACCATGTTTGTTCATCTGGGAAAACATATGCATTTTTTTTCCACAGTCTAGTGTGGAAGAGGGGTAAAATAATTATGGTTCATCTGTATCTGGGAAGCTTTTGGACTAAGTTCAGAATTCAAAATAGGTCAATGGTATGTACGAGATTTCATATGTCTGAAAGTATTGTTCTGGTGCAGGCAGAAGAGAGCACTGAAGCTTACACGTTTAAGCTCTGTCTTTGGGAAAGAATTGTTGGTTCTTTGAAACTGCTATGATAAAGCTGGGTTCTCAGATTTCACTACTGACTCAAAAAGAGTTGAGTATTCTGTTATTTCAGTTGATTTCTCTCTCTCAGGAAGGAATGGGCTGCCCTTGGAAACATGTCGAAGCAAAAAGCTATGACAGAATTTGTTAAGCTCCTGAATAGATGCTGTCATTTGTTTTCAACGTATGTCACTTCCCACAAGATAGAGAAAGAAGAACAAGAAAAGAAAAGGTAATATTTGAGTCCTTTGTTGTTGGAGTATATTGACTGTATAGCTCTTGATCTACGGACAGTGTCACAGCTAGCTTAGATTGAAATCATCTTAATAAGAGAAATGCTTGAAGTTTAGGTGACTGTGCTACCATTTGATCTCTTTAGGCCTTTTTACTTTGCCAGTAATGAATGATTGTTTCTGAGGTGGACACCTAGAGTATAAGGATTTTTTTAAACCTAGCTAATACTGTCATCTGTTTAAGAAAATACATGCTTCACTAAATGTCTGCTCTGAAAGGTCTGTGGACTAAGGATGTACAGAACATGGAACTGTCAGGTGCTTTAAACTCCTTTTTTTACTATGGGTTAGCAACTTGACAAAGGCCATCTTCTACTTTCATTTACGTATTATGTGATTATTAAACTATAGTATCCATGTAATTATTGAACATATGTTAAAGTTTGGAAGATGTGCTTAAGGTTTCCAGACAATTTTTTCTACTGCTGTCTGCTAAGGATATTTTAGTAATTGGTTGGAATGGATATCAAAAGATAAAACAGAATTTATGCTTGTCATACTGCACAGCACAGTAAAACTAAACAGTGATATGTTTTCTTTTTGTGACCAATAAGACACTATTCCAGTCAAATTGAAGTAGGAGGAGGTGATGCTGAACAAAAATATTGCGCAGGCAAAAGGCAGGTTACAGCATGTTGAAAATAACTCATCTGAGGATTGTAGGAATGCTAAAATAGCTCATTGAGTGGATGTTGCAGAAGAGAAGAGGAAGAACGGAGGCGGCGTGAAGAGGAGGAGCGTGAGCGTTTGCAAAAAGAAGAAGAAAAACGTAGGCGAGAAGAAGAGGAAAGACTGAGAAGAGAAGAAGAAGAGAGGAGGAGAATAGAGGAAGAACGACTTCGGATGGAACAGCAGAAGTGAGTAGCTGAAACAAGCAACACTTCAAAGAAATAAGTACTCTGCATTTGAGACAATGCTATTTGTTTAAATAGCTATGCTACAATTGAATACTTGAAGTTCAGGGCACTTGAGTCTGGCAGTGACATTTGTCCTTAGTTAAAAGGGACACAGTTTCCAGAGAATAATCATCCTAAACATGTTACTGTATGCAGCCTTCTCAGGTGAAAGTACAAGAGAAGCTTTGTTTAAAGAGACCCTTTTGGGGTTTTTAGGGCTGCATCTCATGAAAGCTTGTCTGTGCCTATTAAATGATAAATGCTGCACTCAACTGAGCAGAGTTAATGTCCATCAGGAAGTGTTGTTTCATCTGTGGCTTGAAAGTTTCTATCCTTTTGCAGAAGGTGGAGCCTTGAAAAGGATGACTGCAATTTATTGAGGTCTTTTGAATGCATGGCTGAAATTTTCTAACTTGGTAGTCTAACGATCTCTCTTTCTAGGAAGCGTAGAGTGTGTGCAGAACTGCTAGTCACTGGATCCTAGAACCTTTCTAAAAGGAGTACAAAATTCACATTCAAATGCACTTAACCTCTGTTTGTAGCCTGAATTAAATTGTTTCCTTAAAATAAACAGCTGTAATTATAATTCATTGTTCCCATCGTATCCAGATGCTGATCTAGCTTTGCACACATAATAGTTAAGAAAATAGTAAATCATCAAACCTGTTCCACATTAGTCAGCAGCCATTTTCCGTAATATAAATGTCTTTGCAGGGTGTGTCTCTGAAGTAGGCCCTGTGCTTGCTTATATAGTGGTTTTGAGAAGGGAGCAAATAATTAATCCACAAGTTTTACTGCTTGTTGAACGTGGTAAGAGCCAGAGGAATGTAAAATAAATGAATGAACAGAGAATATAATAAAAGATGGTGCATAGTGCTAAGAAACAAGAAGTATGTTTTGTCTTAAAGTTAGGAGATTTTTTTCATTAATAGCAGTTACGTATTAAGTGGTTGTAGCAGGTTACAGAGATAGTTTAGACAAAAAAGAATGTGGATACACGCGTACAGGCCAAATGCATTTAAACTGGCCATAGCTGGCTGAAGAGTAGTAAATCGTGCCCTTTAGGATACTGGAGTTTTAAGAGAATGATTTTTGGGGAAGGAATAAGGATTAGTCCTGCATTTGTGTGATACTGCTTTCTTCCTCAAATCCTGGATCTAGCTAGTAATTTTGCTAGATAGTTTCTGTTAGCCCTTTGGAGGTAGGAGGGAGACTGAGCCTGTGCATAAGTAATCCATGTGTTCCTCCTGATGTTTCAGCACTTGAGTCTATTGGAGACACAGATGCCCTATTTGGCAATATTTTTTTCATTCCTGAATTAGGCCACAGTCAGTCGTGCTTTTCCTCTTTGCATAGTGTCCTGGGAAATTAAGATAGTAATGTGATGTGTTCTTAGACTTACCAGAAAGCATTGCTGTGCCATACCACAGCAGGTCTGTTCTTACCAGTATTTGTGGAAGGGCTGCTGGAAAGCTGGTTTATGCAAGTTTTCTGGAGGTACCATATATGGAGGTTTTTCCCTTGCTTGTTTGGGAAATACCAGTCACGCATTTTTCTAGCACTACCTCTTTATCAGACTATAGATTGTGAATTATGCAAGGATTTTAGCATTTGATTTTTTTAGCATTTGATGTTTTCAAACATTGAGCAAAAATTGCTGTTCCCGTCTTTATCTTCTCAGCATATTTTTGAGGCAAAATTCATATTTACATTACCTCTGGGCCCTCTCTTATGTAGATCTGTTTTAATTGTGGTTTTGCAGGAATTGAATTAACTGTCTTTGAGGCCACTTAAATCACTTAAGTACAGGGATTTCCCTAATACCCTCAGCTGCTTGTAATCTTCCTCCTCTCCTCTCTGACAATCTAGGCAGCAAATAATGGCAGCACTGAACTCTCAGACTGCTATTCAGTTCCAGCAGTACGCGGCACAGCAGTATCCGGGCAACTATGAGCAGCAGCAGATCCTGATTCGGCAGCTCCAGGAACAGCATTATCAGCAATACATGCAGCAGTTGTATCAAGTCCAGCTTGCACAGCAACAGGTATGACTCACCAGCTGAGGAACTTAGATTTTTGTGTCCCATGCTGTCTTTGGGAGATGTTAACTTGTCTACCCTTGAAAGCTAATTGCTACTAGAAGAGTTGTTGTCATTGTGACTAATGCTGCTTCAGATTCAAACGCTAAAGCCCTTTATTTTATCTTTTTTAGTGTTTTTATGAAGTGGTTGATAATAGGATTCCAAGCAGCCTTTACTAATTACTTGGTTCAGTATTTTTCTTAGAGACCGAGTGTGAAGAGCTCTGCTGCAGCATGTATTGTGTGTGTAATGTAACGGGGGTACATGTCAGTGCATCTGAGCACAAACCTATTGGAGTGAGTCTCCATGTAGGTGTCGTGCTTGAGGAACTGTGCAGAGCAGCAGTCTTTGTAGCTGTGTATTTCCAGCTGAACATACATGCAGCACTGTTACATCACTATTGGGTTTCAGATTGCTTCTTCCTGTTGACTTGAGCACTACTGACTTTTCTTTCCATCTACTGTCTGACATCAGTATCTAACTTAGTTTCTTGCCTGTGATAAACTGCTTTTGATTTGGGTGGGAGGACAGACTTTGATATTTCTGGTAGCAGTGGGTGGCAGTAGTACGTTACTTTGCAAGGATTTTGTGCCTGGGCTTGAAAGGCTACTTCTTCATTGAGGGGAGTCTTGCATCTCCAGTAAGTGTGCTGTATTCACATCTCAAGGTATTTTAAAGTTCCAGGACAAAGCTGCTTCTGATGCAGCCCAGGACTCTGTTGGCCTTCTGAGCTGCGAGCACACATTGCTCCTTGTGTCAGACTTCTCATCAATCAGCACTCCAAAGTCTTCTCTGCAGTCCTTCTCAATCACATCATCCTGCACCCTGTATCTGTGCTTGAGATTACCCTGAGCCAGGTGCAGGACCTTGCGCTTGGCCTTGTGAGGTTTCCACAGGCCCACGTCTCCAGCTTGTCCAGGTCCCTCTGGATGCCATCCCATCCTTCTAGCGTGACAACTGCCGCAGCTTAGTGTCATCTGCAAACTTGCTGTGGGTGCATTCCATCTCTCTGTCTTTATCGGGGATGTCAAACTAATTTTCACCGGGGGCCACATCAGCCTGCTCTTGCAGTGTAATGCGCATCACACACTGCACACGTGACTGGCTTGCTGGCAGGAGCGCAGGGACAAGCAGCTCGGTGCTGCCGCTGGGTCGAAACAAAGTGATGGGCAGGTTCAAACAAGGTGGAGGGCCGGATGCAGCCCATGGGCCATGAGTTTGCCACTAGTGGTCTGTATCACTGATGAAAATATTAAACAGCACTGGTCTCAGTACAGACCCCTGGGGGACACCACTTGTCATGGGTCTCCATCTAGACATCAAGCCATTGACGACTACTGTCTGGATGCGAACATCCAACCAATTCCTTATCCACTGAACAGCCCACCCATCAAATCCGTATCGCTCCAATTTAGAGAGAAGGATGTTGTGGGGGACTGTGTCAAAGGCTCTTCAGAAATCTCTGATAACTAGGGACAGGAGAGTAAGCCTTGAAGTTAGAGGGGTAATGCGCCCTGCTTAAATCCAGAAGGATGGGTTCTACCTTGTATAATCTCATTTTAGATGTTTTTAATCCTTCTCACAGGGACAGCATGATAAATTCTCTCTAGAGAGTTTCAGTGTAAGTTGTCTTAAAAGCAGCACCTCTGAGTTTAACTCATCACTTTCAATTTTGAAAGAAATGTTATAGGAGACACTGAAATGTAAAACTTACATAGTTAAGTGCAAGACTATATTGTGTGTGCCTTGACTTGAAAGTTGAAGCTTTTTGTTCAGGTTGTATCCACCAGCCTAGAACAAAGTGGCTTCACTTCCTCTGATATTAAGTACATGTAATTCTTACTGATCAATGTGTGCTGTTTCTGGTCTTTCAAGTCGTGCCTCCTTGTGGGGTGGAATGGGAGACTTTTAAAATAAAGTGTCTTTATACCTTTTGCTCGAAGAGAAAGGCATCTTTTCGGGGGTTGGTTGTAGTTGACTTAATTTCTGTCATTTTAGGCAGCCTTACAAAAACAGCAGGAGGCAGTTGTGGCAGCAACAGGGACACCTCTGACTACTGCATCAAAGGTGAATGCATCTGCCTCGGGGGACACCCCATCACTTAATGGGCAGGCCAATGCACATGCAGACAGCCCTGAAAAAGAGCTGGACCCAGAGGCTTTGGAAGAAGCGCTGGAGAATGGACCAAAAGGTAGGACATAGCTAGACTCCTTAATTAAAACAAATCACAAAAGCTTTCCTTGGGATTCAGATATCTAAGGTGGTCATCACTGTGGCTCTTTGCTTGGCTTCATTGTGCTGTGCAGTCATTAGGTTTGATTCCTGGGTCCAGTTTCTCTCAACGGAGAACAATATTGCTCAAGCAAAAGTCAGCTTTTGGGTGAGGGGAAAGAGGAAGCATGATATAGTTTCAGAGTCTTTCAGGGAATGTTTCTCTCGCTTGCCAACACGGGGTTTGGAAGCTGAAGAGCCAGGACGGCTGGCAGGGGGTGATTGATAGCTCTTAGTTCCAGTTTGATGGCTGGGCAGAGGGCAGGGGGGTGAGAGTTTTCCTATGGTTGGCGTGGCTTCTGCTCGGCGGCTGCTCTGAGCGAGAGCCACCGTTTTTGCTGGGCTGGTGGAGGCATCTTGGAGGCAGCTCCCTTGGCTCAACCCCCAACTCCACATGCCCTGTGCTGCCCTGCAGAGGGAGAGCGGTCACCACTGCTTGGATTTGCTGCAGACTTCCTGGGGGCCAAGGGCACCTGCAGAGGAGCTCCTACCCTCCCACCCCCACCCCCTTTCCCCGCCAACGCTTTCAGACAAACACAAGGAGGTGGCCCCGCTGCCTCCTGAAGTGTGAAATCGTGTCCTGCTGTCTGTAAATATAACTGCACCGAAAGGAGCCAGTGTTGTTGTTTGTCCTTTTCTGGTTTTGGTTTTAGACACACAGACACACACACATTTATAGTTAAGAACTGTTATCCTTTTCTATACATTTTTTTTCTGATTCAAGTCTCTTAATTTCAAAGGTCGTGGTGGTTTTTTTGGGAAGAGACCCGTTCTCTAGTTCAGCTAGACACCTTAATTTTCCTTTAAACTGAGACAGAGCAGCAAAATAACTTCAAGCAGAGTGGATGGGATCCAGAACCTCCTTTCTCTCTGAACTTAGACTGTTTTGTTGTAGCAGTGATGTAAAGGAGTGTAAAAGTTCTAGCTGAATGCTGTTCTATGCAAATGTATGTTCAAACTTATTTGAACTCAGGTCAAAACTGAGTGTTAATTTAGGTTTGCAGATTAAAACAAAGCCAAATCCTCCTTCTGTCCGAATGCCGCCCTACCTGTAACTTAGCCCCGTCCTGTGTGCAGTTCAGACTGCTTTCTCTTCACATTTCCTACCTTCCTCAGACAACTTCTAGGAAGCTGTGAAAGCGGAACAAGAAAAGTAGCCTCCCAATGGCTCTCATCACTGGTATTTCTGGGTGTTACCGCTATGCTTCAATCCACAATCAGTAGTCCTCAAAAGACTTGCTTGGATCATGATATGGAATCAACACTAGCACAGACCCTGTCTGTGTAATGAGGTGTTTTGTTGTTTTAGGCAACATTTGGCAATTTCTAGAGAAATCCACAACCTCTGATTCTGTCACATAAAGATCCTTTCAGTGAAGGTTTCTCTGCTATGTAACCCTGGTACTTGTAGACTTCTGTCTTCCAAGTCTTTTCTGCGAAAGCACTAAATGTGGCAGACAGGTAAACTGGTAGAATGTGTGTGTGCAGTGTTACATCTAAACTGGCACTGCATTTCATGCAAGTTTCAACTGAAAAGATGTTGCTTCAGTAAAAGAAAAAATAATCATAAATTACTTGGAAGCAATTCTGATTCTTGTGGTGCTCAACTGCCCACTTCAGCATGCAATGTAAATAACTGAAACAAAAGCTTAACTGGGATGTTTTCCCTTCTCTCTCTCCAGATTCTGTTCCTGTGATAGCTGCCCCTTCAATGTGGACACGACCTCAGATAAGAGACTTCAAGGAAAAAATCCGACAGGATGCAGACTCTGTGATCACAGTGGGCCGAGGAGAAGTGGTTACAGTTAGAGTACCAACTCATGAAGAGGGGTCTTACCTCTTTTGGGAGTTTGCTACAGACAATTATGACATAGGTTTTGGGGTGTATTTTGAATGGACAGACTCCCCTAATACAGCAGTCAGCGTGCATGTCAGTGAATCCAGTGACGATGAGGATGAAGAAGAAGGTGAGCATGCTTATTTATATAAACTGCCAGTCCTATAGAGCTTGCCTTGGGGAAAAATTCAACTGATTGTCTTGTATCATCTCCTAGTTCCCCCAACTTCCATCTAGCTGGAATTTTGTTTTCAATTTTGACTAGAAAGTGCAATTCTGAAAGTAGCTTCGATCAGCTTGTTTGGTCGCAGATAGGTTAAAGCAATTGAAGGTGGGGAAATCATTTTTCTAAGCTTTGCATACTTTTTAGTGTACCTCTTGTCCGGTTCAGCTATTCAGTAAGCTAGATGGAAACCTGTGCTGTAATAGAGCATAGCAGATCTTCACACTGAAAATCTTAAGAAAAATCCTGCCCTGCTATTCGTGAACTTTTTCTAGAGAGGAAGTTCTCTGGAGGCTTCAAGAAAATAGCTTAAAAGACCAATTCCTGATAGTGGCCAGGGCACAGATGACAGCATTTATGTATGGGGAAGTCTAGCATGCTATCAGAAAATGTTTTGAAGTGAGCATGCAATTTGCTTAGAAGGATCTGCTCTGTCATTGGAAGCAGTGACCTTCTGGATATTACTACTAAAATGTTCAGTAGTACTAAGTATGTCATCAGTAGAAGTCAGTTAATGTGTGGTATTGCCAATGACAACTAGAGCTTGACATCTCTACAAACTGACCCAGCTGTGGTGAGTTTTAGTGTCAAACTGTAAAATCTGTGATAACAGTGAGCATGCTTATTTTTCTTCCTGCTTTTGAATGCTTTAGCCACAGCCTTGGTATGAACCCCTTCCACTCATCTAGTTTCTAAACTAACAAAGAGTGCCTTGTCCACTATGGATCGGTCTGACTTTCTCTTGTAAAGCATCCACCCATGTTAACTGAGATATTTTGATTTTTTTTCCCTTTGCAGAAAATACTAGCAGTGAAGAAAAAGCCAAAAAGAATGCCGACAAGCCCCAGCAGGATGAAATAGTGCCTGTGTACAGACGAGACTGTCACGAAGAAGTGTATGCTGGCAGCCACCAGTACCCAGGGAGAGGAGTTTATCTTCTTAAATTTGACAACTCGTACTCTCTATGGAGGTCAAAAACAGTTTACTACAGAGTTTATTATACTAGATAAAGGTGTGGCTGTGTCTGAGGCTGTGCTGTGCAGAAGATGTCATTTTATTTGGAATTTTCTTCAAGCATAATGGATCTTTTTGAGTCTGTGTTTTATCCTGTCTGTATCTGTATGGTTTGTGTGAACTTTAACAAGTAGACACTGGGATCTTCCTGTTCCATGACACTAATGCATATTGCATTGGGCTTTTAACGCAGGATCTCCCTAGCCCTCTCCAGTATTGGAGTTCACCAATGGAAATCATTGGCTCCAGTGCTAAGGTCACATCAGTTGCGTTTGTTAAAGCATCCTGAAAAACGGGGAGGGAGTTTCTGGCTCGCTGGCTGAATGATCTGATATTTCCAGGTCTGGATGTTTTGAATAACTTGTTAATGGTTAATTTAAAGGTCCCATCAATAACTGGTAGATTTGGATGCAGTTTGCTGTGTAGCAAGTTTCTCTTAACTGTAGTTGAATGTTAGATTTTTACACCATTAAAACTTGAAACTTTAAGTTGATGCAGATTAGAAACAAGTTGTCTTGATTCTGTCTTCCTCTAAGAAGAAACATTCAGTTCCTTAAACCAGTGTAGTGGCTAAGACAAGGATGACCAGCATCCTGAAAGTACAGCAAATAACCTCTTCTGAAGATGTAAATGGAATAACAAAAATGTATTCAACATGAACCTTAATCTCTCTGCCTCTCTGCTAACCCTAGAATAAAAAAAACAAACAAACAAAAAACCCCATTTCCTGAGGGAGTTGTCTTTGAACCAAGGCACAAACTATTTCTGTTTGGTGGGTTTTTAGTGGGGTAGACTTTAAAAAAAAAAATGTTATCTACAAATCTGAAACCAGTTTTCTACACAACAGTCTAGTTTGTCTGTTTTTGTAAAACCTGAATAAGCATGTTGTGCATCTGAGGAGCAGTAAGTCACTTTTGTAAGTATAGGAGGTAATTTTGCACTAATTGTGGAAATCACTGCCAGTCTATTTTAGTCTGAACTAGTGATACTTAGGTGCAGACTTTCTGCTTTAATTTGTAAGTATCCGCAGTAAGGCAGAGTGCACATAAAGATACTTAATAATGTAGCTTTAATCTCAATGTCGTATGGTTTGGTTGGGGCATTTAATATTTTGTATAGTGGAGAAATGCAGGTGGCGACTTGAGGCTGCAGTAAGAATCCACTGTCCTTGGAGCTCCGCACCATGGGGGGTTGATATGTTGCAATGACAACTGGTGTTAAGTGCTCTCTGTGTGGCTAATGCCCTTTGTTATGGGAAGAAAACGGTTACTTTGTGGTCTTGGTTCATTTCTTGCAGTAAGACTTCCACTGATCAGCTTGCAGCATGTACAGTTCCATGGCAAATGATGTTGAGTTTGCAGGATTTGTTTGAATAATCAGTTTGTACATACATGATACTTTATTTTTCTCATACCAACCATGGAGATACTTCTCCTAGAGTGCTAATCTTGTCGTCTTGCATTTAGTTCAGCAACACCGTACCAGCTTATAGCTAATTAGTGCTGCTTTACCCCAAACCAGTATACAATGTTGTGCTCTTGTGTACATACAGTATATAAATCATGAATTTAGAAAGTACCTTGCTTTTAAAGAAAACTGTATTTAATGTAAAGAAAAACTTTTAAAAAGGCAGGCACTAATATATTTCTTCTGGTCTTCAATTTAAATTTTTTTGTCCATACAAAAATGTTATGACTTTTTCCTCTAAGAATATCTGTTCTTGGGAGCGGTGCTTGTTGCTTAAATTGGCAGCACTTGATGTTAGAACTTTTACGTTTTCAGACTTTTTTTATTGCCTCTGGCTGTTTATTAGTACAGTACAAGTGCGATTTCAAGATACCTTGGGATAGTATTTAATCCTAATTAAAATACATTTATCTGTAATGCTGTTGACTTTTTATTAATTTGGAAACCTTGGCATTGCTGAATATGGCTATTCAGCTAAGATAAGCTTGTCATCTTCCTTCTCATTTTTAAAAATTTGATACCATACTAACATTGTGGTCTTAGCAGCCAGATCACTTGGGCCAAAGGTTCTTCACAAGAACTGTCATTAGCTTGCTGGACGAGGCCATCTGTTGATATTAGAAGAACCCAGCTTGAACAGCGCAATTGCTTTCTTTTTTTAAAGGGTAGCAGAAAAAATAAGATGTGGACAGCTGAAACTCATAAGCTGTTTTCTGCCTAGGAGAGAAGTGCCTGCCTTTCTCCCTGGGGCTTAATGAACCCCAAGGGGCAGTAGGGGCTGGCTGCATTGTCCTGAAAAATTCAGTCCAAAGGGCAAGAGACAGGCAGGACCATGCACAGTTTAGGCTGAACAAAAGGAAAAGCAGGAACCTAGAGGCAAATAGGCAAGTTATGCTGTGGTATCTGTTGATCAAAATCAGCCTTTGCTGCTTACCTGGAGTAGAAGCACCTTATTCTGGAGCTGAGGCCGGAAGCGGGTTTGGTGCTAGTTTGATCTGTGGTCCAGGTCCTGTTGGCCCCGCATGCCCCATAGACAGCAGCAGCAATCTCTTCAGTGAGAGCAAAATAAGTACTGTGCTGTTAGAAGCAAGATGTGAGAGGTTCAACATACCATAGAGTCTGGGTGTGCGTCAAGCTCGTTTCACATGAAATATGCAAGGACATTGAAGACAAGTAATTATAGCAGCAGCTGTGCTCCAGATGGGCCATTTTACCCATCTTGCAAGTGTGTAAATTCCCCTTTCTCCAATTAGAAGTGCAGCACTGTACTCCTCACAGCTCAGTTAAGGCAACTCTCTTCCACAGCAGAGTTATTATAAACACTTTCTGAAATAAACTGAGTCACTGGCAATAAATCTGAATGATGCAATGTAAACAGGTTGACAAAGCTGGGCTCCAAATATGCGGGTCCTTTGAGAATAGCTGAATAATTAGAGGGACAAATCATTGTTAGAAATTATGTTTTCAGAAGCAAAGTCAGCATGGATGTTGCTTGTGCAGCCTCCTCTTCTTAAAGGCAGCTACATGGGAGATACCAAGGCAAGGTCTTCCATCAAAGGAAGATGGATTCTTCCTGGAAGGATAACAGTGTGATTGCAGCCACTTGCTAATGAAGCCACTTGCCTGCTTGCTGAAATTATCTTTGTCTATTGGCTTTGCTGTCCTTCCCCTGCCTTGGCTTCTGGCTTGTGCTTTCCTTTGTAAGTCACACTGATTTAGAGCAGCTGGATGCAACCTTTGAAGTAACTAATGGGCAGGGTCATAAAAGTCATCTGCTGTCAGGTCTAAGGTATAGTTTAACCATTTAACCTCTTCTTGCTTAAACAGTTGCTTTAGAAATGGTGAGAGGAGGCTGCATAGGCCCATTGAAGCACAAAGAAAAGTAGCCATCTCTCACCCAAGCAGTAACCACTTCTCCAGACTGAGTCAGACAGCCCAGGGTGGTTGTTAGCCTTATTAATCCAAAATAGCAATGTGAAGACTGATTTGTGGCAGCGTGATGCTCTCTTCTTTCTAGCACCAGATCTTGCAATCCCCAAAATCTTCTTTCCGCCCCCAGCTACATTTGTAGTGAAATGACTGCAAGGGGAAGCTGGAAAAAGCTTGCTCAAGACCTGTAATCCCTCCTAGCCTATTTGACTCATGTTCTTGGCCTCTGGGTTCAGGTCCCACAGCTCCTACCCTTCCTGGAGCTCCAGGGCTAAGTTTGGCTGCTTCATCCACACACTGTAGGGACTGGGCCAGCACTTTCTGTATGCGTGGTACTGCTCAAAGGTGCCAGCTCAAGCACAGCTCAAATGCATGGACCTTCAGGATTCATGGAAATTATAGTTTCTGTCTAGCTACTTCCTAGCTATTTCTGCTCTGACCTCCCCTGTTCCAGGTCCCCCTTGCCCAAACACAGCTGAAATTAATAAGCCTGCTGTTAGTTCATTTGCAGACCATGCTCAGGTGCAGGAGCTTTCACTGTCAGTCTGTCTGTGCTTTCACACCTCTCGGTATAGGGAGGGCAGCGTACAAAAGGGAAAGCTTTTGGGGTTGATTCTCTGCTTTATTGGTTGAAAGAGATTTGTTATAGAGGTGTGCAAGTCCCTGCAGTAATGTTGGTCCTGAGCTCTACAGCAGCAACTTAAGTTGGGCTGTCGTGTGCCAGCAGTGTTTGCACCAACAGCCAGTTTGATAGGGCAGGTTACAAATGTGAGATGTGTGCTTTTACATTGCTTAAAAAAATAAGACTTTTAACCCCACACCACAGCTACATCCAGCACCTCATATTGGAAGATTAAGCAACACATGAAATAGTATCCCAAATCTTTCCATAAATCCTCCTCATCTGGGACTTCAGTTGCATGTCAAAGGTAATTCACTGAAACCATGTCAAATTGGCTTAAGGAAGTACGTTAAACCATTTGGCTTAGTATTGATACGGATGCTGTGACACAATGTCGATGTGGCATACGCAAAGTTAGCATTTAGTACCCTAAAAATAAGAAACTTGCAAGCAATGAGGAAAACCAAGGTGACACTTGTTATCTATAACAAGTTCTTCTCCTGGCCTCTACTGTTTTCATCTTGTTCCATCTCCATCGCGAAGTTGGTGAGAAATCTGCTTCTTTTAATCAAGAGGCTCAACACTGGCACCCCAAACTGGTGGTCAGATTTGGGGAAGTGTTCCCTTATTTCAGCCTGCACTTCTCTGGAGTTTAGTGTTTTCCTCAGTGTTGGACTTCAGGTTTCGTAACTTTTTGTTTTAAGGGAGCAGCTGCTTGGACAGTCACTGTTCTCGCCTGGCCTGGCAGCTAAGCTGTACTGGGGCCCAGGAGGAAGTTTGGTGTTATCCATTGCAGCGCGTTTGAGCAAAAATACCCCTCGACTGTGCTCTCCTGACAGAGTAGCTGGTCAGAATGAGAAAAACTGGTTCCCTTGGCACTGCTCCCCTTTGCCAGGGTTATCTGAGCTCCTGCACTAGCGGCTCCTCTTCTGCTGGAGCTGCATCCTCAGTACAGCAAGGGATGCACTACAAAAGTGTCCCCAGGGTTGCTGGCATCTCGTTTCTTCAGGGAAGCTCAAATGCAGGCTCCCCCCAGCACTCCTGATGAACTGTGGGCAGGAGGGCTGCGGCCGGCTCACCCAGTGAAACCAAATGCTTGGCCTGCCACCATTTTGTTAGTGAGGTCCTGTACAGCCACACGGGATGCAGAGGGCAGAGTTTAGGGTGTATGGGAACTGACGGTGCAGCATGGGCTGAGTGGCAGCTCTGCCCATGCAGCTGCGGGGAGCCCAGTGAAAGCTGGCTCTGTCCTGGGGTTGGCTACTGGCCCTTTGGCTGGGGCTGCTCATGCAGGTGGCTTAGCCATGCCCTTCCAACCCTGCCTGCGCCCCACGAACAGACGGCTCTTACCTCACTTTACTTTCTAGATCTGCCTGGATAGACCTCATGCACCACCTTGCTAGGGAATGGTAACTCCTGAAATTAAAGTAAAATTGAAAGTTAACACAAGCTCTGATATTTATTGCATATGGCAGCGTCACCCTGAGGAAAGCCCCTGCTCATGCCCCATCCTGCAAGCCCGGCCTCCAGGCCCTCAGCCTGAGACCATGCAACTCGCTACATCCGTGAGCCAGGCAGGGGTTGACAAGGGCTGGGTCTCCTGGCAACACACCCCTGCCCTGCGGGGCTGATCCCCTCTCCTTGAGACAGGGGCAGTTCAGCTTTACAGGAGACAAACCCCCTCCTCCTCATTGACAGGTTTGTGCGTCCAGTGGAACAAACCAGGCTGCTCAGGCCAGGTGTGGGCTCGACCTGGTGTCTCGGCTGGTGCTCTGTGGATGCTTAAAGCTGAAGGGCACGGGAGAAAAAGGGGACTTCAAGATAATACAAGTATTTCTCAAGACAGAAAAGGACTTTCTGCCCTTTGCCGTGCAGCTGGAAGTTGCATTGGAGGGCTTCAACTGTTGCTCCCCACATCGAATCTGATTTATCAGGCTCTAATCTTGGACAAGTGCTGTAAAACACCGGAAAGTTATTCGCGGCCTGTGTTGGGATAAGGCAAGCAAGGTGGCAGAGCTGCTGGCAGAGCTTTATGTGATGCTCGGACAATTTGGTTGTGGTTCGCAGAGAGCAGAGGCTTTTCCTGTCTGAAAAAAAAATGTAGTTGGGCCTTGGCTGCTTTATACACTCAGGGCAGCAACTCCCGTGCTTGCTTAGTGATGGGAAGAACAAGATGGGAAATGTTTTAATGCTACGCCATGCCCATTGCCAGTCTCAGCTGCCCCCAGCCTGGGCTTTGCCCTGGCACGGCAGAGCACTGGGAGCACCTCTAGCACTCTGGCACAGAAACCAGGCCCTACCTCAGTCGGTGGCACCCCACCAGTGCCCCCTGTTGACCTGATGTGTCCCTCAGCAGGGAGTAGGGACATCCAAGCCTTCACCAAGTGGAGGTGGGGCAAGCTGGGTGGCACCGAGCAGCACTGCCATCCTTTCACAGGCACCACTGCTGGTGGGAGATAAAACTGCACTGCCTAAATCCACAGAGTCTGGCTTGGTGATGTTCCCCTGGGTGAGTAACATTGTTTTCCTGGAGCCTGTGGACAATGTTTCCCCCTGGCAAAAACTCCCTTCAGGATGTTGTGTCAAAACTACAGGTAGGGTTTTTTTAGCCCAGCAGAGCTGGATAAACAGGGGACTGGGGCTCCCCCTCCCAGCAGAAGGGACCCCACAAACTGCTGCTTTCTACTGCACCCCAAACCAAGCAGCCTGCTGGGAGATGTGCCAGGCTTTCCTCTCCTGCCTTGCCGGTAGGGCTTGCAGTGGCAACAGAGCAAATGAAAACTGCAGGGCTGTGGGGAGCTGCCTGCACACCCAGGGTGGCCAAGACTGGCCGGCTGGTGGGTGCCAGGCTGGCAAATCACAGCAGCTACAGAGGACCCTGGTCTGCAGCAGCGCCCTGTTCCAAGGGAAGCACAAAGACCAAAAATGATGGAGGAGAAAAAGGAAAAAGGGTGGGATTGTGATTGATCCAGCTGGGGTCAGGCTGCGAGATAGACAGGGTTTGCTCTCACCATGGTGCATAGGCTGGAGCCAAAGAGAAGATGCCAAATGAGGTTATCTCCCTCTCAGTTCACATAAGCCCACAGGGCTCTAGGAGCCCCAAGACCACCAACCCTGCTCAGACCTGGCCAGTGTGAGTGTCCTGGAGACCGTGTCACATGGGAGGTCAGAGCACAACTTCATGCATGGGATCATAGAACGGTTCGGGTTGGAAGGGACCTTAAAGATCATCCCCTTCCAACTCCCCTGCCATGGGCAGGGACACCTTTCACTGGATCAGAGGGCTCAAAGCTCCAGCCAACCTGGCTTTGGAAACCTCCAGGGATGGGACATTCCCTGGGCAACCTGGGCCAGGGCCTCATCATCTCACAGAAAAAATTTCTTCCGAATATCTAACCTCCCCTCTTTCATCTTAAAAAAAATATCACCCCTTTGTTCTGTCCCTGTGCTTCCTAATAAAGAGCCCCTTCTCAGCTTCCTGCTGCTATAAGCTCTCCTGAGAGCCTTCTCTTCTCCAGGCTGAACAACCCCAACTTTTTCAGCCTGTACTCGTATGGGAGGTGCTCCAGCCCTGGACCCATGCTAACAGCTCCTGTGCTGAGGCCTCCAGAGCTGGACACAGGGCTCCAGGTGAGGTCTCACAAGAGTGGAGGGGCAGAATCACCTCCCTTGACCTGCTGGTCACGCTTCTTGTGATGCAGCCCAGGATATGGTTGGCTTCTTGTAGGTCATGTTGAACTTCTTATCCACCAGCATCCCCAAGTTCTTCTCCACAGAGCTGGACTCAATCCATTTTCTGTCCATCCTGTAGCTGTGCTTGCATTGCCCTGATGCAGGTGCAGGACCTTACATTTGGTCTTGAACTTCATGAGATTTGCACAGGCCCACCTCGCAAACCTTCCCCCCAGCATGTCGACCATGCTACACAGCTTGGTGTCATTGGCAAACATTCTGAGGGTGCCCTCAATCCCACTGTCCATGTCTGCAACAAAGATGATAAACAACACCAGTCCCAATACCGACCCCTGAGGAACTAATTTCCAGTCTCCACTTGTAAATGTAGCCATTGGCCACGACTCAAGATCCGTCAAATGTATAGCTCTCCAATTCAGAGTGTTATGCAAGAGTGTCAAATGCTTGGCACAAGGCCAGGTAGATGATATGGTTACTTTTTCCTTATCCACCAAGGCTGTAACCTCATCATAGAAGACCAACAAATTTGTCAGGCACAATTTGCCTTCAGTGAAACCATGTTAGCTGTCACTAATCACCTCCTTATTTTCCATGCACCTCAGCAGAGTTTCAAGGAGGAAATGATCCATGATCTTGCCAGGCACAGAGGTGAGACCGACCAGCCTGTACTTCCTCAGGTCTTCCTTTTCTCCTATTTTAAAAAATGATGATTATGTTTCCTCTTTTCCAGTCAGAAGGAACTTCACCAGACCACCAGGACTTCTCAAATATGATGAATGGAGAAAGAGGCGAACAGGAAGCGAAAAAAACACCAGAAAGGTAAGTGGAACAGAAAAATCTCCTCTTACAAGGCGGAGATGCTTTGTCCATCAGTAGGAACATTTCTCTCAGCCAGGCTTGGAAAACCTCACTCCTGGCTGTAACTCTGCAGCTGTTAGGGAGGTGCCTGCTGGGCATCCATCATCAGTATATGCCACCACATCGTCAGCAGTCCAAGTCCTAACAAACTCACCCAGGCAGGCCGAATAACGCACATGGGGCTATGGATGCACATACGGCCAGTGCATCCCGTGAGACATGAGGATAACATGGCTAAAGTATCCCTGCACCATCACAGAGGGCAGCAGGGCACCTCCTCTCCATCCACCTCTCCATCCTGGGTGGATGCCACGGAGCAGCCTGGCTTTCCAGGCTGCTTTTAGATCATCACACTGCCGCCATTTGGTTCTGGGTGTCAAGGTCAGCTCTGCCTGGCAGCAGGGCTGAGTTTCACCCACCACATACAACCAAAGATATGTGCAAATGCGGCTTAGAAAAACAAATGCCCCACCCTAAGCTGGCAAGTAACTTGCCTGGTGTGAAGCTGTCCTCCAAAGGCAGCAGCAGCAGGATCAGGACAGTCCCTACCAGCACCGCAGTACCCAGCACCAGTGACACCGCCTGCAGAAGTGGGGAGACGGCTGCCTCAGCCAGCAAGGTGCAGAGCAGACGCAGGACTCCATCCTCCAGGCAGCAGCCAGACCAAGCTGTTCTTGCAAAACAAACCCCACTGCCCTAAATTCTCATGGCTTTTCATCCTTTAATCATAGACTGCATTTAAGTTCCTTTAAAAATCACCATCAGTGTGCGGCAGCACCTGGTTCAACCCAGGAGCAGCCCACCTCAGCGGAGCGGGTGGCTGTATGGACTGTACACCTCAGGGCTCATCGGGTCGTTGGAATTTTTCCCCATTTTCCTTGCTGGAAAGAGCTGGGAGGCAGCTGGGAGGCAGCGCTGCCCATGATGCAGGCAGTGCCCTGGCCTCAGGCGCAGACAAGGAATGTGACTGGGCTAGCGTGTCCCACAGGGCACGCTGTGCTCCTGCATGCATGCAGAGGACTCTTCAGACAAGGAATCACAGGACTTGCTGTTAAATGCTGTGCTTCAAGCACAGTGGCACTTGCACACACATAGGATCACATACTGCCTGCCTTGCTGGGCACCCTGCTCCTTCCCCACAACCTGTGTGGGAGTGCTGGTGGCATCATGTTGCTCATACCCTTGGTTCTGCATTGTTGAGGTTTGGGCGTCCATCAGAAAAAGACCTTAGAGGACCCTTCAGGGAGAGCCGACATACAACATCACGCAGCAGGAGTCCTGCTCCTCCCAGCAGGTGCAACCTGGCACGGCCACTCTCAGATGGTGGCAGCCAGAGCCCAACGTGCCTCATCAAAGTGGCCACAGGCACTGCCGCTGCTTTTTATGCCGGTAAAACCAGAGAGAGTGTGGGGCAAACCCATACCTGCCCTGCAAGGAGCAGCCTGGGGCAGGGCCAGAGCTGCAGGTGCCCCAGCGTGGTGACAGCAGCAGCCCTCACCACTGCTGCATCCCTGACCAGAAGCATTCGGTGAACTGGATGTGGCCCAGCAGCTCTGCTGGTGTGGCAAGAAAGCCCCAGCTCCAGAGGAGGCTTTGCGTCCACCCAAACACCAACATTGACAGGGAGCAGCAGGGATCATGCCATTAGATTGGGCTATAGTTAAAGATTTAGGATTTGTTGTAAATTATATTTCAGCCTCCAGATTGAACTTGTCCACTATTGACCATCCCTGCCTCCATCTCCCCACCTGCTGTGGGGCAGGCAAAAGCTTGTGCATTGCAGAAGCATGGCAGGGGGGCCAGGAGTTCCACAGACTCCATGGGAAGCTGTAGATGTTACCAAATTGTCTGAGGCCATGCCTACTGTTGCAAAGTTTATTTATCCTAATCAATTCCACCGAAATATCCCTCTATTTTTCCATGGTGCACTACATAGATCAGGGAAATGGGAAAGATCCCCAGCAAAAGCAAATGCCTGGTGCTCAGCCAGTTGTGGGCTCCTTTTGGCTTATGGAAAGACTCAGCCTCACCAATTTCTGACCTAAACCAGATAAAGCTTTAGGTACAGGCTAAATGCTTAGAAAAGTAATAATGCAACCAAAGACTTTGAAGCTCCAAAATGATACCAAGCCTAGCGACACCTGGGGTCATCAGCATCTCCACGGCACTGACAGGAGGGATGAGACAGAAAGCAGAGCTTGACTAGAGCTTGCTAAGCCACAGTGAGACTCCTTTGCCACAAGGCAAAGGCCTCCTTTTCCACACACGCTCAGGTGGCTTCACAGTGCACGAAGCAGCGCTGGCAGCCAAGGGGCTGGGCTGGCCCTCACCAGCAGCATTAACATCTCTCCTACTACAGTACAGGAGCTACTGGGCTATAAGCCATGAACCCAAACTGCTCTGTGCCTTCAGACAGGACCCCTGTACATGCCCACCTCTTCCCAGCCCAGAGCCACACTCACCTGATCGCCATCAAGGCAAGCGTGGCCACCAGCCCTCCTCCCTGCACAGATGAATTCTGTGTAGCACAAATCTACTTTCGAGCACCGCAAATTACTGTCTGACAGGGGTTTAGTTTCAGCCCTTTCTCTCTCTGACGACACAAGAACTCAGGAATAGTTGCTCACTTTCTGCTCCCACAGATGCTCTTTTTGGGTGAAACAATTGAATTGCCTTCTGTGATCAAAATTGACAAGACAAAGTCACAGATTTCAGACATAATTGTCCCAAGAAAACCAGGAGCAGACAACCAGTCCAGAAAGTTATTTTAAGGCTTTATTTATTTATTGACCAAATAGTCCTAAACAAAAGAAAACAGAGTAAAAGCCACAACGCTGTCAGAGAGGGGCAGGATTTTGGCAGTGCTCACAGTGTGCCACCTCCTGTTATTTGTGGAAATAAAGCCATTTGGCCTTTTAGAAGCAGGAGTCAAGCCCTCAGTTTGCCCACCCCACACCTCTGCCACCCAAAGGGGAGGATATTTTGCAAAGCAAAGGCCAGCCTGATCTTCAGGAAAGGCAGAACAGCCTGGCCAAAAGCCACTGTCCTTCAAGCAGGGACAGTGGCACCAGTGCCCGGGCACACAGGACACCACCCAGGATAACAGCAGCTGTCAGAAAAACAGCGCTTCCCACGTTTATGAAGCATAAATGGCTGGATGCAGACCAAAACCAGGAGCACGAGGCTGGCAGCCCACATGCCTGGCTTGGGAGGCCAAGCAGGAAAAGAAATAGGAAGCAGAGACAAAGAATTTCCACAACATCTCCCAAGGCCACTTCCTGCATGGGAGGAGCCAGGAAACATTTACAGGAGAGATGCCCAGCCTGGGCTGAGCAGGACCGGAGGCCCCAGAAAGCCTTTGGAGGGAGGGATTAAAGCATGTGGAAAGTCACAGCCCACATCCATAGTAAAAATACCCCTTGATGTATCAGCAGCCCTGTGGTTGGGGATGACAAACACATATGCGCTGCACCCTCCAAACCAGATAGGCCAGGCTCTCCAAGATCTGTAAGTACATCCCACCCCTCAGCACCAACAACCCAGGGAGGATTCGGACACCACTAAAGCCATCCATGCCCTCTGAGCCCAGGGCAGGTTACTTATGGGTTGAGAAATTCCATGCATGGATAAATAACTCAGTCCCAACCAAAGCAGAAGAAAGGCTGCAGACCGGGGAGATGCACTGTGATTGCAGCAAGCCGTGGCTGCGTGGTGCAGTTCTCTGACAATGCAGATGCCCCAAAAAGCACTGCTGTCCAATGAACATGTTTTGGGCAAACCATAGGTCGTGTTTTTCCTGCTTTCATAGGATATTTTTTTATTTATCCGTGCTGTTAGGAAGCAGTGCTGCCTGGCACATTGATTTCCTGGCCCTGCAGCCCCCATTTGCTGTGGGCAGTGCCTGCATCTGGCAAGCTCTGCCTGCAAAGGCAGTGTCTGGCATTACAAATATTGTAAAGGTGTGCTGTCAGAGCACCTATTTTAAAGCCTCTGTTTAGTAAATGCAACTATGAAAAAAGTGTGACTGTTCTTCTCTTATATTAAATTTATGCTCATTCCATGGACTCTTTGTTTTGAGTTACTTTTGTTGTGCATGTGTCTCAGTTTAAAGGAAAACTAAAAAGTCTGTATGGACTAGACAAGGGACCTCTTCCCAGAAACCAGCACAACCTTTGAAATTAATAGATTTTAATCAGAAAATGTTTAAAAAAGAATAACCATTCTTAACTACATATATATATATATAACCAAAACAGACAGAACAAACAGCAACACCATAACGAAAACCTTTAAACTAATTAAGTTCTATCCCTGCTCCTTTTGGTGCAGTTATATTTACCAACAGCAGGACATGATGTTGCACCTCGGGAGGCAGTGGGCGCAAAAGTCACCCCTGAACTCCGGCAAAGGCACAGATGGCAACCAGGGAGAGGCGGTGGTTCTGAAAAAAACCTCATGTGGGGAAATGGCGGCCACAAGGGGCGGGATGGAACCCTTCCCATGGGCAGTGTAGAGACTCTCCTTGTCCTTTTGTCAGAAAGCATTCGGGGTGGGAGGGTAGGGTAGCAACTCCTCTGCAGGTGCCGTTGGCCCCCAGGGAGTCTGCAGCAAATTCAGGCAGTGATGAACACTCTCTCTCTCCAAAGGACAGCACAGGGCATGTGGAGTAGGGGGTTGAGCCTAGGGAGCTCCCTCCAAGATGCCTCCACCAGCCCAGCAAAAACGGTGGCTCCCGCTCACAGCAGCCGCCGAGCAGAACCGGTGCCAACCGTAAGAAACCTCTCCCCCCTCTCCCCTCTACCCAGCCATCAAACTGGAACTCAGAGCAATCAACCACCCCCCTGCCACCCATCCTGGCTCTTCAGCTCCCAAAACCTGTGTGTTGGCAAGGGAGAGAAACATTCCCTGAAAGATTTTGAAACTACAACAGCATCGCTGGCAATCCCTGCTGAAAGCTACTAAATTAATGTCACTGGGGTTTGTTAAATAAGCTATTCCTATCAGATGATAAAGCCTTTTTAGTTTGTTCCTGATATTCACCATCTTCCCACCAACCAGGTTTGCTTTACTCAGGGCCCTTACATTTCACTGGTGGCCGAACACATTGAACATTGATGTGTGGTTGAGAGCATCTCTCATTTGCATGATGGAACCAACTGCTGTCGTTAAAGACAGCGGGAGACAGTATGAAACTTTGACATGGGATTATGCCTTTTTCCCCCCCCATCTGTCTGACAATAGATGGTTGATGCCTGTAGATGAAAGCAGTTCATTAGACAGCTTATTAGTTAGGCATGCTTGTAGTTGTGATTTCTTCTGTCCCCATACGTATAACAAGGGAAGCTGATAAAGCTATGGGAATTATTTAAATCACTCACATCCCTCACCTAAGACTCAAATATGCTGACAGCCAAAGAAGTGTTAACACCTGCAACTTTCCAATGCTGCTACCATACACCAAAATATTACCAACCCTAGGACAATAATGGTTAATGTTTTAGCTAGTTAAAAAATGTAAGGGGGTCAAGCATTAAGAAGATGACAAGTTTATACATATCATCAGAAACGCATCATCAGGCTGCTCATTAAAGCAGCCACTGTGCAAATATTGGGCCATGATTTACTGTAACAGCATAAGGCAAGGAGGCTGCTCTCACTGGCAACTTACTGCAGAGTAAGTCTTACTGCAGCAGGAGGGTCTCATATCCACAGCGAAGCTGAGCAACAATAAGTGTACGGCAAGAGGGTGGGATCGTCTGTAAAAAATCCCGGCTTAAGTGAGAGAGACATTTCAGCCACTTCGTTTTGCTCAGCCTGTTGGCCAGAACACATTAACTGTGAGCTGACAAGATTTGTTGCATTTTAAATGTTCCCCTCTTCCTTCACACAATGAATGGCAAAGAGCATAAGCATGTTTAAGTCCTTTTTGTAATGTGATTGACCCCAGATGTGTGACCCCTCCCTCACATACAGCCTCCCCACATTACCCCTGAGTCACCCAGCCATGCACACAAGCGAGACAAGATGTGAACCACGACTGGAAGTGGCCCCCCCGCCAGGGCTTTACCCAGTGGCTGAAGGATACCTAAAAGATTCAGCTGGAAGAGCAGCCTCTAATGGCTTATTTCAAACCTCAACTATTGTAATGTGTAGTGCTCTGATACTGGAGCTGTACAGATTTTTCAGCAGCCGTATTGCAATCTGCTTGCAAGCTGCACACCTAAGGAACATGTTTATTTTTGAAGGAACTCATGGTCAATGAAATGGTTCCAAGGTCCTCGGGGAAAAGAAATCCAGAAAGGTGAACTTTGAGATGCAACTTGCTCTGCTACGTTCCGCTTGCGTGCATGCGAGGAGGAGAAGCAGCTCCAAGCAGCAGCTACTCAAAGACCCAGCAAGCGCAGCAGCTCGGACACCCCTCATGTGGAGAGGTCCTAACCCTGCTGCTGGTCCCAGTGGTGCTGGGTGAGAGGAAACTGGGTGCAGATGAGCACATCATCCTTGGTCACTTGAGGGGGCTGTTGGGCATATACCAGTTTTAAATAAAACTGAAAACTGATCTTTTTACTCCCCTTGCAAATTGCAAGGGCCACCAGCAGAGACTCCAGTATTCTCCATGGGGACGCTGGGGCTGGAATGGGAAGGAGATGGGCTGCCCCAGCAACAGCCAGGTGCCCTCACTGCACTATCACTCCCCAAGATTCACATGGCAGTAGGGTTTGGCACAGGGCAACACCTTTCACTGGGCAGGAACTGACACCTTTGCTTGATGAGGTAACAAAGAATGCTGAGTCCCCAAGACCAAGCCCATAGCCTGCACACAGCTCACACCTCAGGGCTGGGCTCCCCGCAGGGCACCAGTGTGGTGATGGAGTGATCATCCCAGGAGGGTAAACCTTAATAAACAGTGGGTTTATCTGCATGACCACGATGATCATGCAGATCTGCATCCCAGGAGAGCTGCCCATGCTATAGGCACCCAAGCCACCTCCACCCATCTCCCAAAGTCTCACATGGCTTCATCACCGCTACCCTCCCACCATTCCCAGCATCCCACCTCCTCCCAAAGCATCCACACTCAGCCCTCTGTTCATATCTGTTTGCCCAACCACCCCCGCCCTCCCCAGAAGCTGCCGCTGGTGGCAGAATGCTGGAATTGGCTGCATGGTTTAGTTGAGAGCTGTTCAGTACCCAGAATGAAAAAAGTGGGGGACTGAAGTCCTACTGAAAAATACGACTGTGGTGAAGCTTTGTTATAGTCACGACACTGCAACACCAAGTTATTAAGGAGAGGCTGGGAGATGTAACCATTTATAGGACCAATTTATAGTGTGGGGAAAATGGGCAATGACTGTAGCAGGGAAGTTCACAGCCCAGGGGATAGGAAGATGTCCAGGGAAAATCCAGATGACAAGGCAGGGGAATTAGGAGGAGTGTGGGAGGGAAAGATGATAGGTGCTGAACTCTGACCTAGGAAGTCAGGCAGACAACTGAGTGAGAAACTGCAGATGAAAGAAAATGAAAGACTAGTTCCTTCTCATCTCCAAAATCCTGTCCTTTTATACAAGTCAGCATCTGCTGCAGGAGGGAGGTGAGATGGGAAGGGGCTGGGAAGGCAGGAGCTAAGCAGCATAGTGCAGCTATTGGTCCCTAAAGGGGACCGCAGACCCCTGGGGTGACATCCAGATTTCTTTTGCCTACTTTGTCTCACTGAGCTGTACAGTTTATTCTACATTATTTTAAACTCTGTTCCAGTATCTGTGATTCCTGGCCTGTCCCTTGCTGTCGTCATCAATGCCTGCACCCCCCGACCCAGTGCACAGCAACACACCTCAGCCGTGTTCCTGCCTGAAAGACTTGGCATGTTCCCTACCACGCTTAGGCAAGCCAAATATCCTTTCCTTTGATTTGTTCCAGACATACCAGCCATAACCCTCAGCCTCTGACCTCTTGCTTTCAGTTGATGATACTGGCTCAGAGGAAGGGAGGGATCCAGCTTTGACAGTGCTGGGCAGCCTCAGTACGGCTGATGAGCAGACACCCTTTGTTTCTTCCCCGTTACCTAAAATCACTTTCCTATCCCTTCACCTCTTCCTTTTAAGCCCCGGTTGCCAGTTTCTCTGGGTGAGCAATCAGTGCTGGGTGCTCTGGTAAAGCTGTAATGGCCTTCACCATCACTCGGTGCCTGGCATTACAGCACCCGGAGCCTGGCCAGGCTGGTGCTGGGCTGGCTGGTGCCTTCAGGAGCACTGCCAAAGGGGGAAGATCCTGCAAAAACCTCCCCCAGGCTTGAGGTATTCCACACTTTTGGAAATGGAGCCCTGTGTTCTGTTAAATCATTTTTTTTCTTGCGCACAGACACTCTATTACCTCTCTGAGTTGACCTGTGCCCTGGGCAGCCTTCCTCCCAGGTAAGTCCTTTACACCCAATTATTTTTGTCTTATTGCTAAAAGAACAGAAAACTGCCCCAAATGACCATGTGCACAAGGAACAGTTGACCTCAACTCCTCACTGCATTCCTCAGAAGAGATGTCTAACAGGCAGGAGCAATTTTCAACTACTTCAGCAAAATAATCGATCAAAGAGGTATTATTTTTCCTTCTCCTTCTTCCTCAGCTTGTAAAATGTTTATTCTTTTCTGAAACGCAGAGATGAGGGAACAAATTGAAGTTGAGAGTGCCATCACCTCTTTTGATGGGGTCTGGATGCAGTTCCTTACGCCCAGTGCAGTGGCACAGCCTCACTGATGCCAGCCATCAATCATGTGCAAAATGTACGGCCCTCCAATAGTTGCCCTCCCCTCCCCAGATGATTTTAATCTTTTATTTCCTTGTAAGCCCTATTGAAGTAGAGGCAAAGTGAGCACTGGGTGGAGAGCACGACTTGGCCAGGGTCTCACTGGCATGCTGCCCACATCCTTGCCTTGCCGGTGCCTTGCTGTTAAGAGGAGCAGCCACTCGATCAGCAGGCAGAGAGTTTTTCCTCACCGTAGCTGTGCCGCCAGCACGGCTCCAGCAGCTCTTGCCCAGGTGGATGCAGGACTAAGGAGAAACCTTGTAATAAGATGGGAAGCTGAAGCACTTACCTGAAACAGATTCTACCGTCACCACAACTGGTACTCTGATTTTTCAGTGGCCGAAGGGAGTAAGCCAGCCCAGAGACTGTCACTGCCACGGCACCTGTGAAACACAGCCTGGTTGCCTGGCACAGCCCTCAGATAGCTTTTGCTATGAGCATCCCATTGTGGCGACTGCCGTGCTGCTGCTGAAAGGAAACATTTCCTTATGAAACATGCAGATCAAAGCAGTTCTGCTCAGCGATGGATTTCTTCTGGAACGGCTTGAAAAGGGCACCAGTGCCCCTCCATTTTCTTCCATGAAATACTGAGAATTTACCAGCCTGATGTGCAGATGCACTGCTCTCCAAACGGCCATCAGCTACAATTTTCACCATTGTCTTTCTTGTACCTACATAGAAGTCACTTGCACAATTTAAACAACTGAAATAGGAACACAAGGAGTTATCCAAACAAACTGTTTGCATAGATAAAGGTAGAAAGGGGGTGATTAACTTGGCATTGGGAAGACTGGCCTCTTAGCTGGTGCACAGGGCTGGGAACTTCCCACTCTGCTCCTCACTCCTCAGACGTGGGGCAAGTCACCTCATCTGAACTGTGTCCAGCCCAGGTCCAGTGATATTTAGAGTCTCCCCAATTAAACAGAGCACATTTACACATTCATTAGCTTTTGCTTTGTACCTAGAAATCCTTGTTACGTTAATAATGCTTATTAAACCCCTCTATCAATGGAACATTTCCCCAGTGCCAATGCCTGTACATGAGGGAAAAGTTGCCTGGATGGATGCAAAAATGAGACCAAGAGCCAAGATGGCTCAGCTCATTCTTAGGGCTCTGTCACAGAGATGCTGTGTAACCTTGGAGAATATTAACCACAGATAATAATAAACTTATCATAGGGAATTTTAAAAAAATTGAGCCGCTTCTGTAAGAAATAAATATAAAGGAAAGTAGCTTGAAGGAGGGTGAAAGCAGTCAGCTCAGGTGTGACACAGAGTGATAAATTCCAGCATATTTTTTTCAGTGTTTCTTCAGTGGCTCTAAAATGTCCTTTTAGCCCTTCCCATCCCTGCAGCTGGTGCCAGCTTTCACATGCTTCAGTATCCTGGGAGGTAACATCCCTGCAATCCAGCCAGCAGCTTGAAAACAGTTGTTAGTGCTGAATTTGCAGGCTGGCGTCACAAACGCAGAAGCTTTGCAAGGCATCATTGGCTGTCAGGGAGGAGAGAAAATCATCCTCTTCTTCCTTCTCTTTTCTGCCTGAAATGAGGTCTGGATACGGAACAGCTGCTTAATGCACCAGTCAAGCAGGAACATGCTCTCCTCCTTGTTTATTGCAGAGCCACGGCCACAGAAAGCTTGGGTTTGATGTATAGCCTGGAGACACGGATGTGAGAAGCCAGAGCCATAGTGGAACAGGAAAAAGAATGTAGCAGTAGGAAATATGGGTATGGCACAGCATCCATGGAATAACTGAAACCGTCCAGCAATGTTCGTCCTCCAGTACCATCCACAGAGCTGGATCATCAGTACCACCAAAGCGTGAGGAGATTCACCAGTCATAGTGGAGACAGGGTAAACCAGCAATGCTGAGGTCAGTTAGCTAAGTGTAGCAATAGAGAGTAAACAGTCCATTGCATGCTATTTTCCCCTGAGAATCCATTAACTGTAGTTAAAAAATATTTTTATGTCATTATCTTCAACCGTCACTAACTGATTGCAGTCACAACGTGGAGTCAAAATCCTCAGCCACAGATGTTAGTTCCTCTTCCAAAAAAAAAAAAAAATTGGTGTGGCACTGTGCAGCCTTTTATCCAACAGAGACACAGGAACTGACGCAGGTGACACCAAGGTCTAGTGCCAAAAGGGTGTTAAAACACTTTATTAAATAAAATATGCTTATCTAGCACTTTAAATAAGGTGGGTGTATTTCCCGCTATTGGAATCTGCTCCGCAATGTAATAGCGTCATTATTAAAATATAGGCTAGCACTTAAAGCAGCAGGGTGCACAGGGACATTGCTGAAAGCAAATTTCCATCAACAAGAGTGCACTTCTCGCTGAACTGCCCAGGAGAGACCTCCTGTACGGTCCCACCTGAATTCTTGCTCTGCAAACAACTGAACATCTACTCCAGCTTTCGCAGGACCTGTAACAGGAGGAGAGTATGTTTTGGGGCTAAATCTCACATAGTTGGTGGCGCTTCAGGGCATGTTACAAACAGCAGCAGCCCCCCAGCACTGCTGCAAAGGTGTAAAAGCAGCAATCTCATCTTTAGGTAACAAGTCCAGAAGTGATTTGTCCAAAACTGTTGAGAAAGTCATTCTTGGGGCAAGACTGAGAAGAGCAAGCCTGCTCCCACAGTGCATTTGGGTGTCAGTCTCCGCAGTGCTGACTGCATCTCAAGGCATCTCTTCCTCTGCTTGTTCATGTCTCTGCCACACTTCTGCTCCACCCTGTGGTTTGCTGTACTTGGTTCTGGGTTTATTTGATACCGAAATGCAGTGAAGCACTATTCACAGCTGGGGCGTTGTGTGAGCACAATGGTAGAGGCCGCCTTAATTTTACTTTAGCTGACTCCACCCCAAAGTTACAGCCCAGTATCTTACTAAGTTTTACTCAGGAGCTGAGATTTGGCACCGTGGTCCCACAGGATCTAGCAGCAGGAACCATGTGAACCTGCACAATATTAAAAGCAGCAGCATCTTGGAACCAACATATCGTAATTAAACAAACTGGAGAAGCGATTAGTGCCAGACTCCATCCCGAGGATGATAGCAGCACCATGGTGCTAAATAAAGGCAGTTCCATGCAGTACCAAATGGCTACTGTGGACCTTGTCTGCTCCTTGTTTACCTTGCTGAAAAGTAAGCTCCAAATGGCATCTAATATTTCTCCCCCCGGCAGAGCCTGCCTAAGCTGGTTTTGGGAAGAAGAGCAGTAGGGGTCTGCAAAGGAGACATAAAGGAAAATGACTGGAGAAACACTGATGTAAAACAGGATTTTGGCATTCAGGAATCTCAAACATAGCCCATGCTATTTCCCAGCACGCAGTAGGTAACATTTTGACATTGTACAAGCCACAGCTGGGTTCACCTTGGTCACCTGCAATTGTTGCCAGGCAAGGCTTCTGCAGGCCCACAGGTGCAGCCATCACCCAGCCACTTGGCAAGAGGGTGCTGAAGTGAGCTCTGTACAGGGCTAGGGGGACCATTTGCTGTGACCCTGGGGAAAAGCCGACTGCAGGCAGATTCTCAGCAAGGCAGGAACAGGGGCAGGACCAGGTTCAGCACAACCTCACAGTCAGCACATGCATCTCACATCCAGGGTGACCTAAAGGTTCTGCTGGTACCACTGTGGCCAGGCTGGCTGGCAGGGGACAAAGCCCTTCTGCTAGTCAAGCATTGAGAAGGTTGTTTCAGCTTAGCATTGTACTTTTCTGGAAGCCCAGAACAAAGGCACTATTCCTAACAAGTTCTATAATTTTGCATGTGACAAAGACCATTCGGCATAGTTTAAACTGTTGGCCCCAACAGCACCCACCTCCCTCATGTGCATTGGGCAGGGAGTCAGAGCAAGAAGGGACACCTGCTTGCACAAGGTCCAGCATGGGGATGGATAAGCATATTGCTCAAGCTGGAAGGAGAAATCACATGTAGCCCTCCTGGCCCCCAACTGGAATCATCCTCATGCATCTGGCAGTAAAAGCCACATCAATCCATCAAAACCTTTGCTGGCATGAGGAGAATGTGCATCTTCATATGATGCCAAATCAACCCAGGAGCATGCTGAAACTGGACATTTGCTCTATCACCTTCTTCACTGGCTTTCCTGGCATAGAGTCTCTGCAAGAAGGAATCTGAGCACAGTCCCTGACTCTGAGCTCTTCTGCAGAGCCCATGCTGGAATCTCAACAGGTTGGCAGCTTGTTAGAGAAATAAAATGAGCCTTCTAGGATCTAATGAAAGACCACCAAGAAAGGTCATCATTAGGACTGTGTTGTGTCCACCTCAAAAGTGCAAAGGCAGCTCTCAGAGGAGGGAAGGGAAAGGCAGGACAGTGCAGGTACATGCATGAGAGAGAAATCAGTCCTCTGCACTGCAGTCCTCACAACCCCTAAAAAAAAGGGTCTGGCCTGTGGCCTGGGTAACAGTGATGAGCTCTACCATTTTGTTAGTGAGATTTTAATAACTGTATGTCTGCAAAAGTATCTTCTTTCTGAAGAATCCACTTAACTTTGCTTCTTTAAAAAAAAAAAAAAAAAAAAACAAAAAACCAAAAACAGAATAGGCTACATTGACAAGTAAATCTAGGGCAACCTACCTTTACCAGCCCTCCAGAAAGGAAAATAAACCATAGACATGGATGTACAAAGCTAGCAGCAGCCTTTCGTCACAAGAGTCAATTCCTCTCACTTTGTGACTTTGTATGAGGTTGAGAAGATGCTTTTTAATACACTTAAATATGTATTTATAATAAATATATTATTTATTAAGCATATAAAAAGCATCTGTGCAACCTCCTGTGCTTAACTAATAAATTATATTTTATATATGTGTGCATATATAATTATATAGAATAACACATTATTCATAATTATATTGTTACAAAAACATGCTCAAATAATATACAATACTTACATATAATTAATAGTATATTTTTAATAATATACTTAGAGTAAATAATGTCTATTATTATTTAAGCATATAAAAGAGCATCTGCCTAACCTCATACCAAAATCAGAAGGTGATAGGAATTGAGGGAAGGACACTGCCAGCTTTAGCAGACTTGGCTTTAGCCAGCCAAATCACTGCAGCAGCTGTGGGTCTGCAGAAGTAAGCTCTGCCTTCCCTGCCACACAAAAGGCCCAAACTGGGTGGATGTGGTGGCAGGAGAGGGAGGTGAGGGAGTCTGTGGACATGGAAATATGCACTTACTGCTCCTTTCAGACAGGGTGTGCAGCACTATTTCTGTTTTACAGTGGGCAGGGAAATTGTGGATGTGGCAAAACGCAGCAGGGCAATGCGGAAGGGAAGGGCAGAAGCTTTATAGCAAGAACATAATTCTACCTTTCTTAGCTGTAGAAAAAGCACACAAGTCAAATTGACACAGAGTCCAGGACAGAGTTTGCGTGACCAAGGTTTCCCCACATGCAGGGACACCAGCTCGCTGCTTCCCCTGCCTCGAGTAGGAACCCAGCCTGCAGGACAGCTGGGCAGGAGGAAGGTCGGAACAGCTTCAGGAACAAGGTGCCACAGTCAACAGCCCTCCACCATTAGCCTCGTATTTTACAGGATCTGCTGTAATTCAGGTAACTGAGACCAGGAGGACGAATTCAGTGCTGGCAGCAGCAGGCAGCGGATGCAGAGCAACCCTCGTCAGTGCGGCAGGGAAGAGATGTGTTTCTGTGGAGTTGTTGGGCCTCTGCTCCATGACGCTCCTGGGTGCAGTATAACCGTTATCGGCACCCAGAGCCAGACTTTCAACATCACAGAGAGCAGCTGCTGTGTGGTGTGCTCTGCTACCAATAGCCATGACGGCTTCAAAACGGATTACTGCACTGTTGTGAACTTGAATGTTGCGCTGTTACTGTTTATTATTAATTTATTGAATAAACACTAGCAAGGTTGGATACTGTCTGTGGCTTTGGCTTCTTTTTTCCACAGCATTCAAAACAATTACTTTCACAAAGGCAAATAGTCCATTTAGTTGGAGAATCTATAAGGCAGAAATGAGATCAGATTCCTAAACAGATGTGCCCTTCTCTAGAGGGATTCAGTGTCTGTGAGACTTCAAGCTGACACTAGACAGAAAACATCTCCCGACTTCACTACATCTGAGCTGCACAGTGTAGCTAGCGCTTATATCAAAGAATCAGCTCCGTAACTTCACAACAAGGGCAAATGCCCATCAATTTAAAGCTTCTAGTGTAACAGAGAATGGAAGAGAGGGAGGATGTCTTTGTGTTGGGGTTGGGGGTGGCTCCACCAAAAAAAAAAAAAAAAAAATCTCAAACTCACCAAAAGAAAATGAGTCCCTCTTCATCAACAACTCGCAGAGAAAAAAAAAAAAAAAAAAAGTCTTTTGCTCATTTTTTTTTTTTGCACATGTAGACCTGAAGAGCTGGGCTGAAAGGACCAGACAACTATTGAGGGTCCACACATCACATAACACTTTTCATAGGTTGGTGTTAATGTGCCTCAGGGAAACACCCGAGGCTCCCCACCCAGCCCAATCCCAGGTCAAGTCAGCATGAAGGCACAACTGGCTGGTGTCAGATCAGCAACCACGGCAAGAGGTAGCACTACCAACCGCAGCTCAGAGCATGCCCTAGGAGTAGGGCAAAGCCCTGCTGACACAACTGGCCTCAACCATGCCAGTTATCTCCTGGAAGACAGTGCATGTATCCATGGTAGTACGCCTCAAACCAACACCCTGGCCTTCCCCCTTCACTCAAACCCCAGCGCTCACCCTGTCCTGAAAGAGTAGCTCTAGCATCAGCCTAGCAACCCGTGTGCTCCATCTGCCTGCCCACAAGCCCAGCTCAGTCTGGCTGTAGAGATCCCCCCCTCCTCTGTACGTCTTCTCTGGCCCATTCCTGCAGCCTCAGTGGGGTGCCAATACAAGGAGGCACAAAGCAAGAGCCATCATCCACTTACCGTGCAGTCAGCCCCTCCAGCCAAAGCACACTGGCAAGCTAGCACAAGGAAGCTTGTGTCGCTGCTGCCAATTCCCTACCTACTCCGCGGCTAAGCCGAAGCCTGAGGTCTCAGGGCTCTGCGTGCCTCAGTCTGGCAACTCTCCCATGCTCTGAATTAGCAGGCACCGAGATCATTTGAAGTCACTCCAGCCTTTAGATGTAGGGACACACAGCTCCTCAGCGGTAACCAGTCCCAGGGATGCACCCAACTGGGACGCCCATCCTGCCATCCACAATTCATGCTTATGCTCCTCATGGCTGGCATCCATGCCCATGTGTTCACCTGGCAGCCTTCCCACCCACAGGCTGCTTGACAAGGTCTCAGCTGCCAGGCAATGATGCATCTAGAGATGAGGACTGTGTCCTGAGCAGGACTGTAAATACCACTTCTTCACTCTCCCTCCTCCTCCAGCGCAGGGGAAAGAATAGAGCATCTCCGACCCAATGGCTGCTACTTCATCAGCCTGTCCTCTCCTCAAAGCAGTCTGTCCCCAAGGATATCCCCAAGAGATAATTACACTCCTCACCAACTTCAACTGACACCAAGGAAAACTCAGAAGTAGTTGAACTGACAAGATCTTTCACAAATCTAGGTTGGAAGGAGAGAGGAACAACTATCCTAATTATTCATGAGCATGTGTGTGCACAACCACCGAGGCACATGGAAGTAGCTCCCAGCCACTGCAAGGTGCACACCAGTTGGCTTTTACTTGGGACACTTCCATCAAACAGCATCTACATAAGTGCAAACATAATGCAATGAGGACATGAGGCCAGGCTCTTGTCAAGGTAGGACTGAGCATTCTTGTCCCCCTACCATCACCAGGAGACACAAGTGGTTTCCAGAGCTGCAGGGATGGTTTTCTTCTTTTTCAAGATTTCCCAACACCCCCCCCTCAAATATTTGACTTCACAGGAGCTTCCAGTAACATAAAGCACTCCTGCTGTTAGAGACCCTGCTGTGTGTAATGGCGTGCCTGCACGAGGAGATGAGGGGGATGCTGTTTGTAGGAAATGATACAGTAGAGAATACGAGCTCATGTCTCAAACCGCAAGCTACATGTAAGCCTACAAATGTGTGATCAGCAATCTAGGGTTAGTTCCCAGTCGAGAACAACTATGACACAGACTTGGAGAGCACACGCTCTACCCACCTTTGACCCTAAATTAACCTTTTGTGGGATTTTACCCAAGTGTCTGAATCTTCAGTATTACTGCTGCAAAGGGATAGGAATAAACAACACCAGCAGGAAAAAGCAGAAAGCTTCTGTTTAGGCATGCTGTAACAGAGAGCCTTCCTAAGTCTCAGCATTTTGCAGCCATTTCTCACAATACTCTTCATTTTAAATAAATAATTTCTTTTATTTAGTTGTGATTGCTTAGTTGTATATTTAGTTTAGTTTTGTAACAGGTAATGTTCCCACAGCTGACAGACAGGATGCAACCAAGAAGCCTCTCACACAGCTACAATTCATGCTGTCCTTCCCCACTTATTCAGAAGTATTCCATCACTGCCAGGCATACGCATAAAATTCTTGGGTAAAGAAAAGGCGGCACCTATCTCCTGCAAGGATCAGATTTGCCATTGTTGGGTATTTTTGTGATTATTATTATCATCCCCATGCATGAGCCAGGAAGATGGGAAGAGGTGGTATGAATCAGAAAAAACCTCCTTCTGGGACAACATCCAGAAATCAACTTTCTGTGCAGAAAGTCTCTCTGAACTAGGTCACAACTTCTGTCCAGTGATAAGTGAGAAAATCAGCTGCAAGGGCAAGAGAAGAAAAAGACATATCCTTACCTGTGTGTCTCTCCTCAATCCTACCTCATCTCATTCAGAACACATACTTGGACATACAACAGAATTCTTCTTACTGGGTAGCAAGGGAGGGATGCATTTTGAATAACGTTAATCCAACAACTCAAGAAAATATGCGGTCTCATATGAGACCAGACAATAATGGAGGGCCTACTGCCCCAACCAGGCAATCACTACTTGAAATATAACCCTTAAAAGAGGGCTCATGCTATGCTGAGGCATATTTCCAAAATATACGTAAAAAGTAATAAATTCTTATCGTTTGTGAGGTTTTCTTGAGAGTGATTTCTTGCCTTAATCAACTATGTGACAGTAGCTCTCCTGAACAGAAACCAGACAGTTTGTAAACTACTGGCCCTCTCAGTAGTTTACATTAAGCAGATCAGCCTATGCAGTTTTAATGGTCCCTTTTTATTTCTAGTATTGATAGATGCAGTATTTTTCACACACTCAGCTTGGTTTTTTCACAGTGAATTATCCAGGTCAGAAGATTACAAAGCCTCGTTAGATTTAACAAACAAACAAAAACCAGTAGCTTTTTGTTCACCAAAATACTTGCCTGTTTGTGGGCAAACCTGCCATGATACGGTCTACAACACCCACTTAGTTAAAAAAAAAAAATCTCATCACGGAGGACGGCTGACCCATCATACATAGCGACGGGAATAATACACAAGTAAAATCTGAGCAAACAGTTCCGCAGTATCAACATGGTGATCTGGACCAGCAAAAATCTTTCCTGACACCACAATCCCTCCTCTGAATCCAAGTCTGAAGCCAAGTTATAAGAAAATTGGTTTTTAACTCCTTACTCACGAAGACCAATAAAAGTTGCGTGTGCTTGCTTGGTTTAGTAAGAAACAAAATTGCATTAAGCAATACAATCCCTATCTTTGATCTGAACACTGCTCATACTTCATTAAACATTGAATTTAAAATTAAGCTCTTTGAAGATAAAGTGAGGTAACCCATCATGGAGTCTCAAGAGAGGCAAGCGTGGCAGGAAAAGCTGGTCTTAGAACGGTAGCACAGGCATAAGTTTGAATTAAGCGTACTGTGAAACTGAACCTAAAATGTATACTGCCAGGGAAATGGAGAGCTCCACTCTCTTGCCCACTTTGTCGCTCCAGATCAGGCAAGTATGCCAAGTCAGTTTGGCTAATTGACCAAAAATGGTGGCACATGAAGTACATGTGTGACACACACTGGTTTCAGACACATCAAAAAGTGGATTCAAATCCCTAAGTGAAATGTGAAAGAGGAACCTGAAGTCACTCCTTCCACAGAGTGAGAATGCTTTAAATCAGTATCACATCTCTTCTGCGTATAAGCCAGAATTCTGGTTTGCAGACAACGCAGCAGGTGATTTATGTGAATTTATTTTTCTGTCACTGTTAAATTTAGCCCACATTCAAGCTGGATGGCATTCCCTTTCCTCACTACTCCCAAACACCACAAGTTAATATGAATTTACATTTTTAAATATTACCATTTCTTCAACACATGGCAACTATAAATACTAAGAATCTTCTAAGACTTTAAATAGTACTCACAGAACCGACCAAGGAAGAGTACTTCATTGAAAAAAACCTCACATAACCAACAAACCCTTAAGTTATTTTAAAACCATTAATATTTGTTTGTCAATAATTTCCTCAAAAATTATCTCACCCTACAAGAAGGCACACGCAGTTCCGAGAAGACCACCCCTTGTTATATCAAAAGAGCATTTAGGATACCCAAAAGTAAAAAAATATTTTAGTAGATTGCCATCCTGCTGGTCCACTAACTCCCCCTGTGACTCATTTCCTACCTGTCAGCTCCAGACGAAGCAGCACTCTTGTAAGAAGAGTAAGAATTCAAGCTGCAATGCCTATTTGGTAATATACTTTGGATTATTTCTTCCTAGCCGATACCCAAATTTGCATATGCAGACAGCCACCAGGGCCACCAGCAGCTACTGCTCACTCCAAACAGTGGGACAGACATGGCAACACGTTAAACAGGGAAAACCGCATTGACCAAAGCACAATTCTTCAGTTACTTTTAAATGACACCACTGCATGTAACTGGTTCAGAACTACTTTGTCCACCCCTCCTTTTCATGAGCAGGAACCTCTAACCCTGAATCAACTGAAAGAAGGGAGCGCCAGCATCAGAACATCAGCAGACTAGAACTTAACTCTAAATAACATGCTGTATCCTACCTCATCTAACAACCCGTATCCGCCCTAGCTATGGATCTCCAGTGCTATGTAGTCCTCCTGTTCCTTCACCACGTTTCAAAAATGTTTTTGTAGGAACGCTACTACAGAAGAAAAAAAGTTGATTAAACAGGAATTGTACATAGTCTCGTTCCTCCCCCTCTTCTGCAGCTTTTGTATTAACACCACTCCCCATCTTTTAATTTTGCTTTTTCTGTATTACAGAGCCTGTCTTTGAGGGACGCCCAGGTGCAAGGGAGCTGTCAACTCTGGATGAACTACGTCAACCATCCCTAGACAGATAGCTTCTAAGATCTGCTGGAAAAATACAGTCCCCAAACCCTAAACTCAGTGTTAAATATAAAAGCAGCAACATCACATTAAACAACAACTAAAAGATATATCCAAAATAGGACCAAAACTTTTCTGGCAAAGTATTAAAGAAACAGCTCTTATTGAAAACTCGTGATTTAATTGCTCTTATTTCCATGCTGCTGCACAGTAAAGACAAAAAAAGATAGTGTGCTCAGGACAAGGGATGAGAAAGCTAGGGATTAAGTCATTTGTTTAGCAACACAGTGGAAAAATCTAAGCGTTAGAATACACCATACTTGAAAAAAATTAAAAAAAAAAAAATCCTCCTAAGATTCCTCAGAAATAAGAACAAGACACTACTTGATCAATACGGATGCAGACAGCTAATCACTAACAGAATTCACATAGCACCTCTAGGACCACAACTATCATAATCAGCACTCCAGGAGGCAAAGTTCTCCCTAAGATGCGGGTGTAGCACAGCACACTTAAGTTATTAACTGCATAGACTACTGATCCCTTCATCTCGCATTATGAATTCTCCTGTGTTGTTATTTTATTCCTCACCCCAATTCTCTTTTAAAAGAAAGAACCTGGCATTTCATGCGAGTTGCAAACCATCAGGATTTGGTTTTCTAATATATCTAAGAAAGATTAAAAAAAAAGTTCAATTCCAGGTTATTAATAAGATAGTCAGCCTAATTGCCATTTGTGCAGCTGGTTGGGTTGCAGCAGTTTACTGATGAAACAGAATTCTGAAATACAGGACAAAACAAGTGGTTAATTATATTGAAATGCATTTATAGCAATTCTAACAGGGTTGTTAACAAGCAGACAGAAGTGACATCTCAAATCAGTTAGTCTCAGTTGCTCACCTTTTATATTTCTGTCCTTCTGGATGCTCCAAGACAAGTCTTCCTTAATTTTCAGTTTATAGCTATGAATTGTTTGGCATCAAAATGATGTGCTCACATTTTGTCTAGCATTAGTTTTCTCTGCGACAAACTACTCCATTTAAATAGACTTTACTGGCAGACAGCATTTTTATTACTAGAGCCAAGCAAGTTATGAATGATGTAATTTAGTCCATAGTTTTTGGCACTCTATTCAAGATACCAAAGCAGATAATACATCTCTATTAATCCTCTTTGGAAATCTTCAGACAAATTCACTCGTGCATTTAAAGCTCACTCAGAACCTCTTGAAAGAAGTTAGCAGTTAGACGTTAGAGCTCTGTAAAGGTCTTAGAATAGAGGAGAAATCTGTTCACTGCCTATGTATTTTCTTCTCTGTAACTCATTATCTGCAAGAGCTATCAAAAAGTACACCACATAACCCATTTCCATGCTGCTCTGTCAGAATTCTTAACCAGGTTTCAAGAGAAAAACTAAACCCAACTTTTTATAGAACATAATTTCAGCAATAAATTTATTCACAGGAACTTCATCAGCAGTTGGGGGAGCATATAAAAACCAGTTAGTGTCAAATGCGTGCTCCTGTCTAACCGAGTACTACTTCTGTAGAATCATAGAAATGTTACGGTGGGAAAAGACCTCTAAGATCACCAAGTCCAATAGTCTGCCCAACGCCACCGTGCCTACTAAACCATGTCTACATGTTTTTTTCAACATCTCCAGGGATGGTGACTCCACCACTGCCCTGGGCAGCCTCTGTCAGTGCTTCATCACTCTGCCAGTACAGAATTTTTTCCTAATACCCGGTCTAAGCCACTCCTGACACAACTAGAGGGCATCTCCTCCTACCGCTCTCACTTGGGAGAAGAGACCGACACCCACCTCTCTACAAGATAGTTTCCCCTCAGCCTCCTCTTCTCCAGACTAAACAATCCCAGTTCCCTCAGCTGCTCCTCATAAGACTTCTGCTCCAGCCCCTTCACCAGTTCCATTGGTCTTCTCTGGACACACTCCAGAGCTTCAACCCCCTTCTTGTAGTGAGGGACCCAGAACTCAACACAGTATTCAAGCTGCAGCCTCACCAACTGGGAGTGCAGGGGCACAATTACTTCCCTGCTCCTGCTGGCCACGCTGGGTCTGACACAGGCCAAGATGCCATTGGCTCTCTTGGCCACCTGGGCCACTGCTGGCTCATGTTCAGCCGCTGTAAACCAACACCCTCAGGTTCTTCTCTGCCAGGCAGCTTTCCAGCCACTCTTCCCCAAGCCTGCAGTTTTGCACAAAGTTTTTGTGTCCCAAGTGCAGGACCCAGCACTTGGCCTTGTTAAACCTCATGCAATTCACCTCAGCCCATGGATCCAGCCTGTCCAGATCCCTCTGCAGAGCCTTCCTGCCCTTGAGCAGACCAACACTCCCATCCAATTTGCTGTCATCTGCAAAGATACTGAGGGAGCACTCAATCCCTTCACCCAGATCATTGATGAACACAAAACTAGTCCCCACACTGAGCCCTACGTAACCAGCTGGGTTTAGCCCTGTTCACCACAGGACTCCAGGCCCAGCCATGCGGGCAGTTTTTTACCCAGTGAAGAGTATGCTTGTCTGAGCCCCGAGCCGCCAGCTTCTCTAGAACACTGTAGCAAACAGTGTCAAAGGCTTTACTAAAGTCCAGGTAGAGAACATCCACAGCCTTTCCATCATCCCCTGGGCGGGTCACCTGGTCACAGAAGGACATCAGGCTGGTCAAGCAGGACCTGCCTTTCGTGAATGCACAGTGGCTGGGCCTGATCCGCTGGTTGTTCTGCACATGCCTGGTGAGCGCACTCAAGATGAACCACTCCATAATCTGCCCTGGTACCAAGGTCAGGCTGACAGGGCTACAGTCCTCCAAATCCCCCTTCTATGCCTTCTTGTAGATGGGAGCCACACTGGAAGGTCTGCAGTCATCTGGGCCCTCCCAGTTAACCAGGGCTGCTGAAGATGAAGAGTGGCTTGGCAAGCTCCTCCACCAGCTCCCCTCAATACTCTTGGGTGGATTCCATCCAGCCCCACAGAGTTGTCCAGGCGATGTAGTAGGTCACTGACAGCTTCCTCCTGGATTATGGGGGGTTTATTCTGCTCTCCATCCCCATGTTTCAGCTCAGGGAGCTGAATACCCTTGGGACAAATGGTCCAACGATTTAAGACTGAGGAAAAGATGGCATTAAGTACCTCCGTCTTCTCCTCATCCTTGGTGGCAATGTTCCCCCGGCATACAATAAACGATAGAGATTCTCCTTTGCTCTCTTCTTGTTGTTGATCTATTTGTAAAAACATTTTTTGGTATCTCTTACAACAAAAACATTACAGAAGTGCCTGAGTAGAATGTACGAACTGAAACCAGTCACACACAGACTAAGCTCTCAAACATGCTAGAGGGTGTGACTAAAACAGAAAGGCAGTCAACCAAAAAGTGAATATCTACAAACCATGAAACCATATAACAAGAGTGTCAGACTAAAAAAAACCACCCCAAATCAAGGAAAAAACCTAACCCCCAGAACTGCAAAACCCCCTTCTCTTATGACATACTTAGAAACCATGAAAATCAGAAACTCTTCTAAATTCAGCATTAAATCAAGTAAGAAAGGAACAGCAACAAAACTATTTTTTTCTTAGCACTATAGATTAGACAGCCTGGTCCAACTCCAGACTCTAGCTGGTAAAATAATCGCTTAACTTGCTTTCATGTGGAGCGTACAGCAATTTTACACTGTTAAATACCCCTCACCTAACACTACTTCAGCCAAGGTAGTATCCCCAGTGTTTGTTTCCTAGATCTGCTGTAAGTATTTAGGTCACATATTTAACTAAAATAAGGAAGTACAATAGTTTTTTTAATCAAATATAACGCACACATAATATTTAAAAATCAAGACTAAAAGCAGGCATCATTTAATGTATTTTAATAGCAAACTTACAGGAACAGCACAGAAGACAGACAACATTAAAAACATGTACTTGCATGTAGGACAACTCAGTTAGAAAAGTATAGTGAATGGATGGAATCTACTGGATGATAAAAATGCTACAAACACCATTTAGTTGCCATTGATAAGAAATTTACCTTTTTAAAAAAATCCAAATGCTGGCATTGTCCAGAAAAATTTGTCAGGTTTATTTATATTTTTTTTTATAAAGTTGAATTGTTGAAACTTGTTCACTGAAACATTTTTTGACCGCATTGATATTTTATGCCCCCCTCATTTATATTAAAAATCCACACACAAATGAAAATGGAAAAAACCTTGCCAATTCTGTCCCCTATTTTTCCATTTGCAACCATATACTTAGGTACCTTTTAACCCCATGGAAAAAATATCTAACGTTCATTACTACCAATAACAGGAAGAAGAATTTGCTTCAAGAATGACAAACCCATCATAGTGAAGCTTAGGCACGCTCTCCACGTATGCGGCGTGCTAGCTGGATATCTTTTGGCATGATTGTGACACGTTTGGCATGGATAGCACACAGGTTGGTATCTTCAAACAGGCCAACCAAGTAGGCTTCACTTGCCTCCTAGTGAAGAAGAAAAGAGTTAAGAGCACTTTCAGTCTCTGAGCGCTAGGAAAAAAAAAAAATAATTCACAGTACGGTGTAGCATGGCATTATGTTTAGACTTCTATCTTTATTGCTTGCAAACATCAAAATTTTTAGATTCTCAAAAAATTAAAGCCTCCATTTTCTTATAAAACACCAAATAATATTCTATGTCAAAGTGGCATGCTATTCTCATTTGATGAAGACATGCTCCAGAACACAACTGAACCAATATTCCGACAGGACTCTCACAGATAAGGAGTTATCAAAACATTTGTATATTTACTAACTTCTCTTTTTAAAGGCTGGGTAACACTATTTGAGTGACTTGTCTGCTGCCTCTTCCAGAATAAGAGCTATGGAGCATCAGGTGAAATGGGCAAGTAGCCCTTCACAACACACAGTTTGGGTACACAGTTCCTTGCCATAACATACTGAAGAGGTGGCTTAATTCAAAGGTCAAAAGTTACCAGAAAAAAAAAAAAACAACCCGCACTGAGAATTATTAGACATAAGACAACATCAACTTTGAGTCAGGAACTCCTCACCTAACACAGGACAGCAGTCTGAGAATTACCACCAGACGTATGTCCTATTCCTACGCTTTTTTCCTGACTAAGCACCCCCTGTCTAGTCAGGGCACATAGCACAGTGCTCCCCCCACAACCACAGAAGGTGCTCACCTCACACCTGTGACGATCATCAAGTCAGGACTTCGGAGGGCAAAGTTCAAGCCCTATCCAGGGAAACCCACAAACCTAACCACAGTGCTTTTCCCTGTTCTGAAGCACTGTATACTGGATTTGGGGTTAGACAGATACTCCACTGGGCCAAATTATTCTTCTGGCACACACTAGGATAGCTGCTATTAAGCCCAACTCAACAACGGTAACCATTTACACGCTGTGGGGTTGACAAAGAATGCTAATGCCTAATAATCTCCTAGGAAGCATCCCAGCATGCCAATGTCAGACCAGCACATGGCTGAGGTGAGAAGGCAGGAATGATAAGGGCTCCCTCCCTTACAGAAAGGAGTTTGAGGTCCACCTTTCTCGAATACATGCAAGAGAACGGCTTGCGTGAGCCATTTTCTGACCAGGAACCACAAAATCAACTTATTGAGTTCAAAGTTCCTGTTTAAAAATGTACGAGCATTTAACACAAAGAAAGAAAAACATTTACTACAGAAGATGAGGATTGTAGTATTACCAAGTCATTTTGCATGCAGTAGGAAATGGCTACCCCAAGTTCCCCAACACAGTTTTACTAAGTCAGTACATGAATAGTTAAGACACTTCAAATAATCCATGCTGGCATGAACAACATCGTACTAAAGGAGTTAAAAGCTGGTTTAGTGGGGTTTTTTTCCAAATATGGAAGCAGGAAGCACTAAGAATAGTACATGAATAAGATCTATACCAACAACTCCTTAGTGCAAACCCAGCCTTCTGAAAATGTATTAACTACTGACTAAATTTTAATACGCAGTTCCTGATAGAATGACATAGAGGTAAACACCAGGAATTAAGAACAACAATTAAAAGCAATAGCAGCAACTTTGCCAAATGCAGGCAGCCACCTTTTGAAGCTAAGCCTGTGCTCAAGTTTATAGCATCTCATGGCATACATCTTTGGTCTCATCATGGAAGTAATTAACCAGAAAAAGATAATTTTGCCTGGATATCAGATATTCTGCAACTGCAGATAGATTCTGGAAGAATCTCTCAACAGCTACAAAACCAGCAGATACTCATATTTAATCAAGAGCATACTCCTATCACAAGGAAAATGTTCCCGTGATAAGAACATGGTCTTGGAGATGACCTAACTTGGATGTGAGAATTTGGGCCAGGAAGAGCAATCAATATTTCACCCTCAAAATATGCTAAATATGTTATTAAATATATTAAAAAGTGTGTTTAACATCAACTACATCATACAAAAGCCGTTATTTTCCTAACTGCTTTTAGACGTGGCATATCGAGCTGTTTTTCTTTACAGAGCATTTGAGGATATCAAGACTGCCATTTGGACTCACTAGAACAAGCTTTACACAACAAGCTTTCCTCTCAGACTGCACAGCTTTCAAAAGCAAAACCTCTAACAAAGCTTGAAGATAGAAGAAACAGATTTATATTAAGTATCTTAATAAGACGCACTGTTCTGTAAAGTGCAACTATTTGCAGATGGGGGATATTTAAAAAAACACAAACACCAAACCACCCCACAACATTAAAAAACCAAACTCAAATCCCAACATTCACAGCCTTTGTAAGAAGCTGCTTATGTGTCACGTCGTTACTGCAGCCTGCGGTGGCTGCGGGGCACCGCCAGGTCCCCTCTGCACACCCCCATGCCGGTCCCGTGCCCAGCACGGCCCCGCCCCCGCGGCGGCCGCCCAATCGCGCGGGGCGGGGCCCACCCTGGAAACAGCGCGGCCAATGGGCGCGGGAGGCGGCCCCGCACCTTCCGCCTCCAGGGTCTGGCGGCGCGGACGCTGGCAGCAGCGCCCTCGCTCAGCTGAGGGCAGCCTTCCTTCCCCTGGACCCGCCGGGACACGGTAACGCTCACCTGCAAAGCACCGATGGCCGCGCTCTGGAAGCGCAGATCTGTCTTGAAATCCTGAGCTATTTCACGCACCAGACGCTGGAAGGGAAGTTTGCGGATCAAAAGTTCGGTAGACTTTTGATAGCGTCTGATTTCACGGAGAGCCACGGTACCCGGCCTTTTAAAGTTAAATCGTAATGATAAAAAAAATTAGTATTCAAAATATATTGTACATCACCTTAAAAATACAGGTTCATCACCTAAACCTAAACACCCTACATGTGCTGTTTCCACTAGAGGAGTCCCAGTATTTACAACACAAAACCAGCTTCACTGGTAAAAAGTCCCACCATTGATCTGTGCAGACCTCCACTGGCCTCAACAGGGATCCCTCGGGCAGATGGGCGAGGCCCTGAGGTCACTGAAAGGAGAGGTGAACAGCAAGAGTTAGCTGACACACATCACAGTGCAGATGTGGCAGACTGCCACGATGCTGAGTGCTGTGCTGCCGTGCCACGACAGGTACAGTACCACAGGCACCTCCCAAAGATTACAGCCTTGCCAGTAAACACAATTTTAAGGGGAATCTGGCTCTTCTTTCCTACTGACATAAGGCACTATCAAAATCCACAGAACTAACAGAATTTACATCCTGTATATCTGCAGTATAAAGTATCTAGCATATTTCCTTGTGTAGTGTTAGTTCCAGTGTCAAAAAGACAAATTCAGACTTAGAACATACTTTTGCAGGCACAAAGTCCATTCGTGAAGCTAACATCACCTTTATTTCTGTGAATACTCTGCATTTCCCTGCTCCGGCTTCAGTACCTTTCTCCTGGACTACTAGTTCTGCCTCACACCTACAGCAGCAGACTTTGAGATTAAGTCTGCCATTTCAAACCACCTCTCCTTCCAGCCCGCTTTTCCTCCAAGGAATCCACGCACCCAGCCCGAGTGCACCCTCCCAGCTGAGGCACCACTGCCGTGCCGGGCGTTGCGAGGGCCGTCACGCTCCGCCCGTTCCCGCCCCGCGCCCAGGACGGGCCAGCCCCCCCGGCTCCGTTCCGACGCTCCGGTCACAACACCCCTGGCGGCCGCCGCCGCGCCGAGACAACCAGAAGCACTAGCAAAGCCCACGCCGCGCCGCCCTCACCGCGGGGGCGTCGGTCGGTTTCGCAGGCGCCGGTGCCGAAACGCCCGGAAAGCACTAACGGCAACACCGGAGCGACGCCCGCGCCTCCGTCCGTTCGCGCCCCGCCGCCCTCTCCGGAGGGGGGAGGGAGCTGAGGGGGGCGGTGTGTGTGTGTGCGCGCGGCCGATGCCAGCGCGGTGCCGCCTTTGCGCGGCGCTGCGTACCTGTAGCGGTGCGGCTTCTTCACCCCGCCAGTAGAGGGCGCGCTCTTGCGGGCGGCTTTGGTGGCGAGCTGCTTGCGGGGCGCCTTGCCGCCGGTGGACTTACGGGCGGTCTGCTTGGTACGGGCCATGCTCCTGCCGACGTCGCTGCCTTACACCTGCCGGGGGGAGCCAGGGAGGGCAGACAGGGTGGCAGCTCAGCGCGTGCCCCGCCGGCCCCTGCCCCGCAGCGAACGGGGGGGCCCCCGCCCCGCGCCGCCCGCGGCCGCTCGAGTGTGGGGCGAGCCACCACCCCCGCAGCCCGCGATCGCCCCACGCCTCCGCTCGGCAAAGGGAAAAAAAAAAAATTAAAAAAAATAAAATAATAATAATAAAAAAATTAAACACCTGCAGATCACAAAATATTAAAATACAGGTAATTTTGCCCACGAATTCAAAGGCGGGGCTGCCCCACCGAAGCCTCGCGCCACGCGGGGCAGCGCCGCGGAGAGGCAGCTGCCGCCTGCCCCCCGGTACCTGCCAGGCGCTCGCGAACGGCGCCCAGCAAGCACCGGGGGGCCGGTACCCCCTACGCTCCCCGTCCCGGGCCGCGGAGCGGGCAGCGCGGGGCCGCAGCCCCCACCGGGCAGCGCGGCCGCCGGCGCCCCTCGAACTACCGCAAAGGCCGCCAACCGGCACTCGCCGTGCGGGAGGCAGCGCGGCTGAATAAAGTGCCAGAAAGCAACAAACTTTGGGTTTTTTCCTGGTTTTTTTGGGGCGGTGGGTGCCGGCTTTCGCTGCCTGTGCAACTGCTTCCCCGAAGCCGCCTCGCTCCCAAGCGCCTCTCACAGGCAAACTCATCTCCCAGACTCAGAACAAAATGGAAACAATCACGAAATGCAGCCCTAGTCCTTTCGCGAAGGAGGAAAAAATAAATTGCGAAAAATAACGCCGAAAAATCCCAAGGAACTCCAAACCATGTGGGTGCCGACGAGGGGGGAGGCAGCGGAAAAGTCTGCGCTCGAAAACCGAAAAATTGCGAGGGGTTTGGGTCGTTCCTTCGACGAATTTCTTTCCCTTTTTATTGTTTTTTATGCAATAGGAAAAAAAATATGGTCGGTGACCAGAGAAAAGAGACAAGATGGTGAAGCTGAGCAACAACTGCGGGGAACAGGGAAAGGCAGGCAGGAGTTACCCTGGGCTGGCGCGCGGCTCCGCTTTGCGGGCGCTTCCCGGCGCCGATCCGGGGGATGCCGGGCTCAGAAGGCAGCGCAGGAGCCGGGGGAACTGCTGGGGGGGGGCCGGAGCGGGGTCGAGGGGCGCAGAGGAGGCAGCGGCCGCGCGAAGGGGCCGGGGGCGCGGGCGGGGGAAACCGCTCGGGCAGCGCCGGGCGGGCGGCGCGGGGAGGGGAACGCGTCTGCTGGCACCTCCCCAGCGCCCCAAAAGTTTGAGGGGAGGGCGCGAGGAGGGTGCAGGGGGCTGCGGGGCGCGAGGGGGCCGCAGGGCGAGGCGCCACACTTACCCCGTCCGCTGGGCGAGCGCGGCTGCCGTGCGGGAGGGAGGGGAGGGCGGGCACGAGGAGGAGCCGGAGCTGCAGCGGCTACTGCTGCTAGCGGCGGCGGCTCGGAGCACAATTGAAAGATGGCTGACTCGGGGGGGCCGGGCCGCGCGCCGCCCCGCCCCGGGCCCGCCCGCCCGCCAATGGCGCACAATGGAGGGAAGGCGCGGCCCCGCCCGCCGCGCCGTGTGTACAAACACAAAAGGCACGCGAGGGGAATTGCCTCGCACCTCCTTAGGCCCTCCCACTCGCCGGGCCGGGGGTGCGCGAGGCCACTGCGAGGCCAAAGGCCTTGCTGCGCCGGGAGCGGGGGGTGCCGGCAGCGCGACCCCCACCACAGCACGCGGCACCTCATCCTCCCCCAGCATGTCTGAGCTCTCCTGATTCCCCACCTGGAGTCCCCAGTGTCCAGTTCCGGAATCCCCAACAACAGAAGGTTATGGAAGCAGTAGAGTGGGTCCAGAGGAGGCAAAGAAGAAGATGTGAGGGCTGGAGCCCCTCTGCTATGGGGACAGGCTGAGAGCTGGGGGTATTCAGCCTGGAGAAGTAGAAGGCTCTGGGGACACCTCACAGCAGCCTCCCAGTGCCTGAGGGGCTATAGGAAAGCTGGGGAGAGACTTTTTACCAGGGCAAGGAGCAATGGGACGAGGGGGAATGGCTTTAAACTGGAAGGGGGAAGATTTAGATTGGACATTAGGAAGAAATTCTTCACACTGGGGGTGGTGAGGCCCTGGCACAGGGTGCCCAGGGAAGCTGTGGCTGCCCCCGCCCTGGAAGTGTTCAAGGCCAGGTTGGCAGCCTGAACTGGTGGGAGGTGTCCCTGCCTGTGACAGGGGAGTTGGAACTGGATGGGCTTTAAGGTCCCTTCCAGCCCAAACCATCCTGTGATTCTGTGAGGTCTGATGTTGGATTTTCTTCATTGTTTGGGGTTTTTTTGTTGTGTTTTGTTTTGTTTCTACATAGAAACATTGCCAAAATTGCCCCTGTCAGCAGGCCTTTCAGAGTCAACCAGTGAGGATCTGCCATGGAAGTGCCATATTCCTTGTTCTGAAAAACAAGAGCTGAGTAGCAGGAAGGAGCTGCCACGGTCACATCCAACTCAGAAACAAACTGCAGACAACAGTAGATCACAAAGCAAAGCTTCTGTTTCGGGGAAGAAGAGTCTCATCCCCTGTGTCAGTGCTATCTGACTATCTCAAGTTTGAATTGCAGCTATTGGAAAAGCAACTGGAAGTTGAGCGCTGCTGTCACCAATGGATCTCCTCCAGTTTTATCAGCTGCTATGTTGTTTAATGAGAGAATTCACTCCTACTTTGTTTTCTGTTAACGCCAGAAATTAAATGCTCTATGGGAAAGTAACCTCTATCTAATATGGCTGAACAGTCACTTGTCATTTCCTTAACTACATTTCAACTACAGACTCAAATTCTGTACTCATGCAAATGAGTGCCACCATATTGCATGTCGTTTAGGTACAAGAAGGAGCTGTATTTGATTTGCAAAACCTTTATTATGGATGGTGATGCAATGCAGTTCTGTCCAGACATCCCAGCTACCTCCAGCAGCAAAAGTAGTTCAGCCGTGTAAGCTGAGCAATTTGCTTGGGGCTAATCAAACCTGATGAGAAAGACTGTTATCATGGACAGAACACCCTGCTAAAATAGATACAGCCTGCTTTAGTGCTCAAACACAACGGGCTGCACCACACAGATGGGTGGGGACACACCGGCCATGCATCTCTGACCCACGGTTTGAGAGGCGACTGTCAGGAAAAAGAAACAAAGCATTTTAGTCAGAAGAATTTGTGGAGTAAATTATCTACTGCTAGTACTTTCTGAGAGAAGAGCACCTCACCGGACAGTCAGGGAGAGAACTCGTAGCTGCTCAGTAGTACAGCGGAGGGCTTGCACCAGCTTTATCGGCCGGGCACTGCAACCGGCGTCAACCCAACACACGCGCCCCGCACTGAGCAGCTGGAAAAGTCCAGCAGCCGGCAGCAGCAGTTGCCAGCGGCCAGAAGCTGCCCAGAGACTGATAATTCATAGAGCACCTCGTCCGCTTCAGCCCGGGACGCGCGGGACGCGGAGGGGCGGCAGCCGCGCTCCCCCCACAAGCGAGGGGCTGTGCCGCCGGGGCCGGGCGGGAGGGGCCGGCGCTGCGCGTGGGTGCAGCGCGGCGCCGCCATTGGCGGGGGCGCCCTGGAATCCCGTGACGCGCGGGGTTGTCCCCGCCCGTCCTGTCGCCTCGCGGACACCGTCGCCAACCGCGAGCCCTGGCGCCTCCTCTGAGAGTGCCCCGCTCCTCCCGGCGGTCGCTCCGGCTCCGGCCGATGCGAAATGCTTCAGACGCGAGGCCGGCAGGACGAGGCTGCCTGCACTAAAGCCCGGATCAGGAAACCCATTCCAACAACATCAACTTTTGCGCCCGTTTCATCCTTGCTGATTAATGCCGTTAGAATCCTGCTTTCTCAGGGCACGGGAGCAGGCGTAACCCCGAAGCAGCCCTTTGAGCCTTACCACAAACGCTATTTGTGTGTCAAGTGGCTACTGCAGAATGGAGCGACCCGGCACTACAAGGACTCTAAAACGCTCTTTCTCTGGCAGCGCTGAGAAGCGTTTGCTCCTCCTTTCTGAAGGCCTTTATCTCTGCAGACCACAGGGATCTTCCACCTTTCAGCGTCTGTAAGCAGCCATGAAGAAAGAAATCTAACCTAATGAGATTCCACTGGTTTAGCTGACAATAACATACCAAAGACAACCGTAGCACTTCAGCCTCACCAAGAGTAACCACCACCGCTGCAAACATGTTCAGATTGCTATGGGAAAGAAGATTAGGATGAAAAACAGCTGGTCCATATCAGAGCCAAAGAAGACTCAAGTGATACCAGCCAGAAAAGAAGAACATTCAAGTCAGAAGTTTTCTGAGATGGTATTAGCATTTTTCACAGGTTGTGCACAGGCCTCATCCTGCAAAAAGTGGCAGGTTTCCACAGCCCACATTCATTTTGGCTGTCCAAGCAGCATGCACTTTCCATAACGCTTGCACTTTTGCCTTGTCGGGAAGTTCTGTCTCATCTTGCTCAGGGGACCGTGGGCAGAAGGCAAGCACTTTTCACATCAGGCTGGATTAGTTGCAACTTATTGTATCAAGCTGAAAATACTGTTTCAAAATTGTTACTAAAAAGAAAATACTGATACTTTGGAGCAAAGGCTTTAAGCTCAAGCCCTCCAAACAGCTCCTGGTCAGCTTCAAATGCTGGTGTAAGGCACTGATCCTGCTGACAGAAGAGCTACAAATCAACACCTGTAACATCACAGACTGCATGAAGATCTGCAAACAACTGCAGCACTGCTTCCCTTTGCAGCAGCACAGATTACAAAGCTCCAGAACAAAGCGCAGCAGAGCAGATGAAGTGTGCCTCTTTTCTGAGGTTATCTGGGTAAAGATTAGGCGAGTCTGGAGTATAGTTGTTTTCAAGCAACATTGCAGGTGTCTTTCAGAAACATTTGAAAAAGATTTTCCACTATAAGAGGCTTTCAGTTTGTTTTATCACCACACTCCAAACTGTTACTGATCAAAGAAGAAATCTTCCTTTCTGATCCTTCCCCAAAAGCACAAACTAAAAATCCAAATGATTTGGTCTATTTCCAACTCAACAAACAGAGAAAGGTCTCCTCCTCCTACCCACAGGAAGCTGGGGCAGTTATTAATTTTATGCAAAAAGCTACTCAGACATTTCAGTGAGGGACGGAGTGTAAAAGACTAGCTTATGTGTCTACAACCCTCACCTGACTCCTGCTTCCACAGTTCTCCTCCCGAGCCAAATTCTCCCTTCCTGTTCTCCTTCATATCCATCTCTTCTCTCACTCATCAGACCTTCAGTCATCCTTTGCCTTCTGCATCCTCACTCCAATTCCTTGTTCCAGCTCTCAGCCTGCTGACCATTTTATGTTTTCATATTTCTTACACACCCTCCTTAATTCAATGTATTTGCTCAGGCAGCTTAATTTTTCACTTGCACCTTCACTTACAACTTCTCCTGGAAAGTAAAGTGAAAAATATAAGTACAAAATGCTAGCAAGTTTTTAAACTATCTTCCTCAAGATATATTTCAGCAGAATGAAAGCACTTGTAACCCTAACTTTGTGTTAATGGTACATTTTGCTGCAGATTTAAATCTATTCCTAAATAATAATTTAGATAAAAGATTAGAATAATGATTTCCAGAGATTTTACTAGGACATTACTAAGAGTAGGAATCATTGGAACTTAGGAAGGAAAGTGTAAGTAATTTAAAACCTCAAAATTATTTACAACAATTGATGCTTCGGAGCAAAATTATCACCATGTAAACCATGTAAACAATATTCTTTTATTATTTGTTTTGAAGTTTTCTATGTCACAAACTTGTATCCCACAGAAGTTGTAGTATTGCAATAGCAGCCATTGTAATGCATAATTCTTTGATATGCTGGATTGCCTATTACACTACACAGTTCATAAATCTATCATTTGTATTATTTATACCTCTCAATCAAAATATAGACCAAAATACACCAGCCAAAACTAGCAGCTGTATAGTACACTTATCTTTAGAGATTGGCACCTACTGGAAATACGAATGTGTAACCATACTAAACACAGCTTTTTCCTCCCTCTCATCTATTTCCATTACATTTTTTAATCACATATTTTGCCTTTTGCTGTTCTCGAAAATACTTCATGTATATTAGACGTTATGGCCCTGCAAAAACCCCAACTCTTAAAGATATGTTTTCTTTTAAGGCTTTACACAAGCTCCATTGACTTCAATGGAAGGTACATACTCCTAAATTTCCAAATGTGCTAAAGTACTCCCTGAAGACCAATCCCTGAGCAAAGTCCCCCTGCTTAAATAATAAGGAAAGAGCACATGTGCCACATAAAAAAAAATGGAATTCCTGGGTTCTTTAGGAAAGCTTAAGAGACACAGCTACTTTAAAATGCAAAATTATCTGTCTTGTTACAGGCACTCTTTTTCACACTTTGAGCATCACGTATGTACAGGGGAGTCAGAACACTCTATTTTGGAGACAAAACGCATTTTTCTAACATCTCATAACTCAAAAGCAGTAAATTGTTTCGGGGGTTTTTTCCTCCATTTTTTTTTTTTTTTCAGTTTACACTGTTTCAATGAAAAGTTTCTCCCAAAAGGAATTTCAAGGATAAAGTCCTAATAAGGCTCACAACTCCTCGATTTTTCTTCTCTTTTTGGATTACCACTAATTTTAAGCAGGTTTGATGAGTTTGACTCTGCCTCTGCCTTCACTGCTCCTCTCCTGCAAAGACTCATTAAGCACCTGGTTTCACTGAGTCCATGGTTGCTTTTATATATGGGCTCCTGGCTCTAATGCCCTAATCATCCAGGATTCTCTTATTGTAATCTCATTTGTACTGCCTATTATTAACATACATGCACTGCTGAAACTCATCTCTTGTCCTTCTAATAAGGTCCTAGAGAACATGGAAGAGTAAATAACATTGCATAAAATGGTGCTAATTCTTTCTTTTCCATGGTCTATTGAGTTCCTTCTAGTGGAAAGGGTGGTACACAAAAAACTCCTAAGAGGACTGTATTATGACATCCTAATGTTCCACTCCTATTCCGATCTTGTTTGCTTATTTGTTTATTTATAACAGCCTTTTAAATATGCTTCACATTTTAATATCCTTTTTATTAAAAAAAAATAAAGTCCATTGCCTTTTAAAGGCTGGAAATTAAAAATATCTTTAATTGCCTGATGCATGGCTAAGAACAGTTCAGGTACATAAAGTACATTGTAGCTGCAACTATAGTCTCTGTTTTTTCTTATCAGCTTTGAAGGGCTTATACACAACAGTTCGTTTTCTTAGGGTAGAAACAGGACTTGAACTATTACACCAAGAAAAGGAGTGTTCCTATTATACTGACACCACAAAAATCTTAAACAGAAACATAGGCAGCTTTTTAACCAGCCATGCTCTATTTTATATTATGTTTTCATTTCAAAGACTCACATGCTTAATATTGAATAATTATATTTTCAGTTGTTTCAATGTATGGGATGATAAAGGACAATAACAATACAAATAGCACTACATGTTTACACAGTCACAGACTTCCCTTGTCAAGAGAATTTCAGCTTCTTATTGACTTCTCTAAGCTTTCACCTTTTCTTCTTCCATTTCTCAGGACAGCATTATGCTATTTTTCTTAAGCAGATGCTGTTAGTTTGGAGTGCACTAAAGGGTTAACTGAAACAGAAACTGAGTCACAGCACCACATAGGGAATAGGGTACAACAGATAATTGTGAGGTTATCGTACAGCCTTGCCAAACACTAGAAATTATATGATACTACAAGGAGTATCTGTGATTTTTAGACAAAAGATGATCAAATGTAATGTATTTCAGAGATACGCTGTGAAATTTAATTATAAAAATATGTCTTTGGCATTGGGTAAAATGACTGGTGGACAAGTAAAAAGAAAAGGGAGTTTATGCTCTGTAATACAATACAAGATTTTGAAACTTACCGTACCTGCTTAAGTGAGTTTGCATCAACAGACACATTTCAAGTGAGCTTTTGCAAGATTATCTGCAATATAGGGAAGAGCTATTGTTTTGGGGACTATTTCTTCCTAAAGTTACAGTATGATAAAATTATTAAACTCATTTTAGTTCTCCTGGTTCTTCACACATGACTAAGTTTTAATAACAACCTTTCCTGTCTTTTTGAAGCATTATGTTGTACTGTGGAAGGAACTGAATAGCCTGTGGGCTTCATCCTAATGGAGGCTACTGTACAATCTTTTATTTCCAGTACTTCTGCATCGATAGAGTCATTTACACTACCAAGGAGAAACAACCAGCCTAAGACCTAATTGGCTCCCAAATAAGATCCCTACTACCACAGTGATTTACTTGGAGCTCCTGTTGTAAAATTTCAGCAAGCTGATTTGCCCCAAGTTTCACACACACTGGAAAATAAACCCCTGCAGGCTTGCATTAGAGAGAGGGGGAAAAAAAGGCTCACTGTTTTCCTCCACCCATAAGGCTCACTTTGGCCTCATTTTGCAGTGTTGTTCTTGTAAAGGATGCCTTTTCATGCACTGATGCAGTATCCAGCCCATGCTGATGCTGCCTTGAAAGGCTCTATGAGATACTATACTTGACAGAACTGAGTGATATTATTTATTTCCTTTCTTTGCTCATAGGGATAATCTCATGAGATATGAATCTCTTCTTCATGAGATCCTTGGGGACAGCACTCAGAGTGAAACTCAGCCGTATCATGTACAAAGCAAACAGCACGGACTACAATACTTGGGCCCCAACAGCAAACAGCAGACCAAAATATCATCTATGATGGCAAATATCACAATTTAATTGAAACAATATTCTGTAGACTGGTTACTTTCAAAACAGATCTGGTTCTTTCTTGTAAATGCAGAAGACAAAAATTGTCTAGAAATAGCATGGATACTTCACAAGCCTCATTTGTGAGTCAGCTGAAGAAGGCTCTCAGAAATGAAAATATTATTCTGAGGTCTGACCCTAACACAGTTGAAGTGTTCTGCCATAACCCATCTTTCTTAACAAGTACTCCCAAATCTCAAAGCCCACTTTCTGCAAAACTAGTCTCCTGAGAGACAGCAGAAAAGAGAAAGAGAAGATGGATTGGCAGAGAGTGTATTTTAAAGTGACAGCAAGGAACATTAATGAAGTTATTTCCAGTCTTACGAGACTACAGAGTTTTCAGGGTTTTTTAGAGAAATGAGAGCTTCCTATTTTTCCAACTTCCTTTGTAAGTCACACACTCTGTAGGCTATACTTTACCATACTGCATTTTTAGATAATTTTTCATTTCTCCTCCCTCTCTTCTCAAATTCGCATGTCAGTGTGAAAACTGCAGTTACAATTAAGAACAGTGCTTAATATTAGTGCAGCTCATTAGTTTCCTAATTCTTAGTAACTGATGAAACACAATTCAGATTCAAGCCTTCTAAGGAATAACTAATTTGCCCTGACTACTCATCGTTGAGTACCTACAACCCCAGCTGAGAATAAAAGGATTCACAGCTATTGACCACTTCTGAAAAACAGGTCTAGTATGCCTTTAACTACATACCCAGACGTGAGCACCCCAATTATGGCCTATTTAAAAAAAAAAAACCTTTAAAAATGCCCACATGTCTGCTTTCATGTCACAAAGACGACAGTGCTAGAGCCAGAATTAGAAGTTCTCATCTCCCAAACACGCTCTGATCACACACCTCTTGTGATAGAGAAGAGTACTGGAAGCAAGGGTGCAAAGCAACAACATGGCAATAGGTACTTCCCACTGATCAAATGGTGCCAGCGAGTCCTGCAGAGCCACTTCCATGAGGCCCAGGTGCTCTAAAGGAGTCCAGCAATCCTTGATGTATGAGAAGAATTTGTCAGGCAGCACCAGTTCTTCATATGTGACTTGTATGTCTTAATTGGTGACCAAATTTCCTTGCACGTTTTACAGCGAGTTTGAGGAGCCCCCAAACCCCGCAAACAGGTAATAACATCAAAATACCATCTTTTGGTTCTGTATTCTAAAGAAAGTGTCAGTCAGTTGTGCTTGCAGAGACAAGCTTGATCCCCTAACAGCTCAAAATCCATCAAAGCAAACAAACAAGCAGCAGAAGGTAAATGAGAGTGCACAAATTCAGCATGTGCTAAAATTGCATGATTCTGGCCAATTTTATGTTCTGTGGAGACTCACTACAACATTTAGATGCTAAGTCCTGGCACTCCTACTTAAAGTGTACAAGTGATGTTAAAAGACAAGCCGCAGTCTAGACAACTAAAATTGGAAAACATCAGTTGGGTTCAATGTGGACTGCAGAGCACAGACCTTAAGGCAGAGAAGCCACTTGAAACACCAACATCAAGGAACCACAGGAAAGGCTGCCACCTTCTTTCTCCTGGGCTATAATGTTTTCAAGCACAGTTCCCATGCTGGCACTCTGTCCCACTTCCAGTGAAGGGGCTGTGCTTATGTAGGATAAACCCCCACTCGAGAGGGAGCAAATGATCAGATGCTACTGAGTTTGGCATTACACACTTCATTACATCCTGAAGTTACACCTTCCAGCCTAGTCCTGACCCACAACGGATAGCTAACGTTCCTGGGAGCCACTGTCATTTCCCACCTGCAAAACCACACAGCACCCTTCTCCCTTGGTTCACTGGTGAACAAGCTGGTTGTCTGGCAGTCCTAAATTTTGTTATGTGGCTCAGAGGGCCAGGAAGATTAGCCATGTCACATCTGCAATATTTATGATTCTTGGTTATGAGAACCACAAGATCACTTGTAGAGCCTTTACAAGTACAGGGCTGCCCAAACAAACCATGCAGTGAAAGCCCAGTTCTGCAGATGTGAGACATGGTTCAAGTGGCGTGAAGGCTTCTCCTGACAAACTGTTCCTGTAACTTCCTGCTACAAAAGAACAGCAGGGAGAAAAACATCCAACCATCATGAACAAGATTTTTCAACTGTGACTTTCACACGCTACCAAGATTTCTCCATAGCCCTGCTTTGAGAAAGAATCAATATGACATATTCTGATGCTGACATCACTTCAAGGCCAGAGCCAAGTCGGACAGGAATACAAATTAACAACTGCACAGCTGTACCATTGTCATGTGGCTAATATTCAAAAATAACCATGTGAGGACATGATTTTTCCAGACCTTACATACATATGACTTAAAGACCCTCAAGGGACATAGTATGCTCTACTATGAATTCCTCATAGATAACACATAATTACCTCTATTTTAGAAAGGATTAGAAGAAACACTGGAGAGGAGTCCAAAATACACCGCTGACATTCCTTAAACACCATATTAACAATTTAGTTTCAATGGGACGAGTGCGAAAAGATGTTGTAAAAAAAAAAAACCAAAAAAAAGGCAAACTATTCCAATATCGAGCCAACCAGAAGCTACATGTCTGCAATGTTATAAAAGCTATCAACATACTGTATAAAACAAAAAAAAAAGCAACCATTTTCCCTAAAAATTGCATGGCTTCTTTTGAAGAGAAACAAATGAAATCCTGCATCCATTATTATTCATTTGTAGGTCCTTTTTAAGCTAGCGGAACATTCTCGACACAATGAGAGAAATATTACTAATTATAAGAATGTTGTCTGAATGAAAGTGGGGCTTATAATGATCCCATTGAAAAGAAGCGATGTCAAACTCAGCACTCAAAGAATGAGGCTTCTCTACACAACAGACTGGATCCTTAAGGCATTTCTCCCTCAAGCCAACGGAGCTTTGAAAATTTACACTAGCTGAGGATGACTCATAACATTTTATCAAGGGACAAACAAATCGTTGACATGATGTGCTTTAAAGATGATTTATGAACACCCACAACTTTCCATGGCCAGTGGAACCACGTGCTATCTCTGCTGAACGTAATTCAAAACCAGCGTTTATCTGCTTGAGGCGCTCTGCTTTAAATTTCTGTCTTTTGAGACCTGTCCTGTGTGCTCTCCCTTCTGTCGCTGTCCTCCCTTTTTCCTTTAGTTTCCTTGTAGAATCTCCCCAGGTAAACTGAAAGCAAGCAGAAGTGGGTGGGGCAACGTCATTTGGGAGCTCCTCCCAATTACTGGAAATGCAACTTCAGTTTTAGCAAGTAACATTTCCAAATCAACTTTCATATCAGTTGAAAAACAATGAGGATACCTGATATCCTCAGGTGTTGGACAGAGTAGAAGGGTATAACTTGCTTTAATCTAGAAGCTTAAAATTATTTCAAACAGTGTCATAACTGGATGAAAACTCACGTTGCAAGGCCACACATTGTTCAGTGTCCCATTTCTTAGAAACTTTAAGGCATAGGGGGTCTGACACATAACAGAGATCTATCACACACATAATAGACATCTCATATCTTATGCTCACTCTGAGCTTTGTATTTTTGCGAAGTTGCCAAACATTCAAACTCCAATTAAGAAACTAGAATCCAGAATTTACAAGAGATTAAGTAATTCAGCAGTGTCTCTGCAAACTATAATTAAAAGCAGTTAGTTTCATTACAGAGAGAGCAAAAGTAAAGAGGCAGAGACCTACTTTTGGTATTGTTTTCCTATAAAATATACTGTACACTACATCTAACTGCTCTCCAGCTGCATTCAGTTAAAATTAACCAGAACAAATCAAATGTAAGCATTAAGACTGGCAAATCAGAGGAAAAACAAGGTTAAGGAAATCATAGAATCTGAGGTATTAACTTCTACAATATTACCTGGATGTCTAATTAGCTAATTCATTTCAACACACTGCTGCCAGATTTAAAATTATTAATAACAACACTAACAAGGCTGACTGTTGTGATGATACTTATGGCCAAACAAAGAGGGACTTTAGTTTCTCAGGTTCATTACATACGTGCAGAGCGGTATGTAATCCTTCCCTGAAAGGACTCACAGTTTGAACATCCTTGCATAGGATGGAGACAAAGATATTAAGCACAACAAAGGGACTAATGGGAAGACAAAACCAGTTTTCCAGCTATTTTAAAATCCTGATTATGTCTAAGTATTTGCACTATTACCAACTGAGAGCTATGAGAAGAACAAAATACAGTTACTCACCACAAACTTGTTAGACTGATATGCAGGCATTCACTGTGAGACAATAAGTATATTTAACATTGGCTTTTGTAGTAATACAGGAGTAATATAAGACATGTAACACTGGTATTTCTCCTCCCCCTGCTCCCAACCCAATATCAGGTCTCTTAATGCACTGTCTTTACCCATTGCATTGATGACACAGAAACTGAAGCAGATGACTATTGACATTTGGCAGGAAGCTGCACTTGCAAATATCAACTTAGATTCATTACAGCTAATTACATTTTTGTAAAACAGTATGATGTCATAGTATCTGTAGGAAAATTGTTCCCTCATGTCATAAAGCATCTTAATTATTATCCTAAGAACATGCACAAAAAGGTTTCTTTTCATCCTATCCTGACCCTCCATGCAAAAAAAATATGAAAGAGTGCCACACATTTAAGTCTTGCAAATATATTATCTGCAACTCACACTTTGGGATACCATTAAAACGCAAAAGAAAAGAGATCCAGATGAGCCAGTCTCCATGTACATGATAGCACATGACTAACTGTATAGCAGAGGAAAAAGTCACTCTCAAAAGACAAGTTTTCAAATTCTTGAAGTGACTTTGGTCGACAAAGTTTACCTTTGTTACTATCTGTGCACGCTTGAATATTCTAAAAGGAATACATATCTGTTTCATATTTAAGTGATCTGTTTCATCCTTTCTCTTGCCTATGTCTAGGAATATTTTTAGAAATGAAAAACATTTAATTCTTATAGTAACTTTTGACCCATCCTCTGTTAATCTGGGTAATTTGTGAACAACTCTTTCTGCGTTCTTCACTCCTATAGGAATCTTGCACGTGCAGATTAGAAGTCAAGGGCCAATAAGAACCTTAATCCTCTCAGTAGAGAGTCTTGCATAATGTGATCTTGGTCTTGACAGGCCACTATTAAGCATTGTAAAGCACTGCTACTACTATTAAAATGGGATATACTGAGAAAACAATAAGGGTGAATGAATGAATATCAGCATTATGACGGTTACATATCTGATGGTTTCATATAGAGATATGGTGTTCCACATTAAATCAAGTAATAGATTTTAAGCAGAAAATAGTCTAGACTACTACAGTGCATACTACAGGCCACAGAACCACAACCAAAAACTCTGTCATCATGCACGTGGATTTCAGAATTAAATAAGAAAAGGACAGGTAGTCTCGTCTCCTAAATTATGGCGAGATAGCAGGAAGTTTTAAATTCTACTCTTGGTCCTTCCACTGATTTGAGAAAACAGTATAACCAGTTTACATGAGTGTCACTATTTAAAAAGTCAGAGTACTTAATCCCATAAGGATATTGTCAAGTTTAATTCATTTCGTCTGTAAAATCCTTTCTAAATGAAAAGTGGCAAGCATGATTTATTAACTAAGTCTAAAATACCACTGCAGATTGGAGACTGATCATTGTTCTATCAAGAGAATAACACTTCTAATAAAATACATTTCAGATGTGAAGTTGTAATAAAAGCCTTTTTGACTTAAATAAGACTTGCTCACAAGGAGCAAGGCAATAGTCTTTTGATGAGTTCTAGGAATAGAAGCGTAATCAAGAACAAGAGACACAGGAATAGTCATTCACCGATATTAATGTGGCACCCACTAAATGGCATTGCATAAATCATGAGAATGTAGGAGCGAGCTGAAGGAAAACTACTACTCTGCCTGTTAGATGTCACTTGCTTGTAGCCTGACTGTGCACAAGAATCTGTGCCAGTCACCCAGATACAGCCATGCAGAACTGGAGACAGTACGGCATTAGCACCCCAAAACTACCTGGAAGGTGGCAACATACGATCAGCAACAGGCCTGGTTTATGTCTGCATGAGTCCACTGCTGTCAGCTCTCATGCTCACAGGCGTATTGCAGCTCTAGCGCATAATGTGGGCAGAACCCAGCTGTCAGAGTTATGAATGACGGGTACTGTCATTGATGCACACCTCCTTTTGGTGTGTGTACCCTCTTTTTTGGTCCTCTTTTCCCTACAGTGGCAGCTGCATTAGCTAAGGTACTCTTCACCAGGAAGTCATAATTCAGTTGGTGCTCACCAGGGCCAGGAATTCATTAGCACAGACAAAAAAGTAGTTCAAAATATTCAGGAAAGACTGGATCAAATGACCTGTGAATTACCCTGATTCAGTACATCCACCAGAGAGTCCTGTGGCCCAACTCTTTCCTGGGCAACTCCACCTATTTGGCCTGTAATGGCAAGCTCCACACCCGCAGCACCAATAGCAGGAGTTTCAGAGGAGGAAATGAATCACACCCTCAGAATGCAAATAAAATCCCACAGATCTAAGAAAATGCTTATTCATCTGCATATATGTATGCATGTACTTCATATATTGCCAATTATACTTCAATCAGGTACTGCATATGGATAAAAATACCCCAAATCTAATGGAACTTAACATTAGGTTGCATTCTACTAATATGTCACGTGATTATAAATGAAACAAGCATTACCACGTGACTTAAAATACAACGTGGACTGAATTTGGGTCCAATGCAACACAAAATAACCACAGCTTTTCCAGCCTACACAGACATCAAGTTTGAATGGTCACACTGTACCAACATGATGAAATATTCAGAAATATCAAGTGGTTAGGGAAAGCAAAAACACTAAACAATTGTCTAGACTGGGTCAAAACATTTTGCAAAAATATTTTAGTTAAAATTCATGTAGCATAAGAAAGGGTAGGCGAAGTTTGGTTTGTGTGTTGTCCAAGACAAGTCCATGGGGACATTCCCTTCATTAAATTATTATTAACTTGTTTACATTTGCATGTGAAGTCCCCACTTCTGAGTCATGTCACCTCTTCGACTTTCTTGTTTCCCAGCTTCCTTCTTTTCCAATACATCTACTTAAGCTGGCCAGGCACAAAATCTACCTATTCATACTCACACAAGCTAAGCAAAGCAACATACTCTTCTGCAAGCAAAAAGGGTGGGACAACCACAGCACCAAACTTTTTGAAACAGCCAAGCAGCTCAGACACAAACCCCACATTTTTAAAATAATGTTTATGCTTAAGGCCCAAGTTTAACTGCAGACTCTGACAGTGACACCTATCTCTTGCTAGCAGGGGGTTTTCAGTGTGCCACATGCCTCCCTGGCAAGGTAGCCTACCTCAAGCAGGGGTAGAGCTGAAGCAGGCAGATTATCCTATGAAACAGTCCTTGCCCATGCTGCTACTGAACTGCAATAATGTCATTATTTGGAAATAAGGTGACAGGAGCATTGCACTGCAGATATCAGGGCAGTCCAACCACATCTTCACTAATGTTTGCAACAGTTCCCACCAGAGACAGCTGGTAGTGACCTACCTTGAAATATTCTCTAGTTGGATAGCTATGTTGCAAACAAGGAGATCTGAAGCCACCAAATAATTCAATAGTTACACTGCCTGGATTGCCATACCTCTGTATGCATCCTTTTCTGGAGAGGTAAAGGAGCGCATTTTCTTCTAATCAGTTCTTCAGTTTCCTGCTTAGAGGTAGTTACTGCATGTCATGAAGAGCTGACTATGGCCTCCTGCTCCAGCTCAACTTTCACTCTAATTTAAAAACATTTTTATATGACTATGTAACCAAATCCATCCCAAATATCAGAGTTGCAGGCCTCTCCTCTTTTTACGCTAAAGCACACATAGGAGTCTGCAGGACAAAGAAGTGATAAAGACAAAGTCCATCACCCTGCAAGCCCTTACATGAAATTTGCACCATATTTGATTAGACAATTAATGTCTGCACATTTCCATTACATTTCTTACACTTGCAGAGCTCTGCAATGGCAGCAGTGCCCCTCTCCAGCTGCCTGAAGGGTACGAGTATTTCCATTATGCTGCTGCCGCCACCACTGCTAAAACCCCAGAGCAGATGAGCATGTTCAGAGCCATAGTCCATTTTGCCGGCTGTTACATTCTCACAGAGTTGATGTGACAAACTGTAAAACGTCTTTACAAGCTGCACACAGCAGTCTGAATTAGAATGATCGGGCTGTCTCATGTAAAAAAAATGTAAACAATGCAAACTTGCTTCCCTGGATGGCTTCTTCTATCACCTACACAGGCAGACAGGGCACTTCTCTGAGCAGTGCACTCCAGACAAATGGTGCTGCGGGCCGTGTCCTAAAACAAGATACCTGGATCCTGTGTGTGATATCAGGACACTGAATGGTTGATTAGGTCTATTCCCTGTCAGACAAGGCTGCCACACTCCAGTGTTTTCATCAGAAAAACTGATTGCTAAAAATACCTACATTCATTTAACCTTGCGTGTCTAAAAATTATAAACCAGGTTCCTAAAAGGTCTGAAACAGCAGACTCACTCTAAAGTTTAAATATAAAAAAATACAGGTTGCCGGTATAGAAATGTTAAATTGGGTCCCTAAAAGGACTGAAACATTTGATGGCTCTGAAATATCAGAACTACAGGTTGCCTTAACTCCAGTTTGAGCCTCCAGTACCTAAACAAAGAGAAACCCACCACCTAGGAAGTCTTCTAGAATTCCAATTAAGGGAAAAACAGTCAACAGCAATTAGCAGCCCAGTCAGAGCACCCTAAAGCCGTGCCGAACTGATGGGAGCCCCTGGGAATCACAGAACGGTTTGGGTTGGAAGGGATCTTACAGCCTATCCAGTTACACCACCCCTGCCACGGGCAGGAACACCTCCCACCAGCCCAGGCTGCTCAAAGCCCCATCCAACCTGGCCTTGGACTCCTCCAGGGAGGGGGCAGCCACAGCTTCCCTGCGCACCCTGTGCCAGGGCCTCCTCACCCTCAGCGGGAAGAATTTCTTCCTAATGTTCAATCTAAATCTTCCCCCTTGTAATTTAAAGCCATTCCCCCTCGTCCTGTCACTCCTTGCCCTGGTAAAAAGCCCCTCCCCAGCTTTCCTGCAGCCCCTCAGGTGCTGGACGGCGGCTGTGACATCTCCCCGAAGCCTGACGCCCACGTACCACCCCCTCCCCCAGCCCCGCCCTGCCCGCCTTTACCGCCTCGAGTCACATGACCGCGTGCCCCCACTCCCCCCTCCCCCGGCGCACGCGCAGGGCAGCGTCGGGAAGCGATGGCGCTGCTGGTGCGGGATCCGCTGGCGGCGCGGGCGCAGGCCCTGCTGCTGCCCCCCGGCCGAGGCACAGTGCGCGGCCTCCTGCAGCATCGCGCTCGGGCGCTGGTGAGTGAGAGAGAGAGGCGCGGGTAGCTGGTGGGGGCGCGGCGCGGCGCTGCCCCTGCTGCCCCCGATCTCAGGCCTTGGGAGAGGTGGGTGAGGGCCCTGTGTGCCCCCCCAGCCCTCGCCCCCCTTTTGCCGCTGCTCCCCCCGCCTCGCGCGCCCGCCTCGCGCCTCTGTCTCCCCCTTCCCCCCCCGGCCCCTGCCCCGCCCCGCACGCCCCTGCCTGGCGCCCCTGAGCAGGGGGCTGTGGGAGCCTTGTAGTCCGTTACATGTATGCTTACATATCTGTATGAAAGATATCAATTATAAATTGTTCACAGAACGTTGGGTTTGGTGGTTTGGTTGTAATGCTGATACTGAGAGTGCCAGCGAATAAACTCCGAGACGTGTTTTGGGGTCTTGGAAAGCAGCAGCTTGTGTCTCAGTGCGGGGCACAGGAGGGAATGATTCCCATCAATCACGCGTGGTAAGACTGGACACAGAATGGATTTCCCACTCGCACATGTGTAAATCTTCATATAAATCTCATGCACATTCTATTACTTCCCAAGGGCTGATGTTAATGTCGTTAACTTCTCAGCAGCCACATCTCTGCTCATCGAAGCTTTGGAGCTGGCTCTGCCTGACCTTGCATTTCAGACAGGGCAAGGCTGCAAACAGGGGAGATCCTAGAAGAAGCCACATCTGTTCCGCACAGATCGTACTTGACACAAGATGTTGTCAGTTCTTGAAGAGCAGTGTCTGGAAAAACACTGTTTGAAAAAAAACATGCCATAAAGAAAACACGCTATCAGAGGGACATTCTGTTTGACTTTCAAAAAATACAGTTACTCAGATGAAACTTAACTTTACTTTAGCTTAAATCAAAGTATTCCACTTTTTGTAATAGTAACTACTTCCTGTATCAATACAGAGTCTTTGAACACTTAGTGCAAATTTTCTCATGAATGGGTTTATTCCCATTCATGTTTACAGGCCAACCTAGACTGCGTTTAATTTGGTAAGCAGGAATGAAAGCAAGCACCATAGAGAACATTTATGCTTTTAAGATCAACTAGTTTTTGCTTCCCCTCTGTTCCTGTAGGAAGGAAGGAAGGAAACCTTACTCCTTAATGATTTTGTTTGTTAGAATGTTTCATTTTCACTCCATTATATGACTCAGTTTTGCTGTGTTTTAGAATATTCCTGAGGAAAGCTTGTATGTGAAATGCAATGGGCGCCTGGTTAATGATGAAGACATACTGTTTGATGGAGCTGTTTATAGCGTGGAACCAAGACTTTGTGGTGGAAAAGGAGGTTTGTTGCCTAACTGCTTGTTGTTGATTAGATTCTTAGGTTAAAAAACTTTTGTTATACCATGGTCTATACTGCTAACAGCAGTCCTAATGTATTAGCAGATCTCTTGTAATAATATGGATGACTGTGATGTAATGTCTGTGACCTAAACCAATGTCTATGTGTAAAGCTGAGAACTGGCCAGGGAAGCTGCAGGTCAGCTAATGGCTTTGCTGGCATGGCTCTTCTTCACGTTCCTGGTCAGCTTAGTTCTACTAGTAGAAATCTTAAACAAGCATCAAAGTAACTTCAGATTTGAAATTGTGTTTAAAAGCACCAGGTGCCTAAGTTTAATTCATGGCCATTTAGGACAAATATTCCAGGTACAAGTAGTGTGTGATTTGAGTATGTTAAATGACTTAATTGATTTATTTTTTTTTTCTTCTCTTATTTGAAAAAACATAATAAATGCCAAGATCTCAGTAGCCTAAGAACTAGAGAACTCAATCTAAACTAGATTACATATGTTGACAAAATATTTTAACTATGTTACTGAAGATGTATACTAATCATGTAAAGTAATACAGCCACTGACAATGTGGACATTCCCTAAATTGCAACATGAGTGAAGCAAATTTAGTATTTGGGTGTAATTGCAGTTGGTATGCTTGCTTTTTGAATCCAGTTCTCAGAATTGTCCAGGTGTTGAGTTAAAATATTGAATAATTGTGCAGCCTTGCATCAGACTGCAGCTCAGCTTACTTTGCCTTCTTCAGTTTTAGATAGAACTGGAAATAAATATTGTTGCTATAGCTTATGAGGTATTGTGGTTTCTTTTAATTCAGGGCTTTTGGGGCACGTGGTGTTAAGTTCATAGTGTAGGATACTTCTTCCTCACCTTTTGTCTGTCAGCTTCAGTTATCCTGGGATATACAGGGTACATGTTCTGTGATTCATTCTGTTACTGATGTGTCATTTGGGTCAGTTTAAAATTGTTAAATTGTGTCTGTTCTCTAAAGTGCTCCTTTTGTTTTGACTTAACAACTTAAAAGCCTGATAAAAACAGGCACAAAAACCACAAGCCAGAACTATAGAAAGTTATTGTATGATCTTAGGGACAACACGGATCATGCAGGCTTAGAAGAGAACTGAGCATTTTATTATCAGACCTAATTCAGCACTTGTGACCTTAGTGAACACATTGCAATTGTTTTTTGGGAGTATGGCTGGCTAGGTATAGCAACTATATCTGCCTTCTTCAGAATGTAAATTCAATAGTATGTTTCATGAGCTACTGAAATTCTCACCAATGGCAACAATTGGTTTTATTAGAAGAACACAATGCTTTTTCTTCTTTATGATACACTAGGTTGTCTGGATTGGTTACTGTTTGTAAAACTCCTGAAAGGTATCTTAGGGGCACTGAAAAGTGTAGATTTCTTCAGCTTCTAGTTAAGAAACAGTGCAATGTTTGGCACTTTCAGATTGCTTGAAGGATTATATTACGATTAATCCAGATTGTGTTTCTTTGAGATAGTTAAACAAGTGTCTTTCTCTGTGTGGAGACAATATGAGGTGAGCCTGAGTGAGAGAAATTAGTGGTCTTGCTTATGAGTAATTAGTGGCTGAGGAGTGTATAGAAATTCATCTTGAGGGGCTCTCCAGCATAACATTGTACCTCATGATCACCTTGGTGAAGCGGCTAAGGCTATCTCCTAAAAAGGTTAGTCTATTTTTTTCTTAGATTTTTAGAAAGGTATGGTGGGGGTCTAAAAGGACCTAAGGAGGAAGTATATCCTGGGTAAGTTAGAAAGGACCCAAAATGTCATCTCGAAAAAAAAAAAAAAAAAAGGTTTCAAACCACTTTTCTTGGGGATCCATAAATAGACTTTCATGTTAGAAGTGCTGCACAGATTCTAGTAAATCTGAAGTTTATCTGCTGTCATATCAGGAGTACCAAACCAAAATGACTGGTAAACGCTGTGTACCTTTTTTTCACTTAAGTGTTTCAGCATTTCACCCAATGACAGTGCTCTAGCATGTTGCAGCTTTCAGCTTATTCTTTATTTCAGTTGCATTGAGAGAAATTGTTGAATTTACTATATTTGTTTTCCATAATTAATGCTTTTGTTTTGCACTAGCTCATCTCCATTTGTTCCTACTTAGCTAATTCTTGATTACTTTTTTCTCAGGGTTTGGGTCTATGCTGCGAGCACTTGGCGCTCAGATTGAAAAGACCACAAACAGAGAGGCTTGCAGAGATCTCAGTGGAAGGAGACTTCGAGATGTCAATCATGAAAAAGCGTAAGGCATATTTTTAGAAGCTAGAATTGGAAAATAAACTGTGTAGTTCACTGTTAAAAAAAGAGGTCAAATGACAGGCTGTTGTAACAATGAAATTTATTTTGAATACTAGAAAGAGCAAAAGTGACATCTTCAGCAAAAATAGACTGTGATTATATTCCTGCAAAATAGATGGGATCATACTGCAGCATGCTTCTGAGAGACTGGTCTGCCTCTCTTCATTTTCTCATCTGGAATTCTCGTAGTTATTTTATCGGAAGCTGCAAGACCATGATATGTGACCTTACTGCTGTTTCTGGCTTCCAAAATAAACTTTACTCTGTTCTCTGTAGTGGATTCTCTATGTATTCCCCCAGTAATTTCCGTGGGTGTTATTAGTTGTCTTTTCCCAGTCTCCCACCCTAGCAGTAGTAGGAGCATTCAGTAATTGCAAAGCAACAAACTAATATTACATTAAGTGTTGGAGATGCTCTCATTTTCATGATTCTGTCACCTGCAGGATGGCGGAATGGGTGAAGCAGCAAGCGGAACGGGAAGCAGAAAAAGAGCAAAGGCGCTTGGAAAGGCTGCAGCGGAAACTTGCAGAGCCAAAGCACTTTTTCACAAATCCAGACTACCAACAGCAGTGTCATGAAATGGCTGAGCGACTGGAAGATTCGGTCCTTAAAGGTATTGCAGTATAGCTTCATTTGTCTCTTCAAAAAAATAAAGCAACCTGACAGTGCCTAAAGTCTCACTCCAGTATGAAAAAAATCGCTGACAGGTAGCTCTTTCAATTGAGTGAAATCTTGAATTCCGGTAAAATTTGTTAGACTTAATTTTTCCTTTTTGCCTACTGCTTCTCTTGAATTGCGTTGAACGGCGTAACACAAATACAAGCAATGCTTTATCTTGCTGTGCTACAGTATTGTCTCACAATAAAAGCAAAATTCTATAAAGGTAGTATTGCTTGTTCAGCTGTAAGAATTATATAATCATTTTCAATGCGGTTATAAAATATAAACATGTGTTATGTAAAAACAAGAAATTGATTCCAACTAAAAAATACCTCGTTTCACTTATTGTTCTTTGTAGTTATTGTTCCCTTGCCTGGCAGCTTGATAGTGAAACTTGAGACTCAGTGGGATGCTGAACCTGACAGTTCAGTTCAGGAACTCACTCTGTGTCTTAGTAAGCTGTGTAAGAGAACTTTTGCTGTGACTTTGTTTATTTTGAAGCTTTGAGCCAACATAACTGCGCACCAATAGTGGTTCTTTTCAGTTAGTTTTTTAAATTGCATCTAAAATGAAAAAATAAGTAGAATATACAACATATATGAATTGTGTACTGCTAAAGTAGACTTGACTTTGTTTTGAAGGATTGCAGGCTGCTTCAAGCAAAATAGTGTCACCAGAAAGTGGTGATAGTCGGAAGCGTCCAGGTGAATCTGTAAAGAATGGAACAAAATCTCGAAAAAGAAAATGTTTTTGGTAAGCACAATGCCTTGTTTTTGTTCTCAAATATTAAACCTTGAACAGGAGGACGGGTTAGGTACATACAAGTAAACAACGTATTATTTGACATGTAGACTTAAATAGGAGTTAGTAAATGGAACCAATTATAACAAATGACTGAAAGTAAATATTGTTGCCTTCATGTAATTATATCCCGGCTGGAGCAGACAAACTTTACAAAAATCGACACCCTTCCTGCCCGGATATGGAGTATAACCTTCTAATATGGTTATATTCTTCCCATTGTCCTTTTTTAATTAATGAATTAAATTTATAATGAACTTAGAAGAAGAAAAAAAAAGAAAAAATTTTTTTCCTGGTATTTTTCACCTCATGTAATGTGAAAGAGAAAGCTTAATGGCTCCAGTGGTGTTTGGAGTAGCAATAGGTAGGACACAATCCCATATTGGGAATACTGTAAAAAGATACCTGTTTTCAGGGGATGTTGGATCCTTTTCAATGTTAGCAGCTCTTCTGTTTTTACTAAACTATCTTAAATAGCTGCTAGAGTAGTTTGCTGCAGTGCTCTGAAGTGAGTTTTGGAAAGAGAATAGTGACAATAACAATATTTTTTTAAAAAAAGTGAAAATAGATTGATATTCATTAGTATTGTGCTGATTGTGCCAGGCTGGGATTGGAAGGATTGGATGATTGTGACAGTTCGGATAGTGAGGATGACAGTGAAGATGACTCCCCTCATGCATCTGTCAGAAGTTGTCCATCAAGCAGCAGATGCAATGAAAGTGCTGGAAAGTCAAATGAATGTTCGAGCAGCTCTGTGGATTTGGTAGAGGATAGTCCAGCTACAAGTGCAACTGAGAAGCCTCTGGAGCAGCCAGAAGGTGCTGGAAGAGATCTGCAAGAAGAGAGCCACGCAGGTGGGCAAACTGAAATTCCAGCTGACGAAAACAGTAAAATGACAAAGGTGTTGAAGGAAGAGGCCCAAGAAAAGACTGAAGTAACTGAAGCTCTGAAAGAAGAGGAACAAGAAAATATTTCTTCTAAGGCACAGGAAACGAACCAGTTACAGAACACAGTAAGTACAAAGCAGTACAAAATGTGATGTGTCTTCAGCTGGTGGTATGGTAGCGTTGTCTTAAAAGATGCTAAGTAGAATGAGTCAAGGAAGAACTTCAGAAGATTTTAATAGTGTGGAGTTTCCACTAAGATCCAGTTGCCCTTGGCTGTCTGGTATTGTCTTCCGTGAGATGCACATTTCCCTTTGGGATTTTTTGATTGCTTTTTTCTGCTTGTACATAAATAGATACACTCTGGATCCAAAATTCTTTATTGAGGGGGAGAAAAAGGAAAATAAAACCCTTTTGTGGAATGAAAGAATCTTAGTACTTTTGAGACATTACTAAACACTGTCCAATTTGAATAATCTAATTTATAACTTAATTTGACCGTAATGTTTATAATTGATGGCAGTGTCTACATTAGAAATTGTTACAAGTAGATGTCCCCTAAGCAAATCAGCTGATCAGTCTTTCTTAGTTTCTATTATAAAAAGACTTGTGTCTGGTTCATAGAGAACGCTAGTAGTCTGATGCAAACTTCAGGTTTTCATTGACCATTGAAAGTCTGAAAGCAGCAGTTCCTTCACTAGAGAGACAGGATTAGTATAAATGATGGGCTTCATCTGAACTGCCAAGGGTGGTAGAAGAATGGTTTTAAAATGGATCATCTGGTGTATGCGTGGTGGAAGCAGATCTGTAAAATGCTGTGTTGCTGTACCATTATCTCTGCTGGCAGCCTGGGCTGGTGCCGCAGCCCTCAGCCAGATAAGAGCAGTGCTGACCATGAGGCTCCTCTGGTGACTGACAGGAGGGTGGCTGGGATTCTTTTGCTGAAGAGGCTTTGAGTCAGTATTCCAGCCAACAGAGAATGTAGTTTTTCCCACTGAAGTGCTGAAAGCCTAATTAGTGTTTGGCAGTACAAGGTGTCAATACTTGTGCTTTATTATTATTACTATTAAAATTTTCTACGTGTATTGAATCTAGGCTTATTCCAGCAGTAAAACAAAATGTGGTGCTTCTGGTTGGGACTAGGGAGTTGCTTGGGTTTTCTGCCTTGTTTCAGCTTTAGCAGAAAGTCTGCCATCAGTTGCCACTGCTAGTGACTGAATTCTGATAAGTGAAAGTTTTTAATACAGTTAAATGGAAAACAAACAGAGGATGTGATCTGATGAATTAGAACTTTGTCATCTACTGTACTATTAGAGCTGGCAAATTTTAAACAGGATGTTTACCAGTTTTCATTGTTTACCTTTTGCTAAGTATTTGCAAAACTCTATTCCTAGAACAGAGTACTCCACCAATTATTATTGGATTGTTATTGCAGGTGGAAATATGTTTATAATAGTCCTTGATGGATTTTTTTAAAAAGTAGGATAAGAATGAGGCAAACAGTCTTTTTTTTTTTTTTTTTTTTTTTGTATGCTTAGCAGGACTGAAGTGCTAATTCTGCTAGCGTGAATTGTGTTTGCTGATTCCATGATAGAAAGATCTCATTCCCATTGCTGGTATTACTTTCATAACTCCAGCATGATACATACCATAAGACTAATGTGTACTTTAAGTATTGAACAAAGTGGGCTTAGATTTTTGTGTCCTTTTTAGTGTGTTAATGTTTGGTGTTAATGTTTACTGTTATGAAATGCCAGCGCTTGATTTATACCACCTTTGTCCATGTTCTTGTGGACAAGACCCTGATTTGGACTAGGCAATCTATAGAGGTCCCTTTCACCCTCAATTATTCTGCAAATATACTAATTTCATTTTAAGATGAAATTTTAGTTTTTTTCCTGTGGCAGGATGATGTGAACATCAGAACCTGCTCTTTTGTTAATCTTACTTTAAAAAGAATGCTTTTATATCTATGTCTGTAATTATGGTCTAACTGCTTTAGAAATCCTCCTTCCTGCTACTGCTAGGAGTATATTGGTTGTATTATACATCTGGCTAAAAAGGGGCTGTTAGCTTTGCAGTGCCTCTGAAAGCCAAAGTTAAGCTATTCAATTGATAGATGAGATGGGGGCCTGTTGGTTTTGTATTCCATTTTCTTGAGAGTACTTAACTTCCCTGGGGATAAGAAACATCAATTAGTTTGTCTCCAGAGGAACAGAATTAAGTACTGCCACTTTTTTTATTTTACTTTTTTTAATGTTCCTTTATTGCAAGTAGAATGTGTTAATCCTAGTGGAATAATTTTAAAAGTTCAGTGGTGTTCATATCACTTAAAATGACCAGTGTTTCTGTCTCGGAGGCTGTGTACACTGCAAGCCTAAGCACATCTGAGCTTGTCTGGACATATTAGAGCCAGCCTTTAACTCGCTACCATAGGCACTGCAAGGAGTAGAACTGTGGCAGCACAGCTGGATGTTGGTTACAAAGCTCACCTGAGCATTCACCCTGCTCTTAAGTGTGTTATCTCTGCTAAGATTTGCATGTTTTACAATTAGACTGTTAGCTAGCTTCAGTTTGCTGGTACATGCTGCAATGCTACTTTGCCTGGGTAGCATAAGTACCACTAATAATAATATCCAACAAAATACATATTGAGACATTGCTTAGCTTTATCAAATAATTGGGAGTTTGAGATAATCCTCATAGAAGGTCTTCTGTAAAGTGAAGTATTCTATCTATACTTGTTCCTCCCCCCTTAATCAGGAAGAAAATAATAATAGTCTGATGGGATTCTTTTTTTTCTCTTTTTCTCTTTGCAGGAGGTGGAACCGATAGACCTACTGGCATTCCACTCCGCTGCTGAATTGGAAGCCCTGGGCTTAGATAAACTGAAGATGGAATTGATGTCGTTAGGGCTGAAATGTGGAGGCACTTTAAAGGAAAGAGCAGCAAGGCTTTTTTCAGTCAGAGGTCTATCTAGAGACCAGATCGATCCTGCCTTATTTGCAAAGCCCTCTAAAGGGAAGAAAAAGTGATTTTAAAAAAACTCCGTATTTTGTATCCATGTGCATTTAAATTTTTCTTATTCTGTTATTTTGTGCCGCTGCATATAATTCTTTGAAATCTCCGCATAGTTTTTGTTTCAATTCTTAATGAAGTTCAGTTAACATAACACAGAATAAGTTGCTAGATAGCAAGTTAGTTATGTGTTCAGTATTAAAGGAGTGAAACTACAATCTTCTGATAAGCTTTACAAATGGTTATAATAGGTCTTAATGCAACAGGTAGAACAGACTCTCTGTATATGGAAAGAAATAAACTGAATGTTTTCTGGAAAATGGTTATATGAGATCACCTATTACAAGAAAAACAGCAATTCTTTTCGTAGCTTTATATTGAATCTCCTTTAATGTCCATTTAGCACAAGTACATCTGTCAAATGAGAAACATTGAATTTATGGTCCAAGTTTGAAAGCTGAGGTTTCCTTATACAAAAAGAACATTTTTATATGGTGAGGTCCGTATAAATAAATATGCTGTTCTGTGAGTTTCTGTGAGATGTTGAGTATCAGTATGATACAAATTATTAATGCGTGTAAGTATTTCTTTTAGGAGAAGTTAAATAAAGGTATTTGCTGATTTTGCTCTGGAAAGGTATCTGAGGGAAAAGAGGGAATCACATCCTTAAGAAATTAAAAAGAACGAAAAGTACACATATGGGCTGCTCTAGGTTAGTAAGATACAGAGCTTCACCTGAAGCTGAATAAGAAATTCAGGATGGGTTTTAATATTTTTTTTTTTTTTTATTAAATATCTGCGGTGCTTGTGCTTTGTTCATAGCAGCATCTGTGGACTCAGCGTTGGGCGTTGTCCTGTGGGGCAGGAAGGGCCCCTCGCTGGAAGGGCAGAGGGCTCACATGGCTGCGGGTGCAGCTGCTGCTTCTCTGGTTTGAGGGAATTTTAATGTGCCTCATGCTTCAGATTGTACTGGATGCCTGAGAGTAGTATGTTCATGATCTGCTCCTCAAGTTTTCTTGGAGAGATGCTTGAAAAATTAAAAATTACGTTTCTCCTGTTCTGACATGGTACCAGCAGTTTATCTGGTTTAAAGTTTAGCTCAGAAAGTAAAGATTTGAATTGCAGTACTGGTAGGAAATGAGCTTCAAATGCTAGGAAATCAGTTTACTTAGGAACATTAAATACTACACCCTTAACGGGAGCGGTTTGTATCTTGCATTTTGACAGTTTTGCAGCCTTATGACCTCTCTCCTCGGAAACTGTTTTGTGTGTGAAAGTTTTGGATGGAGAGAGAGTGTTAAAGCTGAAGGATTTATTCTTGACAAGCCCTGCAGGCAGCCCTCCTTGGGATGCGCTGCTGTCCCGCGTGGTGTGTGTTCGTGTTCATGTCCCCTCCCCGGTGCGGGTGGGGGCTGCGGCAGCCTCGCACCGGCAGGTGTCGCTGCGGGGCTGGACCGCGAGGTGTCCGGAGCCCTGGGAAACGGAGCTTGCTTGACCCTGCTGACTGCCCAGGTGGGAACTGCAGAGTGCAAAGTGATTTCTAGTGCAGCAGCTGAGATCTGAGCAAGTTCTACCCACAAGATTTGAGACAGTTCACCTCTGCGCAAGTGTATTTGATCTGGTTCAATAAAAGTCCTTGGTACCTTCTCAACTCAGTTGTCCCCAACTTCTAGATTCACATCCACAAGATAAACCTCATTAGCATCCTAAGGAGTTATGAAAAGGATAGGCAGATGCTATATTGTTACACACAAATCTGGCACTTGTGGATCTGTTTGACATTTCAGAAAACACAAATCATGGCACTTGAGGGCTAACTCAACATGAAACATGTTTAAACTGTTCTCTTTTTACCTACGTTTAAGATCTAGAAGTAGTGAACTTTCATTTTGCAGCTTGTCATTAGGTAAATCTGGTTTATATGATGAGCAGTTACTTAAATGCAGCAAGTGATATAGTAGGTAAGATGATGTTTGGTGGCACTAAAGTGCTTGATATAGCTGACATTTCAATTCTCAAGGGAGTCTTGCAAAACTTGAAACACAAAAAGGAGAGAGAGAGGAGAGAGATACGGAGGCTGTGCAAGTCGCTGTTGTGACAGGACAAGTGGTCCCTGGGTAGAAAAGAAATGGTTTTGATTACTGAATATGTTTTAGTAGGAAACTGGAATGGAGAGTATCTAGGAGGTCACCTCAACATAATGATGTTTTGCTGGTGTGTGTCAGCTAGGGATGTTCCATACCAGCCACGGTCCCACTTGCGTGGCAAGCCTTTGGTGTGCTTACAGCCAGCTCTCAATTGCAAGTACAGCATCTTGGTCAGGAAAGCCTTCAGCCATACAAACACACATGAGCTCCTCTGTAATATGGCAAGGATAGCATGGGCCAAAAGTGAATGGGCCAGTTCAATGACATGTTATGGCAACAGCTCTTGCCTAAATTATTTCCTCTCACTGCAATTGCAGTCTTGCGTCAGTTGCACTGACACAACCATTTCCAAGTCTACTCCATGTATCGCCTATTTCCTTTTTTTTTTGTTGTTGTGTGTTCTTTGTTAAACCAGATCAGTTCCTGGATGGGGCATATGAAGTGGCTCTGACAAATTTGTGTCAGCACAACTGAAGTAGCATTACATAGGGTAGGGAATAAGCACTGTCTGGTGAAGGGGATCTTGGAATATCTTAAACCAGCAGTAGTGCCAAACACTTCATTGACCAACTGTGTCTTCAGTAGTGCCAGAATTAAATACTCTGTATCTGTGTTACAGGACAACTGCTTATCTGTACCTTGAACCATCTCTATACTTTGACACGTTTATTTGGGGATTGCTTAGCTCCTGCTGAGCTAAACAGGAACAAGTACTTACTCTGGGCTATGCCCTCATACAGGGTTAGCCTAGAGTAATACCGTACCTGGAGAGCCATATGGGCACTCATTGGCAGTGCTAGACTTCATGTGTCCGTAGGGCATCCTTCAGGAAATAGCAGGGCAACAAAGAGAACTTGGACTGATCAGACATCAACAGAAGAGGAACAAGTAAGTGAAGTGCTCAAAACTTAAGAATCTGGGCAAGAGGTCGACAAATAGCAGTAAAAAAAAAAAAAAAAGAATATAAATTGAAGGCATTCCAACGTAGTATGGGCCATTTCCATAGAACAGAAAGGTATTAGAATAGTGGTGATCTCTCTAGTCCAGGGCCAGAGGACAATGCAGAGTTTGCAGTACCCTGCCTGTATCTTTTTCCAAGGATTGATGCAGCTTTGGCTTTCAGAAGTGTTTCTCATTGTAAGTGCACCAAAACTGTGAACATTTTTCCAAAGAAAAGGTTCACGTTCCCATGCAAATGCTTCCCCAACAAGCAAGGGATGTGACTTACAGGATTCTTCTGAAGTGAAATTTAAAATGCATTTATTTCTGACATCTAGAAGATCTAGAGCACTGTCTCATTTTTCATTTCAGAGTTACTGACTGAAAGAATTAATTAGTGAAAACACTGGCACAAACCTGAGGAAGGGCTTTTCCTCACCTCATACAGATCTATCTATACCTTGGAAAGAAGTATGAGTATGTCTGATACACAAGAAATAGGGAGCAGGGCAGGTCACTGCTTGGGGAAAATAGTCAAATTTGATAAGAAATTGCTTCTAGCTGGCAAGTTGAGAATTGAAGCTTACTGTTCCCTTCTGTGCTGCTTCTAACAAGGCTTTGGTCTACTGATTGTTCAGTGCATCAGTGCCAAAATGCAGCACTCTGAGTTATTCCATGTGGCCAAACAGGAGCATTCATTGCTAAACGGTTTTTTTTTTTGGGGGGGGTGGGGGGGTGGATGGTTCTTTCTGTGATACACAGGACTGGCCAGAAGCTTGCGGCTGCCAAGTTTCATCCCAGGCCAGAAGGAAAAAACATCACCTGGCTTGGCTTAGCAGTGTTTTTGATTTCCACTAATGATTTCCATCTTGGGATCTCTGTATGCTGTAAGAAGTGCTGAAGAGTTCATATTCACGAGTGCCCTGTAAGATTAGGACCATTTACCTGTTTTCTAAACTAAACTATGGAATTTTAGACACATGGTCACCAGCAGACTCAACAACAGCTGCCAGGCTTTGATCAAAGGGCTCCTGTCCCATTTTCCTTGGCTACATAGTCCTCTGCAGCATGGACAAATAAATGAATTATTGTGAAAAACCTACCTGGTGTTTTGATATAAGCAGCATTTGCTGGAGGGAGCAGCGATTCCTTCCTTCGCTTTTCTGAGCCTGGCAGTTTCTGCTGTTGCTACTGCAGGTGGCACTGAGTTAACTGAGGATGTGTCTAGTTCCAGCAGGGCTGATGAAACCCTCCCCTGTTCAATTTTTATTCAAAAAATAAATTTTATAATAATAAAATTATAAATTATAATAATATTATAAATTAAATTATTAATAATAATTTCATACCCAAGCGGAGGCCCTGGAGTTCCCCATGGTGCACACTGTGTAGTGCTGCTGCAGAGTGGGGATATGGGGTCACGTTCACATCATTCTGCTTATTCCAGAAACAACCAGAATTAATAATTTCGATGTGCCTAAAGTTCATTCTTATCCAAAATTTTGTGTTCTGGTGAATGTTGACATTTAAAAGGTTTGTTTGTAACCACGCCTATTCTTAGGAAAGTGCTATTTTTACATCCTAAAAGTTCCTCCAAAACATTTAACCAGAGCTGTTGAAGGCTGCTCCCTAGTCAGCACAGACACCTCAGCTCCCTGTGCTTTCAGCTATGGGTGAGCAGTTAGAGGTGGCTTTGTGGATTAACACACCTAACGGCACCCTAAGGTGGGAAGCAACTGCTCCGACCTGCTCCAGCTGCCCAGGAGGGGCTCACACAGCCCCAGATATTCACGCTGCATTTAGACCCCGCAGCTGTGCATGCCTCCCGGTGGCCTGGAAGCATGTGCTGCATGTCCTATTCCTCCCCAGTGTTTGCCATGGGTCTCTTCAGCAGGCATGAGGAATTGGCAACTGCAGGAAACCTGGGAGTGCCAAAGGAAACAAGAAGCTCTTGAAAGATCCACCTGGGACATACAGAAAGCAGAGCAGTGTTTAAAAGGAGCCAGCTAGCTTGTGAAACATCTGCTGGAAGTCTGACACAGCTTAATAAAAACATCCCTGGGTGTCTGGTGGTGATAGGTGATGCCTTATGGCCTGCGTGGTAATGTATCCAGCATAAAGCAACAGGCTGAGACCTGAGGGTGACAGTCAGTGACCACTGGACTCAAGTTGTCGGTTGCCTTAGAAGCAGTTTTAACCCAATTGCATTAATTTTCAGCAAACAGAAAGCAAAATTCTAAAGGAGATACAAGTACTTGGGCTTTCGAAGGGACAGATTCATCATCACAGAGAAAACTAGAGGAAGAACATTAGAATGTGAGCAGAAAATCATGGATAAATAATAGAAGTATCTTTAAAACAAAATCACTGAACAGCTTAAAAAAAAAAAAAAAAGCCCTGATTCAACAATTGTCAAAAAGGATGCTGAGAATTGTAGAGTGATGATGTGACTTTCAGCCACCCGGGATCTCCAAATAACTTATTATTTCCTGCCATGTACCAGCTGGTACAGATTTCCAATAGGAAATCCCAGCACTTGCGCAGCTCAGGAGTGCCCTTGCCCCGCTGGAGCACAGGTGAGCAGTGCCGAATAGCTTTTTACTGTGTGTTATTCTGAAATGCGCTGATATTGTGCGTGCAGCTCTCCCACAGCCGTTCCACAAATGGACAGGAGTTTGGGTCCTGGCTGCAAATCTGGCACTTTGCACAGGAGCTAATTTCACATTCAATTCATGGCAAAAACTAGGAGATGCTGAGACTGTTAAGAGGCTTCTCTAAAAATATCAAAATCCTGGGGGATCTACCCCTCCTCCCTTCTGTTTGCCCCCAGTTCCCCTTTCCCAGACTCCAGCTGTTCGCTGCCAAAAGCTGAGGAGCTGCCCTGGTTGTCACCTTTGGTGGGATGTGGATTGTGCATCTGAGTTTCCACTTGCACCCGCAACTAGAAGGCTGCCCTGAAAGGCAAAGTGTCAGACACTCTTGGTAGGAGTTTGTGAAATGCAAAGGGGGGGGGGGGGGGGGGGAGGAAAGAGAGGGAGAGGAAATAAGGTCTCACCAGCAGGGTAAAGCTGCAACTTCTCATCGATTTTGAAACAAAATGGGACAGCAGCCCTGGTTCAAATGGAACTGTGAAAGGGTCAGACAGGACAATGTAACTCAGATAGCATTAAAACTTTTGTTATCTCTCCTAAAATGTAATGGAGAGAGAAAGTTCTGCAGCCCTGCCCAAGCCTCTCTCATAAGAAAAGCTTTTGTGAGATCAATAGATTTCCCCGTGTCCGGCTCCATTAAACAGTGCAAGACCTCAGAGATCATCTTGTGAGCAATGCCATGAAGGCAAGTCAGACCTCACACTCGTGGTGAGCTTCAACTCAGGCACACCACCACTGCAAACACACAGAGCTTAACTTTAAAAGTGTGGAAATAACAGGGCTCTTGAAGAATCTTAATGTGAACAGCACACACCTCCTTTTCCTGAAGCAGCAAGCGGGTGCTCTCTGCTTTCAGTACTTCAGGAGGAACCCAGTGTTTTAATGCTGGTCTTGCCTTAAAACACCTTTACGCTTTTAGAGTAATTTCTGCTTAGATGTGGTTCCTTATGCTGCTGCACTGCTCATCTTTGTTTTTTTTAATGCTAAACCCTCCTGCTGCCAGGTACGAGATGTTCTGCCTTTCCTCAGAGACCGTGGTGCTGCTCACATGGAAAGGAGAACATGACAGCTCGACAGCCTTTGTATGTGTTACAAGTTGTACCAATATAAAAGCAGCGAGGTAGCACACAGAAGGTATCACAGAAAATGCAGCCTGGATTGAAGGTGACAGGCCAGGAGATAATTTTCCGCAGCACGAGCTGATGTCTGAAAAAGCCCCGGATGTGACAGTATTTCATTCACAGCCTTCCTCACATCAGCCCCATCTCCAGGCCTGCAGCACTTTCACTGCAGACCCATCTGGAGTTCTAGGAGCAATGTCCTGTCTTGCCGAAAGAAGGGAGTTTCAATCCAAATGTGGGTTAAAAACCAGCCACAGTGTCCAGTATTCTGAGACAACAGCAGAACTGGTTAATTTTTAATTAAGAAGCTTAATTTTTCAGCCGTCTTAACAGATGATGGTGATGCTGTGCACAGAGAGTAAGGAAGGTCTTGATAATGCTGGAGGTGCCCCCAGGAAGCCCCTTGTGCATCTGCTGGGAAGGGACGGGTACAGACTGTGGGCATAAAGATGTGCAGTGTTAGTGATGCCCAGCCTGGTATTTTAGCTGCTAGGCTGTCTGTGCTTGTAGCCTTCTATAAATCCCTTCTTCCCCAGGTCTCAGCTCTGTGCTCACCACCGGCCTCATGGTCCCAGACAGCACCACCTTCGGGCTTGAGGGCTGTGGATGCGGAGGGCAATCACACTGAGGAGGGACGTGCTGTGACATCTGTACAGTTCCCTGCCAATAAATAAGTATCCGTGCTGGTGGCAGGACTGGCAGGGCTTGATGACTCACAAATTTGTGCCTTGTCCCCCCCGTAACACTGGGTCTCCTCGGCCGCTGCCTCCCCCTCGCTACCTCCCCAGCTGTCACATGTCCTCACAGCCCCACCACTTGCCGTTGGGTACCTTGTGACAGCACGAAACCAGAGCGAAGGCAGCCACACCTGGTGTGGAATCCTGGCAGAGGGGAGCAGAAGAGGGCTCAGCCCTCATCCACCCTGCTGGCCCCAGCCCTGCTGTGATGCTTCCCACAGCAGCCTGGCCCCTGTTGCACGGGGTGGGATTCCTCATGGGCCTGGGGTTGAGCTCTGGAGTCCGAGTGCTGGAGGCTGGAGGCAAACCAGGGTTAATGCTCCTCATTCTCAGGCAGGAACCAGCTCAGACACTTTCTTCCCTTGGAGCTGTGTGGATTAATTTGGGCTTTGGTGACCTTGCAGAGCTCGCTGAGCTCGCTGAGCTCGTGGCCTCCAGGCCATGCCCTGCCCCAGCTGGGGCAGAGAGGAGCTGGGGCTGAGCGCCAGTGCCGTTAAGACAGAGGCTACGTAGTTGTGAGAAGGAAATGACCAGATTGGGCTCACCCCAGTTTGATTCCAGTAACCCATGGTGCCGTAAACCAGTGCTAGCGACTCCTGAGTGTGCTCCTGCTTTTGTTTTCTTCCCCTGAAAACTCTTCTTCTGCTCCAGGCATTTACACAAGTGAAGATGCCAGCTTACCAAGGGCCAAGGCAACACTGGGGCTGCCTGGGTGACCTCACACCTGGGGTTTTGCAGGGTAGCAGGGACACCTGACGTCTCAGCCTTGCTAACGAATGACCCAAAGCCAGTGCAGAGTCCAGGATTCCCTTTTTTCACTTGGTCCATGGCTGACAGCCGCCCTGTCTAGCCAGGCAAACTCGTTTTGGAGTCCTCCCACCAGCAGTGAGTTCAGCCTGCGCCTCATCCCACAGTGAGGGATAGCAGTGACCACTTCATCCCCAGAGCCTCTGGTAGTGTCTCAGGTGGTTATGGACTGAGGAGAGGAGTCTGACATAAAGTGTGGAGATTGTTTTTATTGGCGACATTCTGGCCAACAGTTCAGTACAGTTCAAAATGGGATTAACCACATTACCACTGCATTTCTCCAGGGGATGCGCTGGTCAGATACCCATAAGGAATGCCTCACCTTGGACAGGAGGAAGTGGAAGGCAGCTCACAGATTTCTTCTTGCACTACAGCACCAGTCGATTGCCTGCAGGTTCTGACACTGCAGTGCTGCAGCTCACATGGGGAGCACCACCTTTTGCCTCTCAGGTACATTTCTAGGTTTTCTCTTCAAGGAAGTGTTGGCTTAACCTCTGCAGCAGCTCAGAGAGAAGTGTTGGAGATGTGGGCTCTGCTTCATCAGCCGATTTGGCCCAGTCCCTGCTTGAGCAGATAAGATTTACCAGAAGTAGGTAGGATCACACAGGGAACTGAGAAGAGCTGTTGCTGTGTAGGAGCTGAGCGCTGGGGTATGCTCAGAAGTGTGACAGATTTTTTTCCCTCCACTTTAAACCTAAGAATAAATAAGCAAACACATGGCTACTTTAATAATTGTATTTTATTATTTCCTTGAATTTGAAGGTACACAAGATTTGGAAAATATCCCTAAATTGAAATAACTGTAATACACAACCAGAAAAATAAGGACCTGATTCTATAAACATGTTACTCATGGGAGCAAACTGATGTCCTAATATTCCCATTGACTTCAGGACTCTAAATTGTGCCTAAAACTGTGCTGAGCTCATTGTGCAGGGTCCAAAAATATAATCCTTTGAGTTCCAGACAATATTTTACGTGCATCTATTTGTGCACATATGCACACAATACATACTCACGTATATATATGTTCCTTTGAGCTCAAGACAATATTTTATGTTTGTATATGTCTGTACACAATACGTATACATCCAATATGTATGTAGACAGTGCATACACAGAATCATATCTATATGTACATGAGTGTGTGTGTGTGGTTATACAATATATACATGTAAGTGCTTCTGCTCTACAGTTCACCGTAAACACGACTGAGACTGACGAGGACCAAAACTTGTGAAATGCTGTTGTGTTTAAGAATGATAAGCTGAACCCACTCTTTTGCCTGTAGCAATACTCCCAGGGTGGGGACTAAAATAAGATGGATGCAGCTTCATCAAATTCAATTAAATTTGTCTAGCATCAAGGGGGCTCTGAGAAAAGTTGGGCTCCGTAGGTGCCCCTCACGTAGGTATGTGTGAAGACAGCTGCTCCTCTGAGCCCATCTAAATGGAGAGTTTCTGTAAGTGCTGCATCCTCTCTGCAGGTAGTGGGGTGCATGGGAGAGCTGCAGCCCCAGATGCTGCTGGCAGGTATCTGGGAGTCCCTCCAGACCTTTCCTGCTGGGTCCAGGATGCCTCTGGGCACGGGAAGGGCTGGGCAACATCCCACTGTCCCCATGAAAGCCACCTGGATCTCACACCAGCGCTAGGCCATCTGTAACGCAGCTGCACTTCTTGATGATCATGTTGGAGAACTCGGCTGCTTCAACCTCGGTGCGGTTGCCCCTCTTGATGAGGTACATCACGGGGAGCGGGGCGGTCTCCACCGCGGCGCAGGCTCGCTTCCCGTAGGCAAAGTGCTGCAGCAAGCGGGGGGTCTGCAGGCAGCCCCCTACGCACTGGTAAGCCTGGTACCCTGCTGGCTCGATGATCCAGGACTGCGTCCAGGCAAGTTTTTGGAAGTCAACATAGCGTTTCTGCCGACAGCAGGTGGACTTCCTCATCACTGCCTCCTCCTTGCAATCCCCGGGTCCCCTGCGCAGTGAGGGAGAAACAAGAACTGGTGCCGTAACTGAAAAATGGGAAGGTGGGAGAAATACCACCTCCCCAACCCCCGTTGGTAGCACAGGCGAGCCCTGAGATGTGAAACTTCGACCATGCTCCGGTTTCATTTGAATATTCCAGCACCAAATATGGGAAGAGGAGAGATGTGATTCAGCAGCAACTTTTTAACTCCTCTGTTCACAACAGTTTACTTGTGAGGGCAAGGGGCGCACACCCTGTGTTGACACGCACAGCACAGTAATTCGGGACAAAGTTACACCAGCAACACAACAGATTTAGGTTTCATACGTACCCATAGTCTTCCAAGTCGAGGGTGTAAAGCACCAGTTCAGGTCTGCCTACAGCTTTGTCCTTGGGATCCTGAGAGCTGAAATGCACAGCTTTGGCCATTTCTGAGGCATGGCTGCCTATCCTTTCTCCTTCGATCCACACCTCCAGGAACATTGGCTCCCGCCTGTTGTTTTGCAGCCAGTAATGCACAGCCTGCGTCACATCAAAGTGCTTCCAGCCTGAGTCACACAGGGGAACCAGCCTGCACGACAGGGGCTTAGCATTAGAGAAAAGCCCATCAGACAGAGCCTGGGCTCACGGCACTGTTATTGCAGCGGAATAAATAATTTGCTTCCTATGGATTGCTGTGTGCCTTGATTACACAATGATTTTTGCTGAGTGCATTGCGCAAGCTCCCCTGGCAGTTAACTCACACCTCAAAAAGAAGCATGCAGGCATCCCAGCCACTGAAGAACTAATCAAAACCCTTTGTGTGTTCTCATGTCCAGGTATTCATTCATGCTCATACAGTACGATGGCAGTGCAGGAGTATACGCTGCCTCACTATTAGTGACGACAGTCTGGTAAACTGCTACTCCCACCTGCTCCTGGCTTAGCTGTGTTAGGACCGTAAGTTTCTACCCACACATAAAACTAGCTGATGGACAATTCATCTGTAAAACAGAGCTCAAGACTACAGAATCAAATGCTTTGTGCATAACTGACTTCTTCAAACTGGCTAATGAAATGGCCAAAGGAAAGAATACCAGCAGCCAGTATCCTCTGTGAATTAGAGAGAGAAAAGTGAACCAGGTTGAGTTTTGCAGTAGGGAAGACCTAACAGCACACAGCATTGGTTCAGATAAAAATACATTATTTCAATGAATCATCATGTATTGCAGTCTTAACCTAATAGCTGCTCTTACAAACTCATTCTTGGCTTAGAGGCTTTAAAGCCTGATTCTTCAAATGTAACCCCATCAGAACGACCAGAAGCACAAACATATGACATCCGAACCCAGCCCAGAGGACCCAAACCCCATAACTAGAGTCCTGTCTTCAGGAGAGGTCCCTTTCTTACCTGGAGTCTATGAGGGAGGTCCTGTTGGTACCATTGTGCTGCGGGTGCACCCAGTACACGCTGACTCTGGCATTGGAGACTGGCATTGGAGACCTGTGAGACTGCCTGGTAGGCAGGATTGCTCTGGTCAGTGGCTTTTTGAAGAGTTTGAGTTCAGCCATTGTCACTTCACTGTTTTTAGGTATTCTGCCCTCCATGTCAAAGACCAGGATCTGGCGTGTGGCACTGGCAGAGTAGAGGATTTCTCCTGCCATGCCTGTGCACATCGAGAACAAAACAGACAGCCTGTCATTTGCCATCCTGGTGAGCAAAGCCCCAGGCTTCTTCCACAATTATCATCACAACACACTCTATCCATGCTCCAACAGCAGCCCTACTAAAGACATGTTTTCTAATGCATACTTGAATCAATGTCTTGCAAATGCCCTAATTCTTTTCATATGTCTGAGTCTCTGCAACCTGGAGCCAACAGAAGAAAGTCCCTACATAAGTTGCCCCCAGATTGAACAGACATCTCCCGGTGCCACTGCTGGGCACCAAAGCAGGAAACTAGCTCTTGAAATGAAAAAGTATTTTCATTTGCTGCCCAGGGAGTTATGTACATCTTTTGAAAATGAAACAAGTTCTAAGTGTTGCACAGACACTATTCTGTCTGTACAGCTGAGTTTCTCTTTTATATTTTTCCTAGAAAAAAAAAAAAAGACTGGTGAGAGTGAAACATCCCCAAAGAGCTGTGATTTCTATTAGAGGACTTTCTGGAGTTTTGACCCAAAATCTGCACAGCCAGTACTCTCTACTGACCTTTTTTTTTTTTTTAAGAACTTTTTTCCACTTGCCCAAAATGTTGCCTGGGTAACAAGGCTTTTGTCTTCTACCAAGCTCTAGCAGCAGCTTGCCCTTTGCAAGGACTGTGGGACCCCTCTTCACGTGCAAGGTGTTACTGGTGTGTGTTGATCTTTAAGATGCTGTTACACGCACCACTTCTGCCCAGCTCAGGTTTGGAGGCAGACCCAGACCACATTCTCATAGGTTTGCATCTGCCCATCCTGCAACCAGCCTGGCAAGCATGGGCAGCTCACCCTGGCAGCAGCACAGTGCTTTGCAAGCTCCCGATAGCGATGGCAGAAACATTACCTGCATTGCCCGGGATCCCTCTGAGGATGCCAGCCAGACTTGGCAGAGCTCGGCGCTTCACCCTGTGGCCCTTCAGCATGGAAATGTATTTGTTCTTCACATGGTCGGGGATAACCAGGTCCACCAAGTCTCTCTTATGAAGTTTAGGGACCTCAGAGAGCCCCAGCTGCTTCAGCAACATCTCCTTGAACCCTTCCGGGGTAAACGCTCGGACTGTGATGACCAGGCAGAGGATGCAGAGCATCTGAGCAAACCTCGCATCCATCCTCCTCTGCTGGCGAAGAAGCTGCCTGCTTGGTAGCGATGATGGGGGGATCTCCCCGGGGCTGCTCTCGACAGAGATGAAGTGACAGCCTGCCTAAGCAGGACAGAGATCCCCTGCACCACCGTTTTATAGCTAGCCTTGTCCCACTGGCACAACAAATTCCACAAGTGGGGATGAAGCAGAGGACTTAAAAGGATCACTCCCCCGTTGGTAGGCACATGCCAGTTTAACACCTTCATCTACTGCAACCTTAATACAAGGCTTAGGGGAGCTTCACGGGGAAGATGTTCCTATTCTTTTTTAATTCCCTGTAAACTTTTGCCCAGAAACCCGCCGAGTGATCAGTGTTTGATGTTCAGCCTGGGCCAGTGAGAAAACACATCTGCAGAGTGCATGGCTTTATGTACTGCACCACACAATTCTTAAAGGAAGGGTCAATCTTTACCGGAGGGGAACTTCTACCTAAAATAGCCAATATCAACCAGGAGAAGAATGCTTTAGCTGGGAGACCATCTTTATGGCAAGCATCAAAAAATCATTTAAATTTTTTTTTGGGGGGTGTAGGTACTGCTTTGATCTCTGAATACTTGTATCAAGCATATGAATCAGGGCAGTGAATTGCAGCAGTTGAATGGTTTATGGCCTTTTATGCTACTTCTGAATCACAGAAGGTGAAAGATGCGCAGGCCTGGTATTGTAGAAAAATGTCCCATCACTCTTTATGGATTCCTGCGGGTTTAATAATACTTGTGCTTAAAAGGCTTTATATAAAGGCAGATCACCTTTCACGAACACAAGAAACCACTCTGCTCCTACACGACATGGGTGAAGAATATGGATGTTTTGAATGCTATTACCAACCACAGCAGAGAGCTGTCTCAGGAGAGCAGAGCCATCCCGGAGGCTGCAGCGGGGGGGGGCTGCTCATTTGGCTTGAAGTCAGCCTTTAAACTTGAAGCTCAAATCCTTTTCTTCCTTGGCCTTTGCTGGCATAAAATGTGGAAGTCTATTTTTTAAACCAATCCCAGGAGAGGTGAATTGAAAAAATAAAATGTGATTGATTACAGTCAGAAAGAGCATAGCACTTGGGGCGGGTTCTCATCCTCTCCAGCAGTAACAAGTATAGAGGGGCCTGAGCATGCACAGAAATGTCTTTAGCATGAAAAGATCTTCGGATTTTGTATGTCTCTGTGAATGAGTGAAAACTGGTCTGGTTTCATCTGATCTCCTGACTGAATGATGTGCCCTTAGAAAAGTCTGGCTGGAGGACCTGATGTAATGAACTTATACAAAAGCACCCCTGTTGTGGTTCATCCCTCAATAAAATAAGTGCAGCCTGTTCTGTACACAAAGGAAGGCAACAAAGCTGTCTGAAAAAGTCTAACTAAACCCTTCTGTTACTGCTTATTTTGTCTTATGACCTCTTAAGAGACATGATAAAGTCTCCATTAGATATTAAAGCGGCACCCTATTTTTGAATCGAGTTTTAAGACTAAAACAGAAAGACAGACTATAAACCGACAGGCTGTGCATGGCCCAGGGCAGTGCATTCTTTAGTCTTTCTCTTTGTGTAGCATCTTTCTCTGAACGAATCAATATTTACTGTTATATTCATTCAGAAGACACAGATAGCAGTGAAAAATATCCACTTCATTTGACTGCCTCGACTTCAGCTCACATCAAAAGCTCTTGCTTTTCTGAGTAAGAGGACGGCAGGTTTTTCTGTGAAATTTCTGTGACTTCCCCTTAGGACAGCTCGGCTGTTCCTTCTGGGCTGCTTCCCCAGCTGAATGGCATGTTACTGATTCTCAGGGGATAGGACAAAGGTGACACAGAGAAGCACATCAGAGGCTTGGGTTGCACCTAAGCAAAGTTCAGGTAGCTGACAAAGTTCCCTTCAGACATGCTCTGTACGTGTTGGCTAACTCAGTGCCAGCAGTGAATAGGTTATGCTCAGCCGTCACTTAGAGCTGCAGTTCATGAGTTTGCCATGGTCTCTCTATTACATCAGAACACCTGGTCCTGTAAGCTTTTATCCATCCAATTAGTCTTCCCTCTGGACAGTGGTCCTACTGTGTAGTAAGAGCTCTTCAGAGAACCATGGTATCATGAAATGAAAATGCCTGATTGCTCCAGCAGCACTTGGCTTTCCTGGATCTGGCTGTGATTTCTCCTGCGGTTGATGTCTAATCTACCAGGGCTCTTCACTGCCCAATGTGTATTGGAAGGTGATTTATGGGTTTCTCATGTAAAACAAAATTATTGACCAAACAGAGTTGAAGCTCAGCTAAGAAGAAAACAGAGGATGTGGATTGTAGGCTTTTCACAGGAGAGTGATTATCTGGTCCAATTGGAGGATCTGCCATTCCCGCTTTGTCAGGCAAACAAGAAAAAGTCAGGAATTCTATAATAACTCTTTTTGTGCAATGTGTATTAGAGCCTGCACGGCACACTCAAAATGTCAAATAGAGGATTTAAAGAGGCTGCAAGGGACGAAGTACAAGCAACTCACAGTCTTAACAGCAGCCAGTACTTCAAGAGAGAGAATTTCTGCTTTTAAGCCTTTAATTTATTTACCAGCAGTTCTCTAAACATTTGCTGGGCATATCTATAGAATGGGTTTTGGTAAATAAATCCAATGAGTTCAAAGAGAAAGTGTGAAAGACTTAGCCTAATGATGTATCCCTTATCTCGGGAAACCAGAATGTTTCTAATGTAGTTGCAGTACATCAGTGAGGATCTGAATACTTAATTTTTCAAGATTTGAATTTGAATTGTTTTGTATCACAAATGGGCCCATATTAGAAGAGCCTTTTCTTGAGTGATGTGAAAGGAAACAATTTTTGTGTGCTCCAAGAAATGTGCTGATTTGTGCAACAGGCTTATCGTACAGAGATGGAAGCGCATCTCTATGTTGATTTTTGTCTTTTTCCCACAAAGTCAGGGTCTTTTGAGTCCAGGAGTATGGAAGTAAAAATAGTGGTGGTTAAAATGCAAGTATAAACTTGCCAAGTTAAAAAAGAGTTCAAGCTGAGGTTCTGTTTCATAGTCTTTTTCAGTCCTAAGGACAGTTGGTTTTACAAAGCTAACATAACATAACAGACAGCCACGCGAAGTGCTGGGTTCGAGGTTTCAAAAGTGGAAGGAAACTGCAGGCTATGCCTTAAGGCACACCCTTCCCATGCTGCCTCACCAACACACCCCAACCACCACCAGGCAGTGCTTCACACTTAGTATCCCCACCAGCATTTTAAACCCAGGCCACACACCTTTATCCGGGATTTCACAAGCATCTTTGGCTTCCTTTATTACCAGCACTCTCTGTGCTGGTGCTGAGACCCCTGATGCTCTGCAGTGACCAGCCCTGTGCCAAACAAGTCCAGACAGTGAGTGTGGAGCCCACAGAGCGCGCTCCCAGCAAGCCAGCCCGCTGCCAGTCACTCTGGATTTAAGCCTAATTTATAAATAGTGACCAAAGCTAAAAGCATTTGCATTTCCCACCTCTCAAGCTGCACAGCACCTTCAACACAGGACAGGAGTGTGGTGTCACCAAGAGCAGGAGATGGCATCAGCCAGGTTGGCAGCTCAGCTTGTTTTTCTTGGTGCGGGCATGGCTGGGATGCCATGCAGAACCCTGTCTGCCCCCCCAGAGGGGCAGCCCTGTGTGTTGGTGTTGCATTTACACAAAGAGAGAAAGACAATGTTTGCCTCCCTCTGTCCACGCTGCGCAGCTCCAGGGATGATGCAAGATGACCTAAGGCTCTATTATTCCCCAGAACAAGACCTTTGAGAAATTCCTCTGGCACAAAGAGCTTTGTGCTCAGTAAGGTATGACCTGACCTACCTGTCCTGAAGCACTTCCACGCATCACTCCTCAGTGAGAATAAAACCATAAAATGGACTTTACGTCTGTATTGTGAAATCTGGCTAACGTGACTCCGTGAAATACAACTTTGTGTCCCATGTCTGAGCTGAGACACATTTATTCTGACCCCAGGTCACCCAGATCTCGTACCAAAGACACTGCAACCACAGTCTTGGTCCCTAGTGTTTATTCTGTCTGCCAGCTAAGAAGCCAGTTTCAGTAGCAAGCTTTGTGGTGCAAATAATCACCTGCTTGAGCTATACAGAAATCACCCAGTTAATTTAATCTAGGCAAGGACATGAGCCTGCTTTTCCTTGTAGCCAGTCTAGGCCAGACTGAACCAGCCATCGCCAACAAAATGTCTTATGATCCCATGTCCTCTTGGGATCCTCTCACAAATGCTGGTGGTGAAGCGCTGGGCACCAATGAGGATGTTGTTCCCATATGCATTTATCCCACAACATGTCCAGTATAGTAAAAACCCCATTTTCTTTCAGAGATATTGCAAACCTGTTTTGATCTTGAGCTCAGTTTAATGTAAATTGTGGTGCTGTTTATCTTAGATTGCACCAGCTTAAGTACATTTTCCACAGGAAGGCTTCTGCTTTCACTCGTGGGATTGTTTTGGTCAAACAGTCAAGACAAAAGGCCGCCTGTTTGAAGAGGAATGGATGAAATGTCCGAAGTCCCACCATGTCCTTGGTCAGCTGATGTCAGCTGGCTTGCTCGTCAGGCTTGTGTTGGCAGCATTTGCAAAGTGGCAGTGTTCTGGCAGAAAAAATATCTCCAAGACATTTTTTGTTTGGTTTGTTTTTCTTTTTTTTAAACAGAAAAGCCAACACAACTGTTTAAATACAGCCTTTTCTCTCCCCTCAGCAGCTTCCTCCCCACTTCCCTAGGCTGTACCTCGTTTGTAGCTGGGGAAGCAGGATTTGTTACCACGCTGATGACTACAGAAAGGCTGTTAGCAAAAATGCTTACAGTTAGCAAATGCTCTTGAATCAGATATATAAGCAAACAGCTCTAAATTGCTCATTTTACACCACAGTCCAATTTATTGAGGAACATCCGTGTTACTGAGAAGTAGCTGTTTTTTGCAGGAACACCACTTAAGTAATATGTGTCTAGTTAAAATGCTGCTCTTTTTTTTTTTCCACTCCACAGCTGTGTGTTTACACTGTAGAATTTTATGAGCCTTTTTTTAAGAGTATGTTTTTCCTGCCTTAGTGATGCAAGTGAGAGCCCATGTCTGGGCCAGGCAGGGCTAGTGAGTCCTTGAGAGGCCACACAAGCTCTCTCCGCCCTCAGTGGTTCTTGCTGTGAAACTGGGCCATAAGCAATGTCCTCCAGCGAACATCACCAGCACAGGTGAGGGCTCAGTGTGTGACTCTCTCAGCTGTCTGCCCCAAAGCACATCTACCCAGCAACAGGGAATGTGTGTGCGAGGGAGGCGTTGGGCACGCTGGAGCAAGATGTGACAGCTCAAGGTTTTGATGCACATGTTGCTATTAAAGGAGCTGGGTTCTATGTTGACACAGCTTTCAGGCCGAATGACTCTATGGACTTCTGAAAGTTTAGCACATTTCCTACCCCTTAAAGATTCTATGCCAAGTTTGTGTGGCAAGTGGCCTTCCAATAATTTAGAAATGCCCCTGTTTTTCTGTCATGCTAATACACTTGGAATACCATTCATATTGCACCTGTGGTCATGAGTAACCTGCCTTAAGGATGAACTGTGTTTCCTCCAGTTAATTTTAAATCCAATAGCTGTTACCAAAAACAGTGCAAGATTATAGAAGACAAAATTAGGTCATAACATGTACAGAGACCATAGAATCATAGAATCATAAGGTTGGAAAAGACCTCTGAGACAATCAAGTTCAACTGCACCTGTCCCCCCACTAAACCATGTCCCTAAGGAACTCATTTACCGTTTTTAAACACCTCCAGGGATGGCGACTCCTGGGCACCTGTGCCAATCCCTGACCACTCTTTCAGGGAAAAAATTCTTCCTAATGTCCAGTTTAAACCTCCCCTGGAACAACTTGCGGCCATTCCCTCTCGTCCTATTGCTGTCACTTGGGAGAAGAGCCCAGCACCCACCCCATCACAGCCTCCTTTCAGGCAGTTGTAGACAGGGATGAGGTCTCCCCTCAGCCTCCTCTTCTCTAAGCTAAACACCCCCAGGTCCCTCAGTCTCTCCTCTTAGGGCTTGTTCTCCAGCCCCTCACCAGCCTTGTTGCACTTCTCTGGATGTGTTCCAGACCCACAATGTCTTTCTTGGAGTGAGGGGCCCAAATGACAAGATAGAATCAATAAAAACTTTACACTTCTCCAATGTGGTACATCCGATAGAGTGTGGAATAACTGCCCAAAGGCTTCCATCAGTCCTCACTCAGATATTTAAAATGAACTTGGGCAGTGCCTTAACAAGTATATTGATTGGAAAAAAGACACCTGCAACAGCAGGAACTTGAACTGAGCTACTTATATAGCTGTTTTCCATCTGTAATGTCTGCTGCTGAAGTGACCTTGGGGCTATTGTGTGTCAGTAGATTTTACACTGTGGAACCTAGATATATTCAGTTTCAAAATAATTACTTGCACGTGCTTTTTTTCCTTGCTATTAAGAGCACACTGGTGCTGTGATCAAAACAATGATGAAGCGGATTTCTGAATGGGTCCAGCAACAACACCAGAACCGCCTGCCTGAGCTGGGCTGATGCTGAGGGGGGATGGCTGAGAGGCTTCCAGGGAGGACAGGAGATTCAAGAGATGCAAAACAATCTTCTTGGAAATTATGATTTGAATTAGACTACAATCCCTCATCCTGATGCTTAATGTTCACCCTTTTTAAACAGAAAGAGCCAGGCTTAACTGGCTGTAAATGTTGAACTGAACTTTGCAAGCGTTTTTTCTTTGTCTTCTGAGTTATGCCATCTCTTCTGAGAATGGTCTTAAAGGACTATAGAGTATTTGAAATGCATTTTAAAATATTTTAGATCTCTTCACAAAATTTCAAATCATTAACATTAACTCATTTTTGAAAATCCAGTGAGCTGTTTACTATTTATGCTGATTTATTATTTATCCTGTTCATTCCATTCTCCTTCTGTCTAGATTAGGTACTTTGTTACATGTTTCTGAATTGCATAATAAGAAATATCAAAATAGCCCCCTAATTTTCTTTTGCCTTCAAACAATGCTGTGATGTTCAGAAAGGAGGGTGTACAGATAGGCTGCGTCTACTCGAGCAGTTAGTACAAAGCTGGTTTCAATATTTATATTATTGTCGTATTGCTTTTGTAACTTTTTTGCTATGTTATTACTTTCAATGAAAAAGATTTCAGTAGGAAAGAACCGAATAAAATATAGTTTCTTGTGTATTTAACTCCAAAACAGAACACAAAGGGCTATTTTACTTCATAGCACAGGTTAAATTATGTGATTTCCTGCCATGTACCCATATCTATGTAAACAAAGGGTATAAAGCCTTGGATTTAACATGGCCCTTGTAAAGAGTAAAATAAAGCTGTGTGACCTGGCTAGTTTTAATCCTTTTAGCGTTCGTACTACAGGACCCTGGGAGATGCATCTTGGCCATTTGATTTTAACAGGGAATCTAGCCACACTTGGCCATGTCACTTGAAGCGTGAAACACAAACTTCAGTTGTTTGGGGTTTTTTTTCTTACCTAGCCATTTGCTTATTCAAAAGCATTAATTTAGGAATGGCCAACATTTCCACATAGCAACCAAATGCATTTCTGAGTCTTAATTTTGGATTCTGCATAAGATTCTGCAGGAAATGCCATGTATTTGAAGCTTGTCAGATTCCCAGGCCTATAGTAAAGACATGGTAAAGACCTATAGTAAAGACATGGTGACTAAAATTTGATGTATTTATGCAACAATGCTGTTAGCTTCAGCAGTTGCCTATACAGAACCCAGGATCTTCTGACAATCATTCAGGCAGAGAAGGTTCTCAAAAAAGGAATTCAGAGTCCATTTTTCATTGATCTGAGGAAAACTATGGTGCCTATAGTCCCTCTTCTTTGCTTTGATTCTGAAGTAGGTGAGGAATATTTTACCTCTCTGACAGCAAAACTAGAAATAAATTACCACAATCAGAGCAGAGACATAGATGACCCAGGAATTAATTTGAGATACTTACTCAGTTTGATCAGATCTGTTAGAACACCTCTAAGGCAAAGTACATGAAAATGATGTTTTCAATGAAGTTCAGGTTCTGCAAATCCAATGGAAGGAATTTGAAAATCACGATGTGCAGCAGACTTGGAAGACTGGCTCTTAAAACTCTTTGGAGGCTGCACTGCTTGATTTGTACTCAATTCCTCGCGGTAGGAAACCTTACCTCTGGATTTCACTATGTTCTCAGACTGGAAAACACATGCTGTCCTAAATAAGAAAATGTTCCTGTTTATAATGGAACATGAAAATATACCATTGCCTGGACTTGCCTTGAAACTGATGCAGGAATCACAGCTATTACAGAACACAGTTGCCTTGTTTCCTAAGAAAAGTGGATGGAAACTGGTTTCTTAACAAAGTTTCATATTCTCTCACTGTGATAATTTTAATAGTCAGTTGAAATCCTTCTGCTCTTCACAGGAGCCTCAGTACAAAGGAACTGCAAACAACCTGGCTCACTGTTTCCCAGAGCAGCTGGCAATTCAGGGCTTTGAACTTCAGGTCTGCTCATTTCAGGGCTCCGTGTGCAGCAGAGCCATCTTACACCTGCTCTCTCAGCTGTGCCAGTACAGTCCCAGCAACCGATCCAGACGGAAAAGAAAAGGTCTCATGAAAGCGGGGATAGTTTGCTTAGGTGCTCCCTTGCAACATGGACCTTCCCTGGGTCCATCTCACTCCAAAACACTCCCACAAAGTGGTTATGCCACTTCACAGGGCCTCTCTTAACTCCCCTCAAATGAATTGTGATCACTGTCTTCATTATAATCTGGTATATAATCTGAATATATAAATATCTGCTTTACTGAAACTGTACAGAGTACCAACAGGAAGGGAGAGCTGAAAAGATTTGGGCTCTCTTCCCAGTTCTGTCCCTGAGTCAGGACAATGACCTTGAGCAAATTGCCTTGGCCAAAATTCTCAAGTCCATATTTAGACATTAAAATAAATAACCTGATTTTCAAAGGCATCAGGCAGCCACAGCCTCTATCAACAAAACCCTAATCACCAATAGAGTCTACCAACTACTGTACATAAAGTATCTTAGTAAAATAAGATATATCCTTCTTGCCATCTGTTACTGCTTACTTACAGTGAAGAAAGTTCTCAATTGATCCACAGATCTCCACGATAACCCACATGCTTAAGCTCAGCTTGCAGTGATTACCTTACTTTCCCTTTTACACAGATGAGGCCACACACTCACGAGGCGATGTTAAACACACTGTGTCTGTCTGGAAGAGATGCAAGGGAATACCTTTGCATTCATTTGAAAGGAGACAGATGGAACAGAAAGAAAAGAGATACAAAGAAAATAAAATCATGAAAAAAGGATGAATGTGTGGAGAAAATAAACAACTGCAGAAAGAGGAATAAACATGGATAGAGAGGGATGAGAATTGGAAAGTCAGAAGGTATGGGGAGAATTTGTCCAACAGGTCATCATGTGCTAAGGAATGGCCACAATTTCTTCTGCTTCTCTGGAAATAGGCATGGCAGAAAGTGTCCAGCGAGGACCCAGATGCCTGCAGCGTGCCTCGAGTGGCAGGCACGCACTTCGAGCGGGTTGGATGCCGCTGCACTCCACATTTCCATCACACTCTAGTAAAGCCAGGCATTGGATCCAGGATCTTCCTTGCTGGAGAAAGCCACGCTGCCCTTAGTCATGCCTGTTTGCCATTCCAACAGCTCTTCCCATCTTCCTGCTTAAGCCACTTTGCGTGCTGTCACCAACTCACTCCGAACACTTGCGCCTCGCACACCGGGCACCTGACCCCCTGCTTAGGCTCACCAGGATCATCCTGCCGTCATTAGGGCCCTTGCTCCTGCCCTCTCTGGCACGTACCTGCAAAGCAGCCAAGCTGCTGCTGCACTGGAAAATGTGACAGGGACGTTCTCGGCTCTTTCCATTGCTAAAATCTGAATTTAACAGTTCAGATCTAATTCACAGTATCACAGTATCATAAAGTTGGAAAAGACCTTTGAGATCATAGAGTCCAACCTATGACCCAACACCTACACCTACTCCTACTTGTCAATTACACCATGGCACTAAGTGCCTCATCCAATCTCTCCTTAAACACCTCCAGGGACGGTGACTCCACCACCTCCCTGGGCAGCGCATTCCAATGGCCAATCACCCTCTCAGTAAAGAACTAAATGCTGAGACACACAAATCTACAGAGACAGCTATTGGTGCAAGCTCCTAGAAAGAATACAGAAGCTAATAAAGTGTAAGTCTTACTTCTGCTGCTTCTGGTTTGTTTTGACGTAACCTGAGATTAAAATAAAACCAAAGCTCTTCAAAATCCTCACAGTCTGCACACTGACTTTTTTTCATTTGCAAATCCAGAAACGGGAAGGGAGAATTTTTGCCCAAAAGAAAAAAATATTACTACTTTTAAAAATACTTAAAAATCATTTAAACCAGATTTCTACTCAAATATATTCTTATTTTTAAAAAAATATACTGATTCAAATTATAATCACCTCTATTATGGCTTAAGCTTTTGACACTTAAAAAATACTGTAAATGTTGGAGACATTTTATAGTAACGAGCAGCATGGTATTCTTGAAGGGCCTTGAACAGTGAGATATGAGGGATTAGGTGGTGAAGAAATAGAATTGTTTGCAAAGAAGTGTAAGATAAAGAGCAAGTTATCTAGCAAAAGAATGTTAAACTTGCTTCTTGCAGCAGTGCGTGATCATGTATTAGTAACCAATCAGAAGTGTAACTTAGGTGCGTGGACAGCTGTGTGTATCCAATCATGTAAAATCATCCAGCGCATGATAGAACTCTGAAGAATATAAAAATACAGCCTTCTGACAATAAAAGGTCTTTGATTCTGCATCGGAGTCTGTGTGTCGATCTCCGCATGTAAACTACATTTACAAATGTTCAAGCAGTGTGTTTGATGCTGACATTTTAAGGGAAGTCAAGCCAGTGAAGCAGAAAGGGTCTTGGAACCCAGTACTTAAGTCTAAAAGCTGAGGATCTCACTGGACTCTACAGAGAGAGTGTGGGTAGAGAAGATAAAAAAAAAAAAAAAGAAAAAGTAGGCTTCCTCTTCTGATCAAAAACAGGATTTGAGAGATTAGTTAACAAAAAATTACTTTTGATCCATCCTGGGGAGGCAGGTTCCAGCAATCCCTGCTGACTTCACCCTCTGATGGCTTAGACTGCAAGATCTCCTGGAGCGTTTTGTGGCTCCTGCACAACCAACCACCCAGCTTTCTGCTCCAGGGAAAGCAGAACCTAAGGCAATGGTGCTGATGTCTGTTCAAGTCTCACTCCAGTATTGTTGCATAAGTTACTACGTACGATCAGGACAGCTGTGGAGCACAGAGGCTCTTGAGAACATGAGAGTTCTTCATTAGAACTAAGGTATATTGAACAGGAAAATATTGCAAGCTGTAAGTGGTTTCATATTTTACACGAGCAACAAATACACCTGCTCACTGATACACCTAAACCCAAAGGTCCTGTGGCCAGGCACCGTCCTCTTCAGTGGGAGAGAGCAGGTTGCGACAGACGGTCTCTCTCCGTCTTCCCCTTTCTCTCAGGCAGCTGCCTTAATTATAATTAGTGCTATGCCACCTATGCATTAACTCCCTTCGGCTTCTATATGCACAGGGTTAACACCTGGATAGGCATTAAGATAATATGTATACTGAGAAAACAATGAAGTCATCCATGTTTTAGGTCACCTTGTCCTGGTTTTGTATCAAAGTGTTCCACATCAACAGCGGCTGCATTTCCACATGTTAATAATAAACCTAAACTTCCTATAAATCAACAAAAGAGTCTCCACAGTTGCAACCATCTGCAAAACAGAGGTTTGAAACCTGACACTATGCAAGGTGATGAGGAAGTCCATGCCTTGCCCCCAGGTAAGGGATAGGTCTGTCGGCCTCAGCAGGCTTTGGCAAGATTTGGCAGCTGTTACAGCTGGTTTTGGCAGTGTTTGTAGCTGATGTACTAGGGAAGAAGCCTAGGAGTGCTTGCAGGGATGCCTCTCTAGTCATAATCAGGATGATAAAAATCACTGAGCTCAATCCAAGAAGTAAGGACAATAATTCACCTTTCCATAAATCAAGTTTATATGCAAAGTAAGTTGTACTATGCTTACTCTTTCCTTTTGTACTTTTCAGTACTGCTATTTTAGATGGTAGCTACTTGTGCATTTTCATAAAATCCCAGTTTTCATCCAAATATAACTTGAGGAAGATTGTTAATAAAAATTAATCATGCTCAAGCAATCAATACCAGTGCCCCACTCACTACTTCCTATCTGACATAAAATGTAAGAGAAAGGCAAATTTCTATCATATATTGCTAGATATACGTGTTTAAATATTTTGTATAATAGTCAATACTCTTGATTAATAGAAACACAGTTCAACTTTAATTCAAGGCTATTTCTTACCTTGAAAATGAATATATTACCTATGAATGAGAAGGAGCACTAGAAAAGTAGTTAAGTATAGAGAGAAACCAAGCATAAATTGTTAATTTAAATCAACACTTACTGCTTGCTTATTTGTATTAAGATTAGGGTTCATTTAAACCTGTCTGTCTGTCTAGATTTTTCTATTTATTTGTTTTTATCATACACATATTAATGCTCAGTCCTTTGAAAGGAAGACTTTATAATGCTCACACTGAGTTATACTGAGGCTTGTAAACAGATTGCTAGATGAAAGCAAAGATAGCAAAGGGCTGCCAGGCTAGAAGCTTGAATTAAATCCATTAAGCTATATTTGAATAGGCAGATAAGTAAGGAACAGCAAGCTGGGCTTCTTCAGAGAAAGGAAACCACAGTGAGAGTTGCCACACGTGGTAAAGCATCAGGCCACCTGCTATCCACGTCCAGAGACTATTGATGTCCTGTTGGGAGTTCACCCATCAAGGGAAGTCCTGCTGTGATAAATCAAACTAAAGTGACAGTGGAGCTCTTCAGCCATAAGATCATTTAATAAAGCAGTCACACACATGTCAATACCCCACACACTTGTTCAACTTGGTGCTAAAGAGCTGTTGAAGTCGATATGGAGTATGCAAAATACAAAAAAAGATGTAAGAATATTAAATTGTCAACCTGCGCCGTTGGTCCTGAGGCTGGATTTCCATCTGCTCTAGCAACATAGTTAAACATTTGCTAACTAATGACAGTACGTGGCTTTTGTCTCCAAAAGAACAGACAGTGGTAAACAAAACCTTATTTACAAGAGGTAGGAAGGAGGGAAATGTAACTCTGCTGTTGAAATTAGAGATAAACAAAATCACACCACTTAGCTAAAGAGCCTGTCTAGACAGAGGAAGAAAAAAAAAAAACAAATTACAAAAGCTTGATCTTATTCTTGTCAGAAAGAGAGGGAAAAATTATTTTGTGGCTGAGCAAAAGTCCTCAGAACCAAGAATGTCAGGCCTACAATGTCAATATCACTGAACATCAGTTATTTTACACTACAGAAAATAGTCTAGCCAGAGCAAGGTCACCTTAATTTTGAAAAATAAAACATAAATCAAAAGGACAAAGATCTTAGGAAATCAGTGAGAAAATCAACTAAATGGATTTTGGTCCTAGAAGTGCAGGAGCTGCAAGCATACACTGAGGCTTCACCTACATGGCAGGTCGACCCTGCTGTCGTTACATCAGTAAAATTTAATTAAAAAAAACCTGATCGCAAGTATTCAATTTTGAATTCCTATTTTGAAATAAACTGTCCACATGTAGAGTTATTCCAGAAAAGCCAGGATAGAATAATTACTGTACTAGACTCATGTCAAATGACTTTCCCACCAACATAGCCCTAACTAGAAGAGAGTCTATTTTAAAGCTAAAATCATTAACACGGTACAACAACAGTAAAATTTCTTTATTTCAACTGTGAATCTGAATGTGTCTGATTTGAGCTGAGGACTTCTATGCTATTTCCTAATAAACATATGTTTACAGCCAATTTAAAATCCCAGATAATCTATAATGCAGCTGCAAGAAAAATTATTATTCTGTACTTAAATGTTTCTTGGTTGCTGCAGATGACTGGGACTTTTTCCTCTTTTGCAGGATGGATAGCGGGAAGGTATGTAGATGTACAAGCGACATGCTGCTCTCCGCTAAGTGACCATTCCTGAAAAGCGAAGCAAGGTTCTGACAGAGCAAAGCAATTCTTTCCATATGGATTAATAAAACAGCAGAGGGTAGGACAGCGGGTATGCATGCAGGGCCCCAGGCAGTATGCACAGTTTGAATACACGGGGGCATAAGGAGTCAGAGATGGAGAGGCAGGAGCAGGACTGTCAGCTGAAGGAGATGTGGGCTTCACGGCATATTTTAAACATAAAAGTGAACAGATGACTGAGGTTTTGATCAGTGCCACATCAGATTGGACCTTGCAATGCGCTGATGATTTTGGTTGGTTTTAGAGTGGGTTACTGTTCTGAAACATCACTGCTTCAGCCACGAGACTGGAGGTGGGGTGCAAGTCTTTGAAGGCGAATGGTCTCCCTGCCTCCCTCTGAACAGCTAACATTTTCATCGTTATCATGATCATCTTCTCCCCCAGATAGCTGGTGAGGCCAGTCATACCAATTAGGGACAAAGGATGAAGGCTCAGGAGGAGGAAGATTGTTGGAAATGCTGAGTATCAAATGGCTGTTGAGAGAACACTAACGTAAAGGGTAGAGAAGAGGTGGATGGCAGAGCCTTGCTGTACCAGTTTGTGGCCTGTTGACTGGAAGCAGTTAACCCCCGTGAAGGGCAGCATGTCCTTGCGGATGGCTGGGAATCAATCTTATCTTGGCTCTTTCATAGACACATTTAGTTAAACTCCTTAGGTCTTGCTTTTTCCAGTTTGCAACATTTGAATTCTGTTTCTCTTTGTATAGGTGTGTAAAGGCAAGCGGCTTTGAATATTTTATGGAACATTCATATTACTACTATTATTTAATTTATTTCAGAGTTATTTACCTTAGCGTTTGGCATGCTCCACTTACACCTACAAGGTTGCTTATCAAACTGAGAAGTGTGAAATCTCTCTTTGAAATCTCAGAGATCTTCTTTATTTTTGTTTTTCTGCAAAAACATTGTTTGGATCTGGGATTTTTTTATGTTAATGGCTAATGTGAATCACAGAGGCACAAAAGGGTTTCCTCCAAACCAAAGCACTGCAGTCCACACTAACACTAAAACTGGGGAATCACCAGGGAGTTAGGAAATCCTTCGTCCTTCACCAGAGATTTTGTCTTCGGGATCCAGCAAAAAAAGTTTCACAAATAAGCTATGAACTTTGAAGAGGAGGCTGAGAGGAGACTTCATCATCTTCTACAACTGCCTGAAAGGAGGTTGTGGTGAGGTGGATGTTGGTCTCTTCTCCCAAGTAACAAGAAATAGGAAGAGAGGAAATGGCTGCACATTGCTCCAGGGGAGGTTCAGATTGGATAGTAGGAAACATTATCTACCGAGAGAGTGGCGAAGCATTGAACAAGCTGTGCAGGGAAGCAGTGGAACCACCTGGAGATGTTCAAAAAATGTGTAGAGCTGGCACTGTGGTACACGGTTTAGTAGTCACAGTGCTGCTGGGCTGAGGGTTGGACTGGATGATTGATCTTAGAGGGCTTTTCTAACCTTAATGATTCTATGTTTACGATTATAGATATAATTTCAGTACTTAGAAGCACAGCTCGGCTCAAGACGCCTTTAAGGCAGCCCTGGCTTGGAAGCTCCTGCTGACCCCACTGTGAGGGAATAACGCGAGCTCCGGGCACCGCTGCTGCCAAACCCAGACTTCAGCGAAGGGAACGGGGCGATGTGTCTCCCGACCGACGTGTCGTGCCGCTGCCGGTGCCCGTGCCGCTGCCGGTGCCGGGGGGCAGCAGCTTTCACCCTGTTGCTTTACTAGGGGGTCCTCTCCCTGAGAGAAGCACTTCAGGGTCTGGAAAAGCAGGGTAGAGAGCTCAGGGGCGGCGAGACCTCCACGGAAACACGTAGCTACCTCCGCGCCTGCGCTCTGCGACGGACGGGAGGAGGCGGGGACGAGCCAGGGGCTGCTCCGGACTGGCCCCGCCGCGGCCCGGCCCGGCCCCGGCCCCGGCCCCGCCCGGCCTCACACGCATGCGCGGCCCCGGCACTTGTTGCTGCGCTCCTAACTCCGGGGACGGGACACGAGGGGAGGGCAGAGGCTGCCCCGGCGCAGGTGAAGGTGGGCGTGAGTGGCGCTGCCTGCGCACGGGACGAGGCGAGATGAGCCCTGAGGGCGGGCTGCGGGAGCTGGGACAGGCACACACACGGACACGGCGCTGCCGGGGGCGGCAGACGGACGGGCGGACGGACGGGCGGACGGACGGACGGACACGGCGCTGCCGGGGCGTGTGTGCTGCCCGGGGGGGCGGGGTGTCTGCGCTGCCCCGGAGGGGACACGGGGGACCCTGCGCTGCCCGGGGCGGGGAGTGCGTGTGTCACTGTACTGCCAAGGGGGGGCACTGCGCCGCCCCCCAGAGCGCCGCCCTCGGAGGAACTCGCCGCTCTACCCGGGCCGTCCCAGCTCCCCGGCCGCGGCCGCCGCGGGGTCGGGGCGGGGCAGCCCGGGTGTCCCCGCTGCCGTGGGGCGGCCCCAGCGGAGCCTCCCCGCCCAGAGGCGAGCGCGGCGTCACGGGCCGGCTCCCGGCGCCAGGCACGAACCCTGAGGCTTCCCGGTTTTGCCGGCCCCGGTTTCCCCGCCTCCCAACCGGAATTAGGCCAGCGGGTTCTCCGCAGAGCCCGTCCCGGCGCTCGCGTGCCCTGGAAAGCAGCGAAGCGGCCACACCGGGCAGGTCCTGCCGTGCCCTGTCCCGCGCGGCGCTGGCTTGGGCAGAAACAACAGCTTCCAGACACTGTGCGTGATAAGATCCCGCGTGCGGCTGGAACTGCAGTTTGCGGCCGCTGCTCTTGTGAGGAGGGTCCCGCAGCGCGTTCAGCAATGCCCCTCTCTCCGCGCCGGATTTCGGTCTTTGGGAAGCAAGGACAGAGTCACGGCACAAATACTGGGAGGGTCTCTTCCCGCCCCCCGTGATGAAACACCTCAGTTGGACAGAATTTTTTCCCTACTGTGTCACGGCCCAACATTTAGTAAATACTGCTTTGGGAGAGGTACTCTCTGTGCTGGTTTCTGCTGTCCAAAGGGAGAACTTGTCGTTATTTCTTTTTGTTTGTTTGTTTTGGCTTTGTTTTGATTTCAGCAGCCAGAATAGTTGGCATAAGAGACGTGTACTCCTCTCACAGTGGCAGGATACCCCACAAGTAGTGACCCGGGACCTGTGATGAGCACCTACGGTATTTGGTTTTGAAGGATAAGAGGTTTTTGGGGTATGGTTTCTTTATGAATTTACCAGTCAGAAGCGTGTTTTGCATGAAGCACGCTGTCTTTAGTCCCGGGTACATGGGAGCCGTCAAATTAGTGAGATCCAAGAAAATTAACGTTTGGAGTGGGAAGTTCCAAAATAAGGCAGCAATTACCTGCACTGATAGACCTTTTTTGTCAATAACCAAATCTTGTGCAGTCTTGCACGTTACTATATTATCTGAGCAGGTCATTTGACTAAAATGAGGTAGATGACTTTTCTCTTAAAAAATTAGAAATACTCTGTTCTTTCGTGATATACTGTAATTATTGTACTGTTCTTTCAGTTGATATCTCCTGTTAAAAAGGAAAATCACACCGTATTCCAAGAACAGAGAGGGGCATGTGTACTTGTGTAGTTGTTTTTCTCTGTGAATTTAGTGGTAAATTTCTTAGTAATCTCAAGGTCTTGACATTTGAATATGAATTTTGCAAGTTCACACTTGCTTGTCAACTTGGAGCAAAATCTTCAAACTGCTGTTGTTGGAATATCTAATGTTACTCCTAGAATCAGAATCCAGGCTGGAGTAAGTAGTTTGATGTTATAGTTTGGAAGACAGATAAGTTTTTATGTGGGTCTTCCGTAGTCTTCCTCAGATGCCTGTGGAAGACGTGACTGGATAGATGTCTGGAATTCTTGCTTCTAATTTATGCTTCTAACTGAGCCCGTCAGATATTGTGAAATATTTTAGAGGGAAAGATTGTCTAATGTGACTTCACTTCCAAAGTAGTTTCCTGGCTGAATCTCCTGCACTTTTTGTGATTGTAATGTTAGTGTATCTCACAAATGCCTGGCAGACTTCTCACATGGATGTTTTGCTTTTTCTTTTTTCTTTAAAGGAAAGACAAAATGAACCCTTTCTTTTTTCTGGGTTTTGGACATTCTCATCTAGTCTACTTCTGGAATAGAAGTGTACCTTTCAACTCAACAAATGAGACATACTGCTACAGCACTGCCAGGGGCAGCACAGTGCTCCAAGGAGTAACTTTTGGTGGAATCCCAACCGTCTTGCTGCTTGATGTAACCTGCTTTTTTGTAAGCCCGCTTTCTGTTTCTTGTATTGAAAATCCTTCTGGCCTTCTCAAAAGTTTGATGCTTCAGTATTCTCTTATTTATCAGGAAGGGATTTGTTTCTGAAAATCTTCAGAATAGTAAATTTAAGTACTAGGTACTTTTTCAGGAAGGGAGCACTATTGCTGACTTGATTATTTTCAAAATTAAATACAATATGGAGAATCTGTCATTTCACAAACTTTTTAAAAATTAGATTTCAAGAAGCTGTTGAGGAAATAATGTACCGATCAGCTCAGTCCTGACAGAAGGAGGAGCTGAATTAGTCGCTGGTTTGGAGGCTCCAAGACTGGTCTAAAGCTGTGATAAATCTTACAGTTATTTCTGTAAGTTTTATCTAGGTGGTCTTAAGCCACCAGAAAAAGAGCTGTAGACCTGCAAATTGGCCTGATAAGTGAGGTTCATGGTAGTAAAATGAGACTAAAGATATTACTTAGTTGCTGAGTTCTAGAAAGACATGGTGAAGAAACTTAAAACTACCTGGGTAAGGTTTGAGCTGGTGGTTCTGTAGGAACACATTTAATAAGATTTATTTGGAGTGTTTGGGGGAATTAATTTTTTTTAAAGCTGTGGTTGAATTTTAAGATACTCAGTGTCTGCTTTTGAGTTCCTTGTGCTTCAACCCTCCTTTCAAACAGCATTAGATAGAGAGTTAGATGCAATATAGAAGGCTTCTCTCTTCTTCGAGTACAGAGTACTGCAATTTATTTAGCAACTCCTGTATTCCTATGTTCATGACACGTTTACTGTAGATTCCTTTAGTAACTGCCAGTTTCTGGGTTTCTGAATATTATTTCTAGGCTGGTTTCCTAAGAAAGCAAGGTTTATTTATTGCATTGTCTTCCCATTTTTGTCCGGCAGTTCCTTCTTTATAACTGTGAAATACATTAGCCAATTTCAACCACAGTTGTCGGATACTCTACAGAACTTCCCTGCTTACATCAAGTTTAATGGCCAGGTGAAGGAGGAAGATCTAAATTAATATTCCCTGCTAGGAGGAAGGCTCTTATAAGAAGTTTTTATTCATTGTGAAATGCAGAAATTAGCTGTGTAATCTTACATGTTGAGATTATTTTATCTGGGCTGGCCAGTCAGTGTTTGCTTAGATCCGATTTAGTTACATCAGTGGCACCACTTTCTAGTCAAACAGGTGTGGGGTGTGGGAAATGCTAGAAGGTGAGGGCGTATGCTACATATGCCTAAAAAAAAGACCTTGTGACTTCCGCTTCATTGGTTCATAGAGAGCAACTTGTTTCTTTTTTTTTAAAAAAAAAAGCATCTATAAAATACATCATGATTTTTCCACCCCCCCTTGTTTTCTTAGCATCTTTCAGAAAGTGAAAATACAGGGAGGAGATAAAAAATCCACTGAAAACATCAAATATAGGTTTCTAGGTTTTATGAGTTATAATATATTACTTTTACTGATGATAAAAATAATTCTCCTACTTAATAAAGTAGTTGAGCCCCCACAGGCTGTTTACATCACTGTTTAAAAATAAAAATAAAAATAGCATAGAATAGCAAGTCTTCCATTGTAGTCCTGGTCATTATGTAAAGTGTAATCATAAAGATGTGTTTATGAAAGTTTTGACTTCCTCCAAGAAGTACTTGCTACTTTTCCTGTTACAAAGCTTCATATATTTGCAGTTTAGAAGTATTTTTTCATGCAATTCTCCTTTATAAATGAGAACAGGTAGGCAGGTGTTCTGGTCCTTTGGTCTCAAATGGGTTGGTTTGTAGTGTTGTTGCCATTGGTTTTTTTAACATATGGCAGTTGGTTTAGGAGCTAGGACAGTGTTTTCTGACAGTTTCTGTCCACCTGTTATCAAGTGGAAAAAGAAATATTCAAAGATCTATGGTTTTGTTTTCTAGATTTTAATATTACTGTTTTCCATTATAAGAAAGAGATTCTGGGACTACGGTCGTGTTGCTCTGGTGTCAGAAGCTGAAAGGTAAAAAAGATATGCAATCAGACGGATCTGTTGAAACCATTTGAGGAATGTGGAAGCAGGGACAGAAAATGAGGCTTAAATTAAGTGCATTAGTATCAATTAGATGTATTTGTAGTCACATGCTGCATTGTGTGAAATACGTCCCGTTCAGAGTTACTCTTTACGGTTCCAGTAATAAAGCTGTGTGTTTGGCACTGTCATAAATGCTATTCTACAGTTGGGGTTTAAGGAAGTGGAGGTAGGAAAATAGGCTTCTTGTCTGCTACCATGTCACACACACTGATGTTTATAACTTGTTTCTGTAATAGAAGGATATTATTTATTTTGTTTATCATTGCTCAAGCCGAGTGTCTTCCCAGAGCTCCCTGTGCAGCCTATGCCTTAATAGTTATGAAGGGTTTAAAAAGAAAAAAGAATTGTATTGTTGCAGGTTTCTGAAATTGCCACTGATTTTTAGTAATACTGCAAATAAGCTTTAGATTATTTATTTTTTTAAAATATTATTTCTACAGGGTGATGTCTTGGGATGTTTAAAAGCTAGCTGTCTATATATGAAGTCGATAAACTGTCAGAGAGCCTTTTCCTAGTATTAGTGGTGTGACTAAGTTGTGGTAAATTCACAACTGAGCAACAGGAAAGGACTCAAAATGTGTTTTTAGGGGTAATCCACGTCCAATTGTGAAAAGTAGATGGTGGGGGGGGGAAAAAAGATGTGCAATACCTGAGACGGTTTTAATCCAGCTAGCTGAGGCAGCAAGAGTGAAGGTAGAGGCTTCCAAGTGGACTGTAGAGGCCTGCACAGGAACAAACAGGTCCTTGAGCAGTCAGACACTTTTTGTCCCTGCTGGACTGTCACCTGAGCCAGCTAGGTCAAAATTGTCAGATACACGTATGAATACACTCCATTTTAACATGTATTGTCCTGTAATTATGGCCACATCACCATTGTGACATTTCTTTTTAGCAACAAGCTAAAGCCGGGTACTTTGCTAACTTGAGGGCTACAGAGTCTCTAAATGTTTACCTGGGGAGGTGGCTCGGCTGTTAAGGGATTTAATAGTGCAGAGAAATTCTTAGTAGTGGCTATAAGATGAATGAAGAGAGGTGGAGGGAAAGGAGGTGATGTCTTCTAATGAGGAGTATTTGAACAGGACTCTACCTTTCAAATATGATCCTCACTGGGCTTCCAAACCTGTGTTGCATTCTCTTATATTACTGCGGTTTAATATCCTCATAAAAACATTGTTTTTTCTAGTTCAGTTAAATGCTCTCACGTCAGCTCTTATGAGTGAAAAAGTGGGTTTGTACTACTTCCCTTAGTTACTTCAGATCTGTTAAAGTTGAAATAATTCTGTGGAATTCCATCATCTGTTATTAAAAATACTTAAAAGCGTCATTTGTTGTGTTTTAGTGAATCAAGATACAACCGATTGTCAACATCTTCAGTACCTGAAGATCTTGAATATGATAAGGTATGTGCTCTAGAGTTTTGATATGAGTTTTTTAATGTGAACTATTTTATGGAATCTGTTGTAATTTGCTGTTCCACCTTGCCCAATTGCCTTGGTCATTAAACTGGAAGACCATCTATATGCAAAAATTAGCAATGCATTGTGTTTTTATAAACCATGTGTAATCTCTCTTCATTTCCTGACAAACTATTGCTGTGTCACAAATCAATATCTTATGTCATTGTTTTAAGTGATTACTTTTTTTCTTAGTTAGGATAGGTTAGAATTTGAAAGGGGAGGCAGGGAAGAAAAAAAAATACTAAATAACTTGTGCAGCTCCAGAATGAACCAGGCAAGAGTTGTCCAGTGGTGGTAACCTAAAGTTGAACATTTTGTGTGCGTATAAACTTAATATTTAGCTTTGCAACTAAATAGTTGCGTGAGCATCAAAAGTATACTCGTGTTTTATCAGATTGCTCTGCTATTTGTGAAAATTTTTCATCTTTTTTACAACCCTAAAGCAACTTCATAATTGAAACTGTTGAATAAAAATGTGTGTCTCTAGCACAGTACTATTCATTTGAACAAAGAGACCTTTTGAGACAAGATATTTTGAACCATACTAGAACATTCTATTTTATAGTTTCATAGGAGGATTTGTACACCTATACAAGAAGCCTTTTTGTTAATGTACTCACAGCGTTGTTTCTAACTGCTGTTTAACTGATCAACTTGCATTAGATTTTCACAGAACTTATCATTGTAATTAGGGACTATCTGGAAATGGCTTTGGAAAACTTAATCAACTTTCCTGCTCTAAAAAAATCCTTTAAAAATTTCTTAGAAGCCTCAATCTTGACTTCTCTTCATTGGAGATGGGATTTGAACACGCTTGTATAAACTTAGGAAGACTTAAGATGTGCAAGTAATAAAAAAAATGAACTGCCAGCTTGTTAGCTAAGAGATTGGCTTAATGGAAATACTTTTCTTAATTGTATAGATTAGAGAATGTATTTTTGTATGTTAGCTCCTGAAAACTTTCTTCTTTATTTCTAGGGGTTTTGTTCTTGGGTGACAGCTGCTTTTCGGATGCAGTAAGTATATGAAACAGAAATAGTGAGCCGTGGTTTACTTTGCTCTTTTTTAATTAAAAGAGGGGGTTTGCCTTAAATGTTTTTCTTTTTTCCTTGAATAGATAGAATTCAATACAAACAGTGATGCAGGTAACTCTGGTGGGGTGGAAAAAGAATATGAAAGCAAGGTCATCTTATTAGAACACTTCTGCAGAATGCAGTCATCCTTCTGGCAGCCCAAGGACTTCCTAATCTTGTGACAAAGTGTGAACCTCAGTGAATCTATGGCATTTATATGGATTCTGAGCTAATATCCAGACTCCAGGCTTTTACCCTTTAAGGAGCACTGTGTGAGCGTCTCCGTGTTTGAAGCCAGTAGGGTCCTGGGCAGGAAGCAAGGATTTCTGTGGAGAATTGGTGGTGGGAACCTGTCGGGCCTGGAATTGAAAAGCCCATCTCATCTTTCTCCATTTTTGCTAGTTAAGTTCCTTCCTTTTCCAAGAACTGCGATTTTAATGATCTGTCTGGCTGACAATGGATAGATGATGTGTATTCGTTCCAAAGCCTGTTAATATCTCCTGTTAATGGACTGTCGTAAGATGATTCTCCTCATTGGGAGACTTTATGCAGATGAGCAAACACTGTCACTGTGATGGTAAAGTCTGAGAAGTAAACTTAACGCCTTATGACTGTCATAAAGCAGGAAAGCACAGCAAATGACTGTGTCCTCTTTTAGGCTGATAAAAAAGAATTTGGATTTATATTTGCATTTCAGATTGCTTGTTTGAGTCTTAAATTCCCTCATGTTAATTTTTTAATGCTGATACTGCATAAGAAAAAGACACTTTTGGAATTTAAATTAATTTAAATTATGCATTGAAGTATACAACCATGTTGGAAACAGATAGGGATTGATGACGGTGTCACTGGGTAAATTGAGAAATTACCGTATATTCAAAACCCACCTCCCAAACCCCCATGGATATTAAGTAGACTGACTGTGTGCTTTTCTGTCTATGATGCAGCGATGATGAGATTCATGAAAGATGTGGTGAAGATGCCATACATTACCTTGCCTTCCAGCGTCACATCATCTGTTTGTTGATTGCTATCAGCATTTTGTCAGTGTGCATCATATTGCCTGTCAACCTATCGGGTGATCTGCTTGGTAAGAATTTGTTTTGTATTCTGAGAAGAATGTTATGTTTTATATCATTGCAAAAGCTTTTAGGATTTTTAAAATTTTGGTAAACTTTGTGGTTTTGATTTCCCCCTTCCCCTTAGTCTCATGTGTGTGTTGTTTTGTGTGAGATTTGTATGAGAGCAAAGGGTTCTTAAAATGTCAGAAACAAAACGACAGACCACATGCTGACACAGTCGACTGGACTTAGATGGCTCAGGGCAGGATTAACTTGACCTGTGCCCTCTTAGCTGGTGTTCACGCACTCTTTATCATTTCAGTTGGTGGTGTTTGCCAATAGGAACTGTCTTCACAGTTGAGAAATCTTTTCCTGGTGTCCAATCTGAATCTCTTCTGCTGCAATTTAAGATCACTGGGGACAACAGATTATTCTTTTCGGCTTTGCAGTATCATTTTAGCTGCTTGAAAATTACTGATTCATTTATGCTTTTTCCTCTTTTTGATAAGCAATACCAATTAATTCAGTCATTAATAAGAAATGTTTTCCATTTGGCTAATCATAAATTCGTCAGCCGTCCTCTGGACTTTTTTTTAATCTAGCTAGACTGTCTCGTTGCTCCATACTGTCTTGGTTTGTGGCTGAAAACTGGACAAATCTTCCTGCAGAGACTTTGTCAGTGCTGACTAGACAAATAATTATTTCATGTTTCTTGCAGTCTGGTCCTGATTATGCCTGTCAGTGTGACACCTACTTCTTTCCATTATTAACTCACACTTAACAAAATACAATAGGTGTGCCCTCTTGTCTTGCTGTTCAAGTTGCTAACAAGAATACTGGTGGACAGAACTCAAACCTGTTTAAACGTTCTTCCATTTTTCATAAGCCCGTTTTATACCTCACTTTGTAAAAATAATCTTGACAGGACTGACACAGAGTTGTTCACTGTTGGTCATCTTGGTGAATAGTGATGCAAAAAATCACAATAATTCATTTACTTTTCCCAGAAGCTCTCAAGCAGAGGATTTGCTTTTGTTTTGTTTGTTCTTATACTACAGCAATTGCATCTTATTTTGTGTGCTGACCTTGCTGATCTTGGTTCCTATAATTTATTCTCTTCTATTGTCCTTAATAACGTGGCCTAGTTTTGTTTTCAGTTGCTTCTTCCTGTGTTTTAAAGAGCCTCGTGACTTAGCTCTTGTTTGTAATGGGATACGTTGTATCTGTGCCTTTAGTATTGTTTCTTTGTGGAGCTGCCATTTGACTTGTCTTTTATGAGCTCTTTCCTAGCATTTCTTAATGCTTTCTTAAAGACCATTGCTTTTCCTTTTTTTTTCTTCTTTGCATTTCTTTTCGGTTTTTTATGTTCTTTCCAAGGACACTTTATCACTTCACAGTCCTTTCTCCTTCCTTGCTTTCCACCTCTGTTATCAAGCATCCCTAGTTCTACAGAATCAAATCCAACACAACTGGAGTTGATGTGTTCACCTCTTTAGTGAAGTAAAGAGAGAGATGCCAGTGCCTTCAAAGAACTTATAGAATGTAGTTTCCTCTTCTGGTCTAGTTACTACCTGTATATTTATAACAAAATGGATTTTTTTATACACATCAATTTAGGTACATTATCTTTCTCTAACTACAATTTGATAGAAGTTATAGTATCTTGGATACCAGTAGATGCTTTCTGTTAAGTGGCACAATGGCATTAATTAAATGACAGAGTATGGCCAGCCCTCTAAAGCAAGAGAATACAGCTTCTGTTTTTCTGCATTAATCTTCGTGATGCTAGGAAATACAGCTGAAAAAAAAATGAAGTTTTATTGCTTCTCCCCTTCCATCAGATGTTGATTTTGTGCATTTGCAGTTCTTTCTGTTGTGAAGGCTTAACCTGCAATGTGGGTTTAATAGTCCATGCTAGAAGATTGTTTAGCTTTCCAGATACATTTAGCTCTTTTTCTTTTGTGAACATGTACTCAATTTTCACTCACTTGCATTATCATTTTTAAATACTTGAGAGTCCAGAGAAACAATGTCATATAAACTTTCTGATTTTTGACCTTAATAAGGTTATCGATACTGCTTTGTCAGCACTGAATTAATGCAGTTTAAGAAAAAAGAGATATAAGATATCAGTGAAGATAGAATAAAACCGTGAAGGAAATATGTTCACTTCCCTAAACAGTGTTGTTAATGGGTGTGAAGAGAGATGAAAGGGAGAAAAGGAATTGCTACAAAGATCTAATATCCAGAATTTATAAATAACCTATTTCTCTTGATGAGTTGAATGTTGTATAATCTTGGGGGGAGGTTCTAACTTTAAAATGCAATGCAGTGTAAACCAGGATTGACTATGATTCTAAATCTTTTAAACGATGAAAATGCTGAGCATTAAAAAGTAGTATATCAAGATTAAAAAAAGTAGAATAAAAACTGTCTTTCTGTTAGTTTGCTTGTGAATGTTGCACCCGTTAATTATGCTACTTGTTTTTATTCTTCTTAGATAAAGATCCCTATAGTTTTGGAAGAACAACTATAGTAAACTTACAAACTGGGTGAGTACATCTTGCAGAGTACTTTTATGCTTATGTCTTTTCTGCCATAATCTTGAAATGCATGAATCGATGCTTGGAGCATGGCTCATGGGGTAGGAATTACTTACGTTTCATCCACTGAAACTGGGCTACGTTTTGCTTCAGGCTGTGCAGTTACATGCTGATAAGAAATCTGGAGACTTGGCTTCTACTCTCTCAGTTCTTCTTACACCACATGTTTCCCTTGGCTAATGAGTGCACATTTAGCGATATTTTCAGGAATTTCTACATTAAAAGAAATCATACTTCAGAAGGAAATAAAGCTGACAGCTTTACTAGAATGTGCAACTTGGATGATTTAATTTCTCTTACATCAGATTTGTGTGTGTGCATATCTCTTCCATCTGAGATCACAACTAAATTACTTCGTGCTTTAAAAACAGTCTGTAAAGTAGTTGAGATACAAAGCTGTACGATTTTTCTGGTTTATTACTTGATCAGTCTGTCCATGTTGCTATGTCCAGTGGAGTTTCTGACAATGCACTTTAGGTTTTTTGAAACCACATTGAGAATCCTAATAACTAGTCTGGATTTCTTGTTTGATTTGGGGTTTTTTATCTGTAAAATAGGTTCCTGTAATTAATGGTAATTATTAATGCAAAACTGAGGAGCTGTTCACACAACAGAACAATAAGCTTGGAGGAAGGAGCTATCAGAGAAGCAGAATTTGCTCCCTGTATTAGGCTGCTTTCAGTTTGAGTAATTTTGAGTAGTTATTGTTCAAAGAGTTCAGTTATGCACTCAGCACAGTAACCAATAAGGCCAATTAAAAACATTTTGGCATATAGCATGGTGTGCTGTTGGTTGTCTGAATGAGAAGGCACAAGCCAAAAGTTGCCTAAAATGTCCATGTCATAAAATATCTATTTTCTTTTTAGGTCTGTTACCCATAGAATTTTATGATGAGCAAGTAACCCAAAGTATCAGCATAGACATGACTGACTACCCGTAATTAGGGTTTTTTTCTTGTTTTGATTTCAGTGAGAGGTTCTGCTTAGCATTTTGATGGCTACTTGTATCAGCTGGACAATTAGTTCTTCCTGTTTCTCATATTCATAACATTTTGTCCGACAGTAATAATCTTCTTTGGCTGCACACAGTTTTTGCTGTTGTTTACCTGATTCTGACTGTTGTCTTCATGAGACATCACATGAAGTATGTCACATATAAAGAAGAAAACATAGTAAGTGTCTGTTTTGGGGTGAAAAAAAAATACAGCTTGTTTGCAAGTGGATAATGCTAAACAAGCAAATTGCTGGGATACCTCCTGCTTGCTAGAATGGGCATAATTGTGAAGGAATTCACTGAAAACAAAGCTCCACTGACGGAATTGTGAAAATAAATGGAGAGAAGGGGGTTAAGGAGGGATCTGTGAAATATTGGTGTAACCAACTACCAGTTTAGAAGGTGGATGTGTTGTTGTCTTGAAAAGATGCAGCTCCCATCAAAATCAAAATTTCTTACAGTTTTTCACTGCCACAACACAACTACTTGTGCTGTGTCACTGCCTTCTTCAAATTCTTGTTTTCTCTTTTGTGATGTGCTTTCTCAAAATTGGAGTTGCATTTTCTTTTGCAGGTTAAGTGCACATTGTTTATAACTGGTCTTCCCAAAAATGCAAAAGAAGAGACAATAGAAGGCCATTTCACGTGAGTTCCATGCTCGAGCAGTATCATTAGGAACGGAAGATTTAAAATTGTCCTAGTAATTTTACCTTGCCTAAGCAGAAATGCTTTCTAACTTTTGCACTGTTTAAAATTCACGTTATAGTATCAGTCTTCTAAAAGCATATCTTTTTCCTCTAGACAGAATGGAGAAAAGACTATATTTTAATAAAGTTAGTTAGCTGATTTAAAATTAGAATCTAAGAAAGTGGCCGTGTATCCACTCTTTCCATTCATGCTCCCATGTGGCCTTTACTTGGGAATAATGCTGCACAGCTCATTAAAGTAACTTCTGGCAACTGTCTCTCTGGAAGGCTACAATCTGTGATACCTCATTCGGAAATGAAATGAGTGATTGAGGTGTCAGATAGCAGTGATGCTCTATGAAAGAGTTTCTTCATTGTACTTTCTCTTCTTATTGTTTTTGCACTGCTTCCATTCCAGTGCTGCCTACCCAACCTGCACTGTGCTGGAGGTCCAGCTGTGTTACGATGTAGCCAAGCTTATTCATCTCTTCAAAAAAAGGTACTTGTTTTCATAATCTAACAGAGTTTAGCATAATTTTACGAATGCTTGCCAGCCCTTAATCACCATATACCAGTAATACTAAGTTTGCACACAGTAGAAGTGAATTCTGCTCTTAAAGCTTTGGTCACTTCAGTTAGACTCAGCTGTGTTTTCGGTGAGGTTGTGGGGTTCAGCCTATTTCTTGTAGATGTGTTGCATAAGATAAACAATCAGCAAGTCAAAGTCTATTAATGTGTGTTATTTATTTATGTATGCATGTGTTTATTGTTAGGCACTGCAAAGTAGAAAACCCAGCTAAAGTAGAAAACCAGAATTAATAACTGTGGGACTCCATTGCTTTGGCTAGGGCTACTGACAATTGAAAGAAAGTGTTATCTTCTGGGCTATACATTGGGTTTTTTTCCTATAACCTCACAAATGTACTATTACAGATCTGAAAATAAGTTATACTGAGTAGCCCAAATAGAGTATATGGATACCTTTGGTGACTGATTAAGTTGTTAATTTGTTAACAGTCCTTGACATAACTTTTTGTCTTGGGGATTATATTCTTCTTAAGCTTGGTGTTGATACTGTTTTCTTGCAAAATGTAATGGATGTATTTTTCTGTCCAGAAAACAGGCAGAAAAAAGCCTGACTTACTATGAACACCTCCATCAGAAGTATGGCAAGCTGGTCCAAATCAACCCTAAGCCATGTGGTCAGTTCTGCTGTTGTGAAATAAGAGGATGTGAAAGGGTAAGAGATTGTGTTTAACTTTAGTTATGGCTAGGTAGATTGTTAAAAGAGCAGAAGACAGTTTTTGTTTGCCATCTTTTTCAGCTTCAGAAAATTATTTATTTATTTATTTATTTATTGAAGATAGTTCATCCTTTGTGTTTTTGCACTGTACAGAAAATGAATTCCACAAAACTTTTTGAAAAGTAATCTTAGTGCAAAAGAAAAAAAAAAGTACAAGAAAAAAATAGTGCGTTTGTCTTCACATTGTTAGGTGTTTTGTAATTTGTGGAAGTATTATGAGGAAAAGAGAGGTTCGCGTAAGTTCTGTTTTACTGAAGATGTTGGCCATCTGGTACTTGGATGTAACAGTCATCAATTTCCCTTACAGGAAGATGCTGTAGATTATTATACTAAAGTTAGAAATGAACTGGTGGAAGAATATTCAAAAGAGGAACAAGCTGTTCATAATAAACCACTGGGAATGGCTTTTGTAACATTTCAAGAGAAATCCATGGCAACCTAGTAAGTTTTGTCTGCTGTCTTGTTCTCTTTTAACTGTGATAATACAACTGTTCTGTTCGTGTCACTTGTTTGCTTATGTTGGTTCTTCTTCCTTTCTTCTTCTTCACCATCCTGAGGATTTGGTCTACTTTGCTTTTGGGTAAGTTTTCCCCTATGTGTGCATTTAGCTTCTCTGCTTTGAATGAGAAAAATATCTAAGGGACTAAATGACTCAACATTTATTGGGGTAAGGAGCTTTCTCTTCTGTATGGGATCCAGTCCCTCAATGTAGGTTAACAGTAAGCCAGATTTCAAGAGCCAGGCTCTTGAATATGAGTTACTGGTTTCTCTGTTCTCTGCTGTGCAAATGGTCCAATTACCAAACTGTCATAGTGGGTGCAAATTACACTGCTAGTTAGTTGTCTCAACAAAGAGTGACCTGGCCATGTATGATAGAAACTCACGATGTATTTCTCTTAACCTGTTATTACAGATACATGTGTAGGCCTAATATCAGAAGTTGTTCCATACTTTTTACTCGGCGATTTGTAGAGAAAATGCATGTAGCCACTTGATTTCTGTTGGGACTTTTGTGTTTACAAACACAAAGTGGGCAAAGGGATGCAGATGAATATTTGTATTACAAAAATAACACATCATACTTTTTTTTTTTTTTTTTTTTCAATCTTCATAGCCTCTCTGATTTAAATTGTCTGCATTCTTTTGACCTTCAAGTTATGTTGAAAGAGCCAGTCTTTCAGGCTGTTCAAGGAGGTCCAAGGTATAGAGCTCTTTGCCAGAATTTGAAACACTGGAGAAAGTTTCACTGCTTATGTGGTGAAATCTGCCTCCCCTCATAATTTTGTAATATTACATGTCATTTGTAGAGAATCTAGAGCATAAAATAATATTTTAAGGTGTGAAACTGAAGGAAGAAATAAGCACTGAAATTCCTTCGTCTCCTTTCCTTCCCTTTCGATAGCCTCTCCTTGGACATGTTGTCTGAGTTGCACTGCAGGCATCTCTGAGTTGAATTATCAAGAATTGAAAAGATTTTAGTTTGTTTAGCTTGGAATTGATGCAGTGGACTCCATTCTCTAGAAGATTAGATTGGATTACATGTGAAGCTGAGGCTACTGTCAAGTTATTTGGTGCCTTTAGTAGGCTCTCTTCACAGAGCTGTGAAATAGGGTGGGAGAAACAGGAAGCCAGGACTGAGAGTTATGGAGTCAGGTAGTTGTAGAAGTTGGGTTAGTGATGGTGCTCTCTGCTATGGTTGGTAGTGTTAAAGCTTAATTTGTATATATTTTTTTAAATAAGTCATCAAAGTATGATTAACTCTCTTAAATACTTGCTGTTGCAAGATGCTGGCAATTCGACATCGCTACTTGAATTCTGGTAAGGTAAAGGTCTGGGTTTGGAGCATGATTTTCATTTGTTTGGTGTTTGTATGTGTAATTCTCTGATTTCTTTATGTTAAGAGCACAACTGAGAAACAAGCATGCTCAGGAATTTCAAGCCTATCTATTCAAGTATAATATATACTGTTTCCGTGCTAGTGTAATAGAGTTTATCTGGAGTGGAGCTCCATGTACACAGTTGTACAGTCTCTGAATATATGCCTTGCACTTCTACTGCTGTCTTTTGGGAAATCTTTGAAAGTATTTGTTCTGGACCTGTTTAAATTTTGTTTAAATTTGTTGATTTTCAAACAACTTACAGTATTAGAAGAAAAAAGTATTTTGATTATTTTAGGAGTGAATGAAAGAAGGTAATATTTTGAATTGTGAGAATACCAACATGATAAAAAAATTCCTGAGAATTGGTACTCAAGGCAAATTTGGCTAGTTTTGATATTACTGTAATGAAATGAGAGTGCAGACTAATCATTTACTTTGCTTTGATTTGAAAACAGCTTTAATTATGTAAAGAGGTGTTTGAAGAACTGGCTGTCTTTATTTTTTCCTGATCCTCTCAGTCTATGGTTTATTTTTTTTTATATTTTTTTAAAGCACTGCTGCTGTTCGTGTTGGTAGAAGCACTGAACAGTTCAAACTGCAGACTGCCTTTTGTTTCCAGCTTTGCCAGATCTCAGCTCTGTGGTAGCAACTGCTTATATGACAGTCATCACAGGCATAATAATAATATAATGTGTATATAATGTATATAGTATATAGTGTATATAATGTATGTAGTGTATATAATGTATATAGTATGTAGTGTATATAATGTATATAGTATGTAGTGTATATAATGTATATAGTATGTAGTGTATATAATGTACATAGTATGTAGTGTATATAGTATATAATGTGATGTTGTTGTCAAAGTACTGTCTTGATTTCTGGTTATTAAAAGCAAAAGAACCTTTGTCACTACTCCCAGTCTTTCTCATTGTATATGCAGCATTTTCAAATGTAAAAATTTTGGAAAAATCCTTCTCTTTTTCTCCTTACAGTATCCTTAAGGACTTCAATGCCTGCAAATGTCAGAGTATTAAGTGTAAAGGAGAACCCCAGCCATCGTCCTACAGCAGGGAGCTGTGCGTGTCGAGCTGGGAGGTTACATATGCTCCTTATCCTGAGAATATTTGTTGGTAAGATTCCTGTCTTACATCCATTTATTTATGTTTATGTAGGTTTAGAACGGAGGCAGGAGGAAGGAACTGAGTGCATTTTTTCCTTAACCCTAAACTAAGACTTTATATAGCGTTTGGATGGCTGATCTGCATCTCTTTTCCATTTCTGGTGTTCTTTTTTGACCTTGGAGAAGCTTCTCAGAGGCTGACTACAGAGTTTTGCCACCTCAGAGATCTGGTACCTGCTGTTCCTATTAACTATTGAAAAACCCCACAAAACACTTGATCCACTCTGTGAACTGTAGTCTGTCCTCTAACATCTTTTTACTGACCCAGTAAATTTCCTAGAGTTTACAACCGCTTACAGTAGAGTGTTGGGAAAATATATAAATGCCTTTTAAATTAAACTGTTACTGCGCTGCCTTCTGTCATGCTTAAAGGCAAAAAATGACTATACGTTTTCCAATTGCTTTGCAAATCACTTAGATTGGGTCAGTTTAATCCCCTGTTTTCAATTTGCTGTGACCTTTCCTTTGTGTCTCCCTTGCAATTTTGGTTTCAGCAAACATGCACAAGTTATTGTATTTCACCTGTAAGTAACTTTTTTTAAAAAAAGTACACTTTTTTCTTACTTATTTAAATGGCAAATTACTTTATAAGGTGATTATGTTGAATTCTACAGTTGGGAATAAAGTACTGAATCTTTAACCATAAAGCAAGCAACCATGATTCTTAAGTGTGGCTTTTGCAGCTGTGTTATTTTGAGACATGAATTAAAAATCTCATGGAAGTTGCTTTCTAAGTAGGGTCAGTTTAATCTGCCTTTTTCATGAAAGAGTTCTGTGCGCTTCATTTCCTCTTCCTTTCTTCAAGCACTGTCTGGACACAGGAAATGATGGTTGAGGCACAGTGGGTTGAAGCACTTGCAAAGCTTTTCTAAACATCTCTGAGAGGGGAAGATGGTGGGGTTTTGTTTGACTTTTTTTTTTTCTCTTTTTTTTTTTTTTTTTTTACTCTATGTTTTATTCCTGTGGTTTTCTGTGTGTGGGTTGTTTTCTGTGTGTGGGTTGTTTTCTGTGTGTGGGTTGTTTTCCCCGTGGTGTGTTTTTTTTTGTTTTCCCCCTAGAAGAAGAGGATGCATAGGGCTTTGCCGAGTTAGTCAGGTTCACAGAAAGAGTTGTCATAATTGGGAATGTTATTGAGCCTCTGTACTCCTGTTTTTGTCTTTCTAAGTACTTGCCTTTGGCTGGGATTCAAATCATTCCAGTCCTTTTGGGAAGCATTTCAGATAATATTTAAGAATTTTACCTGTGCAATACCTATGATTGCTGTTTTAATCCAGCAGGAAGGGTTGCAGGATTTTTTAATTTCTTTCAAATCATAGGTTCCTGGTAGATTCTGCCTCTTCCAGCTGTTCTCCTTGCAGAAATTCTCTGTATCTCCTTCCATCTCTGTTTCTTCTTGTTCTAACTTTGTTTAGTATTTCTGTGTTATTAAACAGTGGAAGCGTTTCATCCCAAACCTTAACTATATTAGACATTGTGTTTGTGTTATGAAAGACTAATTATTTTCTGCAAGCACAATCTACGTTATCGTTCAAGAAAGGTTACACAGTTTTCTAATAGCAACTGGAGCTTTTGTAGCGCTTTGTTATATTACTTTAAGACTAAAAAAGCTCATTTTAGAGAAAGCGGTGCCGCCTGTTACTTGGCAGATATAATTTGCTGTTAGAAAAATATATACTTACTGCTTGGTTTTATGTCTTTCTTTCAGGAAAAATCTTTCAGTGCACGGACTGAAGTGGTGGTTTAGATGGGCTTGCCTTAATTTGCTTCTCTTTATTGTGCTGTTTTTTCTTACTACTCCTTCCATAATCATCTCAACCATGGACAAGTTCAATGTCACTAAACCTATTCACTACCTTAATGTGAGTATCACCATATGCAGTGATGTAGCTGTGGGTCAGACCAAAATGTTGACAAACTCATAGGTGTATAGTAAGACAATGAAATAATGTCTATAAGCTAAATTAAGTTGAAATTCCCAGGATTGTTTTACATAACTGCTGATTAAAAACTGTGCATCCAGAATCAGGTCCTTAGTCCTCTTTTGTTTTTGATAGTAGGCTGAAGTAATTTAATCAGAAACTTTGTGTTATTCGGAATGTTGTGTTTGTAGTAAAAAATTGCATTCTAAATTCACGTAATTCTAAATTCTGTAATAAAAAAACTTTTGCCAAAAATGGAATCTCAAGTCTGACACATACATTGGTTTTTATGATGAGAAGGGGGGAATTCAGATTTTAAACTCCGAAGTAAAATTCCATAGTTTTACTTTGCTTATTGGATTCAAAACGGGATGGCATATATATTTGGTCCTAGTCTGAGTGCAGTTAAAGCCTCTTGCAAGTGGTTAATTTTAAATACTTTGCTGAGTTAGTGTAAACTACATTAAAACTGCTTTCATGGAATTAAACTTCATTTTCATGGAATTTTACTTCCCAAACCTACTCTTGGTTTTTTGATTTGCTGAGCACTCAGTTATTTTAAGACTGTATCTGAACATAATTTCCACAGTCCAACCTGCTATAATTTACAAAAAGCAAAATTTTGCACCTCTGTTCTACCACAGCTGCATTAAAATATATACTTACTTCTTCCTTTTTTCCTCCCCTACTAGAATCCCATCGTCAGTCAGTTTTTCCCAACACTCTTGCTCTGGTCCTTCTCAGCATTGCTACCAACAATTGTGTATTACTCAACTTTGCTGGAGTCCCATTGGACAAAGTAAGCAAGATTTTCCTCTGGTTTGGCCTTATCAGCTAAATTACTAAAATAAACGGAGAAAGTGCTTATCTTTCACAGAGCTCTTGTAGCAGGGAATGTGATACTCTTGTCTCTTTCTAATGTTATAAGGAACACTTTGGAGTTTAAGTAATTTTTAGCAACCCAGAAAGTATAATCTGACGGCATGATTTGCTTGTTCTTCTCCCCGCACACCTCTTTGTATTTAATGATAACAAAAAGCTATAAGCAGGCTCCCGAGGTGTAGCTTCAACAGGAACATGGGAGGTGCCTTTGATCCCATAACTAGCTCACTTTTTGGAAATACAGGAGGTGTGGGTTTGGATCCCCTCCAGACTGAAAACATCAACAGAATGCCAGAATCCCACTCCAGCAGAAAGTGCTCCAACTGCTGGCACGCCGCTTATAAAAAGGGCATCCATCTTTTTCTTGTTTAGAGTGGAAAAAGTGGTCTGGATGTAATTTTTGGTGCATAGCTTTCTTGCTGTTGGATGTTTTTAGTGGTGGTCTAGGAAGACCTATGTGACCAAAGCCTTGGCAGATGTGTTGATGCGAGATTTCCAGAGATACCAAGTACAGTGACATTGTGCTAACTTGGAGAACTCAGCACAGCTTGGTTTCGAAGTGTACCAGATTTCATCTCTGGTTTACCAACATCCAGTTAAAAGCATGATACTGCACACTGAGTCCCTGCTTTGCTCAGCTTCGTTCAGTCTTTTTCCTTAATGCCTGTAGCCTTTTGTTTGTTTTATATTCTCAGATTTTTGACTTTTTAACTGTTTGTACTATTCCATTGTAAGACATCATGTCTGGAACCTACTGTTTATTCATCAAAGTTGTATGCTTTGCAGCAACTCTTTTTTTTTTTTCTTTTTTTTCCTTTTTTTGTTTTTTGGTAGTTGCATGCTAGCCATGTGAACTTTGAGCCCTTCTCGGTCCATTGGAATGGTTTTCTAAAGTCACTAGTTGATCACAGGTCTGATTTCAAGCCTTCGTATAGTTATACTGATATGTTACACAGTTCCCAAGGGGTCCTTAGTCCTATAATAAAACCTCCCTGGTTTTAATGTCCTACCAGATCCCACCTTTAACAGTCTGAATTGTTCATAGCAATTGCTGCAGTTTTCTGGCAACAGCGTGTGACTAGATACTTGTTGCTGCTACTGTAGTAGGTGTACAGCAGTATTAGTGTCATATTGTTCCCAAAGACTTGACACTTTGCAAGAACAATCAGGTAGCTTGTCTAAGTGTGGAGTTGCTTGGCAGTAGTGCCTTTTCAAGAACTGCCTGATCCCTCTCGGCATAACACTTGAAGAGCTGTTTGTTTACAAGCTTGTGAAGATGTGAGTATAACTGGATGAGAGACCAGATGTGACTGTCACATGTCCCCTTGATTGTGGTACCAACTGGTAGTGAAGCCAATCCAGAGTCTGGATTCATGTTCAGAAGTGTTTTCTTTGTCCAATAAGATACTGAAAGCCTGCTTGGTTCAAATTTGTGAATATCTCAAAAGATGTTTGTTTTGCGAGTATCTTGTAGCAATGTGATATGGTAGGAGAAGCCAGAAGTCTGATGGATGCTGACATTATCTGGGCAAGATCCTTTATGTATGGAAGCCTTTCGTACGAGTTTCTTAGTGACTTTTTATGTTGGTAGATCTGCAGAGAACAGAATAATGATGCATAAAGTCTACATATTTTTGATCTTCATGGTATTGATTCTACCCTCCCTTGGACTGACGAGGTAAAGAACCGTGGTTTAACAGAGTAATGTTTGAGTATTTTTATCGTATGAGACAACTTGCTTTTGTTTTCTAGTTGCTAGTTAAGGTACAGTTGATGTACCCGCACTCTCTCCAGTGTAAGCAATATATGCTTGTATAGTCATTATGCATTGGAGTTCAATGCTTATCTTTCATAGAATCATAGAATCATAAGGTTAGGAGAGACCTCTGAGATCATAGAGTCCAACTGTACCTGTCCACTACTAAACCATGTCCCTAAGAAACGCATCCACCCATCTTTTACCCCTCCAGGGATGGCGAATCCACCACCTCCCTGGGCAGCTGTGCCAACCCCTGACCGCTCTCTCAGTGAAGAAATTCTTCCTAATCTCCAGTTTAAACCTCCCCTGGAACAACTTGCGGCCATTTCCTCTGGTCCTGTCGCTGTCACTTGTGAGAAGAGCCCAGCACCCACCCCGTCACAGCCTTCTTTCAGGCAGTTGTAGCCAGTGATGAGGTCTCCCCTCAGCCTCCTCTTCTCTAAGCTAAACACCCCCAGGTCCCTCATTCTCTCCTCGTAAGACTTGTTCTCCAGCCCCTCCCCAGCCTCGTTGCCTTCTCTGGACTCGCTCCAGCTCCTCAATGTCCTTCTTGGAGTGAGGGGCCCAAAACTGACCCCAGCACTCGAGGTGCGGTCTCACCAGTGCTGAGCACAGGGGCACAATCCCCTCCCTGCTCTTGCTGGCCACGCTGGGTCTGACACAGGCCATGATTCCATTGGCCATCCTGGCCAACTGGGCCACTGCTGACTCATGTTCAGCCGCTGCCAACCAACACTCGCAGGGCCTTCTCTGCCAGGCAGCTCTCCAGCCACTCTTCCCCAAATCTGGAATGCTGCACGGGGTTGTTGTGTCCCAAATGGAGGACTCTGCACTTGGCCTTTTTGAACCTCATCCCGTTGGTCTCAGCCCATCGATCCAGCCTGTCCAGATCCCTCTGCAGAGCCTCCCTTCCTTTAAGCAGATCCACACTTGCACCCAGCTTGGCCTGAGCACCTCACAGTCCTTAAAGTTTCCAAAGGCTGACTTTTCTTTTAGCAAAGAAATTTAACACATTGTAAGATCAATGACTAATTGAAAGTTGCCCGTACTCTCCGTCATAGCAGAGAACCGAGTTTTCTGACTGTCTTATACTTCAGTTACAGTTGTCTGTTTCTTACTGCCTTTACAGTATTTGACTGTTTCCCTGGCTAATGGGTAACGTGTTTGTCCTATTTATGTAGTAATTGCTAAAAATGACTCATTAAAACTTCAGTATGAACTAGATGTTTCTGTTTGGCTTGATTATGTATTGTTTTTCCTATTTCTGTCTATCAGTAACTGTGATAAAGCTAAAGTAGTGTTCAGATCATTTGATTAAATTCTCTATGTCCACTATGGTGATCTGAACCACTTAAAAGGAGAAGCAATTTTACACAGTACAAAGCTGTTGGAGACTGAATTACATTAACTGTCTTTCTTTCAGCCTTGATTTTTTCTTCCGTTGGCTGTTTGACAGAGAATCGTCTGATTCTGCAGTTCGGCTGGAGTAAGTGCTACCAGCTCTTTGCTAAAGGATTATTTTTGTTGCTCGTCTAGCCTTACTTGCTGTTTATTAGAATGTGCTTGGGGATGGTACACTGCGGGATGATGTTTTTTCCTGCTAGGTAAAGTATGCAAACATTCAGTGAACAGAAATTTATTTTGCTAAAACCTCACAAATTTTGTAGAAGACAAAGATTATATGAAGCAGGTGAGAGGGGACCAGAAGAATGTGCTGAGGATTGTTGTGTATCATGGCCAGGGGATGTTCCCAAGGATTACAGTGAGACCAAATAGCTGCAGCAGATCTCTTGTTGAAATCTGTTGACTCTTGATTTTAAGAAACATGACCATTTTTACACTAGTATTGCAATATTGGTTATTATAAGCTCGTATGACTGTGGCTGGAGAGAAAGAATAGAGGCAATTATTAGGACATAGTTAGGTTTCCAAACACTGTTTCAAAATCAGTAACAAGAAGACAATTTTCAATTAGTAAGCTAGGAGAGAATTATTCTACTGCAGTCTTACCTCATTTCGTCTCAGGTTGCCATTGCAGACATCCAATGATGCTCTCATTTGCTGTCAGCCACCCATCAGACTGCTGTATCTCTTTGTGAACAGTTTGTTCCTCATCTGAACTGCAACTCAGCAAGACTCTTTGCAGTGTACTGCACTTACTGCGTTTACGCCTGTGTTGTACGCTTTTTCAGCAAGATTACTGGAAGTTTTCTAGCCACATCTGATGGCATCCAGTGTTTAGCCTTATGGTAAAGAGCTTTCCAAAGGCAATACGGATCCATTGTGTGTATATACTATATGTGCTTTCTGCTTTCCAGTCAGTGTCTGCTGTCTTTCCTTGCAGATGTGTCTTTTTGCCTGACCAGGGAGCCTTCTTTGTGAATTATGTGATTGCCTCTGCTTTCATTGGCAATGGGATGGAGCTGCTGCGCCTTCCTGGCCTCATCCTTTACACCATACGTATGGTAATGGCCAAGTCCACAGCAGAAAGGAAAAATATTAAACAGGTATTAGAGCCCCTCCTTAGTAAGAGACAATTGAATTGGTTGTTCCTTATCAGAAACAGTGGGAGCCTCCATCCTTCATACCATTAATTATCATCTCCTGTCACGTTGTTTTTTGGCCTTTGTTTCACTCATCCGTGACAGGTTCACATTCCCTTCATTTGCAGCACAAATAACAGGGATGTTATTTGTTCAAGTCAGAGGTGGTAAAAATTCAAAACCCAAGCGCTGATTCGTAGCTCCAAGTCAGAGTTTTATGATCTGGATTTTATAGGATAATTCTAAATTTATCTAATAGTCTAAACTTCAGGTTTTTAAAAATTCTTATCTGTCTATGGTTGGTTTCTTTTGTCAGCCCACAAGTGTTTACAACTTGCTATAATCTGAATATACACCTAGAAAAATATTATTGTCTATATTGTCTTATTGTCTGTATTCCCTTTTGAGTGGTGAACTTTCACTTCCAGATTATGTATTGTCTTGCAGCTTGATATTCTAGGTGTTACAATGGGAAGTTAAGCCTGTATACAGCTACTCCATTCTTCTTACTTTTTTTCTTTTTTTATGTATGGGTTCCATTTTTAACAAAAGTAGATGTTTAAAAGAATCTTTTGAGTTGTATATTTTTCCTTGCTCTTGTTGAAATGATTTGTATTGGTTTCCTGATCCTTTGATCCTTTTAGTGAAGTAACTGATCTCTGAGAATAAGAAAAGGTGAATTGTTGCTTTAGTGAATCTGTTCTAAACTCCTGACCCACTCATAGAGATATGAGAGTTTTGGGTGTTTTGTTTTGTTCCTAGCAACAAGCATTTGAATATGAATTTGGAGCAATGTATGCCTGGATGTTGTGCGTGTTCACTGTCATCATGGCCTATAGCATCACGTGTCCCATCATTGTCCCATTTGGTAAGTTCTTTGGGGAACTGTGGGCATCGTGCAGGCGAGATGGGGACATGTGGGAGGAGAGGGAGGTTTGGAAGGTCAAGTTCTGCAGTCTTCCTCCAGTTCAAATGTTGATAATTCTTAGGACTTGGGTCCAATTTTCCTTCTGTTCCTGTGGAAAAACAGGGCAGGAGAAGGTAAATTATTTAGCTCTTGTACTGCCTTTAGAAGTTAAAAGTATTATTTAATGCTTATTTTCTTTCTCAAGTTTGATTGTATTGGCTCTGGTTAGTGAAAAGCGTAGGATTTTGGGTAGATTTGGGGATGAGGAGATTGTTTTTTATCTCTGGGTTCTTTGAGGTCTGGCAGAAGCAAGCTGCAGAGTTTACCTAGCCTGGAGGTCCACCTTAAGCAGCCAAACTTGACTTGAGACATTCTGATTGCTAAGTCCTTTAGGCACATTTGAAATAACTTTTGTCTTAAGTTTGACTGATCTATGTAAAATGAAGCGCAAAAGCTTGTTGATCTGGTAGCAAGAGACTGGAAAACTACCTGTCCTTTTCACTGCTGCACTTTTTCTGCCCTGCAAACCATTTATCTAAAATTCCACATCCTGAATGAGAACGAGAAAAGGGGCTGTGGTCATCAGTGTGCTCTGGACAGCTGTGTTCTCTGTGGTCCAACCCCAGGGATGTGCTGATTGCCTTGCTGGGACTTGGTCTTGGAGAGCACCATAGCTACCCTTTGACTGGAAAATGCAATGCTGTATGCTCTCGTAGATTTACTGGCTTAGAAACCCAGTTAACTAGGAGTTCAGGGCATGGGGGTGGAGCACAGCTGCCCTGTGAGGCAGGTAGAGCTGCAGCATCCTGAGTTCTCCAGATCTGAATTGCAGACCTCCTTTTTCTAGGACGTTTTTCTTAGTTGATTTAACTGTCCCATGGACAAAACAACATTTCAGCCTGAAGTTGCTTATATATCTGGCTTTGACTACTTTCTTCTTTCTGTACCAGCCACTAAATTCTGTATGGGTATGCAAGAAACTTAGCAGTCTGTCTAGAACTCATGGACAGTTGTCCATCTTTAGTGCCTGTGCCATGATCTATGCCTTATTTAATGCACCTTTCATTCACAGAGATTCTAGACTGTCATAAGAATTGTGTAAAGCATAAAGCATTCAGCAGCTACAGGTATTTCCACTATGGAAACCTGTCTATCAGGCATAAGTAGTACAAAATAATTTTCTATAGTTGATATTTTCCTTTTCTAATCCAAAATTTTAGAAGGCTAGATACAACATAATTAGCTAAACTAGATATTGTTCAGAACAAGCGTATTGTTGGGAGAATGTGGCCCATTTTTTGTAACAATGTACTTGATGTTATTTTAGATTTTGTGTGCAGGTTTAAATATCTGAATGTGCTACTGCATAGTAGAGCTGTTGCAATTCGTAACTGTCATGGCAGTAACTGGCTTTTTGGGGGGATAAGAAATAGCTGACTTGAAATCCAGTCATGAATCAGTTGAAGGCTGAGAGGGAGGCATTAAGCCACTGTTAGACCTTTCTTCCTTACCAATATGGTGTTGGAATTACTGAATCTTCTCTACTGGCTTGGCCTCGTGTGCCAGCAGAAGGAAGGTGTGGGCTCTCTCTTGGAGCACAAGTAGCTCCACAGAGAAATGTGTGGAGAGGGGGAGGGATGGGGTGACCTGTGGGTCTTGGTCTGGGGATGCAGCAACCTTAGGAGCAGGCTGCTGCCATGCAGCTGTACGCCATTCCTATTTGCACTGTACCCACCATCGATACCAAAATTTTCAGTCCCTTCGTTAGAGTAGATTTCCCCACAGGATTGCTGCCTTTTTATCAAGTCTTCAAACAGTCTCTCCTTGCCTCTCCCTTGTTTCCTTCCAGGTTTGATATACATACTCCTGAAGCACATGGTTGACCGTTACAACCTTTACTATGCGTATCTTCCTGCCAAGCTGGAGAAGAAGATGCACTTTGCAGCTGTGAACCAGGCCCTTGCAGCCCCAATTCTCTGCCTTTTCTGGCTCTATTTTTTCTCATTTTTGCGGCTAGGTAAGTATTACCTTTTTCCACCTAGAAGCTGCTCCTGCCTCTCTTGCCAGCTTTCCTAAATTGCATGTGAATTTTCTTAGGCTTTGTGGCTTTTCTTTTTGCTTCCATAAATGGGAAATCATGGAGGTTACCTGTGGCACTGAATTATGTCATTTTCAGCTTACGCAAGTTTGCATAAGCTACTCTGATGGATGGCTGATATATTAACTTGAAACTCTTAGCATGGAGCTTCATGTTTATTCATTTTACAGGAGATTATGCATTCCCTAAATCTGCTGAGTTCAAATTGGCCAGTTGGGCTGTGGACTGACATACAGTAGAAATTAGTAAATAAACCAAAAATCTCTTCGGAATAAGCTCTTTTTAGTAAGATGGTCCCTGGCTTCACTACCTGTGTTTGTGTAGTGTGTGCATAAATTTGCCTGAGGGGATTGAATACTGCCTCTGTTGTATAGCAGTCATTGAGAATAAACCTGTTAAAATGCTGGCTAATGCTAGCAAGACCCGTGTTCTACGTCATCCATCAGACTTTGCATGGAAGACTACAGTGAAGTGGTGACTGTCCTCCCCATTTTCTCATTTACACGCAAAACTTGAGGTTTTAATTTATTTAAAAAATAATTATGTTCTGTGTATTGCAAATACCCAGTGGCATCAATAGTGTTAGCTGTGGTATACTAAAAGCTTTGATGTCAGAGAAGGTAGGCAATAGCTTATGGCTTTTTATCTGTGATACAGGAGAGGAAGCATTTGGCATGGAATGGGGGTGCCAGTGATGCTGGAAGGAGCTGAGCTTCCCTTGGTGGGAGGGAGGCCCTTGGTGCCTAAGTGTATTTTGCCCTCTCTGCTTTCACAGTGCTGATAACAAATGACCATGCTTGCATTGTATTTTTCTAGCACACCAGCAGGAAAAAAAGATACTGCTGGCAGAGTGTCATCTGACTTTAGAGACAGCTGCCTGTGGATGCAAGAGGCACTAGGAACTATTGCTTCAGGCTGTGCATGAAATTGAGTGCATGTCCCTGCATTAGTTGTATGTTTAAGAGCTTGGTTTTGCCCTTGTTTTGAGAGCTGTCTTTACAACCAGGAAGATCAACAGAAATATGTGTCTTCTAAAGTAACAGCAGAATTTCTAGAGCATGCAGTAAAAAAATCAACTCCAAACACACGGCAATTGATGCACCTCTTTAATTATTTTGAAGGAAATCCTGGTGTAGTAAAAATTAAATCTTGATAGTAGTGTTGTCTGGTTGTGCATCTGTGGTAAAAACATCATTTGCCCTGGAACTTTGCAATGGGAAACAGAGTGGATTGTCAGGTTTGGCTTGGTGAGCATGCAGGATCCTGTGTGTGGGAAACGGTGCAGCGGTTGGTCAGAGCGCCGGGCAGTCTAGCCCAAGTGGTACGAGTCTGAGAGGTAGGAACTGGACATTTTGATTTCATTGCCATAGATTTCATTGCTTCTTCTTGTGCCAAAGAGAAGGAAGGAGGGGGAGGAGTGCTCTGCTTCGTTATCTGCAACACAAATCAGTTAATGGTGTGTAAAGCTTAATCACTGATTTGTATAGCTTGCCTGGTATAGGCATTTCAGTCTGGCTGCACAGTACAGTGACAATACCCTGTTTTCTCACTCATTAATGTAAGGCTGAAAGGACTTCTATCCCAGTTCTCAGGATGAAATATCACTTGACTGCATACAGTAGGTGATACCGGTGCCTTCTGTCTCATCTCAGTTGCTGTTTTCTCCCTCAGCTCTCATGCCATCCATCCATGATCTACCAAAAGCGCCGCTGGGCGTCTCATGACAGAGGTGGTGATGGTGCTGTCTGCAGTTCAACCCCTGTCTCCTGGGACGGTCAATTAGGTCCTCTGTTCTCTGGACTTGTTGGTAGGGAATGTTGAGTGCACAGGGCAGAGAAAACTGATCTTTGGAGATTTCTTCTTCCCTGATCGCTGTTTGCCATGTGGTTCACACATTGGCTTTGGTGTAGACATGTCTCGCCATCAGTATGTACTGATGGAACCTTCACTTGTACAACCTCTTCTAAAGGATGCTCCAGAATACCCATAGGGAGTTTTTTTCACATCCCTTTTTGGTTTGAACGGTAAAGTGTTTGGGGGGTTTTGGGGGGTTTGTGTGTGTGTTTGATGGTCCCTGCTCCCCTGAACAGATCTGTACAGGATTTCTGTAAGCTGCTAAAAACTAAACCTTGTCTGTTCTGTGCCAGTGCACTTGCTGGGGTTACTAAAAAAATGTTTGAGGGCTGGTGTTGACTCTTTTGACTAAAGAAGCCTGGAAATGGCTATTTTGAGGGTTTGCATGTTTCCTAATATCTTATTCAAGTCATCTTTGCTGCAAAATGAGATCTATTTCTTCAGAATATTTCCCTGATAGACCTGAAGAACAGTAAATCACTGTAATCATTATCACTTTTTCCATAGTAGAGGCTGCTACCATTTCCTTTCCTGTAGTTTTATCTCTTTCCCTCTCTTTCTATCTCAGCAAAAAAACTTACCTTTCAGCTTAGTTCATGGTTCCTCAGTTTCTTCTTGGGTTCCTTTTCCTTGGATTCCTCCCAGTTCTGTCCATATCTTATCATGGCATCCTACACAGGCAAGGCTGCTCAAGATGAAGGTTCAGTAGCACCAAATAATTTTGTATAGGTACCAAAGACTTGCCTGTTTTTTGGTTTTTTTTACCCTTATTTACAGTTTTGTACAGACAATTTCATCTTACGGTTTGGGGTTTTTTTGGTTTGGTTTGGTTTTTTTTCCCCTTGAAAGAAAATAGAGTTGTCTAATCTGAAGTAATTTTGATTTTTTTTTTTTTTCCCTTTTTATTTTATCCTTTGGGTTGTTTTAAAGCCATCTAGTTTGGTGCTGTCATCATATTTAATAAATGGACTCTATCCATTACATTTCAAAGATCATTAATGAAAATATTTTAGAAGTAGGTCTAGAATAAATGACTGAAGGAGGAGAAGAATGGCTCTGGGTCTTGTTTATCATTCAAGTATTGCAGCTGCCCTTCTTGGGCTTTAAGGAAGCTGGGGAAACAGCTTGCTCAGCAGTTTTACCAGACAACAAACTTTGTGCGTGAGTGTCTCCTGCTTGTGGCTGGAAGTGGCGTGCCCAGTCCTCTAAGAGAAAAAAACAAGGCTTCTGAAAATAGGAAAGATAAAGTAAAGATCTGTTTGGTTGGGTTTTTTCCTGCTATGTATTTTTTTATTATATTCTATTTTCCTAGGCTTCAAAGCACCTACGACCATGTTTACCTTCCTAGTTGTCAACATCACAATTGTTATTTGCTTGGCTTATACTTGTTTTGGCTGTTTCAAGTACCTGAGCCCACTGAATTACAAGGTAAGTTGTGGATACCTGACATGTTTCAGCACCTACCTATTCCTGCTGGGTTGTTTGTGCCTTCTCGCTAGCAGCGTCTGCCCACAAAGGTACATTCTGGTAGGGTGGCTAAAGGCAGCAGTGGTACAGGCTATCTGGGCAGGCTGCTTGGCACAGTCTCAAGTCTGTTGGTATTAGCAGGAGCTGAGTTTGAGAGGAAAGAGCAATACGGAAGAAGTATGCAAAAAGATTGGAGGGGAGAGTACCAGCACTGCACAGAGATCAATTTGTGCAGGTTTTCAGGCGCTTATGATCTCTGTATATTGTTTTAACTTATCTGTTTGATATTATCTCTCTTCCTTTCCACACCTGTTACTGGTTGCAGATAGAAGATGTGCAAGGTGAAAAAGGAAACAACACAGATGTACCAACCATCCCAACATCTTCTGTAAGAAGTTAAGCATTACTAATATTCTCTTAATGTTTCCTAGGAAAGCTTAATTTCTCACCCTGCTTAAGAAAGAGCTTGTGTGTAGGACATATCAGTCAGAATGGAATTCCCGTATGTGTGTAGGACCAGACAGTTCTGCAGCTGGGCTCCTTGACTGCTCTCAAGTGATGTTCCAGAAGTACCTTTGGCTGATGTTTTAGGAGTAGTTGAGACATGCTACTTCTGGCAGCTCTGTGCGCAGTGTTTTGGGCCTTATACCAGACAGATCCTCACATCAGGACAACTGCCAAATATAGTCAGTTGCCACTGCTTTGTGACTTTTAAAGTTGTGGCACAGGTAACAGATCTTACGTGTCATGCCACTAAAAAGAATGTAGGACTGAGGTAGAACTAGAGATCATTTTGCCACAGTCTGCAAGTACAGTGAGTGTTGCACCAGGAGGTGGCTGCTGGTGTGCAAAAGGCCTTAGTTGTTAAGGTGAAGGATGGGAAATGGATGAAGAGTGGCGAGGGGAAAAGTTATTATGGGTGATTTATTCCATTGAGAGCCTGGTAAAATCCTCAATGCTTGTGATTTCAGATGTATGTCCCCCGAGTTTTGCACCCTCATGCTACAGAAAGGATGATGTTTGCCCATAAGGAACAGCAGTCATATGGCTCCATGGACAACACTAGTCCACAGGCAGAAGAAATTGTAAGCTATTCTGCTGGACTTGCAATTACTGATCAGGCATCGAGAGGTTCCCTTTGAAAGCCAAGGACTAACACAAGGTGGAGCACTTGGTCTAGGTTTAGGAGAACCAATTCCCCACCACTACCTGCTAAGCATTCTGTTTTATTTACGTATTCCTGCCTACAGAAGAGGAACAGAAATAATTGTGTGGTCTGCAGCTGCGCTCGGGGATTAAAAAGCAGATGGCTTGGGACTGATTGTTTTCCAGGCTGTCTACACACATCATGAAACAAACATGTTGAACACAGAGATGCTGGTTCTCAGGGACTTACTTACGCTATCTCTTCACTTGCCTTATGAAGATAGCTTATGCTGCATCTGGGTAACTGGTCACCAAAGCAAATGTGGCTATTACAGCTGTGATTTATTTATTCAAAATAATGTTTGCTTTTTTAAAAAAAAATCCTCAGCCTTTAGTATTTATAAACCTCTTGGGATGCATTAAATCCTGAGGCAGCGTCACTTTTGATGAAAATGCCATTTGTGTGGGTGCTGAGGGTGGTGTGTGGGAGTGTCTCCTCTTGTCAACCCAAAGGAGTCAGTGTAGACTTGACACTTTGTTCCTTGAAAGAGATGAGGGGAATTACTGTGCACTTGGGTACTAAAAAGTACCAAAGCAAAAAGACTGGTACAAAGAAGGGAGTGGTTTATCTCATATGGGTTTTATATATTTTTTGGAGAGCATTTAGGTTGTTAGTTTCTGTTCACCGTTTTTAAGGGACTTCACAGTGAAAGCTTACCTGCTAACAATAAAGGATGTAAACATTTTATCTTTCTTTTAATTTTGGGTTAAAATGACAGATCTCTGGGTTTTCTCTATAGTGCCAATTGTATGAACTGTAAGATAGTAAGTTTTTAAATTATGTAGTAGGTGCCAATTTATTCCAAAGTACATTGTGTCAAAGTGTAACTAATGATCACAAAGCAATAAAACACTGGGATCAGAGAAATTTCAGGCTGTCTTGATTGACTTAATGTTTTCTTTGTGTATTGAAACAGTTCTGCAAGCGGCCTCTCAGCACGATCAGTGTCCATGAATGTCTTAGTTTGGATGAAAAAAACCAACCAAAGTATGCTCAGTGATTTTAATCAGAGATAGTGAGATTGTGCAGAACAGATAACAGTTCTTTGCTGTAAGTGTATGTGTGCACAGAACAGAACAAAGCCAACAACAAGTGCAATTAAGTTGTTAATATGGATCGAGTCCCATACCCGAGCTCTGGTGGTGCCGTCACTTTGAGCTGCAGCTCCGCTCCGGGCAGCCCTGGTGTGGGGCGCACAACTTCTCCCAGGCCACAGCTCCGCTCCGGGCAGCCTCCTCCTCAGCGCCAATCCAGATGGTTATCGGTCACACTCGCACTCACACACACACAGAGGGAAAGGAAATAAAGATAGAGAGATAGAGAATACAGCAACGCAAGCAGAGGTAGCAAAGCGCGACTATTCTCTAGGTAGCAAGATGGAGAAAGACGCGGGGACCAGGAAGTAGCCAGTGAAAGGAAATGTCCGGGCAAACGGGACACAACCTCTGCCCCGGTCTCCCTGGAAATGGCCCCTGCCCCCCCCGCTGCCAGCAAAGGAGGAAAAAATTCTCTGAAAGAGGAGGGGAAAAAAAACCAAACCAAGCCAAAACTGTAACAATGAACTGTTCATAAGAGCACTGTTGTGAGGCTTAGAATGACTGTGTGTCCCATGAGAGAATTGACTACTTTTAAATTTCTCTAGGCGATGAAGTTTGGTAACCTTTGGGTAGGAGGAGGTTTTGGCCCTCTCAAGCCCTCTGTTTGCCTGCTCATTGTTGAACTGTTGGTTCCTGAACTTGACTTCTAGCCTGTCTGTGAAGCAGCAGCCTTTTGAGATGGAGTAGAATTTGTGCCATAACTAAGTGTGTGCAGATGTTGGGTGTCTTGCAGGACTGCCTCCAGCTTCCTGAGGCCAGCGCTCTGGACGAATGCTGAGCAGGAGACCTGCCCCGTTGCAGGCAGGACCCTGCAGAGCTCTTATAGCCCTGATGACCAGTCCATCTTGTTAGTTGGAGGGACATAATTCCTGGCTCTTAACAGGCAAGTGAGGAGCCTTGTCTACTGAGGGGGCATGGATTTGTGTCCAACTTCTTATAATTTCCATGTTGCAGTAAAGGCAGGGGGGGGTGGGAGGCAGGGAGTATTTTGATTTTAGCCATCATGGTATTGCTGTAGGCAGTACATACACTGAAGGTTCTGGGTCTTTTTTAGTGACTGTGATATTACTAGAGGTGATACGAACCCTGGATCCAAACTGCCATTTGAGATTGGTATTCAAGGAAAAAACCCAACATGGAGCAGATGATCTGGAGCACTGTTATACAGCACACGCAGGACAACAGGGTGATCAGGCCCAGTCAACATGGGTTCACCAAAGGCAGGTCCTGCCAGACCAACTTGATCTCCTATGACAAGGTGACCCGTTTAATGGACGAGGGAAAGGCTGTGGATGTGCTGTACCTGGACTTCAGTAAAGCCTTTGACACCGTTTCTCACAGCATTCTGCTGGAGAAACTGGCTGCCATCGGCGTGGACAGGCACAGCCTCTGCTGGGTTAAAAACTGGCTGGATGGCTGGGCCCAAAGGGTTGTGGTAAATGGAGTTAAATCCAGTTGGAAACTGGTCATGAGCGGTGTTCCCCAGGGTTCAGTGCTGGGTCCAGTCCTGTTCAACATCTTTGCCAATGATCTCTATGAAGGCATTGAGCGCACCCTGAGCAAGTTTGCGGATGACACCAAGCTGGGTGGGAGTGTGGATCTGCTTGAAGGAAGAGAGGCTCTGCAGAGGGATCTGGACAGGCTGGATCGATGAGCTGAGACCAACGGGATGAGGTTCAACAAGGCCAAGTGCAGAGTCCTCCATTTAGGTCACAACAACCCCGTGCAGTGTTACAGGCTTGGGGCAGAGTGACTGGAGAGCTGCCTGGCAGAGAAGGACCTGGGGGTGTTGGTTGGCAGCGGCTGAACATGAGCCAGCAGTGGCCCAGGTGGCCAGGAGGGCTAATGGAATCGTGGCCTGTGTCAGACCCAGTGTGGCCAGCAGGAGCAGGGAGGGGATTGTGCCCCTGTGCTCGGCGCTGGTGAGGCTGCACCTCAAGTGCTGGGGTCAGTTTTGGGCCCCTCACTCCAAGAAGGACATTGAGGGGCTGGAGCGCGTCCAGAGAAGGCAACAAGGCTGGGGAGGGGCTGGAGAACAAGTCTTACGAGGAGAGAATGAGGGACCTGGGGGTGTTTAGCTTAGAGAAGAGGAGGCTGAGGGGAGACCTCATCCCTGTCTACAATTTCCTGGAAGGAGGTTGTGTCGGGGTGGGTGCTGGGCTCTTCTCCCAAGTGACAGCGATAGGACGAGAGGGAATGGCTGCAAGTTGTTCCAGGGGAGGTTTAGACTGGACATTGGGAAGAATTTCTTCCCTGAAAGGGTGGTCAGGGGTTGGCACAGCTGCCCAGGGAGGTGGTGGATTCGGCATCCCTGGAGGTGTTTAAAAGACAGGTAGATGAGTTCCTTAGGGTTTAGTAGTGGACAGGTACAGCTGGACTCAGTGATCTCAAGAGGTCTTTTCCAACCAGATGATTCTGTGATTCTAAGACTCCACATTTTCCACTTGTCCCTGAGTCACTCATACAGGTGTCAGGACAGGGAGAGGAGACAGAGCCTGTTGTGTTGATTAGAACAGTCACAGCTGCAGTACTCAATCTCGTACAGGTGTCTGTGGGAGCAGTGGACACTTACAAGTATATAAACTGAGAAATCAAATGATTCAGGTACCACACTTGACATGTTTACAGTGCTGGCACTGGGGGATTTTTATGCCCTGTGGTATAACTTACTTTTTTGAATAAGTAATTCTTTATATTCTATGTGAGGTTCTTTGTCATATTAAGGACAAGAGCTCTTAGAGACTGGATTTCCTTTTCGTGGCTTGCACAGGTTCAGTACACACAGGGCCAGCTCTCCTGTGAACTTGAGCTACCTCTAGTCATGCTTACGTGCTTCAGAGAGTATGGAAATCCTACTGGGAAATGGAAAGTTGCATCTTGCTAAGTAGTCATTGCTGGCATTTGAGGAACTGGTGTGTCTGTCTGATGGGAGAACCACCTGCATATTTCACTTATCATGTAGCAGCTGCTCTCGCTTGTTGCTGTGCTCTGTTGCAGTTAAACTCTTAAAATGTCTATGATACTAGGACGTGCATTAGTCTGAGTAAAGGCTGGGATCACCCATTAGTAAATTATCACAGGACTTGCATGTAACACCACCCACAAATTAAAGGCTGGTTTATCAAGCTTTGCTATGCTGTGCCTCCTTCCTTGGTATCCTTTGAGTCTCTTTCTGAGAGCTGGAAGTAATTAGGAAAGTGCACTGGCTGTAATTCATTCTTTCATGCTGGTGGATGATATCTGAGAAGATAAAATTAGATCAGTAGGAGAAACTCTTTGCATTCCTTACTCAGCCTTAGAGAAAATCTGAGGGATGGAAGCCAGCACAAATGTGGATATTGGCTGCACTGTATTTGAAATTCATATTAAAAGCCATTGCACATTCTTTACTGTTCTTTTTATAAATCTTTTGGCAAGAAGCCTAAGCAAATGGCCCAGCTGCAGTTACTGATTGTAGCTCCCAGAAGCCATATTTGCCGAGATCCAGTGCCTGCTGCTTGCCTTGCATTGCTCAGTTGGAACAACTCCTCCCCCCGACCCTCATCCTTGCTAAGTCCTTACACGTGTTCTGGCAGCCGCTACCAGCAGCGCTCCTGTGGAACACGAATCCTGGACAAGTCTGACACTCAAACATGAGTAAGCCCCCCACTGTGGTCTGTGATGGGATTCTCTACGACACAACTGAGGGGACAATCCCTGAAGAGTTGAAGAACGGAGCCCTTTTGGTATTGTACAATTCAGTATGCTTCTGCAAAGACTTCACGGTAGGTGATTTTCTACTACGGTGAAGAGAATGCTGCATGTTGTACTGAGACTCAAAAAACCCCTTGGCTTGTGTAGATACACCTAGTTCTGTGCCAGTTAGAGCGTATTCTATGCCAACACCCAGTCTGGTTCGCCTCCTACCCTATTACAACACATCCTCAACACCCAAATGAAGACTGCAGTTTTTCATTTGCATTGGGTGCACACATTTGTGCCTTGTCTTCCTTTGTGCTTTTTCCAATGTCCTGAGCCAAAAGCAGAGCTCAGTTGCTTCAGTATCGCACTAGACCACGTTCTTCCTCTCTCTTTACAGAAATCCGGTTCCCAGCGCTGCTTACCCACAGATGGAAGCAGCCCAACTGAAAGCTTTCTCATGTGTGATCTGCAGATACTTCTTCATTGGTGCTTGGAAGCCTTTTACTGTTATGCTTTTCAAGAAAGTGAGCTTGTCCTAGAAACAGCAGATCGGAGGCGTTCTGCTTCTTGGCCCAAGGGAGGTGAGAGGCACAGGAAGAGTCAGAGACGAGGCGGTCTATTTGTGTCACTAATACAAACCCAAGCCCATTGAGTACAAAGAAAAGATGCTTCATTGTCGCTGAACTGTACCAATACAGGGAAATACACACTTTTAATTCAAATGATGGCCATGACTCTTATCTTCTTATTGTGGTCTTGCAAATTCCATCTCTGTCTAGCCTACACAAGAATTCTCGAATGGTTCTGCTTGTCACCTGTCTGTAACAGCTGCAAATGCCTTTTGCAGCTATTTCAGAGATACAAAAATTGTTCTTTTTTTCCGAGGACAGCTGTCTGACTGATCAAAACAGAAAGGAAATGACCAAAAGCACTGAAGGCTGGGTCATTATAACAGAATATTCTTCCCGCTAATTTTTTGGTTCTTGGATTGTGTCCTCAAGAGTGCTGTGTAGGTGATATCCTGTTGGTTAGGCTCTAGGATCTCGGCTGCAGCAAGTGCAGTGCCCTAGTTTTTGTGTGCTCAAACACAGCTTGTGGGTTATCTTCACTTGGTCGTTGCCAGCAGTGTCTGTAAGCATTTGTTGTTTGGAGAGAATGTGCATCAAGATCAGCTGTCTTTCTGTTGCAAGTGCCATAATCAGCTTTTAATTCTTGTGATGAAGCAAGGAATCCCCATAGATTAACTGGGGTAGCAGATGAAGCTGCTCCTTCCGACTCAGCGACCTTCCACTGCTAATCTCTTCCGACTGGGAGCCTGCAGTCTCCATTGCATTGATTCTGGACTCCTGTTTGAAAGCAAACATTGTTGCTTTCCTGGAGAAGGATTTGTTCCCTTCCTAGCAGCTTATTTCATGCCTTCCTAGGTAAATTCATGCTAGCATGAGGAATAAACAAGGAGTTAGAGAAGTGCGTGTGCTGGCAGGGCTATGATCTCAGTGGCATCACAGAGACATGGTGGGATGGATCTCATGATTGGAGCGTTGGGACGGAGGGATACAGACTCTTCAGGAAGCACAGTAAGGGAGACAAGGAGGGGGGTTGCCCTCTATATCAGTGACCAGATGGAGTCATGGAGTTCCACCTGGGGATGAATGAGGAGCCAACCCGAGAGCTTATGGGTCAGGATTAAAGGGAAGGCAGGGACAGGTGAGATTATGGTGAGGGTGTGCTACAGGCCACTGGACCAGGAGGAGTGAGCAGATGAGGCCCTCTATAGACAGACAGGTGCAACCCTGAATTCACAAGCCTTGGTCCACAAGGGGGACGTCAACTGCAGGACAACATAGCAGGACACAAACAATCCTGGAATGCATTGATCCAGCTGTTTGGGAACACTTGGTTAGAGACCTGCTGGGCCAAACAGATGCACACAAGTCTGTGGAGCCAGAGGGGATCCACCCGAGGGTATCAAGGGAACTGGCACAGATCCCCTCCAAACCCCTTTCCCTCATCCCCCAGCAGTCCTGGCTGACTGGGGCAGTGCTGCTTGACTGGAGACTGGCGAATATTCCACTCATTTACAAGAAAGGTTGGAGGGAATATCCAGGGAACTCCAGGCCCCGTCAGTCTAACCTTGGTACTGGGGAAGGTCATGGAGCAGATCATCTTGAGTGCTATCACACAGCACACGCAGGACGACAGGGTGATCAGGCCCAGCCAACATGGGTTCACCAGACCTGCCAGATCAACTTGATCTCCTTTTATGACAAGGTGACCCGTTTAATGAACGAGGGAAAGGCTGTGGATGTGCTGTACCTGGACTTCAGTAAAGCCTTTGACACCGTTTCTCTCAGCATTCTGCTGGAAAAACTGGCTGCCATCGGTGTGGACAGGCACAGCCTCTGCTGGGTTAAAAACTGGCTGGATGGCTGGACCCAAAGGGCTGTGGTAAATGGAGTTAAATCCAGTTGGAAACTGGTCATGAGCGGTGTTCCCCAGGGTTCAGTGCTGGGTCCAGTCCTGTTCAACATCTTTACCAATGATCTCTATGAAGGCATTGAGCGCACCCTGAGCAAGTTTGCGGATGACACCAAGCTGGGTGGGAGTGTGGATCTGCTTGAAGGAAGAGAGGCTCTGCAGAGGGATCTGGACAGGCTGAATCGATGAGCTGAGACCAACGGGATGAGGTTCAACAAGGCCAAGTGCAGAGTCCTCCATTTAGGTCACAACAACCCCGTGCAGTGTTACAGGCTTGGGGCAGAGTGACTGGAGAGCTGCCTGGCAGAGAAGGCCCTGCGGGTGTTGGTTGGCAGCGGCTGAACATGAGCCAGCGGTGGCCAGGAGGGCCAATGGAATCGTGGCCTGTGTCAGACCCAGCGTGGCCAGCAAGAGCAGGGAGGTGATTGTGCCCCTGTGCTCAGCACTGGTGAGGCCGCACCTCGAGTGCTGGGGTCAGTTTTGGGCTCCTCACTCCAAGAAGGACATTGAGGAGCTGGAGCGAGTCCAGAGAAGGCAACGAGGCTGGGGAGGGGCTGGAGAACAAGTCTTACGAGGAGCGACTGAGGGACCTGGGGGTGTTTAGCTTAGAGAAGAGGAGGCTGAGGGGAGACCTCATCACTGGCTACAACTGCCTGAAAGGAGGTTGTGACGGGGTGGGTGCTGGGCTCTTCTCCCAAGTGACAGCGATAGGACCAGAGGAAATGGCCGCAAGTTGTTCCAGGGGAGGTTTAAACTGGAGATTAGGAAGAATTTCTTCACTGAGAGAGTGGTCTGGGGTTGGCACAGCTGCCCAGGGATGTGGTGGATTCGCCATCCCTGGAGGGGTTTAAAAGACGGGTGGATGCGTTCCTTAGGGACATGGTTTAGTGGGGAGACAAGCACGGTTGGACTCGATGATCAGAGGTCTTTTCCAACCAGATTACTCGATGATCTCATCTCTGCTGAGAGCACACCTACTAACCTTTCAACTTTCTCTAGTGGAGGAAAGTGTAATGGACAACTGGGAATGAAGCAACGATAGGTAAATCACAGTGAGAAGGCCAAATGCAGTATTTACCTGGAAGCCAATATCAGCAGGACAGGTAAAGGGTGGTTTTGCTTTGAATGTAGAGTGGATACAAGTGGGCACAAATACTAGGGCTTGGGAGGAATTTCAGAGCTGAATGTGTGTTTTCTCTTCTCGCCTGGCTCCAACCCCGGCCCAAAGCAAGCCGAGCTGCTGCTGCGAGGGGCAGACAGTGGGGCTGCTGGCACAGCCAGAGCCCCTGCTCCACCTGGGGGTCAGGGCACTTTGCAGGTGGGATGCTGGCCCCAGGTATCTGCTGGGGTGGGCAGCAGAGGCAGCGTGAAGCAGTCTGTTTCCCTGCTTACATCTCTCTTGTGCTTTTGAAACAGATGTGAGGCAGTCTTCAATGGAGTTGAGTTTGTCATGTTGGTCCCTTTGACTCCCTTGCTGGGACGCTGAGTGTAGTTTTGTTGTCTGTTTCTGCGCACTCTGTACTGTGCTCCCTCTGCTCTGATCATCAGCAGTGCCTTGAACCATTGCTGCAAAACGGGATTATCATTCATTTAAGAAGATGGAAAGTCATCACTTTTAAATCTCATTTATCTTTCATCTTATCCTCAAAGCTGCAGGCATTCAGTTATTTAACACAGGGAGAGCATGTTCCTTCTTAGCCTTAGGTAAGGTATCTTGGTGACTGCAGTTTGGACTGCATCTAGCGAGGGGACAGGGCTGTCACTGAGCACAGATCTGTTATAAATACTGCTCTCTAGAAGACAACTGACAATTGTAATGGGGCTAATTCTTCTAGCAGCATTGGCATAACACCATCAGGGCTGTCTGACGCTGCACAGGATATTTCTTCTGTGAAAGGAAACTAATCCTAAGCAAGACAGTTTTAGTGTCAGTTATGTTGCTTAAAGTGCTATTACAGTGAGTGAAACAAGCGGCATCAATTCTCAGTGTTTTAAAATAAGCTACGCTGAAATTAATATGGATTTATTTCTAGTCTCTTCCCACAGTATCCAGAAGGATCTTTCCATTCTTCTTTCAGACAAAAATGTATTTTCATTTAATGCATATTATCTATTGCACCTGCTGTGAAACATGACACACATTTGATTGTCTGCCTCCAACCTTAGTCCCAGTCTGCAGGCAATTCTTGCTGACTCCGTGGTGATGAACAGTGCCCTTACGGCTCTAGCGCTAACTGGGATGCTGGCCTTAACAGATTCTCCTTTTCACTAAATGGTGGTTTAGCTCCCTATTTCGTATGACAGTGTGATTGTGGCTGGGCTGGGACAGAGTGCAAGTTCTGTTTTCTTTCAGTGGCACCACCATGGTCCTGTACCTCTTATGCAGACACTTCCTGGGCTCTAAGTGGCTAATTAAAAAGCAGGGTGTAGGTCAGCTACTTCCACTCTCCCTGTGGGATAAACACATGTTTTGGAGCAACTTAAGGAGGAATGGCTTTTAGGACAGTTATTTCTCTGAGCAGAGATTTTAGGGCAACTTTACTCCAGAAACGGAAGCTTCACCAAGAAATGGCTCTTGAGCAAAACAAAATGTTTTGAGCATCTGAGTGTCACCTGATTCTGGGTTCTCCTGAAGGCTGTAGCTACCCTTTAAAAGAGCTTTATTCCCCAGAAACAGCTCAGCCAGTCCAAAAGCAGCGCCTTTGGCTTTAGAGGCAATTTACTGTACTCAGCTGGCTCACTTGAACAAGTGAAACGGAGCAGGGAGTCCTTGCTTGCAATAATCCGATATGCAGTTACGTGCTAACAGAAATGTTAAAACTATTTCTGATGATCTGTCTGACTTCTGCACTGCTGACTGCAGCGCTGTACTTAACTGCCCATTAGCCAAAAGAGCATATCAGAAGTGAGTCTGGATTCACTCAAGGTGCTTATTAAATCCAAATCTCAGGTGCACGGGAGAGTTACTCCCCCCTGCAGTAAGAGATACAGATACTATCACAAGCCCACAAACACTTCATTAGTGTTAAACCTTGCACTACAGGCAGGAGGACTGGCTGCGTTTGGCTAAAACCAGATGATTATTTGGAAAAAGGGGAAGAGAACTGATAGCAGGCTTTACTGCTGGCACATAAATGAATCTTATACTCTTTCATATTGTCATGGTATTTGACCAAATCTTTGTACCTAAGATTAGATAAGTAGGTGATGAACAACAGCTGCTGATAGCTGTGGGCTTAAGGTTTCAGAAGTGTGACATAAGAATCCAGAACAACCATTGCTATATAAGAGGCATTTAATTATAATTGTTAAGCTTCTAAAGTCTAAGGCTTTTACATCTAGATTTTTTTTTTCCTCTTTCAGACAGTAACTGATCAGACTCATTTTTGTGTTGAATTCGGAGTCTCAATATCTGTCTTCAACACTCAGTAAAACTGACTATGTGGACAAGCTTCTAGTAGGCTGAAGTGCACGTACCTGGCATGCAGAGCGGGCCAGGGATGTGCTTGCTTACTGCTTGTGTTCACTATCATTGTCTCGGATTGCTGAGAACTGTGGGGCATATTTAAAAATAGAAAGGTTCTACAGGTGGATTTTTTTTTTTTTCCCAACTCTTTATTGGTGACTGAGCCTGGATGAGCTGCTGTAACATAAGATCACAACACAGAGCTGTGATGTGCCTCCTTTCACCAGGGCTGGGCCCCTTCAAGCAGATCTGCTCCAGAAGGGAGAGAGAAAATGCTCTGAGCCTTCTGCTCACATCTGAAAATCAGTTTGGCAGGTATCATGTAGCAGACTTCCTTCCCACTTTCTCTGGGCTGTGACTGAGCAGTCCCTGAGGAAGTATCCAGTTCTATCAGTATATGGCAGCGCTCCCTGGCACCGCAGCAGATGTCTGCGTGTGCACTGAAGATGGGAAAGGATGATCTTTGGCTCTGAAATACGAGGCCACATTGGGGCCAGAAGTAAGGGAAACAAATGGCCAGAGATTAAAAGACTTGTGCAAGAGGGAGCACAGTGGAGCCTCTAAACAGCTGTTGTTGTCAGAGAAGAGCTGATTCCTCATGAATAAGCAACCGTTTTAAAATATACTGGACCTGAAACAAGTTTGGGGATGGTCTTCTCTGAGAAGAGTCTATTTTCTTCCTGCCTATTCAAAACAGACTGGCCTGAGCCACACAATATTTTGCCAATGAGAACACAAATTTTGCCTCATGAAAGCATTCACAAGTAAATGTAGAATTAGCGCTCACTACTAATCTGGAAGCAGTTAGCTGTCTTAAAAGAATTCAAGTACAGCTGGAAGGTCTAAGGCAGCACTGCAGTCAAATCCTAGAGAGGGAGACCTGACTGCTGCAGCGCCTTCTTCGGCTGCCATCAGGGTGCAGAAGCACAGAAGGCAGAGGAAACATAGCAAGAAGTCGCAGCTCTGACCCAGTCTGTTCCATACTCCATCTGCCCAAACGACTTTTTGTCCTGGCAACTCAGGTGCCTTTGAGCACCAGGGTTCAAATGTGCCCAGCAAGAGTACTGACTTCCCTCTGTGAACCGAAGGCCTGTGGGATGGAGCAGGGCTCTGCTGCAGGCACTGCTGGGGTTTTTTTTAATAGCTTCCATTTCAATCAATATTGTGAAATAATATTAATCCATGCAAGTGTTATTGGTGGATTATATTTCCCTGTGCTTGCAGAGGTAAGGAAGTACATGAGCAGTGACTGGAGAACAAAACCATACTGAAATCAGTCATCTGGATATTGTTTTAAAGTATTTGAAGCTCAACTGCATGCACTAAGAACTGTTGATGGCAAAAACACACAGACCTTCAAATTCAGTTTTCTTTGAGCAGTTTGCCTTCAACCTGACCTTTTTAACAGATGCGGCACAGAACTGACAGGTTCTGAATTGATGCTTCTCATTCATTGCTGGCAGCAAGCAAAGTCTCAGTTATTAAAAATTTAAAAGAATTATTATTCAAAATTTTAATCCAAGTTTCCTTTAATTTTGAATTAATCAAATTTTTATTCTTTAATAAAATGTATTCACAATACCCTGCAGAAGTAGTGCAAAGCCACAGTGTATTGAGCCTATCCATGGCTATGATTTTACTTGAGAGCAGAAATTCATTGCAGAGGTAGCTTGGACTATAGTTACTCCTACCCAGCCCCTCCTTCTGGTCTGAGCTATAAGCACCTGCATGTTTCAGCTACTGAGGCTGACACACCAGCTGCTCCTCTCATGTTGCTGTCACAGAAGTCTGGCAGGAAGAGCTGAGCTTCCTCACAGCCAGGAAGCTGCTTGACAGCACAGGCTGGAAGAGAAAGGCAGCCAGCAGTAGCCAGCTGGCTAGTTTAAAGGTACGATAGATCATAAATGCTGGTTAAACGGATGCACTCGTACAAATTAGGTTTTGCTAGGCTGTTCCCTATTCTTTGTGCGAGAAACATCACACTTGCATCAATTCAAGTTTTACTACTGCTGTGAAAAAAAGCCTTTCGTAACATAACAATTAAACTGTTATTAGTTATTTGGTGTTAGGGGTATTTTTCCATTTCAGGTTTTGGAAGTCTGCTCCTGAGGGAAAAAATAACCAAGTCATCTTCATGCTACCTTCTTAGCCTAGCTGAACAAAAAAACCCAACAAACTCCCAAATCAGTAGTAGGTCTCCATGGCAATATCTCTTTGACATAAACTGGATTTTTCTTGCTGTTCTGTCTCACATCTGGTCAAGAATAAGAAGATCTAATTACACGGATTACAGTAGACTTAGTAAGGCCATTCCATGTGCTAAACTATAAGCAATTACCCTACTGCTTGTTAGGGGAGTTATGCTCCTTTCTTTTTCCAAAGTTGTCCTTCTTCTACTTTCCCAACAAATTGCAGAATATCTTCAGCAAGAAGTTCAGGTTCCTCCAAAGCTGCAAAGTGGCCACCTCGAGGCATGAAATGGAAGGAGACTATTTTGGTGTATTTCTTCTGGGCCCAAGCCTGGGGTGTGTGCATGACTTCATTAGGGAAGGAGGCAATGCCAGTAGGTACTTGTACTGTGAGCCTGAGAGAGGAGGAGAGAATAATTTTAATCTTTCAAACATCTAGCTTTGTAAGACACTGAAAGTCCCAAGAAAATGTTGTTCTTCAACAGTTGGGCATGCTTTTGTTAGGCAATCAAAATTTTACTTTCAGACCCTGAATCTGAAGACTAGACCATGCTCCCATTTCTAAAAAGAAATTTTAAAAAATATTTTACATCCATTGATACTAAGGCAGGTTTACAAGGGATCCAGGACATGAGAGCTGGAAGTACAGAAACTAAGAAAGCTCTAGGAGGTGGCGGGGCATCAAGTTTCCTCATGCTACATTTAGGGCTCAAAAGTCACATAGTGAAGGGAAAGCACACAATTTGACAAGGGTTGGGGAGAGATTTACAGTGAAGATTACAACTAGAACATGTTCAGCCTGACACGACAACTGGAGGGTAGGCAAGGGAAGAATTATCTCGAACTGCTGGAAAGGAGGAGGAGAGTGGAACAATAATACAGAGTAAAACTAGCTCAGAGGAAACATTTCTGAAAATGAAACTTTACTCTGTAAAGTAGCTCTTGCTTCTAACTGGCAGGACTGTACGCTAACAGAACATTTTGCACATTAGTAGGTGTTGGGAAACAACTCAATCTGAGGAGGACAATATCTTAGAAAGTGGAGGGATCTGCACTTGTTATAAACAGAGCAACATTTTTTTAGGTTTAAATATCCCATACACATAGGCTGTATTGTCAGAAGTGGCAGACTAAAATTTAGATACAAAAATTGTTGGGCACGTACGCACTGGAAGCTGAAAACAGAGTACCTGCACTTTACATTGGACTCAGACTCCTTCCTGTAGGCATACAGAAGCCCATATAGCTCATCTCATGTAGGCACAACCGGAGCAGGATACTGCCCACAGTGTAGCCAACAGCTTCAAGAACTGAGTCAGCTTCCTGGGAGCATCATTTCACAGCTAAATAAATACCATAGCAGCGAGCTGTGGTTTCAAATACCTCTGGGCAGTTTTAATCCTTCACTAATACTCAAGCTGACACAAGTATATGCAACCAAGCTGCTGTCCTAAGTGTCTGCGCAGCAGGAACATCAGTCTTGCTGAGTTTCAAATTATGCAGTTTGTCAGTACACTGCCACTGCTTCCAAAGGTAGGGCATAAGTCTTTTGCAGAAATAGGTGAACTGTGTCCAGAAAAGCACTACAACTACAAACTAAACGTACTATTAACAAAATTGACTGCATGACTCAGTCACAGGCTAATTTAGCAACTGAAGTAAAATCTGGAAGTACTTGCACGTGCTTTTCCCTAGTTAGATACACGATGACTGTTGAGTTCCCCAAGCAGCGCCTCTAGTCAGATCTCCTTACTGAAGGTTCAGAATTCTTACTTAATTACCGCATTTCCAAGCACAACACAGTACATCAACTAACAGACCTATCCTGCAGAGGAACACTGTGACACGGCATTGCTTTTCCTCAGCACTCAGAAACTTGAAGCCTCTACAAGACACAAACAACCAATCTTCAACCCTAAAATTAAGTTCAGGGCAAGATATTTAAAGAAAAAACCCACTTACCTTTCATGTTTCTGTGTGCCAATCCCCTTCTGCAAATTTTCTTTGTAGAAACGCATTGAGGAGGCTATACAGCCTGACACCCAGTAGATCATGATATTGGTGAGCAGATCATCCAGGTTATACTTCCTGAATAGGTAAGCCCAGAGATCGCTTTGTTAGAACTGAATATAATTTTGCATTACTTCAGCAGGGACTTGTCTTTGGTGTGGTGGTAAGAAAAAAAAGTTACAGGAAAAAGCAGTTAACTTGGTTAAGAAAAGAGTTGAGAGGTGAAATGTGCTACTCCCCCTCTGCCTGTCAGTGACCAATTAAGCACGCTGTAGCCTTCCAGACAGAGTGGGAAGTGACATTTTAACTCCTACACAGAAGGCAGATTCCAACAAGCCCCTTATGCTCCAGCATAGCTGTCAATAGTGTCCATAGACTGGCAGGGTAGGAGCAGAAGAGCACGTGTAACAGCTTTTGCCATTTATTATTCATAATGTGAAATGCTGTTGTGAAGCTTCAATAGAGCCATCACACCAACATGTGCGGTAAACAGTGCACATTTCATATCAAATTATTAGTTGCAGTGCAAATATTCTATTCCAATCCATTGTCACTGGACCTTTTTATAATATGCCCTTTTGCTCCACTCCTGCCTGGTAACTCAGCAGTCTTCAAAGTGGACTTCATCTCAGATTTCTGCCACACACTAAGAATGATTCTTTATTAGCAACTGATAGGTAGATGAAGCAATACTGATCAATCTACAACAAATTCATAGAGAGTTAAGTATCAGTACTAAAAGGAATCATGAGTTCTGATTCCCACCATCTGAACGTCGGTCTTGTTTTTCTGTCCTGATGAGATTCTCCCACCTAAGTCAGTTTTTAATACGAGGAATTTGCAGGGTGTATCTATCTCTTTTTCTAGGAGATCGAAGTGGGAAGGGAGTACTCCAGCCTCCAGGGCTTCTTTGCGTGCTGTAGAACAGCACTGCACCATTTGCAGCTCCCTACAAGCTGTGAGGTGATCAGTTCAGACAAACTTCTTTAGCTACGACTCCGGGCTTAGTTACTTTGTCCAAAATGGCATAAGAGGAAACACTTACTTCTCTAGTCCTCCATCCTCTAAATTCTGGAATTCCACATCAGTCCATGTAGAAAACTTCTCCAAGATGTATGCGGCCAGTCCTACAGGAGAGTCATTCAAACCACAGCCTGAAGAGGAAGAACATTTAACTAAAATTGCGATATCTGGCTGCTGAACCCAGACTGTTATAGAAGCATCATTATTATATACCATTATACCATTATATATGGTATAATTACATTATATGGTGTATATATATATTATATACCATTATAATACAGGGTAGACAGATACTTGACAAAAGCTGTTCCAGCACCTGTGGTCTTAAATAAATAAATAAAACAGTAGAACAAGTTGGGGCCATTTACTGTTGAATCATAAACTGATAGTATCTGCAAACCAACAGGCTCCCACCTTAGCTCACCCCGCACTGCTTTTGAACTGATTTTTTGAGCTGGATTTCTGCTAGCTTTTCTTTTTCTTTTAAGCTAATAAGGTTAAGCTCTATGTGCCAAGCAGGGTTTATTTCCATTAATGTGGAAGTTGTCATGTATTAAACAGTGTTACAGGGCCAACCCCACATGCCTACACATGACCAGGAGAATTTACACCATCCTCTAACAGCACAACGTTTTAAGGATTACTACAAAGTCAGTAAGGAAAAGCAAGGCTTTACTAGAAGGTCCATCTTCTGAATTAGCAATAGCTAACTGCTTTCATGTAGAACAAAGCTTAATACAGTTTGTTATACTTGGACAGAAAAACCACACCTGCACCTGGAACTTTCCAGTGCTATAAAATACAGGGACTGCAAACTGTCCCAGGTGCTCAGAAAAAGCTTAGAAAAAGCTTTTCCTGAGGAACAGCAATATATTTGAAGCTCCACCAGTCAACCCAACCTTCCTGGAAGACATGTAACACTACAGCTAGCGCAATTTCATCAGCAATTGCTATTTAAATGATAGCTGAGTTTGTTATCAAGCAACTAATATTCTAATATTAATAACTGGAACACCAATTGTTTGAAAAAGTTACATTGAGCACACTTTCTAGATCTGCAGAACTACACAAGCAACAGCCTGTTCTCAGATACCTTCTGTGAACAAAAAGAGTACATTGGTTTAAGTACAGGAAAAATTGACATTGATCCTAACAGTACTCTGAACACAGGTGCTGCCTGTTTCAGTTGAAAATGAACCTACCTTCCATACAGATTTCCCAAGAATAAGTGTAAAATGAAATCCATGCAAGCCAGTTTGATTAAAAGCCAGCTCTGAAGCAATCCAGAATATAGTATTAGCAACTGTATATATCAAGAGCCAGAGACAGCTTCCTCACTGAGGACAGCTTGCAAGGTAGCCATGTACCTCCAGAAGTCTCAGGGAGACTCTGGTAGTCTCCACGGCTTTGCTTATTCCAGCTACTTCATGCTTCTTTATTCAGAGTGGGTTTCCCCCTATGGGAACCTGCCACCTGCCATGTTCCTGTCTCCTTTGTCCTCAAAAGTGCAGAAATGCTCCTCCTCCAGCTCCCAAACCGTGAACTGGTTGTTGGTTCCCAGTCTATGCAGTTCGCTCTAACAGATACGTCACTGCTAGGGAGAAGAATACAGCTAAGCATCTTCCAGCTACCAGCCTCCCCCCATCTTTTCTTAAAGCACAAAAGGAATTAGAGACTAGTAATTTTCAGAAACCAAAATTCAAAAGCAAGTAAAATTATTCAAAATCCATAAAATCATCGTTTTGCCTACACATTTGAAGAATATACCTGCTTCTGTAGGTAACCTTATGGAAAACCATTAAGAAATAGTTTCCTTAGCTATGATTTTAATAAAATCCACAAGGGAGTTGCTGCTGCACTAAACTAAAATACATTCAGTATTCAGTTGTCCAATTCAGTTGCAAGAGATATTTTTAAAATAAGAACATTCAATACTCAAGATACCAAAAGTAGTTAAGCAATCTGAGTCACAAGCTCATCTAGAAAGAACATTCATAGGTACACTTTTTTTTTCCTTGAAAGTCTGCAAGTGATTCAGAACAATGAGTGAAAATAAAATTTGATTTTACTTTTGAGATATTACTTATCCCTATAAATAAGTTACATTGCCTGCTGAGACAGCTAAAAGCTTCCTGTACTTTACATCACTTAAATGTGATCCATTGTTTATGAAGAAACTACCTTTTGCTCTCAGCATAGCTGCATTTGAAATAGAATCATAGTCCCCAGTAACAGCAGAAGTGGACAAGGATTCAATAAACTATTTATGAAAACTGAAAATTAATTCAGTGGCACTTACTGCATGCTCAGTTTTGATGTGCAGATTTATTGCTTCTGCACGTAAAGGTGAGCTGTGACCTATATGTATATATATGCTATATACCTATATGTAACCTTTTCTGACTACGATACAAAAAAGGAGCTTACCTTTTAAAACCTCTAATCTTCCTACTTCACTTTCCCTGATAAAAAAATATTATTTTTATATTTTAAGCAGCGTGGGTTTTTTCTATGAAAGAACAACTAAATGAACACACTAAGTATTCTGAGCTCAAAAAGTTTTTTTTACCAACAGTATCAGGCTTTGTAGCCTGTATGTGAGCATAGCCAGACTCCAACAAGATCCTGTAGAGCCCTTTCTTCAAGAAGGGAAACATCCGCCTAACATCTTCCTCCTGGAAACCAAAGAGCCCTGGCAGATAGCGGCCCAGCAGGATGGAGAGCAGGTGAGCAAATCCCATGTTCGTAACCGAGGCTAGATTTAAATGGAGACCTTTCATGTGGCTGAAAATGGAAACAGAAAAAGCCCCCCCAAATTAAAAAAAATAAAACATGATTCAAAGTTGTTATATATATAGTTATATATATGTTATATATATATATTGTTTTATATATATGTTATATATATTGTTATATATATATGTTATATATTTATATATATTTGCTAATGTTACTAGCAAAAATGGACATACATAAATTCTGACCTGCTAATTCATGACCTTATGTACCTTACGTACATACACCTGCATGCACCTTAGCTGCACTCTGCAGTGTGGCTTTTCACACAAAAATGACCAGTCAATGGGGCAACTGTGAGTAATCAGCACACACTCCTGGGTACTAAGGCACAAATCCTCCTCTTGTTCCAAGTTCCTATCCCACTCCAGACCCCAGCGGGACCATTACAAAACTACTGTACAACTGCTTGAAAGAACAGGTGTATAGGATAAACTAAGGTATATAATTTTATATCACTGCTTAACATTGAGCACTGAAGAGAGAAACTACACGATGGTCACATAAGGGCTTGGACAGCAATGCTCAAGAACAGATGAAATAACTATTCAAAGAATAAAGCAGCTTTGCTTTTGCCAATCATGCAAGGTACTCACTTGGGAGCTATCTGGGCCAGATTGGTGCAGATGAGCCAGCCCCAGTCACCACCTTGTGCGTAGAACTCATTGAATCCCAGTCTGAGCATCAGTTCATAAAAAATAGAAGCAGCACTTACAGAATTAAAGTCTGCATTACAAAAAAGAAAGAGCAGTTGCATCAATTCCAGCTACATTTCTGACTGTGCAATATTTATTCTCCCCATAAATGCAACATGCAAGTTCCTACAAAGCTACAAGTTCATTTTTCCTTGCCCGTCTGGCAAGCTATATGGAAGTCCTTGTCACATCATCCAGGCACGGTGCAGAAAGCAGGCAGAAACCATGAGGAGAAAGTCCAGCCTTGCAAACCAGTGTTGTCCTAACCCCACTGTTTGCCTTTGTACTTACCCCACCAAGGGGTTGCCAGAAGCCTTTTAAACTGTAGTCATACCCCATACTCCACACAAATCATAACCAGGAAAGTAGAAAAAGCAAACCAAACCTTACCCATATCATTCACCTGCACACATAACTAAACACTAGCTCAGCATCACTCTAAATACTACATTGCTCCAATTTGTTGCAGCTTGTGTTTGTATAATTCAAAGCACAAGCTGAACAAGTCGGTACTTGGCTGCAATCTACCATGTAGATACACGAATTGATTTCTTTCAATTGTTGCTCCTCACCTACCTGTATCATGGTATTGAATACGGATTCAAAACACCCAAAAAGAACAGCAACAAATTAAGTTTACTATTCCTGCTCACCCACACATAATTCATTGACTCAATTATAATTCATGAGTTGCCACTTCATAACTTTTTATAGTCTTTTGTAAATTATCTATACATTGTTCCATAAAGTAAGTAACGGTGTCACCCGAAGCCACATTCTTATTTCCCTCTTCCCACCTGAGATCTTCCCACAGGATCTTTGTTTCTACACTGGGAAATCAAGAGGAGCAAGGACTTAATGTTCTGCTAATGGGGCAATCTCACTGTGAGACTAGGCTTGTGCTAGTTCAGTGTCTTCTCATACATCATACCTCTTTTGTGGGGTGCTTCTGAGAAACCATAACCAGGGACAGATGGGCAAATGACTTCAAAAATATGTTCAGCACTGAGGCCATGGCTTGCAGGATCCGTCAGAAGAGGAATAATTTTGTAAAACTCGTAAAATGAGCCAGGCCAACCATGAACCATTAATAATGGCTTTGCAGACTGGCCTTCAGGCAAATGAGGAGGCTTTACGTGTACAAAATGGATATCAATGCCTGTAAAAACAAAATAATTCATTAACGTGCCCACATTTATCATGACACTGAAACTGATCACAGAACAGACAATAAATAAATCTTTTCTAAAGTCTTTTTTTGGTGAGCATGTAAACACAACGCACTTCTCTGGATCCATTTATTCATGCACCTTGAAGTACTTTATAATGGGCAATTAAGCATCACAACGGCCAAATGAGGTTTTAAAATAAATCGGTAAATTACGATCTAGAAGCGAAGCAACCTTCTAATGGTAACACGGTGACTCACACAGCTTAAAGGCAGAAGAGAAGATTATATCATTTACTCCAAGTGCCCTTAAATTTTACCCAAATGTCCCTATATGGCACAAGAGAGGCTTCAGCTAAGCACAGATTTTTCTTCCTGAACAGCATACAATTGCAACTTGAAGGCATCAAGAGATAGGGAATCCATCATAACCAGCAGCTGTTTGATTCGTGGCTGTTAATCACCTCCTTTATTTTGTGCACACTCTACTTTCCATTTGAACACGTCTGCTTTCTGTCTCGAGCCACTGATCCCAATGTTACAGCAAAAGAAACATAAAAAGCTTTTGGGAAGTATTCCCCATGGAGGTCTCCTGTAATCAAATCTGTGTGCTGACAAACCAACGTGCCCAATAAAGGATGTGAAGAAATGGCCTTGTAAAAGAGAGCGTTAATGCGTTCAATTTTGTGGTTCTTTTCTACCTGTTGTCCAAAGCTTTCTGTATCTCCTTAGGTGAGTAAACTAAACCAGAAAACCATGTTCTAGTACCTCATTTTTAAGTTAAAAAGCAAAAACTGCAGTTCTTTTCTCTTTGTGTTCGTTTTGCACTTAGTCCCTTCAGGTGAACTGCTTTTCCTCAAACCCATTCAGGGCTCTGCTTTCCAGGAAACAATAATGTGCTCTTAGTAGAGCTTGAATGCCTCATTTCTTGATGCACTTAAGCACATTTAACTCAGATGAACTCCAGCTCACCAGCCATCCCACTCTTTTTACACTGACTGAGATTTCCCCATCCTTGGCAATTCTGTGGATTTCTGTATTCTCTAAAAAACTTTCAAGTGATGACAGAATCTAAGAATCTGATATACAGCATGTTTGATCTTGCCTTTTCATGGCTCATCTCTGTAATCACTCCTAACGTTGAAATTTCTCTTCCTCTTGCTATACACAGTGCATTTGCCTTAGCTTCCTTTCTCTTCTTGTCTTAGATGATAGATATTTTCAGTTTTTCTTTTTTTTAAGGGAAGACTTTTTGCTTTTATCTTTCTCCCTAACTGTGTTGCATAGATGTAAATAAAATCTTTATGTTCTAAGCACTACATAACAAACATTGTCCCAAATCCTTTAAAAATATTATGTTGAAGCTCCATTTGAAATAACCTACATTTATGGGTGCAAGTAAAAGCACGATAGCATAATCGCAAGCTTGAATTTTGCTGTCATGCGAGACAATTGCCCGCTGTGCTCTAAATCTACAACTGTTCCCCCAAATGACCCAAGTATAACTCTAATTCAAGCATTTAAAATGCCCAGTTTGACCAAGCTCCAAGCACCAGCAGATCTGAGCTGAATGGCCTCTTTCAAAAGGTGTCTGTGCACATCAATCCCAAGGGAAAGGCATTGTGCATTTCTAGACCTATGAATTCTTGAAATGGTGCAGCAGAATGCATCTTTCCTGCCCAGCAGGGACCACCTGAGCAGCCAGCATGCTCAGCTGAGAAGGGCTACCCGACTGATGGCATCGCCAGGATAGCAGCACCTAGGGAACTACACGGAGCAAGGGGTGGCATCTGTGGGTATTTCTGCATGATTGCATGCAAGTCAGGGAACATGTGTGCATCTTAAGATCCAGTTCTGTTTCCAAATGCCTCCGCTTGGCTCCTGTTAACAACAGCTGACAACCTATCCATGCACAAGGAAATTCTATTTGTCATTGCTTGTCCTAAAGGCTTCAGTTATGATGAAAGAGGTTCTCATGGCTTCAGCAGCAGTGCCAATGATCCATGCCACGGCAGCCAGGGAGGGAAGGCCCATGCCACACAACCATAGCCTTCTTACCATCAAGATCCCTTGTAGACCAGATTATGTATTACTGGGATTTTTTTATTTTTTGAAGGAAAAAGCCACACACCTTGAATCTTAGTTTTGAATTGTGGGTACTTGTTGAGGACTTCAACTTGTTTCTTCCAATTGAACTGTTTTTTCCAGTAGGAGACAACCTTCCTGAGATACACAGAGTTAGTCCCATAATGGAAGCAACTGTTCTCCAGTGGCTCAGTGAATCGAGCCTGGTCAAGTCTCCTGAATAGGTCCTACAGAGAAAAAGAAAGAGAAATTACAAGCACTTGTGTCTGCCATGTTGTGCTCTACTGTGCACAATTTCTAGTTATTCCCAAGTGAAATAAGAACAACGAAAATAACATCTCAATGACACCTGTGCATTTTGCTGATGCTCCCACTGGCTGTTCCAATTCTTTCTCTCCTCCAGATGGCCTCCTTCCTCTTCCTTTTACAGCTGTTCTTGATACTGTCTTTGTCTTTGTTCTGCAGGGCTAGCCAACCCATCTGCCAGGTTGATAATTTCTACACTACTTTGTCTCCCAGGTTGCCTGGGATCCCAGCCTCACAGTGAACACATAGATCTGGCCAAATCTTTTGCTCTCCTTCACAAACCAAGGGGCTGAATACCTTCACTGTGAAACACTCTGAGGGATTTTGCATGGTCACAAAGTTGGTGAAATTGGACTGGAATCCTCAATCCTGACAAACTATGAAAGTTACCTTCCAACAGCACGTCAAGATTACAGGGGATGCTGACAACACTGCAAAAGCAGTTCAAAAATCGCTCAGCAAGGAAGGAAAGCCAAGAGCCCCTTCCTGCTGCAAACAGAAGCACAGAAAGTTGAAAGTGGAAGGCAGGTCTGGAAATCTAATCTTGCTTGCTCAAACCTTTAGGGAGTTTAAACCTGAGCAGCGTTTTCTAATACAGCGTTAGAAATAGCTGCCAGTCTGACTCGCAGAGTCAGGAGCACGCACTGCCTCATGCCTCACACTGAACAGGCATTCTCAGTCTAGGCAAAATGCTAGTATGCTCACTGGTCTGGGGATTTAACACATGTACACAATACATGGATTTTCAAATGAAGTTTTTCACAGGTATTTATATATATGCTTTTTGTCTATGCTCAACAATCTTAAAGAAAAGTTTTAGTAATGTATGCTAGCATAACTTTAGCTGCTAGCTTATGCAACATTTATTTAGAAACAGAGTTTTCTACTGATGGTTTATGTTACAATAGCTGTCATAATACAGAACTGTGTGTTTCAAAAACCTCTTTAAGTTAGAAACTATCTAGCTTTGTGTCTGCAGTCTAAGGGGAAAACACATTGGACATCAACGTCCATTAATATTGCTGAGCAGGGCAAACAAAGTGTTAAAAACCCCAGGCCTTACTGAGAAAATAGGAATCTATTATAAATGAAGAATATGAGCAATCCCACAAGTACTACTTGAACAATTATTCACACAGATCTATGAAATTGTGCAGTCCCTGACTTAAACACACACAATCAAAACCCTGCTATCTAACAAATTCTGCAACGTATGTGTTTACTGTAATTACCACTGTGGTATTCATGTTGACCAAAGTGGATCATTAATTACAGAAGAATCAGCATCCAACACAGCTGCAAATATAAAGCCGTCAAGAAAACGAGACATTCATAACTGCTTTTGAAAGGAAAACTGCTTTTGTTCTTATTCTGGCCTAAACAATCAGAGTGAGGAAGGTGTACAAACAGGAAGAGTAATATGTAACATAATCCTTCTGTTTATTAGGTTTTACAGAGTAGGTTTATTTACTGGCAATCTTGCAACAGCCAGCTGATAAAAACTTCAAGATGTGAAACCTGCCTATCCATAACTATAATCTGAAGCACTGAAAAATCCCCTCTCCCAAGTCCTGGACATCATTGCTCATTCTCATAAATGTAACTATTGGTTAAATTTTAAAAAAATCCAAACATGTTCTGCATTTATTTGGCCATTTTGTCTTTTTCTCTCCCCACTACAGAGATTTGCTTACGCTCAGCTCCTCTTCTGTAGTTTCCACCTTAAATGGCCGAACAGTTGTGTCTTCTTCAGTGTCAGGCTTTTGTCCCTTGCCCCACCATCCCTCTTTGAAGGGTAATGGCTCTTCCTTCTTCTTGGAAAGTAAGAAGTAGATGAGGACTGTCCCCAGAACCAGGAATACTTCAAGCAGCATAACGCCTGCAAGAGAAGAGCAGAACTCTGGTAAAGCCCAGTCAGATAGCTCCGCGACCTGTGACTTACTTTACAAGGAACAGAGAGTTTGCCTCAATTCTTAGGATTAGATCCCATCTACACGCTGTTCTGTAACTCACAGGACATCAACACTTCTGTAAAATTTCCAAAATAGGATGTTTTAACATGCATAACTCAAATAGGAAGGAATTAAGTGTTTTACATAAGATACTTAGAAAAATAGAATTCAAAGCAAGTCAAGAGATCACATGGCTTGGTAATTAAAAAGTCCTCTGATTAAACATCCCATGTTGTTTTCCTCAGTGACTGCTGACTGCTGCTCAACTTCAACAATAAAGGAGGTGGCTGTAGATATAATTTAAGTTTAATGCTTTCTCTTCCTCTGAAGTTCTAGATTTCCCACAAATTCCAAAGCAGAACATCTCTTCAGTAAGTCTTGCATATCTGTTGTTATAGATTTGGAGGGAAAAGCACAAAGACATAAATACAGAATGAAAAGTGAAGAGGGTGAGGGCAGCCACCTTGCAGCTCCCCATCAGTCTGGGGCAGTGGGGCAGAGATATATTTGCATAACCCTTGAACAGCATTGCAAAGGGTAGAAGGAATTTCCCTTTTCTTCCCCCTCATGGTTTTAAACTAAAAGAGGAGAGGTTTAGACTAGATAGTAGGAAGAAATTTTTTACTGTGAGGGTTGTGAGGCACTGGAACAAGGTTGCCCAGAGAGGTGGCAGATGCCCCATCTCTGGAAACATTCAAGATCAGGTTGGATGGGGCTCTGAGCAACCTGACCTATTGGAAGATGTCCCTGCTCACTGCCCCAGAAGGTCTAGATGACCTTCATGGTGCCTTCCAATCAAAACCATTCTATGATTCTATGATTTCAAAATTCCTGCAGGGCAAGCACTGTTTGACACAAGAAGAGTCTTCATTCTCTCCAGAGACGGAAGATTTTGTTGGTTTTGCTACTGCAGAGTAATTTGATGCTCTGAAATTGCTCAAAGAGTCAACAGAATGGACCAAATTTATTCCTAGATCAAAACAAGAATTGTGACACAAGTTAAGAGGATCCACATGATTGCAACAGGAGTAAGATTGATTGTCTTCTAAGTGCTTTTATGTGACAGGGGCAAATTTTAGTCAACTTAAGTTTAATTTTCTGATGACTCTCAATATATAAAAAAATAAAACTGTTAAATTAAGCACCCACTTAAATATTTGTAGAGAAGTCAGGCACTATGCAGATCGGACATCAAGCTACAATAATATTATGCTTACACACGCAAATGATACAGCCTTGAAATGTGACCTGAAATTCCTTAATCCTCCGAGCCTGGAGAAACAGAAAAGACAGGCACTGAAAGAACTTGATCCATTTTTTTCATTTCACTTGTCCTTCCATAATTTCTGTTGTTTGAGGAGGTGCTAGTTTTTCTTCACCATGGAAGCACAAGACAACAATCTCCTCCCACCCCCAGCATAGTCAGGCCATAACTTACCCCAAAATTAAAAAGTTTGCTCAGTTTCATGCCTCAACACATAAACAAGTGCGGCCTAGAAGCCTCCAGCCCACAACTAGATTTTACTGCAAGGCAGAATTGGAGGGCGTTTCAGAAACCTCAAAGCACTTTGCAGAGAAATCATTCGTACCACAGCAGTGAACAGAATTTCTCTACTAAGTCTTCACAGAGAACAACAGTAACTTCCCTGAAATCACAGCGTAGCTCAGGCCATATCTTGATTAGAAAGGTCACCAGCATGACTATATAAATACCACACACAAAAAATGCAAACTCTTGGCCAACTTCAGCATGTTTACAACGCCCCATGACAAACAGCTCTGCCAACAGAAGAGCGAGCTGCTGTCAGTGCCAGCCCTGCCGCTGAGGCAGGATGGCTGGCACACCTACAAAACAGAGGGCTCTCTCCTGGTTTATGCTGCACTAGCGGCAAGCGGCACTGCACCTCAGACACAACTGCTGTACCCAGAAACCGAATCTCAGCCCATTCTCTAGCAAGAAACTCGTGTGTCCTAGGTCACTGGAGAACCCAGAGCTACAAAAATATTTCTGCTTCCCCCATCTGCTCTCAAAGAGACTTGAGAAATCAGAAGTTTTGCAGCGGAAGACATGGGAGGAATTGTGTGCAAACGTGCATATTTTTGCCCTCCTCCTGGAGTGTGTGTACGAAGAACTCACTATGTGAAAAGATACCCATTTTTGCAATTAATTCCAAGCCAACGTTACCATGAGTGTGTTTACAATCTAGCAACAACTGCCAAAATCAATTTCAGGTTTCACAAGAGTTCTGTCTTGTATTGCAGAGAACTGGGACCAGTGACAAATCAACTTGCATGAAATGTCACTTTGACTTGGAGGAAGCCGCCTCTCATACTGATTGGATTATTTTTTACTCACAGAGAGAGCTCCCAAGTGGCTCTCTATATTCAATCTTGTAGTTCCCTTGAAAGAGCCTGTAAATTTCCTAATTACAAAGAACACAGGGGCCTAGAACTCCAACTATGTTCCACTCTTTTCTGAGTGCACAGGAGGAACAGAAAGGGCGAAGCGCCTCAGCAGTACTTCAGCTTGCACCAGCTCATAGCACACTCAAAAGGATTGTTTTGCTAGTGATTAGTTACTGGAACACAGCGTGTTTCTACCAACCCCGCCAGCCCGTGCTGAGCAAATGCACTTAGAGCAAATGCTCCCCATGATTTCCCAAGTTTGCTATTCAAGTGAGTTCTCTAAAACTCCTGTGTGTTATTTGCAGTGCAAAGCAGCGTCAGTCGTGACGCATCCGCACCAGAATTTCCTCCGCTAATCACTGCTGAGCTGTTGTGAGATGGAAGTTATTAGCCCCATGCACTTGTTCCATGATACCACAATACAGCACTAGGAATGTAGAAGGGAAAACAGGTACCATAAAACCTTTCTACACTTGTAGTTTTCAGAGAGGTAAACAACAAGGTGCTGGTGTTTTTATTCTCTGAACTCTTTTGATGCAACCATGCTGGCATGTTGCCTTTAAAAATGACTGCTTCAAAGGGAGTTCATGTTTTGGTTTGGCTTTTTCCTCTTGTTATATGACCAAAGGCAAGACCTTAGAAGGAAATATTTCCATTTATTCCATGGTCAAGCACTTAGGCGCCGAGACTTTGCTGTACTTCGGGGTGGATATTGTTTGTAGACAGCACTTAAAACCTTAGATAGTACTTTTATCCTAGAGTCCGAGGAAGAATGTTTTTGTTTTTAACATGCTTTTAAAAACATGTTTTGAAAGTAAAATGTTGACAGATGATGGATCTAGTAAACAGGCCAAAACCCAGCTTCTCTTCAAGATGACCAAATGCATCTCAAGAAATAAGTTTTTTGCAAGAAACTCCCAAAACTTTTAGAGTATCTTACTGCTCCTTGTTGAAAACACTCTTGCTTTTCAGCATTGTTTATATTTTGATTTGCATTGTCCTCTGTTTGTGCCACAGGAACAGAGCAATTAATATTTACACCAAAGCTATGTCCCATCCCACGCTCTGTTTTCATCAGTTTCCAGTAAGAGATGCCCCAGAGAACAGTGCTATTTATTTTTTAGAGAAGTTACCTATGGAATAGCATAATGGTAAAATTCCCATCTTGTTCTACTAGTAATCATTCGCCTTTCCCTTGCGGTGTTAGAATCCATTTGAAACATGTTATTGGAGAAGTAAGCAACTGGGGAGACTTTCAACCTCACACTTGGAAATCCGTTTTGGCCCAAATGCTTCACAACCCAGCTTGAACGATGCACAACACCCACAATCCCAAGCAGTGCTACTAAACTGTATCAGTGCAAACCAGCCAACGCGTGGGTGAAGCAAAAGCTCTAAGAGACCACGTTGCTTTCAGACACGTGCCAGAGGTGGTTATGGTTTAGAGTTAATAACATTTTTTCTCTAAGGTTGGTTTACTAGCAGACTGGAAGGTAGCTCAGAGCACTTAGCACACTCTGATGCTGTCAGATACAAGGTTTATTGATTAATAACTACTCTGCAGGAGACATAACAGCTCAATTTAGAAGTGATTCTTCCATTTATTTTTGTTCTGTTACATAAACTCCCCGACTAGGTCTTCCTGAAAAGGCTCCCCTTTGCTGCAGTGTCCTTGTTTACAGATTGGTTTGTCTGACAGCAGCAATTGCAGGGTACTCTTCCCAACAGATCTGAAGGAAAAACTGAAGGACTTAAAAACCTTGTGTCACCTGTAACAGGGTCCCTTAGCATTGACAGCCTAAAAGGGAGTAAGACATTGCACAGTCCAAGAAGCTTCACCCTCAGTCTACGTCCTACCACCGCTGGGCATCATGGTTTTATCATTATGTAATACCAGAAACAGACAGAAAACCATGAAGTAAAGACATTTGAATAACAAAAGCCTCCTATTTATGTAGTTTACAGAGCATTACGACAAGCTGCAAAACAGCTTAGTATGCAACTGATAACATCTCCCAGGTGAGCATAAAATGATGCATTAACATATAGGAAAGGGAGAGAGAGAGACATCAGATGAAATAAAGTGTCCTACGCAGGGATGCAAAGCCAAGACAGGAAATACAAATCCAACAGAGTTTCTGGCTTGCCTTGATAAGAAATTTAGCATTTACATTTTTTATTGCCATAGGGAGGTGGCGCACAATGCTATCTCCAAAACAGCAGGAAGAGATGATATCATTCTGTTCCACAATCTTTTTGTAGACTGTTTGCAATCAGGAATTAGCCAGTACAGCAGGAACCTAATTAGAAGACTACAACCCAGGTAAGTGGTCACCTCCCCAAAGAAAACCGGTCCCTCTTTCCCTGGGGGTGGCTGGGCCTCTCCCAGGACAGGGTTGGGGTATGGCTCCATCAGAAATGCCCCAGTGGCAGCAAGGCACAGCTCCCTTGCAACTCTGTCCTTTGGACAACTGCGGCAACCAACAGGAAGTCAGTTTAAGGGTCTGAGGCCACTCACATACCTCACCCACAACTTTTACTTAAGGCAGTTAGTCCCTGATGAACTTCACTCCAGGGGAGTAGTTGAGCATCTTATACATCATATTCCCACCTGATTCTTCCTACAGTGACAGTAAAGTGGTGTCACCTTTTCAGTACAACACTGAAATCTGACAGGCACCGAGAGCCAAGCCTAGCTAAGCATAAGAGAAAAGCAGCTCGCTGTTATCCACTTTGCCTCATCCAGAAGTGGCATGTTTATGCAGCCACTGCCCACTGAAAGCTCATCTTACAATCACAATTTAAAATACAACATGCCACATTTTTAAGACAAAATTTACAAATTTCAATTTACAAAAACATACATTCAAGCAACATTACTTGCTCTTTCAAGTCAGTGCCCAACACACCCTAACGTGCTACTTAGAAACATGTCTTATTTACCTCAATTGTCCTTATTGTGCTTCTTTTCTGCTGGAACAAACCCACTTCCTTCAGAGACTAAAAAAAGCCTGCGGGCTGCATAAATGCAAACTGGCAGAATCCAACATAGGATCTGTGCAATACCTGGCAACCATGACCTAATGACTACGTGCACAATGCAGCAGAAAGGAGGTCTACTCTCCAACCGCAATAATTCCTGTTTAGGACTCTACAGACAGAAGAGTAGCTAAAGGATCCTTAAATCAGCACTGTTGAGTCACGATAATTAAAGGCAAAAGAACTATTTAAAATTTCACAATAATGCATTCAATAGCTACAACATTAAGGTTAGTTCATGCAAAGATTTTATCCTATTTATCCTATCCAGCTTTTATCCTATGTAATGACCCTCAAATTCCAACAACAATAACGGGGGTTTTTGCACAAATGCAGAGAAGGCACCTGGCAAATAACTTGAAGGTGAACACAGATGAAAGTTGGCTCTCCTAGACAGTGCTCTCAAATTATGTTAAAAATGAGAAAGAGTATCATGCCAGTAAAAAGTTTTTAAAAAAGTTAGTAGCCACTCTCCAGGCAACTAAGTGATACCATCCAATTAAACAGATTCCAAAGAACATCTCCAGCTTTATTTTATATTTATTTTCTAATATCTGAAAAGAAATTATTAACGACACTTTGTTGTGTTTTGCTTTCCACCAGAGTTTCTAGCAATAACGAGGTTAACCTCCTCAGTCTACGCCCATATTTGCATCTTACAGAGAGGGGTGGAAAAAAGTACAGATGAACCAGGAGAGTCAGATATTACAGAAAAGGAAATGGGATGGAGGTAATTGTTCCTCACCCTTAAAGGAAATTCGGGCACTATTTTTAGCTTCACTAAATCCTCCAGAACTAACGAGTAAAAGGCTGCCTGTCTCCCTTGCACATATTTTGCCCAGTCTGATCTCTAGATAAGGCTCAGATTCATCCCATACCGCTTGCTGGCAGAGCACAGTTTGTGTCCTGTTTACTGCGGGATTTCTCATTAGGCTAATTCTCTTAAGGTTTTTCCATGAAATCAGGGAGGGAAAGGTCCTCTTTAACTAGCAGCTTACAAGCTTTTTGTATTAGCACTGTTAGAAACCTGTGTTACCTTTAAAAACATGCAGAACTGACATGTATGTGGTGCCTTTGGGGGGTTGAGGGAGAGTGCAACAGTTTGAAATCTTGGACTCCAAAGTACACAAGAACAAAGTACACAACAATCTCTCAGTTAAAAGAAGGTGTGGACATGGAAATATTGAACAAAAAGACTGCCAAAGGAAATTTCTGGCAGTCTGCAAGACAGTAAGATGAGGTGCACACTGTAAATTTAAATTAGGGTCACGACTCCAAGTAGTAAGGGCAACACGAACGAAAACATGTATGAAAGTGTAAAAATTTTAAAAAATATATATTTTTAATAAATTGTGACTGGTAACAGGAAGACACAGAAACTTGTTATCTCTCTATAAAGACTTCATTCTCAAAAAGAAATGGAACCCCGAATGATGAGAGAGGGGAAACAGATGGTAGTCATCATTTTGTGTCAAATAACTGCAACACCAAGAGGATGTGCCAGAGTAAACAACTAACAGGAACAATTCTTGCTACTTCATCTCTCCCTTAATAACAACTAAACATTTAAGTTCTCTTTGGACTTAAGGCTTCATCTAGAAAAGTGCACTACCTGTACCCAGCAGATTAGAGCAATTAAAACAGATGATGAAGCAGCCAAAGTCCCTCAACAGAGCTTTATATTTTTATTCATAATACACAGCCATTTAAACTGAGAGAAAGATTCATCTTCTGTTAGACAGCAAAGCATACTCAGGACGCAGACATGATGGGCAGTCAGCACATACAGAACAAACTGGTAGAGCAACAGTTACATGTCTTCATCGCAGAGTTCAAAAGTGCAATAAATATGAGAAGAATTGCTTGAGGTAAAGAAAGAATGGAAAAACAGTTTGCTGAGCCTTTACTTGTCTTGTGGATTACACCTAATCATCTCCAACAGAGATGTTACAAAAAAAAAAAAAAAAAAGAAAGAGTGGAATGTCAAAGAACAACCCCCTTTTCAGAGAAGAAACCTAGAAAATGGCTCCTGTTCTCCTTTACCCTAGTAGGATCCCTCCATAAACATGGTCACATATAATCTCCTCATTCTGACACAGGCACCAGAAGACAGCAAAAAAGAGAAAAAGCAACTAACAAAGCACTGCTGCCACAACTCCCACAAAAATATTCTCAGCTCTGCCAATCAGAAAGCATTTAATAACAACATGCTTAAATATATATCTCAAAGCTGATAATGCTGCTATAAAAAAATTCACAAACTGTAAACCCCAACCTATTCAAACCATTGTGTTAGCCATCCTGCTATGTCTAACACGACCAAGATATTAAAGCAAATGCCATTTTAGAAGTAGATGTTTGTGCTTTACTATTTATGTAAAGATCTATTTACACACACACTGACGCTTTTAAATAAAAATCATTTGTTCAAAGGAAGAATCCAGGACTTTTGCAGGAGTAGTATTCAGAGGGGAAAAAAGTGTTTTCAGCATTAATTACAAGCAGAGCAAAGCTCTTCAGAGCAAAGCAAGACATCTACTTTCCAAGTGACTTTTCTTTAGAGACTTACACAGTAATTAGAGATCTATTTGCCACGTTTGGAACTTGCATATTAAAGACGACTGGCGTGGTTCTGAGATCGAGTGTTGCATGAAGGAAATACTCATGCAGGCTCAACAAAGCAGTGCACACTCTGCCACAAAGGTAAGGCTTTACCTCTGCTTGTCTGGTCACAAAATTTGAATATTCTAACTATAACACAAGAAACAGGCATAGGAATATGTAAGATCATCAATTAATTTTGCCTAGAGCTAAAAGGAATACTTCACCTACCACCCCCATCCCTGCTTTGCTACTTCCACACTGAAAACTTACTTGACAAACCATCACTGAAGGAACAAGAATTTCTGGGAGTATTACCACTCTGGAACTACTACCCCAAAACTTTTTATTTACTTGTTGTAATTACTTAGAACAAATTGGCTATGTATATTCTACTGAGAAGCCTGAACTTGTTTCACAGTGCTAACCACACTAAAAACATTGCAGTTCTGTGTCTAAAAATACTAGGCAAGTCTGAAAGTTTGCTGAAGCCCTAGATAAACAAACGAGCTGAAAACACAGTATTACCTTCAGAATGACCAAATACAAGAAGTATAGTAGATCAGCAAGGAGGAAGGGGAAATGCCTTTCAAAACACCTAGTAATGCAAAACCTATTCGGGGCAATCCATACGACAAATTGCACGCGGAATCCACCTGCACTTTTCATTACAAACTGTGCTCTATTATCTGCTTCAGCACCACAATTGCCCCTATGAAAAAAATAACAACATTGGGAAGAAATATCAAACTAGTAGAATTTAAGAAAATCATACGCAACTTTCTATATGTGAATTCAGACTGGAAAAGACATAGCCTAAAGAGTCACAACCTCAACACTGCATCGGGACTTTCCTCACAAAGACTTCAGCTTTCACAAAGACCTAATCCTTGTCCTTGGACAACTTCAAATATGGATTGATTTTCAAAGCTGCCCAATTGCTTTTGGTGCCAGTCTCCCATTGATTTTCAGTAAGCATTAGCAATTTGTGCACTGAAGTCTCAGCTTTAGCTTACTTCAGACAGGAGTAATATCTGTTTCAGAGGAAATGCACGGCATCTCAAAAGAGTAGTGCCAATCAAAATATTAACCCACATTTGTGGCTGTGTCATAAATTTGAGACAGCGGCTTCTAAGAATGATCCGATCTCCAACATTCCCCAACATTAACTAGACAAGTTTTCATATTTTAGATAAAACTATTCTATGAAAATAAGGGAAGAGAAAGCAGATTAATTCCATAAAATTGGAAAATTAAACAACATATTTGATTATGATGTTTTAACTGTAGGGTAAAGTCAAAACTTCGATTGAATTCTGACAAACTGAGCCAAAATTGAGGAGCAAGACAGTCGTTTACTTAGCCTTTCCAGATTACTCAGTTATGCAACAAAATACAGTCATTAAAAGATTTTCTTCTCATCTCTAAAATGCCTGTTCACCAAAAGAAACTACATATATAGTACTCATTCAAACAATTTTCAGTTTTGGCAAATGTCCCATAAACAAAAAAATCTTCAATTCCATATCCTCACTTAGAGAGAGGTAAAAAATCTAAACTAAAACCAGACTAAACCATTTATATAAGGTCCAAAACAAAAAACCCCAAGACCGTGCATGTAACACCTTTTATTTAATAAATTAAGAAAATCAACCACCATTAACTTCAAGACAGTTCCCTTCTGAGTTGACACACAGCTGCATATGATGCTGCCAGTGTTCAAAGCAATTGCACAGACCATTTTCGGAAAGGCTGTTGAGGATCTCTAGTACTTTTGCCTTCACATCTTCTACTGACAAAAAATGCGTTTCTTTGAGCATCAAAGAATCATAAGGTTGGAAGAGACCTTCGAGATCATAGACTCCAACCGCACATGTCTCTGTACTAAACCATGTCCCTAAGGAACTCATCCACCTGTCTTTTAAACACCTCCAGGGATGGCGACTCCACCACCTCCCTGGGCAGCTGTGCCAATCCCTGACCACCCTTTCAGGGAAGAAACTCTTCCCAATGTCCAGTCTAAACCTCCCCTGGCACAACTTGCGGCCATTCCCTCTCGTCCTATTGCCTCCCTTCCTTCAAGCAGACCCACACTCCCACCCAGCTTGGTGTCATTCGCAAACTTGCTCAGGGTGCGCTCAATGCCTTCATAGAGATCATTGATAAAGATGTTGAACAGGACTGGACCCAGCACTGAACCCTGGGGAACACCGCTCATGACCAGTTTCCAACTGGATTCAATTCCATTTACCACAACCCTTTGGGCCCGGCCATCCAGCCAGTTTTTAACCCAGCAGAGGCTGTGTCTGTCCACGCCGATGGCAGCCAGTTTCTCCAGCAGAATGCTGTGAGAAACGGTGTCAAAGGCTTTACTGAAATCCAGGTACAGCACATCCACAGCCTTTCCCTCATCCATTAAACGGGTCACCTTGTCATAGACGGAGATCAGATTGGTCTGGCATTGACTTGATCTTTGGGATATCTTCACTGTAAGCCTCAGCCAGCAACTGAAACGTTTGTGTCACAGATTTTTTCAGTTCCACAAGAAAGTTGATGTTGACTTGCTCTTGCACACCCCCATTTTCTTACCAAGGGTGAGAAAATGTCTCTATTTGAACACGTGTCCACTCGTACTGAGTGAAGAGACCAAGCTGAGCCTTGTCTCGCTGTGGCAGGGTAGAACATGTCCTATAACCAGCTCTATCTCTCTGCTCCGGCTCTCAGTTCCCGTGCTATGGGGTCAGTCTGGGGGGTTTTGTGTCAGACCGCGTATGCCAACGGTCAAAGCCCATTGCTCAGACTCCAGCAGGAACCGCGGCCGGGCTCCCACCAAACAGAACCGTTAGTGCCGTGAGCGCCGCCAGCGGGGAGGGCAGGGGGGAGGGCAGCGGGGCTGGGCCCTGCCCTGCAGCAGCCGCGGCTCTGCGCTGCAGGCAACAGCACACCTCGCGCTGCCCTGTTCCCGAAATCCCCCCCAGGCGCCGCGGGGCGCACTGCTGCCATTCAGACTTTAACGATACCCGCCGTCAGCCACAGGCCGGCACCCCCAGCTCTCTGGAACGATGGTGTTTACGACGCTCCACCGCGGCCCCTGCGCCTTCTCTCTCGGCGTTCGTCACGCAGGCTTCGGGCGGAAGCGCCACGCATAGACACCGTCACGTGATTTAATTCACCGCGCGGGTAGCCCGCGACAGTGCCGCCCCCCATCCCGCTTCCCCCCGCCCCGAGCCCTGCGGCGGCTGCGCGGGCAGGTGCTCCCCCACGCCCGTCCGCACCCCGCTCCCCGCCCCCGCTTCCGGGCACCGGCCGAACATATCCCAACCGTAATGATTCTATGATTTATAAAAAACAGCTTAAATTTTTTTATCGACCCTTCAAGGTTTTTCCATTCAAACTCAGTTTTCACCTGTTGCTTCACTTCCAAGTTCCAATCTGATTTTTTTTCACACCTCCACACTATCTCAATTCCCATGTTTGGATTGCTGAGAAAAAGTCTTAACAGACCTGTGATCACATAATGATTTCTTTCACATTTTTCAACCTCTTCTACCCAACCATCTCAGTCTTCTTAAGCAGCCCTGTGCCCAAAAAGCACTTGGTGCAGTTCTTATACTCTTTTGCACATAGTAGCTAAATTTAAAAAGTAATCTGTTCTAAAGCAACATATGCCTAAACTGTTCTGTATGTAAGGCTTATCTTTTTTTTGTTGTTTTCTTCTTGTACGCCGAACATGCCGGCTGAGAGTTTGGCCCCTTCTGGGGCACCTATCTTCACCAACAGATCCATGCTCCTTTTCTTGAGGTGCCAAAAGTGTAAGTAGCAACCCATCTTTCTTATGTAGGACTACAGGGCTTTCACAAACATACAAATAAGACTGTGTTGAATCTCATAGTAACACATAATTTTTATAGGATGATAGATAAAAACACAAGTGTATTATGTCTTACTGTTGTAACACTTTATTACAGCTACCACGTAGATGTTGTATTCGGCTGTTTTAGTTAATGAGAAATTGCATGATTTCTGCTTTCTATTTGTTATATAAATGCCAAGTCCAATCTCTAGTTAGCCAGGAAGTCTACTCTGTATAACTTGTTAAATTAGTTTCATACTTTATCCAGGCTGTCCCATACTCTTAAAATGGGTGTCTTTAGTCATCCTGGAACTCACCCTGTCACCTCCTCATTGCCTCCCAGTTTTTCCTTTAGTGAGGCAAAGGGTAGTTTCAAGTTCCTAGAGTAGATATATCACTCACTGTGGGTGTTTATCCTCTTAAATTACTAATTCATTAAATACTACACTACTAAGCATACAATACTTCTGGTTCATGAGCGGGACTTTCAGGCCCTATGGCAGAGGCAGTAGCAAACAGGAATGAGCAAAGCAGCTACCTCAAACATCCAGAGAACCAAAGAAGATTGCATCAGGTTTAGCTCTTTACATGCATTCCTCCTAACTGGAACTGTTGGCTGTTTATTGTGAAATTTGTACAACTCCCACAGCCTGTCAGAGGAAAACAGAGATTCAAATACCGCTAAAGTGAACAAACGAGAAACTGAAAATAGGAGCAACTCTGTAGTCCAGCATTCCTTAAAGTTAGTTTTGCTTTATAGTCTCAAGCTAGGGTTGAGAAGCATTATGCAGCATTAGATCCACTTTAAATCATCTGGTGTTTGTTACAGCAAACAGAAATCAGGGGGAGGATAGGGCCATAATAGAAACTTACAGGACTACTGGTAGGAAGGAAACTGCAGAGAGTTCTGACGAATCATATAAGCACAGAGAAACTAAGAACAACAGAAGTGGCTGAAGAAAAGTTTTTTATCTTGCAATATAAGGGATTTTTTTTAAAAAAAAAAGATACTGATGACAAATAGAGAATTACTGATATCTAATCATTCGGAGTTGCAGACTGGTAGGCAGTCATCAGCCAAATAAAATAATGTCAAGTAGTATGCAATTTGCATTACAGGAAGGTAAATGAATTGCAGCAGTCTAGGTGGATACTCCAACATGGAGTTCAAGCTGAAGGATCTTCTCATTTGCTAAACCCTTAGCGCTCTTTTTCATATCCAGGAAAAATATTTTCTTCTACTATTATTGGATAAGGTTGGTCATGCAGTTTATTATTAATAATTATAATTATTATTATATATTATATATTATAATTATTATAATTAATAATTATTAATAATAGGACACCTACACATGTACTCTTTGCAAATGATCATGCAGCATCTCTCTCTACTGAAGCTCAGATTTGAGAACAAAATCCTCTAATATACACACAAGCAGAACGTAAAGATGCAACTGTATAACAAACCTCTTCCCTTGAGCCAACCAAAAAGTCACAATGATCAACTATATAGAGGAAAATAGAGAAACACATCGTAAAGTTCTAAAAAGAAAATAAGTTTGAAACAAATGAAAAAGAAGGAAGGAATGAAGAGTCAGAAAAGAAGGAAGCTTAATAACAGAAGTCAAAAGAATGAGGAAGGAAAACACTCTGATTATAAAATTAAAATAGTCCATTCTTACCACCAGTGAAGTCATATAAAGTAGGTGTTCCAGTATTTGTAGGCATTTCCAAGTTTGGCCACCTGGATGTGTTCTGGAGGCACCTTAAGAATGTACTGGTTTGGAGCTACTGCACATGGAACAGTTACTACTGCAGTCACATACACCGATCAACATTCTGACCCCCCTCTTAAACCCTCACCCCAACATCAGCACTTTAAGAATGTTAAGAATTATGACACAGTTTTATAAATCCATGAAATAACCTTCATCCTGTATCACGTGTTCAGTTTTGGTTACTCCGTTTGAAAAGCTACCAAAGTGTTGTAGGTCTGCAGGGAGAAAATCAACTTCTATCTTTGGTTCCCCACTTTCAGTATCATCTGTATGAACTAGAATGATACAGAAACAGATTCAGGCATAGGTATTTAGGTAAATATTGTATGGCATGTACATTAGAGAGCATTTAATAGGACAAACAGGTTTTTTCAAGTAAGTCAGAGAAATCACAAGGTGCAAAGTATTTGGGTTGTGATTCAGTGGCAGCCTAAGCCAATCTAATTGCTGGCTCTTCTCTCTTCGTTCTTCTCAGCCCTCCTTGGGAGCTCTCAGCCCCTCCATTTCACCCCCTCGCACTCATTTGACCTCTTGTGAAGCCCTCTCAGCACACTAACCAGGCAGAACACAAACCCAGCAACTTTCCAGAATGTTTAGGAGTTTTCTGATGCACTGGTAAATTGAAATGGTTCAGCTGAGGCTTTGAGGCATCCTAAAACCAGTGCAAGAGGAAAGAGGGACCAGCAGCCAGCTGTTAGATTAACCGAGGCTAGTGTGGAATCCCCATCTTTGCACATTAATTACATGATCAACAGGGAATATTGCTGCAGTGGTTAAGAAGCTATTTGCAAAGCAGCTGTTTGCTCTGTTAAAAACATGGTTGGTTATTTGCACATTTAAATACAGTCACGTTACATGGGCCTGACCTCTGTGACCAAGAGGGAAGGTTTGCCTCTAGGCACAAAGGAACAATCCCCGGTGAATCTTGTTTCTTTCCGTGGTTACTACCCTCAGCCATTGGGTAGCACTGCCACAGCAAATGTGTTTTAAAAAGATTAAATGAAAAAAAACCCCTATCAATCACTCATTGAAAAGGTCAGTTTCTCTCCTACCCCTAAATGTAAAAGGTATCTTTTTACTGCAATTTAAAGTAGGACACTGACTTTCACACGGACATGTGTGAGGCGTTAGTTCATCCCCCTGCCTGCTGACTCCTTGTAGCAGCTGCCTTCGGGAGGTGACATCGAGAGCCACACACAGGGTTTGCCAGAACTCATTTGTCAGTGCCCCGAGGCCAGCCTTTCATCTTTTATCCACGTGAAGATAGCAGAACTGTATTATAGATGGCTGTATTTACATGCATGAGCAATCCACTTCGAATAGGTGTTTTTGCTAGCCAAATTCTCATTTGCTCACTACCAGCCAGAAATCAGTCTTTGCAATCTTGCTGTAAACACATGCTGATGCTCAGGAAGATTCTGCTCAGTAGAAGCAGAACAATGCAGGTCAGTCCTGTTATGAACAGATACCACTTCTTCTAGACAAAAATGAACACAACATGCAAACACCACTTCAAAGGAAATAAATGAAGAAAAATCTCTCCCAGTCCTCTTGGTATGGCTGATGTTTTATGTTTTAACAAAATAACTAAGAATCATCACAAAAAAGGAGACAGAAGAATAGGAGCACAAAATTAAAACTTACTACAAAAACAAAGCAAAATTGCCTCAGAGCTGGTCTTGATTTAAATAGAAAGCACTTTCATAAATATCAGCATTACATTTTAAGAGAAACACTATACTCTTAGCTTTATAACACCAGCATTCACAACACTTGGGAACCACCTGCGTGGGGAGGATGAATGTCTTGTGAGAAGACTGGGCATTTACAAGTAGGAGCACACAGATCTGGCGCTGTATTGGGTTTGTGTGGACTGGGTTTTGTAGTGGAGGGGCTACAGGAGTGGCTTCTGTGAGAAGCTGCTGGAAGCTGCCCCCGTGTCCAATAGAGCCAATGTCAGCTGGCTGCAGGACAGACCCGCTGCTGGCCAAGGCCGAGCCCACCAGCAATGGTGGTAGCGCCTCTCTGATAACATTTTTAAAAAGGGGGGAAAAACTCTGTGCAACAGCAATTTCAGCCAGAGAGAGGAGTGAGAATATGTGAGAGAAACAACTGTGCAGACACCAAGGTCAGTGAAGGAGGAGGGGGAGGAGGTGCTGCAGACAGCCGAGCAGATTCCCTTGCAGCCCATGGTGAGGCAGGCTGCTCTGCGCAGCCCATGGTGGTAAACGGTGGAGTAGATGCCCACCTGCAGCCCATGGAGGACACCACACCAGAGCAGCTGAATGTGCCTGAAGGAGGCTGTGCCCCTGCGGGAAGCCTGCACGGGAGCAGGCTCTGGCCAGGACCTGTGGACCCATGGAACAAGAGGAGCCCATGCTGGAGCAGGTTTGCTGATGGGACTAGCGATCCTGTGGAAGGGATCCACACTGGAGCAGTTTGTGAAGAACGGCAGCAGATGTGAAGGACTCATGTTGGAGAAGTTCATAGAGAATGGCACAGGGGAAGAATGTAAGGAGTCCTTCCCCTGAGGAGGAAGGAGTGGCAGAGACAACATGTGATGAACTGACCACAACACCCATTCCCCACCCCTGTGCTGCTCAGGGGGAAAGAGGTAGAGAAAATCAGAAGTGAAGCTGAGCCTGGGAAGAAGGGAGGGGTTAGGGGGAGGTGGTTTAAGATATGTTTTTATTTTCCCATTATCCTACTCTGATTTGATTGCCAGTAAATTCCATTACTTTTCCCAAGGTCGAGTTTGTTTTGCCCACAACAATATTTTCTCTCCCCCATTCAGCTGAGGAGGGGGAGGGATAAAGCAGCTTTGGTGGGCACCTGGAGTCTAATGACTCATGACTTAGATGTTTTTAGAATGGCAGAAAGTATTTGCATTGCCATTACAGGACTCCAAGTACACACACCTGTAACTAACTTTGGCACAGTGTAAGAAAATAAACATGTACCTTCACTAGAAACAAAGATTGTGTTCAACAATAAGTCCTGTGCTTGTATTAAGGCAGTTAACTCTGCGGTCACACTATGACCATTTTTTTATTGGCTCAATTCCCACTTACTTCAGTTTTATGTGGTCCGGTTTAAGCTCTGTCCTAAGAGCATTTGGTCTGTCCTAACAGCTACAAAACTTGCCCAACAAGCAGGGGTTAGAAAACTACCATGCTTTGTATTCTGCTGAGTAACTAATCTGCTTCTAAAATACTGTGGCATAATTCTCATCTCAAAAATAATGTTTCTACAGACTGAAAAACCCACATCAGCCTTCGGTGTGTAGTAATTCAAATGAGATTAAGTCAGCCCAGTGTAAAGGTGGGGAGGTTTATCTGGAAGTCAGTCTGAAGAGTCTACTTACTGTAAAAGTAGCAAGAGATGAAAGGCATGTTCTTATGCCATCCTCAGCAACACAGACAATTCAGCTCTTGCCTGTATTTGAATACGAGTTCTTGAACTCTCAAAGCCTTTGTAGAAGATAAAATATTTATGAACAAACAGTTGCTACCTTGAGTCAAGCAGCATCTACCTTTAAACTGGCATCAGCTTTTCAGAAGACATTATACATCTTGAAAAGCAAATCACTATTAACTTAAGCAAAAACTAGATATAGTTCTTCATTGACTACTTTCCTTAAAAGTTAGCAGATCTTAAAGGATCTTCACAAGAAGACCCCTTAGACGTGCTTGTCCAAAACAGCCTTGTTTCAGTCAATTAGATTTAAAAGTTACCAGCACAGAGCGCCGTACAAATAATAATATTGCTCCCCAAGGTCACCCACTAACACTTATAGACCAAGGAAATCAGAGTTGTGCAGAATCTGCAGTCTAGACTAGAATAAGTTATACAGAAAAAAATCCACCTGTTTGCTATATGTTGATTTTTCCACTTTAGATCTCAAACTTAATTTAAAATGTGCTTACAGTATCACTTCTGTGCTGTAAATTTATCTTCCCCTAAGCCAGGAACAGAAGTGAAAAAAGCACATGTGTATTGCAGGACAACAGTCTATTCTCATCCATACTTAAGATGAACAATGCAACAGCAAGAGGGGTAACACACCTTCCAGATGAAGACACTGTTTAAGATCAACCTATGGTAGCAGGTGATCATCTAAGTCTTACCGAGCGCATCTGGCAGAAACGAGGGTTTCTTCACCTTAAAAGAAAATGTTTAATATTATCCACTTTTACACTGCAGGAAGAAACTTACTGAGATGAAATTATTTTGACAAGCTAAAACATTTTTAAAAGCACTTGCTTGGCTTCAGTTCCATCTCCCGTTTTGACAGACTGGCACCAAAGCATTCAATTTTCCAGAATAAATCTGCTACTCTTAAAAGTGTCAGGTCAGGCCTTCAGTGCAAACAAAGGCATCTTTCATAAGGTTTTCTAAAGGCCTGCAACCAAAGTTCACACTCCTACAGATAATTTAAGGATCTTCAGAATACACTTACAGAATGGACTACAGAGCACCTCAGAGTTAATACCCCTGAAGGAAAACAGAAATAATGTAGTTGCGAATGAGAGATCGACACAAAGTCAGCTTAAGTGCTGTACACAAAGGAAGAATTGAAATCAAGACACTCCGAGAATCCATGAAGTGAGAACTCCAGAACCATTACTGAAGATAACTAACATAAAGCAAAAAAATTAGCAAGGGAAAATATCCTTTCCTTTTTTTTTTTTTTTTTTACCTGTCCATAACTGCAGACGTTGCGCATCAGCTGCCTATCCTGAGCTGTCTGTTTGCATCCTGCAATTGGCACAAACTCCTGGCTGGCGATCAGACATGCTGAGCTGCCAAGTTCAGTGCTTCGCATGCAAGGCACTGTCGCCCCTCGGTGCAGCAGCCACATGAAGCTGTTTTTTCATCACATACCACTGGACGCATTCAAGCAGCTGGTAATATGATGGACTAACTCACTGACAGGTTATTAGGAACGAGATCCATGTACATATGCACACACGCACACTCTGAACAGGAGTATAAGCAACAATAGGCAGAGTTTTGAGTTTACAGCTTTTCTACCACCCCATGAACACAGCATTGAAGTGCCTGACAATTCCAGGACAAAGTCAAGGAGGATATGTCTCTTTTGAAAGAAGTTTTGAGAAGCCTTTTATTTTTTCAAAGCAGTGGTTTTATGAGTATTCTCATGTATTATGACTGCACAGAAACACCAGTTTTTCTGTGAGTATACAGAGAATAAGTTTAATAACATATGCTCTTACAGAAGTAGCATTAATATTTTCTTATGGTTTTACAGAAATAACTTCTGAATTTAGAAAACTAGAAATCCATTTCCCTGCCTGTTTTCCTTGACAACTGCTACTCTAATATAGTCTTGCAATTGCCTCCCTCTAAAACCTGCTCAAGTATATAGCTTAAGCCACTTGCTACCCCAAGCCTGCCTACGGTCTTCTCTCTCTGCCTTCTCCTCCATGCACTGAAGCCTTTCTGTACCTCAGCTCACAGAAGACAACTACATGCCAAACCAATATATGAGATGCTCAAAAATTACACAAAAATAGCTGCAGCCTTTTCATCTGCCGATTTAAGAGCTTAAATCTGTGCTTGTATGACTTTGTGTAGCAACCATTCATACTGTAGAACAGTGTTTTAGACAAAAATGGTTTAACAACTTAATATACTACTTTGCAAATAATAATATGGAGCATCAAGGAAAATCTTCAGCATTGCAATAATTTTAACTATGAACAAAATCTCACCTGCCCCTCTGGATTTGTTTGTATTCCAAAAGGCAATATAAAAAGAAAAACGTTACATATATATCAGTCACTCCTGTAGACTAGAATTTTGAGTAGCTACTGGGAATTTCCAACAATACCCAACATTGTATGTTCAGCTGAAAGGATCCTCTAATGCAATATTCAAGCCTGGTTTTGTTTCTGAGCCCTGGGCAACCATGGCAACTCCATTGCTTCCAAGTAGCTCAGGTGTTTTGATGGGACAGCAGGTAACTACTTAAGCATATTTTTTTGTTATATACAAATACCACTAATATTTGTATGGCTCTGCTTTATCTTTGTGGCTTGGTTTAACCCAAAAACATTAGTCCTGGAAAAGCCTAGTTATAGCAATAGCATAATTACATTAAAATATTCATCGAGTTTTAAGTATGCGAGATCTAGTCAAAGCAAGTATCAATTTCAGCTACGTGGTTTTCAAGGAAAAAGCCTTTGCAAAAGACAACTGAGGCTTCCATCACCTACCAGAGGTAACAATGAGAAAAAAGTCTAAGCCACAGGAGCACTGGTCTATTTTTGCCAGTGTTATTTAAGTATTTATTAAGCTGATTTTCATTCATTTATTCAGTTGGCTGACATCCACGCGCCACATGTAACATTTGAAAATGCACAGTTAGCAAGCTGCTAAAATAAGGACTCTGGATACTGTTTGGTTGCATTTTTTTTCTATTAGCGTAATAGGCAAGAGCTTCTAGAATTTTTCTTGCTGATATACTTCAACTCTGCGGAAAGCAAGGATGGGAAAAGGTCCCCCTATCAAATAGTTACAGTATGGAAAAAAATCCTGTATTTTTTAATAACAGTATTTGCATAAGTAGAAAAGAAGCTCAGTTTCTTACTGATCTCTCTCAACATTCAGACAAAGTTTTACTTTAATTTTAAAAATACAGAAGTTTAATTATTTAGCCAATATAATCGGTTCTATAAACTGCGTCACAGATAATATTGCAGAGCTTATGACCAAGATCAACATTAAAAGCTAAAATCTTGCTAGTGACAGGGCTAATACAAATCGGGAATTTTAATATTTCACGTCAGAAAACATCTGTTCTTCTAAACCCCACCGATGTATATAATTTCTGTAAATATTTATGAGATCCAGTCATCATGCTACAGTATCAGTCAGGTTAATAAACCTTCTCATTGTGAAAATACACCATCATAAGGTATGAACACAATTAAATCTGTATGAAATTTTATAACTTTCCAGAAATGTGCTTATGGCCCATCAAATTCAGACTACAGTAGTACAGATTTAAAATATTTACTTGTCTTCTTAGCATATCCAATATATAAGAACATTTTCTTGTTTGATTCCCAAAAAGAAATACAAGCTTTCAATTGAAAGCATTTCTTTTCCAAGTTTTCCAAAGCAGAGTCTGGGACAGGAGAATGCTTCAGACTTGTCATCAGTCCACTTCAGTACATAAAAGCATCTCCTGTTCCACTGTTCGTTCAAATCCAAGAGATATCTTCTTCCAGTGAGATATTACTGGAGCACCCATTTTATTTTCAGCAATTCAGTCTGTTTCCATGGCAGCACTGCGGGATTCCTTAGCCACCATGAGTCGCATTAGCTGACTGTGGAATTTCTCGATCTTCTTTACATCTTGTGCCTGGTCTGTTCTATACAGCAAACACTGTAAAAGAAAGTTGCGTAATATCAGATTTCACTTGAACTGGTTTTATCCTGTTTGTTGCAGCAAATTTGTGCTTGCAACAGACAAAACAAGGCAAGTACTTAAATGTTCATTTCTGGCATGAAGTTAACCATGAGGCAGCACCAACATACATATAACCTGTTGCAAAATACACACACATTTGTGTTTAAACTTAAGTTTCTCTGAAAAGCTTACGCCTTCCATTTTGAAAATAGGAAAGCTCATGATTTATCCTAGTTTCTTCTCTCTCAAGAAAGTTGCTAAAACTTGAGGTTTAAAGCTGTCTTTAAAGACACTCCTGTTTCTGTTGTCTAAAAAGAGAGCCAGCTTTTAAACCTGAAATGACTTATTCTCTATATTCTGTAAGTAAGTTTGGTTTGCCTTTCAGTCTGCCAGTGACATAATAAAATCACTATATCCCACTGAAGGGAATCCCTTCCCCCAAGCAACATCTGTTTCTAAGACAGTCCTAAATCAGGAACATAGCATCTGATTAAGAGAAAAAGGAACTCCATGTGACAAGTCTGTAAATGCAAAAGGAACAAGAGTAAAAAGTCAATGACTTATTGAGAGACCACTTAGGTTTGGGTTTTTTCGCGTAATTCCTTACACCCGTACAGCATGAGTACGGCTGCCCAGGCTGATTTAACAATGAAAAAAACCCCAACAGAATGCTTCATTCTTCAGTGCTGTCAACACAGCAACTTTTGCCAACTTTAATTCCTATTTTAATTCAGAGGCAAACAGTAGAAAACCATTTATTTTTTCCTTCAGCTATACTAGTTCTACACATTGAGTTTCAAGGAAAACTTCCCTTCCCACCTTGAGAAAAAAAAACAACAAAAAAAATCTAACCAACTGACTCCAACTTCCCCTATGAAAGACTTCAAATAAATTACCCTTCACTTCCCCCTGTTACCCGTGCCCCATACTCAACATCTCATCCACATTAAGCGCTACTATCCTATCAAGAAGTGTCTTTACTGGAGTTCACAGCTCCTCCAAGTACGGAAATGCCAATGCCAGACTACATTCCCTGGAAAGAGGAAATGTGTTTTTTTCCAAGTCTGAAGATAAGAGAATTGCAAGCTACTGTAGCTTACTCTGGACTGCAAAAGAACAACAACTTGCCTCCATGGCAGGGGGTTTGGAACAAGATTATGTTTAAGGCCCGGTCTAATCCAAACCATTCTATGATTCTATAACATCTCTAGCTTCGAGAACGTGCTGCTGGCATGCACATGCTGATGCACGCTGACTCACTCCTACCTGCTGCCCACCATCTCACATCCTCACCCCTCCACACTTCCAAGCACCCTTCAGAATATTTAGAGCAAGGGCAACCAGTAAGCGCAGCTGCTCTACCTCCTTGTAAGGCACCCCTTGGAAGGACACTGCAGAGTTCCATGTTGTATGTATGTTTCACAGTTTTTACTGAACACATAACTGACTCTGTACCAGCATTTCAGAAAATATGATCTCTGAACTGCAGGTGAATCTTGCCATTCAGTCTCAATCACCTCACTATATCATAACCAAAAAGAAGAAATCTAACTTGCAGCTGGAAGTTGTCACCACTCTGAGCAAATAAAAAGGGCCACACTGACACAAGTGAACACCATTTGAAGATGGTCCTGAAATGCTTCGGCAGAAGCTACCTACCAGTGTCATTCCATGAAGCATTTTCAGACAGAGCCCAAGATTTTTGTAGTGCTCGTTTTTCTTGTTTTCAGAATCCTCAAATAATTATGTTGACACCCAGAAAGAACACTGAAGTATTAGAACTTAGAATCATAGAATCACTAGGTTGGAAGAGACTTCTCAGATCACAGAGTCCAACCATGCGTGTCTCCCCACTAAACCATGTTCCTAAGGAACTCATTCACCCATCTTTTAAACACCTCCAGCGACGGTGACTCCACCACCTCCCTGGGCAGCTGTGCTAATCCCTGATCACCCTTTCAGGGAAGAAATTCTTCCCAATGTCCAGTCTAAACCTCCCCTGGAACAACTTGCGGCCATTTCCTCTCATCCTATCACTGTCACTTGGGAGAAGAGCCCAGCACCCACCCCGTCACAGCCTCCTTTCAGGCAGTTGTCCAGGTCCCTCAGTCTCTCCTCGCAGGGCTTATTCTCCAGCCCCCTCCCCATCCTCGTTGCCCTTCTCTGGACACCTCAATGTCCTTCTTGGAGTGAGGGGCCCAAAACTGACCCCAGCACTCAAGGTGTGGCCTCACCAGCGCTGAGCACAGGGGCACAATCACCTCCCTGCTCCTGCTGGCCACGCTGGGTCTGACACAGGCCAAGATGCCAGTGGCCCTCTTGGCCACCTGGGCCACTGCTGGCTCATGTTCAACCACTGTCAACCAACATCCCCAGGTCCTTCTCTGCCAGGCAGCTCTCCAGCCACTCTGCCCCAAGCCTGGAACGCTGCACGGGGTTGTTGTGTCTCAAATGGAGGACTCTGCACTTGGTCTTGTTGATTCTCATCCCGTTGGTCTCAGTCCATCAATCCAGCCTGTCCAGATCCCTCTGCAGAGCCTCCATTCCTTCAAGCAGATCCACACTCCTACCCATCTTGGTGTCATCCGCAAACTTGCTGAGGGTACACTCAATGCCTTCATCGAGATCATTGATAAAGATAGTAAACAGGACTGGACCCAGCACTGAACCCTGGGGAACACCACTCGTGACCGGTTTCCAACCCTTTGGGCCCGGCCATCCAGCCGGTTTTTAACCCAGCAGAGGCTGTGCCTGTCTATGCCGATGGACCATGCAGAGTTGTACCATGGGTCAATGTCAGTCACAGACACAGCAACTAGGGAAGGCTGAGCACGAGGTTTTAGAAAGCTGTCAGGTACTACTGAGGCAATGGCTAAGAGCTCCTAAGTCAACTGAACAGCAAAGTGCAAGTCTGTGAGGTACAACAAACCCTGAAAGGGCTGTACTTACAGCTACATCATCCGTTACTTTGATACAGAGGTTCCCATCACAGTGTCGATATTTGAGAACAACCCGCACCTGAAATGACAAACATTTTAAGAATTAACATCTATAGCTAGCAATTCTCAGAACATTCTGAAGGTAATCTGCCTAAATTCAGATTACCTTTCATTATAATTATATACTGCTTCACATATTCACCAGCTCTGGTGGCCAATAATCCTACATCCAGGATGGCTTGGAAGTCAAGACATCACATTTCCCTGCCTAACATGTTAAAGTGGTACTACAGTAGCATTAGGAAGCTTAACACTGGGCGTGTTCAAAACCACTGTAAATATAGCAATGACAGTTGTAGAGAAATCAGCAACAGGTAAGATGAACCATGAGGGTCATGCCAATACCAAATACCTCCTTGCCCTATATCACACTTCAGAAAAACTAACTGGAATCTCGTGTGTACAAACGTGAAACACTTAAAAACCTTCTATATGAAGACCTGAAAGGGACTGAGTTGAGTAAGTTCAACATTACTACTTCTTCTTCTACAGTACCTAAACTATTACAAAAAAGTCCTATTTCCAGTCACTACAGTTATTTCAATAGCTACACTGCAGTCTGCAGATTTCAAGTGTTCTGATGGTTTTGCAAATGAGAAGGGAACACACAAAGAGTAACACTTCTAGAGTAACTAAAATCAGAGGACTGAAGAGAGTTGTTTCAAATTAAATTGCTTTAAAGACTCAATAAGGCTAAATTTGAAGTCTGAAAGCAAGCATTCAGCTCCCCACTAGAACAGTTACTACTGTAGTCACCTGCCCTGAGCTTCAACCTCTCCACAGTCCCTCTGGACTCTCAAATCACCAAAGATCTCAAAGCCACATCTCAGCAACTGACTGAGCATTAAATGCTTCCTCCTGAATGTGGAATTGGCCATAGAGACTTCAAATCTATTGTTTCCAGCCTCAGCTAGCATCAGTAACCAAAAACAAAGCAAGGCATCTTTTTGAGAACATTCTGAACTCCTACTATAAACAGGTCTTTGTTGCACAGAGTGATCTGCGCTAATGGTCAACACTCTCCTTGACTACAAAACATATTTTGAAATTCCTGCTCAGAATCTCATAACAGATTTATCCTTCTAGTTAACAAACCGTCACATTCACACCACAACAGCTGTGCGGCAGCATATCTCTCGACTGAGCCAGCAGAAAAGCGCGAGAGGCTGCCACAAAGCAGCAGACAAGAATTAGACAGACAACTTGCTCCTACAAAAGGCAAGAAGACCACTCACCCCCTAGCCCCACCAGCCCACAAAGAATGCACATCCACCTCCCATAATTCTTGTTCTTCCTTCAGTTTCTTGACAAGCCCAGTTACATACTGAGTCCTCAGGCTAGTACTCTGGCAAATTAAAAAGAGGGTACTTGTGTGTGTTATGACCCTGGGGCCCATATATGAACTCCTTCGTAAATAGATGACTTTATTGCAATGGATGGGAAGAGACTGCGAAAAACAATTCGTGCCTGCAGTGACATTTCTCCAAAACTCTTCTGTTTAACTGACTGTTACAGAGCAGAAGGTAAAATAGGACAATTATCAGTAAATAAATGGCAAGTGTATATGAAGTGGTCACCTCTGCTAATTAAAGGCAGATGTTAAACACTACTTCTGAAGGCTACTCCACATGTCCTATTTTTGGTGAGGAAAAAAAACTAGGCCCCTTTTACTGAGGTTCTCTCGGTATACGAGTTCCACATTACATTTTGTGCTGCTTTTTGGCTGAATAACAACACTTCTTCTGAAGACTGAAATTTCTTTTAACATTTGCACAAACTATACTCCTGAAAAAGTTACCACAAACAAAAAGCAGTCATATACTGAGAAGTTAATTCCTAGAGCAACTACTCTTTAGGAAGCAAACACCTTCCAGTCTGAAATGACACTGCAGGCAACAACACAACACAAAAGCTAACCAATGCCTTCTTCTAATATTTTAGTATAATAAATTCAAACAACAGTCTTAAATGTTGTAAACTCATAAAATAAACCCATTCTCAATACAGTCGTCACTCAGCAGAATCCCTGACACACACAGACACACTGTAAGGAAACACAGCAGCCCAGAAGTCGGGTTCAACAGGCTCACATCCGATAACAGCACCTAAAACACGATTCCCCATGCAGGTTTTCAGGGTGTTAAAGGAGAACCTGTGTGGAAAAGGAAGGTCAGATGTGAGCCCAGCGCGTAACCCCTGATACAAGAAGTAGTTACTATTACAAAAAGCGGAATATTTTGACCTAAGCTTAAGTTTCACCTGAGTAATTGTATTTTTTTTGAAAGTCAGAATGTTCCTCTGATACTGTGTTTTCTTTATAGCATGGTTATTTTTCGAACAGTATTTTTCCAGACACTGCTCTTTGAGAAATGACAACATTGTGTCAAGTACGATCTGTGCGGAATAGATGTGGCTCCTTCTAGGATCACCCGTTTGCAGCCTTGCCCTGTCTGAAATGCAAGGTCAGGCAGAGCCGGCTCCAAAGCTCCGATGAGCAGAGAAGTGGCTGCTGAGAAGTTAACGACATTAAAATCAGCCCTTGGAAAGCAACGGAACGTGCAGGAGAGAGATGTCTGGGAAAATCTACACGCACGCACGCACGCGAGTGGGAATGCATTCTGTGCGCAGCTCTGGTCTCGCCACGCGTGACTGACAGGAATCATTCCCTCCTGTGCCCCGCGCTGAGACAAAAGCTGCTGCTTTCTGCACTCCACCACGAGTCCCGCAGAGTTCGTCTGCCGTCGCTCTCGGTATCACCCCCTTCCTTTCCCTCTTGCTGCTGCATCCTGCCTACCCGGTGCCGGCCACGGTAACCCCGGCGCTGCGAGGTGGGGCCCGGGCCCTGTGAGGCGGGGACACGCGTGCCGCCAGGGAGGCTGCACCGCCCGACCCCGCGGCGGGCCCGGAGCCTCCCTCCCCGCGTCCCTCTCGGCCCTGCCCGGCCCCCCACCTTCATGGGGTCGGCGAGGTAGAGCTTCTCGGCGGCGCGCGTGAACTCCTCCCAGGCCTGGAAGTGCGGCATAGCTGAGCACCGGCTCCGCGGGCCAACCCGCGGCAAGATGGCGAGCAGACCTCCCCGCCCGCCTACGCCTCCCATTGGCCGGCGGGACGCGGGCGCACAACGGCGAAGGGCGTGGCTGGGAGGTGCCAGCCCCGCCGGCGGGGCCGCAGCGCCCCCTGCAGGAGCGGCGGAACGCGGGCAGGCGCTGCTCCGCCCGCCGCGGGGAGGGGGGGAGCGGCGCCCCCGCGTCTCGGGGCCCGTTCGTTCGAGCACGGGCGGCGGCGGGGGCGCATCGCGGTGAGGCGCGGGCGGCAGGGCCAGGGGCAGCTCGGGCCAGGCGGGCGAGGGCGCCGCGAGTGCAGCATGGCCTCGGCTGGCGATGGTGGGTGAATCCGGGCCGGGTGTTGGACCAGAAAAGCCCTTTAGGAAGGTGGAGGTTATCACCGTGTGGAATGAAAAAGGGACCTGGGAGGGCCTGTCTGGCTTCTCCGGGCCGCGGAGGCAGCCACGGGCCTTCCGGCAGTTACCGAGGCTGCAGCGGCCCTGGGGGGGAAGCTGCAGCGGCCCTGGGGGCGAAGCTGCTGACTTCGGGACACGCTGTAAAAATCTGGGGGAGTCCTGCTTTTCAAATATGTGTGTGTGCGTGTGTAAACTGGCTACACAACACTGAGTAAAATTCATTTCAAAGGAGAAATGAGAGGAAACAATAATCCAAAATTTCTCCTGTTAGGTTTTTAAATCCCATTTCCTTTAGCAACTGGCGATTTTTGCTCCTTAACTGCTCGAAGAGCAGCACCAAGCTCTGGCTGTGTTACACGGCTGTGTAGCTGCTGCAATTGCTATAAATGTACAAATTGCAGTCTGCTCTGTTTCACTGGGACTCGCTCAAAACCCAGAAGCTCCCGATAATGACTCACAACTTTAAGTTTGTTTTACTGAACTAAGCAGACCTCAACATGTGGCCAAACAAATAAACTGGAAAGTTTAGGGCAGATCTTCGTCTAAGGGGAGAAATTATGCAGGTCTCCACTAGCAACATGGGGAAATACTAGCTGCAGGGCTTTTGACCACAAAAGGCACAATAGGCACAAGGGAGAATGAAGAAACATGGTACAGAAATAAAAGCATGGATGGGAGGCAAGGGGAGAAAAACCACAATGAATTTCCCTGAGTCAGTAAAGTAAAAAGAATAAAATAAATAATTGTTACTGTGGGAATCAAGTCTGAAACACCTTGTACTGATTAGACTGCCAAATTTCAATAAATTGTGACTTATGGGTGTTACGTGGTCTAAATAATTCTTTTAAAGGGCTTTGCACCACTGAGTGCAGGCTATGAATAGTGGAAAGACTTAAAACTTGCTTTTGATTTCCAGAACTGCTCGCAGAGTTTAGGTGTTGGCTGTGTCCGAGAACTCAGCTTCAGAAACCTGAATCGTCTTTCAAAGAGACTGATAATCAACAGCTCTGATTGAAGGTGATAGATGTATTGACAGAGTCTAAAGCAATTATCCCAGACACAACCTGGAGTGAGTGCTTCTGCACTTAGATTTTGGGTAGCCATTTACAGTAGCAAAGTAGGAATTGCTTTTAATAGTGTTTTATGGACAGGTGGGGGATGTAAATACACAAAAATGAAAGGTGTGGGAAGTGGAAAGCGTGCAATATGCATAATAACAGAACTCTCGCTCACCATATTTGGACCTAGGTTTACAAGTGGGGCAGAGATGTTTTCTTTCAGAAGGAGGGGTCCCACTTTTGGGCTATCCATTAAAAAACACCTTAGGGTTGCTTTGCAGAGGCTTTTGATTTTAATTCAAATGTTTGGGATCCTTTATGGGGTTTGATCACAAGAGTTTTCTTAATAGCTCAGCAATGGCCAGTTATTAGCCCTGTAATTCACAATTTCTGTAGTTGAGCTAATGCAACAGAGCAAGAAATACTATTTTGGTAGTTCTTTTTCCTTAACCCAGATGATTTCTATGATCCAGTTTAGGATGCAGCTTCTAAAACTATTACAGAAGTACCACTTCGGAGGTGACAAACTGCAGCAACCAGGGCAAAGAACAGAGAGAAAGATTTTGTAATTGTCCTTACCTCTGAAGAAAATGTGATGTGTCACTGTGACAGTTATATGCAGCCTGCTACACAATTTCACATAGCCTGTTCCTGGCTGCAGATCTTAAGGATTTCCTCTTCCCTGCCACCACCACCACCACCTATGGCCCCATGATTGTGCTGCCACAGCTGTTTGTAACGGGGCATATAAACCAGTGCTTGGATTCAAAGCAGCACTGTTTTTAGTAACACGTTTTTTTCACCCAGATCAGTTTGGTTTTCCAGTTTACTGTGTGGCCTTGTGTACTGTTGTGCTGACACAGCTGCTGAAAATGTACCTTTTTTTGGTGGCACAACAGGATATTGGAATTCCTACTGGTTTTGCTGGCTGGCCACCAAAAATGTGTGTGGAGTGTGTGAAATCACCCCCCTCCAGCTCCCCTGAAAGCAAGGTCAGTTACTGAAATCTTGACAGTTACAGAGAGAGGCTATTCCTGAGCCTCAGGGAATGTCTGATACCTATAGTTAGTGTGCTGCTTCGCTCTGTTGTTCTCCTCTTGCTTGGAGATCAGAACATTTTCTTGACAGCTTTGAAAAGTAACTTGTAACTTGGACCACTGCAGTTATTCAGCTGTAAATTGTATTTGATGCATGTCCAAAACTGTGTTTTTCAAGTGAGTTCCAGTGAATGCAGTAATAGTAGAAAACTTTCAATGGGCTTTTTGTTTAGTGAAATAAAATGAACCGTTGTTTATTACTGTGTGGAGTGTTTGGTATCCAGCCAATAATAATTTAGTAGTTAGTAAGAATTCTGCTAAAACATACATACTTATCTTGCTTTCTTTTCTTGAGTTCCTGCTTTCTTCCATGCAAGATATCATTCCAGCAGTCTTAACAGCCATTCCATCACTCCTAAGTAAAGTCTGGAATGCTGTAAAACCTCTTTTACCCTTTCCTCAGTCTCTCCTTGTATATCCTTGCTGTATTCCCTAGACCACCTTAGATAACATCTTTTTTGGCTTGGATTTAAGGCCAGAAAAAGCTATGAAGCAATAATTTAAGTACTTCTGTGATGAGGATTTTTTGTGCGGTTTTTCCTCAGGCGTTTCTCCCTCATCCAACCTGTATGTACGTCACTAATGATGTCTCTTTGATCAAGCTTCTACATGCATTGCCACTACAAGTTCTGCTTTGTATAGATACGTTTAGGCATTTGGATTCCACGTGGTAATTTCTTAAGTTTTTTTATCTAGTGTCTTCCTTTGCATAAATAACAAACTGAAAGAAAACAGTAGAAAAAGGTCTTGCAATGTACCTTAAAATATCATCCACAAAGATCTGGAGTTCTTGCAGCTCCTGATAAGTTAATGGAAGTTGCAGCTGCTTAGCATCCCTTGGGTTCCCATTCACAGTAACGCTTTTATTCAGTCTAAAGCAGGTGCTGTATTCTTATTTGCAAACATATTTTTCTTTTCTGGATAAGGAATTCAGAGAAGAGTACTAAATTCATTAAAATAGTTATCTGTCACCATGACATACTACTGATGGGTCAAACAAGCTGGTCTTTCCAGGTGAAAGAAGCTTTGTATAGAACACTGTGCATTATCATGCTAAATTATGAATTTGATAGGAAACAATAAGGCAAACTCTGATCTCAGTTATTCTGCTGTAAATCCAGAGTAATTCCATTCATTTCAGTGGATTTTTTTTTTCTGTATCTGCAACAATTTAAGAGCAAACTTTGCTGCTGAGCTGATACTCCTGTTCTTGGACCAGGAGCAACATAAAGTCAGCACAGTTATACAGGTCTAAAAGAGTGCTAATGAGCAGTTAGTTACAAGGCAATTATTACTGCCAGGAATGCTTAATGGTTAAAGAATGAGATATAGTCACTTCTTTCAAAACAGCTTCAACCCAGCCCCCAGTAAAGTTAAGGAGAAAGCATAGGGCTGGTGATTATACATTCCATTGTTATGTATGCATGGTCTAAAACAGCTTGGGATTTATACTGATGCAAACTGTAATTAGGGAGGTTTTTGGGTTTTGTTGGGTTTTTTTGTTATTTTGAAAGGGTGTTTATATGCATAAGGATGCAGACGAATCTTGAGTACAATAAGATCTGAAGTCTTGAACATCTCACTAGCTTCTGAATCTCAGTACCCATGAGAACCGACTCTGCAGTCAGAAGCACTTCATGGTCCTGGATGGGTTATAACATGCCAAACCAAGCTACCGGTTTTCACTCCACAGCTCATGAAGGAGCACAAAGCATACTGCTCCTTTCTATGGGCTTTATGTTTTAAACAGCCTGGGTAATGTTTTTGCTGGGGTGAACCGTATATAGTTGATTATATTAATGCTGATTTTCTGTTTCTTTCACATATGAGCATCTTATCGAGTGATTCACATTCATGCTGTCCTAACAGAGTAATTAAATATTGGTGTGACTCGGTTGTTAAAATATAGTTCATGAAAATTAAGGCTTTCTGCGGACAGCAGGATCCTAGGGCCCTGTCCTGGTGCCTGATACTCTCCTCATTCGCTTTCCCCAGTGCATTTGCACCTGTAAAAGGAAACACACTCCATACCTGTCGATGGTTAGTGCCGGCAGCCATGGGCTGAGGGGAGACCTTATTGCTCTCTACAACTACCTGAAAAGAGATTGCAGCAAGGTGGGTTTTGGTCTCTTCTCCCAAGTAACAAATGATAAGACAAGAGGAAATAGCCTCAAGTTGCACCAGGGGAGATTTAGACTGGATATTAAGAAGAGTTTCTTCACTGAAGGGGTTGTCAAGCATCAGAACAGGCTGCCCAGGGAAGTGATTGCAGTCACTGTTCCTGAAGATATTTAAAAGACACATAGATGTGGTGCTTAGGGACATGGTTTACTGGTGGACTTGGCAGTGCTAGGTTAAGGGTTCAACTTGATGATCTTTAAGATATTTTCCAACCTAAATGATTCTATGATTCTATTGTTTCCTAGTTTTCTTTAACCATTAAAAAAATCATGTCATTTAACATAGTCTAATCTAATCTTATTGTATGTTAGCAAGTTGATATATGTACTGGTTAATAGTCATTACACTAGCTTGGCCTTACTAGAAACTGCCCTTTAATTTTTGGATGCTGTTCTGACAGTATTCTTGTTAAACTGTTTGCTTTTGATAGCTAAAAAGATGCATCCCTTCCTTTCAAGTGGTCAGTTTAGTCCCCTCAGCATAACAACATATTCAAATCAGCCGCCATGCTAGAGACATGTTAGAGAGCAGACTCTATGCTGTCACAACACTGACTGTTGAGATTTGAGTATGAAATAGTAGTCCTCATGATGGCCTTCAGGGAAAAAGAAGAACACATCTGGTAGCCAGCTCATGAACCAGCATTTGAAGCACCCTGGCAGCAGATAGACACTGTTAGCGTTAGCTGCTCATAGGTTTTGTATCACCATTACATGAAATTTCTAAGCATGCTTAAGATGGGATTAGATCATCTGCTGGCACATGCTGGAAGCGCATTGATTTCTTACATTAATCTTTAAATAGAAAAGCATTTCATTTGACAGGCATGATTTAAGGCTGGTTTACCTGTGCTATTCCTGCTGACGTAACTGAGGAGTGCAAACCACCAGGGCGGGCAAGTGAGATTAGGTGCTTGTAGCTTCCCACTGAAGCAGAGTTACTGCATCTAGGGCAGAAGGGCTTTAGGTACTGGTAACTAAGTTGACTAATTCTAAACTACATGTTTCAGCCCAGACCAGATGAAATTACCTCCTTCTCAGTTGAACCTGCAGAAAGGAAGCCACGAGCACTTTGTAGTCTGCTGCAATGCACTGATAGGTGAATCCCACTGACTTCTGGCTCAAGTGAGAGTAAAACGCTTCCCCTTCCCCCTGTGCTGTTGTGAGAGCAGCAACGTGCAGCTGGTGGGGAACAGTAACTTCTGCTGGATGCAAAGTAAATTCATGCCTGTCCATAAAGTTGTGCCACCTCATTGAAGTTGATTTAGCTGTGTCGGTAAAAGAGGCTGATAGTCCCAGCCACTTGTCATTGCCTTTTCCCAGGAATTAATGCCCTCTGAGGATCTGTTCACAGAGATGCTTTTGTGAGTGCCCCTTAACCTACTTCAATCAAACTAGGTTAGCACAACCTCCTACTTAATCCATTTAAGCTAAGTCTGGCTCAGGTTGACCAAAGTAGGTTAGAGGATGCCCACACGAGCCACTCTACAGGCAGATCTGAAGAGGTGGTAATTTCCATCTGGTCTAGACTGAGCAGGGGGAGTGGATCTGAATCAGCAACTTCTCCCATCCCCTCAGCTGCAGGCAAAAGAGGGTGCCAGCCTCTGCCCTGCACCTCACACACAGAGGCACGTTGGGCAGCTCAGCTGGCAGGCAGAACTTGGGAGGCGGCAGTGGTGCAGCTGTTTCGCAATATACTCCTTCCCATAGTTACAACAGTAGAAAAACCTTGTGCAGAGCAGCTGTTGCCAAGAATTCTCAACAGACTAAAGCCTCTGCAGGCTTCTTGTGCTCTCCTCTTTGAGCGTTTGTCCTTGGTCAAGAGTTGCTTGAAGTAGAGGTCCAAATAACAGTCAAATTAGTGTCAAAGTGGGTTCTTGGCGTTTGCATGGCCAATTCCTGAAAAAGTGCAAGCACACATGTTCCTTTGGTGTCTACAGTATGGCAGCTTTCTGTGAAAGAAGTCTGATACAGAGCTTGTGCAGCTACCGCGCTCGCAGGCCCACAGAGCACGTGTAAGGGCTGGGATCTGTGCTGGGAAGGGCTTCCTTACTTCCAATGTGGTGCTGCTGTTGCAATCCTTGTCATGGAAGTTGCAAGTATTTACCTGGTCTGTTGGCTGGCTTGAGTCTGCAGAGAAATTTTAACCTCAAATGTATTTGTTTAGCATTTTCATAAGGTTTGGAGTACATTAAAAATAGGAAAATAAATGTGTAGTGTGTAGGAGTAGGGGCAAGGGGAGTCTCTGTATAAAATACATGCCAGGGCTGTAATTTATGTTGAAGGGATAAACTACTAACAAGATCTGAAATGTGTCCTAAGAATTGCATTCTTACTAAGATGTTTTTCTCTCTCCATTAGCAATTTCTACTGATCTAATCAATTGGGGTTTTTTGTGTATGAAGTATGTTAAAGTTTCAGGAGGTTTTGCTACTTCAGGAATAAATGACCAAGATCCCTTTTCTTTCAGATGAGGCAGAGTTTAGAGGTCACGCATGTGAACAAAGGAGGAAGTACTCACTGCTCTCATTGTTTTAGGGCCTAAAGAAAGATGAGGAGCCTTCAGGCAATTCCCAGCCTGATGCTGACCCTCCTTCTGTATCTCCCGGCCTCTTACACACTCCTGACTGGGAGGAAGAGGAACCGGGAGTGGTAGCTGCATGTTTTCTGAGGAATCTCTGTACCAAATCTCTATTTAAAAGTATTCAGCCAGTCTGTGTCCCCCTTATGCAGCACAAAGAGATGAGTCAGGGCAGTGCATCTGCTCATACATATTCCAGATTTTTTTTTCCTTAGGGTTATTTTCACTTTTACTTTAAAACACGGTAAATCCGGGTGCCCTAAAGCCAGCTCCTCTTCTATATAGTTTACTTTTGTTGATTTAAAAACATAAATCATGAGGAAGATTAGCCAGTGTAGCATTTGCTATGCAGAATTTACATGCAGCTGCTTTGAACTAAATTCCCAGCAGAACTGAAAAGATTTTGAGGCTTCCAGATCTTAGTAGACTGCTGTTTTTTGCAGACAGAAATCTGTTTGATACGTACTTCTCCAGAGATCCCTCCCAGTCAGCTAGGAATGTACTATCCTCCTTGTACCCCATTGAGACATAATATCAGCTTTTGGGAGGGGATCCTTCTGGATCTAGGAAGTTAATTAGTATTGCTTGTGATTGTCTGCTGTTGAAGTGACTGATTAGTTTTTGGAGGGAAGGAAAGCTATTGTCTCTGGAGTTGAAAACAGCAAAACCATGCACATTATGTAAATCTTGATGGTTACTTCTCTTCTCTGCGTGCAGGGCAAATTTTCCAGCAGTTCTTGTTTCAGTTTCTGGAGTTGCAGGTTGAATTATAGATCTAGTCTCATAGATCGATAATATGATCAGGAGTGTTTAAAAGCTGTTTGCAAATCAGATGCTGGTAATTTCGAGTGAGATGGTCTAACCCTACTTGACTCCAGCCTGACCAGTTTCACAGAAGCTGAGAGTCCATCGACACTGATAGTTTTTGGGGGTATTGAAACCATGATCTAATCTGGGGCCAGGACAGTAAACAAGTGGTTTGCTGTTTAGACATGTAAGGTAATTCGTGCTATGAAGGTGATGCAGGCCTCTTGCAGGTGAGGCGAAGACGTCTACTGTGTTGACACGGACACCTCCCCACTTCCTGCTGGCAATGCTGACTTCAGCCTGTGGGTGCTTTTCTCCTTAGGAGCAGGATCAATTTCTGCCCTATAAATTTTATTAGATCTCCTGTTCATTCCTCAGAGAAGTATCATGAGGGTTAATTATTTCTCTGCTCTGACTCAGAGGGTGATTTTGTGCCAGAGGATTCTGGCAGTAAGTATAATCCTAGTTATACCCTCAGTGAGGAAACCATTGTTAACGATGTTGATGAGGAAGTGCTAATGGAAGCTGAACTAGAGCCTGATATAGAAATTGAGAGACCGAAGGCAAACAAAGGAAAGAGTTTAGAAACCTTGCTGTTTTGCCTTCCACAGCAGATCGTACCAAAAATGACTCTTTGTCTTCTTCCCCCTTCCCTCCTATCCAAATGCAGGCTGCAGAATGGCTCTCCTGAGGCTGAGCTGTGCTATATGGAGGGAGGCGATGGGCTGCTGAAGTGCTGCTGGTGGTGCCAATCGTCATTCCCCCAGGAAGATGTGCAGCAAGGAGCAGATTTCAAATAGACTAAATGTCCCTTCAGCAAAACCGGACTGCCAGATGGGGGCTGGGGCCCTAGATCTGCCTAGGCTCCAACAAGGCATCGCTCCAGAGCAAGTCACCACTGTGAATTACAAATACATTGGCCATGTTGCTGTATTTAGGACTGGTGATCTGGAGTTAGATGTTGTGTGAATAAACATATTTTCAGTACTGTTTTTCTCCATTGGTATTTTATAAACTCAGGATGAGAGACCAGTGATAATTCCCTGCTGTGTAACTGTGAAATGAGGGGCAAAAGGATACCCTGCACCAGTACTCAGAGCTAAGCAAAAAAAGTTTCCCTTATCCCAAAGAGATTATTTTTCCCTTCTAGTCTCATATGGTTTCCAAGGCCCAGTTCAAACACATACAATGACATAGGATAGATAGCTATTTTCCATACACGGCATTAGTTGTTCAGCAGGAGGCATTCATTGCTTTAAGACAGTACTGAAAGGGATTCTGTTCTGCGCTCCAAGAGAGAAGCTGGCAGGATTATCTTGGGTCACATCCTTCTTCTGTTAATCAAGTGGTGAAACCAGACATCTGAGTTGTTTCAGTCTGTGATATTAGCCTGTGCTTCCTGACAGATACCATAGCTTTTCAGTTATTCCTAGTTTATATGCAAGATTCTTCAGTCCCCTTGGCAATCTGCGTTCTTTCTTGAGGTTTTTCCTGGTATCTTGAACCCTTGGGAGATCACAGCTTTGCCTTGGTTTCTATGTGGCTGCATTGCTCACCACTCCAGTAATTCATTGCCTTCATCTGGATCCCTCCGCTGAACAGGCTTAGAGGTATTCATGGCATTCTCCAATGTTTCTTGATGCTATTCAACCTATACAGTGTTCTTTCAATTCACATTCTTCCTGGATGCCTCCAGAAGCAGAACAGCAGGCTCCAACATTTCCTGGCAATGTGGCCCTTGATAGCAACCACTACTTCAAACATTTGTCATTCAACTCACAATCTGATTCACTGTTTCTGGCATCTTACAGTTGCTCTCTCATTCCCTAACATGCTATATCCTTCTTCAGGCTCAGCAGCTGCTCCAAGAAGGTTCCTAAGGTTGGAGTGCTTTTTGGTGAAAACATTTTCCAGATTCTCCTTCATGCTCTCTAGCAGTGAATTTTCTTCTATTTTCTGGTATAATATGGTTTTCCTTGGCATATTTCTAGTTGTGTCTTCATTTGCCTTTATTGGTCCCTGATCTCTAGCAGCATGTGTTAACTGCCCATAAAATCTGGACACTGTGACTTCATTGTGTCAAACAACCTTATAGCTATACCCAGCTGTTGTAGCCCTTCTTGACGCGACTGCAATCGGTAACATTCCCTTCTGTTAGCCCACTCACTTTTGTGTCCCCATCAATTCTTAACCTTGTCTGGTTTTCATCATCGTCCTGAGGCTTGCGTCTCATAGCATTGCGAGGCTTTCTCAGACAGCTCTGTCATGATGATGTCTCCTCTGGTTTTCTGTATCATGCTGGGACCTTTCTTGACATACATATCTTATTCAATTTCCCTTATGTCCCACAGCACTACACAGGCTTTTCCTACATCCTCAGCGACTTTCATGCTGCTCTGATGTCCTCTGGCTGTTATCTGGCTCTCTTTGATCTTTCCCAGCTGAATCGCAGCAGTCTCTTAATATCTCTCTCTGTATCCTCTGTGATCTTCACAGGCACCTCTGGCTCACTAATGGTTATTTCCACATTCTTTTTTAAGTTCAACTCAAAACATTTTCACTCATCTACAAATGCTCACAATCATGCAGCCAAAAAAGGACTTTCTGGTGAAGTAGCAGTTCAAGCATTCCCTTTGTTTCTCAGACAGTTTTTAAAAGAAAATACATAGCTGTCTTAATGAATTTTGATAACAGGAGATTGTTACAGCATTTGCAGAAATGTATATGAGCAGAGTCTTTACTAATCCTTACCACGGTAAGGTAAGGATTGTACCATGGTGACACTGCCCTATTTCTAAAGACCCTGCAGAGAAAAAAACTGGAAATGCTCTCAAAAATGTGATCAATAATAGCAGTGCTTCTCTTTAATAAAATGTCTGTCACTGTTGAATATAAATTCACCTAGTAATATTTGCAAAGTACTTGAAATATTTGTGTGGTGAGTACTGTGGAAGTTTAGACTGTTGCTATTCTCACATTAGATGTCTTTTCTCATAGTGTTTAATAAGAATATCCTGAGTTGGATACGATAAAGCAAGTTTTACTTCCCTGCTAGGTAACACAAAAAAGAAATAGATGCTGAAGTTTAAGAAGCTGTAGAAGTGGCTTCATTCTGTTATAATATCACGTCTTTTGAAAATACCCAAGCGTGAATAATACAAGTTACGTTTCTTATTAGCTATTCATCTCATAGCATCATTATCATCAGACTTATCTCTGCTGGTATAATGTAAGCCAACAACATCCATCCTGTGTGGAAATCATTATAGAGTGAATGTTTCTTTTTCATAAAAATTCCAACATTCCAACATGTTTGTATACTCTGACTCTCTCCTTGTCCTGAGTGCTTTGATTGCAGTAAGAATCCTAAAATAAGTTTGTTCCTGTTGTTTCTCTTGTGCAAACATGCTCTCTTGTTCCTGATTTCAACTGAATAAAGATTACAAAAAGATCCACATGATATAAATCATACAGTAAGGCATTACAGTTTTATTTAGCACCTTAATCAACCATGCTTTCAGTTATACCCAGCAGTAGATGCCAAGTTTAACTACGCAAGGGCTACATGCTTATGTGTTTACTTTATTTCCTTTACTGCTGAAGTTCTAAAGCAGGCAACAGCACTTTAAACACAGGTTTATTACCTCTTAGCTACCACTAAACTGCAGGGGACAGAGTATAAAAATGTTTCTGAGTACAGAGGGGTCAGTTTCATTTTGCATGAAAGGACGGTTTAGCAGAAGAGGAAGAAGCTGAACCTGGTGCCAGCTATTTTTGTGCTGGCCAGGTCCTGTCTTTCAGACTGTACAGGGGCTGTGCTAACGTCACTCTGCAGAAGGGTAAGGTTAGCTGAAGCTCCAGAGCCTCTTGTTCCTTCCCTTCTCCTCTCTTTGCTTTCCTCCCCACAGCCCATTGTGGGACAAGTGGAGAAGTCATCTCAGCCAGGTGGACATCACCATGTGAAGTCTGCAATGGTTGTGACCGCTCTGGGGAACCTAGTCCAGCAAGTGGTCCGAGTTCAGTCACGCCCTAACTGAGTACAGATTGTGTTAAAGCTGAGCTGGTCCTGACAGCTTTTAAAGTCTAGAAGATTTGAGGGGAAAGTAAAAACAAAACATATTGAATATAGTCTATATTACGCTTGCATCAGATAGATGCTTCTTTTATTTTTTTCCTTAATAGGAATTTCCCAGGGTGAAGGATTCCACTGTGGGTACAGAGTGGGCACGATCCCTTCTTTCCAGATATAGGCTATCATCATGGAGGCTGGAGAATAACCATAGAATAATTTAGGCTTGAGTAGATCTCTGGAGGTAATTTGGACCAACCTCCATTCCAATCAGGGCCAAGTAGATGAGCCGGCACTCTGATAATCATTCTCTCATAATTGGCCCATGATAAAAATAAAGCCTTTAAGTTTAGATTAGAAAAATGTTTCTTAAACGTCTTGTGAGCATAGCTGTCTCCTAAATAATTTGTGTTCCCGAGATTTTCCTGAGTGCAGCACTACTGCCCAAACTTAGGGACAGCTAACTTCCACTACCTGATAGCAACACCTCAGATTCCTCCAAGGTGAAGAAGTGAGAATTGATTATAATTTGCTTGCTTGAAACATGAAGATCCCTTTCTTTGCCTTGGAAGAACTGCACTGCAGTGAGCAGTTAGATGAGCTTGCATAAGTACTTGCAGCCAATTTTCATGCCCATATCCTGCAGGAAATGAGCAGCATCTAGTAAGTAGATTAACTGTTGTTCCCCATCTTTTTATTATATTTTTTTTCTTTCTATAATTTAATTATATTTAGGGTTCATGCTTGTAGTTAAGAAGGAAAATATTTTTTTCTCTCTCTTAAATGTTTCGTATTCCTTGTGATTCTATTTGAATGCTTCTTCATTGGAAAAAGGTACTCTGAGCTGTCTTGGGCCTAGCACTGGGTAAGTACCAGAATCAGAGAACTGCTGGCTGTCGAGCAGGTTGAACATGGTCATTGCAAAGTTAAGTTTAGCTACTGAACAAATCTAGGCTAGATCCAGAATAGTAAATTAGAGGGAGAAGTCTCCACATTCGAATAGCAACAACAGATTAATCTGGATGAATTTTTTGTCCTTCAGCTTCTACTTTGTGAGAAAACTGTCCACTTAAAATAGCATTCAAATACAAAAAGAAAGGAAACTCTGACAGTACTTTCAGTCCCCGTGCAGAAGGTGTTCGTTCATCCTGATGGGTAGTGCACAGCCTCTCTGAAATACAAATCCCATCAGTTCTCAGCATCTGCAATTTTATGAAGTAGTTCAGAAAAGAAAAGGAAAAATGATTTCCCCAAATGCAGCTCAAGAGACGTTTGAGAGCTCCCTGGATATAATTACCTGCGCTGGAGCTCAGCCAGGAGAATGCTGAGCTATGGAACAGTAAAGTCCTGACTCTGCACGAGTGATCCAGCCAAATTTAAAAGAAACTGCAACAACAGAAGTGGGACTTGAGCATCTGGGAAGATGTTTGAGAGAGTGAATGAATACAAATTCAGGGCCTGTAGGGAGTCTGATAGGAAGCAAAGGGAGCAAAATAAAAAATGGAGGAGTGTAATGGTAATGTATGTGACATTGACTGTCTTATGCTCTGTCAGTGCTACCTGGTAAAACTGTATCTTGTACATGATCTAAGAGAACCAGCTTCTATGAATTCATTAAATACTCAAGACAAACTGCATGAACAAGGGTGAAAATAAGACAAGTTATCTCTGTTGTGTTCTTAAATAGCTATGAATAAGAACTGAGTCAGACCTGATAAATATGTTAAATTTTTAACGTAACACCAGGTGAATTCACCACCACTAAAGGAAAGCTTATGCAGGAAGAAAGATTTTTCTCACCCCGGCTAAGGAGACCTGGTCTCAGCCTGGAAGGATTTTACCCTTAATCCCAAATTCCTTCAAAGGTAGTTATTCTAACACTTGGCCACTCTTTCTTGCTAGCACCAGTAGCATTTCAGTTTTCCTTCACTCATACTGTTTCACAAAGTCTTCGCAGCTCTGGAATTAGCTAACATACACTAAACGGGAGGATAATAAGGGGTCTGCTATCAACTACGTTTTATTGTAAGGTCTTATTCTATGATTCTATGATCTTCCTTTGTACTTGCTGGGAGATAAAAGCATGCTCAGGCAGCATGCTCAGGCAGCTACCATTGACCAGACCATGCACAAAGCTTTTTGGTGCTTCTGAACTGTTCTCATTGAGGAACTCAAATGGTTTATAAGGTTTGTCAAAGAGAAGTGGTTTAAAAAGGAGTGCAAATGAAAAAGCAGAGAGCTCCTGGATGAGAGCAGAGAAGGTGGTCCAGAAGGCAATGTTAAATAAAAAAAAAAAAAAAAAAGAAAAAAAGGAGGGGCAGGCATGAAGGTGCAAACATGAGGAAATCCAGTTGGGGTAGCATCTAAGATCTGAAACTCTGCATTATTCCCACTAGCAATTTCCCCCCAGCTCATCTATTTTATGTCAAGAGGCTTATTTGTCTTTCCTGCACCTGGATTTAGGCATCCTGATAAATTAGTACCTCTGAAGACTGTGATCTAAAAATGAGTGTTGGGATGGATTTCGAGCTAATTTAAACTGGTATATGTCTGATGAAGTGAAGTTTAGCCATGTGAAATTCCTCTGCTTGAGTAAATGCATAAACAGTGAACATTATTCCCCTTCAGTGTGTCAGAAAAAGGAATTGTCTGCTCTTTCCAAAGAGATTATTTTAAATTTGGAACACATACTCATAAATGTCTGTATTTTACAGTTTTGAAAATCTAAGCACGGAAATGTATTGTGTTAACACACACCACACTTGAAGAGATCATCTTCTACTGAGCACATTATTTTTGAGAAGTAGTAAACTTTTCATTAGTTTTATCTGCCTGAATGTGTTGGCTTAATGTGTTTTATTTGTTTCTATAATATCACGTATGCTTACTGTGCTTTAACAGACAAATATAAACTGGGGTCACAGTGCAGGCTCAGATAACAGGCTGCAATTTTCAGCACCCTGTGGGAATCAGGATTTCATTAGTATTTTTAGGTTTTATTTTATTCTTAAACACAGAATGAGCACACCATAGAACTGATTCATCTTGATCACTGTTGTTATATGACTGGTTGGAATCTAAAAAATATATTTTAGAAACAGCTTTGCTGCTGATCTTAGGGAAAACACTGATGGGAATTAGTTAGGCACTGCTACTTAAAAAAACCTGCAGATAATTAAAATCCAAGTTTTAATCACATTGCCTTTGAAAGAAAATCAAAATCAGTAACAATCTGAAATTATGTCCCTTATCACTTTTGTCAGAGGATGCCCAGTTCCCAGTAGTGCCAAGAGCGATACTCCACGCTGAGAGATGAGCTCTGATGAATTTTGCTGTGGCACCTGCAGAAGTTTCTGTCCCAGGCTTTCCACCCTGCTGCTCTGCTGGAGGTTATTGCCACCCGAGCAATGTCAGCAAAGCACGTCACATCTCAGTTTCTTCACAGAAATCCTAGTTGTCTACTTACATTCACCTTGACTGGATTTTAAACTGGGTTTGCACCAATGCCCCCATGGAGGTGGATACAGAGTCTTAGAGAGACGGGACAGCTGAGGGTGGCACCTCTTGACACTACTACAGCTGCACTCATCCGTCAGAGGCGGGGCAGGCGCCAGCTTGCTGGTGTGTGACAACAGTGTGGCAACAGTAAATTAGGCCAGAAAGAGATCAGGGACAGCAAAACAAACAAAAACACATATAGAAATAAAAGGAGGGCAAAATGCTTTGAGATCCAAACATGAAGTCACATGGTGGCCACAATGATCATTTACTGGAGAGCTACGACTCGACATCTTCATTTTCTGGCAAATACTTTTCACTCACTTCAAGCTACGGTATGTGTCGTGCTGATTTGCTTCATGAAGAAGGGGAAACACCCAACGCAGAGGGAGCCACTGGATGAGCTGAGCTGAGCTGAGGCCTTGGCAGCAGGAAATGGAGACTTTCAGTCAGGTGTCAGTAGCTGCAGCACTGCCTGGATGGGTCTCGGCTGTGCTACCAGCTGCTGCTGCTCAGTGTCCCCTGTGAAATGGCTCCCTGGGGCCAGACCAAGACCTAGTGACGGCCAGAGCTGCTTTGCCACCAGCTGGGCAGTCGGAGCCAAAAGGACGGAGGATGAGCAACCGATGAACACTGAGTTATGAAATTGCTTTCAAAATGGCAAAAGATCAGTCCAGTGGTACGAATAATAGGGGTAAGCGGAAAAAAGACTCATGCTTTTATTGTCATATGCTCAGGGCCCAAGTACCACCGCACCAGTGGGGCTTAGGCCTTTTATTATCTCTGAAGACTTGAGGATTACACCCAGAATAAAAGTGCAAGGACACCGTGGCCTCCACTGGCTCTGCCACCTGTCACGAGAGTGAAAAGCTATACTCAACTTCAAACATTTGCAGTAAGATACAGGCATGCCAGCCCTAACTGATGGATATAAATTCTTGTCCTTTAGTCCAACTGGAGACATCTAATTCCTTAATTCATTATTCACCTTAACTCTGACTAGAAGTGAAATACATTTGTCCAGCAAACTGTGTGCAATCACTCTGGGAATTGCTGAGCTCCTGCCTTTTTGGTGGGCTGCTGAAAATCAAATTATATAGCTTTAGCAACGGAACTATAATTAGGGTAAATGGAAAACCGTGGGTAGGATAATACTGTGGATTCTGCAGTTTTTGTCATGTCGCTCCATAGTATGCCAAAACCCCATGGTTTTATTGCTCCACGGTGGTGAACACTGTCAGTGAGACATCCCCCACCTCCTGGTGTGGAACCGGCCCTTCTGTGAGCATGTCGCCAAGGCTGACTTCAGTTTACAGTGACTCACAAACCGTGCCCAACCGTGCTGCTCCTGAAGGTGACGGCAAAGTGTCGACTTCTGAAGGAGCTGGGCAGGCCTAGGCAGAGAAAATAGGGTTGGATAAGGAAGATGACAGAGTAGAGCTGAGAAGAAAAGGAAGCAAGCTATCGTGTTTCATTATAATCTCCAGTTATCACTGGATCTCATGCTGATATCACCAAGAGGTTTGTTCGTAGATTAGAATTACATTGTAACTAAAATTTAATCAGTACTTCTTTTCCTGTTCTCCTTCATACTAGGAAAATCTCTTCTCAGGGCTCCTGTTTCTTCTTTAATTTTCTGGCTTTTCTCCTCAGATTTTCTTCTACTTATCCCTCATCACCCCTGCACATCTTTCTTCCAGCCATTCCCTGAGCTTGCCTCTTGTGGGGCTGCATTCTCTCCTCTTGCACTGTTCCAGCCCCCAGAATAATCAGCTGTGGTATTGTTTGTTGCTGGCCCTTTCAGCCAAGAGAATATACCTTTTGAAAGCATTCTTTCAGGATGGCAGCAAACTCAGGCAAACATTACAAGACTGATATCATGGTTGGAAGGCTGCCAGGAAATGGTTTTTATCAAAAAAATAATTTAAAAAATCAAGTTTTAACTCTTGTGAGTATAGAGGTGGTCTGAAGATGTAATAAGGGTTCAAATAATTACAAGATTATGCAAGATCTAAGCTCATACTTCATTCCTTTATGACAGAAGAGGGAAACAAAAATGAAGAAGGTAGAAAAACCCAGAAAGCTGACTGTGGGTAAGAAGTACAGAAACAGAGGAGGTGGAATGGAAAACAGCGATGGAGAAATTCAGAATGCTCTCATTTTCATTGAAAAAGTGTGAAACAAACAAGCAAAAAAGAAATAAAAGCCTAAGGAGTGAAGGAAAAATAAAAGGGGGAAGAGAAGGAAAACTAGTGAGGTAAGCTGAGGGTTGAATTCAGTTTGAGCACTGCACTGAAAAGTTTCAGCTATTGAATTACAGTCCAGATTCTTTAGATTGCAAAGTTGTCTGTGGAGAGACTCGCTCTCTTCTGTGCTTACACAACACCCAGTGACTTAGGGACTGCCACCACACAAATACTTACTAATGCTAATAATAAAAGGTTGAAGTAATTCTTGTGCACCAGATGACTTAGAGGAATCTCTACATGAGGTAGCAGAAATAAAGGCTGTACAAAAATGGAAATGATGATGAGCAATGGCTGCAAGGTCAACATCAGTTCTTGTATTTTCTATTTTCTATTTTCTAATGCATTGACACTACAAGTTCCATTCAAACTAGTTTATGTGTATATATATACACACACACACTCACACAGATATGTATATAAAAGAATTTTTTAGCTTTTTAAGGAAGGAGGGTTGATGCCCTTTCATGTTACAAAAGTTAGTTCCCTTTGTTTCATTGGAAAAGCTGGAATTCCAGATCCACAGAATGAAGCAGAGGTCCATGGACATCTCATACGATATAGAAGGGTGTCACCGTCTGTGCAGGCTGCAACTAGACAAGGCATTCCCCTTTTTTAGTAGATCTCAGTAGGAAAAATAGAAAAACTTTATAAGTCAGAAATTCTGGGTTCTATTCCAGATTCCAGGAGGAACACAGCTAGGCACACCCTTAACACAACTTTGAACTGTTCAGCTCCTAGTCCCTCTAGCTTTGCCTTCTTACAGTCTCAATTGCTCCCCCTCTCACCCTTACATTTCCTTGTCTCCATCCCTGTTTCTGTTTCCTTTCAGCTTCACATTTTAGTCCTCACCATTGCCATGTTCCAACTACTGGGAGCCTTTTTGTCCTAGGCTCTCCTGCCTCCAGGCTCCACAGGTCAGTCCGTGTTACTCCAGGTCCACAGGGCTGCTCCCCATCCCTCCCATCCAGGTCTCTGCACACCACCCAAGTTTCATCCAAGCCCGTCCATTCTTGACTGAATGAGTACAACGCAGTTTGCAGAGGTTTGGCAAAACTGGGAGACTCGAGGTATGAACAGCAAAGGGGCCCTTGGCTCTTCGGAGTAAGGATGGACTAGGATTTCCACAGAAAAGGATGTGAATGTTTTCAAGGCAAAACAATATCCTTCTTTCTTGCCCGGGTTATTTTGGCTAGAATTACCCAAAAGTACCCAAGTGAGGTGGATACCCAGCACGGTAACTGTCAGTCGTCACAGTTAGTACTTGCTAACATTGTAATACTGTAATTCAGCTAGAAAACAGTGCCATAAACGGAGAGCGTAAAAACCTCAGCTACAGGAAGCCTTGTCTTTATTATCTGTAATGCCACAACCTGCTTCATAAAATTAGCTACATCTAATTTGAAAATTGCAACTGAAGAGCTCAGTTCACCATTTAGAGTCTTTCAGCCTTGCTAGAAAGGGTCATTGTTACCATACAGGCAGAAAGGGAGGCACAGAGGCATCGGAAGGTGATTTCAGAGCACCAGAATGGGAGGGGGGAAGAGGTCCCACACTACCCCGAATCCCTGTCACATGCTAAATATCATAATTCTCTCCCCACAGTTTCAACTGATTTAGTGAATTAACAGTAACTGAAGCACAGGGTGTGCATTACAGGTATGCCAGGAAAGTCAGTCGTCAGCAAGGTCTTGTGCTACACATTGGACAGTTATTTACCCAAAGATGTTTAGGATCTAGGATACTGTTTACCCTTGTATCAGTTATGCCAGTGCTTAATTAATGCATGACAGAGCCCAAATCTACTCAAACATCCTTATGACTTGCAGGATCATGGCTTAAGAAATGAAGTTAAAAGTAAATTCATGACAGTTCTTGCTGACTTTACCTCACCAGCGTATTTATCATTTAGCACTTGAACATGGCTGTCACTGATTTACATGTGAAACATAAAAGAGGTGTTTTTCTCGGATCCTAATGTCCCAAGGCTATGTGTATGTGCATAAAACCTATGTAAACGAGAAAAGCTGTGTTTTCCAAGTGTGAAAAGGGAATTGTTCTAATGGCATCCTCCTCCCTTTGTTCCCAAACATGGTAAAGATCAATAAAGCTGTGGACTATAATGTGACATCATGTGAGAACGCACAGTTCTTATTGTTTTATGCATATATGTATATAACAATCTCAGTGCAGGAATCCAAAGTATTAATGGTTACGAAATAATAAGCAACAGCAATGTATAAAAGGTAAATGACACATAGCAAAGGAATCTCCCTTCAAATCACATAGCACATGAAACCATTCTGGTCTGTGGCAACTACACCACTAGATTTTTTCCATGTTTACCCAAAGTAGCTTAGTAAGCATAACATGCATGCCATTCACTGTGTCTGTGTACCAAAATACAGAGTCTGATGACCCTGGGCAATGTCTGCAGGGCTTGTAAGCTTGTCAGAAAGGGGACTGGGTGATGTTGTTGCTGCTGTGAAGTATTTATTTCCATTAATTTTTGTGAGAGAAGCTACAATAATGGCTCCATTTTTACTACAGGTATTCATCTGTTATTTCATTAGAATTATACCCGTGTAACTTTGTTATAAAAAGTGGTAGGAGTTACACATGTGTTCTGTGAGCTAATGAGACTTCAGAAAAGGTTGTCAAGAATGGCACAAAGCATATTTATTATTTTCAATCCAGAACCAACCCATTTATCTTTTCTGTTTGCTAAAAAGGGCAGTTTCAGGGTTTTTCTGGTGACTGAAAAAAAATGTAATGCTAGATGCAGGCTTCCTTCTGTCCCATATGTCTTAAGTGTACAAAGCTTTTTTTAGGGAATAGCTTTTTTTCAGGGCAAACCAGTTCTTACTAAAAATAATTCTTATGAGATAAAATGAGAGGAATTTTGCTGGCAGATTCTTGGGCCTTATTTACAAAAAATATAAGGCTAAATCAGCCTAATTCAGGCCTATAATACAAGGAGAGAGCTGAAGAACCTTCCCTGTTCCCCAGGGCCGTCGTTTCTGGCCTGACAGCTGGTTTTGTGTTGTGGTCAGAGGATGCGAAGGGCCCACCCAGACACCTCCCCCGGCCTGCCCCTGGGACTGGCCCACAGGGATGGGCATGGCCACGGCCACATGCTGGGGTTTTTGAAAAGGCAGAGGAACAATCTGCATGTCCATATGGAGATCCGCAACCACAAAGCAAAAGAACATCTCTTAGATTATTAGGACCTACCTAGTCATGCATCTGGTGAATGTAAAAAAGTCCTATCTAGTGACAACAGAGCTAGAAACGCAGTGACAACTGGCTCCATGCACAGAGGAGATCCTCCCTCCAGCAGGTCTTGAGGTCGTATGCAGTATGAAACTAAAACTTCAATGCCTTTTTCCTGTTAATGTCCTCTTGACTTTGAACTTCACAGTTTTGTCTTCTCTTCCTCTCACACCTTCAGTATCGAACAGTGCCAACCCCTCCCCCCCCAATTCCTCGTGTTTTGTATTATTTTCAGTCTTTTTAGCCCATTACCGAGGCAGACCGAAAGCCCCTGAGGCAGGGGCTTGCGTCATCTGTTAAAAAAAATGCTCAGTAATTATTTATGAATCATTTGTGGGATGGGATTACAGCATTTGCATACATTATTTAATAACAGATATGGACCACAACTCCTAAGCAGACAGAAAGATCCAGTTGTAATTTTGCAGATTGCACATGTTGTCACATACCTATGTTAGGAGACAAATTTAAGAGACAAATTTACTGCATATGTATGTTCAACTCAAGGCAAAGCATACCAGTTACCTTCTAGTTGATTAAATATTTGTTCACACAAAGCATTGTGAATTGTTTATTCATGCAGTTACTTAAACTGCACCAAACTCACTTACATGTAATTGTGTGGTCCACTTTTGCATCTGGCTTTCTTTATTCTTCTCTTAAGAGAGAAACTGAAAGGTCTGAGAGGAGTTGGGGTCTTTTTCCCCAAACAATGCATTTCCTTATAAAGAATTGACTTACGGTGTTAAAAAACTGTCCCTCTGTTGGGTTGATTTTATTTTCAAACTAGAAAAAGAATCCCAGGATCTAGCTGTTCATTTATAATTCAGCACTAAGCTAAAGAAACAAGAGCAGAAAATGCACAGTTGTAAATCTCGCTCACAGCCCCAGCACAACATAATGCCGAGCAGCCATTTTAGGTCTTTGGTTGCTTTGTACCCTTTCCACATAATGAAGACGGTTAAATGAATCCTTATGGGAATCATTCGTGACGTTTGTGTTTTGTTCATGAAATTCCAAGTTCAGGGGATTAATTTTGCAAAGTATATGTAGATGTAAGAATAGCATGGAAGAGTTTGTTCAAGGTACTTTTGTTTTTTTGGAAAGGCTTATTTCTTCCTAGTTGTAACAACAGTGTCAACCATTTAATAACACATAAACCCATTCTCTATGGAAAAGAAAAAAGAAATAGATTTCAGTCAGATTATTTCTGTCAGAAGGAATAAAGGCACCAAACGCAGTTCCTGATGTGTGTTATTCAGGAGGATTCCTAGAGAGTCCATAGGTAGATACATGGACTGGATCCAGCCTACTCTTCTACTTCAGAAATCCCTGAAAGAAGCAAACTGTTGCTCTTTCATTCCAGTCTTCCATGTGAAGCCCTAACAGTGGATGGAGCAGAGGCTCTAACTTGTAAACGTGTTTCATTTTAGCCCGCTTTTTTCTTCATGTTTGTTGATGAAATTATCACTCTCTCCCTTCCCAAAATTTACTTGTGGATTGAGGTATTATTTTTCTCAGTGAGAAATAATCCAGGTGTCCAATGAGCCCAAAGGTTATGCATTCGGTATTTCCATTTAAGTCAACTAGAGCAGTGCAGATGCCTCTTCTATTTGATGATTTGCTTCCAGAGAAAGATACGACAATCAATTAAAACACATCTAATTGAACTGAGACCATAAGATTTTGTTTCTAGGAAACAACTTACAAGTACAGATGAATCTAAAGTTGTGCATTTATATCCAAGCATAGAACATACAATTTCAAGCCACTGCATTAAAGTTTGAGTCTGAAGTTAGTTTCCAGACTGCAAGTCTGATTCAGTTTCAGAATGGAGAGTACAGCTTAAGATTCCCAGCACCCAGAGACCTGGGTGGGGGCGTAAAGGGGGAAACATGTGATTTTGGCTTCAGTTAATTTTAGATTTATTTCTGTTTATGAGATCAGTTGTCTATTTCTAAAAGTGTTTTCATTTTGGCAGACTCCTCAAATGAAAGGCTTATTTCAAGACATTTCCTGTTGAATAACTGATGTTGCTGCTGCTGAGAGGTAAAGGAAGACACATACAATGCTGAAGAGAGTGTATGGTGCTGTCATGGTAATGACAGGCATGAAACCAAAGACTGCCGAGATCTTGCCTTGCATCACAGAGGAGCTAAACAGCCAGTGCAGAGGAAAAAAAACAGTGTATAGCATTACCAGATCTATCCTTCCAAGCTTTTAGGTGAGCTCTATTAGCTGTGTATTTTGAATATGGATTATGATTTGTGTTTCATAGCTTCTAGCCCTTCCCTTTTCTTGCACAAAGATTCCCAGTCAGCTTTGCAAATGATCTATCTTTGCTGAGAACAGAGATTCTTCATCATTTACTTCCATTGTGCTAAAGATACCGGAAACCAGCAAAGTGGAATTCTGCATGATACTTCCATTTGGAGAAAGCATGGTAAAGTGAAATAGCAGCAAAAATTCTGTCTTTTGAGGTGCATGTTCAGAAATCTTGGCATTTTGATGAATTCTGTAAGACCATTGTTCCCAACCAAGCATTTCTTTCTGTGTTCCCCTACTAATGACCACCTCTGTGCAATTACTCTGTACTTTCTGTGCTCCTCAACTCTTATCCAATTTCACAGCTGTAATAAAAAATCTAACATTAAACAGAGAGGTTTTTATGTAATAACAGAAGAGATAGTGAAGATACAATACTGGACAGTCAACAGGAATCTTTTTTCAGGTGCCTTGTGGATGTTCTGCCTTTACATTTAAGTCCTTTGAACACACTTACACAAGCCTTTCCCTGGCTCTTACAGTTACTCAGAAGTCCCTCCTGTAGCTGCTAAGAATGCAGTAGCTGCATAGAAATTGTGAGCTGTGGTCAGCATCTCAGGAGACTATGTCTGCAGAACTTGCTAGGTAAAAACTAGGTTATGGAATGTTTGTAGCCTTTGAGGAAAATCTCTTGTAAAGAATTCAGCAAATGTACACAGTAGGGTATAGGAAAAGAAACACATTTGTGGCTGCTTGAGAGCCCTCACAGAAACCAGTAAGATGTGCAAAAAGTGAAAGTCAAGGCAATTTGAGCGAGAAATGCTTATAAAGCTCTAAGGACCAACTTCTTTACTCCTGCTCAAGGGAGACCTTATTGCTCTTTACAACTACCTAAAAGGAGGTTGTAGTCAGGCAGGGGTTGGTCTCTTCTCTCAGGTGACTGGTGACAGAACAAGAGGACACAGTCTCAAGCTTCATCAGGGGAGGTTTAGGCTCGATATTAGGAAAAAATTCTTCACTGAAAGGATCACTGGTCACTGGAATGCGCTGCCCGGGGAGGTGGTGGAGTCACTGTCCCTGGAGTTGTTTAAGAGGAGATCAGATGAGGCACTTAGTGCCATGGTTTAGATAATGAGTTGCTGTTGGGTCATAGGTTGCACTTGATGATCTCAAACGTCTTTTCCAACCTTGTAATACCCTGATACTGTGATTACCTGAGTGTGGGGCTGCGTGCGCCTGAGGGTCTTTCCTGTGGCTGCTGGTTAACACTGAGGGGGGATGTGCAGGAGTGGGCACCTCTCTCCCCCCACTCACCTGCGCGTGAGCTGACTATCTCGGGGGGTTGCAGGGTGAGGGGAGGAGGAGCAGCAGCAGGAGCTGCTCCCCATGCACCTGAGCATGCACGCACACCCAAAGGGTTCAGGCAGAGGTTGTTCTGGCAAGGGTCTGTTGAACTGCCAGTGACCCTGGAACCCCCAGCCCCAATTCCAGAATACTCCCGAAGGAGCTTAAGCACATGCTGCAATTGGGCATGGGTTTGCCCTACAAACAGTGCCTGCCAAGAAGGCATAGAGTGCATGCCCTCCACTCCATAGAATCGGCCTGAGGACTCTCCGACTGGACCTGAAGAATTGCTACTGGAGGAGTTGCTGCTGGATGGGCCACATTTTCCTGAGGAACCACCGTGCCCCACTGGAGCAGTGATGGTTCTTTTTCCCCTGCTACTTCTTTCTCTCTCTTGCTCGGACCAACCTTACTGTAGCTTCTTTTTCCTTGGCACTATGGTGTCCGATCGAATCCGAATCATGTGGTAGCTTGTTCAGCGACCTTGGCTGTGCTCAAGGTATCAGATTGTGATCTGAACAGATCGGGATCTGGTTTTGGAATTTTGAGAAGCTGCAACTCGGAAGCACATCCGAGTATCTGGTTTGTGATTTGGGCTGTGTCCAAAGTAAATACTGGATTTGAATTTATCCTGGGAGATCCGTCTGTCTCCGATTTGCCACACAGGTATCTAAAGAACCCTTTTTACCCCCCCTCTTCAACGGTGCAGGTCAAGGTGGGCCCTAACACTACTGGTGTCAGGAACAGGCTGTAACAAAAGCTAAGCAGATTTGTGAATTGCAGGTAACTTCACAGAATTCCTAGAGGAGGAACAAAAGCTGCAAGCAGTCTCTTGTATGCTGATTTAATGTAATTAATTAATGCATTTTGAAACACATTTTTTGGTGCAAAGGGAACTTAATTATAGCATAAAATTCAGATGTAATTGATGTAAAAGGTCTTCATGCAAATGAAAATAAGAGCTGCTATGTTTGAAACCAAAGGGAAGAGGAAATACCCTGTTGTAAGGTCACAGCTTATATGGGTCAGTCTCATCTGATTTGCATATGCTGAAGGTCCAACTCAGAAAGCAACATGCTCAGATACTTGTGTAGCATATAAACCAGCATTATATTGCCATGGGTGAGACTGTAATGCAGAGATAATGAGGACAATTGGCTTGTTTCTATGAGTTAAAAGATCCATTTCAAAATGCACCTGAACAAATGAAGAGCTTTATAGATTAAGTTCAGTCACTGAGCTGTGCTCAAGTAGAGCTCCTGTACCAGGCTGAGTTTCCTGAAAAAAATCAACCACTTTGGGCTTTCCTCAGAGATCCTTCAGGTGGAGGCAAGAACACATCTTTCTTAGTTAACATACGAGTGCAATCAACAGTATTTGTTTACTAGCGTGAGATTTCCTACACATTCGTACAAGTCACAGGCAAGGATTCCAAAGCAAGGCTTTCAGTCTCATTTTGTTTGGGTTTGAAGGCATCACTTCTAGTGATGTGCTTTGACCTAATATGATCTGATTCATGCATAAAATCCCTTAAGATCCCTTGGGCTAGTTCATCTTCTGTACTTTAGCTAAGTCGTCTCCCTTCCCAAGCACGGCTTTCCGCAGCTTCCAGCCTGCTCTAAGTTGCTACAAGCACAGTCAATCCAAAAGAACCATTATGAAGCAGGAACCTTTGTACTTTGGTGGGATGGGGGCACAACTCCCCTTTCAGCTGTCCTTCAAACACACCATCTATTCCAGATTGTGGAGAAGCACACGAAGTGACCAACGATTTTTGTCATATGAACCTTGTAACCTGTCTTTTTGAAACTTCTTTGAGCTTCTGCAGTGAAGTTAAGAGAAAGAGGAGTGATGCATAGCAGCTTTATCAGAATAAATAGCTGGCTGCCTTTGGTTTTAAAACAGAAATTAAAATGATTAATGCAAAGGCCATCTCCACAAAGGCAGACTGACTTTGGTATTATATTTTCTCTGGGATCAGGCTTAGAATAATTGTCTATGAAACACTATTATATAGGATTTCTTAAAAAAAATGCATTCCCTGCCTTTGCAGATCCATGTATTGTTCTCTTCTCAGGAAAAATGCTGATTAAGTTCTACAGGATTTTATAATTTTTTTAGCATTATAACCTCAACACCTTTCTGCTAAAATAGCACTTCTTTTCCTGCTCTTGTTCTCAGCCATTGCTTCCACGGAACACACAAGGATTTCCCTCACAGCTGGGTTTTAGGAACAGGCTTGCAATTCTTGCATCGCTTCTCATTCGGTTCTGCATTTTTTTCACCCCACAAGTTCATGTTTTGTGCAAAAGGACAAGCTTATCACCTTTCTGGCATATTTTTTAGGAGCATGTTCTCTTACTATCACATCAGCTTGTATTACTGATGATTTTATGCATATACCCACCCTATCAGATGCTAATAGTTATGATTGGTATCAGCTTAGAGTGGTTCTAAACCACAGAGAGGTAAGAGATGGAGGGCTTTTTATTTCTTTGCAAATATGCCAGTATGCTAGTTGTACAGTTGTTTTAATAATAATTTGAAACATTACAAAGCTGGCACTTCCCCTCCACCCACTGGTGTAGTCACAGCAGAATGAATAGTTCATTGTTGTAAGAGGCATTTTGCTGCACAAGGCAACCTCTATTCAGAACTGGAAGGTTAGAAATGTTCAGCTAGTAATGACAACTAAATAAAATGATTGTCTGAGCATCCCTAAGGGTTATAAGTCAGTCTGTCTTCACATAGTTGGTGCTAACCTGGTTTTTATTATAAGTTCACAGAACCTTTTGGAATGACAACAACCCTAGTGGAAAGCGTCATGAAATGTGACTTCTATTTCCATGTTCAGAGGCAAAGAGCAGTTGGCTGCACCTTGAATAAAGACATAAGTTTTGCACATCCAGGACAATAAACATTGGAGGGAGCTTATAACAAAGCCACAAAATAATAGCGGAGGCTTTTGAGAAACTGAGCTATGGGAACATCAAAAAAACTGCTTGTAAAGCAGTTGATGTTTTAGGGATAGCTGATGTCACCATCCCTAGAGGGGTTTATAAGACGGGTGGATGAGTTCCTCAGGGACAGGGTTTAGTGGGGAGACAGGCACGGCTGGACTCGATCTCAGAGGTCTCTTCCAACCTTAAGATTCTATGATTCTGTGATGTCTGAAGAAGCCCATGATTAAATTTACAGCTATTTAGAGGACAAAAATACAAGGAAAATGGAATTTATCTAGTCATAGCAGGCCTAAGAGAAATAAAGTTTTACAAAGAACTTACTGATTCTATTCTATGATCCTTTCTATGATTCTGACAGTGAAATGTATTACAGACAGTATAGAAGTTTTTTAAACAAAACTCTGGAAACAGTGTAGTAAGGAATGTTTCTTTATTCTTTATTCTTATTCCTCTATTTATTGATGTTCCCCAAAAGAGCAATGCTTTCTTCCTAGACAGAAGCCCTAGAATTCAGCAAGTGTTTGAAAAAGGCTGTAGTCCTACAAAAACCTTAATTTTATTGCATGTAGGTTCTCCAGCAGTACTTTTTAGTGAATGGTATGCTTGGAAAGCGTATGCTTGGAAAGGTTGACTGTAGTTCATAAATTCCTGTACCGTGCCAGTCAATGGCAAACAACTGTTGTGAGTTGTTTAGAAAAAAACCTGTGAAATAGGAAATAGGGTATGAGACGGTTCTGCTCTACCTGAGCCTAGAAGCAGCAAGAGAAAATCCATCACTTTTTATGTGGCTGTACTTATGGGAGCTCTACTAACAAAGGAAGTGGAGAATAAATACTCAGCAGAGATCATTGTAGTTGACATATGGATCTCCAGTCCTGGAAGCATGAGTTAGGGCCAATTGCAAGGAGGAATTCCTTCTCATTGATTTTATAGAGTGTATCTTAATTTTGAAACTGTTGCTAACTAGTTGTAGTAATAATAATGGCATGTGTTAGTGTTGTAATTTCTTAAGAGCTCATTTCTTCGTGTCTTTTTACAGAAACATTAATTCATTTGGCAAACATTTCTGTGATGTTCTTTCTAAAATACTGAAGAAAAATATTCTTGCAACTGCTGCTTTGTATATTTTGGGTCTCATGCATGATTTATTACTTACTAAATTTGAAATCCAAATTATGCAGTTGGCTATAGCTACTGCCAGAAAGCGAAAACTGCAGCATTGGAAAGGACTAAAGAGGTTATCCTCATCTTACTAAGCTTCTATCTTTATAGGAACAATATTTGTATTGTACATTACTTCCAACTTTGCAGTGCACAGGTGCTCACTCACAATAGCAAATGTGTTGTCATTCATCTATAATCAGGACTTTATTTTTATTGCAAGTCAGCTTTGCAGTCAGTGGAAACTAACCAGCTATAGTAAAAGTGTTGTCATTCATCTATAACTGGGACAGTACTTTCATTGTCAGTTATTCCAACTTTGCAGTGAATGGAAGCTAACCAGCAATAGCAACCATGTTGTCAGTCATCTAAAATAGAGGGGAGGAGAAAGGAGAAAGATGGTCAGAAGACACAACGTGTTTGCAATGGAGTCAGAGTAGAATATTCCCAGGGATTCACAACGCATTTTGCAATTGTCTGGTCTTTTGGTTGGGTTGTTTTTCTGTTCAAGATAAATTGAAAAGCACAAGGCAACTTTAAATTGGTGAAGTCCGGTACAGGCTTACAACTGAAGGCTACACTGCATTCTTTGGCATCTGTCTACCTAAACTCGGACAGAACGAAGAGGTATGGTGCAGTGAATACACTCTGGAAAAGTCAAATCTCTGCTGGTGCTGGGGACCAAGAAGCAAGATGAGTAACTGCTTGCAGAGCTCACTGCAGTTTCAGCTGGGATGTACCAGATAACTAACAGCACTAACTGAGCTAATTATTTTAAGTGCACTGTAGGCACTTAACAGTTATTAATAATAATTAATTAATAATGGCCCAAATCCTTGGCTGTGGTTGAGGAACTTAATACACAACTCACATGGAGCTGTAAGAAAAGATGGCTCAAAACAATCTTAACCAAATCCTGGGCCAGCTTTGCGCCTGGACTTCCTTCCACCATAAGATAAAGCATCCAAGTACAATTTGTTCTAAGACATTAGCAAGGGAGAGCAAAGAACATAATGAATAAATTTTATCGGTAACGCATAAGAAGGATGCAGATCGGTGACAAATAAGGAGATTAGTGGATAAGAGCATAAAATTAGATGGAAAGTAAGAGATGAGACTGGTCCATCACAGTGGTCCTAAATCAACATGACATCTCAGAAACCACAAAAGTCAGCAACTGAGTGGAGGTGAATGAAACACAAGGGTCAAAATGACCATTATAATTTATCTGAATGTCAGAAAAGCATTTTCACACTTAGCACACAATCCATTGATTCACGTTTGATAGACAGTACAAAAAGAGACTTCAGCCTTTCATGACAATTCTGGGGAAGGGGGGAAACAATCCCTTTTTATTCAAGGAATTTTCACTTAAATATTTGAGTCGGCTGGGAACAGACGGAAAGACACATGTCATACTCCAGACTTATGTCTACAGGAGCTCGTGGTTACATTTGCTGATGTTGTTTGACAGCACGAGGAGAACCATTATGAACCCTGGTGGAAAGGTGCACAGTGGAAAGCTTCAGCTGTTGTTTTCATTCCTCTTTGGAGGTGTTTGGTGGAGGATCTATGAATTGTTTAATTGTATAACAAGGAGTAGGTTACATTGGTAGGAAGACCGAGCTTCACATGCAAGAGTCAAAGGGCTGTGTTTGATAGCAAAAGATTTGCTTCCTTTTCTGGTGATGTTGTTTTGCCTTTTTTACAACAAAACAAAAATATTATTTGGTTAAGACTTTGCTGGCTACTGCTGTTATCTGCTGAGTCATGCCAATAATTGTTTATTTTAGCACTCTTAAAGTATTTTAGAGATCGCATACTTCCCCTCCCTTGGAAAAGGGTTGAGAAATAGTGCAAAATTTCATAAATAAAATAAAGCTAAAGAGTTTTCGGTTGAAAGCATTTCCTTTAATGGTCTGCTATGTAACACTTCAGCAGTTGTCTCACTCGCAGCCACCGGAAATTGAAAATGACCTGGGGGATGAGGGAAAGAAAGAAAAGGACAGGAAAAATTATACTAGCCAGTATATTTTAACTATCTATATAGTAGTGTGAACCTCATCTTGTTCAACTAACCATGACCTCACAGAAATGGCTCAGGCATCAGCTCTGTGTCTGGTCCAGAGCAAAAAATGTATTTATAAATTAGACTAACATAATAGTGATGAGAATAATATATAAAATTACTTAATTCACTTCGGTTTTGATAATCTTAGATGCTAACAGGAGCACACAGTCAGAACCATTTTCTTTTAGTCTACCATTTTTGGAAAGCCCTTCACTCTCACAAGAGAGAAAACTCATGCTTCGTTGTTGGAATTCGCTCAGTTTCATTATATTCCAAATTGTGTTTTCTGTCTACACGAGTGTAGGGAAAACAGTCCAAACAAGCAAAATAAAAAAATCTTTTCCTACATATTCAAAAATCAAACTCATCTCATGCATTAAGAACAATAACCTTCAAAAACCCAAAACCATCATAAAAACCCACTTCCCCCATTCCAGAAACCTCTCTGACTGTATCCTGCATTATGCTATTTACATCAAAGAAGGCCAAAGCGATCCTGCTGTCCTAGGACACCAGTTGTATTATGACATATGAAAATCTCAGCTACTTTTTCCTCTTATAGACTTTCCAAAGAGACAAAGACTGCAAAATGGAAGATTGATTCAGAGAAGATGAGGTGAATGTCGTTGAGAGAAGGATCACTCTGCTTTTTGAAGGTTTTGGATTTTCCCAATGCCTCCAGCACATTAGTCACACGTCCTCCTCACGACCCTGTATTGAGAGTGGTCCATGCCGACGACATGTGATGGACTCGGCTAGGTTTGCTCAGGAGCAGCCTGCCAAGCCTCTTGCATCTGGCTGACACTAAACAGAAACACATTATCTTCTGGTTTACTCCTTGGTGAGCCATTCCTCTAGCATTCAAAAAGCCTTCATTAGTCAGGTTGTTTGGGGAGGAGGCACACCATGCTGCTCAACCTGAGCTCGCTTAGCCTTCACAAACATTGAATTCTGGTCCTTGGTTGCAGGTGAGCAGCAGAAAAAGCTAAAGGGATGGATGCAAAGCTGCTTTGGGGTATTCTGAGCTGCTTGGATCTGGAGGAGGAGGAGGCATGAACACAGTCCTTGGGCACAGATTAGAAAAGCCATGACATTGCTCAGCCTCGTAAGTTGTCAGCGGCCCCAGGTTATTAGCATTACACCAACCAGCTACCAAGGCTTTCTGCCACATTGTTTTTGTCATTGTCAGAAGAAGGGAGAGCAGTGGGAGGTGACACAGAGGGCATTAACACCCATGCTGTGCTGCAGGAGGATCCCATCAGCGAGAAAGATAATGTTGGAATTCCATAAAATGACTTGGACACATTGAACAATAACAGCTTGAGAGCACATGGGCCTGCTACAAGAGATTACAGCTTTCTCAATGCATAATTCAGTATCATAAATACATACACACCACTAACTCATTCTTCTGCTAGACTACTTTAATTTCTTGACAGTAACATTGCTAAATTGACCTGGAAAGAAAAAAGCACTCCGCATTTATAATTGACTTCTGCCCTATATCATTTTGGCTCCCCTCCTTCTCATGTAACTGTTAATATGAGTTACTGCAGATTTAGTATTTTGTTACAGATTAATTCAATGGGATTTCTGACTAAGCTAGTGTCCAGAATGACTTTGCACTTGGTGACATCTGCGACGCCAGCATGCAAAATGATTCTTCTGGCATTTTTACAAATCCTATTGTACCACAGAGTACGCCTTGAGAAATCAAGTTATGACCATATCTGATTTGGCTAAGGACACCAAGTAACACAACAGAAATAACAATAAGTTATTTTACAGGAGTAACAGATAATAGCTATATTCACTGCCTCTCAAGAAGACTTGAAGCCCAGACATACTTTTAGTGGGTTTTATATACCTGTCACAGACAAACTTCTTTTAGATTTGACTAATGTGACCGAACAGTCGTATCAGAACACTCACATTATAATCCTGATTTTTTCTGGCACAGGACAACTGGGATCTTAGAACAAAATCCTTCTTCCAACTGCCTCTGCCATTCCTTCTACTGATGTATCTGCTGAAGCCCGTTAGATATATATCATCTTAGATATATCTATATAGATACATAGATATACCAGTTAGATATAGATTGTAACATTTCTATTTGGCTGCCTTCGAGATACTTTTCACTGTCAGAATGGCTTTCTTTTATTTGGAGGATGTTCTGGTGATAGGAAGCCCAGATCTTAGAAGGGTCACTATTCCTTAAGAACTGAGGTCCACTGTCAGTCATTAGTCCTCATAATTTGCTGGAAGCAATTAAGGTAAGGTTATTTACCAGATTCATTTGTGTCCCCTTTTTCAGACTGCATTTACATTGTTGTCAAAGGTATCCACTTAATTTTTAAGAGCATGATGCTGCTTTTCTTCTCATTACTCATCTGCATTTTGTGATTCACCTCTCCTGCAAAATTTTCATTGACATCATCTCTATGCCAGTAAAAACATGTTAATTTTCTTACTAAACTGTTCCTCAATTAGCTTGTGTTTCAGAGCCTGTCCTTTTTCCTGAATTAGTCTTTTCTACCAATTGACCATTTTTTTCACTGACGAGCTCGTCTCTGACTGTGTTACCGACACCATTGATCGACAGCGAATGGCCCTGCCTCAGATACCACACTGGTCAAGGAAGGGGCTGGTTGCACAGTGTCAAATACCTGAGATTCATGGTAGAAAAAAACTTAAATGTGCAAAACCTAGATCTGAAATACATAAAGAACATACATGTGTTTCTAAGATTCTTTACCTTTTTCATAAGTTTGGAAATTTATGAAGCAGATGTATACACATTCATTTCTCGTGTACAGTACATTTTTAGTAACTAAATGGTAGAAAACACTGGCATTTGTTACAGAAGAATGAAATCAGAGATACAAAAGCACTAAGGTCACTGGGAACTGCTGTTCAGGGAGAGGAACCCTTGGCGCGCAGCAGAACCAGGCTGACGAGGAGCTGGGCTAACGCCGCGCACAAGGTGTGCGGGATCCGCCGGGAGGGCGGGAGGCAAAGCCGCACTGACACCTCTGCATCCCTGCAAACGCATCGCGGGATCCCTGGGGCGAGGGCGCGGGCCGGCCGCCACGGGAACCCAAGCTGTGCGCTCCCACAGGGACGGGCGGCTCCCGCGTCCCCTCCCGCACACACGGACCCTGCGTTACGGCGCGGTCACCGGGCGGGCGGTCGCCGCGGGACGGCAAAGGAGGGGCCCCTGGGGAAGGAGATCTCAGCACGGCTCTCGGCCCGGACTGCTCCGGCCGGCTCCGGGGCGTCAGGGGCGCCGCTGCCAGCGCTCCCCGTCCCGCTTCCCTCAGTCCCGGGAGCAGGCGCTCGCGGGACCACGGGGCAGGAGCGGCCGCTGCTCGCGGCGCCCCCGCCGCCGCACCTGGGGGCGGCGCGCGCGCACCCCTCCCTGCCTCCCTCCCTGCCGCTGCCGCTCCCACCGCCCCGCCGGTGTCTCCGGCCTCTCCCCTCCCCCCACCCTTCCCGCGCGTTGGTTCGCTCTTCCCCGCCCCTTTCCCCCACCTCTCGCGTCCCCTCCCACCCCCTGGCTCCCCGCAGTGGTCTGGCCCGGCCCGGCGGCGGCGGCGGACGCGGGCGGCGCGGCGGCTGTGGGGGGTCTCGCTCGGCGGCCGTGGGGGCGTCTCGCTCGGCGTTGCGCGCGCCGGCCCCTGCGGAGCGGCGGGAGCGGAGCGAGGGCGGGGCACGGGGCGCAGCGAGCGAGGCGGCGGGAGCGGCTCCCGGACCCCGCGCAACACCATGAGGTGAGCGGCCGGCCCCAGGGAGGGCGGGCAGGGGGGGGCTGCTTCGCGCTTCCCCCCCACCCCCCGAACGGCGCTGCGGGGGCTGGGGGGGGCTCGGCGGGGGCCGCGGCGCAGGGAGCCCCGCGCGGGGGGAGGGGCCCATTGTTAGCTGCGGTGGGGGCGGGGCGGCCCCGCCGGCCACATCCCCCGCGGCGGCTCTTTCTTTCTTTCTTTCTTTCTTTCTTTATTTCTTTCTTTCTTTCTTTCTTTCTTTCTTTCTTTCTTTCTCTATGTCTCTCCCGGTGGGTTTTTTTCCCTCTTCCCTTCTTCGCCTCCCGGCGTGTGTTCCATTGCAGCAGCAGCTGGGCTTTTCCCTATGCGATCAATAAAGAAGCGGTGGGGAGGGGTGATCCCCCTCTGGGCAGCCGGGGAGGTGTCGCGTTGGCCGGTTCGGGCTGCAGACAGTGGGGCGGCCGCGGCGGGGGCCGGGAGGAGGGAGGTGGGTGCCTCCCTGCCGCCGGCTCATTCATTCGAAGGCGATTTTCTGCCTTCCCGGCGTGTCCGTCCCCCCCCCCGCCCCCAGCGCCTTTCGGTGCCTGTGCCGCTGCTGTAATCTCCTCTCGGCACTGGTGCGGGACTGGTGAGAAATGCGGCTCGGCCGCCCGGGCGCTGGGCTGCCCCTGGCTGGGGACGCCGGGCTTCCCGGAGGCCTGGCCCTCGCTTAAGGCAAGCGGGGAACCCAGCTACGCTTTGTTTTGTTTTGTTTTGTTTTGTTCCCTCACCCCCGGCAGATACTGCCTGACTTGCGGTTGTTTCTGAACCTTCTTTGTCTCAAAGATGACTGTAAGTCGTGAGGTCCTTTGCAGACTGGCTCGGCAAGATTGGTATGACGAAAATCAGCACATTTCCACCGCAAAAAACCGGCGGGCCATTAGAATTATCTCTTCGTGACAGTAAAATCCTAATTACTTTTTATTTAACTTGAAAGGTCGTCCCCCTCCCATGTATGTGCACCTTTAGTGGAAAGGATAGCTTTGCAGCAGGAAGCTTGGGAACAATCTCCATGCTGTTTTGTTTAAAATTGTGTTCCTGTATTTTCCTCTAGTTTTCTTTAAGTGCAGGTATTTGTGTCCTGTGTTATTTTAAGCTTTGTTTGGCCTGTGATAATTTATTTTCAGTTATTCATGTTGCTTACATAGAAGTCAGATGCTCTGCAAATAAAAAGTTACAAAACTTGCAGTTCACATCCAAATCCTTAAACAGAGGCTTTTTTTTAAAAAAAATAATTATCTTGACAGTCTTTTTAGCACAAAGTATAGTTAATCTAGCAAAAGTTGACCTAAGTATTTTGAGAAACCCCTTAGAAATTTGAGTTTTGTACTGGCAAAAAGACTTTAATTGTGCAGGCAGTGCTGAGTGAAGTAAGCTACACAAGCAAGACTGCTCTTTTGCTGATGTAACTGCATGTGTGCTAGGACTTCTGCCAGCTTGAAGAGCACAAATATGCTCTTAACCACCATAACAGGAAGGTGTCTAGGTCGAACCTACCCTTAGGTTGGCTATTTAGATGTTTGAATAGTTGACTTGAAGCAGTCAGTAAATATAGGCAAATGAATATATTACAGGTCTGAAGCTTTCTACCTCATGAATGCAGAGCATTAAGCTGGTTAAGAGGGAAATGTAGTTGCAAGTTGGGTGGTTACTCTGCATGGTTGTCGGGTATTTCAAAGAAATCTGTCTTAAAGAATGCTCGATCCCAAGCCTTTCAAAAAAAAAGAAGCAAACTGTACCAACTAAACTACACAGGCTAACAAAATGATGTGGTTAAAAAGTATTTTCTTTTTTATAGAGATATTATTAAATTGACTCGGTTTTGTTTAGTTGGTCCAACTCCAGTACAATGGCAAGCTTTCCCTGCACGGTCTCTCTTTAGACTTGCTTAGACTAGGATTGACAGTATATTTCTGAAACATGTTTCAACAGTATCTTCCTGCTGTATTTTATTTGAGGAATATGTATTTCCTGGTCAAGGCAAATTGTGATGGGAGAGGAGTGACAAGGCAGATGAGGCAAGTGACCAGCGTTTCATATACGTGGCTCCTCTGTTGGCAGGTGGTGTTAAATCTTTGCAGTTAGTACTAAAACCATACTTTTTACACAACACTGGTGGTCTTCATAAACTGCATTCTGCTATTGCTGTTATGCAATTGGTGCTCCAAATAATTAAAAAAGAAATAAATGCTAGAATCATTCTGAGATGAGCTGTGAGAGCAGGGGGGCAAGAAAGCCCTCAGTTTCTTTTCGCTCCTTTGGCACATACATATGCGACAGCCTATTCTTCAGCCGTCACAAGCCTGAAATAATATTGATTTCGTATTAAGATCTTGCTTCTTGTCTGGGTGGTTAACTGGTCAGCTACTGAAGAGCAAACTGGTTTTCCTTGTGTCATATAAAACTAAGCATCATTGTGCAGAGAATCTTCATGAAGAGCATCGTCAAATAATCAGTAATTCAGTGAGATACAAACATTGGTGGTAGGTGAGAATTAATTCTTGTAGAAGTTTGCTTTGTATTCAAATTAAAATTATGTGCTCTTTGAGTAGCATGTTAGGGGTTTTAAGTTGCTGATAAACTTTGATATTAAATATCCCAGTTAAGTGCTTTAGCCTAAGTATGAAGTTACTTGGTTCAGGAGCAAGCGTGAATAGAGCTTGTGTGTCTCTTTCCCTTGCTTCAGGTAAACAGTTGATTCCCAGGAACACCTGTTGCTGCTGTCGTACTGTGGTGAGCTGAAATATAGTTTCCTGAATGCACTTAGCTCATAATAGGTATCCAGGAATAGGCATATTCAGGGAGGTTTCCATTTAGTAGCTGACTGGAATGTGGTGGTGAGGAAAGGCAGTTAAAATCTAGATAACTGCATGATTTGGTGCCCTGGTAATAGCGTAACTTCCCATTGTAGTTGTACAAGAACAACACATGTGAACAGACTTTTATTGAAGCATATGTTCAAATCTGTATTATGGAAGCCAATAAATGTAACTACTGCTAGAGCTGGGACTCTACAGCAAAGATTAACTGAATTATCTTGGTTTTTTTAGTTTTTTGGTATTTGGCTCAATTTTTTTAAAGTAACTCCAATAAAAATAAATAAACTTTCTAAGATGCTTTTTTTTTTTTTTAAAAAAATCAAACTGCACAGCCTTCGTTTGGGATTACTACATCCATTTCTTTGTGTGAGAGAAAATTGTTTTTCATTAGTGTGCTAGTCAGAAAGCAGACTTCTTAGTCTGGTTTCATTAGGCAAGTTGCAGGAACTAGGAAAGAAACAGTATTTTTTTAATTTTAAATTCTAGTATTTCCCGAGCCCAGTATGCTCATTTGTATTTATGATGGGCTACTATGCATTTCATATGTGTGAATGTTCATTCTGTATTTAGATAGGGCAAGCAGCTAAATTATTATACGTTTTGCCTTTTTAGAAAATCATATCTTCACTGGTGTTTTCAAGGTAAAAAGGTAGCCAAATTTGTGGTCATTAAGCCATATTAAAATTTCTGCTTGTTTACATTCAATAGCTTTTCTGCTCAGGTACGTTGCTTTAGAATGTAATTCATGTTATTTAAAAGTCAACACAACATTTAGAATATAATGAATGCTTACTCATCCAGGCACAAAACCCACTATGGAATTGATACCGTACTCACCATTTTTTTATGTCTTTAATACATGAGTGAAAGCCTATGGCAGAAGTAACAAAACATGGACCTTCATTGTGACTAGGAATTCTTGAAAGAACCCACACCCATTTCCTAGAGTTTCCAGAAGAGTGGCTGTACAGGAGCATCGTATCATTAGTGACAACAGTACAGTTCCGTCTACTGAAATTAATGCAGTTATTTAAGATGGTAAAATACCAGAGCAGCAAGGCCATTAATTTCAGTGGTAACATGAAGTTATTGTGTACATCAATATACAAGGTAACACTTAGGAATTATGCCTTTACTTTAATACTTGCACAAATAGCGTTTTTGAAGTAGAAGGCTTAATTTAGTTGAGGAATATTTGTCAAAATGTTGGAAGAGCAAACAGGCAGTTAAATTAGACTGGATATGCTTAACTGCAACCAGTACAGTTCGTAAAATTGCTCCTATCTCAAGGGTAAAATTGGTGGTGTAGGCAGGTTTATTTTTCAGGTGAATACAAGAATTCAGATTACTTTTGTTCTTCTTAAGTAAACTAACAGATGGACTGAGTCATCTGTCTGATGGAAGTGTGGTCTTTAGATAGGACTTTATTTGTGACAGTTGCGAGCAGTTTTTGGGGTGGATTGTTTCTGCCCACCAGATAGAGAATCTGACAACTGTTTAGCCCTCAGGGTCTCTGGATAGTTTAGTGAATAATTTTGATAGTAAGAGTATAAGTCTGTAGAAGATTGCTTTGTGAATGGAGGGTGTGGGAATCAGAATGCTGTTTTTTTTTTTTTTTTTTTTAAAAAATTTTAGAAAAAAGCTATTTATGACCATCTTAGCAATTATGTTGTCAGCCTCTAAAAATTAGAAACAGTCTGGGAGTGTGTACAATTCAGGAATGCTCTCTGGAAGGGTATGTACGAGTTTTTTCTTGACTCTGATTCAGGGCTTCATTTGCTTGTTGGAGGTCAGAAAACAAGACTGAGTTAGTTAGCGTCCTACTTTAGACCGCTGTATTGTGAAAGCATTTTTTCTACACTTCCGTAAAAAGGAGAGGAATTATTCTTCCTGCACCTGTTTCAGCGAATGCTTTGCTTGCACGCTTATTCTCTAAGTGACGTATCGCAGTGCTGCCTTAGGTGTGTGATTGGAAATAGTTGGTAATGAGGATTGCCTCTTGCCATGCCAGTGCATTTCATGCAGCACTGGTATAGAAGTAGGTTATTGAACCACTGGATAGAGTAATTGGCTTTCATTACTAGAGAGCAAATGTATTAAGTGAAACAGATAGTATTCCCTGCTGTACTTTGACCTTTCATCTAGAATTGCTCCTGACAGTTCATGCCTGCTGCCACTCAGCAGTATAGAAATACGCGTGCCAGCTCTTTAAACATCCAGACGTGTTTGGGTTTTAAGAGCATTGTAGTGCTAAGAAAAAACAGATCTGTCCTTTTTGTGTTTGATTCAAAAAATTTGACTTTTAATAGGAGCTAAAATAAATGTAGCAGAGACAAAAGTCAGACTTGTTGAACAGCTTCAATATATGTAAGTAATTTTTGGGTGTCTACCTCACTCCCCCACCCCATCTCTACCTTTCCCTGCCAATCCTTGTGAATTGTATAAAACTACCTTGTGCTCTTGGGCTTTTGGCATCTCTCTTGGGATTAGGATGTAGGAGCAAAGCCACTTTTATATCTGTCTGTATCTAAACCTGCCAGAGGAAAAGCCAATGTTGTGTTCCTACTGTCCCTCCCCTGCCATAACTTCTCATGTGTTCTTGCAAACCTGGAAAAGAACAGGGGTTTTTTTTGTTGAATAACAAACAGAATCTTTTATTTTTTTTTTCCTTTTAGAAATGGCTGCACTGCCTTATTTTACTTACAAATTTTCTAACTTAAGCAATAAAAACATACATCTAAGTAACTGAGTCTGAATTAGTTTTGCCTCATTTTAAAATGCTCTGTACTAATACAGGTTTTAGAGGGAAATGTTGCGTTTCAGAATACTCATAATTAACAGTTATAGTAATTGATAAGACTCTGCCCTATCATCACTTATTACACGTTGTCTTCGCTGTAGTTGATCCATGACTGAAGTTTAAAAAGTTCCACAAAGAATGTGAATACCGTGCTTCCTCCTTTGGACACTGTTAGGTGTGTGCTGTTCCTGGTGTTGTGGTTCTGTGTACGCTTATGGGCAGCTTATGGAATGCTCCTTGGGAGACAATGGGACATTTTCTGGGTTTACTGCCTAAATGCCAGTGACAGCCTGGTGGAGAAGATAGGTCTGTTCAAATGTGACATGAGAAGAATTGTCGGACTAGTTTGGATTAGTCTTTTCAGTTGAGCACATATTTTGGGAATCAATGCACAAGTTAGTGTAAGGAGTTGAAGCAAGATTCTCTTGCTCACCCTGGGTGATCTTTTAATGAGGCTGGGCTCATTAAAGAAAACGTGATCAATATGCAAGCAAAAAAAATTCTGGTCTTAGTTTCTGATATTGAAAATTCTCCAGGCCAAACTGGCGTATGTAAAGGAAGAACAGTAAAAGCTGTTTCAGCTTAGTGTAACTAGCATGCTAGCAGATGCTGTGTGTGCAGATGGTGGTGTGGGGTTTGCCTTCTAGTTTTGTTTTTATTTTAATTATGATAAAGAAAGGTGCTAGCACCCAGTGAGGTATGGGGGAGAGCAATGGAAACCCATTGCATTGCAGAGGGTGGTACAAAAATGCTGCTTTGGACTGGTGTGCTGCCAGAAATAACTCTAAACTCCTGGTTTGCAGCACAAACAAGATTGGAAGGATTTTGTTTCAAATGTTCTCTCATTCTTTTGTTATTCTTCACAAATTTGAAACTCCTTTTCAGTTTCCTGAGTCAGATTACAAAGTAAACTGTACTTATTGCAAGAAAAAGAAGGTGAGATGAGGTGATTGTGCATTCTGAGCAAAGAAAAAGTTTTAAAACTTGGAATCTAGCAGAATAACAAAAGAACATGAGTAATTACTGGTGTAGCTAAAGCCTGTATTATGCCCTAGTTGTGATTTTATAACAACTAGAGAAATATTTTCATATTTTTCATATTTTCATTTTCTTTCTCTTTAAAGAACTTCTTAAAATAGAGTCTAATACTTAAAATTTTTTTGACCACTGACTGCTATCACTTCATTGCAGGTTACCACACTGTGATAGCAGATTTTTAACTGAAACACTTTGAAGGGCATGTAGTTAAGGGAGTGTTTTATTGTGATCTCATCTGCCTACTGGTAAATGCTTTTGTATTTCAGTTACATAGACCAGTATATGTCTTCATCTGTGGTCATATCTGCTAGAATTGTATATTTTGCAGAGGCTTCCACTAAAGTTTGCATTTTCAATCTTGTACAATAAGAGAACATGAAAATATTACACATTAGGAAAAATTTCTTCATTGAGAGGGTGGTCAGGCACTGGCACAGCTGCCCAGGGAGGTGGTGAATTCACCATCCCTGGAGGGGTTTAAAAGATGGGTGGATGAGTTTCTAAGTTATATGGTTTAGTTAAGGGGATGGGTACTGTTGGACTCAGTGATCTCAGAGGTCTTTTCCAACCAGATGATTCTATGTTTTTTAATAGTTCAGAATGCTTTTGCTTTGATACAAGTCTCTGAATATAGATAGAACTCAAGAAGCTACTACCAAGTTTTAATTTATTGTTATACACTGATGTATTTAGTTGAATCACTGAAGTGAGAATAGAGCAGGAGGATGGTACAGGAAGCAGCGGATACACACACTGAATGAAGATAAAAATGTGCATATGTGTATATGTGAAATAAACATATTTTAAACACAGAACTGCCTTACTAGTCAGATCCAGATGCTTTGGTCGGAATCACAGTATGGAGACAGTAGTCACTGTGTGTGGTAGTGACTACTTTTCTCTTGGTTGGAGCCTGCTGTTTGAGGGATGAGTGAAGACATGAAAGACCTACCCAGTTCAATGTTGTTCTGACTGAGAGAAGGCTGAGGAGGTAGGTTAAGCATAGAAAGGTAGCAGGGAAATCACGTCTGATTGAGAGAAGAAGGGAGAGCAGATGAATGGCTGGAGCATTTGAGTAGTATGTTGTTGCTAATAAGCTCAAGTTGAATCCAGTACTTCAGCTGCTTCTTCAATGCTACATGTTTTGGAGAGCCATTGAGAATAAGGTTTCATTTCAGTGGTCTAGTTGGGTTTTCAGCTACCAAGTGGAAATGTAGTAGTGTGTTTCAGACGAAAATTTTGATGCGAGATTGAGGGAGAAGACCAAAGCATCAAATACATGAAAAGTTTAGGGTGCAAAATTTGTTTCATTTACACCTTATGCTGTGATCTCAAGGACTGTGGTAGTACCATTGTTCTAGTTCCTGCAGTGTGGTGTGATGAGTCTAGTAGCTTTTCATTTAGTGATCACGTAACTGCTTCAAACATGAATTGTTCTCAAAATTATTAACGCTGAACTTTACATCTGACCTTGCCACTACGTTGTGAGGTGAGGAAATCTGGACTAATGGATTTAGGGACTTAATTTTGTATTTTGGCACTATCTTAAGGGTAGTCTTTTAATAAAGTTTGGAAGAAGAGTGCATCTCGGGCTTCTTGGTTTGTCATACTATAGAGGCAACTTTTAAACCAGTGTGTATTCCTATATATTTTTTTATTTGCTGTACATTTCTTATTCACTGATAGAACAGTTTTGTGCTCCCGTAGTTGTCCCTGTTTCCAACAGTGGCTATATTCACGAATGAATGACAGGAAGAGAAACACAAAGGTTTGTCTTGCGGCCTGCGAGTACTGTTGTTCTAGCAGTGTTGCTCTAAGGATATAAACAAGACAAAGGTTTTATTGGGAGACGCCATATATTTTATTATATCTGCTGCTGCAGTGGTGGGGAACAGGACATGGACAAGCTTTCAGACATTTCAGTGCTGAGTTTATGAGAAAGTTACTGAATTCTTTGGAGACACCATGTAGAGGTTTTGTACTGTGTGGATTTTTGCAGGCACACTGCAGATACAGGTAAATGTCTGTTTTAATTTTTATAGGTAGCTCATAGTTTCATGTCTGACCTAGTAGCAATATTTGATATCATTCTTATTTCAAAGAGTAAAGAATTAGGTGCTTCAACAGACCTAAGCGTTGGTATGACGCTATTCAAATTTCTCTTTGTTTTTGCATTACGCTGCAAATGTGATGTCTGTGTTAAGGAAGTGGAGATTGCGTTGCAGAGGAAAATGTCCAAAACTAAAACTGTGAAAACACTTTTCAAATGTTACTGTTCCCGCACAAAGTGTGAAGGTGTATTTTCCTTTGAAGTATCTGAGTAATGGGAGTCACTGGAAAAAAATGCTTGGGGAGCCTTGTTTGGGGACCCCATTGGTGTTACTTTTGTGAAGAGGTGGTCTTGGTCATTAATGTGACTTGTGTATAATAAATCTGTAAGATGAAGATAAAAGTGGATTGTATTGCAAGGGCTGCATCTTTAGACATGACTAATGCTTAATAATAATTAATAGTAGGATTTTATTTTTGCCTGGTTGAAGCCTCTAGTTAGGCAGCACAGGGTAGAAGAGTGTATTGTTAAGCCTGTTCTGAGTATTCTGAATATCTTGCCTTCAATTCATGTACATCGGTTTCATATGGCAGATAGGTGCAAAACAAATGTCCTCTCCTCTTGCACTCTTCCGTGCCCCAACAATAAAAAGAGAACACCGTGATACGTACTGTTAATGTCTGTGTGCTGTCTGTTTATAAAGGTGTTCACTTCCTGTATTTGATTTGTTATATTTCTCTCTGGTCCATTTTGTGGCTCACGAATAAAGAGGGAGAGAAGTGACTGTATGGGATGAGAAATGCTTAGTTGTTTTGACTTGAGAAGTGATTGTAAACTTGTTCATTAATGGTTTAGTTTATGTTATCTAGGCCTTCATAACTGTTTTCCTTAATTTTTTCTTCTAAGTAAATTGCCCATACTTTGTAAGTGATGTTAGGATGAAGACTGAGTTATTAGTTATTATTTCTTAGGAATGCTTTCTGGTTTGATGATCTATATAGTGACAATCTCAGTACTCCTGTGAATGAGGAGGGCATTTAAGAAAAACAAAGAAACCAAAACCAGAGAGAATCTCCCCAGTTTAGTGTTGGATATTTTCATACAACTAACGATGTACCAGTGTATTGATTGCCCAAGCAGAGGAGTGGTCATAATTGCCCTGTTCTTCAGGGAAGGGGGAGAGATTTTTACACAAATCATCTTGTCCTCCAAAACCCCTTTCCTTCCTGTGAAAAGGAACACAGTTTAGACAATGTCCACACATAGTTTAACTTCAAAATTTGTAACAGATCTTAAATTCAAAGTAGTTTGAGTTGTTGATCTTTTTTTTTTATTTTTGTAAAACAGAACCAGCCTCCCTCAAACACACAAGATCAATGAAACAAAGCAAAACGGTTTAGAAATAAAACTGTAGGCTTTTGTCTAGAATTTGGGAGCTTTATTTTTTTAAATAGTATCACAAAACTCTGGTGTAAAATGATGAAAACATTCCATGATCAGAATGGAAATTTTAAGCATCCAAGAACATTTTCTCGGACATTGCTACACAATTAAAATGTTGCTGGCCATATGCACTGTAGCAATGAATTTTCTCTCAGCAGCACCATACCCTGCAATCATTTAAAAGTACAGAATTATTTTAAAGTAAAATAGAGTAAGCATTGGACGTAGTGTCTTTGGTTAGATTGATATAGAGGGTTAAAGTTTCTACTGTTGGTCTTTTGCTCAGGAAGACTGGGGTTAATTTGTAGCTTGGCAAGTAAAAAAAAAAAGTTCCATATTGTTTTCCTGCAGTACATTCCTGTTGCTATGCAACAAATAAAATGTCACTTTGTACAGGATACATTAAATTTGTATGCCCGGCACATATCTCTGCACGTTCATTTTATACTTTAGCAGGAGATTAGTCCTGTAGGGCTGTAGTATGATGTAGATATTTTGAGTTTTACTCTGGTGCCTGCTGTAGCTGCAGTGACGTCAGTGTATTTGCAGAGCCTTTCTTTGTTTTCAGATGGATGGGACACCTGTGCAACGCAATCAGGCTTCCACCCAGATAAAAAATGAGGATGGTTATCTTTCCCGAGGTGGGATGGTATTGCCAAGCAACATGTTAAGACTTCAAAAGGGAGAAATTTCTTCTATGGAAAAAATTTTAGGCTATGGATTCTGAAAATCTTTAAATGGGATGCAGAGAAAGTTAATGCAGATGAGGCTACATAAATCTTTAAACCGAAAGATCCAGTTAATTTTTAATGATTAGAATTAACTTTGACATTTGAATATGTTGACACCTCCCCTCCCTCTCTGCTCCCCCCAGTGCTAAACCCAACCAATTTCGGCATCCAAATTCTTTACATTTGCTCTAGATGGATTCTGGAATAAATGGTTAGGGCGTGTTGGGGAAAATTATCTTCTGTGGCTCTGGAACCAGTAATTAAGTAATGGACAAATGACAGCATCTGGTAAGGCATTATTTTTATAATCGAGTTAAGCTTCCATGGTGGTAAAGAAGGCAAAAATAATATTTGAAAGCTAGAAGGCTGTTAATTTGGTCTTTGTTTCAAAGGCTGTCATGTGATATAGATGACTGAACTACAGAAAGTTGAAAGCTGCAGATTTTTAATGCTGTGCTTTTAAGAATAAAATGCACGCCTTGACTTACATCCTGTGGTGTTTATTCTATATCCTATTTGTCTTACTTTAAGCAGAGTACCTGAATTTCATTGTGGATTTTGAAAGCCAATTTACAAAATTTAAACTGAAGTTCAGGTACTAAAATTAGCAGCTCAAATATTGTCACTTCTTTGGCTCTTTGAGTTGAAATATGCCATTGTCTAACATCTCTTTAAATTGTCAGTCTGAAGCAGATTTGTAAGTAGCTGATTTTTAATGTTATTGTAAATTTACTTGTGTGGCTTCTTAAAGCCGAAGACAAAAGGAAGAGTCAAAATGAAGTTAGAAAATGTTTGAAACATCTTTCAGTACTGTTCTCTTGCTTGTTTTGCCAAGGGGATGCCTTGAATATATGAAGCATCATTAAAGGATTAATATTACAATCTTCTTTTTGTAGACTGCAGCTTAATTCAGAGCTCAACACCTGAGTGTTGCATACCTGTTTCCAGACAGACTCAATAAAAACTGTTTCTCGGTGTATACAAAGGGAACCTGATACAACCTGAAAAGACATTCTTATGGTGTTCTATACTTGGTGAGATTGAACCTGAGCTCTCTAACAGAGAAGTGATTTAAAGATATGGATGGGGGTGCTTGGGCACTTTTTGCTTTCTGTTTTCAGAAGAGGAATCCTTGCTTCTGTTGCAGAACTGTTCAACAAGAAGGAGAATGCGGCCTGTGGCTGTCAATGCTATGATGACTTGATTTAATGGTATCTTTTTGGCACAGGAAAGAGTAGGAATTTGTAAAACCACCTCCTCTTCTTGAAGAGGGAGGGCAGGACATAATTCACTTGTGAAGCGAACAGTTTTATCTGTAAATTCAATGAAATTCTAGAGAAGTTCTAGGATATGCACAGGAACTTGGGATATTTGATGTGGAAGTTATAAGTAATGCGTTGGTATGCTTCCTAGGGAGATCTTAAAAGAACTCAAAGTAGAAAATGAATGTTCCAAAACCACTCTGGTTGTAGGACAAAGAGCATTTAAAAGTTAAATGCATTAAAATACTAATAAATTTATTTTTATCTTCAGATATTTAAACTACTGCTCCACTTCTATCTAATTGGATGCTAAATCAAACTGTAATGTTGCAGGAATAATCTCTTAATTTCTGTTACCCTGTCCTTTTCCTCCAAGTCTGGGAACGGCTATGATTTTGCTGACAGCATCCAGGGCTAAAGAAAATCTCCACAGAAGTTTTCATCCTTTGGGATGAAGAGGCAAAAAATTGAGAGTAAAATTTAACAGCTAGGAACAAACACCGTTTAAAATATTTTCTTCCTTTTCTTCCCTCTAATCTTTCTTCTTTTTATTTTTTTACTTTGAGAGGTTTGTACTTTTGTGCTTCATAATATATCAAAAATGAGCAAAAAGATGTGGTGTGTAAATCAACAATCTATTTGCATGTTAATGATTGCTGGATAAAAGTAATTAATGTCTGAGTAGTGCATATTGTTTTGATATTTTTTAGCTCAGGTGCTATGCTGCTATAAATAGGGCTGTTACAAAACAGTCAGCTTTTCATAGCCATCATCTTCCCCCCAAAATTAAAATTAAATTGGGACAAATCCTGTAGATTTGATACAAGTAGTCCAAAGTTCTATTTGGCTGTTGAAAATAAATGGATATATTCTTTATGTACTCAGTCACAATAGCCTACCAGCTCTTGGGCATTAATTAGTAACTGTGTGCATATACTGTATGCAGAATTATGTGAAGAGACTGTGGAAGCATGTGTGTGATTATACGCTATATTCCTCCCCTAGAACAGAGACTGGATTCTGGTTTGCAGAATGAATTAGGTTGTGGTTTGAAGGCTACCTTTTTTCGGTTTAGGTTTTCTTTCTCTGTAGCAGAGGTTGGAAAGTCTCTAAAGAATGGGGTGGGGAACTGCTTGAAGAGAAGATTCTGTGGTCTCAGCTCAGTGTTTTCAACAAGAACTGACTAATTTTTATTTTTCAAAGAGTTTCTGTTCTTTGGTGCTGGTTGAATTGTTTGGAGTTGTCAGGGATGTTCATTTACTCTGTCCTGCCATGTTTTCTTACTGACTAATTTAAGACCATGGGCCTAATCTGTCAAAATATTGTTACTCCGCATATACCTTAATCCTTCAAAGCCCTGAGAACATTATACAGCCACTGAAGACAAAGGGCCCTCGATCATTTGGATTAAATGAGCAACATCAGAAGGCTTGGGATACCAGTTGTTATCCTTCAGCATTCCGATGGAGGAAACGACTCACCATCAGTTTCTCCTTTAATTTCTAACTTTTGCTAATTTCTTAGAAGTTAATATGTTCACACTTGAAGCTCTCAACTGCTGTGTTTTATGACACTGTGCTTAAACTGCAAGTAACTTCTGAATTTGGTATCCAGAACAGGTTTTGATTAATAGGCAAAAACATCACTGCAGATTGAATAATGAAGAAACCTAAAAGCTGTTCATTTACTCCTCAGTCCATCTATCCTAAGTCAGAGGTAGTGTGGGAAAAAGGTAGGAGGGAAGAGAGGACTGTGTGTATAAGTAAGACTTTTTTTAAGAGTTTTACAATGAGAAGTTACTCCGTCCTCTCAGATTTAAGCAACCAGAACTTCTAATTGTTCTTAATTGTTGTACATTTTTTTAAACTCTGAAGGTTATCTTTTTAAACAATATTACAATGTAATTTCTCACATTCTTTAAAAATGGAAATAATAAACACAATGCGCTATGATATTTGAAATTTGTATAGAATGTGTGGTCTCAATCACATTCTACTTAAAATCAGTATAACTGTTGGTAGTTCTTATCTTGTTGGTAGAGCATAGATGTGAAGGAAACTGAAACTGTGATTACAATAGTATGTACTTACCAGAGAGGAACACTTAACTTCAAGAATCTATGTTCTGCTCATACTGTGCTTAATCAGAGTCATTAACTTTAACCAAACGGAGATCCGTCAGTATTTATTTGTCGGTTTTTATGGTAGTACTAGAAAGAACCTTGACACTTAGGTCATTGTTCTGGTGTTTTGTGGGGGTTAGACCATGCGGCTTTTCCTGAAGATGCTTTGAATTGACCTATCTTGAGGACTCCTTTACCATATAACTAAAAGACATGTAATGTTCAACTGTCTTTATGTAATTGGACAGTCCACTTAGGTGACTGCTTTCAGATACGTGGAGGTGCGGCAGCTCTATAGGGAGTGATGGAATGGTTACATGGCAGATGCAGGCTTGGTTATTAAGGATGGAGCAGCCAGGAACAGATTTTCAGAATAACTGTACATGCTCTCTGGCTGTATCTTGGGAGGCTCTGGGGAAAAATTATGCTGGGAGCAGTCAGGGCAGACAGATTTTTCGTGCGGACTCTGGTCTGCATATTGGGCACCTCAGTTAAATGCATCTTTAATCTGAGGTATTATCATCTCTGTTGTGCAGTTTACTCCCGTTCTGAATTTTCTTTGGAGTTTTTGTCTCACTATGTGATTTAAGTTTTTCTTTCTGTATATTAAGGCTTCCATACTCATGAACTGTGGGCAGTAGAGAACATTTTATTCTCTTCTTTGAAGCTACCTCTAGCATATGCAAGGGTTTATGTTTTTCCTTCTAAGTCTTTTCAAGATTAAAATCACCAATATCAGTAACCTTTCATTGTGGGCTGCTTTTTAGATTGCCTGACAGTTGTTAGTCTCCTCTTGGTCTACTTAATTTTGCAGCCAAGGCAGATTGTTGTCTGGTCTGTCAGTAGTATTATTATTATTGTTATTATTATTCAGAATAATTATCCTGTCCTCCTTTCTGCTTGCATCTTTTGGGCTTCTGTCTGATGGTAGGAAGCATGCTCTTCCATATTTTTAGAGTTCTGCTGCAGCACAGGCATTGCAAAACTATACTTGATGTATTTTCTCTGAGTGTAGCATTGATGGCTGCTAGCTGAATATGGTTTTAAAAACTCCTGTCTGCTCTCCTTAGAGTATTTTTCATGTATTTCTTAAGAAAATATCCTGTAAATTCTCTGAAGAACCAAGTCGTACTACAGCATCTGCTACTGCTCTATATGGTAATTAGCGTAGGGCTCCGAAAGACCTAGAGGAAATTACGTTTGTTTGACATTTTTACTTCTCAAGTAATGTTGAAAGTGTATTTGTTATCTGTTAGCAGGTCTTTACTAACAGTTTGTGCTGCTGTTTTTCTTAATATTCAAGTTAAACATAGGATCTTTATATAAAGTTGACACCTTGCTTCCTTCTCTGTTCAGAACCTTGCATATGCTCTGAAAAATAACTACTGGGCCACAGGTTTCTACACATCTAATTGACATCCCTCCATGGTCTGGGGTTCTGAACACTAGCTGAAAATACAGTGGTAGTCATTTCAGGGAAAATTCCGCTGAGTCTCTCCTCAGCTTGGAATGGAATCTGTTCAGTGTAAGCCCAGCAACCGCAATCTTCGGAAAACTGAGGCTTGTCGCTGTGACATTCAGGGTTTTCTAATAAGGAAAAAATAAATAGTAAATGCAGTCACAAAATATATATAAAAATATATTAATAAAGTCATCATCCATCTTAGTTGAAGCTTGCAGAGTTACACAGTTGAAAGCATGAGCTTTATAAAAGGTTGGAGCAATGTGTTGGTATGTGGAGCAATGTGTTGGTAGCATCGTTACTGATGCCGAGAAAAGCCTAAAGAGTGAGAATGGCACAAGGTTCCCTGTTCAAGTTATTGAGTTGAGAAAGATTACCCTCTTGGGATCCAAGTAGTAGTTGGATCAGTAGTAGTAATAGTTTATGGGGTAAGATGTTAGGCTGCTGCCTAGTGATAATAACCTGTAAGAGGGCACGAAATTGTTTTTGCAGGAATAACCTTTTTTACTGTCAGCTTATCTCTTGCTGAAGTTCTACAACTTCAGTACACTTCAGATTTTGTTCCTTTACCCCTGGGTCGCATGTACCTGATTAAAATCCTTTCCGTTTGACCCAGGCTGTTGTTTGCTGCAGTGGATTGTAACAGAGCTCTGTACTGAATCTAAAATACTTGAACTTCCTCTGACTTTCAGGAGAAGCTCTAGGTTTTCATCAGGATGAGGTATTTTGCTGTAAGAGAAATCTACATAGCTTAAAATCCTTCAAGGTAGTCTAAAGCATTAGAGAATACTTTATGACTTGCAGTCAGTATGTTATGTTCTCCTACAGTGTAAGCTAATTGGTTTTAGAACAAAATGTTTCACTTGAAAATAAATTTCTGATTGAAGCTGTTTTATTTGTATGATGAGAGTTAATTTCACTGAGATGTAATTAGCCATTGTTGTGGCTTTTGCACCTAGCAAAAATACTACCTGGAAAGGTAGGTGCAGTTTGCCTTCTTTTACAGAGCTGATTTTCTGTGTAGTTAGTTGGTATACTTAGGGAATAAGCTCTTAAACTGAAAATCATGGATTACTTACTTCCAGAAACTAGCTGAATTTTCACTAAAAATTGTCAGTATGATACCTTATACCTGCAAAATGGCTCAAAAATGTGGAAACCTTTTCATTTTGCTTTCCTTTTGTGTTGCAACAAGCTACTATTTGTAGTTATGGTCTTTTCATGGCGTTCCTTTAATCCACTGTACACCGCTGAGAATCTTTAGGTTTAAGTGAGTAACTTCATGCTGCTTGTCTCCCTGTCAGCTGTTGGGCTTAAAACACTTCATGCATAATACAGAAGAACAGATCAGAAAGGGAATGGGAGTGAGGAGCGTGTCCAGTCTTTTTATTCAGCTCTTGAGAATGCATGTACAGAAACAATGTAACTGTCTGTACTAAATAAAATCCAGAGCTGTGAGGTAAGTGACCATTTTTCTTGGCAGTAGCATCATGTTCCTTTCAAAAAATGAGTAGTGTGTTTCACTCTTACCTGTACATACGTCTTCACTAGCAGCCCAAAGGCCCAAATGAAAATCTGAAATAGGAACGTGCATTTTTAAACCTCTGTCAGTGGAGTGCTCAACAAAACAAATGCTTTTGCGGGTCACTTGGCAGTCATTGTCTTTGTGGTAGCTCAACGTGCGCTTTCCACATGATTACCAGTGTGCTGCAGATACCTGCAGATGGAGAACGTCCACAAGGCAATCTTTATAGCTTGGATTTGTAGCCCAGGGGTCATGGAGCTGCTACCAGAAAGTTTAATAGGGTAAAGAGGTCTTGATTGGTAGTGGAGGTTTCAAACTTCTGTTAATGCATTTAGCCGTTCTCCTTCTTTTCTGTGTTTTATCTCAATAACTTAGCTCAGTTCAGGATTTTGGAACTTAATTATGCTTGATCAAAATAAATGTTGTTCACAAAGCTTTTTGTCCAATCTGTGCTTTGTCTAAATTTCAGTAAATGCTGATGAGCAAGGCCTAGCACTTGCTAAAATTGTAGTTCATTGTGAGCTTTGTGGAAATTAGAGGCAGAATTGTATTTTTTTGTCTAAAACTGTATATCTGCTTTTTTTGCCATTATTCTTGTCTTAAGTTTTGAGGTTAATTGAACGTCATTATTATTGAACATTACTTTTTGTAATGCAAATTAAAACGTTTTAAAATATTTGCTTTTTAATTTTTTTTCCTGTGATTTGGATTAATTGGGCAAACTTCAGCTGAACTGTCAATCCTAAATTTAATTTGCATTTTAATTTTTTTTTTTTATGTCTTGTTTGCAAAACAGGTTGTTGTCTAAAATGAGTGCTTTTGTTTCCTAGCTTTAGAACATCTTGATCTACAGTTTAGGTAAGGATTCATCAGCTCAAACCACATTCATTTGCTTACTCTCATCTTCAGAGATTATAGTTTAAAAAGCCATTTTAAAAAGTGGCTGCAAGCTACAGAAGCCGCAAGACTTCTCCCAATATTTCCCCAGTTTGGGGAGAGTTCAGTGACATAGTGTGCATACTCCGTGTGACCATGGCAAAAACCGTGGCGATTATTTGCACATCTCTTTGATGCGTGGAATGCACAGCATCTATTGTTAGGTGTCCAGCTGAAGCAAGAGCAGGAGCTGTGTTTCTCTTTTTCGTTGTCTAGCCAGAGCTGCCTCGCTGCTGAGTGGATCTTGAGTAGTTAGAGGTGGTAGTACTAGCAGACTTCTCATCCTTTTAGCAGCTGTGGGGGAGCAGAGATGTGGGAGACCATAACATACGTGGTTGGGTTTGCGTTTAAATTCTTAAGATGACTGCAAGCAGTATATTTCTAAAAGCCTGTAAAGTTCTCTGTGTTCAGCTTTACTGTTCAGTTTAGTGTCTTTTGGAAGTATAAGCGCTCTTCCTGAATAATTTCGCGAAGATTAAACGATGTTTGTGTGTGTGTGATAGCAAGGAGGACAAGATTGTTCACATCTCGCCTCTAAGTACAAGTGTCACTACCCCACATGCGCGTGATTCTTCGCTGTGGCAGAAGAGATCATAATCTTTTTTTTTTTTTTTCTTTCAGTGTAAAATTTGGGTACCGAACTCTTCACATTTTCGTTGTGGAGCGCACACATACCTGTTCATTGGCTAAAATCCAGCCTTAGCCTGCTCTGTACTTCAGCGTGTTGTGTTTTTAAATGCCTTGCATCTGATAATGTGCACCAACACTTTGCTGATGCTGCATGATAACGAGTGAATAGGGCTTTTAAGGACTTGATTTAGGTTGATTGGTTTGTTATGAAATATCAGATAAGAAAGTATAAAAAAAAAAAGTTGTGTGGCAACAGATTATATGCAAAATCATGCAAACAGGTTTGAAAGCTGTTATATCTAAAATTAATGTCAGATGAAAAAAAGAGAAAACTTGCAAAGATTTCCTCAGTGTTGATCTCTGGGTAGTCTGGCTGTTTACATAAACTGGGACTTCCTTCTGACTACTTAAAACAATAGTGAATGACTCTTAATCTAAAAGACTTTGCTTCCTATCTTAGATTTAGCTTCCTTGATAAGAAAACAAAGAAAACAGGATGTGTAATTTAAAAAAGACAGATTTCAGAATTCCAGGATTCCACTGTCTGTGGAAAGTGTTAAGTTTTGTGTGACTTAGACTGGTTTCAATATTAAGAGTAGCATTAAAAATGAGAAAAGTGTCCTTTTGGGGCACACCAGTGGTTGACCTCGTCCCGTACTTTCCTGGCGAATAGCAGTAGGAGAAGCTGCTTGGAAGAAACTACGTGCAGCCACATAGCGATCCCTTTCCTTCCGCCTCTGCTAGAATCCATTGTCTAATTTGAGATGTTTTGGAACCTGCCTGTTGAATCTTTTTATTTTTTTTTAGGAACCTATTATCCATGAATTCTTCTAATCCTTTTTAGCTTGCTGATCTTATCTGCCTCCTGTACTTCCCTGTAGCAAGGGAGTCCAGAAATTCACTGTATTTGTATGTAACTTTCTAACTTCTAGGCTGGTAGGGATTGATGTTAAGACAAACCAAAGTTCAAATTTGAGAACTTTTCCCCCTCTAAGTGTGAGTTATGCTTCTGTTAAGCAGTCTGTTGTACAGTATAGTGAATGTATTTCTTTGCAAGTAAAATGAAAAGGAGGAGCAGTCATGTTGCTTGTGCTGCTGTCAGGCTAAAGAGGCATTGTTAGTGACTCTTAGTAGGGATTCAGTGGATATGCAGATGAATTAGTTCAGACTATCCAAATAGCACCTTCCAGTTTATTCTTTTTTTAGCGAATAAAGGTCTGCAGTAGTAAAGAATGATCTTCATAAACATTTTGACAATTTTTTGACAGATTACTTTAGTGATTGCGCTAGCAGTTTGTAGTATTTTTATGAAAATGTTTCTGTAAAAGTATTCTTTGTGTCTGTAGCACAGAGGTAGTACATGTTACATAATTTTTATGGCTGGAGGGGAAAAGCTTGCAGCTTGTACAGCTCCTGTGTATGACTTACACTGTGCAAGGGCAGGGCTTTCTTGCAGCTATTGCTTCAGGTCACTGTCCTGCTGCTGTACTTCATTTGTTACTTGTCTTACAGGTCAGTGTAGTTTTGCTTGTTTTTCCTTTGCTTTTTCTTTCTTTTTAAACTATACCTAAGTAGCTGTCTATTGAGCAACACACAGGAAACCGAAGAAGAAACCCTGTGATAGAGAGGAATATTACATTTGCAAGTTTAGACCTGCTATCCAGAAACGTTAGTACTAAGCCTTTTTAAGCTTTAAATTCACGGTTCTCGTAGGTTAGTAGAAAAGTCAGTAGATTTTTATGGTCTAGTAATATCATTTGACTCTTCCACATTCCTTTCCTTTATCTCCTGGTTATCAGAGTTGTAAAACCAAGCTGGAGAAAACATGGTGACCTCAGAAGATAGTTATGGTGGCAGCATTCTGTGTAGTGTCACTTTGATAGGTGTTTTACTTGACGCTTGAAGTTTTCAATGTAAGTATTTATTGCCTGGAAAAAAATCCCCATCTATAATATCACAGTTAAAAAACAGTGAAACACTTGAAGTTACTTCTCTTAAGTTGTATGCTGGCTATTACATTTTTGTTGCTTGTATTTGTGGGTTGTCATAGTTTGTATATTGTGACCGCTAGGATTGCTCTGGGAATTTTACCATAAATTTCTGGATATTTTAAGTCTTAATCTGATACTAACGAAGGTTTTGGGCTTGACTTCTCTCTTGTCTCCTCTGTTAGCATGAAGAGGAGTTGTAGTTCAATGATGGAAGCTGGCAGTTTTGTGGGCTTTGGATATTGAAGGATTTAACAGTGTAATGTTGAAGTACAGGCAAGAAACTGATGAGTAACTCTGCTTTGTTCTGGGGGATCTGAGATGCTGTTTAAAAAAGTTCACATCTGGTGTGTTACGGCAAAGTTCTTAATATATTTGTCTGACAGTTGCTGGCTATAGAGAATGAACATAGCTGTATGTAAGAAAATGTAGCTGTGTTCTAGTTCATTCAAAATTCAGTTGAGCCTCCATGTCAGGACCAAAAGCTGCCTTTATTTACATTTGTAAAGCTCCCAATGAAAGGAGTGCAGTTATGTAATTTAAATTTAGGCCAAACTAAGTTCTTTTGGATGTTTTGGAACAGTGAATGATGCAGAAAAGTCCTTCCTTGTCTTGTATGTTAGAATTATGGAGAGGTAGCACCTAGTGAGAGTATATGCTGACCATAATGAGATGCCTTTCTAAAGAACTTGTATAGGTGGATAACTTTTTTAATGCATAAGAGCTCTGACTTTTATTTCCTTTAAAAAGTGTTGTGAACTTATTGAATTTTTGCTTTGATCCAGTTAAGCTGCTGAACTTTGCATTTAACTGTTTTGTTGCTCTGTAGTATTTTTGCAGACAGCTAGCTGCAAAAATTTGAGTATTCTTAAGTATGTTGAATGTGGCTTCTTTTCATGTGTTTTTTTTTTTGTCTTGGAAAGTCAAACTTCTTAACGGAAAAGATGCTCAAGGTTGTATTTTTTTTTAAATAAATGAATGCGCTATAGATCTTTTTCTGATATTTTTCATAGACATATATAATACCATACCCTAGATTAAAATACAAAGAATAATGCAGTAAATCAGAATTCCTTCCACAATAGTAGTGGCAACAGATTGGTAATGAAATTTTGTTTATAGCAACTTGCTATTATAATTGAATCATTGGAGTACCCAAAACTGAATGTGGATGAAGTGTGGACATGATTCTGGCTGTAAATATGGAGGACAACAGCATTTCTCAGATGCTGTGATTCTACATTGGTGTAGATAGAACAAATTGAACAAGTGTTAAGCAAGATGAAATATTTTTTTCAATAAAAATCAAAATGATAGACTTGTTACTTAAGAGTAGAGATCTCAGGTGAATTGTATCTAGGCTACATAAGGTAAACTAAACCTAGGCTACAGTACTAATCATTACAGTACATATTATTTTCATGCTATGGCTTTCTCTTCAGAGAAAGTGCTGGTGCATTGAAATTCTCCTTTGTCAGTGTTCTTGTGTTCTCAACTGTTAGCAGGCTTGTTATCAACAGGAGAAGAGGTCTGGAGGAGCTTTTAGTCCCAAGTGCTGCCACATCCAGGCAGCTGAGCCTGGCTGTTTGGAAAAGTTTAATAACTCACTGCTTAAATAGACAACACCTAAAGCTATACGAAACATGGGTCCAATGATAAAAGTCAGTGCTTTGGCTTCTGATCATAAAGATGCTTCAGACACATCAGCAACTGAACGTAACTCTTTGTTTACGATATAGGACTTCATGGAAAGTTATTTTAGACAGCCTCAGAATCAAGAATGTGGAACTTCAGAAGGAAAAAACCTACCTTACAAAGTTTATAGAATTTAAGATGAGACTACTTTAGCATAACAAGTGATGTTATTATATCAAAGTATTTGAGTACTTCTAAAAGTTCGGGGAGATAATTTTCTTTATTTCTTTAAATTAAGGTTATATTTTTCTGTTACAGCTATGGTCATGCAAACTCAGGCAATGTATTCACCAATTCAACTAAAAATTGGTCTGTGAAGAACGACGACCTATTGTTTTTCAGATTGCACTTTGAGTCAAATGTCGCACACAGAGCAAGGCAAATTCTGCAAAAAGGCCTTTTGTGCCTTCTGACAATTTTTTTTTCTAAATTCAATTTGTTAACATATACTCTAACCATATATGCTGGAGTCAGAACTTTTAAAACCATGACTTTGCTGTGTGTATTTCGATGACTGCAAATATTGATGATAGATGCAAGTTTTAGGTCTGTCAAAGGTTCCATTAACCGGTATTTCTAAAAACATGAATTTGAATGCAAAAGGAGAACATGGATAGCATCAACTTGATTGTGGGGCAAACTTTCCTACACAATTTTCTTCTGTGTTTGCTTGCAGACAGATTCATACCAATCTGTAACAAAAAGCAGAAGATAAGGTTCTGCATTTCCTTTCCACCCTTTATGCATATTTATGTACCTAGGTTGCATAAATAGTCATAAAAGTCATTCACAGTGGCTGGAGTTTTGGAGAGCAAACAGCGCATTTCAGAACCAACACCAAACGCCATAAACTCAAACTGCTTGAAGGTTTTTTTAGGAAGAGTGAGTTAATAGTTATTTATTTAACCTTCAGTGGTCTGTTGTTTGAATCTAATTTTCAGAGTTGTCCCAAGGTGTTAGAATTTATTGAAATGATGGAGGATTTCAGAGGAGACCCGATGTCCGGTTTCTCAGGGACATTGGTAAGATTGATTGCTCAAGCATTTGTTTATACTTACTACTGTGACAGTAGTAGCAGCTAGAGGATAAACATCTGAAGTTATTGCTAACTGAACTTAAATTTGACTTAAACACAGAGTGTAGCATTTGAGAAGCTAATGCATGTATGCTTGTGGTTGCAGAGAGGGTGTAACCTCTGGTAAAGTGGGGAACAGCTACTGAACTGCCATTGTTGCAGTTGCCAGGCTCCTGTGGATGTTTGTGCTGGCTGGCCTCCTTGGGTTTCTAGAACAACTCAAGTACAACAGCATGTTTGGAGCATTTTACTAGCAAAGTTGGCAGGGCACTACACTTAGAATCTGTCCATGCTCAGGACTTTTGGAGCCATCTGTACCTTGGAACTTTTAAAAGAATCAGGTAAAGATCCAGAGTGTTTGAGGAAAAAACTTGCATTTTCTTATCAGCTGGAACCATTAACATTTGAGTAACCACAGTAGAATGAGTTTCACCAGTCACTTTTATAATCTTAAACAACTGAAACTTAAATATAATAGAATAATACTAAACTAAAAATTACTGGGTTTACTATATTAAAAATTGTTAGTAACTGCATCTAAGAGTCTGTTCCTAGACCAGTTAGGGATTGGTTGTTTCATTTTAAGGAAAGTTATTGCTAAATACTAACAGGTTCTAGAAGTGATAAAAACAGATAGCACTTGATGTTGATTATTCATCATCACTCTTCTTATCCAAACTCCCATCGTTTGTGAGGGCCACTTGTGAGCATATATTATAGTGCCGTGTGCAATATCTCCTGGTTCTCAGAACAGTAATGTCAATGCCTCCTATGAAAGTAAAGGAAGGATGAAACTCAGAACATTTGTCTGTCATAACTTGTCTGAAGTCTTCAGAGAATGCTGCTTTTTGACCTTGAAAACATACAATCCAGACTCCCCATCAACATATGAGAAACATTTAATTAGGGCCATTATTATGGAAGTACCGCCCTCTTTTTAGAAGAGAGTGGTTATTTGTTTCTTTATTTGTCAGCAGCCCTGAAATTCTTCAGTGTATGTTGTGCACTTTGTGTATCTGAAGAGGTAGAATGTTCTGCTTCAACTGTAAAGGGCTCATTTTGTAATTTGTTATCCTGGGACTCAGAATTAATCAGCTGCCAACTCATCATTTACCAGGAACGTTCCTAGACACAACTGCATTTGAGGGGCTGTTTGTCCTGGGCGGATCAGCCAAATACAAATAAATTAGAGAAGAGTGAGAGAAAACAGTAAGAACACTTTGAAGGACATAAAACTGTGTCTCACTTGTGTTGATGAGGTATTCTGAATTCAGTGTCAGTTTTCTGGGAAGACCCTTTTCCATTTCCTAAGCTGTTAACGTAAGTGAGAGTGTTTAGATTCAGTTGGTTTCTTACATTTAACTTTGTCTTTTGAATGTTAAATGAAGTTGGATATTCTGGGCATCTGGGTTTTTTGCTGCCACAGATATTGAGGGCTGTGATGCAGAGGCTCATATGACACAGCACAGTGTTTTGTGCTACCAGCTGGTACTGTAATTGCAAATTAGTGCAGCTGTAGCTTCAGGTCCTAATAAAATTATGCATGCTCCTTGGGTGTTTCTCCAATGTGGGAGTGGAGCCATGGCCTGGGAACACCTGAGCCAGATTACTTTGGCTGAGGGGGTCTTGCTCCATAGCTTCTGATCTGAAAACGGTACAACTGGCACCTACCAAGGGCTGCGGTGCATCCAGAAACCGCTGGATCTTCTTGCAGTGCACAGAGCCAGGCAGGGTTCATCCACAGCAGGTACCTGTGAGGTGGCGAAGTTGCTGACTTGCATCGTTGCCACGGGGCGTCTGTGCAGTGGGGTCTGTCCTTCCCTACGGAGGTGTCAGAAAGGGATGCTTGCAACGTTTTCCTGGAGGTGCGTGCTGGCAGTTGCAAGGCTCAGCACCTACCCGTGCACATGGATGCTCCTAAAATCCCAAGTTGAGCATGAATCAAATAAACTTATCTTGACGTGCCTAACTTTTTACAGGATATTCTGCGAGTTTTTGTAATATTTCTCAGTAGTCTCTTCTGTCTTACTGTTAGGGGAATTTTCCTATTGCTTAATCTTCATGGAGAATATTGTTTGTATGTTCCCAGTTTTTTTCCCTCTGCATTGCATGGTTTGCTCTTTGGTAACCCCCATCTTTTTTAATGCATTTCTGCCTTCCCCAGTGTTTTCCTAGTTCGGATGCCTGCTGTAGTCCAAAGCGTATTGCTTTGGACTCATGTTTGTAGAAAGCTGATGGAAGCTACTTTTTCCTTACCATTTAGGTTTTATATCTACCTCCATTTTCCTAGTTATTTATATGGTGATCTTTCAGATATCAAACCCATGTAAACCCACATACTTTGTGTATGGTGCTTTTTTATTTTTTTCCCCAGAGTAAGCTGGGTAATGATGAAAGATAGTGCCTCTCTTTTGTGTGATCTCTTCCTGGTAGCAAGGTGGTACGTGGCATATATTCCTGTATGTGCCTGTGTGCCCTGGGCCAGGTTATTACAGGTATTTCCCAAATGTCCAGTAGCTGTTACAACTTTATTTTTTCGCAAGTGTTATTCCATGACAAGCTATTTATCAATAGATTTGTCACAGAAAAGTTTGTGAAGTGCTGGATCTTATGTTTCATGGCTGACTGGGAATCTAGTTTTTTGAGTGTGGTTTTTGTGCTTAGGGGTAGGCTTGCCTCTCAGTAGGAAGTTCTTGCTCAGTTGTCAGTTGATGGTACTGTTTAAATTGTTTTGGCTAAGCCGATGTTCACATCTCTAGATCTTGCAGCACAAATGCTAGTTACTTAATGGAGTTGCAGGAATTGGTTTATACATCTGGGCTTTATACTCCTTTTTTTAAGCTTTAGGTAGAGGTATTCCCTGTTGGCTTTTGCTGCTGTATAAAAGACTTCACTTGTATTTTCATGAGTCTTCTCTATCAACTAAATGTCTTCACCTGATGCAGCAGTAGTTCTGGGTAGTTCAGGATGCTACTTCACCCCTGTGAATGAAGCCTTTTCTAACTCTTTCTTTAGCTGTTGAAGTGAAAGAAACGCTGATGCCTGTGGTTGGTCTTGCTGTGTTTTGAGAGAAGCTGTGAACAGTATTTTATCCATGCTCGGACTTAATCCAGTTGCTTTGAAGGCTCACTTAAAATGTGTTGGCTAATTTTCTGACTGTTGTTAGACAAGAAGAGGTAAAACTTGCCTGCTGGTGCTTACTGTATTTATTCATTTGGTTATTTTCTTTAATGTGTCTATCAAAATTTGGTGGTTTTTTTTTTTTCTTTAACATTTCCTGCTCCTGTTAAAATATCTGTGTTCATCTACTTAATTTAGCAGAAATTAAAGAAGACTGCTGGATGTCCCTGATAATGGAGGGAGTTGTGGTGCTATATCTAGATCTGAATAAACTGTGTCCTGCTTTGAGTACAGATGCTGCTTTTAGTCTGACCAAGTACTGTTAAGAAAAACAGCTACTGATATTCAAACTACTGTTTTTAACAAGGCCTGGATTTGATTAGTCTGCCGAGGTCACTGGCAGCCTTTGATTGCTGGAATAAAAGCTGAAGTAACTCATTTCTAAACCAAACCAGAGCTTTGGGTTATTCAGTGGATTGTGCTGACAGGGTAGCTAGCCAGTTTGCTGGGGCTTCTTTTCTCCTACAGTCTGAAACAGCCTTTCTGTAGCTATCTTGTTTTGTTTGCTCACTGCTGGCAGTCAGAACCTTGAGTTCCCCCTGCCTGTTTTTGCTTAGTACGAGTCCATTTGTCTTAATTTTAATTTTGTAAAAAGCCATGAAGTGCTTCTGAAGCAACTTGTGTGAGGATGCAGAAGAGGTGTGTGGGGTAGCATGTGCTTCTAATAGTTAATGCTTACATTATCTTCACTGGCATGCTGGTAGATAGATTCAGAAGTAGTGTGGGGTCTGACAAAATATGATTAGTCTGCACTTATGGTACACATAGTGTCTGGGAAAACCTCATATAAGTTATGAAAGGCTTTATCTCCTCCGTCTTGCTTGATAGTCTTTGGGAGCTTTTTCCCCAGAACAGATGACTCACAGCCCTTAGGTACTTCATAGATGCAGAGAATGCTGTCCTTTGGACAAAGGAGGAGAAAGAACAAACAGTTTACCTTTTTTGTTTGAAAGCTAATGATAAACTTGAAAAACAAAACAAATACACCCAGCTCTCCCCCAAATAATATGCTGATGTAGAGGGGAGAGAGATCATAATGGAAAAATGTTTAAAGTATATAATTTTCTGAAATCCATAATAAGCTTGTTAGTGTTTTCTGGAATGTTGCCTTTTCATTTTACCCATACAGAAGGGTAAACCAAGATCTGCTGACTTTAGTTCATGTTACATTAAGCAAATTTTACTGTTTCATTTCATCACATACTTTTTAAAAAGTGATTTTGGACAGTTGAATGTGCATAAATACAAAATGTCTACACATACTGTGTCAGGGACCAGCTAACTGAACTGTGGGTTTGGCGTATGCCCACATGGCGTAAATCTGATAATAAACTGTTTTTTCTATGTGTCTCCCCACAAAATATATACATATTTATGGTTGGTAATGCGTTTGCCTGTAAGTTTGCGACTGATCACATAATATATTGCAGAATATGAATAATTAGCTAGTCTGAATATAGAATATCATGGTAAGTCCCTTTTCTTGCGTATTGCTTACCTAAAAAAGTGCTTTTGTGGGGCAGGTAACAACTGAGGATAGAACCAAGTCTTGTTAAGTGTGTAGCTGGTACTATCAAACTGATGTGTGTGTTACAGCATAGTAGTGTATCCTATAGCTTGAGTTAAAAAACAAAAAACCCTCCACCAACCCAAAACCCCAAACGAAAACTCCGTATCTCCCTCAAAACTCTTCGCAAGCAGAACCTGAAGTGAGGACCTGGTTAGCGAGTTGGATTCCCAAAGCTTCTGTGAAGAGGGAAGAAGATGCAAGACAATCCCTATGTTGTTTAAAGATTAATCTTTTAAATGCACCCGTTAGAAGGGTGTAGTGACACTGGAAAAAAACAGCCTAGTACTAAGTGCTGTGAATAGCAGAACTTTGTCCTGTGTCAGGAAGCGTAAGATATTGTAGTACTTAAATGACTGTTGCAGAGAGTGACAATAAACTAAAACTCTGGGTAATGTAATGCAGGATTGCCTGGAAGAGGTGGTTTCTGAAAACAGTTATAGCTGTAGAGGAAAGGCAATACAATGGTTGGACTGTTGATCCTAGAGTAATCAAAGCCACATTAAATTTCTGGCTTGGAAATAGCCATAGAGTCATAGAATGGTTTGGGTGCGAAGGGACCTTAATGATCATCCAATTCCAGCCCCCCTGCCATGGGCAGGAACACCTCCCACTGGATCAGGTTGGTCAAAGCCTCATCCAGCCTGGCCTTGAACACCTCCAGGGAGGGGGCATCCATAACTTCTTTGGGCAACCTGTGCCAGGGCCTCATTGTCCTCACAGTAAAATATTTCTTCCTGACAATCTGCTCTTCCGTATTTCAGCCTAAAACTGTTACCCCCTCATGCTGTCACTGCACTCCCTGATAAAAAGTCCCTCCCCTGTTTTTCTGTAGCCCCCTTTAAGTACTGGAAAGTCACGATAAGGTCTCTCTGGAGCCTTCTCTTCTTGAGGCTGAACAGCCCCAACTTTCTCAGCCTGTCCTCAGAGGGGAGATGCTCCAGCCCTTTGATCATCTGTGTGGCCTCCTCTGGACTTGCTCTAACACCTCCATATCCTTCCCTTGCTGAGGATTCTGTAACTGGACACAGTTACGCAGGACTCCAGGTGGAGTCTCAGGAGAGCAGAGTAGAGGGGCTGAATTGCCTCCCCTGACCTGCTGGCCACAATTCTTTTGATGCAGGCCAGGATACAGTTGGCTTTCTGGGCTGCAAGCACACATTGTTCACAGTGAGCTTCCCATCCACCAGCACCCCCAAGTCCTTCTCTTCAGGGCTGCTTTCAATCCATTCTCTGCCCAGCCTGTATTTGAGCTTGGGATTGCCCCGACCCAGGTGCAGCACCTTGCACTTGACTGTATTGAACTTCACGAGGCTGGCACAGGCCCAGCTCACAAGCCAGTCCGGGTCCCTCAGGATGGCATCCGTTCCCTCCAGTGTGTCAAATGTGTAACACAGCTTGGTGTCATTGGCAAACTTGCTGAGGGTACCCTCAGTGCCACTATCTGTGTCTCTGAGAAAGATGTTAAACACAGTACTGACCCCTGCAGGGTCATCGGGTATCTGTGATATCATTGAATAGCTATGATCTTACCAGGTGTGTGTGATGTCCCTGCCTTTGCCTTCTCACAACTTGGGCAGCGTGGCTTGAGCTCTTGCCAGTGAAGATGGAGGCAAACAAGTTGTTGAGTACCTCAACCTCCTCCATATGGGGTAACTGGATCTCCTGTTTCTGTCTGGAGAGGGCCCACATCCTCCCTAGTGTTGCTTTTATCACCCGTGTACCTGTGGAATCTTTTCCTGTTGCTCTTGGCATCTGTGGCCAGATTTAATTCTATCGGGACTTTAGCTTTCCGAACCCGGTGCCCTGGCTGCTTGGGCATTTTCTCTCTATTCCTCCCAGGCTGCCTGTCCTTGCTTCCACCCTCTGTAGGCTTCCTTTTTCAGTTTAAGTTTGGCCAGGAGTTCCTTGTTCATCCATGCAGGCCTCCTGGCGTTTTCGCCTGACCGCCTCTCTGTTGGGATGCATTGCTCCTGAGCTTGGAGGAGGTGATCCTTGAATATTAACCAGCTTTCTTGGGCCCCTCTCCTCTCCAGGGCTTTATCCCTTGGTACCCTAACAAGCCTTGGTACCCTGAAGAAGCCAAAGTCTGCTCTCCTGAAGTCCAGGGTAGTGAGTTTGCTGCCCACTGTCCTTGCTGCCCTAAGGATCTTGAACTCCACCATTTCACGGTCACTGCAGCCAAGGCTGCCTTTGAGCTTCACATTCCCCACCAGCCCTTCCTTGTTGGTGAGAATGAGGTCCAGCACAGCACCTGTGTTTGCATAGGGGTGCTTAAGTTGGGCCCCCAGGGAAGCTGTCTTACTGACTGGAAATTAATTGTGTTTGTCTTAAGGTGGTCTCCTGCTGACCTGTGTTCCGTCTCCAGGCTCTGCTCATTTATTGCTGGTACTGACAGCAAACTGGTAGGAGTGGGATGGATTGGGGTTTCCCTCCTTGGCATTAGCTGAAGTAGTGAAAAACCTTGTTCAGATAAAGCTTTCAGACACTTGCATTTAGCACAAACCTCAGCAATGATGTGCTGATAAGGAGTCTTGGTTTTCTAGTGTGAGCAAAATTGTTTTTCAATTCACTTTGTGTTATAGTTGCTCCACTAAATAATATATTAGCACAAATAATCAATACATAATCATGCTTTTAAATATTCTTTTCCGGTTGGAGCTTACAATTTTTTTTTTTTTCTTTTCAGTTGGAAAGTAGAACTTAGTGTAGCTCTCTTTTTATTCCTCGAATGTGTTTTTAATACTTTGAATAATAAAACCATGCAATAAAAGCCGTAATTGGCTAGAGTTGCTCCTCTCTTTGGGCTGTTTGTGCTGGTGCTTTCTGGACTGAATTTATTCCTTCAATATAATGAAAAGTAGTTATTTATGGAATGAATCACTGAAGAAACTTGGCTAAGAAAAGAATAGCAGAAAAATTAAGTAAAAAGAAGTAGTGATGTATGCACTACTGTCAGTTTTAGTACTGGGCTTTCAATGCGAGAAAAGGTTAAAGGACCTGTACTCCTCAAGGAGGAGGAGACAGTTATAATCAGATGTCAGTTATTCTAATATTAGAAAAAAGTTTCTAAACGCATATTTCAGTTTTGGTAGTGATATAATAAGTACAGTTGTATTAGGTCAGGTTTTTTTGATTTTATTGCTGTTTTGAAAGAATTACTTTCCTGTTTTTCTGGTGAAGGAAGCCTGTAACTGGTTTTCTCCCTGCCCAAAAAGGAAGAAATATTTTTGTCAAAACTTTAAGGGACTTCCCGAGTCGTGTTGGTAATACCATTGTGTATAAAAGACTTTTACACAATCGAATTTTTTAAGATAATGCATTATGTATACAATATAAAATGAAAATATAAAATTCTGTAGGCTTTTTTCTTTTGAGTAATGGATGTCTGCAGTTTTAGCCCAGTCTAGAGTCAAATCTTGTGCAGAAATACAAATAGAAATTGGCATGCAGAGATTTGGATTTGTTGAATCATTATTTGTGCTTAAGAAAAGTATGAATTGTCCTGTCTGGGAGTTTTAAAATGGCAGAACTCTTGGGAAATAAAATCTCATTTTCATGCTGTCACCAGTAGATGTGATGCAGTTTTTCCTACAACTTGGGGACAGAGGGAGCTATTGAAATGGAACAGTTCTTCAGGTAAACATGGGCAGGTCCCATTATTAACGTAGATCTTATTGTATGTTTAAGATTAATGTTATTGTGAAATGGAGTTGACTTTCCAGTCTTAAATTTCAGATTTTGTCTGAAAACATGAACGTGTGGAAAGCAGAGAGAGCAACTGGGGAGGCAGCTGAATGGCCTGGGAACTGAGACCAGGCAGTCAAGGAAAATCCAGTTTCTAGCTCTTTACCTTGGTAACTATTTTTCTGGCGTGAGGGTAGGTCTAAATGACAACAGTTCAGAAGCTAAAAACCAGAACATCCAAAAAAGGAGGAAATAACAGTATTGCAATCTGAGACAGTAGTTACACGGCCAAGAGGTTTGAGGTACTAGAAGAGCTGCTCTCTGGAAAAGCAATGTGTAGTGTCATGAGAAAGGTGTTGATCAATTTTATAACTTCTGTGAACTTGCAGCCTATTTTAGTTGTTCTTATATCTGTTTGCGTGTTCTGCTCCGGAGTAGAACTGCTCTTTTTTTATCAAGGAACCATTTTTATAGTTTTGATAAGACTATTTGAGAGGAAAGATAGATTTGAAGATAGTTATTGTTGTACTCGTTGAGGTGACCATTGAAATGTCTGTTTATACTCGCTACCCCTTCAAACAGGTGTTCAGAGCACACGATTGCATTGCTGCACTTCTGTTCAAGGGCTGTGGAGATACTGATGCTTCACTCTAGGTGCTTAATTTTTATTGCAAGAGATGCACAAATAGCTGACGTGAGAAAATCAGGCAGCTTCTACTCGGTGTGATGCAAGTAGATCGTCCTTTTTTCTCAGATGGAACATTCAATGTAATGAATGAACAAATGTTAATTATTAACTAGATTGAATTAGTTACTGCAGTCGTCTGTTGGTGTTCAAAGTTAAAAGTGGGTCACCAAGACTCTGAATACTTTTGCAATGAATTGTAGCAGTGATTTTCATGTTTCTGCTTTTGCTGTTCTTTAGCTACTAGTTTGGAGAATAAAACACTTAAAGCCTTTTGCTCATAGCTTCCTTATTTTGAACAGAAGTTATAGGTTACTTTTACATTACAGTGGCACATAGATTACAGGACAGAATCATCTGAATCTCTCGAGCAGCTCCTGAAAAAGCGTTTTCTTTTAAAATAAAGCTTGACTACTGTAAAACAGTGGTAGAATTTTTAGGTCTTATCACCTTTACTACCTTATCAAAGTAATAACTGATTAAGTCAAACTTCAGACTTTGAGAAATGCAGATTATTTTAGTGTTTGTTAAGTAGCACCGTCTGAAGGATATTCAGAGGAAAAATGATCACAGTTCTGAATAATTATAGGTTAATTTAAGCTGCATTTAATAGAGTATATGAAAGTGTTTTGGGGAAGTGTATTAGAAAAAATTGCTGAAACAAGTGAGGAATCAAGGTGTGTGTAAGGTGGGATCAGGACTTTCTTCAGTTTAGAGGCTAAAATCTTGATTGGTTTGCAGTGAAACTTGGAAGAAGGGCTTCTGACATAGCTGTGTGAGTAACCACTTCAAGAAGGATATTACTAATGAGTATAGGAGGAGTGAAAAAATAATTAGATAATCTGGGAAAGAAATCGGAGTTCTTCAAAATAAGGCTGAATTACACTTAACAAAAAGTAACTTGGATCAAAGAAGAGTGAAGAAAAACATGCTGTTCAGTGAGTGAATGCCGTGGTTTGGCATGAAAGTCGAATTCACATTTTAATACAGGTGATAACTTTGACTGTGTTCAAAGGCAAATGTACATAAGCCATAAATGAAGTGAAAGCAGAATGCTTCCACATTCTGTGAACTTGATCATAGTAACATCTCTGAATTTTGATGGGAGTTGTACGTGAAAACCTGTGCTTAAAACAGGAGTAGAACTCGATGGTAGATAGGCATGCAAGAAGTGGCAATTTAGTATTCCTTTGTTTAACAGGTTCCTGTAGATGTCTGTATTGAGTACATGACACGAGAATACTTATTACATCCTTCTGCACAAGGCAGCAGCTGTAGCTAGAATAGTGTTTACTTTTAAGTGTTTGCTTACTGCACTGTGATTAGTCCTGGATTGCTTAAGAATTCACTCGTTTAGAGTTGCTCGAATGAAGCCTGTAACTTTGCCTTGTTGTGGAAGCATTGGAAAAAAGGACAAGATTGTGAAGAGGTGCATTTATATTTGAAATATTTTGTAGGATTTTGTTAAGAGATTGCAGGAATTCATGAAGCAATCTTATGTGCTTTGTTGGGAAGAGATAGTGCAAGAAACAAAGCTTATTACGTATTTTGTCTTGTTGACTAACCATAGGTAACCTTACCATCATGTTTTCACTTTTTGCTGTTTCAGAAATAATTATTGGAAATGGTAAGATGCCCAGTGAATTAATTTAGCCTGTTTTTTTTTTTTCTATTTAAGAGATTTCTGCAACTTGTTAATTTACTCTTCTAATATTGCCTGATTTTTTTTGAAGGTGATTTTTGTGTATAATTGATACAAAAAGTGAAAATGTGAATTGTGTGTATTGGAAAGTATGTATGTGTATGACATAAGTAAGTGGTGTGAATATCGAAACAGTTTACTGAGCTGTTGTGGTGGAGTGCCAGGTTAGGAAACTTACTTATTTTAAGTCTTTTGAGTAGAGAAAATTGTTAAAGCTTTCATACACTTTGGAATGCCTGTATTGCTTTCTAAACAAAAATAAAATGGAGCAGAATAAATATGGCACAAGACTAGGATTTTAGCAGTACATTTATTTCAGGGAACAAAAAGTATTTCAAGAATGACTTGAGATAATTGAGGTCTTGCTTTGTCTTTGTTGTTGCACCTTTTTGTGAAGATTAGAAAATAGCTTTGGGCTAGATAGGCTATACCTTTTACAGTTTCAGAGTATTAGAATTACTGACATGATGGACGCTTCACTGGATTTGCAGGTCCCTGTAAAAATGTTAGTAAACTTTTTTTTTTTCAGTAACTTGAAACTACATTGATCTTTTTTCTTCTAATTTTATAATGGTTTTAGAAAATGCTAATAGTCTTTAAGAATAGTCTTTGTCATAGTCATAAGCACATCTGTAATATTTAGTAAGTGTCATCTGGCATTGTTCCTTGGAAATTAAGTCATTTGAGTAGGATATGGTCTGCTTTTGAGTTATTCACTGGGCTGATTGGAGATGCTTTTGTAAAACCACATTTTACATTTTCTTTCTCGTTCCAGTGGCAGTACTGAACTTGATTCCTGTCTGTACATCTGCTGGGTGCTTTAAAAAGGGGAAGTAAGTGGGCCAGATTAGGGTTATATGTGTCTTGGATGTAAGAGGTTCATAGTAAACTTCCACTTTGTGCGATGTCTCTGTTGACGGAATGCGCTCAGATTTATCTGTCTCACCTCACCTATACCCTACTAGTTTCATGGGTGTTTTGGTGTTCTTAGTAGTAGAGAGAACTGAGAAGTTTAGAAAGAGGTACTAATTGATAAATACTGAAAATTTGGTTTGTTTGATCTAGAAAAGAAGATACTGAGTGGTCTGCTTTCTCATGGATCCTTACTAACCAAGTCATTGAGTTCAATGGGTTTTGGTTTGCTCTAGCTTGTTCCATCCATAGTTGAGAATTGTAGTGGTTTTTGTCCTTGTCATGGTCAAATTCAGTGAGTTACTTTGCTAATCATTACAATCTAAAATAGCTTAGTAAAATGCTATTTTAAATATTCAAGCATTTATTTTGTAGTACAGGTTGGTGATAAAAATACATAGTTTATTTAAACTTCGTATTTTAGACATTGAGCATTAGAACTATTAGTGTTTAAGATATTTATTTAAAAGCTACAGAAGGGTAGGCTGGTTAATACTTGAAGTGTCAAATGCATGATACTGGTTTTGGGAAGAACAGACCAATAAAATGGGGTGCTAAGGCAGTAATTGTCATAAATAAGGTACTTAGGATATGTCTGCAATCATGGGACATTCTCAGAGCAATTTTATTTCTTCTAGAGCCATAGAATGACTTAGTCAAAGTAGGAATTCTTGGACCTCATCTGCTCTTGTCTCCTGCTTGGAAGTAGCCATCACCTAGGTTTCGTTGGGTTACGCAGGACCTAGTCCACCTGCATTTTTAAGTCTCCAATGATAGTTTCCACAGCTCCTATGGGAAACCTGTTACAGTAGTGCAATGATGCAAAGTTTACTTATCTGGTTGAAAGCTCTTTTCATGCAACTTTTGACTGTTACCTCTCGTCATTCTGTTGTGCTCTTTTAAGAAAATTTTGAGTCTGTATTCTCTATAATGACGTTTTGAGTAATTATAGAATCATAAGGTTGGAAGAGACCTCTTGGATCGAGTGCAACCATGCCTGTCTCCCTACTAAACCATGTCCCTAAGGAACTCATCCACCCGTCTCTTAAACACCTCCAGGGATGGTGACTCCACCACCTCCCTGGGCGGCCTCTTCCAATCCCTGACCACTCTTTGAGTAAAGAAATTCTTTCTAATGTCCAGTCTAAAATTGTGCATGGGAGTTAGGTTTCTGCCATAGCTTCAAACTGAACACACACAGCTGTCTCGGCCTCTCATCATGCATCTTTCTTTAGTCCTTTTAATGGTTCTCTTTGATTTGCTCCGATCTGTCAAAGTCTTTCTTCTTACAGGGAGCCCAAGACTTGGCACAATGTGCCAGATATCTGAATAGAGGGGAATATTTGCCTTGTACAGCCAGGTGGTTATTTTGTCCCAGGTTCAAGTTTTTGCTCTTGTCTTTAAATTTCTTGAGGTTTGTGTCAACCAGTTTCTCCAAAGTACTGAAACTCCTGAACAGTAGCTTTACTCTCCAGCATATCAGTCTATCCCAATTTAGGGAAAGCCATCTGCAGACCTGCTGAAATTGCAGTCCGTCCCATTTTCCCAATATTTAACAAGGGCATCAAACAGAGCTTATATTGATGCCTGCAGAATTCACTAGTAACAGTTCACCAGTTAGACATCAAACTGCTTACTGCAACCCTTTGAGCCTCCGGCTCCCTGAATCTTGCTTGGTTCCTCAACTGCTGGTGGATGATCACAACATTTCCCTTTTTCCAGCTGTCAGGAACTTGTCTTGATGACCTTGTCTTTACAACTCATGTTAGAGTGGCTTCACGGTGTTACCACCTAGCTACCTCCACCCTTGTTGGGTGCATACCATTCAATCCAGTAGATTTTCTGTAGCTAGTTTATCTAACTGGAGCCTGTGATTTAATTTTCTTCTACTGAAGGTAATGCTCCAGTATTCCTGCAGACCTGGGAATCTCAGAACAAAACTCATCAAGCAGAGACCAAGGCAAACATCTGTAGGGTTTCCTCCTAGATAGCCCGTCTCATTTCAGCAGTGAACCCACATTTTCCTTGGTGAATTAATGTTGATGTCGTCTTGGTGTTTAAAAACAAGTGCTCAATTAACCGATATGATTTTTACTTTGATATTCTTCAGTTGAAATTAAGTTTTGGAAAGTCACTTCATACAAGAATCTTTCTCATAATGAACTATGAATTGTATATTCATGTATTAACACCGGGGCTATAATGTCTCAGTCAAAGATCAGCCACATTCCCTTTACACAGCTCTCTACATCAGAGGCAACCATTATACTAAATAGGTAATGTAAAAATTCTACTCTCTTGCTATTCCAGGAGGAGTTAGGCATTCTTTATCTGAAAGTAAAATGAGTTACACAATCTGCAGTGGTGGTAATGTAATGATGGATTCTGTTGCAGTGTGTGTTTGGGAACTGTGATTGCCTGGGGATCTGCACTTTGAAAGCTGTGATTTGCGCCATGTGTCAAAAGCTTAAGAATAACATAATGAGGTCACTTTTTGTTAAAGTATGTATAGAAGATAGGAAATGTATGTTAAGTGGTGTTTCACAGGAAATCATCAACTGTCAATCTAGTTGCTGAAGATGATGATTTTCGTGCCCGCTTTCCACAGTATGACTGAGCTCAGATTCATGGAATTGTAGTAAGGAAATCAAGAAGCCATTAAACCAGACTATTTGTACTAAGAAAGTAACATATCTGGCTGTCTTTTGGCCTTGGTCTTCACAACCTTTAAGTTAAAAGATTTGAATTTTTAAATGTGTCACGATTGTTCCTATTCAGTAAAAGTATTGATTTTGTGGCTGTTAGCTTTGTTCAATTACCAGGGTCCCCTGGTGCTCAAAAATTGGTTCATTCCAGGTTGTGCTGTAGAGCTGGTTTTCCGTTACCTGTGCCTAAGGGTGAACAAAAAGAGAAACTGATTTTTGATATAAAGCTTTCTTGAGATAGATGAAACATCGTAGTAGGAATCTTCTGCTTCTGTTTTACTGTTGATTAAAAAGGCAGTATTAGCCTCCCTGTGGCAAAACCTTTGGCTTGCAATGCCACTGAATCAAATATTCATTGAGGAAATGTAATCTATTTGAATTACTGCATAGATTTTGCATAACCTTTTAGTGTAAGTAAAGTAGTAAATGCCCTTAAGAAATATGTTTTGAAGAATCAGTGGAAAAATGGATTTGATTGTAACAATGCAGTATTTTCAGGAAAAATATCTGGATAAATTATGAAAAGTGCCATATCTAAGAAACACCCTGTGTAAGAGGATAAACGAAAACAAGAACATGGATGAATGCATGGAATAAGCATGAAATGAATTATCTTGTTTAATGGTTCTATGGAATTTAGATGTAAGACATTTTATACTGGTAAAATAAATAATGGCTAGAAATGTCCCCTGTCCATGTGTCGCTCCCACCCCATCAGTGCAAGCACATTGTAACGAAATCGCTAACCACTGTGTAGTTCTGATTCTTATTCAAAACTTCTTTTGGAAACTTTTACTGGAAAAAAAACCCTTTGATTTCTAATAGGATGCAAAATCTAGAAAAATTGTAGAAGAAACTGGGAAAATACTGCTTTTGTCAGTTGCAGGTTGCTTCATGGAAAATCTTAGCTCAAAGCTAAATAATGAAGTCTTGTAATAAATGACTTCCATTAAGTTCTCACTGGGTTTGCATATGCGGCAAGGATCAGGTCTTGTGTATACAGTTCCAGTATATCCAAGCTCTTACATCTCCATCTCATAAGTTGGAATTTTAATTGACAGTAAAGTTTAGACAAAATTCATAATGTCTGATTGTTCAAAATGAATTTTGCACTGATACTTTGCATTTTGTTTTATGCATCCTAAGTATTGTCTATACCAAGGCTAAGCATGCTTTTTGGACATGTATAACATGACAGTGCTTCATTTTTTCAATCCGAATTAGTTATAATGAAAACCACAAACCTGAAGTGCAAACCGTGGAAAACTGTTCCTCTTAACAGACACAGAAATAGATAAATATCAGGTTAGTACAGTAATACAAACTAGTAAAGGAAAAAAAACAAACCAAGATTAACCTATGGCAAATTAAAGGATGGAGGTGAAGTCCTAAGTCGGATCGCGTTTTTTTAGATAATAGTTTTGAGCATCTCTGGTTTTATAGAAGGCGATTTGTACTACGGATGATAAAAGTAAAGATTTTTATTATTCCTTTTTGTGAACAAGACAGCAAATTGTCATACCTTTTGTCTGCTGAAGAAGTTGCTTAAAAAACCCACTCCTTCCTTTGTATATTAAATGATCTTAATTTCTATTCCTGTTTGAAAAATGCTAACTGGTTTTGAGTAAAAAATCCCTTTAGTTTAAGATTTGGGAAGTGTTGTCTTGTACTGGTGAAATAGCTCCTTGCAGGAAATGCTTCATTGATACAACCAACTTAAGTCACTTCACAGACCTTATTTTGATCTTAATTTTTGCTTAATCTGTCTGTAGTGGATATGAAAGTCACTAGGTAGCCTAATATAGTCTTCATTTTGAGATGAGAATTGGAATGTTGACTTTGGAAAGCATTTGTGAATTAAGTTTGGGATGTAGACTCTAACTAAATATGATTAGTTATGTATGTATAAGAAAGTATAATATATGCTAATATCATAGCATATTGTTTTACTGCAGATTTATATGGTTAGCCATTTTTAATATGACTAGTTTCATGCTGTTCAAAATTAATGGGTTTCTGCCTATTGCTAATTCCCATCAAACCCTTGCTTTTAAGGTTTGTCTCTGTAGTGTAGCTATTTCTTGGTTTGACTGTTGTCATATTCGCTTGGATATCCCTGGTTGCCTTTGACTTTGAATAGATTAGGGCTTAGCACTTATTGACATCAAATTACTGTAAAGCCTACTTTTCACTTTGTTACAATGCAGCACCAGTACAAGATCAGTTAATATGATGAGATGGTTTAAAACTTCACAGTGCTCTTCCGATACTGAAGTGGTGTTGTGGTTTGACTCCAGTTGGCGATCGAGCACCGCGCAGCCGATCACTTGCTCTTCCTCTCCCCACGACCTGCAGTGGGACAGGGGGCAGAACTGGAAGGGTGAGAGTGAGAAAGCTTGTGGGTTCAGCTAAGAACAGTTTCGTAATTAGAACACGATAATGATAATGTAATAAAAGGAAAACAGCAAATGCAAAGGACATAACCCTCAAGAAAACCAAGTGATGCAAATGAAAAGCAGTTTCTCCCCACCTGCTGACAGATGCCCTGCCAGTCCCTGAGCAGGAATCTCTGCCCCTTGGCCATCGCCCTCCAGTTCATAGGCTAAGCACGACGCCATATGGTATGGAACTGCCCTTTGCACAGTTTGGGTCAGCTGTCCCAGTGATGTCTCCTCCCAACTTCCTTGAGTGCTTCCTTTCTTGCGGGCCGGGCATGAGAAGCTGAGAAGTCCTTGATTTAGTGTAATTCCTTCTTAACAAACTGTTTTAGTTGTTGCTACCAATGTTATTCTTATACTAAACCCCAAACACAGCACTATACCATTTACTAAGAAAATTATTCCTGTCTTAACTGAAATGAGGACAAATATTTATGTAACTTCAGTGGCTTTTGCCACTCTGCATTGCCCATGGCAAGAAAACTTTCTCTCTTCCAATTTCTCAAGTGTCTGTTTCAGCTTGTGTGCTTTCTCCAAGTGTTATTGTCCCTTTTAAAAAACAATTTATACAGAAATTTTAAGATGTGTATTTCTAGAATAACGTTCTTGATTGTGAGCATTTCAGTTTGACTCCAGTGTGTGCTTTAAAACTGAAATTACATTTTTTAATGAGACAAGGTGATTTTTTTATGTGAATCAGCATATGACAAACGTAGAGACAATACTGAATTGTGAACTCAAAATTACTTTGTCCATTGTATGAAATACTTCTATGTTAAAAATAATGTGAAGCAATGTTAAAAAAATTTCTTAGGGTTATAAATCAGTAATTCTGTCTCATTTGACATCAAACTGTTGTTCTACATAATACTTCTTTTACTGCCTGTATCCTGCTATGATTTCCTTTACATATTTGATACTTACCTGCGGCTCTAGGACAAGCTACAACTGCAAAATCGTGAAGGAACAGATTTATAGCTACAAGAGAAACTTATTCTGTAAATTGCACTGGCTCCAAGAGCAGGCTGCTCTTAAATTAATGTTAGATGATTTTATACATGAGATGAAAAGTAATTTTCTTTCAGTGGAGGATGCTCTTTGAGCAAAGAAAGTTTAGCATCAGTAAACTGTGTACCAACTAAAACTCTGGAACATAGTGTTGCAGAATTCTGTGCCGAAAGCAAGACACCTTTCCTTTTCCAGCTGTTAATCCCAGTGTTTAGAATCAGTTTCCCCTGCTCCTCAGCTGTAGTTGTTTTAATTCTACTTGGGACTTTCCCATGCAGGATTTCCCTCTGTTTTCTGATGTTGCAGCTAATCTGTATTCTGAGTAATTCATGAGAAGAAAAAGTGGGAGAGATGAATGAATTGGTTATCAATCATAAGTTTTCTAGGCTCAGGCAAGTACTAACTCACTAGCAGGAGAGCTGTTAGTGAAGCAATCTGGAACTACTCCTGCCACATTCGCCTCCCCTTTGAACAGCAGCTCTTATTTGAGTTTGATCTGCTAGAAAAAATTGACAACCACTCTTGTCCTTCAAGGGGGTTGCAGTGTCAGAAGAATCTGCATGAAAACCAGTCAGATAAATAAGCTGATCTCAATTTAATCTTATTCTAAAACCTGAACAACATCTAAGTGTTGGGAACAGCATGAAGTGTTGGGATTGGGCAAGCTGCGTATTTTGAAGCTGGATCCAAGTAGCATAGCATGGCGTAGTTCCTTCTGCCGTAACAAGCACATAACGTTCCCCTACAGCAGCATATTCAGCCAGGTTTTAGTAATGGAGAAAAGATTGAGGTTCTTACCTTTCAACTTAGAATGAGTTACAGAGAAAGTTAACCCTTACTTGAGTGCAAATATAATTTTTTGTGATGTCCTGTTTGTGGCATGGATGCCAATCTAGTTGGCAGGAGGAGGCTCTGCTTGTTAAACTCAACGTCCTCTGGGATTTGCTTTTAGCTAAATCTTCAAATAAAACAAAACCAAAAGGTAGAATTAAAGCAGTGGAGTATGAGTTAAAAATGTAAGTGTCCCAAAGCTAATCCCTTCCACACACTTGCCTACCCCCCCAGCTAATCCAAACTGTTCCCCCATTCCCATTAATAAGTATTAGTCTGTGTAGTTGAATAGAGTGTGGGTCTTAGCAGACAATAATGAGAAGCATATCTGAGGGCATTGGCAATATTTTTACATTGTCTTTAAGGTGCTAGCAAGTCAGTTAACTATTGAGTTAAACTAAATGAGCAGCTTAGAATACATGATAACTTTGTCTAGGAAGTGTCTTGTTTAGTTAATCGTAGAATCCTAGAATGGTTTGGGTTGGAAGGGAGCTTAAAGCCCATTCAGTTCCACCCCTCCTGCCATAGGCAGGGACACCTCCCACCAGCCCAGGCTGCTGAAGGCCCCATCCAGCCTGGCCTTGGACACCTTCAGGGAGGGGGAAGCCACAGCTTCCCTGGGCACCCTGTGCCAGGGCCTCACCACCCTCACAGGAAGACATTTCTTCCTAGTACATAACCTAAATCTTCCCCCTTTCAGCTTAAAACCGTTACCTCTCGTTCTGTCCCTGCACTGTCTGATCAGGAAAGTGGTGGTATGGTAGACAGGATGCTGCAAGTTCTTTTGTTATTCTTTGGTTGGTTTGGGTTTTTTTTGTAGTGAAGCAGAGAACACATTTTCATTGTGATGTGCCAGTCTGAGTTCAGGAATAAGCAGGGAAAATGGTTTTCACCACCACCACAATGACCAAGATATAAAATATGATAATCTGGACTAGCATTCAGCTGCTTTTTAAAAAAATATATTTTAAGATGTTGTTATTGGAAATGTTTGGAGTTTTTCTAGCTTTGTACCACATGATTTGAAAATCCTAAACAGACATTTGGAGAATCAGCCCATTTTTCCATTCCTTTCTGCCTTACAAAGACTGCACGTTTAAGAACATGTTGTTATGTTTCTGTAAATTGAGAACAGAGCAAAAATCCCTGAATCACCAGAAGATGTCGCAGGATATGATTTTCAAAAAACTTCATTGTTACCTCACTAACAAAAATACTAAAGACTGGGAATTGGAACATTTGCAGCTTTTCCGTGATCTTGTTCCTATATTTAATTGATCTTTTCTGTGGCTGCAATCATGCTATTTTCCATATGAGTTTGATCATTAAGTCTGTTTATCCTTTTTAGTTCATGAGAGAGGAAAGCCAAGCATCTACTTTTTGAGGAGATTGGAGAAAAAAAAAAAGGCTTAGGTCAGCAGACTGTGCGTTGGTGCATTCAGCTGAAGGACTTGGGATGTGAAAGTATGAGCACATTCCATTTGGGCGAGAATGTTGTCTGTTAGGGTTCAGTTTGCTATGATTTTTGAGCTTTCTGTATGATCTCATCACTGGAGGAGGAAAGTATATTCTCCCATAAGAATAATCTTATGATTCATTACTACTGTGGTTTTTTGTGTGAGCCTTTTGAGTGCCAGACCTCCCCCCCACTCTTCCCCCCTCCTCCCCCCCAAATAAAAAACAACCACCCTGTCTCTGGCTTTATATGGTATTGCTGTAGGTGGACTTCTATAGTATAATGGCTGGCTTTAACAGTCAGAGCCTTACATCTTTGTCTAGAGGAGAACTCCTAACATATGTTTATCCAGCTATTTGTCAAGCTTTACATTTTGGAAAGAGATCTTGTATACTTTGTTTCCTAAGGTCTGGTAAGCACTGTTTTGCTTCTGAGTTTTCCCTTTCTGCATATGATTTCATACACTTAGTTTGGTAAGTTTAGTTGATAACAGACAATTTCTTAGTTTTTCTTAGTTAATATTTAGATTGTCTCCTTAGTTCCCCAACCCACTGCCCTAATAAGTTAGCAATTAGTTCTTTCAGCAGCCATGTGTTCTGACAGTAGCATTTGCAGCTGGAGATGGGTCCCTTGTCTTCACTCATTCTGCCTTATACCTAATGCACTAATCCCTAATGTTGTGAAGGGGCAGGCTCATTCAAGTGTAGTGGTTTTTGGAACCACTACACTAGTGCAAAAAAGGAAGATTTGTAGTTCAGCGAGTAAGCCCTGTAGGATGCTTTTGAAGGCCTAATGACATGACAAATAGATAAAGACCCTTTTCCTTTTGTCTTGTAACATGAGTGTATATGATTTGTTTCCCAAATTACTGCCAAAGTAAAACCATAAAAAAATGGGTTTGTGATCAGACCAGAATGTTTATGGTGCAGTGAACAAAGTCGTCTGCTAGCATGGTATGGTCAGTTCCTGCAGTCTGAGAGACCTGTGTGTTGCAGAAAACCCTATGGACTGTGAGGAGTTCATTTGTAAAAACTGACATCACTGAAGATCTGCCTCCTGTTAGGACAGCAGGGAAGCGCAATAAGCCTGAAGAGCGAGGAATATAACACTGTTCCAATTCACTTGGCTCCTGCTCCTTTGAACTGAAGTTTAAGTTCTCCTATATAGGAGAGGAATACAAAGGGCAGTGCCTCAGGTACCAGCAGCAGTTCATATGTTGAAATAATCATTTTCCTAGGAAAAGGTAGATCACGGAAAGAAAACTAAACTTTATTTTTCATTAGACCCATCAAAGATAGTCGTTGAGCTCACAGCATGGATTTTCAGTTTGGTGTACCCCATTGAGGTTGGAGAAGTTTAGGTATGCATCTTACTTTTAAAAGTGAAAAACATTTTGGAATTTATAGCATCTAATTGCTGTAATATACTATATTCAAATATTGAACTATCAGATGGGGATGGAAGAGCAGACCTAAAGATTTTTCTTTGCTAAAGCTCCTGACTCCATGCTTTTCTTCAAATCAAAAAGCAATCACTTTAGAGAGCAGAGATTTTACCAAGAGAAAGAAATTGAATTAATCTCCACTACATGTAGTAAAGTGCGGTTATTGGACCCTGGGAAAAGACTATCAGACTGTGATGGTTTAATTTGTTTCTGATAGCAGTAGCTTCATTTTTCCATTAAACAAAGTTATGAGTGGTGGGAACTGTTGGCAGGAGGGGAGTATATCACCTTCAAATTGTTACCTGGGTATGAAAATTACAGACCTGGAATATGAAAATTTTAGTTATAGGGTTTATATGAAATGAAGACAGAAAGCTTTTTGTGTAATGATTGTATAGGTCAACTGGAAATCGTTTGTATTTATAATTTTTTTGAAGTATGTAAATTCTCTTGTATCTTTATATGGTTTAGAATAATCCCCTGCTATTAATAACATTCTTTTATTCTAAATGGAGCGTGAAATATTTGAGCTCTAGACTTGTATAATATTTCTAGTTATCAGGCATGGCCTGAGAAGTGGAACTAAAAATAGTTTAAGAGTTGTTAAAGAAAAGCCACCAATTTGACTCAAGGTCATCTTATTTGTGATTATCAGTTGTGCCACTTGAATACAAAATAAGGGTAGGAGTTTGTTCTTGTGTAAAATGAGTATGTGTTTATTCTTGCTGTGTTAAGTAAAGTTATGTAAACTAGAGCTTTTAAAAAAACTTAGGCCTGTGGAAGGACCATGGCAGGGCAAAGAACGAAAATGCTCTGAATGGGAACATCAGAACTTGATTTGTCCTATTAATTTTTCAGATCACTGTACCATTATTCAGTCACACTCTGGTTCTGCCTTTGTTGTAATTGGAGCATACTAACTTATAATCGGTCTCAATTTTTAATGGAATCTAAATTATTTTTTTTTATGTCTCACACATATTGAGATGAAGTTATTTTTTGGCAAGAACTCAGCAAATCACATGACTCTGCTTCCAAATCAGTATCCAAGGCTTTGTATCCTGTGGTTTATCCTGCTGGTAACTGATAGAAATTCAAATGTAGCAAAAATCTGTTTCAGGTTCAGAAATTTTGGAGAAGCGTTCTGTAATACTGTTAGGCATTTTAGAAAAAACATTACTTTTTGTTCTGTACTTTGTGAAGGGTACAGTCTTTCTAAGCTTGAACTTTAATATAGTTGTATGCCAAGTACTCTAAAAATAAAGAAATCTAGGAAATTCTTGCATTGTTGTCCTCTCAGATGAGGGAACCTTCTTATATGCCTGTGGCATGTTTTTAGTGGGACTGTGTGAAACACTTGAAACTTGTAAGCAATATTGGGGTTTTTGCATCTGATCTTTCTTCTTGGATCAGCTGTGGTCCTTTCTGTCTAAAATGTAAACTGTAAGATGAACAGTGCTTAGAGAAGCACTGTATATGTGTATGTTATAATTTTACTGTCCCTATATTGAACTTATTTCTGACTAGAGAAAGGATGGTCTAATTTAAGGTGGTTGTCCCATTCTTGATCTAGTTGTTAAATAGGTGATAAGACTAGAACAAGTGTGTTTTTAAAATTAAGAATATATTTCCTCATCTGATCTTGAAAAAAGCCAGCGCGCGCACACACACACACAGAGCAATAAAAACACACAAAAGACCCAAGAAAGACCGGGGGGATTAATCCTCTTCCTCATAAAATATGAAGAACTATTTCACTACTTTCCTTTTGTAGTTTATGAAGAATGCACGTCTCTTCAGCCTTTTCAGTTTTCCGAATGGCAGACCACATGCCTTGCAAGCCAGGCATCATGTACTTTCTATAATGTTGGATGTTCTGGAGTGCTATATTCAGAGAAGTTGACTTACTGATAAGAAATCATGCCTTTCTATTTTTATTTCGTGTCTGCATCTGGACATTTCCCGTAAAGACGACTTGCATAGTATCACCCTCTCCTAATAAATAGTGTGGTTATGGTGTGTTTTATTTTCTTGTGTTTCTAATATCATCCATAATATTAGAACATTATAGAACATGAGAACATTTTGTGATTTTAGAACATTCATGATATGCTTCCTTTTAGCTCTAGGCTGTGCCTTAGCTACCAGATAACTTGTCATGGGTTGAGTACGGATGAAATTGTACTCTTCAGTAATCCATAGAACCTTTTCTCAGGGAGAAAATATTACATCTAGGTGTCAACCGTTATAAAAGATGTAAAATCCAAAGAGCATTTCAGTTATGAGAGGGTGAAAGTTTTTGTGCTGAACTTTATCTTGTGTGTGTTTTCTTCTGGCTATGTTAAAAAGAACAAGGGCTTTACAGCCCCTTCTGGTAGAAGCAGTTGTGACTTGAAAATGTAAACGATATGAAGCTGGTGCGACTCTAGAGTCTTTGTCCTGTAGTCATTGCAGAAAACTCAGTATATGGGTATAGGGCTTAATTAAACTTTATGGTTGGTGGTGAGGAGAAAGGGAGGAATAAAAAAACCCTACAAGTGGAAAAAGTGCAAAAAAAAGTGAAAGTAAATCCCTTCTTGATCTTTTTCATTAGTATTTAGGCCTGTTTGTCTTGACCTCAGCTTTTCAGAATGAACAACTTTAAGCAAAGATTACAGTGCTAGCACTTCCGTATTTAGAAAGGTGGATGTTTCAGTGAGTTGCAAGAAGTATTTCTTTAACATTCTGAGTTTAAAAAAAAAGGTACTGAAAAGGTGATGATTTACCTTAAGTAATTTTATTTTCTATTCTAAAATATTTGTATTTCAACAGTGAACAGAGTATCTGCCAAGCACGAGCCGCTGTAATGGTCTACGATGATGCCAATAAGAAATGGGTACCAGCTGGTGGATCAGCTGGATTCAGCAGAGTTCATATATATCATCACACAGGCAACAACACCTTCAGAGTAGTGGGCAGGAAGATTCAGGATCATCAGGTAAGGAAACCTCTGAAAATGAGGAAGCTTAAGCTGATTTTCTGTTTGTTTTTAACATTAAGAAATAGGTCTTCAGAAAAATTATGCAAGCTGTTAAGTAATAAATTTATTTTAAACTGATGTAGCAAAGCTGTGTTGTAGATTCCCACCATAAACTAAGCACTTTACATACATCCAAGGCTTGTGTCCTTGCGTGCTCTTCGCCATTCCTTCCTACAGACAGATACAAAAGGTAGTGGTGTGTGCAGAAGTGATCTGACTGTCTTTGAGGGAAAGTGTCAAGAGCTTTTATTCTTCCCTACTTTCTGCTCTTAGCTGCAGCCTGCATGGGTAGCAACAGTTCTGTTGTAGCTTTTCCTAGTTGGATGCATGGTTTTTCATTTCCCCAGATCAGTTCAGAGGAAACGCTTCTGGCGTTTGTTAATGCTGATCATCTACCATCTACTTTGGGAGGTGGAGAAGGGAGCAACAAGCATTATTACATCTTAATTTCCTTGCTGGAGGTGTTATTAGATTATGACTAAATGGCAAACCTAGCACTCTGTCTTGAAATAGGTTCTGCCTTGTAATACTTGGGGTAAAGTTAAGGATCTGATTTTTTTGTTGTTGTTTGAGGAAAGTTTCTGTATCTGTTCCCTTCTCTCCCAGCATTTTATAACGTTCTTTTGGTCTATTTTTGGTCATTTATCACTCACCTGAATCAGACTGATAATCTCCTGTGTCATTTGTCATTAAATATTTATTCTAATAATATGTGATGCCTGTGCATTCATCCAAGAACAATCCTGGATTTTTTTATCCCGTTATTCAATAGAAAAAGGTGAGAGGATATCCAAGTGCAATGGGATCCTCTTAGTGGCTTGTAATAAATAATTGTCCTGCTAGCCAGAATTTCTTGTCTTTTGTGTGAGCCAAAACAATCTTGCAAAACGATACCTAGTGATACACAGTAGAAGCACATGTAAACTGCTACTGAAAGCACAGCAAGCTGAGGGGGCACAGCAGCCACAGGGAGAAGTGGGAACTTGGTTAACAAACATACTTCTAACAAGTACTCTGTGAAGTTAATGGATAATGGTTCCTGAAGTCCAAGTGCATATTTACATCAAGTAAACTAAAAGTCTAAGAGCTTTAGTGCTACTAAAAGTCAGAACTGTTGGTATCACCACATTGCTGTTACTGGACATCGGTGCATCGTTTGAAATGAGAAAGCATAAGGTACAAAAGTTCGTACAAAATATCTCGTTAGTCTCCCCTTGTGTATTCTGATCTCTGATTTCATGCAGCACTGGAATTATGATTGAAATGGCCGTGTACTTCAACATTGTGATCTTGTGGGACTGGAATTAACCCACCTAGTTAGGGAATAAAATGTACATGAAGCTGAAACTTGTGATGAAATAGCAATTTAAAACATAAGAAATATATTTTTTTTTTTATGGTTCTAGGTGGTAATAAATTGTGCCATTCCGAAAGGGCTGAAGTACAATCAGGCCACACAGACCTTCCACCAGTGGCGGGATGCCAGGCAGGTGTATGGTCTGAATTTTGGCAGCAAGGAAGATGCCAATGTCTTTGCAAGTGCCATGATGCATGCCTTAGAAGTATTAAATTCACAGGAAGCTGGTAAGAGTCTCAACGTTTTTTTAACATTGTTCAAATGCAGAGATGGGGAAAAATCAAATGTTTATACACAAAAGGCAGTAAGTCTTGCCTGTAGTCATCAGCCTCTATCTATTTTAATTACTTGAGTGTTTTGTCTGCCTAATTGCTGCTGCAATGAGTGATTCTCAACTTGACTGTCATCCATGTCAATGCAAGTAAATAGATTTTCATGTTATCTATCACATATAGAAACTTGCTGACTTTTCTTTTGGTTTTTTAGATAAACAAAACCAAAACACCTGACCAAGAAAGGCATACCTATTAATCACGGTACTTTTCAGGATTTCTAGAGAGATCCAGTGTTCTTAACGTGTATTGGTGAATATGTTAGGTTTTTTTTCTTCCTCTGAACTTTGGAATTCAGGTCATCCTCTTTGGCAGTAAGGTAATTTTGTTACCACACAGATGTTTCTAACTTGGAGAACTTGAATCCAGGGGTAACGTTGGGATTAGCGCGTATAATTTGGACAGTCGATCTGTCATTTAATTTTTTTCTCTTAGTTGGAGCACAGAATGACATACAGGGTTTAAATCATTGGTGGAAAATTTAATGGCATGACTCTGCAGCAAATTGATCAATGTAACACTAGGACACACACAGAGAGAGTTGTGAGACTTTTGTGTGTTTGTAATTAAATAGAATTCTTTTCTCCTCGTAAATCTTTAACGTTTGCCTGTGTAACGAGGTAGTACTTCTGTGCCAGTTCTCTTTCTCTTGTAGAAAGTAACCTTACTAGGGCTGTCTCAACTACAGCAAGAAAGGATGACTTTATCAAACTGCTTTTCATTCTGATAGTTTAGTTTCAAAAGGTAAGTCTTAAAATAACTACCTAGACCAAGGAGGATGATACATTCTGCAGGGCATATGCTGTTATGCAACATCTGAGGCCAAAAAACAAAGGGTATGTAGAGGTATAAGGTATATTTTTGCCAGCTAAAATGAGCCAGTTGTGTATCCCACTCTCCTCTCTGGGTATTTTCTCCTCTAAATCTCTCAGTCTTGCCCTGAGGGTTACTTCATTCTAAACGTTTCATGCATTCTGATTATCATCTATCTCCTAACCAGCCTTTGGAAACTCAGAGTATTGGTTTCTGCTCATTTGAGGTGAAGTCTGAAATGGCCTGGTTTATGGTAATAACCACAAGTTTGAGGATTTTGTTTCCCATTATCTGTACTTGATGAGTTTGGTACAGCTTGTTTTAAACAAATGTGTATGTGCATGTATGCGTATATACATTTTCATAATTTTATTTAAGTCCTTTTCCTAATGCTAAAACTGAGCTGCTAGAGAGGAATGACAGAGGCTGGCATGGCAGTGCTCATTTTTTAATTGGTCAGTGCATCCGTTTTTCATTTCATGGATTATTCTGATTTGTCTAATAACTAGTTCTCTCGGTGCTTTATGAAAGTATATCTGGGCTGACAACCACATTATATCCCTCAGTAGTAAAAATTTTATTGAACTAAGATACCACTTGAGTTTGTAAGAACTTGGGTAGAACTGAAAATTTTTGGCTTTTCTTTAAATATAAATTTAGTAATGCAAAATTTCATTCAAGCGGCCTAGAATCCATGTAATTCCACAGGAGCAAACAACTCAATGAAAATAACTCTTCTTCCTGTTGCATCAGTTCAGTGATTTCTTAAATGGTGTGGAGAGGAGGAGGAAAAGAGTTGAGCTTGGCAGTGAGTCTAAAAATCTCTGCACTCAGAATTCAGTGCTCTGCTCATCCCAGATCATCAATTCTTCCAGCTCATTCTGCTGGTAGTCTCTTCATTGATACCTGAAGTGGCCTTTCAGTTTGTCTGCTTCATTCGATTTAATAGCAATTAATCCCTGATGATTGGGAGACTGTTTTGTTTTCAGGTAGATTTTTGTGAGTCATGAAATAAAAGCTGAGTATGACTAATATGATGTTCTGGTTGCTGGCTACAGTCTGTTTTGTTCTTAATAGCTTTGAGATGCAGGTCTCACAAGGACATGAATTAAGTTGCATAATTATATTTGATACTGACTGGTTGTAACCTTTTAAGTTTTCTGAATGGTGATATAGTCGCTTTATTTCTCTTTCCTGTGATTTGACTTGGTAGAGGCAACTGTATCACAAACTAATGGTGGAAAAGAATGTTCTTGCATGACTTCTGTCGGCCAAGAAATACCATAGCTGTTTAAGATTAGATATCATTTATCCATTTCACTGGCAGGTAGATGCTCTGACTTTCAACAAGATGAAATAAACCCAAAACTTAGCGTTACTGATGTCACTTCAGCAGCTCTCTATAGATGAGTAGTTTTGCACTGCTACTTGTAAAAAAATTTCGTAATTATGCATCCAGAATTGCTTTGTAAGCCTGTTCCCATTTCCAGATGATGTTTAAAGGAAAATGTTTGCAATGTATCTATTTTAGAATATTGTCAACAAGTGTTCCTAAGTTTTACCACCTGGGGGTTTGTCAGTGCATGGGCTACATACTGCTTTGTTTTTCTGACCTGTACCAGGGTAAGAAGAAAGAAAGATCAAGTATCTTTCTGAACGTACCTGCTTCAATAATGGAAATAGGATACACTAAGTAGCTTGCAGTTTAGAAGCACGCTAATTAGACTCCTTGCTCAAAGTTAAAAGTATTTTTTTTTTCTCTAGAGTTGTTACTATTTCCTAAAAGTACAGCTAGAAATGAATCCTTGGTGTTGAAAGTTTTGGGTTTTGTTTTTGTTTTTCACTTAGCATCTCAGACATAGCTGAATATCTGCTTAGACAGGTAACTGACTGGCTCTGAGGCTCTGATATTCGCTCCTCATTTTAGGAAATGGGTTGGTGTTCTGATGATACTGCTTCAAAGATCTGTACCTGAAGGGATCGGTTTCTCTCTAATAGTTCATGTAAATTTGTGTTTCCTAGTATATCTAAAACCAGCATATACAATCTCCAAGTAAAGTAAAATAAAGCAATCCTATATGGATAACTCCCCTTTTACTCTAAAATTGTTTACAATTTAAGTTTTATTTTTTTCAGTGTTCTTAATTTCTGCTGTGTTTACTGATTACTTTTATTAACTTGGCTATTTTAAGTTGGACTTTGTTCATAAAAGGAAAGCAGATTTAATATTAGCTGAGTATACTGTTCAGAAATTCATAAAGCTGTAGGTTACTTAAACTTTATGCAGGGGTTCACAGAAATTTAAATTACTTCTGAGGAATATTGAAGATTATTTTGTGAATAACATTTTGGTTTGCAAGTCAGCTGTTACTTATGCTCTTAAAAAAATAAAATCTTATAGTCTCCTTCTCTTCAATCTATCTGAAGAATGTCATTGATCTTTACTTGCAGTTGGCATTGGCACCTGTTCTAGTGCTGGCATAACTGGAGATTGTTTAATTTAGGATCTCCCTCTAGTGGATCTGCGGAAGCAGAGAAGACACTGGGTACCTGTACAAGCAGCGATGAGGTTTTTGTCATTCTGATGGTCGGAGCAGAATGAAAGTGCTTGAAGTTGGAGCAGAGTAAAGGCTTTGCCGCAACGGGCAATTTTCGTCTGAAATAAGAGTACCTGTTTGACTCTGACCTGACGACTGCCTTGTCAGTGAAGTAGTATGAAATGCACTGTCTCTCTAATTTTTTCCTCTCTCCCTCATTTCCAGTGCTGATCACATGATCATCCTAATTTCTCTTTCTAAATCGATGTAAAAATCAGTGTTTTCACTCCATTCTGGTTGGAATGATTGTACTGGCCAGTAGCTGCTCAACCAGACTCTCTTTTTCTGCTGGCTGGGTAGAGCAGATTGCAGGCCACCTGCCAATCCAGAATAGAAAGCAACACTGCAGAACTGTGCTTCCTCCTGGAGTTTTAAGGTAGAATACTAACGCTACAATTCCTGCCCCATACTGTGTAGGGGATGTATTAAAAATGAACCAAGATTGTTTCTGGCACTCATTTGAGAAAACATTGAAAGATTTATTCATTTCAAGAAATAATTGTCTGAGCTGGTCAGAATTTACAACTCTGGAACCAGCAAGTGCTTGCCATCAGTTTAAGAGGTCATTTGAAGAGAATTTCTGGCTGTGTGCAATGTGGTAAGGTACTCGGTAAATGGTCTTAATTATCTAGATGACTGCTTTCTGTGAAGGTTTTTCTATTGCGTTACAAAGAAAATTTTCATATCTGCGTTAAGAAGAAATTCATGTTGCAATGAAAGTGATTCTGGAATGAGAGAAAAACCTCAATAAAAGGAAATTAGATGGCTGATGTGTGAGAAAATGTTGAATTCCTTTGAAGGAATAAGGACAAGTAAGGGAAGTGTGTGTTGGGAGATGGGGAGGAACAAAGGGGTATTGTGCTCTGGTTTGCTGCATGAAGTACCTTCTAGTTCAGCCGGCATCTGTATTGTTTTGTGTGAGCTAAGAAAGCCTAGCTAAGAAAATAAGGAATTAAATATGAGATTTATCTATGTAGGATTTGCGTTTGAGGAGGCACTTTGAGTTATTCATTGCAAAAGATGAAAGTGGCAAAAGAACAACAACTGTAAATAAACCTATTCTAATTCTTTCTAATAGAATTACATATATGTAACATTCATTATGGTTTTTATACTAATCTTTAACAGTTATATATTGTTTCTTGAAAAGATTTTGGGATATGCTGGATGTAAAGGCAAAGGTAGAAATGGCTTCAGTGGAGCTTTTCAAGTGTTGCCTTAGATGACACCTTAATTCATAGCAAAGTGAGGAGGGGAGAAAAGAAAGAAACTTTGTTTCCAGGGTCTCTTTATTTTTATTCTAATCTTGGAAAACAACCCCGAGGTCAATTTGTTTAGTAATTATTAGTAACCCTAGAAATTAGATTGTCCAGTTATTAAATAATCAAACGTTTATGGTTTTTTTTGATGGTAAGGTTTTTTCTTTTTAGTGTAGGATTGATTAAAGAAATCTTGTTATAGTTACTTGATTTTATAATAGCTGATCCAGATTAACTAATCCTAATTTATATACCAAAATATTGACCTAAAGGAAGCTTTAACTATTTATTGGACAAAATACTTCAATTCCATTTTAATTGTGCATAAGGTTGCTGAAAGCATCATCAGTGTTAGTTGTGATATTTGGAAGTGAAGAGAGAGTTGCTAAATTTTCAGAGTTGTACTCGCTCTTAGGGGTTACCTGTGTGGTATTTCTGATTTGTGTGCTTCTTCAAGATTACTGTTGTATCAGGTGAAAGCGTTAAAGTTTTGGTGAGCAACCCAAGGAATTTCATTAAAATTTGGTAGTTGGTCTTTATTGCATGGCAAACACATATAGAAGTACATCCATTTTACGGATAAAGTTTTGTTTAATAAACATTGGGAAAAGTAAATATTTTTTTTCCTTGAGGTTTCGTATTGTTGTCTTAAATATTACCGGTAGAAGTTGTAACTACATTAAATCTGCTGCCTTTGGGAACAGGCTGTTATTCATAAAATCGTGAACATAGTTGTGGAAATGTAGCTTTGTTAGGGTAATTTCTGTAGTATTATACACAAATAGTGACAGTCATAATCTATAATATTACTATTTAAGCAAATTTTGATAGAACTGTGCAAAAAAAAAAAAGGTAATAAATACCTGCAAGAGATTGTATTGCTTTATTTAACTTTTGTTACTTGCTTTTTTAAAATTGTGATATTGCAGTTTCATTAAGCAAGCATTGTGTTCTGCGGCTGAAGCTTTGTCTCTGTCTCCCCCCACAGAAAAGGAGAGCAGATGGAAACTGCAAACCTGCCCAAGGTGTCCCAGTGAGGCAGCGCTGGGCACAGCCTGGCGCTCGGGTTATCAGCACTCTCTTTCTGGGACTCTGTGGGTGTTGATAGGAGGTTCTGCTGGCATTGAGACAAGGCTTAACTCTACTTATATTTAAATGTATTTTAATGAATATTTTTGTTATTCTCGTCCCCTTTTATTACTTTGGTCAGGTAATGTGTTCTCAGACACACAGTGTGAATGTGGGGGGTTCCTGTGTAGGGGTAGGAGTTGGACTAAATGATCCTTGCGAGACCCTTCCAACTCAGGTCATTCTGTGATTCTGTGAAAAGTGCTTGTGAAGTAAATGGAAAGCATTTACTTTCGGTCTAGTAAATGCAAAATAGATTCTCCTAACATAAATCAGACCGATTAGTAAATTAATTCAACTGAAGGAACGCAAAATAGTAGCCATGTATGAGGAAGAAGATATTTGAAGGAGAGAGAAGTCTTAGCTGGAAGATAATTCACCCCAATACAAGTACTAGAGAATAGTTTTGTCACTTGTTAATGCCCTCAGTTTTGATCATAAGTCTCGCTTATAAAACCATAATACAAGCCCAGATCTAGAGTGGTGCTGTTTGGCTCCTGCTGAAGGCTCGATAGCAGGGCTGCGCAGACTGTGTTCTGCAATGTCCCAGAGCAGGACAAGCTAGAAACGGAGGAGGAGAAGTTAGAGACAAGTGAAAAAAGTCACTTCACTGTAAGACTTTTTCTTATTTCTTCCTAAGGTAAATATCTGAAAAAGTGTGCTTTCCATTCATTCAGAAGATCTTTAAGTGTTTAGTTAAACACTTTTCTTGAAGTTTTTGAATTCTATAACAGAAATAAATATTTTCGTTTTGGTTTTGAACTCTTGCCTGGGGTGTACTTTTTGCTTAGTAGGTGTACTCAAACTATCCTTAAGCATCTTTTCAAAATATTATAATTAATCAGTACACTTATCTTTATAGTAAATACCTATATAAATTAGCTTACTGTCTGTTTTCAATCCATTCTTCCTTGGAGAAGTCAGTCATACTTTGTTTTGAATTTCAAAATGTACAATTGGAATACTGCTTGGTTTTGGCACTGACATACTGAGAGATGAATGAGTGGAATTCTTAATTACTGAGTTGTTTATAGAAACTGTTTCTCTGGGGAAAAATTGAGATCTTCCCCTCAAACTAAAATCCTCATGGGTTCACCAAATTTTTCTGATGGTACTAGATTTTTAAAAATTAGATTGTATTTTAATGCTTTACTCTGAACATGCCTTAGTTTAGATGAAAAAAAACCAACCAAGATGCTATCAGAAATTAAAGCGTAATTACAGGACTGGGTTTTTTGTGTGTGTTCTGGCTTTCTTGAAGCCTAGGGTGTGCAGGGTTCTGAGAAGGATTTCACACAATCTGACTGCCAGCAGTTCCCAAAAAACCACTTTATAAATCCTTACAGTACCAGCTCCCCAGCAAGCCTGTCCAGCTAAATGGAAGTACATGTCGTATAACCTGTGATATTTGTATTGTTCCAATCTTGAACAGTAAATATTCAGGGGGGATGGTTAGGACTGTTACCTCATATGAATGTGATGTCTTCAATATCAGCAAGGTGTTGCGTCAACACTGGTAGCAAAAGGCAGCATGACATTAAAAGAAGTGGAGTGGAGAGTTTGGTGTGAAACTCTGAAGCAGACAATGTAATTTTGAAGATTGAAGGAACTGATGAACCAAAAAGCGTGGAGTCAGGTGAAAGCATGTGCTTGCATCTCCAGCTTACTAATTATACTTCCACAGCATTGTGCAACTGGAATTAATTCCGCTCTTGAATAAAGATGTGGAGGTAAGAACTCAGTTGGACCTGACAATGAAGTCAAAGAGTTCTGGTTGTGGTTCAGCTCTGGTTGTGGTTTAGAAAGGTGCTGTTGGGTCTGCTTAGTTGGCTCAAGCATCCCCAGCAGTCTGTCATTCTCTGAGCTATGCCAGCATACTTGTCTGTATGACCACACGGATAAGCATAACTGATCCTGATCTTGCTGGTGGAAGCGCTTCATGCAAGGCTTTTTCTGCTGGGACTTTTGATGCACTGGATTTTTGGTCCGTCTCTCGCACTACAGAGTTGCCAAAACTGTCATAGAGGAAGGGTGATGCAAAGGTGAGAAGAAGCTGAAAACCAGAAAGCATTTAAACCTGAGCAGCTGCTGAACAAATTAGTATGAAATGATATCCTCTGCCTGTCAGTGTGCCAAAGCGTGCACTGTCTGTGCTTTCTTTAGGAAAGGAAAGGTGTTAGGCTTTCCTTAAAACTCAGACCAAAGAGACCGTTCAGCCCCAGCTCTTACTTGGCTTGTACTGGTTTCTGAAGATAAAGCAATCCTGTAGAAGGATCAGACTTTCTTCCAGGCAGTATCTGTGAATATTTCTCTCAGACTTTTGATGTTTCTGAAGTATCTTTACATGTTCAGAAACCTTTGAGAGCGCTTTTTATTAGCTAGCTCCTGCTTTTTTATTTCTTATACTGTCTGTCCCACTATCCAGACAGTTCTATTTTAGCAATGAAGTACTTTTTGTAGTAACTTAATTTTATAGGATAATCCATACTTTTTCCACCTGATAGGTACCTTTTAACTTGCCAATGACCATTAGCATCGTGGTTTTTAAGAGCCTTCTTGCAGAGAGGAATTTGTCAGAGAATGGGCCAAATGACTTTAGAGCTGATCTTTTCTTTCTTGAAAGCCCCAGGTATACTCAATTTGCATTTCCTTGTGGCAAAAATGTCTTAAATACTAGAACAACCATGTTAATTGTTGGTAGGTGTTTGTGTTTGGCTCTCTTGTGTATGTAAGAGTGCATGAGGCACCGCAGTGGGTTGCCAAGGTTATGCAAGCTTGGCCTGCTGATGGCTGTGTTCTGCAGAGTTGATAGAGAATCTGATTTTCTGAGAGACTGGAACAAAGTTTGACCCTGTCAGAACAGGTATTCTGATGGCTGGGCTTGTTTGAACAGCCAGTGCCAGTGGAGCTTGCCAGTGGTGCTGGCAAAAGAAAGAGTTAGTGGCACCCTGGCAGAAGGGTTGTAGAGTCGCAGCCCAGAGTCCTGCAGTGTGGTGATACCTTGTTCAAAGAGACCATTAAAAACTCTTCAAGGTTAAATGGGTGGGAGTTTGTGGTTTTCCTTTTTACTATATTTTCAGTACAAAATAGTTCCAGTTGCTAAATGGCCAGAATACCACCATTTCATTTTATTTTTAAGTTGTAGATCTATGCGTTTCATACGGAGAAACGGCAGATCTGAGGGAAGGGTGTTCGTTAGACGTGGCAAGCGCTGGTGGCATAGAGCACCTTTAAGCGGCAGCACAGCCAGTGCTGGCTTGTGTCTGCTTCTAACAGTCCATGAAAGGCTGCGGCACAGTGCAGACAGCAAACAGCCCGGCTGCTTCCCCAGCTGCTTGGGAGCTGCGGTCGTGGCTTAATGGGCATAAAAGCCTACCTACCACCTGTCACACAACAGAGGTGGCTGCAGGACATGTGACATCGGAAGTTTTAAAAAAGTTTTCCCGATAAGCAACATGACAGATATTTCTGTAATACTTACTGATAACATAATAATTGTCACTGCAGTAAAATCTTTTCTGTTAAAAATAATGCAGATATATACCTGTGGATGTTACTTGGAGATACTCCAAGCAAAAGGGCGGCGTCATGTACTTGGGTACGAGGACCTACTGCTTGCCTGAAAGAATAAATACAGAGGAGACAGCCTCTGTACAGTTTCTGCTTTTATGTTCTAGATCTAAGTTCTTACATTAAGTTCTTACGTTAGTTTTTATCTGTAGGATCCACTCTACACTATGCACTTCCATAATTTTCAGGAGTTGACCACAGTGGAAACAATACCATGCTCTTTTGAGTAAATGAACCTTTTTGTGTAGCCTTTAAACACAGCACTTGTTTGTTGGGTCTGAGGCAAATTTGCCTGTCCTTGATGTCTACAATATATCATACATGGTCCCTTCATGTTTTTGGATGACTTTCACAAGTTCGGATGGCAAACAAATTTTCCATTTTGATACTTGAGATGGGAGAGATCTCATTACTTCATCATTCTTAACCTAACTAGTTTGAGGGAATCTCGGCAAGAATTTACTGTTTTGCTTTGGGATCTTTTCAGAACTTGATAAATTTTTATTGTTTTTAATTCTGCTTGTTTATAAATTCCATAATCTTATGTGCCTCTGTTCCTTTGGACATGATACTTGCCTATCCGCAAAGGAAGGTCTTTAATCCAAGTTGACAAGCTATAATCTGAGCAAATTTTTTGTGTGACCTGTAGAAACATACTTTATCTTCCTTTTCTTGATATGGTGATAAGCTTCTGATGTTTTTTCTCCTGTTCTCCCCCTCCCCACCCCCCATTTCCAGTGTTCTATTTAGGTGAGTGTTTTAATTTTTTGAGCCTTTTCTGTTCCTCTGCTGTTCCTCTTACTTGCTCATTGTTTTAAGAAAATCTCAGACTTGGAGTGCTTTTCAAAGCTTTTGTCAAGTTCCATCATATACAAAATTTATTTTGCATTTCTGTAAAGCCTTCTCATCCGTGTGAAATAAAGCCATTCTGTAAATATGTAAGGTAACATTTGTTGAAGTTTCATTTGCTGAATTATGTTGTTGAGCTTGTTTGGCTTAAAAAGCAGAAGTAAACAGTTCTTAAGATGTCATGTGATGGCTGGCCTTTTTCCTTGATTTTGTGCTTGTTTGTATAGTAAAAGTGTAAATCATTAATTTATGGTCTGTCTTTGCTTTTAGGTCCTACATTGCCTCGACAGAATTCACAGCTTCCCTCTCAAGTACAAAATGGTCCATCACAAGAAGAACTGGAAATCCAGAGAAGGTATGGTGTTGTGATTGCCAGTTCAATTAAAGAACGTCGTAACTCCTCACTAATTATGACAAATTGTCAAGGACTTAAAATTTCTCTTGCACTAGGGCAGCAGTTGTGTGTGTGCAGTTTTCAGTAGTGCAGCTTTCTTGTGTAAAAACTTTGATTATAGCTAGATGCCACGTTTGTGACCTCCACACATTCAAACAATGTCGTTCCTATTGGCCTGTCACGAAAGAGTTGAAGATCAGACGAGAAGCCTTGGAAGATTTCACTGCTGGCATTTTCAACCAGCCTAATTATTTTTCCAGTGACTGTTGCGTCTTCAGTTTTTGACACACGCTTATAAAGAAGAAAGCAGCAAGCAAGGAAGGAAGTTTTAACCTTTAGAAGCATAGAATTAAATCATGATGGAGAATGACGATTCTAATCTTGAATGCACATGCACTAGATCAAAATAGTGTGTTGGAAAGCTTGTTCACTTTTATACTACTAATTCTTAGCAAAGAAATGTTAATTTTCTCCTTTTAGATTATAAATTCATGGAACTCTAGTAGTTTAACTTTCAGCTGTGGCAGTACCAGTTATGTGTTGCTGTCCTCAGGGAGCAGTCCATGTTCCTCTGACCAGTTGACACTACTCCATTCTAAGCCATACTCCTTGATGTGAAGCCACTACATCCTGTCCAGTGCCCTGTGGGATATTTTTCACACTGGTAGCATACGGAGTTTTTTCAGTTCCTTTTAATAATTACTTCATATCGATCATGTGCCCAAGTTCTGGGAACAAACAAATTGGCCAGGAGTATTGGTCTGCTTGAGGGCAGGAGGGCTCTGCAGATGGATCTGGATAGGCTGAACCAATGGTCCAAGGCAAACTGTGTGAGGCTTAGCGAGACCAAGTGCCAGGTTCCTGCACTTTGGTGACAACAACCCCATGGAATGCTACAGGCTTGGGGAAGAGTGGCTGGAAAGTTGCCCAGCAGAAAGGGACCTCAGGAGCTGGTCGACTGCCGACTGAACATGGGCCAGCAGTGGCCCAAGTGACCAAGGTAGCCAAATGGCATCTTGGCCTGTATCAGACACAGTGTGGCCAGCAGGAGCAGGGAGGTGATTGTGCCCCTGTGCTCAGCGCTGGCGAGGCCATACCTTGAATAGGTATTCAAGGTTGGGATTTGGGCTTATTTGGGCCCCTCGCTCCAAGAAGGACATTGAGAGGCTGGAGCGCGTCCAGAGAAGGGCAACAAGGCTGGTAAAGGGTCTGGAGCATATCTTTTATGAGTAGCAGCTGAGGGAACTGGAATTGTTTAGGCTGGAGAAAAGGAAGCTGAGGGGAGACCTCATCGCTCTCTACAACTGCCTGAAAGGAGGTTGTAGTGGGGCAGGTGTTGGTCACTTCTCCCAAGAAACAGGTGGCAGGATGAGAGGAAATGGACTGAAGTTGCATCAGGAGATGTTTATATTGGATATTAGAAAAAATATCTTTAGTGAAAGAGTGGTGAAGCACTGGCACAGCTGCCCTGGGAAGAAATGACCTCACCATCCCTGGAGTGGTTCAAAAAACATGTAGACGTGGCACTTCAGGACAGGGTTTAGTAGGCATGGTGGTGTGGGGCTGACAGTTGGACTTGATGATCTCGGAGGTCTTTTCCAAACTTAATGATTCTGTGATTCATAACAAATCATAACAAATACAGTTAGTGCTGTAGATGGAGTGTCTGGGGTATGGATATATGAAGTGGAGAAGTCTTTTAGGATGGTGCTGTAAGGCTGACTTAAGTCGAAACAGCAAGACCTTCGACTGTCTCAAGCAAACTGCCTGTGGTGCAATCCTGGATTGTTTTACAATCAAAATACTCCTAGGAGATTAGCTGTTCCCTTCCAGAGGGATGCTGGGAGCAATTCAGGTCACATGCAATACAGATGCAGGGAACAGGATCCTGGAATAAATAGGAAATGGTCCAGGTTGATGGTGTAAATGCACTTAATAGCTTTCAGTGGTAACTGGAAAAATATTTTAACGGGTTGGGTCTAATTTGTACTGAAGTTTTTTCTGTTTTGATATTTTGTATTTAGTTTGTTTATGTAAAGGTGAGCAGAACCAGATTGCTAATTTGGGAATACTTCATATTATAGTTTTGATAAACTAGCTATGCACGCTGAACAAAGTTTTGACATCAAAATTGGTCATATTTGTCCATCTTCTCTGCAGTGTGTTCTTCTGAGCAGGAATTGCTTTCTTTGAAAGTCTCCTTATATAAAGACAAATAGCAAGAAGCTCATTTCAAATCTGTCTGATGTGTTTACAGGCAAGTCCGCTGTCAGGATAAAGGTCTTCCATGGCACTTCTTTTGAATGACTTTTAAAAGTAATTTTCCTTTTGATATTTTTTCTTTTCTACAATAATGACTTAATATTTTTTGTTTCCCATCTGTTCCTTTATAAGACTATATCAATTGTAATTTTTAATGCTGAAATACTTTTCAAAGAAGCATTGTAAATAGATGTCTCCTTAGAAGAAAGTGCTACCCTGTATTAAGAGCTCTGCAAGTCTCTTGAATTTTTTTGTGTGTAAAGGCTGTATTATCAGATGGCATTCTTATGGCTATGCTTTCTTATTTGATCAGTGTGCTCTGCTTGTTTTCAACTAATATAATGTCCTCTTTGAAGTCTCGTCCTGGTTTTCATTTATTTTTCCCCCAAAAATGGAAAGAGAACTGGAATGAGTGGTTACTCATTTTGCTAGTCAGATTGTTTGTGGAAAGGCTGTTGCCGTTGTGTCCTTGAAGAACAACATACAATTTTGTTAAAGCATCTCACAAATGCTTCTTTGGTCTCTTTACTGCTATAACTATACGGTTATAAAAGAGTTCAGTTAACTGAGCTAGAGCTTCTCTTCTGTAGCAACTGTCTTTCAGCTTTCAGACTGCAATAGCAAGTCTTACCACCATAATGCAGAGCGAGTAAATAGTTGGGAAGACAAGGTTTAGGTATATATTGCTTTATAACATATCTACAAGGGACATTTCCAGTCTCAGGAAAAAGTAAAGGCAGTGTGGGCAGAGTTGAATTCTATGGGGAGCAGGAAGACTGCAGGGAGTGAATGCAAGGGAAGGGAATAAATGTTGCTGTGTAGGAAGGAACATGGGGTTTGTGATGTATCAGCAGAAAGGCAGGATTTGCTAAGTTTATTGCTCGTGAAGTGTTTAAGATGTGACTTGATAATAATTGTCTTTAAGAGCTGGTGTTGTATGTCTACACTTACACGTACCTGGATCCAGCAGTACTTGACACTCCTGAGTTAACTTTAGGAAGGTATTTCTTGAAGTTGTTCTTAGCCTGAGAAAACGATCTGCTTACATAAAAATTAAAGTTGGAAAAGGGACCCTGTGGAAGTCATCTAGTCCAGCCCTCTGCTCAAAGCAGGGCTAATTTCAAAGTTAAATTGTGTCTTGTAGCTTCAGGGTTTTCCTAGGCACAAAGAGAAACATTTTCCTCAGAAATGTTTGGCCAAAGGAGTGACTGATGAAGAGTGGCAATTAAAGAGGGCTCTTCAACTGATCTGATGTTTTCCTTCACTTTTATAGCCAGCGTTCAAGAATCTTGGGGAAATTAGGAGCTGAAGAAATAAATTAAATGATTCGCAACAAAAGTATTGTTTTGATTCAAAGTGTTTTGTGTATTTTAGGAAGGATTTAGATGCATTCTGTATTGTGTAAAAAGTGCTAAAGCAGTACTATTACTTTGTTTATTTTGCTGCAGAGCTTGTTGCTTGAATATTTGCTTTTACTGTACAGTGATGACAATCTGCAAAGCTACTGGGACCAGATGTGCTATCTAAAACACTAAGGTTTTTATGAGGCCAAGATTACACATAAGGTGGTAAATGAAATATTTTTTTTTTAGGTGAATTGATGACTTTGTTACTTTTTCTTTTAAGAAACCTTAACCCATGGTATATGCATTCCCTGTCAGGGAGTACTTGAAGGTAACTGTGATTTTCCTTAACTTGCACTCTTTTAAATACATTAATAACAATCTCTAAAACACTCCGGCTTCCATTTTCAATCCTCAAAAGTCAGACAGTGTTTATAAATTCCACTGATTGTTTTATAAGGAGCCAGCTTCAGTTGACATATGTATTTGTTAATAACTTCAGAGTTACTTGATGTCAAATACTATTTTAAAATACAAGATTAGTTCATGGCATGTCTCTGTGTGCTACTTGTGCATGTAAATTTACCTTCTTTTCCAGCCATGGTAAATATTTTGTCAGTCATATGAGTCACTGAGTTGGTATCTAATATGACACTTGGGAATTTAATGAGTTAATGTTTATAAATAGCTTCAAAATCACTGCTGCTTCATAAATAAAGGAGACCAAGAACACCAGAAACAGAGAAACTGTATAGATTGTAAGGAATAATGAGGGTATACAAGCCACCTGTTGTCCTTCAGGGACGTAATGGACCAAAACTTGACCGACTTCTGTCGTAAGTACTCAAAAATATTAGAAGTTCACGGAACACAGCAGCAGGATATTGGGGATTTTTTGTGTTTGCTTACAGTTCTAGTTTATATCGTGGATAGGGATGATACTGTCAAAGAAAACTTGGTGTTTTACTGTGCTAGGAAGTAGTTGATATGCTGTGGTTTTTGTAGCAACTTTTGGAGGTTTCTTAATTTTAGATAGTTCAAGTTCAGAGGCTGATAAGGGTAGCAGTTCCTTATTTATTGGTAAGCTTAAAGGAATGCTTTTTATTTTACAGGTTAAGAGTATTTTTTCTGAGATTTTACTACTCTGAATTTTTAACTATGGTAAAAGAATTTATTTTTTTTTCCTCTATAAATTTGTAATTATTACATGTATAATTCCTGAACTGTTCTGAAAACGTGTGGAAATACTGAAAGAAAAAAACCTACATCCTGCAATTCAGTAGCAAGGTAACTATAATAATTTAAAGGGAGGAAAGTTTACTCGACACTTTCTGTCCTGGTAGCCTGGTTTCTCTTCATTTCTCACAGCCCATGACCTTTCCCTAGTTAGTGGCCAGATGTACTGTTTCTAGTTTTCCTTTGCTTTTGACATTGTGTCATTTATCCAACAGTTTATTTTGAAGAAGCAGGATTTCTATAAGGTGTATGGAATGAGTGGATTGTAACTAATCAAACAGTTCTAATCTGAGATAGGGGTATGAATATAATATAGTAGCTGACTTTTTAGTTTAGTGTATAGGAGTGGTCAGTAGAATACATGCAGTATTGTGTGCCGTGCGTGTTACAAAATCTGTGAAGTTTGCATCCCAGAAACATGGTTTAGATGGAATGAAAGGGGTTTTTTTAGTAGGACAGGAGTCAAGAGGAAACAAGCAAAAAGACTTTTCAGTCAATGTTGTTTATCTTGTCTGAAATGCTTCAGAGGTTTTTTTTCTTGCCCTCAAAGTTTCTGGAAAAGAGTTCCAGTATCTAATGTCTTCTTTTTCAGTGCCTCTCATTTTGTTTCCATTCACATTAAAGTTTCCATTAGTTCTGTCAAGTCGAGCTTTCAGAGACTTAATAACTGGCTTTATGGAGAAGTGGTGGGTGCTGTCTGGTTACAGTACTGAATAGCTCTAAATGTTGGGTAACACTGATGTGTTTAGCAGACTGAGAAGAGCACTCTTCCATTAAGCAGTCTTTTGACTACATTGGCAAAATTGCTGCCTTAATTGCTGTGGTTGAATATGGATGTTGCTTGAAGGATGATTCTGACAAGTATTGTAGTTAACACTTTTGAAAACATCTCCTTGAAATCTTGGCCTTTCTGCAGAATTTTCAGTCTATGGGGTTTTTTTCCTCTTTAATGCAAAACAAGACATTGGGATTAGAAACTGTTCTACATTTTTCCAGATTTTTTTAATTATTGTGGTTGCCTTTTATGAACTTAGTTCTGTCCCAACCATGGTACCACTGAGAAGGAATTCCCAGTGAAAGCGGAATTTTCTACTGCTGAGATTCTTATTTTTTTTCTGAAATTTGATGTGCACAGATGACTTCTGGCAATGTGGCTACAGATATGTTCAAGTTATCTGTTAGTTGAAAAGATCGAGATCAGGAAAACTAGACTTGATTAGGTTTGATCAAAGAGCATTAATATATCCTTTTCTCTATTAGAAATCCTGTATCTAATAACCTTGAGGTTTGTAGCTGCCTCTTCATGTCTTCAGCATGGTGATTGCTTGCCAGTTTTTCACTTGACTGATAAAACTGAGTACTTTCTCTTATTTTCTTATTTCCAACTGATGAGCTTATAACATAAAAGCTAGCCCTTAAATCCCTTTTGATCAAGGAAATGAAAGCCTCTTAGTTTGACCTTGCTAACATGAAAGGCTTTAGAACCACTTTTGAAGAAAAGAATAATTAACCAGGGAAAACATATCACAGTAAACTGTACCCAGGTAGTATTTTCTTTTGCAAAAAAAATAAAGGCTGTTCATGTGGTGTTCCTGGGTTTCATTAAAGCATTTGACAAATACCGAAAGGGAAGTTCCTAGTTAAAGTGGAAGAGAGGATGATTGCTGCGGAGGTGTATGGAGAAAAAGAATAAGCAGTTCCTCTTGAGCCACTGGGAAAAACAAAGTTTTATTTGGTGTTTTGGTAAGCAAAATAAGTCTTTGCTGCTGATACGAATTGAGATGTATGAGAACAAAGGAGAACAGTAGGAGATGGAAGGTGTTGCAGATTTTGATGACTGCAGTGGAATGAGGAACAGTACATAGCTAATGTCCTGGTTTTAGGCGTTTTTAGAGGGGAAAAAAGCCCAACCTGTAGGCCACATAGTAGTGTTTAGGATGTCTGAATACTAAATGTATGGGGAAAATTGAATCGGCAGGGGATGTGTTAGGTGCAGTGGTGATCAGTCAGGGTAAAGCTGCTTGAACATCGGAGATGGCTGTAATGGCCTCTAGACTTGCATAGTGTTTCCAAATTGTGATACATGTCAATTAAAATGCCTTTGCAGTTTTGCGTTAAATTAAGTGTAAAATATTCTTTGATACAAACTTAAAAAAAATCATAATTGAAACAATCTCACTTTTCATTACTCGAGCTCCACCACTGTTGAAACTGGAAGTCATTGTCAGTTCTGGAGCATATACAGAAACTCACGTCACAAACCTCTTGCCTTTAAACAGTCAAACTTTACTCATCTCCTGAGTGTGTGTTTCTTGCTTCAGTTGACTAGCTCTTGTCTGGATTTCTCTGAAACAATGTGTAGTGTACTCAGGGTGGAAGCTGTCCCACTCTGTCCAGTGCTTGGAAATACAAAATAAAGGTAGCTTGGTAAGAGTTTTAATGAGAGCATAGAGCAAGGGCTCAGTGTAGGTGACGCAAACTGAAGTTCATACAACTGAGAGAGCTTAGGAAGATGTGAAGAGGTTAAATATTGATCGCTTCTGCTGGGGCTGTGTTATTGGTGCATCAGGTGTGCTTTTTGTTAAGGCGCTCTGTCTCGGTGGCTGCCTGTGCTTGGAAATGTGCTATCTGTATTGGCATGATTTAGATTATATTTTCTCTTTGTAAGTGATTTATGAAATTTGGGAGGCAGTGTGTGTTCATTCCATGCTACGTAAGCATTAATATGCAGGCCTTGAGATGTGTGTTCAGTAGGTTTATGTATCCACAGAGGAGAGTGAGCTCTGTGGCAAGTGCTGAATTTTGGGATGATGATTAAATATGGAAGAGCAAGCTTAACACTGATATTTGGGTTTTATTATTCAGGTAAATTCCTGCAAGTTTGAAAGGGCCGTAGCAGACCCACCTTTTTAGTTTGCTTGAACTTGTGCAGAAGATTATCAGAGGATTAAGCTATTAAAATTCAAGCTGGCAGCTCAGTTCAGAATAATCAACATGTTAAAGCACTTAACCGTTTGTAGACCAGAAATTTAAAAGTTGTAGCAGTGATAAAGTTGACTGTATCTAATTAAATTGATGTCCATGGAGTGTGTGCAGTTCCTTGCACTCACAAGATAGCTGCACTTCTGTGGACGACAACGTGTTTCAGATGGAGCTGAGGTCACCCTGCATCTGGGGTTGGCGCCTCTAGCTCGGCTGTGCATTGTGCAGTGCGTTTGCAGCCAGCTGCTCTGTCGATTGCAGTGACTCAGTGGTGGGAGGAGAGCCATCATGTGAGATGTATTCTAGTAGGTAGTGACTGCTGGGTTAGATAATGCTATCTGTGCCCACATGCAGGGTTTTTCGGCATTTTAAAATAAAGCTCCAAACATTACTGTCTTGTTTATTGCTCTGTAGATTGAGGCAAGGTTAGAGGAGCTGGTGTAAGGGCTCAGAGCAGCCCAGCAAGCCGAGGTGTGCTGTGACTCCAGAACTGAAACACTCAGGCATTGTCATTGCAAGGCAACTTTAAAAATTAAGTGTATTTTAATATTAAACGTATTTTAATATTTATTTAATTGGTAAACAAGTTTAATGGCCAAATCAACACATTTTTATTAACTCCTGGTTTGTATTGATAAATCCAGGTTTAATTATGGTTGATATTACTTCTAGAACTTTGATGTAGTAGCATGATTCTCAGATTTCTTGTTTATGTTGGATTATAAAATTTACATTTAAAAAACCCCAGTGAAGCACAGAATGAAAGATGCGTACATGGTTGAATACTTTCAAATAATCACATTTGATTTCTTATACAGAAAGTCTTAATAGTAATTCTCAGAATAGTGCAGAATGTATCACTGCAGTGTTTTAAGCTAGCAATAGTCTAGCAACCTTCTGTTCTTTTTGAATAGATAACAGTGCAAACAAGAAACTGTTCTTCAATAAAGGCAAAAAATATTGCGTGGGACACAGACCTGAAAATCTTCACTCAAGAGAATCTGTTTTATGATTTTTTAAATGCAACATTATGTTATTTTAGTGGTTCAAGTGATGGGTTTTAGTGTTCTCTTTCAATACATTCATTAGGATGGAGAAAAAACACGCTTGTTGCACCTTTAAGCAGACAAAATGAGGATCGTGTTCCTGTTCATCTGAGTGATTTGTTGCCCTGCTTTGACAGCAGAGACCTGCTGGAGCAGACAGCTGTTAGCTTCCACAAACATTTCAGTAATGGGTTTGTTACTTGTAGGATTTTTCCCTTGGTGCCCCTGTGCCAACAGCTCTGTTGTTCAGCACAATGGGAGTTGCTTCCGGTTGAAGCGTGCTGTCTCTGGTGGAATGACAGGCTTGCCACAAAATAAGACAGTTGTGATAACTCTTCTGCAGATGACCAGGACATGGGCTTAAATATGAGAAGTGATCTGGGAAAAGATGGGTTCTCTCTGGCTCCTAAATCTGCTCTGACAGAGAAGATTGTTTTACCGGTAAACTAACAGCAATTGTGTTTTGCGGTTGTCACGTAGGAGAAGTTATAAACACCTTCACCATCCAAAAATGTGAGGGTTTTTCAGCAGGGACACAACAGTGTGCTTAACTCCTGTTTTTCTTCCTGTGTTATTTCAAGAATGTCCTCATGCTTCTGATTCGTGTCTGCCCAAAGAACTGGACAATGCTGATAGAGTTCAAGTTACAAGTTAGTATTTTAAGTACGATTATTCATCCTCTGACTATACAGCTCCTCATACTGCTTTAATTGAACAAAGTATAAGGGCAAGAAAAAGAGGGGAAACAACTTTAAAAGCTGTTACAATATTTAAGTAAGTAAACTTAAAACAAGAACAACAAAAAACAACCAATACTTGTGCACCCCACCTCAGAGTGAAGTTTCCTAAGATGCTGTTGGCATGGAACTGATTAAAAGGAAAGTTACATGAGCAGAAGGCGTGATGTGCCCGGCAGCTGTTCAGAAGTTCTGAAGTCAGCTCTTCAAATCGAAACTGGTATCCCAGTACCTATGCTGCGTGGGACTGCCATGCTCTGGGTTTCATGGCACTGTCTCTCACCTAGTCAGTGTGAATTAGCTCTCAAGATTCCAGTAATTCACACCTTCAGAATAATTATTTCATGGCCATTTATCTGTATTTTAGTAGACACCAATACAGGTTGAAAGTGTTGATTGCTGACTGAAATATTTTCTGCTCCATATAAAGTGTATAAACACTTAGGTACATTTTGTTATGGCATAGGAGCATTGTGTGTCTTCGTAGCGCTCACAAGGAAAAAAGAAACCTCAGAATCAGATTTGTAAGTAGACACGCATCTTGTGCTTTGTGCATGTAATTCCGTGCTATATAGAGGCAGAGTATACATTTATATACCGTGTCTCTTTTCTCCCCTCCTTGTATGTAGTACGTGCATACATGCACATGCCCTTCTCAGTCATTAAAAAGCTTTAAGTGAAAACTAACAAAAGCCTCCACCCTCCTGGGCCAGGGCAAATGCCTGGAGTATTTCCCCTTGCTACTCTCCAATCATCTGGGCATTTTTGGTTCAACAGCTTCTTGTGTATGATGTGATTTCTGTTCTCTAAATGACCTTCCGTGGTTTTTTTTTATTCCTCTGTGGGCTTTTTCTTACTCTTTCTTTGAATCATTTTGGCACGGAGTTCCACAGGTGGTCTGCCTGATGAGCAGAGGTGCTCATTTATTTATGTAAAAAAAAAAAATGTTTTTGAGCTCTGCTATTATAAGTTGCATTGACTCTTTCCACCCAGCTGCTGTATTAGGATACCTTCATGGCTCAGGATTTTATAGACTTCCAGTTGTCTTCTCCAGAATGCAGAATTACAGCTTCTTTAGCTCTTTTTTTTTTTTTTTTTTTTTTTTTTTTAATGGAAACTGGTACATTTGATCATAGTTTTCGTGCTCTTTTGAACCTTTTCAGTTCTGATGGTTTCGGCCTTTTGAGGTGGGAACAGAGATACAGGGTTTGTGGAGGAAGGGTGATGGTATTTTTCTGTACTGCTCTGTAATCCTCTCCTAATGTGCAGCAGAACAAGAAGACATGGCAGAACAGGCAGAACAAGAGGACATGGTCTTAGGCTTCATCAGGGGAGGGTTAGGCTTGATATTAGGAAAAAATTCTTCACTGAAAGGGTGATTGGCCATTGGAATACACTGCCTGGGGAGGTGGTGGAGTCACTGTCCCTGGAGGTGTTTAAAGAGAGATTGAATGAGGCACTTGGTGCCATGGTTTAGATGATGAGTTGGAGTTGGTGTTGGGTCATAGGTTGCACTTGATGATCTCCAAGGTATTTTCCAACCTTGTAATACCCTGATACTGTGATCTGCTTTATGTCAATGAATGGAAGTTGTCATAGCACTGTAAGTCATAACCCTAATATCTCACTCCTGCGTCAGGAGTCAACTCCTAGTCCAATATTTTATATATGCATTTAGCAGATTTCCTCTGTCTTCCCTGCATCACTTCAGTTATCTCAGATGAGTTTTATTTGCCAAAGTTATTGCCTAGTTACGTGGAGTTAGAAGATCCATCAGTAGTTCTTCATAATCAATCGTTGTCCTTGCTATCCTAAATAACTTAATTTTAAGGAGTTTTAGCCAAGAGCACTTAGCTATTTCTTTTCCAGGTTGCTTATGAAAATATGAAGTGGCACGGCTCTTTCTGTAGTTTATTGCAGAACTACCTCAGTGACACTGCTCTTTTGTGAGAGATGACTTAGATTGAGGTTCTGTTTCTGTAAAGAAATGTAGAACTTAAGAAAATGTAAATATTTGGCAGCTACTTGATGTGACATTAAACCCAGTGAATTCTGCTAGTTTTATGTAAGTGTGTTCTGCTAGTTTTATGAGTGTGTTACTGCTGTTTCACTGTACTTTTATTCTTTTGTTTACTGCTTCAAGTACAAAATACCATGCAAAGAGCAAATGTGACTCCATATTCCAAACTGGGAAGATTGCATCAGTTAGTAAAGCATCAACGACAGCTTTCCACTCTTGCCTCTTGAAAGCTGTGTCTCTGAATGTTAAATCAGTTAAGAGGAAGTTGGATAAGTGATTCTTTTTTACTGTAAGCATAATACAACTGTTATCCAACTCAGAAAAAGAACATGTAGAATTAAGAATTTTATGTAGGTACAAATACTGTGCTTTTGTCCTTGCAGGTACAAAAATCATTGATTAGTTTATCTCTTTTTGTCCTCTAACAGTTGCTTGATATTTCTCGTTTTTGCTTTGCAGCTCAGTGTTTTTCCTTTTTTCACAATTGTAGACAGTTGCAAGAGCAACAGAGGCAGAAGGAGCTGGAACGGGAGAGGCTGGAGCGTGAACGAATGGAACGGGAGAGGCTGGAGAGAGAGAGGCTAGAAAGGGAAAGACTTGAAAGAGAGCGCCTAGAACAGGAGCAACTGGAAAGAGAACGACAAGAAAGGGAACGGCAAGAACGCCTAGAAAGGGAGAGACAAGAGAAGGAGAGGCAGGATCGAGAACGGCTTGAACGACTTGAACGAGAAAGGCAAGAAAGAGAACGGCAAGAACAGTTGGAAAGGGAACAATTGGAATGGGAAAGAGAGAGAAGAATTTCAAATGCTGGTAAGAATTTTAAAATTTGAGTGTGTATTCAAGTACCAACTACTCTTTATGTGTTTGGGTGATGGGAGTGGGAGAGAAGTAGTGGAAGGCAGTGAGTGCAGTTGTGCAACAACAGTCAGTATTTTGGACTTCTGTTTGCTGGAATTGCTTCCACTTCTATGGAAAGAAGTCCAAGATCTATGACTTTCCTGTCATAATTTTCTATTAAGTCTGAAATACCCTTTTTTTTTTTTTTTTTTCCCACTGTTTGCTTCCTCCATTGCTGTACTCTGATTGCTTGAAGAGCTTGAATCATATTAGACACCTCTAACATTGGTTAAAGTATCATGAGTTAAAATTTCTAAATACCTTGTCATTGTTTGCTCTGTTAAACAAGATGTATTCTCATTACATTATTTGGAAAAAAATAATGTAGAAGGTATGTACTTACATGAGGCAAAGTAATAGTGCAAGAAATGCCTTTCAGTATGAAGTTTTTCTTAATTTATCATTGTAGTAACATTTCACTGAAATGTATTGTATGTATTTGTAGATAAGGTAGCGCACTACCTGTAGAATTGTATCCAGTGACAACTGAAAGATTTCTCATTTTGGTAATATAATGGAACATTAGTCAATCACTTCGTTATTCTTTAGTAACAAACTCAATTTACTTAAGAAGTCAACTCGTGGTAAAATTCGAGGTGTACTATGTAAGAGCTAGTCACTTTAGAGCAGAGGGGTTTATTGGTATTTTTATTCCCAGTAGTTTCAAGTTTGTGATGGAGCTTTTTATGGGGAAGAGAAAGATGATACTTGCTGCCTATGGTATGAGTTTTGTTAGTGGAGTTGTAACAAATGTTAAGATCACTACACTTGCTTGCAGTTTGCAACCAAACAAGAAGATAAACGCTGGTAAAAGACTGATTAATCAACCATGTGTCTAATCCATCTCACTGGCGGAATTGAGAAAACTTACTCTAGAATGTACTTGTAAATTCAAATGTTGGCACAAAAATAGCTGGTTAAATTTAAAAGCATCTGTTGATAATATGTAAAACTTTCCTAACAGTATTTTCACTTGTGCCTAATCCTCTGGTACTAACTGTAGTCTACATTTATACATTTTGTTTGAATGCTGGTTTTGTTGCTTCATTAGCTCCCTTTTTCTCTTTCTCCTTTTTTTATCCTGCCTTTGCTGCTGCTTTCCATCTTCTGTCCAGCTCCATCTTTCGACAACTCCCCGTATAGCACTCCACTTCCTGACTACTCCAGCTGCCAGCCTCCTGCAGCGCCTCCTCCATCATATGCAAAAGCAGTCTCAGCACCAATGTCAGAGGCCGCACCGGAGTACGCTGTAGTGACTTCTGCACCACCGACTTCCACTCCCCCTACACCGCCTCTAAGGCACTCTGCATCACGTTTTGCTACATCTTTAGGCTCAGCTTTCCACCCTGTTCTCCCCCATTATGCTACGGTTCCTCGTCCGCTGAACAAAAGTTCTCGGCCTCCTTCTCCTGTCAATGCCCCGGCGACTTTGCCTCCAAATCCAAAGCCTGTGGCCTGGTCCGCTCCCAGTTTTGCACCCCTCCCCCCGTCTCCTCCGGTAATGATAAGCAGTCCACCAGGCAAAGCTACAGGTCCAAGACCTGTCCTCCCGGTGTCGGCTTCTAATCCAGTGACTCAAATGTCCACGTCTCCCACAGCTCCTAACGGGCTTCCTGAAAACCTGGCTTATTCGGCTCCTTCACCTTCTACCTCAGGTCTAACTCCGCCTCCGCCACCTCCTCCCCCCCCACTGCCTTCCTTTACGCCTCTGTCACTCTCTGGACCTCAAGCTTCTTCTTCTCCCAACTCCCCGAATGCCTCAACTCCCTCATCCAAGCCTAGTGTTCTCCCTTCTCCCTCTGCAGCTACCCCTGCCTCTGTTGAGAACTCTCTAAACTCTGTGCTGGGAGACTCCTCTGCTTCTGAGCCAGTCTTGCAGGCAGCCTCTCAGCCGATTGAACCTACGACCCAGCAGGGTAAGGCTTTCTGTTATTGCTACTAATGCACTAATCAGGAATGCAGTCAAAACCAATTGGTATCATAACTGCCCCAAAGAATTAATACAGTGCTTCCAAAGCTGCAGTGATCTTAATACCACAACGAAATACCGTTTGGAAAGCCGGGCTAAGGGAAATGTGAAAGCTCCGTGGAGAAGATCCAGCCTTCTGTGGCCTGTCAGAAGTAAAATTCTGATTTCTTAAGCTCTCAGCTGTTGAAAACAGAGCTTGTCGAATATTTGCTTGGTAAATCTTGCACTGTTGGTTTATTTGGAACGTGGGGTTAATAGGTGGCATTGTAAGTTTCCTAATGGCAGCTGACATGGAAGAACATCTGTGCGGATTTGAACGTGTGAATGACCTTAAGCGAGCAATTGTCTGAACCACTTTGATACTCTGTTCAAATTTAGCAAGTAGCATGTAACACCTACAGCATTTCCTTCTGGGCAGTGGTTGTACCTGCTGTCTGGCTGTATGCACCCACATTGTGTAAAGACAGATCTACCAGCGTAGCTAAGGAGACTTTAGATAAAACGTTTGGTTAAACGCTTGTCAGTCTTAACAGACACTCTACCAATGTGATGGAAGTGTGTTTCACATAGATGTAAGTGTCTCTGTTAACCTGAATCCTGCTTTTGTACAGATTTAATAGATTCAGGTCTTTGTGCCTAAGTCTGTAGTAGCTTGACTAACCATGTGGGCAGAGGGGCTTCTAGGAGGTGAGCAGACTCTGGCTGCATCACACAAAGCTGTGCAGAGGAGATGCTGCTTATACCCTCTTATCTTAAATGAAGGTGTGAGCTGCTCTGGGATGGAGTGGAAATAGGGTGAGTGGCCTCAGCCATAGTGTGGAATAAAAGTGTGCACTTGGATGGCGAGTGATGCCAAGGAGTTTTAAAAGGCTTTTAAATTTACATAGTGGTTAGCAGAGCAGGAAACCAGGAAGGCACGTGTGAAATGCCTCTCTGGAGAGGTTGCTTAAGGTAGTTGCACAACATTTTTGGTAGCTTATGGCAATGTGGGGGAGGTGGGGGAGGATGTGTGGGGCTGTTTTCTTAGTCACATTTTCATAAACTGCTCCTATAATAGTAATACAGTGATCATCAGAATATTCTTCCTTTGAAACACAGTTTGCATCAATGTGAACTTAAAGCCTTAAAGCAATCATAAATAAAAAATAGAAGAACTTGTTTCCATCAGCTTAAAATGTCAGTCTTCTAACTCACTAATTAGCATTTGTATTAAATTATTGAAGTTGATTCCTGGAATAGTTTTAGAGGAAAGATTTTTATACAGTTTAGAAATTAGCATTGACTCTCAAGCGGTTCCAGGGTTCAGATGTTTGGGTGGAATGTTAAATGCTTATTAAAGTCTCTCTGTTTAGCACCGTTTGAACACACAGTATTGTTCCTACATGGTATAATTCTCCTGCCTTGCCTGACTCTTTAGAAAAGCCTTGTCTGTTTCGCGGCATAAGATTCTTCTTGGTTGCAGCACAGAACCTGACTGGAGGGTTTTTGTATGTAAATGTCTCTGAAACTGTCTGATCTCTCATTGCAATATTTTTAGAGTATTTAATAAGAATCCTTCTCTCCTGCTGAAACTTGCAGTGTTTTCTTGCCTATAAAAAGGACCCTTACCAGTATTAACGTCTTGTACCGTGAGCAAAAGAACAAGTATTTCAATGGAAATAAGATCTTTCTTTTCTAAATGCTTAGTAGAGTCTGTTTGTTTTTTTCTTTGATACTAGGTGTTGTCCAAGGACCACCTGCACCTCCACCCCCACCCCCTCTGCCCCCTGGCCCAGCTCAGTCTTCAGTAGCAGCCCCACCTCCTCCTGGCCCACCACCACCACCTCCACTTCCAGCATCAGGGCCACCACCACCACCACCACCACCTCCACTTCCTAGCCAAGCTCCTCCTGTTCCCCTTCCACCTCCTGCTCCCCCGCTCCCTGCCTCTGGATTTTCAGTGGGATTTGTGTCCGAAGAAAATCGCCCTTTAACTGGACTAGCAGCTGCGCTTGCTGGAGCCAAACTAAGGAAAGTCTCACGGGTAAATACTACTCTTATTTCTTTTTCTGATTCCTGTCTCTTAAGTCCTGTCTTCCTGAACTGGTTGTAATTTTCGTTCAAGACTAATAGCTGTATTCAAGACTTCTCAGGTAGGCTTAATTCATTATTTAAAAAGCGTTACAGGATGTACTACCAGGCCATCACATTATTTATACAGTTGTTTCTTTTTCATGTGTGAACTTTGCTTCTTTTATTGTCAACTGTATTTTTACTTGCGCTATTGTTATTATTTTGTGTATTATGAAGGGTGAAGACTCTTCCAGTTCAAGTGGAGGAGGAGGCAGCTCTGCTTCATCTAAAACAGACGGTGGCCGTGGAAATGGACCACTTCCCTTGGGAGGCAGTGGGTTGATGGAAGAAATGAGCGCCCTGCTAGCCAGGAGGTAAGCACCTGTTTCTGCTGTGTTCCAGCCACATAGTCATTGTGGACGTAGGGTCTTGGGTGCTTGTTTGCAGCTGGCTAAGGATCAAATAAACATTGGCTTGCTCATTTGATTGCTTTGTGAAGTTGATAACATTTTGTGAATAGCCATTTTCACTTGCGTATGGTTGAGTACTTTCCTTCTGTGTATGTCTTTGTGCAGCAGTAGGGGAGGGGTTACAGACTGCAAGAGGAGAAAAAAATTGCACAGTTGCTTTGGCAGAAGGACTTTTTCCTTGAAGTTATTTTGAATGTACCTTTTTAAAGCACTGATTTCTACATATAGAGCTGTAAATGTCTAACTATATTTAAGAACGTTCCTCCATCTTGCAGCCGTGATGATTGTGGTGACTTTTGTCTCTGCTTGTAGGAGAAGAATTGCTGAAAAGGGATCAACAGAACCAGAGCAGAAAGAAGATAAAACTGTGAGTTGAGAAATACGAGAAGGATTCTAATGCTGTACATGACATACCATATATGCACGCACATAACTATTTTGTGAAGTGCATTTTGCTTGCATATTTTCTACATACAGTTGAGCAGAACCATTTAAATATATATAAAAAGTGAAAGGAATATTTCAGCAGTTGAGATTGGCTTCTGTTAATCTAACAGACTAAAGGTGTGTTTTTTCTCTCTGCCTCTCCTCCTCCCCTTTGCCTTTCTCCTCCCTTTTAATCAGGAAGAATCAGAGTCTTCAACTTCTAAGGTTTCTTCAACAAACACACCTGGTAAGTAGCACAGGTTTGTGAATTCTATGACTCTATAATGCTAAAACCTAATGACAAACGTGGAGCCTCCATCTTCTGTGATTGCAGCCTGGCATTTTGCTGTCGAATGGGTCCTGGACCTGAAGTGTTTCAGAGGATGACAGATAAAAAGAACAACCACTGGAACACTGTGCTTGGTATAGGGCTCTCCCCTGCCCAAGCTATGGGGTTGATGCACAGAAGACAGTTGGTAGTGATGTCTCAGTTTAAATGAAAACTAAGATGCGTATCAGAAATTAAGAGATTTTAATCAGAAAAATGTATAGAAAGGATAACAAGTCTTAACTACAAATATATATATATAACCACAAACAGAACAGAATTAACAGCAAGCGTAATTGAAACCTTTAAACAAATCAAGTCACGTACCCAAAACCTTTCGGGGAAAAAACCCAGCGTCCGCAAAAGTCGACTCTGGTGTCTCCTTGTCTGAAAGTGGTGGGGGAAGGTGGGTGGGAAAGGGAGAGGGGGCAGGGCAGCAACTCCTCTGCAAATGATGCCGGCCCCCAGGTGGTGATGATCGCCCTCTCCCCGAAGGACAGCACAGGGCCCATGGAGCCGGAGCAGAGTCCGAAGAGGCTCCCACTCGCCGCAAACCACTGAGCAGAAGTGGTGGGAATGGAAGCGACCTCTGCTCTGGCCCTTGTGGAAATGTCCTCCCCCCCGTGTTGGCAAAGGAGAGAAAAATTCCGTGAACAATATGAAACTATAACAAGTGAATATGAAAAGCAAGTTGTCTCGGTGAATGCAGAACACAAGTTGGGACAGTAGTTTGTTTCCTTTAAGGCAAATGTAAAAGACTGTCAGAGTCAGACAGAAACAGTTGCCACTTCCAAGTATTTCAGTAAGCATTCCCTCACATACAAGTGTTCTCTCTAAATCAAGATGAATGCATGGAGTAGAAATTCTTTAACCACAAGTCCTTTGCTGACTTGTGCTTGTGGCAGAGTTTGGAACTGTGCACGCAACAATTCTCCTGCGGTCAGTAAGGAAAGCATGCCTATCACCAGTTCTGTATTGTCAGTGTGCATGTGTATTTATACTGTGAACACGTGTGTTACAAAGATTCAGGTGACACTCCAGACTTTCTTTTGCTGTCCTTTAGTAGTATCTTCTTGTACCCTTAGCTTCCCTGGCCACCTCCCCCTATTTGCATAGCAGAGAGGGAGGTTGTGTGATATAACCTGCAGTTTGTCATCCCAAAAGATACTGCAAGCGGGTGGCAGAAGGAAGATGACTGAGTAATGAATATACCAGGCTTCAGTATATTCTAGCTTACTCTGTTGGTTGCTTGCCCACATGTGTGCTTCTCCACTAGATCATTCAGTCACTTGGTACTGTGCAGGCATTAATAGTGGAAACCATTGCTGTAGGGTGAACAAAATGCAGGATAAAAAGGAGAGCTAGGAGCTAAGTGTGTCCAGATGGAAATAACCGGAAAACTGTTAGTATGGAGATACAGCTGATAGTCTAAATAAATTAGGTGGCAAGGCAATAAATGGCTTAGTGTAAATGAAGTTTTCCATCTGCACTCCCCTGCCACTTAGCTTAGGAGATTGCTTCATTCTGTTAAACACAGAGGCGGTGTTAACCCTGGGGAAGCGACTGCTTTTGGAACACTTCTAATAATATAGGCCCAAAAAGTGAGAAATAAAAAACAGTGGAAGTGGTTCCTTTAATTGGTTGTCATGAAAAGAAACCTCATCAATTTTAATTTAAAGATGTCAAATACATTCAGAGGAGTCTGACCGTTCCCTTCCAGTGGGAAGATTTGACTTCATTTCTCAATGTAAAATGCTCTGGTAATGCTGTGCCTCATCATTGGAACATGTCTTTAAAATATTTTAAGAGGAATGCTTGGCATACTAAGCAGAGACCAGGTCAAAAATTTGTGTAATTATGTCTAATTAGCATTAATAATGTAACTAAAATAGTTAGACACAGACTCGTCAGTATTCTTTCTTTGCTGTTGTGCTTACCCTTGCTGTGTGCTCTTGTGGTGAACTGTCACAGTTCCACATTCCTTGTCAGGAGGAGTATAATGTTGCAAGGAGGGATATTTCTTCTGTCCTGAGCTTGGATCACTTTGTATTTATTGAGACACATTTCAGCTGTGTTCAGGGGCTGCACTCCTGTTGCTTACAGCGAGAGTTCCGCTGTGATGTATTACTGACATATTAGTCCTTCGCTGTATATGGTGTATTTCTTGTAGGGGAAGAATTACACAGTCACATAAAGCTAAGTAAAATGTAAGTTAAAACATGTTAAGTAATAATTATAAACAAAACAAGCTCAAAACCGTGGGACAGGCAACGGCTACACGACCCTTTGATAATGTTTCAGTTTCAGCTAGATAAGGATAATCGTGTGGTCCTTGAGCCAGCTGTAGCCATTGCAAAAGTTTCTCAATTTTGCAAATACAGCTAAAATAGCTCCTGTGGCAGGACAAGTCCTGAAGGCTGGTGTATCAGCTTAAGACTTACTACTAACACTGACAGCCTGTAGTTGGCTGGGTCATAGGCTATGCTGGCAGACTTGTGCAATTCGGATGTGCTTCCTGGTATTCAGCTGCATCCCAGATAACTTCTTGGGCAGGAGACTCTGAAAGGGCCTTTCTGCCTTTCAGTTTGTCAAACTTAGCAGAGCTGGGCAATACAAAAGAAAGGGATCAAAACATAAAAATAAATCCCAAATCTGAAATAAAGACTGGTAAGATTAGTGACACATTAAAGTCCTGAGTAAGTAAGGAAAGCAAGCAAGTAGTAATAAAGAAAGATTGTTAACTTGTGCAAATTGTAAGGAATGAAATTCTCATCCGTAAGGAATGAAGTGTTTGCGGTGATGGATATGTCCTGAGGAAGGGCTTAGGTGAGACCACTAACGGGAAAAAAACCAAACCTCATTCATCATGCAAGGACACAAAATAAACAGTACTTAACTGAGCTGATTGCCCTGTTTCAGCGGTGATTTCTGTCTGTCTGCTGCTGACAAACAAACCTGCACAATAAAGCTGGCGTTCACATGTGACTTTAGATCACTGTAATAAACTCAGGATAGTGAGTCAAAGCTTATTGGAGAGGATTCCATGCAGCACTGAAAGCAGGCTCCATAATGGAAAGTGGAGCACGAGCATGTATAAAGATAAGTTGAGCTTTTAAACTTGACGAGATTGGACTCCTGCACATGGACGAGGCCTAGAAGTACTCTTCTGCAGTGTGCAGGGGAGTGCTTGTGCACGGAGCGTAAGGTGCCCACATGGGAGAAGAGGTGTGCAGTAAAACTGTGTCTGATGTTACAGGTGGTGAGTGAACTGCAGTCTCTTCCAGGTCCCAGAGCAGTGTACCTTTAGTTTTGTCTGTGTTATTTTGAAAGGGGGAAATGATGTCTTGCAATTCTGTCATCTTGATACCATCTTGAAATGGTATCAGTTGCAACATTTTGAGGAGGAGACTTTGGAAAGTGTATTCCTAGTTGCTGAGAAATATTCTGGGTGTGTGAGGTTGTATTGTGCCTAATGTTGCTTCATTGAAATGAACTTTGAATTAATTTTATATAATTCATTAACAGCTCAGGAAAACTCCTTTAGTTTAAAACCATCCTACCCCGATATTGGAAGGTGACTATTTGATTGTAGTTCCAGAATTCCATGTTTCACAATTGAAGCCATCAGATTTGTGAAGTGTAGGCAGACCTTCTCCCAACTGGATGAAGAATTAAGTGGCATTTACAATGCCTCGAAAAAAAGTGAGACTTTAGGGTGCTATCAAAACAAAAATGATAATATGCCAAAAATAAAATCATTACAACAGGGCTTAGCTTAATATGAAATAAATAATGCAAATACAGTAAAAAACCCAACCAACCAAAAAAAAAAAAAAACTAAACACACACCCCCCTCAAAAAAACCCCAACACCAAGCAAACAAAACCAAAAAAAACCCTCCAACCAAAAAAGGCTGACTTTAGTTGCCAGTTACTTGAAGTTTTATCCCATAAATTTCACAAGAAATAGAAAAAGACAGGTTTTAATCTTCTCATTATGTCTTCCAGAACTATCAAGAAAGCCTTGGGAAAGAACAAATACAGTGAATGGAAGCAAGTCACCTGTTATCTCCAGGTACTCCCTTTTGTACCGGCTGTCTTTTCCTTATGTTTGCTGTTGTTGCTCATGCTGCTAAAGATATTGGGCTAAATAGCAAAACTTGCCTTAATAGCATTAAAGCATTGAAAGTGAAATGTATGGATTCAAAATTACCACTGGCAAGTGGCTTTTGGCAGTTTTAATTAAGAATGAAATGTTGCTTTGGGAGAATGCTGATAAGTGAAATTTTTGACAGTAAAGTGAAAAGTAAAAGCCAAAAAGATTCTTTAACAATTGCTAATGTATACCTTCAGTTATTAAGGTGTATATTTCCTTACAGCGATGCTTAATTCTTTCTATTTCTTTACATTTTAAAATCTGAAATTTTCTGCAAGGGAAAACCACATGGAGAGCTGTGGTTCATATATTCAGTAGTAAACCTAGTTAGTGAGTTTTGTCCTTTCTGTGCTACTCATAGAATGCTTGTCTAGATATTTAAGCCATCGTGGTAAGATGAATCTGTGACAATTTTCAGTCGCTCTCTCAAACCAATCCAAGGAAGTTTATAATGAAGAAGTGCAGAAGTATTACTCATCCTTCCATGCATTAACAGATTTTTGTAATTTGTCAACAGGAACTTTGGTAGGCAGTGAGCATTTCAGTAGGCATTTGGTAATGCAAAAGAGTGAAATGGCTGCTTTAGCAGTTTCTGGTTCTGAGGTATATTTATTTGCCATTTACATTAAGCATTAGACTTGTTCATTTTAGGATTCCTGTATATTCTTCATACAGAGATTAAAGGATATTGAGCTGTAATAATCTGACAAAGTTACCCCAACTTCTTAAAAGAGAAAACAAATAAACATGTTAAAAATGAGTGCTGGTGTTGGAATTACTTGAATTCTCCTTAAAATTCTGGCCCACTGCAAACAGCTATGCAAGATTAAAAAAGTTGGACCAGATGATGCCTGAGGTCTGTTCCAACCTGGCCTTCTGTGATGCCATGATTTGGTGGTTAGAGAACAAAACTCAGTTATTCTCTTAAGTGGCATTACGTGTGGTCAAGGTTGCTATCAAGTTCTTCAGTTCTAAACCAGAGCACTAAACACGCTCAGCCTGTATCGGTATCCTTGTCTGTCTTTCAGAAATGATGAAGTCTGGGAGCTTAAAATGTCCACAGCCTGGATTCTGGTTGCTTGCTTTGGTATTTTGTCAAAAAGCGGGTGACATTGGAGGTGATGCCCTCTCTGCTATACTGTCAGTGTAGGAAAATACGGCTTTACCTTTGGCCTTGACATCCCCCTACCACCCTCTCTCTTGCCCCCCAGTAGGCCTTACCTACTTTAACTGTGGTCTCTTGTTTTCAAGCAGATTGAGGTATCAATACGTGGCACTGAGGGTGGACTTGTCACAGAAATAATTTGTGTAAGGAATCCTAAAGAGCATTTTAGATTTCATATTAAGACAGTTGCTGCCCTGTCCCTTTGACTGTAGGTATCCTATGGATAAGCAATTGAAGAAAGGAAAGGGAAGGGATTAATACATAGGACAGTTCTCTGTATCAAGCTCCTTTGAGGAGTGTGGGATGTCCTTAAGTCTTCATTCTACCTGTCCCGACAGCTGTAGCTTCTTGTAAACTGCTTTATGCATCCTACATCATTTATCTTGTTTCAACCAGTGAAATCCAGAGGTTACCGAGGTCCATTTAAAAATGTTTTCTGACCTAGAGGAGTACAGGAGTTTGGAGACTTCTCTTGAAATGTATTGAGAAAATCTCTCCATTGGGCTTTTTCTCCAACAATGGAAAATGTTGATAGAATTCAGCTTGATGAGAGCCTCCCTGACTGTGTGCTCTAACGTACTTCAGAAGAATAATTCCATGTTTATTGAATGTCAGTATTATTTTCCAGTGCTGTTGTAACCTGCTGGAAGGTGCCATAGCACTTATTTTATGAATTCTGGTACAGAGAATCTCTTTAATACCTTTGGGTTTTTCTTAGTTCTCCGCATTTGCCAAGTCTGTCTCTGCAAGCAGCTTGTTAAAATAACTTGGAGGGAGGCAGAGGGTGCTGCTATTTGAAACACTAATACTTTGCCAAAAAGGGGATATCTTTCACCTGGTAAAACTCGAGAACTAGCTTATGACCTCTTCAGGGAGGATATGAGCTATTTACGGAGATTAAACAAAGCATTTACCTAAAACTGGCAAGTAAGCAAAATTTTCTCTTCTGAGCTTCCAAGCAGGTAGACAATGAAAGAGTTGTTATTCAGAATGAATGTTCTAAGTATTTTAAAATAACTAGGGTCCTGTTTAAAATCAGGAGGGGGTGGGGGTTGTAGGTTGTTTTCTTTTTGTAAATCTTTGAAAAGATTTAAGCTATGTGCTTTTAGTATTTCCTGAAACATTCGAATAGAACTCTTGGAACACAACTAGTGAAACTCCATGGTATTCAAGGTGCTAAAATTGAACAAAATTAAGACTTATAGCTTGTTAAGGTAGTGTTTCTCCCCTTCGTAGACGGGAATCTCCGTGGAAAAATCTGCTTGCTTCTGAAAACAGGTTCTATGATTCATTAAACAGGTATCATCCTGTTGGGGTTTGAGACTTTTGTAATAACCATTTTGACCAGTTGGACTTTTTCTACGTGGATTAGTAGTCACCACTTGCCCCACCAGGTTCCTCTTTGCATTTTGTTTGTTCAGTTGAGCCCATCTTTTGGACTGGCTAAAAGGAGATGTTGTCCAAGGCAAATTGAGATGGCTTAAGAACCAGATATGATTTCGTGTTAAATACTGATTTTCTGGCAGTCACTACCTGCAAAGGTACAAGTTCCTGTTGGATATGCCAAGATTTAGTAAACCATTTATAGTGTTTTGAAAAGCAGATTTTCAAAAATATAAGTTTAGATACAGGAATAGCAATTAATTTTCCAGGTGAGTTTTCACATCTGCTTTTCACAAATGAAGTAGAGATAACAAATAGATTTTGCCTGACTTAAACATTGGAGAGGAAAAAAAAAAATCAAAAAAGGACTTGTTAAATATAAATTAATGTTTCTGTTGGCAACATATTCACAAGTTAAAATTAATATCGTATATTTGAAGGTATACCTCTCTATTTCGCTCTCTGTAGTGGTAGTCATAAAATATTGACACTGAAAGCCTTCAGGTTTTAAGAGCTTTCCACAGGTAAACATGTTAGAGTCCGTCAGAATTACCGAGTCAAATTCCAACTTCATTTTTCATGAAGGCACTCATTGTGGTGACTACTCAGTCTTCTGTATGAGAAGTTCCCCTTTAGCTACTTATCTTGGGTGCTGTATTCTGCATGTTGGCGTGAATAAAATCCTTATCTTGCATGCTTGATTTAAGGTGTTCCAGGGACTATCAAGGTTGCCTTACTGTCCTATTTGGCGATGCTATGAAAAACCACACGGGAGAGCTCTTTAGCCATCTTAGGAACAAATGGTTGGGATGTTTTATTCATTATATTTCAGTAGTTGATGTTTTTCTTAATGGCAACTGCATTCATCAGTAATCTTTCTTCTAATCAAGTTGAAGAAGGAAAAGTAGGATAATTCTGGGGGAAAGATAGCTAGATTTGCTTGGGATTAGAAATTATCTAGTTTACAAATGACAGTTTTCCATATTTGAATGGAGAATGTCTTGCATTTCGGAAAGCAAAATTGGAATACATTCTTAAAACCGAGTGGCACAGTTTATGAAGAAGCTTTCCCGTTGATATTTTTGACAGCACGATTATACAGTATATAATTGCTAGAGCTGTCTTTTTATCTGAAGCAAAAGAAACATGAAGCGTTCTGTCTGTGGAGAGCTGCTCTTTAAATCTCAAAAATATTGGTCCTAAATAATTTTATTAAAATATTAAAGAATGTTCTTGTTTGGGTTCTTCCATTAAGGCAGGTAGTATGTGCCTGTTACCAGTTACCAGGAATTGCATTTGAGGGGACACTGATTCTCTTTTCAGTCATGTTGGGCAGATGCTGTAATGCCATAGTGTATGGAAACAAAATGGAAGTCAGTGGAAATGATCAGAAACTGTATATGGAGAATCTAAAAAATTCATGCTATTTTGCTTGGAGTAAGTAAGTCAGTGTTCACAGTTTGAGGTGTAAACTCCAAGTAGTACTTCAAATGTCAGATACTTGATGAAGTGGTGATTGCCAAAGATCTCATCTTCATGAATATTTTTGAGCAAGGCATTCTTTCCTAAGGAACCAAGCACTGTCAATATCTAATGGGTTTTGTAGAAGATCCTAAACTGTGGTTTGTCTTCATAGCATTAGCACACAACTGTAGTTTTTCTGGTGATTGCAAGGTGAATTCTGTTTTCCAGCTTCTTACACTATCAAGTTATTGAATGTTTAATCTTACTTGGTGGTTGTATTTCATTTTGATGTGTTTCAAGCAATAATAACATTAGCAATTTCTCTCTTGGCATTTACGTATAAACAGTATAGGCTTGTGCTTAAACAGCTGTAGCAGTTGAGCTTTGTGATCTCAAATGAAGAACTGCGCTGGTGTAACAACACAAGATGTTCCTGCCCCCTCCGCTTTGATGCAAAGTCCAGCGGCAAAATGACAGTTAATACACTCCCTCTGCTGACGCTGTTTTCCGTAGTTAACTGCTGACAGATTTTCCTAAATGGGTACCGCTAGGCTTGTCACAACTAACGTGTCAGTGCACAGAAATAATCATGAAGCATTAAAAAAAAAATTGTCAAGAGGTTTCTACCACCTACACTGGAGTTATTATTGCCTTTTCAAAAGATGAATAGACCTGAGCGTGCCAGTTTAACATGTCCTGTCACCAGGATTACTCAGTAGCTATGAATGTGTATGAATTCTCTGAATGTGCCAGGCCCTTCAGTGACACCGGTGTGCCCTGTCACAGGTTAAGAGGAGGAAAAAAAGGCAACTCTTGTGTCCTGTGTTGTTTCATATTTTTCACACTGGGAACCTGCAAGAGGTAGAAGTACCTGCTGGAGAGTACAGACCTCATAAAGTTTCTGTGGTATCAAAACAACATTTTGATGTGCGTGCCATTTCTGTTGGGAGTCGCATTTTGAGTGGTTTCCTTCAATTAGGAAATAAGAAAATAGCCCTGTCAAGTTAGAAAAGTCATCAAGACAATATGGTATGAGGCTCATTCAGCTCATACTAAACAAAGTGTAATCGGACAGTTTCTTTGTGGATGAACTGCTGTCCTGTAAAGGAAGACGCATGAAATCTGAGGGTAGTAATTTTGTAAAAACAAAGAAACACACTATTCTTTACACTATGCACTATTCTTTTTCTGCTGAGTGAGAACACAGCTTTTTTGCGTTAGGTAAATCAAAAATGCATGAATGGAAAAACTGAAGTGATGGATATACTGCTTGTGTCCTTCACATGTTCATTTTTATTCTGGAAAAAATAGTTTTATACTCTGTATTTGAGAGAAGATAAAGCGCAGATCTGTGCCTTTCCTGCTGGTCTGTCCTTTTTTGTCCTGGCTACCTTCCATCATAATAAGTAAGGCTGCGCCCTCAGGTAACAAATCCAGAAAAATGCAGTGTTTCCCGAGTTTCTCCTATGTAAGAATTTTTAAGTGAGACACTGAGTTTAGGATAAACTTTTTTGTTCAGTGGTGCCACATACAAGAACAGTGAAATAGGACCCAGTTTGATCTACTAATACCTTGCTGCTTCCTTTAATAGTGTGAGCACACTATTAAACGTTGGTGAAACCTCTTCATGTGAACTGTCAGTGATTTTTATCAACAGCTTTTTTTTGGCTTAACATTTGATAGAGTAATGGAGAGGGAATGTTAGCCAACATGTCGAACGTTCCTTCCTCTGACCCACACCACCCATCCATCCATCTCTGCTTGGGAGAGCCATTTCTCTCTTCCTGCTGTTAGCATCTAGGTTCTGTCTCTGCTCATAGCTTTAGGTATGCAAGGCCCTCTGGAAGTGTAGTAAGTACCCAAATGTGAGTTACACCTTGTGTAAACAGAGGGGATCAGAAAAGAGAAGGTACAAAATGCAATTCTTCCAAAATACATGTTAAAAATGCAAGATGATCTCAGTAAGCGAGTTTCTGGTGTCTTAAGAGAATATTATGTAAGCCAACATAGAACGTGACATAGTTCAAAACACTAGAACTTCCTCTCAAGTAGCATCTTGTAGATTTTGCTGCTGTTCCAGTATTTGCTTTCAGTAGCTTAGAAAGCAATAGATAGAATAGTTTACATTGGAAGGGAATTAGGTAGGGTTGCTCAGCCACATCCTGTCAAATGCTGAAAAGCTGCCAGGATGATTTCCACAGAATTCAGACAGTTCCAGCATCAGCATGTAGTCATTAGTTAGTGGGAGTGTTTATTTGAGAGGACCTCTCTTGAAATGAGGAGTAAGCAGTTGAAAAGGGAGAAGCTGAAGTATTTGACATTTGAAGGTGTTCAGCTTTTCATGCCCATTATGAGAAATTTCACTGATGGTGAAATCTGTCTGCTACTTGAAGAGTCCTTGTTTTGAACTAATAATTCTTATGGTAATTAATATATCCAGTCTATGGAAAATGTTCTTGGTTTTTGCTTTCTATTCTGTGTGGTATTTTGGGTCTGCCTGATATTCCCACCTTCCCACTCCGCAGTTTCTTGTTTTTTGGTTTTTTGTGGGTTTTTTTGTTTGGTTTCTTTTTTCATTTTAATCCTTTACGATGTTTTTGATAGACAAATGTTAGCAATTGTGACGGGGAAGTTGTATGTATGCTGTAATGATCAGTCAGCACTAATTCACGAATATTTTCTTTTTGTGTACTGCAGACCAAAATCTACACCAACAGGGCAACCTAGTGCCAACGGAGTGCAGTCAGAAGGTCTAGATTATGACAGATTGAAGCAGGTATGTATATAATGCTTTGAGCAGAAAACCTGGGAATAACGACTTGTAGCTGTCCAGTAGCAGTTTTTAACTGTCTTGTTAACTGGTTCCAAGTTATTACTTACTGGTTTTCCCCAGATACATTTCAGTATTTTTGGGAGCTGTAACTGTAGGATGGTGGCTTACATGGTCCCATTACTTGCTCACAGATGCTTCCTCTTGCTTTTGCGTTGTACAGCACACATAAGGTGATGTTGAATCTGTGGATGGAACTGGGAAACTGGTTTGCCTTGAAAACCTTTCCTTCTCTTCTCTCTACACAAACAAACAAATAGGAAGCCCTCAGAGCAGTTCTAGGAGGAAAAGAATCACCATGTTTTAACATCAGACTTTGGTCATGAGTTTGGTGATGAAAGAGCATCTAGGAACACTGCCTTTTGTGTAGCAATCCTGGCCAAGAGCAGAAAATCTTCTGGGAAGAAGGTGGAAGCCACCTTCTGTTAGACAAGGGAAAGACGTTATGGGATTCTTTGGAAATTGTTTGGTAACAGTTACTTGCAGGTGACAGGGCTTTGTCAAGTACATTTGCCAAACAGGCAAACCTGTGCAACCAGAGCCCTAGCAAGGCTGTCTATCATTTGCGTGAAGACAGAGCTATGGATTAACAGCAGTTAGTGTTCTGTAGACTGAGCAGACATTCCGTGCTCCTAAGAACAGGAGCCCTCAAAGGACCAAGTGGGTGTGAGATACTTGTGTTTCTCAGACTACTGAGAAGTCCCCCTTTGCTCCTAGGATCTTAAGATGATTGTAGTTGCTGCTGCTGGTGGTAGACGCTTTCAGTCCAGATGGCCTTTTGAGAGCAGTGTGATCTGCCTCTTTTCCAGGCAACAAGGCTCTGCTGAAGCTGGATCTCTGTCCTTGAAAAGGGAAAGTTTGCTCTGTTGTGAGGGGGCTCTACGTTCATGAGTCTGTAGAGGGGTGGATGGTTGTACAGCAAGTGGGGTTCCAGACTTGGCAGGTTTGTGGGGTGGTTGCCTGTAGGGCCATGGAGGTGGTGTTCTTGGCAGTGTTTGTAGAGGGAGTGTGAATTGTGGGGTTAAGGATAAGGGGTCTTCCTCAAGTGGCGTTTGGATCAAAAGGCTCATCCCTGAGTCGGGAGGGAGGTTCTGGAGTGAGTTCCAGCTTGGTGGTTGTTTGTAAAGGGGTTTTATATAGGTGGAGAGTTCCAGAACAGGTTCTGGCTGGGTGTGCAGTTCTAGATCTGGTCCTAGAGCAGCTTCTAGCCCAGTCGGTGGTTCTAGAATCTAGATCAATGGGCACTCCTGTTTTGTCATCTCACGAGGATTTGCAGTTACTGTTGCGGAAGCTTCCATGAAATGCAGCTGATGCCAGCAGTCTGGCCGCACTTTTTTTTACCTTCTGGTTTTGTTTGGGTTTGGGTTTGGTATTTACTTTTTTTTTTTTTTTACAGGGGTGGGTTTTTTTCTTCTCTGTGGTTGTTTCAAGTTGAAGGCACAGAGACTGGGAATCCTGTCATACCATAAAGTACAGCTTTACCAGGTTTCCAGCATGCTGACTCTTGCTGCCTCTGTTAAGATTCCAGAGGCAAAATTGTCTCATGCTGTATTTCTGCTGGACATGTAGCAAGCTCTTAAGTGGCTGCTGCTTTTCCCAGCAATTTGTGGCCATGCTTCTGCTCCAAAGCTTCTTGCCACTTGTCCAAGAGTCTTGCCTAAGACTTGACAAATTGGGAGATCTACCTCTGCAGCATTGGTCTTACTCCAGGAATGACTTTGGGCAGGTGTGTTCATGCATGTCCTCCACCAACAGCTCATAAATGACTGAAGTCTAAAATACACTCGAGTTACTGCATGCTCAGTTGCAACCAGCCTGCTAACCCGAAAGATGAAAAAGAAACAATTGAAATCTTCGGGATGAGTTTCCTGCTGCCTGCAGACTTGGCCAGGAGGTGATGATCCCCTCTGCAGAAGCAGACACTACCCCCTACTCTTCTTGTAAAAACATTGTGATCAGATCATCAGTTAAGGTCACTTAGATGAAAGGATGGAGAAAACAGCAAGTAGGGATGGAACTTCAGTCCATCAACTCACATTCGACTTGGCAGCTGGGAATACTTTGATGACTTGAACACCCTTTTTTTAATTTTTAATTTGAATATTTCCTTGGTGTGCAGTTTTTAGTTAGCTACTTCTTTTGCATTCCTAACTTCTGTGTGTCACGTCTCCTCACATAAGTTCCACAGGAATCAATTTATAGGACTTCTAGGGAAGTTTTTTTCCTTCATTTTACTTGCAGTAAGAATGTTCATAGAATGGTCTGAGTTGTTCCCTTAAAGCTCATCCAGTTCCAACCATACTGCCATGGGCAGAGACACCTTCCACTAGATCAGGTTGCTAAAAGCCCCATCCAGCCTGGCCTTGAACATCTCCAGGGAGGAGGCATCCACAACTTCTCTGGGCAGCCTGTGCCAGTTTCTCACCGCCCTCAGAGTAAAATACTTGCTTCTAATATGTAATGTAAATCTCCCCTCTTTCAGCTTAAACCCATCACTTCTTGTCCTGTCACAACACTCCCTGATAACGAGCCCCACCCCTGTTTTCCTGTAGCCCTCTTTAAGTACTGGAAGGCTGCCCTAAGGTCTCCCTGGAGCCCTCTATTCTTGAGGCTAAACAAGCCCAACTTTCTCAGACTTCCCTGGTATGGGAGGTGCTACAGCCCTCTGATGATCTTCGTGGCCTTCTCTGGATTCGCTCTGATAGATCCATGTCCTTCTTGTGCTGAGGATTCTGTAACTGGACACAGTGCTCCAGGTGAGGTCATGAAAGCAGAGTAGAGAAGCAGAATCACCTCCCTGGACCTGCTGCTCACACTTCTTTTGATGCAGCCCAGGATACAGTTGGCTTTCTGGGCTGCAAATGCACATTGCTGGCTCACCCAGGATACAGTTGGCTTTCTGGGTTGCAAATGCACATTGCTGGCTCATGTTAAGCTTCTCATGCACCAGCAGCCCCAAGTCCTTCTCCCTAGGGTGGCTCTCAGTCCATTCTCCACCCAGCCTGTATTTGTGCTTGGGATTGCCCTGACCCAGGTGCAGCACCTTGCACTTGTTCTTGTTGAACTTCATGAGATTTGCACAGGCCCAGCTCACAAGCCAGTCTGGGTCCCTCTGGATGGCATCCCTTACCTTCAGCATGCCAACTGCACCACACAGCTTGGTGTCATCCGCAACCTTGCTGAGGGAGCCCTCAGTCCCACTGTCCATATCTGACAAAGACGTTCGACACCACTGGTCCCAGTACCGACCCCTGAAGAACGCCACTCATCACCAGTCTCCACTTGGACACTGAGCACGCCTTTTTGCGTGTGACCCTCCAGCCAATTCCTGATCTACCAAGTGGTCCATCTTTCAAGTCTGTCTCTTCCCAATTTAGAGACCAGAATGTCATGCTGGGACAGTGTCAAAAGCTTTGCACAAGTCCAGGTAGATGATGTCAGTTACTCTTCCCTCATCCACCAATGCTGTGGCCTCGTTGTAGAAGGCCATCAAATTTATCAGGCAAGATTTGCCCTTAGTGAAACCATGTTGGTTGTCGCAAATCTCCTCCTTATTGTCCATGCGGCTCAGCAGAGTTTCTGGGAGGATCTGCTCCATGAGCTCACCAGTCACAGAGGTGACACCAACCAGCCTGCAGTTCCCCCTCTCTTCCTTTTTTCCTGTTTTAAAAATGAGAGTTCTGTTTCCTCTTTTCCAGTCAGTGGGAGCTTCACCAGTCTGCCAGGACTTCTCAAATATGATGGGTAGTGGCTTAGCAACTTCATCTGCCAGTTCCCTCATGACCTGTGGATGCATCTCATCAGGTCCCATGAACAGGTTCCTTGTTCATCCATGCAGGCCTCCTGCCGTTTTCGCCTGACCGCCTCTCTGTTGGGATGCGTTGCTCCTGAGCTTGGAGGAGGCGATCCTTGAATATTAACCAGCTTTTTTGGGCCCTTCTCCCCTCCAGGGCTTTATCCCTTGGTACCCTACCAAGCAGATCCCTGAAGACACCAAAATCTGCTCTTCAAATCCAGGATAGTGAGGTTGCTGTGCTCACTCCTTGCTGCCCTAAGGATCTTGAACTCCACCATGTCACGGTCACTGCAGCCAAGGCTGCCTTTGAGCTTCGCATTCCCCACCAGCCCTTCCCTGTTGGTGAGAATGAGGTCCAGCACAGCACCTCTCCTTGTTGGCTTTTCTGTTGCTTGGAGAAGGAAGTTATCAGTGCACTCCAGGAATCTCCTCCTTTGCTTGTGCCCTGCTGTGTTGTCCCCCCAAAAGATACTGGGGTGGTTCAAGCACCCCATGAGGACCAGGGCTTGTGAATTCAGGGTTGCACCTGTCTGTCTATAGAGAGCTTCATCTGCTCACTCGTCCTGGTCCCAATGGCCTGTAGCACACCCCCACTATAACGTCACCTGTCCCTGCCCTCCCTTTAATCGTGTTTTATGGATGCTTTAGGTTAGGGGATTAACTTGGAAGATCAAACTTGGAGTATGCGTTTCAGAAGGGTTAAAGGTCGATTAAAGTTTGGAGGCGTTTCAGATTTTTCTCCACAGAAAATTCCAGGTTACAAAACTGATGTGTTCATGTCGCAAAAGTAATCTATTGTTTATGTTCTGACACCACAGGACATTTTAGATGAAATGAGGAAGGAGTTAACGAAACTAAAGGAAGAACTCATCGATGGTAGGTATCAGTCTGTTTGCTGCTGTTCAGTCTTTGAATCGGTAGCTATAGGTGCACAACAGTGTAAATATAATGTGTTTCTAGCCTGAGAATGACACATTGGTAAAAGTAGCTTTGTTAGTCTGGTGATGGCACTCTTAACTGGTGCCAAACCTGTTCCAATTGGTGTACTTTTATTTTTTCTCTGCTGTGCTTTTTGTTTTAATAACACACTGGCACCAAATAGTGTCTTTTAAAAGCGGTTGGAGCAATGCCATATTTGAGTGATTTGCAGTTACCTCGAGTATCTTGTGGGTTGTTTTTAAATAATCAAAAGCTGCTGAGTTGCGTATTTCAAAGCTGATACCACTGCTGGTAAAACATAAAAGGTCATCAACAGATGTCATAGAAACAGATGGCTGGTTCTGGGCTGCAGGGAAGGCAGTGCTTTTCCCTACATTTTGACTGTTCTGGGTACCACAGCCTTTTACAACAGTGTGATGGAAACAGTGGAGGTCCTGAGCTTGAACTTAAACAAAATTAAATGAGCCCATGGATATGTTCCTTTATCCTCCCAGTGGTAGCGATTGTCATCAGGCAAGGTGATAGACTTGCTGGAGATGCAGAACTGAAAAACAAGATGTTAACCAAAATTTCACGGGAGGAAAAAGGCTGATGGAGAATGCCGCTTATCTGGAGCCACGTGACTGCCTTATGTATCAATCAGTCATGTTGTAGGACTTCTGGAGCAGAGTGAGCCTTTTGTTAGGGGTCATTTGTGTATTCTGGCTTTCTACCTTGACTATTTGATTTGTTGACTGTTTTCTCTCTCTTTCTCTCCAGCTATCAGGCAGGAACTCAGCAAGTCAAATACTGCATAGAAAGACTAGTACTAAGCCAATGTGACTCTCTAACTTGGTATAAAACTGACTACGTTTTGTGAGCTGTTAGAAGGAAACGGAGACAGACACTTGGAAGGAGGGAGAAACGACCTATTCTGAAAAGCTTCAGATGCATCACTCTGGTGATACGCTATTCCCCTCCTAGCTTGCAGCTTTTTTCTGACCTTTACAGCAGGGTGGAAAAGACTCTTAAAGTTACTGTAATGATTATGCAGAAATTCCTACACCTATCAGACAAGATCACAGTGCTTTGAAGTCTACTCATGTCAAGATAAAATTGCACATGTTTCAGAATTTGTTGTCGAGACAAAAAAACAGGGAAAAGCTTGGGAAGGCTTTTCAGAGAGGTTTTCTTTGTTAATGAAGGAGTTAGCAAGTTATAGTGTTGTACTTCAAATGTATCTCAGGTTTGTCTTCCTAGCATATCTGATACTTCCATGAATAATTTAAAAGATCAGATGTGTAGAAGTTCAATTCACAAAACATGGAACAATTAGAAATGTGTGCTTTTAAAGGGCAATATTTGTAAGTGAATGACCTAGACCGTGATGGACACATCAAGCTTTTGGAATTTTCTGATAGGAAGCCTCTCTACTTAGCCTTCATCAATTTTATAGGAAAATAAAAAGCAAATACAGGCCAGAGTTCAAAGATGTAGATGCCTTCCTATGTTGTTACGATGCTTTACCAAATCTCAAACTTCTACATAATGCAAATCAGCAGTCAAATGTAAATCATTAGTATGTTGTAGATTTACAGTAGATTTTGGGGCTTTTTTTAGATTTATGCATGTGGACATTTTTGTAATGTAACACAACACAGCCAGCTTTTTAATTAAAAGAAAAATTGCATGTCACGGAGTAGCCTTTTCATTTGTAAGGCTTAATTTATGCCCAGAAAGATGCGGGATGAGGGAGGGGGAAGGTGACACATTTTTATTACTTTCTACACTTTTTCTTCATCTTACATGCATGTGTAATAATGAGGAAAACGTGACTTTTATCAGTAACCATGTTAATGGAACCAGGTACTTAATCCTTTTATATCTTTTTTCAGTTTTCTATTTGAAATTCAGTAGTACTTCCATAATGGTTCTGAAGCTCCCATGAACCTAACTCATTTCTCGCTGAGAAAACAAATACATAAGCATCTGAATTACTGAGGATGCCCTGTTGTAAGCGCGTTGTTGTTTACCTTTTTACCATGAACGACTCTCTGCTTCACTCTTTTCTGAGACTTCTTTTTTGATTGTTAAATAAGACAGGACCACAGTCAGTTACCTTAGAACGACAGAGCATCAGGTCACAATAAATGTCCCCTTCTCTTTCTAATTTGTCTGCCACCCTTCTTCCAAAAAACTCAAAACCAACAGAAAACCCAAGCCCTGAAAAAGCTCCCACAACCAAAGCCCTGAGGAACAGCGGTAACGTGCCTCTGGTTTCGGTCAGCAATTTGAGAATCTTTTTTAAGGGAGGTTTTCCTTTGTTTCCCACGGTTATCAGATTTTATGCTTGTAAATTTTTATTTTTATTTTTTTTTAATGTGGTACAGTTCAGTGGAATAGAAATACTGTGAACTGGATCTGTGGTGTTTTGGATAAAGGATATGGATCAAAATCTTCCCTTTTCCTTTGCACTGTCAATTTTTCTGAGCCGTAATAGGGCCACGTTTGTTTTGGGACCTGTGCTGATCCAAAGTAAAAGTTTATCTACAACTTCTGGAAAGATTTAATATTTCAGCTTAAATGTATATAAAGCTCCATTTGTAGGACAAATGCTTTCAATAACAGGCTGTCTTAAGTGCTGAACACCAAAGCAAAACGACACTTACAGCTTTGGAAAGGTTTCAATGGGAAATTTTTCTTCAATTCAAATATGTCCTGTTTCTATAGGTTCAAATTCTAAGAGAAGGCTACAGTGGAAATAATTGCCTAACTCCATTTATTAATCATTTTTTTAAAAAGAAAAAAAGAAAAACAGGCATTTTGCTGCATGCATTTATTGGAAGCATTAAAAAAATCCAAGTGAGCTTGTCGAGCAGTGTTTTTCTCAAAACAAGAGGAGGCATTTTCATCTTTGTTGATCCAACTTTTTTTTTTACACAGACTTTTTCAGCATTAAGGAAGTTTACCCTTGTCAGAAATTTAATTTGTTTCTAGGAGAGTTCAGGAGTAGCATAGTGGGATAGTGTGAATGGGTCTAAGTGGTCCAAAATTAAAGGCTGAACTACTAGATTGTGCAAGGAACTGGCTTATGCACTAAACGTTTTGTGCCTTGGTCTACAATTAACATGATTTCTGTTTAAAAGAAAAAGGAACAGATGTTGTCTTTTGTGCTGCTTCTACATACATACTTTCTGTAATCCCAAACTGCGGAGTTGGTTATTTCCAGAAAATCGGATTGAATTAAAGATTACTGTAGACATTTCCTGTCCTACTGACAATTGCACCATTTCCAGAGATTTCAGTATTGAAGAGGAACTGGAGAAGCTAAGATGATTTTGCTTACTGGTAACTAAGTTCCTCCAAAACCATATTGTGGTGGTTCTGTGCTTTTGTACAATGGATGTCTTAAGCTGAGGGCAGTTTAAGGGATCCTTTCTAATGCCAGGAAAGCGTTACTTTCCTCAACACTGTGATCTGACCTGTGATAAAACCTGCACTATAGACAACTGGCTACTGAGTCAAGTGCAAACCAACTGAATGTAAAAATCTTAGTGCTGGTGCTGAAATCTCTTCAGATAGTCATAATGATTTCCAGTTCATTGTTTTAAAAGGTTATCGAGCATCAAGTGTCAATCAAAGAATGAAGATGATCACTAATGAATGTTGACTTTTCATGCATTTAGATTTACCTTCTTTTTAGTTTCTCAGTTCATTCTCTGCTATTTTTATCATATTGTGTCATTTTAAATTTCTTACATGCTAACGTTTTGTTTGAGCGAATGAAATAAAATTGCAATATATACACGTTGCCACCATTTATTTCTGGAACTTTGTAGAAGACTTTCTGAGGTTTACTACTCAAATTCCCAAAATTTTAATGACTCTGATCATTCCTTACTCCTTGATTCCACCCCTCCTTTCTGTTTCTCCATTAGAAGATTCGGAAGAAAATAGTGAACACTTACCTTACAAAGAATGTCATTGCAGGGACCATGTGCCATTCATGAACGGTAACTGCCGTACATAAATTAAAATCCATTTAAAATGTGTGTTCGATTTACATTCTCACACAGCATACACATCAGTTTCTGTATCTGTGGAAAACTTGGAAGAGAGAGAGAGGGGAAAGACCAGGGGACAAATAATTAGATAGTCCAGTTTTTTTTTCTTGCTACTTTTATGTTCGTGACATTTTTTCAATTGTAGTAATAAAAAAAACTATCATGAAAGATTAACATGGCTTTCTGTACACTAAGGACAGTTTTGCTCACGTCTTACAGAGAGTAGCTGTTTAAGTGTTCTTGACTTGGCATCCTGAAAGTGGTGCTTCTCCGCTCTTGCTTTCTTGTTCAGAAAGGTGGTAGTGGGATAATCCTACTTTGGCAAAGCATTGGTGCCAGTGCCAAGTTTGGCACCAACCTTAATGAGTTATAAAGAGTTCTTTTAAATAAAGTTATCACTAGATTCTGAAATTGTTTGCTATTATTGGGGTAGCGTTAGGCACCAAATATAACAATTGCTGATTTAAATTTCTGAACAGTGTTACAAAATCTGTCTGTTGGTGTCAAGAGATGCCTGGAGTCTGTTTTTAAAAGCTGTGTATTACAGAAGTATGAAGGTGCTCTCTGGTTAATGGCAAGGGTGAGTATCGGCACTTTACATGGGCTCTTCTGAAAAGGTTTTGAGTAGGCTCGGTTCCAGTGCTAGATATTACTTGCCAGCCTATCTCTTATGATGAATCAGACTAAGGCTGCAAAATGAAGACTCCCTCTGCTTTTGGTACACGAAGACTGGGCTGATGGCGGAGCACGAAAAAAGTTTCCAAAGCTGACTTTGTACCCAAGGTTAATGAGTCTTTGGGAAACTGTAAATGTTCCTGACAGTGTTGACTGTGGCTGTGGGAGTGCAATAAAGAGCAGATGAAGAGGGAAGGAGTTGGTGATTTCATTGGATCTGGGGCCATTGCGAAATGCTTGAAGAACAAGCTGCAGTTCCCTTAAATCGTTCGTCTTAGGGGGTGATTTTTGATTATGTATGGAAATGCTGATGATTATTTAATGCTCTGTTGCGGCCATCTAGGAGAGTCTTAAGGAAGTTTGTTAAATCAACTGTCACAATGCATATTCAAAAGACTGTTTCTTTAAGTTGGCCCATATGAATGCCTGACAGGAGTCAAGTGTTTAATTCCTTAGAGATGGTCACCTAAGATTGCTGAAACAGATAAGCCATGTCAGGACATCTATTCAGGTTGATTTGGGTTTACAATTAAAATCTGAATTTAAAAACTTGGTGTAACTGTCTGAAGGAGGTGTAGCTCTAAATGTTGGGAAAGCTCAGCAAGACCTTATGGTTATGTCATTAGTGTCTGCATGTTACCTGGTAACCAACGCCTTCACTGCAAAGGGGATTCTTCAGGTAGAAGAATCATCACAGGGATGCTGAACATTAAGGAGCTTTGTAAAATTACCTCCATTTTATAAGTGGATTCTAGTTGAACTCTCGGTCAATAAATGTGTTTTCTAATGTTTATTTTATGTAGCTCGGTTTCCTGAATCCTACTCAACAAGTATTATTTATGTGGTGTCCTACCTTGATAAACTGAATTGGCAAAGATGTGGAGCAGGTCCTGCAGGTGAACTGTGGTGCTGCTCTGGCTGTTGCAGCTCTGAGCTGCGGGCTGACAGTTTTCTCTGTGGACGTGGTTAATTTTGCCATAGTTGTTGAGCTACGTGGATCACCTTCTCCTCCCTTCCCAGCTTGTTGTAGAGCAGTTACTGGTATAACACTGCTCTTTGTGACTGCAGGTCTCTTCTGCAACTGCTCAAGCACAGTAGAATTGGAAGTGGTCTCCTATCATCATCCGATACTTAAGATTTAAGACGGCAAATACACTTTGATCATCACCCAGCTGGAGCCACCGAAGTCCCGACCTGCTCTGAACACCTTTCAGCTCGGCTGTGCAGTTACCGATGCCAGCTGTGCTGTGGGTGTGCTGAACCGTATCCTGGCTGGCTTTGCGGAGCCTCTAGGAGTCAGTATGCGAGCTGCTGCCACAGGCAGAGAAAAACGCCAACAACAGCAGGGCAGTGGATGTAAGAAGAGAACGAGTAAGGGAGTTCCAGAAATGTTCAGTGTAGGTTGATATCTGCAGGGAGGCAAGCAGCTAGAAATGAATGGGGCTGCAAGAGGCTTGAAAACTCACAGGTGGGTTTGAACTCTGGATGCAGATTGAGAGAGTCAGCAGTGTTGTACTGTGCTGTGAAACCAGTTTGGCCCTAGGTACTGCAGTAAGTCCTGAGATGCTGCAAGAAGCAGCCCTGGCAGCTGAAAGGTAGCCCTGGGGAAAGGAGGACTGCAGATGCACCCATAAAAGCCTCCTGAGGGTGGATCTAGGCAAGTCCATTGCTGCGGCAGATGAGAAACACAAGTTTCTGGCTCTTAGGCTGAGATTTTATCTCTGCTGGTGAATGATGCTTGTATGTGAGACAGAATTGGCCCAAATTGTGCCTGTCTCTGCCCAGTAATGTTTGCTCCACTAACAAAAGCAGCTCTGCACAGCTCTCAGCCCTGTTGGCTGACTGCACGCCAGTATAGGAAACGGAGAGGGGCCCAAGGGCAGCCCAGTCCCGTTGGAGTCGAGGGACTTCACAGGGTAAGTGAAAAATCCTTTCCCTTGTTCAGAGGGAGCAATTAGAGAAACGCAACCCCAACGAGTGCTAGCAGATAACAGCTGTGTGCCCGCAATGTAAGAAAGACCTTGGCATCCATGAAGGACTGCTGGCACGTCACGTGCGCTGGGTTTGTCAGCAGAACAACCAGAATGATCAGCAGCGCAGTGCTCCTCGTGGCCTGACCCGAAGGGTGCGCGTAATGCAGCCTTCAGCATTCTTTTCTCTAAATCAGATACTCCCTTGAGTGTTCAGATTGTCAGAGCTGAGAACCCTTATATATCCCACAGCTTTGCTGTGTGTTATTAATTGTAAGGGAAGAGATCTCTTGGTTGCGGAGCCAGTTTATGTATTCAGCCTCTCAAAAGTGGCTCTTGAAGTTGGCCCCTAAACTGTGCTGATTTCAGTTTTCTATGTGACTTCATGGAGGATATGTAAAGAGGAGATGAGCACTGTACTCAGGAGCACTGGGGAAGTTGAAGAGTTCAATCCTGACACTCCAGAAGATCAAGAGTATTGGAAGTGCAGTGTCTAATAAATACTGTGGTCAAAGGCAGAGTGCAATTAGCTGGGGATGCACAGGGTCAGGCTTTATCTGGTGATCAGGAGGCATTATTTCAGCAGTAAATGGGATTCAAATGTTGTCACATCCTTGTTACCTTTTCTCTCTTCCTCCCTCCAGCCCAGTCTATTTAAAAAAAAAAAAAAAAAAAAAATCAAAAATTTAACTACTGTTCTGAGATTCTATGGAGTCAAGCAAATATTTGTGATATCCAGTCACAAGTCTTCAAGGTCACATTGCCTACACGGGTCTCAAAGTACATGGAGGAGGAAAGCACAGGTTGCACACTCGTGACAGCTTTCAGTAATCTTTAAAGAAATTATTTATTAAAAAAAAAAAGCACTCTGCAATGAGGACTTATAAAATGATAACTTGCAAGTTGAAAATACACGTTTTGCAATTTCTTGATTGTAACTGAAAACATGAGTTCAGTTCTTTACTCAGTCTGTTAGTTTGGATTCCTTTTCAAATGTGTTTCCATCTTGTTCAACGTGCCTAGTACTTGCTGAGCTGCTCCTTGCTGCAATCATTTATTGTAGAGTTAGTGAGATACTCGGTGTCACTCAGGACCAACTTGTTGGAGTTCTGGGGAACAGCTGCGTTCAGTTACCGCTTGCTGTTAGCATCTTGAGGTGGATGGAAAGAACAGGTCATGTGAGGTGTTTGACCTGGCATGACAGAAGTGCACCTGGGAGTCACTGAAAGGTAGAGGGCTCCAGAGATGAGCTGGGAACGGGGCACCTTTAGGGCAAGTAGGCAAGGAAATTCCAGGTTTACAACAGTAGGAGGCAAATGAGAGGACTCCAGGAGAAGAGTGTTTGGCAGCCAAAAATGCAAATCCCTTCCTTGAAAACAAAGGAATAGAGTTGTAAAAGCCTCTGAAGATGGTGGCACGTTCAGCATGGTTAAAATAATGAGTGCTGGTTGGAGCATCTGGGCTTCGTGTGCTCCAAAGCACCGTTTGGGAGGGAAACCAGAGGTTTCAAAGTTAAAAATCGATAATAATCAAGGTAGGAGGAACGAGTACTTCATAAATTACTGCATCTTCTTACTGTATTGTTTTTCACTTATGTTTTTATCTTTTCATTAATGGCATAGAAACATAAAGGGAAATATGTAACTGAGTCGTGTCTTTTACATATTTGACTTGCGTAAAGGGAGAGGAGTTCACGTCTCAAGCGTCGCCCCCTCTGTGCAGAACCTTGCAGCTGTCACTCAGGGTCTGGACGTTGAGCAGGCTGACTCAGTGCTGCCTCTCTGAAACTGGAGCCCAACCAGCGCCGGCGCTGGCCTTGGCTTTTTCATTGCGGAATAAGTTGTTAATTACAATTTATGTGTCTGCTGAAGGACAACTTCATTGCTGTGAAGTCATTGGTCTTCTGGGGAAAGAAGCAATGCCTTTAGAGCAAACAGGTCATTAGATATTTACCCTGTGCATTACCCTAAAGGCAGGAGGTTTCATGCTTTGTTTAACCACACCCAAACAGCAAATGTCCCTCTATATGCTCTCAGCAATCATGAATAAAGATGTTGGCCATCTTCAAGCCTTAAGTATTCTCAGCCTCTTTGAAGTATATACACATTGCATCACAGAGTTTGGTCTTTTTAATCTGAAATGTTTCTAGTCATCAGACATAATTGTCTTGTATTTATAGAATATGAACTAGTAAATACTGCCAGTGTTTTTTCTGCGTCTCTGAAAAATATGTAAGCAATAAAATATAACTTGAATTATAGGTAAATGACTTTTTTTACTGGAGGTTGGGAATCTTGTTTCGAATACAGTCAGGGGTGTAACAGAATGACTCAAACTGTTTTTAATTGATTATTTGCAATCTATGTGCTCTGGAATGGCCTTTTACGTACAGCGTTGCGTGTTAGCAATGTCCTGGTAACCTCTCATGCTATAATATGACTACGTTATAGCAACTATAGTGTGCTCTCAGTAAAGAATAAAAGGCATTTGGCAGCATTTCTGAGCTAAAATTGATTTGTAAATAACTGAGATGCAGATACTGAATAGATGAATAGCGATTACTGACAAATAATACCTCCTTTTTGAGTAAGGAGCTGGATGGCATCAGCAGTTGGTGCAGCTTGGGGCCGGTGTTACAGGGTGGTGCAGCCCTCACAGGCGTTGGGGGATTTTTGAACTGCTGCTGAGTTTAAGTAGTATTGAATTTGATAGACGCAAGGAAAACAGCTTTTTATGGAGGTATTCCACACTAATAATTCAGAAATGGCTCTTGATGTCTGCTTTAAAAAGGAATAAAAATGAAAATGCTCCAATTACAGGGTTATCTGTCAGTCTCCTGTTCTCAGATGTCATTGCCAAAGCTGATGCTCCCGGAGAGAAACTTCAGGTCCATGTTGCAAAGATACATCAGAGCTCAGCTGAGAGGCTGTATTGCAAACAGTGACTTAAAAATTGTCCTTTTACGAACTGCATGTTCCTGTTAGTTTAAATATTTCCTCTTGAAAATACATTGATTTGGAAAGGGGAAAAAAATAAAAAGCTTGTATTACAAATTTCTTGGTAATAGCAGATTAATTTTTCTTTTCCTCCTCATATGAGTGGTTTCCTCATTAGGAGAGTTGCTATTTTGAAGCAGTGCAATATCAGTTTTCTTTTTGAAATAAATATCAATTATTTGGGTTCAATGTAAGGTATGTAGGGCTTTTTTCTAGCCATGGAGTTGCTAATTTTTGTAGTGTTGTAGAAAGGTAAGTGAAGTGCTTGAGAGAGGATAGAAACCAGAAAAAATCTCAATTCTGCGATGGCTTTTAAAAAAAGGATTTAGGTGCTCAACATTGAGGAAAATCAGAATAGATTTGTTTCAAAGCCATTGTAGCTCCAGCCCAGGGGATGTGATTGGTGCAGCTGAAGCATCATTGAACTGTTAATTTAACTGTTCCCTTCAAAATCTGGAGAACAGCTTCCTTCGGGTGTTTTTAGTCTTAAAATAGCTTCTGAAAAGGCAGGGGATGACTGTTCAGCCATGGTCCTTTTAGGCTTAAATTCATCTTTGCAGGTAGACACACAGACATGGATTAATTTTCTTCCTCCAGGCTTCCAAAAACTTTCCCCTTCGGCAGCCTCTCACTTCTCTGTTGGCCAAGGCTGTCCCCTCCGACTGTGCAGGAGGCAGAGCCGGAGCTGGATTGAGGCAGAAACCAGGCCTTTCGGCTGGTCTGGCTATTGCTGAGCCCAGACCGCTACGAGATGGAAATAACCTTCCACCTCTTTGGGAATGGGCCTGAGTTTAAAAAAATGATTATCTTGTGAAGCAAACCTTGACCCTTCCTACCCAAGGCTGAGGCCTCCAGACACCCGATTAAATGCTAAGGGTGAAAAACGCTTTCCTTCCTTTGTGAGCTTAGTTCAAGAAAACACAACTTATTTCCCCCACACTATTGAGGGAACAACTCCAATTTAACCAACACAAGAACCTAGAAGATCATAGAACAGTTTGGGTTGGAAGGGACCTTTATAGGTCCTTACTTCAAACCCCCTGCAAAAGCAGGGACATCTTGAACTGGATCAGGTTGCTTAGGGCCCCATCCAACCGCACCTTGAATGTCCTAGGGATGGGGGACTCCACCACCTCCCTGCGCAACCTGGTCCAGGGTTTCACTGCCATCACTATAAAAATATTCTTCCTTGTATCCAGTCTAAATCCACCCTCCCTTAGTCCTGTCACCACAGTCCTTGCTTCAAAGACTGCGCCCAGCTTTCTCGTGGGCCCCTTTCAGTACTGGGAAGCTACTCTAAGGTCTCCCTGGAGCCTTCTCTTCTCCAGGGTGGACAAGCTCAACTCTCTCGCCTTGTTTGCTGCTGCCACTTAATTTCCTCGTAGGCTGCAGTAGGAAATAATGGTAATGATCATCCCAGTGTTGCCGTACTGAGCTCATTGGTTGTTTTTTCTTGAGGCTGCCATCATCCAGCAGCTAGAAACAGCACGGCCAATTTTAACAAAGCCCTGCTTGTCAGTCGCAGAGACTAACCCTGTAAGCCCAAAAGCATTCTATTTAAGCTAAAAAGCCTTTTTATAGTTAAAAGACTTTTTTTAGTTAAGCTAAAAAAGCATGTGTTAAAGCCACAGCCAATTTTGTGTTGGGAGGGGGCAGGAGTTGTCTGACCTCACCTTGAAAACAATATCACGTCAAGAATGCACAAGATGAATTCTGCATTGTGCATCCTGGCTTTGTTGGCAGAGCATCCGTCCCAAGCTACAGCGAGAGAGATTTTCTTACTATTTTTTTTGCCTTGATTTTTGTAATTGAACAAAAGCAGGTGCGTACCTTTCCACTGCAACATTTAATACTTTGGCTACTGACCGTGAGCGATACTGTTAGGCTGCTGGTGCCCGAGTTCTCTTTGTCTGATGATCTCTTTGTTTTCACACTTACTCTAACTTCGTCAGATAACTGAAGACAGAAAATGGACTGGCTGGTTTATGTGTCAGCTCTTCTGCCAAACTGCTTTTGTTTTACGCATGAGCTCAGTGTTGAGTTGCAAAGAGAATTCCTGAAGGGTAAGTGGAGAGTGTGCAGGGAGAGCAGAGCATCTGGCACGATGCTAAAGATGAACTGCCCCTTTCATGGTAGCGTTTTGGCATTGTCGCCTGCTTGACAGTGAATCTCATTTGATGCCAAAATTATGTGGCTTCATTTCTCAACTATCAAAATATTCCCAAAAGACTTTTTTGGAGCTTCTTGTGAGCTCAAGATTCAACTGGGTTTTTTTGGCTTTTTTAGATACAGAAGAAATAAAGTCAATGCCACAACAATTTACAAGAATGTACTTAATTTAACAAAGTCGAGGCTGAAACAAGCAGTTCCTAAAGTGTCCATTTTGTCTGATCCAGAACCACCCTCCAACCAAGAACATGATCTGGAGCCCTGTCTAGAACCCTAACCCAATCCAGAACCTGATGTAGAACCTCCTTCCCCTGCACTTGGGGGTGAATGCTAGTTGAGGAAGAGCCCTCACCTTCAAGTTCACCCTTCAGGCTACAAAGCAGGCGCGTACCTTTCCACTGCAACATTTAATACTTTGGCAGTGCTTTTCCCTGCATCTCAACCAGGAATTGTCTCTGCTAGGAGAGATTATTTCTCAATTGATGTTTTGACCGTGCTGTGTGCTGCAGTGCTTTAGAACAGTACAATGCCAACAAGGGCCGGCCCAAAGGCTGCCATTGAGAATGACACTTGTCTGAAGACACACAAAGCTCCCCCATCTGTTTGTTTACTCTCGGAGGCTGTTGGAGGAGGGCGAGCCTTCTTTAAGAGGTCAGTTCCATATTATGGCTTTCTGCCTTGGCTTTGGCTGTTAGATTTTTTAACTTCTTTCTCTCTTTCTCTCACTTACAGTACTTTCAGTACCTAAATACTGCTTATGTAGTGACATTCTTTTCTGCTGATACCTCTATAACCCTTCTTCCATAGCAAGGTATTTCCTTTGTGTGTGTATTTAAATTGTGTGTTCTGGGGTTAAGGGGATTCATATAGGTTTGTATAAAGAAAGGCTCTTTGACTCAGAGTTTAGAGACACTTCTACGCTACAAATCTTATATGATATATCATCATATGATTTCTATCATTTCACTTTCAGAGTATTTTCTTTTAATATATTCAGGTCCAGAGTTTAGTATTTCAGAGTTACTGAGCTTCCAGTGCAGCAGATGAGACGTCCTACTCAGTTCAGGGAAGAGGCTGGTTTTTTCTGGTGGGCCTTATCGGCCCAAGAGTGGTTCTGAGCCTCTAGATATGAAGCTACTTTGTAAATCTTTGTTAATGTGATATTGGTTATGGCAATTGGTAATTAGGTTTATGTTCAAGAAGACCTGCTCGCCACCATATTTCACTGGAGCTTTATTAGCAATCATCTACTTGCATTGTGGTGATTCCCTACAGCAGGAATCCCACGGTATCAGGATCTTCTTCAGTTATATCCAAATACAGTGATGCTATAATGAATGGAAAAATAGTCTGGAGGAGGAAGGAGGAGGCAGCAAATGTGAACTGTGCTGCTTGGCTTAATGATCTTTGTCATGGAACAAGACAAAAAAAAATACCTGACAAGCCTTAGGACACAAAAATACAAACACTCAAGCATGTACTCCAGTATCAAGAATGCAATTTTAAGGTAAAATCTTATTAAATACCTCCCAAGAATGCTCAAACTGGAGTATTACTCACGTGAGTCACATAAGCAAATAATCATTTGCTGTGAAATCACCCAGTAAAGCAAGGCAGCAGCTGGGAAGAATCACAGGGTGGTTCCACTCCAGGCACAATGCCCAGTATTGTGCTATGGCATGGGAAACATGTAAAGTAGCTGGAGCCAATGAAGAGGAAAAATGGAAAAATAAGGTTTGTGGGAACAGAGGTATTACTTGGTATTAATGGTGCAGGGGAGTGGGGTGTTTGTATTCTGCTAACTTCAGCAAAAATATGATGGGGAATTAAGAGATATTCCTACATTTGATCCCTATTCCTAATGGCACAAGATTTTGTTTAAAATTAAAAATACATCTAAACAATGGAATTTCCAAGATCTCAAGTTATAGTGGGGTTCGTGGAATGGCAGTCTGGAAGCAGAGAAACAGAAGTACCACCAAGAAAGCTGGACCAAGGCAGGAATAAGACAAAAAGTCATCAATGGTAGAAGCAATCTCATGAAACAGTAACTGGGGAGCAAGGATGGAAGTGCCTGAGAGCTGAAGAAATGGTTGTGTGTGTTGGGGATTAGTCAGAGGAAATCAGAGGGCGGATCTGCCCTCCTCACTGCTGTGCAGCTGCCGGGATAGCAGGTACAGCTCCTCACTGCTGAGCTTTGTTGGTCAGCACTGTTCTTCATTTTCAGAAGTCCTGGAGTAAGGGCTGGGTTTTTTAATGCCTATTTATTATAATTCTTCCACTTATCGTGGCTAATGTCTCACCAGCAGGTCCTGATTTCTGAGTGCTTGCATCCGTGCTCAGAAGTTCAGTTTCTTTTCCTGAATTTAAGTAAAGATAGAATATTACATTTCAGTTCAAACGCTTCTACTAGCTTTAGGGAGGACTTTTTGTGTGCCTGTTATCCTGCAGAGCCAATGATGTCGTGTTGAACTGCATTCTGGTTTCTGCATTGCCCCCCAAATTGTTAATTGGGATATTTCCAGCTGTGGGATTGCTATTGCTAATCAAGGTTGATTGCTGCTGGTTGCAGTGGGGTTCCCAGGACAGAAAGAGCTGACCTCCAGAGGTGGGGTTGATGTTTAGGACTCACAATTGGAAGAGCTGTCTCCGAGTTTGCAAAATGAACAAATCCTAGAAAGACTGATGCAGAAAGCACGATGCCTTACAATGCTTTTATGAATGCTTTTATAAATTCTTTTTGCAGAACAACTGCACAGTAAACAGCAGTAAAACTACATAAAAAGAGGCTTTTCTAAGGCATGGCTTCATCCTTACAAGAAAAGTTAACATCATTGTAGCTTCACAGCCTCTTTAACTTACCAACAAATCTCCCAGGGTACATTCAAATCCAGTATTTATTTGGACACGGCCAAAATCACAAACCAGGTACTCGGGTATTCAGAAAGTAATCCTATTTTAAAAGAAGGGGAAAAAGACCCTATTGTGTATTTGAAAAGAAAAACTCATCCAAACCACTTCCTTGAATGAGGTCACCTACTTGATTGAGAAGGAAGGAGATTTCAAGACTGTGTCTTAACTTTAATGACTCTGTGAGTGTCCTGCAAGACCCATAAGAGAGGAGAAAGGGTAGTGCAGAGCTCACTGCTGTTATGGTAGTGGCTCCAACTGGAAGCAGGGAAGAAGATACTTGCAAGGAGTATTTCTTTTCCTGCCCAAATGGAGAGGGAAGAAGACATGATGTCAATGGAATCCAGATGAACATCTGTCCTGGACTCACTTCTTTTAGTCCTTTTAAATAAATGACTGAGAGTTCAGAACAAGATAAATGGAAGGAATGGCCTTAAATCTAAATCTGACATCCAGTGTAGATGAACTGCAGACTACGCGAACGCAAGAGAAAGAGCCACAGCAGTGTTATGTTCACTCAGAGGGAGCAGGGGAACGGGTACGTGAGGGTTAGATGAATGGTACGGGTGGGGACAATGCGGGTAGGAAGCTGGGTGTCACTCCTGCTGAGAGCCCATAACTGTTGAAAAACAAAACAAACCCAATGTGAAATAATTTCGGTTAGAGGATCTAATCCTTTTGTTCTCATTCAAAATTGAAGCTTTGCTTGCATGAGGACTGTGAGATTCAACTTTTTAAAAAGAGTTTTTCATACTCATCTGAAATATTCTTAGCAAACTACATTAGGGATATGATAAGAAACCTGTGGTCACTCCCCTCATCAGCATCTGCTGTCTTCTTAGTCTAGCAAAGCAATTTAATTTTTGGTGGGGTTTTCATCCATAAATCTTAACTCTTACTTAACTTATGCCCACAATTACAACAGCTTCTGCTTTTTTTCAAGAGTGGAAAAGATGCAGATGAGTGATCTTCATGTTTCTCTGCAGTAAGACATTCTGTACATGTTTAGTCTGCTTTACCCATGGCCCAAAACCCATACTGAATGTGCACAAATATTAGGCTGTGTTACAAAAGGAGCGGTTAAAATGTAAAGAGGTGATGCAAAGTGGTGATCAAATACCAATGGTCGGCAGGGAGGGAGGAGAAGAGGTCTGTGTCTGCTGCTTCAGGTCTGTCAAATGTGCAGTTGGTGCAAATTAATGATGTTTTTACTCCAGTGTATTCATTCTCCTAATCCTTTATTATTGTTAAATTCCTTTATTAAAGTATTCCTCTGTGTCTTTTGTTTTACTCCAGTGACTGAGTGGTTCTTGATCTAAGCCCTTGGTGTTACGTTCAGGCAAAAATATCTGAAAGGCAAAAATAATCATCTTTCAAATAATAAAACAGTAAAAAAATGCATTTTATCTCCTAACAAAAATCTGTCAGCAACACCTTTGTATTTCTAAGAGCTAACCCCAAATCCTGCTGCTGAAAAAAAGAGAGGAGGAAATCTTGGTTCTGCGGTTTGAGTTATGTTATTTCCTGACATGAGTGCAACACTTTCATGTGCCACAAAGATGCAGTTCATCTAAGTTCACAGAAAATTATCCTGTGGAGAGCTGCTAATCCCACCAATGAGACGTAGAAGTGGCATCATCCCCTGGCCAGTGCAGTCTGAGGCTGGTAGAGCAGAAAGGCTTTGGGGAATTAGTAAAGCTAGAGTTGTTGCTGAGAGCAGTCTGGGAGTATTATTTGTTTGGCTGAATGTTGGTGCTAATACGCAACGATGCATTTGGGTGCTGAGGGTGCAGCAGCTCCCCTTGCTGCACAACAGATGCCACCCGCAATCTCCCTAAATGTCTGCTCTGTCCACCTCAGGGGTGGCACTGGGACATCTTTCTTTTCCAAGTGTGACTGGGAAAAACACTACCTCTTAGGAACAGGAGAAGGACAGGAGTGTTAATTCCCAAGGGTAGTGTTGAAGGAAACCTAGAGCTTCAGGAGTGGCTGGCACCATCTCAGTTTTCACACCTAAGTTAGACCTTTGATTCTAAATCACCACCTTGGATCACAGTCCATGGGGAGAAACCACCATCTCCAGAGGATGAAGGCTTCGTCTCTCTTAGGCTATGACTTCACAATACAGGGCTGTTGGGGCCATATTTCATAGAATCATAGAATCATAGAATCAGAAGTTTGGAAGAGACCTCTGAGATCATCAAGTCCAGCCATGCCTGTCTCCGTACTAATCCATGTCCTTAAGCAACTCACCTATCCATCTTTTAAACCCCTCCAGGGATGGCGACTCCACCACCTCCCTGGGCAGCTGTGCCAATCCCTCACCACCCTTTCAGGGAAGAAACTCTTCTCAATGCCCAGTCTAAACCTCCCCTGGCACAACTTGTGGCCATTTCCTCTCATCCTATCACTGTCACTTGTGAGAAGAGCCCAGCACCCACCTCGTCACAACCTCCTTTCAGGCAGTTGTAGACAGGGATGAAGTCTCAAGGAGCTCTTTCTTTTGGCCCTTTTTCTCCCAAGGAATTCATTCCAGTTTCCTGACAGCTGTGCAGCTGGTTGTTTGGGTACTATCGTAAATAGGTTTCTATTCTCCAACTTGAGATCAGCGAAATCCTGGTGTGAAGAACAGAACTTGGGTTTTTTGGCAATGGGTTGGCCTACACACCACGCCTGCTGGCAAATGATGGGGTACAGTTGTCCCTGAGGGGCAAAAGGACACCTATCAGGAGGTTGGTAGGGCTAATCAACAGAGCTTTAAAGTAGATTGGAAGGGGGAGGGAGATGGAGACAACGCCAGGCTTGATGGAATAAAGCTCGGGAATGGCACTCCAGTGTCTGAGGGACAGTGTACTGGTGAGGCCCCCTGGTCTGCCACCTCAGTGGAAGTGGGGGATAGCGCTCCAAGTGACAGCAAAAATGCAAAGGTTAGTGGTGGGTTAGAAACTAGAAGTCACTTAGGATTTAAGATCATTCCTCTCAGGAACGAGGTGGAAACAACAGCCCAACTGAAACGCATTTACCCTAATGCACACAGCATGGGCAACAAACAGGCAGAGCTAGAAGCCATTGTAAGGCAAGAAAACTGTGATATAATTGCCATGACAGAAACGCGGTGGGACGATTCACATAACCGGAGTGCTGCCATGATTGGATACAAACTCTTAATGTGGGATAGGCTAGGAAGGAGAGGCAGTGGGGTAGCCCTCTATGTTAGAGAGTTCTTTGATTGCATGGAGCTTAATAATGGCAATGATAGGGCTGAGTATCAATGGGTAAAAATCAGCGGAACACACAAAAAGCAGATGAAGTGGTGGGAGTCTGCTATTGGCCACCCAGCCAGGATTAAGAAACTGATGAGATCTTCCACAAACAACTGGGAGAAGTCTCCCAATCACTAGCCCTTGTTCTTGTGGGAGACTTCAACCTTCCAGATGTCTGCTGAAAGAACAACATAGCACAAAGGAAACAGTCTAGGAGGTTCATCAAGTGTATGGAAGACAACTGCCTAACTCAACTGATGAGGGACCCGACTAGGGAAGGTGCCTCCCTGGGCCTGTTGTTTGTGAACAGAGAAGGCCATGTGGGAGATGTGATGATTGGAGGATGCTTGGAGCACAGTGACCACGAGAGGATAGAATTCTCAGTTCTAGGAAGACTAAGGAGGGATGTCAGGAGAATCACCATCCTAAACTTCCGGTGGGCAGACTTTGAACTGTTTAGAAGGCTGCTCCTTGGGAGGCAGTCCTAATGGGCAAAGGAGCTCAAGAGGGCTGGTTGCTCCTCAAGAAGGAAATCCTGGCGGCACAAGAACAGGCCACCCCCATGTGCTGTTAAATGAGCCTGTGGGGAAGAAAACCAGCTTGGCTGAGTAGAGACCTTTGTATCGATCTCAGGAAGAAGAGGAAAGAATCTGAGCCTCGGGAGGAGGGGCAGGATCCCAGGAGGACTACAATGGTGGGGTGAGATAATGTAGAGAGAAAATTAGAAAGGCTAAAGCCCAACTAGAACTTCAATTAACTAGTTCAGTGAAAGATAATAAAAAAAGATTCTACAAATATATTAACAACAAAAGGAGGGCCAAGGAGAATTTCGCTCCTTTACTGAATGCAGGGGGAACAATAGTGATAAAGGATGAGGATAAGGCTATGGTACCTAATGCCATCTTTGCCTCACTCTTTAATAATAAGGTAAGATGCCTTCTGGATACCCAGCCCCCTGAGCCAGAAGACAGGGAGGGAGAGCAGAACAAAGCTCCAACGATCCAAGAGGAATTGGTTAGAGATCTGCTTGGCCAATTGGACATCCACAAGTCTATGGGGCCAGATGGGATCCACCCAAGGGTATCAAGGGAACTGGCAGAGATCCCTTCCAACCCCCTTTCCCTTATCCCCCAGCAGTCCTGGCTGACTAGGGAAGTGCCGCTTGACTGGAGGTTGGCAAATGTTCCACTCATTCACAAGAAGGGTCAGAGGGAGGATCCGGGGAACTCCAGACCTCTCAGTCTGACCTCGGTACCGGGGAACGTCATGGACCAGATTGTCTTGAATGCTATCATACAGCACGCGTGGGACAATGGGGTGATCAGGCCCAGACAACATGGGTTCACCAAAGGCAGGTCCTGCCAGACCAACTTGATCTTCCTCTATGACAAGGTGATCTGTTTAATGGACAAGGGAAAGGCTGTGGATGTGGTGTACCTGGACTTCAGTGACGCCTTTGACACTGTTACACTGCTAAGTACATAAACCACTGTACGTGCCCTCCCTCCCATCACCTTTATGGCACCTTGTAACCAAAAGTTTCATTTAAAAAATAAAGTGAAGCTCCTTGGGCAGCTGCGGGAGATCGGGGTGTGGTGTTGCCTGCCTTGCCGCTGTGGTGAGCTGCTCCTTGGATAAGTCTTAGGCCACCACTGTCAAGACACAGCCCAGCATTTTCAGCCTTATCAGGTTTCTCAGGCTGCCTAACTGGCAGCAAGAAGGAGCGTTCCTGCATTTGGGCTTCTCCTATCGCTGAGGAACTGTCTCTGGCTCATGCAGGCCAAGAAAAGCAGATGGGTTCTTTCATGACTTCTCCACCGCCTCTTCAAGGACAGATGTGTGTTGTCTGGCCAGTTCACTAGCAACAGCCCTGCTCTTTCACAGCCTCTGAAAAGTGTAATGATGTCCAGAGACCGAGAGACCAACAGAGACCTGACCAAGAAAACACTCCAGCTGAGGCTGAGCCTGATCTTCCCCAGACATGGCTGCTGGTGCCTGCTGATTGCCGGCTTTCGATGCCTGTGCCTAGACACGTTTCTCATATCAAGAAGCAACAGTTTACGGTGAAACTTCAAAAACAAAGCCACAAATAACCCAAACCAAAACCTGAGCCCTTTTCTAGTCACTTACTCATGGAAGGAGCTGAAACACTTCGGGCTGCTTGAGCAGGTCTCTGAGGATGGGTCAGCACAAGCTGCAGGCAGGATGCTCCCAGTGCAGCTGTTTCTTGAGATTTCTGTCACAGCCCTCGTTGTCAGCCTTAAAATCTGCCAGGGTGGGTTAAAAGCAGTGATCAGCATCTGTCATGTCCAGCATTCAAGAAATACCTTTGTGCATTGCAGCGCTGTGGTTTTGGTTTTGCCCTCATCCCAAGAAAACTCGCTCTCCTGGGAGGGATGGAGGAGGTGCGGGGTGATGGAGATTTTTTTTCCAATGACCAGCTTCTCGTTTAAGTAATTCTATTAAACTGCTGGGTAGGTACCAAGATCAACCAAGGAACAAAGGGTCTTAATCTTGACTAGGTATTTTAAACCAACTTTACTGCAGTGGCATCTGCTGGCAAGGTTTACAACTGCAGCTTTTTCAGTGACAGCAAATTAGTGCAGGCACTACAGGACGTTTTATTGATCTATTTAAAATGCCATATCAAGGATATTTAAAGCTCTGAGTGAGCAGACGACATTATAGCTGACCCTGGTGTAAACCAGAGGTTGGACAAGGCACTCCTTGGGTTTGTCCCAACTGGAGTTTCCTGATAACCTACTCTACAAGTTTAATTCTTTCCTTTAAATATAGTGGAATGATTTGTGTTTACTTATTTTAAGCATTTTCTTTCCCTAGATCAATGTCAGTCCAAGAATATCTCAGCCCTGCTGACGCCACCTTTCCCTGAGCTCTGGCACAGAGGAGAAATGGCTGAACCACGTGAATGTGTTTCCCTAGTCAGTCCAGGTAGTTTCAGTATTTTTCAGTGGAACACTTAAAGCAAGCAATATATCTTCAGAAAGCAGCAAAGCAAGAAAAAAGGAGGAACCTGAAGAATACTGAGCACATCTGTAGCTGTGTGCGTGGTTCCCTGGCACTCACCTGGACATGTGCACTCCTGAATTAACCTTACTGTGAAAACCCACCAATTGCCACACAAATTTGGGGTATCGTATTTCACCCTTTGGACTGAAGTTATTTTAAGTGCTGAAAGAAGTTGCTTTTCAGACAAACATTCAGTGATTTAAACTAAACAAGCAAAACTCTCCATTATCCTCCCCCAAGGCTCCCCACCACAGAAGATAATAGAGTCAGCTGTGTTTCACACATCAAGTGAGAGAATGCAGTACACGCCAAACACCAAAGGGCTTCATTCTTCTGGAGGTAATGTGAAAAGATGCATTCAGTTCACACATCTCTTAATACACAGTGCCAGTGCTAGATGAGAAGTAGTTGTATTAGGAGCTTTAAAGTCCTTGTAGCTCATTTTACCACATAATTCAAAGCAGCACATGCTGGTACCGATGTTTTTGGAAGACACAAATTGTACGGTTGATTTCAAGTTGTGGATTTTATCTAAAATGGCAGTAAAACCATAAAGTATAATTAAGCAATTGCAAAAAGCAAAGAAAAAACAGTAATTTGAAAGACTTTTTTCTTCTCACTTGTAGTAGACATGCAGAGGTACCATTTGGGTTCTGTGCTTCAGATTAGTATTGAATATACATACATATATTTGATAATTATAGTAGTGAAAGACTATCTAGACAGGTCTACAGATGTACTGTGTAATAATTTGGCAAGTAAACATTTTGTTGGGGTATCCACCATCAGCATCATAAAATACTGTTCAACTTTATCTCTGGAGTTACAAGAGCCAAGTTTGAGAAAACAGTTGCCCAAGATCTTGGTGCTATGTGAAAGAAGCTGTGTTATGTTCCAGAGCTGCAAAAGCATAAAACCAGCACAACTTAGACTATTTTAACAGAGCAGAATTTGATCCTAAGTGCTGACAGAATTTCTTATTAAGGCAACTCAATAGGACTGATGCTCTGACACAGTATATTGTGCTTTGGGAATGTTACAATAGGATCTGGTTTGGAAGAGAACAACAAAAGGCATAAAGGAGCTTAATGTTGACCTAAATAATCCAGCACAGTGTTGGAAACAACTCTTGTCATACCACCTGGGTGTTTGATTCCTGACAGCTTAAGGAAACTTCATTTGCTTCTGACAAATATCCTTGTTTCGTGGCGAGCACTTAGAATAATCAAATCACAGAATCACTAGGTTGGAAGAGAGCTCTCAGATCACTGAATCCAACCGTGCCCGTCTCCTTCCTAAACCCTGTCCCTAAGGAACTCATCCACTCGTCTTTTAAACACCCCCAGGGATGGCGACTCCACCACCTCCCTGGGCAGCAGTGCCAATCCCTCACCACCCTTTCAGGGAAGAAATTCTTCCTCATGTCCAGTCTAAACCTCCCCTGGCGCAACTTGAGGCCATTTCCTCTCATCCTATCGCTGTCACTTGGGAGAAGAGCCCAGCCCCCATCCCGTCACACCCTCCTTTCAGGCAGTTGCAGACAGTGATGAGGTCTCCCCTCAGCCTCCTCTTCTCTAAGCTAAACACCCCCAGGTCCCTCAGTCTCTCCTCGTAGGACTTGTTCTCCAGTCCCCTCCCCAGCCTCGTTGCCCTTCTCTGGACGCGCTCCAGCCCCTCAATGTCCTTCTTGGAGTGAGGGGCCCAAACTGACCCCAGCACTCAAGGTGTGACCTCACCAGTGCTGAGCACAGGGGCACAATCCCCTCCCTGCTCCTGCTGGCCACGCTGGGTCTGACACAGGCCAAGATGCCATTGGCCCTCTGGGCCACCTGGGCCACTGCTGGCTCATGTTCAGCCGCTGTCAAACAACACCCCCAGGGCCTTCAGCCCTAACATGGAGAAATGAGCAGACTGTGGCAGCACACAGGAAACAATCTGAAGCACAGAAACCACACTGCTGGGACAGCAAACTGTGTGTGCTGCAAAAAGCTTTCAGCTCCCATGGCATCAAAAAACCACAACCCAAGAACAAAAACACCAGCCATCTCCTCCCCACCTTTCAGATGCCGCCGGCTTGTGCTGAGGGTGAGCAGGAGCTGACTGACCTTGGAAATGCCCCTGCAAGCCTTCACTTCCTGTCCCAAGCACGGGCGTCTGCTCAGCGCAGCTTCACAACCCCCCACAAATTCATTTCCTTTTGAAGGGCTTTGCTGCGCGTTGTGTCCGGCTTCACCTGGAAACTTCAGCAGTCACTTTATGTGAACTCTCACTGAACCTGAATCCCAGTTTCCATATTCACCATCTCTTCTGCTTTCAGTGGTAGACAAATCCTCCTTGTTAATCCAGGTCAATAATATGGATGAATTTTATCTGACTTACTGTCTACAACTGCCTGAAAGGAGGCTGTGACGGGGTGGGTCCTGGGCTCTTCTCCCAAGCAACAGCGATAGGACAAGAGGAAATGGCCACAAGTTGCACCAGGGGAGGTTTAGACTGGACATGAGGAAGAATTTCTTCCCTGAAAGGGTGGTGAGGGATTGGCACAGCTGCCCAGGGAGGTGGTGGAGTCGCCATCCCTGGAGGGGTTTAAAAGCCGGGTGGATGAGTACCTTAGGGACAGGGATTAGTAGGGAAACAGGCACGGTTGGACTTGCTGATCTCATTGGTCTCTTCCAACCTTCTGATTCTATGATTCTATGATACTGAACCAGAGATTTTTTTAATTTTGGTTTATCTTATTTTTTAAATCGCACAATACTTCAGAGGGAAAGCAGCCCTTTGCTGGGAAAGTCCTGTCCTGGTTGTTGGAATGGTATGAATTCAATTACTGACATGGAAGTGTGTGCTGCTTGTTTTGGGGGAGAGTAGGAAAGAAAGCAGTAAATGACTGTATATCCACAGAGGACAGGCCAGCTTGCACCCAGAAACTCTACAGGGACACCAGTATTTTCTGTTCCTCTTTTTCTAAGCCAGGTACTGCCAGAGCTGATGCTGGTTTGTTGCATGTTTGTCGAGAAGTATCCACTGTAAATGGGATACAACAAAAACTGATAGGCTTCTAGGATTTTGCATAAAATGCTGTATCTCACCCCAAAACTGAAACATGCACAACATGCTAGCAAGCACGGCTCATGAGGCCATGGGTGTAATGTTAAAATTATGCAACTGGTTTTTCATTTATAATTCCCAATAAGTTAAAACTGTTTCATTTTCTGAACACTACCAATACTTTTAAAATCTCTTATCAAGTATATGTTTCAATGTGCCATGATTCAGTCAGTTTCAGTGACTTGTGACAACTGAAGGGGAAGGGCCGGGAAAATCAAGAGCTAAATTATTGTTTTGCCCCTTGGGTCTAAGGTTCTATCAGAATTATTCCTACATCTTTTCTTTAGCAACACAAAAACAGCCTAAAGGAAAATTCACTTTGGAATGCTTTTGGGACTTTATATAATTTCATTGTCTGAAATATTTTTAGTGAAACTGAGGTGATCAAGCTGAAGTGATGCCCAGTAAGGAGTGTCTGTTGGTAGTCTGAATTGGCCCTAACCCTGAACCATATAGATTACAGCTGAGGCTGAACTTGAATCAAAAAAAAGGCCAGTTTTATTTCGTCCTATCTGCGTTGATCTTTCTAGTTTTTGAAGCAGATTTCAATAACCTGCTTGTTATTTTCCTCTGAGTTATTGTATGCTGTTGTTGTTCTTATCTATGCATTCACTTGATTAAGGGGCTGCCTTCTGAGCTTGTCATCACTGCGGCTGCTTCATAACGCTCGTAATTGTTTCTCTGTGGGCTGCCAGACCTGCTAATGATGCTGCATGGGCTGAGGCTGCTGTGAGAGGCAAGGGCTGCATGCTCACTTCTGCAGTGGGACTGAAGCTGGAGCGCGCCTGGTAAGAGCAATGTAGGTCAGAGCAGCCTCGGGATTGTTTGGTGGGGGCATGAACGGTGGCTTGGGGTGTTTGCACTAAGTTCATATCAACTTACTCTCTTAGGGCCCTTGGAGTCTCCTGGACTTTCAGAAAAAGCAAATTCTTGTGTGTTTATACTGTAGATTTGATTTGTGCATCTCTCACAGCTTCTGATGAGATCCGCTCCTTCGGGGTCCCTGAGGCTGGTGGTTTTATGAACTCTCTCCTGATTAAAATTTGGATGCGGGCTCAAAGTACAGTGCTCAGAACTGGATGGTGTTTCCTGATGAAAGAGTGTATCCAATTAGTTCCTCCAATTTACTGGCCAAAGCAGCCTTCCCAGTTTTCTGTGCTATCTGGAAGTTGATGGTGAATCCAGCAAGCACAACATTAATCTTTTCTGAGCTGCTTATTGTCTTCATACAAATTCGCCCATCAGCGAATCTCATCAGTAAATCTCACAACGATGAAATCATAGAAAAAAAATAGAAACCTTGTATTCTCACAGCTTGAAATGATTCTTGTTAAATGATAGAGAAATATTTTTGCAGTTTGGTGTAGAAATGTAATACAGTTGCAGAAATGTAATACAGTTCATAACACAGCAGCACTTTTGCACAGCAAATGCCGTCCTTGCTCTTGGAGACCTCTCTGCAACCTCAGGTACAGGTCACAAAATCGACCACACAGAGACTATGGAAGGAGTATCAGACCAAGATATCATGATGAGTAAGTTATTCTCCATGAACAATGGTGAAGAAGGAAGAAAGAGTGGGGATCAGAAGTGCCACACCCTCAAGATTTCTTTTGTGCAGCCCGTGTAAGGCCAGCACCTTGTAAATCAAACTTGGTTTTATGGGGTAAGCAGGGTATGAGCCTGAGAACGACATCTGAAGTAGGGCAGGGCAACGTCACAGCTGCACAAAGGGAAGATTGCACAACCCCTGGCCTCCGCACACACTTGTACACACATGTATGTACTTTCACGTTCTCTTTCTGTGCTCATCTCACTGTCTTGCAGCTCTGGTTTCATTAGAGGGGGACACTTGCAGGCTCCTGGCTTTGGAAATGAGCTCAGGGGTGCACGGGCAGCCCAGCGTGGGGACAGTGTCCTGGCTACAACTCGGAGGCTGCTCTATAACACAGTGTTGCTGTTCCCAGCCAGTGAGTCTTCGGGGATCTGCCAATGACTGCGAAATGCAGAGGAGATTGAAGGAATGTAAGCCTTTTATTCAGAGTTCTGCGTCTGTGGAGCAGTGCCTTGCACTTCCATGGAAAACCTGTTACAAATCTGCAAACAGGCGAGGATCCTGCGAGATACAGGTACAGTTTAATGCTCTCAGAGAGTGTGGCTGTTGGAGTAAAACCACTGTCCCAGCCCTGATGTTCACAGGTTGGCTGTGTGCATACAAATGTGAAATGCTGTTGCAGCTGGTTTTTTAACGAGGGGAGTGAACCGAAGAACGAAGGGAGCTCACTTGCACACCCCTCTGCCAACCTGATGCTTTGCGTAACCTGAAGACTATTGCAGAGTGTTGGAGTTGGACATAAAAACACTTAGCGTCTCATCCCCAGATACATATTTTATAAGAGCAAACAGTGCAGCTCCTGTAACACTGAGAAATACCCTTTAGGTAATAACATAATGCTGTCACAGGGCACCCTTGCTCAACTCATGACTGCTGTAGTTATTAGCTTGTTAGATGTGCACGGCAAATAAATCCTAATTTTCAGCTTGAATGTGGAAAAATAGGTTTACCAAGTATCATCCTCTGTTGTCTGTGTGTCTGTCCCAAGTTGCACTTGAGATGGCTTCCAGATGCCTTCTCAAAGAAAAGAAAAAAGAAATACTTGTACTGAGAGGGCAGTAGATGCAGAGTTCAAAGAGCGATTGTCTCCTGCTGCCATCTAATTCTGTTTCAGCTATAGGGTAACTTCTGCAGTAACTGAATTGCATCTTTACCCAGTCCGAGATGTGAACCTGCAAACATTAGTAACGATCGCTCTTCAGGTGGAAAGCTGGAATGGCCACTGAAGCTACAAAAGACTGAATTTGCTGCTACACTTTCAACAGCCAATATTTAGAGGAAACTTTCTGTAAGCACTAGAGAAAAATAATTTATCAAACTAGTGAATCAAAGCCTTTGGTTTTGTTTTTTTTTAAGTTAGAACCATTCCTGGTGTTAAGATACTGTGTACACTGTGGCATAAGAGTTGTTATTCTTTCTTCTGCCACCCTGAAAGACTTTCTAAGGGGCCTCAGAAAGCACAGGAGAGGAAGCGCTGGCTGCAGTGGTGGGAAGACGCCTGCACAGCTGGATTCTGACACCCTCCCCTGTGCTCAGTGAGGCCCCAGTTCAGAGCCATCAGTTTGGGCTTGCAAACCTTTCCCCTTGCTCTCATGAAAGCCCTGTAACAATGTGACCATGCAGAGTCCTCACATCTGATTGGGCTGAAGGCTGTGGTTGTTGTCACTTGCTACCTAGTCCTTTTGGGAAGGAGCACAGCGATGTTCTCACACAGACGGGAACAACTTTGAATGAAGGAAAGGAAAGAAACCAGGATAACTTCTGCATGCTGCTTCTCTCGCACTTTGTGGGCTGTTCATCCCTAAAATAACCCCAGAGCCTGCAGCAGCTGATGTCCACAGGAAGCCAGTCACGAAGCTGGGACTTCAGAGTAAGCACATAAAGTAGTCAGGCAAGGGGCTGTTGGTATCCAGCTCAGTAATAATCATGCATAAACTACAGCAGATGCAATATGTAGTCCAGAGGCACCTGAAACTTAAGAGTCACACCAGGGAGGCATGGAGAACCCTATCACGAATGGTTAGCACTCCTGTGTTTCTAGTCAGTGGGATAGGCGGGGCGACAGCTTCCATCAATTTAGCTGAAGATCTTGTCCCAGTTCCTGGGAAAAGATTCTTCTTTAATGTTCTGTGTATTTATTAATTTTGTCCCTAATATTAAAAGTATTATTTTTTCTGTATCACATATCCTGGAGAGCAAATACATAGACCGTAACTGTGAACAAACTAGCTGTGTTTTGTGCAGAATATGTATAATTCACTGTAGAATTTGTTTTCCTTGTCCCATTTTTTTATCTCCATGTGCACAATCCTGCAGTAAAGCAACACTTGAGACCAGGTGGAGACCAGAGGCAGCTCCCCATGCCACTGGCATGGGTGGTTTCTGGGAAAACACTTCAGAGAAGTGTCATTTAGATGACACTAGATTATGCAATGTCATTATCACTGTAACCATATAGCAATTTGAGAATAATACAACGGTGTTTGACTTTCAGGGGAAAAGGTAAGGTACAACATTCTCAAGAAATACCATTTTTTAATTGCATTTATAGCCATAGGAACTTTACTACTATAAAAGATAGCCTTTTGGGTGAACTACAGTACTGCATTAAATTAACAGCAAATACTGTACTTGTTCCATAAGCTACAGCTTCTTTTGTCAGCTCTCTCCCAATACTACTTCTCCTTTTTGTTGCCTAAAAAGGAGACACTGCTTGCTATACCACTGGGAAAAAAAATCATGTCTCACATTTCTATAAAAATTTCTATACAAATTTCATCCTGTTGCTCTGATAAATTAGATGTCTCTATTGAGAGGTAACAGGTTGGTTCCAAATCCAAGTCCCAGGATCCTGTACGCGTAGGAAACAAGTCTGTGTGTTAGCAGTGTTGCTGCAGTAATGCTGCTCTGGGACACAGCACTGCTTCTTCCCTCCCAATGTAGCCGGTTGTGCCATGCAGCCAAGCACTCGCACTCTGAGAATGCAATTTAGTCAGCAGAAGTGGTTTAGGGTTTGTTCGCTTCCCCCCATGAATGTGCCAAACCCTTTGAGAGTGCAACAAAGCTCAGCCCTGCTCTTCTGCCATGAATGGAGATGTTGGGCAAGTTCAGCTGCTTTGCAGTGGGATAAAGAAAGGAAGGAAGAAATGTGTGGAGAAATAATGAAGTAAAGAAAACTGCTTAAAAATTAAAAGCTTGAATTAGTTTTTTTTCTTTGTTTTCATTTTTTTTTCTTTATTTTTCCTTTTCTTTCTCTTTTAATTTTTCTTTTCTCATTTCTTTTTCCTTTTCTTGTTTTCCTTTCTTTTCTTTTTTCTTTATTTTTATGTTTCGTTTTACACTTGCACTGGGCCATGTTCTCAAATTTGGTGATTTGCAGTAGCTTAGCTGGACTCCTGAAGACGGTATGTCAGAATTGTTCTGGCTAGGGCAGCTGCTGAGGATGCCCAGTGTACAATACTTTTCCTGTCTGAGGAGCAAACCAAATGAGGCTCAGACACATTGCTTCTGCAAACGCTTGCTTAAAGGCAAAATTTTTACATACTGTATGTGCTGAAGCTATAAACTAGATTTAACTCTGTTGTGTAGACTTCAGGTAAAAAATACTCTCCAGAATTCCAGAGAAAGCTCACAGCTGGCTTTACAAGAAAAAAAATTATTACAAAATTCCTGAAGTGTTTGTATTACGTATATATAATAAATGTGTTTATACATTACAAATGCCATAATTATAATTTATGTGATTGTGCATATTTGTAGTTATTAATTATATATTGTGTTATGTGCAATTTATGGCCCATATCATTATATACATTCTAATTTCTAAATTTCCTATGTACTTATAAACACCACTTCTTACATGTCGATAAGCATGTAATCTCTGATTTCCTTAGCATCGTTTGTTAACTATGGAGTTAACAAAAACTTCCCTCAAGTGCATGACTCAGTTCCTCCCTGGCCCTTTGGGAGCTGCGACGTCGTGTCTGTTTGCATGCACATGCACACCAGCACTGCATAGCTAAAACAGAACCATGCAGTACGTGTGCCAGCTCTACCATGTCAATAAAAATAAGGTAAAAGAAATAGGATAAGGTCCATAGACCTCTAAAGATTAGCAGGGCTCTCATTTTGCAAAGGAAAATCAGTGGAAATCACTGATTTACTGAGAACTGGGGAGTGAGAAGGGACGCAGACCTGCCGCTGGGCTGCCCTTTAGCAGCAAAGCGTTAGTGTTACTCGCTGTGCCTGCTCTGAGGAGGAAAGGAAGGTCCAGACACTTCCAGCTAACGAACAAAGCAAACAAATACACACGGCGGGGCCAAATACATCAGCATTTGCATTTTTTTTAAGTGTTCCGAGAGGCTCTATACAGCGACTGGGGGACAGACTGGGGTGCAGGGGAGGACTCTGCTTTGAAAACCAGAAATTCCCCTCTCCCAGGAAGGGAAATGTGTCGTGCTTTGAGAATGCTCAAGAAACGGGTGGCAGTTGTGTGCAGGAAGAGGAAATCATTTCATCTTCAACTTGAAAGCAAAACTCAGTTGCACGTGAACACAAGAGCAGCAGCAGCATTGGTAAAGTTCATATTTTGGGTGATGTATACAGTTTCTTCTCTGAAATGTAAACACATATAGAATCATAGAATCATAAGGTTGGAAGAGACCTCTGAGATTATTGAGTCAAATCATACCTGTTTCCCCACTAAACCATATCCCTAAGGAACTCATCCATCCATCTTTTAAACACCTGCAGGGATGGCGACTCCACCACCTACCCTGACCACCCTTTCAGGGAAGAAATTCTTCCCAATGTCCAGTCTAAACCTCCCCTGGCACAACTTGCAGCCATTTCCTCTGGTCCTATCGCTGTCACTTGTGAGAAGAGCCCAGCACCCACCCCATCACAACCGCCTTCCAGGCAGTTGTAGACAGTGATGAGGTCTCCCCTGTGCCTCCAGCTAAGAAAATATTTGGAGAAAGGCATTTCCCTGAGGACTTCTTTTGGACTAATACGAGAAACCTCCCCAGATTTCGTGCATTTATGGATAAGACCCTTTTAAAGTAAGGGCTGCAGGGGGAAGGTGGGACTGCGAGCGAGATGACATCAATAGATGTCTACAAACCACCTTTAGTGCCCTGAACATTGTAAGGTGTTCCTGGATACATTGAATAGGAAAGCTTTTGCCACTCAAGGCTATGTGAGCCACTGGGACTACTGAAAGATATATTTTTATGTCTTCTGATGCTGTTTTGTCCTCTTTGGCTTGCACAGGAAAAAAAATATCTCTGCTACAAACTCAAAAATGCTTTAAAACCCCAGATTCAAAGCAAGGCTTGAGAACAGTGACGATCCTCTGATTTCTGTTAAGCCTTGCCTGGAGCCTACGTGCTTCAGTTTGTCAAAGCAGCCCTGGCTTTTTCACCATCAGTAGCTGCTTCACGACTCCGTCTGGTTTTGTTTCCTTTCTCCCTCTCTCAGGGGAAAGCTCACACAGTGTCTCACTGCCAAGGTGGGAGACAAACACGGGATGATGCTGCACCTCCGTGGAGCCTGAACTTGGCCAGTCCAGGAAATCACTTTGCAGCTGTCTACCCTGTTCTACCACAGCTTCACCAAAAGGCTGATGATACATTGGCGAGGGTCATAACTGGGGAAAATATGCTCCAGGTAATGTTTTTATATATAGCAGAGAGGGAAAGAATAGACAAGTAAGGAAGCTAACTGTGTGGTTTTTAGATTGAAAGGGTGATTGGTCATTGGAATGCGCTGCCCAGGGAGGTGGTGGAGTCACCGTCCCTGGAGGTGTTTAAGAGGAGATTGGATGAGGCACTTAGTGCCATGGTTTAGTGATGAGCAGGTGTTGGTGTTGGGTCATAGCTTGGACTCAATGATCTCAAAGGTCTTTTCCAACCTTGTAATACCCTGATACTGTGATTGAGGTGTGTTTTTCGGACTCGATTCCCCAGTTGCCTTTGCACCACCACAAGGTCCTCCTGCCATGTGCCACATGCAGGAGTGTGTGTGTGTAAGATGAGTAGCACCAGTGCTTTACAGGAATCATCTCTGTTCACACACCAGCAGCTTCATCTTAGAGAAACGGAGTGAGAAAAAGGGAAAACCAGTCCAGTGCTGCCCAGATTTACACTCTGCTAAGATCTATGGGTTTTCCAGCACCCAGGCTTGTGCACGCCATGGCTCTGGCTGTCCTAGCAGGAGAGTCCCACCCAGGCCAGGTCAGCTGGAGTAATTCTGAAGGGAAAGCACACTTTAAAAGTAAACAGTCATGTTGCCTGCTGGCAGAAATGCCAAGTGCGTAGAGACAGGAAGCATCCTTGATATTGTGCACAGGAGGGTGCTTTCAGGTCAGGTTACTGCTGAGGTACATTTCTGGCCAGCAAAATAATGGCTTGCTCTGGCAATCCTACCTGGCAAAGAAGGAAGCATTTTCACACAGGTCTGTGTCAGGTACCCGTATCTTTGCTTTTCGCATTTAACATGATATTTAACAACAATAAAACTTAAACCCGAATCCTGCCACCTATTGCCCACAAAAATGCCTGAAGCATCACATGCACCGCAGTCCAATTCTGGCCTTAAGAACCTCACCAAAGCTTTCTGGGACTGGTCAGCTCCGTGCAGGCTGGAAAAACCATTTGTGAGCTGCCTGAATTGCTCTACCAAGCCTCTGAGCCAAGGTACTGATATCTGCAGCCACACCAGCTTTCTTCAAGAACAAAGCGTAGTTTCCTTTTGTGTGTGTGTAGTTAAGCAGCACTGAACAAATAAACCTTCTGTGTGAATCGGTCATAACAGAAACACTTTTTTTTTTTAAATATCTGAGTCACTTGTTTCAGAACACTGACCTGTTTATTCCTTGGGAATGCCTGCAACTGCTATCAAGAAACCTGAAAATTACAGCTGTATGCACAGCGGGAACACATTGCATTAACAGTCAAAGATGATCCTGCATTTAAAATTTAGCATAAGAAAGAAGCGTCTGAAAACTGCTTAGTGCCAGAATTAATTATGAAGCCATTTTTTAGTATAGGTTAGGCTAGAAACCACTCTAATTATCCCTTCTTCTTTAATTAAATGCGAAGTCTGACAGGAGCCTCTGCTTCCCACAGCTCCAGCGGTGGGCTCAGCTTGCCCTGCCTTGCAAACGGGAGAACTGGAGAAAAGCGGAGGAGACAGATAGAGAAAAAGATAAGACTGAAGCACGCAACTACCTTTGCCTCTTACCTGTCTCCACGTACTGGCTCACTGAAACTTTTCCCATTACTATTACCTTTCATGGGTTCTGTTCCAGCTGTCAGTCGCTCACTGCTTCACCAGGAATGTGGAGGCCAATTTGCTGTTGCGTTACAAGTGTACCACGTGCAAAGGGATGGCCAGAATACGGACAGACAGACCGTACGGAAGGAAAGCATGAAAGATTCCTGGAAATGAGAGAGGGTAGGCTTGTATAGGCAAATTCTGCCCTGAAGCTTTCCAATGAATTTATTTGAAATGGCTTCTAACAAAACTAACTTTATGTGGGTATGTTTTGTAACAAGAATTTTAGTAGTCGAGTGATGAAAAATGCTGAGGAAGAATCACACATACACATAGAAGCACCGGTCTGGTACTTACTTATTGCTATTATTTACTAAAATGCATAGCTTCAGGCATGTATGTTAGTTTGGAGTTGTTTTTCTTTTGTCCAGCTCTATTTGGCAGTTTCTATAGCAGATACTATTACTTTTTTTGTAATGTGAACCCAGTCCAAATGTTATGTGCAGGATTTACAGTTTTGGTGGCCACATATGAATGAATCTTCCATTTTATGGTTTTTTTCCTTGCCAACTTCTATTTAAAGCCTCCATCTTGAGAAAAGACAGGTGGAAAATTAAGTACATTTATATAGTTTAACATGTTAGTAGACATATAGCCGTTGAAGTTCAAAGAGTTCACTAACATTTAATTACAGTAATTTTTTTTTATAAAAAGAGGACTGGTTGAACAGGTTTAATCAGAGAAGAAGCCAATTTAATTGAAGCAGATATGCAGCAATAGCAGCAATACTCCTAATGCCAAGGTATGCGAACTCATCTTTTGAGAGATTCTTCAAGCTGATTTCTTCATTTATTGCTTCTGGTTTGGGACTGCATGTTTCAGTAATCAGACTTTTTTTTTTATAATAAGGTGTGAGGACAGCAGTGGCATCACATACATGAGACTGAATATGAGCACCATGTTAAAGAAATTTATCATATTTTCTATGCATCCCAGTGTTACAAATATTTATTACAAATATTTGTCCAAATTTACCCACATTATTTTCCTTAAATATTTCCCCAAGAAGTACAGTACCTTCCCATTTTAAAATTAAATTAAAAACACTACAGTGAACTTTTAATATAATTTTGAAAACTGGTTGTGGGTGCAATATTTCACCTTGTTGCGGTGCCTCACACACCACTGGCCTGGCCCAGGCTGCAGCCCCGTTGCTAATTCCTGCCTGGCTGAGCCTCAGCAGCTCTGCCACTTGTTCACTCTGGACCAACAGCGTGTTGCCCTCTCCACCCAGCACTACAAAGCCTCTTAGGTGCTAGTTTCAAACACTGCAGGGAGTTGTGCATACTGCAAGCCACAGGCAGGAAAAACATGAACTGGTTTCAAAAATAAGGCTGGAGAGGTACTGGTTTTGTCCACTCTTTATACATATAGATAAAGATATACATATACAAACATTTTATACACACACATATGTTGACATGTGTACTTGTTTGGGTTGTCACTTCAAAGCCATTGGGTTCCGTCTGTTTTGCATTTGATGAGGTTTGTGGCTGTTTTTTCTTTTGTTCCCAGGTACGAGCATGCCTTCATGGTTTAGGGATGTAATGTTATTAATGTGCTACACATGGGGATCAAGGCCAAATTTCTCCCTTCATCCAGGGCAGATTCTCACACAGGAATCAAGGGAAGGCGTGTTCTGTCCCTCCCATCCTGCGAAGAACCCAGAAGGCTGCAGCGTCAGCTGAAGTCGCTCTTGGCTCTGTAACTTCTTTCTGAAGACTAAAGGATATTGGTTCAAAGGCCAGAAGCCTTCTGCAGAACTGCTTGAGTCAGGAGGTGCTTGGGATGCACGAGTGGCTTTTCTCAATATTTTAAAGTAATTAAGTTTTCTTTCTTTTTCTAGAATTAAAATCACCTTCTGTTTAAACATTTACGATTCTTTAATGCACATCCCTCTGACGCATCTTACAAATACTGGGAAATATTGTGGTCTGTGTTTTCCATAAGCCTTCAGAAAACGGACTGTTCCAAGGGCTTACTGCTGGAGTTATTTAACAGCTGTACTGCAAAAATGGGAAGGTAAGCAGCCCAGCAGAAGACACAGTAGCCAAAACTCTTATCTTGACACCCATTGCTTAGAGAATTGTTCCATCTTCCCTTAGTCAATTTATAAATTCTCACACAATACAGAAAGGAAGCTCGTTGCACCATTAAGGAAATGGAAGTTTCAATATGGGTTTTTTTTTTCTCCTCTTGTTTAGAGAACTGAAGTCAGTTTGCATGTATCTGTATCCCTCCTTATTCTGAGTTCAGCACAGCTGATAGCCTTGAACATTTGTTTAAAGCTGTTTCTGAAGATAAACATTTTTCAAAAATTCCCAGAATGCAAGCGCTCAGCTTAATTTACCCAGAGTTGTACTGTTTATTAGCAGGGTGTTCCTTTATAGGGGATTTTAAGATCCAATTCAATAGATCAAAAATTAGTACATAATATGCATTTTCTGTGGTCAAGGGTGGAATCCTTGCCTTTACTGAGGTCCATATAAACAAAACCTCTATTGATTTAATTCAGTAAAATGCAGAGGTTAACCCCAAATCTCCTGATCCTTTCTTAAGAACAATTCTATCAGTGAAAAAATATGAATCAAATTACGTACAATAATCAACACAACCTACAAAGTACCCAAGTGCATTCGCATTCTTTAATCTTTTAAAAGTGGATTGTCCTTAGTTTTTCAACAGCAGTTTGAGAAGCGGAGAGGTGATGGGTTTTGTCAGTGAGCAGAATTCAGTCTGCAGTTTCTCCCAGGTTACGCTTTGTGATCTAAAAAAGACAATGTGTGTGCTCACCAATGTCTACTCGGCTACAGCAGGTAACTGCTCAGCTGCGTGTGTTGTGGAGACAGCTGTCAGCTAGGAGATTTCTTCTCATGCAAACAGTACAGGTGTTTTTGTTTTCCTGAGACAGGCTAGGATGCTTTCACTAGAACACTGGAGAAAGAGCGAAAGCATATAGTGCATGCCTGCGTGTGTATATTCACTGGAGTCTGTATAATATATGCTTATATAGCACACACATATAGTACACACACACATATACATAGAGGAGTTAAAAGACATAAACCCCCTACCTTATTGTGAGTTCTGTGGGTGTTTTCTTCCACACTAATCAGGAGAGGAAACAAGCTGATTACCCCACCCACCTCTGAAGCCTCTGCTAAAGCCATTTTATCATCACATTTCCCGACCTTCCTGGGCTGGCAGCTCTAGAGGTGGACTTATATTTTTGCAAACTTTTACAGCTCCTATAAAAAAAACCCCAGTAAATATCCCCAAAGTAACAATAATACTTGTCTTAAGCACAGAGATGGCTTGTTATGGTACCAGTACATGGGAGTTAGATATAGAATGGGACTGAAAATTATCAACTTTGGCCAGAAATGTTCTAAGAATTTCAAAACTAAACAAATTCAGGGCAGCTCTTACTGCTGCAGTGTGTTAGGGTTGTATTTCCTGAATATTGGAAATATTTGTACACTTTTTCCTTTACTGCTGCATAAGTGGTTTTGTGAATTTAAGGAGGTTTTAATTCTGTGACAGGTAGGTACTGGTATCAGAAAGGTCTTTTTTAATATTTATATTTTTAAAAATCAAAATCTTCATCTTATTACACTAAAAGAGATGGACAGAAACTATAAAAATGAATGTAAGAACTTTAGTTGCTGGTCAATGAAAGTTTTGTTAATTTTTTTGTCTTTAAACTTCATTGCAATGACAACATTCTGAGACTGGATTTATTTTACCTGTCAGCCACAAACATTTGCCTGTAAAATTAAAAATAGGAAGGAAAAAAATGTGAGATAGACATTGACTATGCAAACATTATTATGTAACAATGAAAAATAAAGGTCAAAGGCTTTTTAGTAAAATCTAACACTTCAGGAAGTGTTTATAGATTACGAATTAAGAGAAGACAGGTTGGATATAACCTCACTTTAGTTCCATATACTTGACTTATCTGAGGGCTCTACTGTGAGACTTGAGTTTTCATATGGCATTCAGAAAGCATACAGTTATGAATCTCCAGATGTAACAGCTTAAACATCAGTACACACAGTAGTACCAGTAATTCATAACATCACGGACAGCCATAATGTGGTTAATAACCCCTGAATTAGGGGTCTCGAATGGTCGCCAATTCTGACCTGTAAGTCAGCATCTTTAAAAATATCTTTGATATTTTGAATTAAAGATAATATCTTGGGATACTAAATTCAGTGTCTCCAGTCTTAAAGGGGTAGGAGAAAGGTCCCCTGTAAAGTCAATCTGTTCTCCCAAGGCCAGTTGGTACTACTGAAATTCCTGGGATTATTTAAGCATATAACCTTCTGTGAGTAATCACAGCCTATTGAAGCCTCCTTAGCTGTTAATTAGAGATCTTTGAGACTTCAGTCCAGTAGAAAATCTCAGATTTCGCAGTGACAACACTCAGATTTTACAGATTACAGATAATATTTTCCATACTAAATTTCTACGTTGCCAACTATTTTATATTTTCTCTTAAACTCAAGCACTTTTTGCTGCCAAGTGTGTGTCCTGAGAAGACTTGAGAATCATAACTTCCATCTGAAGCAATTTTTCCTGGCTCTTGCTAGAGGAGAGTATTGTTTTCCACCACTTTCCTGAACTTTGACACAGTTAAGACCCACTGCCCAGTGCTTTTTGAATGGCTTCTTCCCAAACCCCTACCCTTCTTTCTTCCTCCAGCTGGAAAGTATTTCAGGGACAGGAATCAGAGGAAGGGAAGGTGGCAGGTAGCACGGATGGGACCAGCTCCAGCACCAGAGCCCTCTTACTGCAATCAAAAGAACTGAGGGTTGAACTTTGAGAGATCAACATCTTATGTTGTAGTGTTCTCAAGTAGATGTGATGTGGTAGCACTCAATATTGTTAAAATAGAAGCTTTGAGAATTCTTTTCTCAGCTTTATGCTGTGGGATTGAGATGCTTTATGTGTAGATTGGGAAATTTGTCTGCTTCTGAGGCCTTTATACAGACACTGAAAACCTAACCCCAGGTAATATAATTTTGATGGCGATGCTCTGACTGGATTTCACATTTGTCCCATTTAATCATTCACCCGAGATTGTGCCATAAATATTTCCAAACAAAGCTCTCAAATGTATACAAATCAGCAACAGGTTCACTGGCAGAATTGCAAATACCAGTTCTTAATGACCTAATAGCTTTTCCATTCAGCTACAATAAACAACCCCCAAACCATTACTCTGAAGGCATTTTTCTTCCCTAAATAAGATTACAATTGAAAACCTTCATATTTAAGCATATTAATTGTAGTCCTCTGTTGCCAACAGAATGAAGCAGGCTCACTCCAAGCATGAGTTGCTGTAATTAACACATCTATCGAAAACAGTTAACATAATAATTGTAAACTGTGCAATGGTAATAAAGCAAAAATCTAAGCCAGAACAAAAAAAATTTCATTATCTGAAGCCAGAAATGAAGACTCAGCTGCAGTCTTCTGCACAGTAAGTTATCAAATCTCTTTCAGATAACAGCTGGTTGCCTTAACACAACTAAAGAACATATTCATTCAGACTGCATTTATTTAAATCTATGCTTAAATATGACTCTGGTTTGACAGAGTAACTTTTCATGTAATTTAGATGCCTCTTATCATATTGTAGTGGAAAATGTAATGAATGCATAAGAAAATACAAGCTGATCTATTAAAAAGGGGGAAGATACAGAACAAAATGAAGACGAAACATTTGGGAAAACTGGGAAAAAAATGGGCAAAATAAATAGCAAAATGTATTTTTTTAATAATACACATCTGAAGGCCCATTTCCTGCACTCCTTTACTTAGGTATAATTAAGAGCTTGCAATACCCTTAATTCACACACTCTAGCTAGAAACTTAATACCATATATATGATTAAATCACAAAGTTGTGAGCAAACAAAAGTAAATCTGAGACAAGTTAAGCCTTACTTATGCCCGTTTGTTTGGGGTTGGGGGTTTGGGGTTTTGAGGTGGCTTTTTTTGTTTTGTGGCGATGTTGTTACTGGTTTTGTTTTGTTTAATCTGCTATTTTTTTACTGTGTCTGTGTGATATCGCCAGTCTTCTGTATTGGAAAACAATGGTCTTGCCTTTCAGGAATTTTCCTTGTTTGGGGAATCTTTTATTAGGCCAAAATAACTTGCCAGCCTTTGTCCAAATTTAGACACTTTGGGAAACTCTAAAGACTGTACAAATGTGTCCGTATTTCAGGCTTAAAAGCCTTAATACTTCTTTAAGATTCGAGCACTTGAAACAGACAACTTGTTTTACACCACTACTCCCTGTACAGGGCGGACCGTTAGCTTTTTCACAACCCGTTTGTTTCTCGTGTCTCCTGAAGTATTGCTCAGACTTCCCCATTTCAAAACCCGCCGGTCACTCGAGGGCCCAGTCTGGAAACGCTTCTGAACAGCCTCGACTACAGGCTGCCGGGGGTTTTGCCTTTTTGTGGTCTTTCTTTCGCAGCGAGAGTGTTTCCAGCACGCTCCCGACTGCCCGGGGCAGCACCGCCTGACGCCGCCAGACGCGCTCTCTGCCCAAACGCCCCGTTATTGTTTACCACCCGACGGCGGCGCAAGCGGCCCCTGCCGCCGCCATGGCGACCGCGCCCTCTCACCCCGGCTCTCCTTCCCCGACCCTTCCCTCCCTTCCGCGTCTGCTCCCAGCCCCCCGCCGCCGCCCGAGCCGCCGCGCCTGTGCCCTGGCCGGGAGCGCAGGCCTCGCGCTGCGGGACCGCGCCATCGCGCGGCAGCCAATCGCGAGCGGCCACCCACGATTCAAACGGCTCGCACGGACCAATGGGCGCGGCCGGCGGGAGGGAGGGGGCGGGCCGTTGCGCGGTCGTAACCGTCGCTGAGGGCCGTTGTTCCCCCTGGCAGAGAGCTCCGCGCTCGGGCCCGGCTCCCGCCGCTCCGCAGAAGCACCTCCCGCCCGGCCCGGTGAGGGGCCGTAGCCAGGTAAGGGCGCGGCGACGCGGGGGAGGCGCGGGCTGGGACACACCCCTCTCCGCGGCCGGCCCGGGGCAGACGCTCCGGCCAATCGCCGCCGCCGCCTCTCTCCGCCCCCGCGCGCGGGCGCTGGGCCGCGGCCCCGCCAGGGCCTCTGTCCCGGGTGGGGCTGGGGCATTTTCCTGCCGCCCGCACCGTTTGCTCGGGCCTTGGGCGGGGGAGTGGCTGGGCTTCTTTGCTCTGTTCGCGACGCCGCCGGGCCCGGCGCGAGGAGAGCCCGCGGCCGCCCGGTGTGGTGGGGGCACCGTGCGGGAGGTGCGGAGGGGCGGCCCCGCCCTTCCCCCGCGCCGGGGCCTCGCGCCGGGCCCGGGCGGGGCGGGGCTGGGGGGCCAGGCCTTCCCTCTCAGGCGGCTGGCGCGTCCCTTCCTGTCGACAGCGCCTTCTCCCGCCGCCTTTCGCCGCCCTGCGCTCCCCCTCCGCTCTCCTTGCTTCTGCTGAAAGGGCTTCCCTTCGGAAAGGGAAAAACGTCGTTTCGCTGCCTGAGTGTTGGTGGGGTTTTATTTTACCTTGCGGCTTATTTGCGCTTGTTTTTAGCGGTGAAGCTACCTTGGTGGTTTAGTTGAGACAGGCTTGAAAAGTGATAGGTGCCTCCACCGTTAGGGAGGTAAAGAGCTAGAAATGAATGAGTAATGGTGATCCCGAAGAGGTCCTGCACATCTCAGTTTCTTTGGTGAATTCAATAATATCGTGTAGGAAACTGAGTCTTGTTAGCCTTGAGTGCCAATGTTTTTCTTCCTGTGTTTCTTCTTTTCTTGCATTCAGCTGTCTCCTTCCTCTGACATACACAACAATGGTGAGATGTCAGAATTAGTAAGTGGAATCACTGAATAGGTATGAACTTCACTCTTCCAAGAGGGAAAACTTTGTTTAGAATGTTATTAATTTAGCCCTTCTTAAAACTGTACCCCCAATATCTGATGGTGTAGTATGGACTGCTATCGATTACAAGCTAGCAGTCATATTTTCTTGACAGGAGAGATGTATCTTTCCACGTATTTAATGAGAGGGTCATTAAGAAAAAACAGAATTAAGAAAAAACAGAATTGGATGTTTCTCTGCCATGTTTCTCTGTAATTATTTTCCTTCTTGGTGGAGTTGACCAACTTCTAACCTTCAGGGAGCTGGTGTTAATTGCCTTGGCTTGGTATAGGATACAAAATCATTTTGAGCCATTCCCTTAGAGTCTTGAGTTCCTAAGGGAAAGTCATAATGGTGCAGAAACCACAAATTTCATATTGGGAGTAAGTGAATATACTTGCAATCAGGTATTTCTACAATACAGGGTTCATTGAATGAAGTAATTTTCTTTTGAGGTTGCTTGATGTGTATTTTAAAGCGCTGCAAATGAAAAAGGACTACTGTGAACATTAGATCTGATGTCAGCTGATACCCTGAAAATTATCAGGGGTATGTATAGGCTTGAAAGAGCAATAACTTCAAAATGTAATTTCTAAACTGGATTTATTTTAAAGACTTCCTGTCTTCATTTTTCTTGACGGCACTGATGGTTTTGTTATCTGGACAGATGAAGACTGACTTTAAAAGGTGTAGCTTTTTGAAGTGGGATATATGGAATAAGGATTGCAAATCTCCCGTACAGAAGCCACAGGGGTGCAAAACAAGGTGGTAGTTTTTGATAGGGTGAGAAGTACTGTTTACTTTTTTTGATCTCATTGTTAATCTTCAAGGAAAAAATGGAAAAACAAGTAGGTCTTACCATTTATAAGATTATTTATTACTTTTGAATTGCAGGATAATATTTTCACTTGTTTACGTTTATTTATTATTTCATCTAGTTGATATCTACCTCAGGCTGGATTATATAGCATTGATTTACCTTCGGGTCTTTCAACCACGTTTTCCAACTTCAGCTCCTTTTGCAGACAGGGTTACAGGAGGGGATGGTCTATTCTGCCTTTCAGAATAATTAAATCATCAGGTTATTTTTTTCTTCAGGCTGTCTTCATATTTGGTTTTAAACTCCTCAAAGATTCTGTGCTTCACAACTTTGTCCTAGGATCTGGCAGCTTTGTCCTGATCAGGCTCTGAATTTGCAGATGATGCCTGAGGTGTTCCAGATTAAGAGAAGAAACAGTTGGCTGGAGTGTAGGAAGTGAAACAGCAAAGAGGAAATTAAGTCATAGATTAGGTTATGACTTTTGGTGAAAGCTATGACTGGACTTGGTGGAGGACTGGTGTTAAGACTGTTTATGGAAATGGAGGAAGAAGCTGGAGCTGTGAAGAGGCTGGGGAAAGAGCAGTAGGAGTTGTGGATCTCCTGAAGAACTGAACTGGCTTGTGGGTGAGAAAACTGGACAGGAAGACAGAGATGGCGATCGAGATCACATCTTGAACACAGAGGTGATGGAGAGGCACTGGAACTAGTTTGGTGAACAAGGGCAGAAAAGGCAACCCCTTCTCAAGGAATTAAAGGAGGGTAAGGAGGGAATGGAGAAGAATTTGAAATAAGAATATGTAAATTGTATTTCACAGAGTCATAAGAAACAAGGCTGTGAATTTGAGGGGATTAAACGACTGGAATAAAACAGAGTTGGAGGAGTAGGAATACAGAAAGAATAAGAAAGTAACAGGACTGGAACAAGAAACACTGGGTAGAAGACAGATAAACTGGAAGAGCATGTGCCTACAAGCACAGACTAGAACTCTGATAGTTTTTGTAACTGGCAAGTGTCAATGAAACCACATGATAAAACTTAGACTTTTCACTCCTTCAAATGTACAACAAAAGGAGATGGACGGATGTTTCTGTTCTGAAGGAATTAGAAATATTAGCAATGGAGTCCACATGAAGGAGTTTTGCCAGGTTTTTAGTTTCTTCTTTGACTTGGAGAACTATGCAGATGTAAAATCTAACAGCAGCAGCTTCAGGAAATGCCAGGAATGAAAGCTGATTAAACAGCCTCACTTAGCACCATCCCTTAATGCTTTATTGAAGATCTGTGATTGCATATTAACAGTGTATCTAGGTTTCACTGTGGCTTTGTTAATGTGTAACGAATGAGTATCTAGTTAAATATTTGTTTTCACCTGATTTTGCATGGCTTCACATGTTATTTATAGAAAAGAAGTTAAAATCCTTTGAAAGAAACTCTTTTACCTATTTATTTGGTTCCTTCCCCTCATTCTGAGTTTCTGTGTTCATCATATAAATGGTGATAGTACATAAATTAGTGCATGTTTTACCTTAGACTTCTAAGATATGCTCATTTTCTATGTTGAGATGTGAGTCAGGAGTTCAAGTTACAAGTATCTTCTGCTATAAACTATTTTCAGAAGGCAATGACATAATACAAGACACTTTTTAGAGTTATGCAGGACTTAAAGGAATTTATGTTTTTAAACTTAAAGTTGCAGTTGTGGTTTTCCGAGTACCCTGATATAGTGGACCGAGAGTGGTAGTCATTTAAACCATGTTTTGCTCGTATCAAGTAAAAACCTTATGGTGCAGACAGAGGGATAGAATTCAGTTTTTCAGGATATTATGTAATTGCTGTGATGTTGTACTTTGGTTTCCTACAGGCTCCTGGAAAAGGCATAATATGCCTAGTAATAAATAGGTGGAAAAGTATTTGACCCAGACAGGAGTCTAAATTCTTATGTTTTCTAATTTTTAAGAGTTTGGCATAATAAATTGAAGAAAGTAAGTAATGTGACTGTGTGTACTGAATATATTTGGGCCATTTTATTTTAACATTTAGAAATCACTACTTCTGTAGTTTTTGTAGAACCACAGGAAAAGAGGGTTAGAGGCCACTTAGCATCTAATTTACTTTTTCCCCCCTCTAGATTAGATCAGCATACAGCTTTGCCTGGTTTTGGTGGTATCTGATGATGGAGATTGTTATAGCTGAATGCTGGTGTAGGTGTACTATTAAAACATATAAAAGCTTTTTCATAACATCCAACTTCAACCTTTTGCTCTATTTTAAACCCATTTCTTCTATCTGCTATTAATTTGGCAAATAGATAATCCCTTTTTTCTTATTAGGCAGCTTTTTGCCTATTTAAGGTGATCAATTGTTTACTTTAAAGTTTCCCTGTTCCAGCCTAAATGATACGGAAAGAGAGTAGGGAAAAAATTAAGCCTAATATTTGGCTGTCATGTATTATTTATTTCTTTTCTAGGGATTCCTTTTGAAAAATGCCAAACCGGAAATTTGCTGATGGTGAGGTGGTGATGGGCCGTTGGCCCGGAAGTGTCTTGTACTATGAAGTACAAGTGACTCGTTATGATGATGCTTCTCATCTTTATACTGTTAAGTACAAAGATGGGACTGAACTTGCTTTGAAAGAAAGTGATATAAGGGTGAGTACTCGTTCATATAATTATCAGTATTTCTAATGGAAAATTATAGTGAATATATGATGATGAGGCAAATACCGCTTATCATTGGATAGTTGCCTTGCAGGTTTTCATTAACTGTCTTCAGGGAATTGGTGCTAAATAATAGCTTTTTCCTACATGACATGTCAAGTAGAAGTTCATAATCCTGGCCCTATTTTTAGAGAAGCATGGTTATTTTATTTATATTGAAAAAACAGTGAAACATATTGAGAAAAGCAAGTCCAGTCACTCAGGAGCTCTGTATCATGATTGTTCAGGAAAAACAGGTTTTGGGTAGCTTATAAAGCTAGTATTCAGAGGGTTGGTACTAATTTTAATTTGACTTTTTTTCCCACTTGTAAATACAAAAATTTGAGAACAAATGCAAGCATGTAGGATCACTGTAAATATAAATAGTGCATACCCTTTAAGAATGTAGATAAAATATCTGTGAAGAGCTTGTACTTGTACCTTTAGGTCCCTAATGGTTTCATAAGGCATTTTGCTCCGTTTGTGACAAATTGGGACTTTAGAAAAAGGATCATGTCATACGTGTATGAGCACATCCCTTCCTGTTTACATAGGTTTATTTCTTTTTCTATTACTTGGGAAGGTGTACTCTGCGTTTGACTTCAGCTTAGAATGTAGTAATGCACAAGAGAGAAACCTATTTGAATGTTGCTGTAGTTGATTTTTAAGGCCTGTTCTGAAAGTGGCAAAAGTTCAAAGCTAACTTGTGTAGTTTCACTTTTTGATGGCAGTGTACGTGCCCTGTAATTGTGTTTTTCTTTTGGGATATAACGTTTCTGTAAAAAATGTTGCTTGTACAAAGGCATAAGGGAGCAGTATGCTTAAGAGCTTGGTGCTCACATTGATAGCTTACATCCATATTCTGATTTCTGTAGTTTTGATAGGAATTGTCAGCAGCTGGACTGTGGACAGGATTATGTGGGGACTACCGGCAGAATGAATATGCTGTTTCCTTGCTCTTAACAGTGTTTGCATAGCATCGGTAAAAGAAATCAGAAATAGTTCTGTAGAACTGTGTGCCACAGTCCTCATTACAATTTTAGAAACTTGGGGGGTTTTTGTTCTTTGGAGCACCTAAAATAAGAGTTTGCTTTCTTCCTCTCCTTCTCTTAGTCACAATCATCATTCAAGCACAGGAAGAGCCAGTCTTCTTCAAGTTCTCCCTCCAGAAAAAGTACTAGCAGATCTCGATCTAGATCTCCTGGTCGACCAGCAAAAGGCAGACGTCGTTCTTCTTCTCAAAGCAGAGAACATAAAGATGACAAAAAGAAAATCATTCAGGAAACCAACTTAGCTCTACCGGTATTAGGTTTTTTGTTTGTTCTTTGTATGTGGATTTGTTGGATTTTTCTTAAAACTAATCTTTGCTTTTTGCGAAAGATTTGTTTTATGCATACTGTGTTTATTATTGTAAAAGCCAGCTATAGTTCATGCTCCATGAACAACATAATTACCTGCAAAAGTGTATCCAGAACTGCCTTTTTTCTTTGAAAATAGGCTTCCTTTCTTGCAGGGTTACGAGGAAGTTCTTGAAATGTAAGCATATGTACCACCATTTGAATTTGGTAGTACTGTTAAGTTCTCAGGATTCAAATAAACACGAATTATTTAATATTTTATTATTGAAGTAGTTTTCAGCTGCATGCTACCACTTGTGAAATGAGGCAAAGGTGGTTAGCCTACTTTTAAGTTATGTTGATCAATATATAGCAGGTAGCTATAACTATTTTTTTTCTTTTAACAGAAACCTAGTGAGAATAACACCAGAAGGTACAATGGTGAACCCGACAGTACAGAAAGAAATGACACATCCTGTGTAATCTTGGAGGTACGACCGTTGTGTTTACTCTTAGTTTTACGTTGCATTCTAACTTACCTTTCTCAGAAATCCCTAGAAAGTACAATACAATAATAAAGGAGAAATAGAATGCAACGTAGAACTTAGGGGTTAAGTAAGTTTACTGTTCAGGGGGAGAGGAAGTTGCCAAAAATGAAGAGTATTAGAGCTGTCTAGCATTCATTCGTCTCATTTGTTTTTTCTATCAAACCCTCACTGGTTATTTGTGTTCATTCCCATGCTTTTACAGTGTGAAAGTTTGGCAGTAGAAAATTATTCTTAATTTTATTTTTTATTTTTTTTTAGCCCAAACTGTTCTTTAGTCCTGACTGATTATTAGCTAATGCATTGAGTTATGGCAGGAAGGAGAGAATAGGTGACCTCTACTGGAACTGCTGCTGATATGTAATCATGGCCTAAGTGATCACAATTAAACTGGTTTTATCAGGCTCTTTATATAAATACTTAAACTGTGTGGGAGTAGAATCTGACAGCATGTATCGTGTTTTATAGTGAATAATGACCTCCGAAATACAAAATAATGAAGTACAATAAGGTAAAAACACTGGGAATTATTTTAATAAATTATTTTTATTCATTAACAGCAAAAGTTGAAACCAGACCTGGAAACAGAGCGTGTGCTTGAACAGTACAGCTTGAGGCCAAGAAAAGAAGAAAAGAAAAAAGAAGAGAGACATTCAGAGAAAAAGATTTTTGAGATTAAAACATTAGAGAAAGCATCATCAAAAACAAAGGACCTGGAGTTTGGTGGAAGAATTGGTATGTGTGCAAGTTGTTGCAATAGTTGAAAACAAGTATTTTTATTTTTTTTTTTTACTTCTTGACTATACTGTCATGTCAAGAATTGTTTGTCCGTTTTTTGGACCCTGGTTGCAGAATCCAAAGTTATGGCAGAGATTCCTGTAGTCTGTACTGATATTGGTGGCAGAGAACTGTTATACCTGGTTCTCTTGTGAAATATAGTGAAACTCTTGAGATTTGCACTGTGAGATTTAAATATTTCCAAATTGAATTGAAGAAGTAACTAGCAAAGATTTTACATTTTCAAAACCAAGGTGATTCAAACTCAACAGTAAAGTACTCTTTATACAGTTTTTTGAACAGTTGTAAAGGGATGCAGTGGGTATGATCCTTTATTTTGGTTGTATGACCCCATATGGGAGTGAGAAGAATGTCTCTGTATCCCATTACATGACTGGAGGATTGTTGCTGTCTTGCTTCAGGGATAGATAATGACCACCTCTTCTTTGTTACTGAAGTTGATACTTAGCTTTGCTGGGGGGATTGAAACTAGTTTTTTTATTTTCTATGTATATTTTCTAATATGGCATGCTGTCTGTCTACAGGGGCCTTCACGCTGATATTTTTCCTACCTGCTACTGTATTCTGCTTGCTGTTGATGTGCAAACAAGATGACCCCAGTCTTATGAACTTCCCTCCTCCTCTCCCAGCACTTGAAAGTCTTTGGGAGACCAGGGTGTTTGGTGTTTTTCTTCTGTGGTTTTTCCTTCAGGCTCTGTTCTGCTTACTGCCAATTGGAAAGGTAAGCTGTTCAGTAGCAATTGAGTCTTTATCGATAATCAATTTGTGCATTAGGCCTGAAGGTAGACTATGTTCTTAATGCACTGAATTTAAAAGCAAATGAATTAGTTTTCTGTATTAAGATAGAATATGGCTACTGCAGATTTCTGTAAGCTTAAAATAGCACAGCTTGTTAAGAATTTAATAACTGTGCATTCCACAGTCTTGCAGTATAAAAGCCAGAAGACATATTGAAGTTCAAATCAAAGCATGGATAAAATTTGTTTGATAGAATTCTAGATTAATTTCAGGTAGCTCACGTTTAAATAGACAAACTGATATCTGGTTTCTTATTGATATCCGGTGTATTTTTCTCTTAGGGGAAGCTCTAAACCATTCTAGCCGTATGTATATGAGGCAAATGCACTGTTTCTGTCTTTGTGACTTGAGGGATGCTGGCTGATTCCAAAAGAATACTCTAAATAGATCAGTCACGTTGCTCTGTTACTATACTTGTTTACAATGATTGGACCTGTTCTGTTTTCTTGAGACTGATAAGGAAGAGGGGTTTTTTTTGAAACTGTTACCATTTTTCTTTTGATATCCAAATTATACTTTTGAGAACAGTGCATAATCTTCAGATTTGAATGTGTTTAGCTGGTTACCTTGATTGAATGTCTTTCTGGAAGAGATGTGCTTGATCTCCCTCCCCTGCCAGTGCCCCCAGAAAGTACTTTCTTGAAACATGAGTATTTTATTCTTCCTAGGTTGTAGAAGGCCTGCCTCTTTCGAATGGAAGGAAACTGCAGTACAGGATAAATGGTAAGCATGTTGTAGTTTCTGATTCTGAAATTGGATACTACTATCTGATTTGCCATGCTCAGTACCAAATGATACCAATTATGAAAGATATACACTGTGTGGTCCAACTAGGTATCTGTCGTAAATCTTTCATAAAACAGTAAGCTTTGTCTTGGAAGGAGGTTGGTAATTCTCAGAAACTAACTGCCCCACAAACAAGATATTACACTCTACAGGGCACCTCATCTGCATCCAGTTGTGACTGGTGACTCCTGTTGTATTCCTTAGGCAATTGCCTGTTTAGCAATTACGTATCACAAGTGTTAGTAATGCTCATATAACAAGGACTGTTGCTTCAGAGGAAATGATCAGGAGTGATCTGAGTAGATCTTAGCCCATATGTCTAGATTGTCTTGGATATCTCTGATTTACAGACTAATAAATGTGTAAGATTCTTATCCTTGCCTGGCAAAGAGCAGTTCTTAGTCCTTATTCGGCTCAGGCAAGTCTCTCATCTGGGTTTAAAGTATGACATAACATATTTCAGCAGCCCTGCTTTTCCAGACTTAAACATAAAAGTATACTTTGTCTCACAGATATGGGATTGTCAGTTCAAGGACACTGTGTGGTGCTAATGGAATCTAAATGTCATATTAAAAAAAAACTAAATGAGGTTTTGTCATAGTCTGATATCAAAGATACACCATTTTAAAGTGATGTTTTTAAGACAGAATAGGGCTGTAAATCATAGTAGCAGACTGAATTGCATCCTGCAGAAGACAGCTGTGTTAAGGCTGCCTTAATTTTTGGGGGTTTGGATGTGGTTTTTTTTAAAAAAAAAAACAAAAAAACAAAAAAACAAACCAAAAAACCCCCCATCTTCTTGCTGCTTTAAAGGGTAATTTTCAAAGCAACTTTGAAAGCCTTCTTGTGGAAAGGAAGGAAACGAGTGACAGGACAAGAGGCAGTGGGCACAAACTGAAGTACAGGTGGTTCTGTCTGAACATGAAGAAACACTTTGCTGTGAAGGTGACTGAGCGCTGGTTCAGGTTGCAGAGAACTTCTGAGTGTCCATCTTTGGACATACTCAGAAGCTGTGTGGACATGGTCTTAGCTTGGTGTAGGTGACCCTGCTTGAGCAGGGCGGTTGGACTAGATGGGATTTGGAGGTCCCTTCTAATCTCAACCTTTGTGACTCTGAGGGTATTCATAGAAGGTACTTATGTGAGAGCTTTATAGATCTGCCTGCTTATGTTTGGACATCATTATATGTGATTTTATGCTCTCAAAGTACAAAAGTTTTGTGTTCAAGTTTTGACGTGACAATTATCTTAATACTTTTAATTATTGGTATCTGTATCAAGGTTTGAATGAAGATTAATACTTAGAGAAGAAAATGTCGTTCTCCGAGCTGTCCAACAGATAAGGTTTCATGATCTGCTATGATTATCCAGTAGCAGTGTCAAGTGTCCGTTTTTCCACAAGAATCTGAAATTGGATCCTATGTTCTTTTGAAAAATGTAGGAGTGCTTAGAGTGTTCCTGCCTCTTGTCCTTTTGATGAGGAGCACAGGAAATTTCAAGGCATAGATAGAGTGTCAAGGCAAATTGCTGTGCCCCAGAAGTTTGAACCTCAAGAGTGTGAGATATGTGGAAGACATTGGAACAGATGAATCTTGGAAGAAGTGAAAATGCAGAAAGGCTGGACTAGGTAGATTCTGCTGGAATGATTTTATTTTTTTTATTTTGTCTAATATGTTTTTCTTCTACATCCTTTAGGGTTTTATGCTTTTATTTTGACTGCTGCAGCTATTGGAATTTTATTATACTTCCGATTTGAACTTCGATATTTGTATGATCACTTCATGCAGTTTGCAGTGTCAGCTGCAGCTTTTTCTATGGGATTGAGCATTTATCTGTATATTCGGTCCCTGAGAGCACCTGAGGAAGAGCTAGCGCCAGGTGGAAATTCTGGTGAGTTATAAATCTTTTGGATAATTTCTTTCCCATTGTGTGCTACAATTTCATTTTTATGAATTGAAGGCTAGATTTAGGGTTGATTTTTATATTACTGTGACTTTTACTTTCTAGCAATGTAAAATTCGTGTTGCAAGTTAAATGGCAAATATTTGTTCACACTCAGATACTGTAAAATGCTTAAAATTTTAGTTGGATTATCTTGAATAGCTTACATAAACATACCTTGACTGGTATATTCCCCTAATGATGAGAGGACAGTTCCTTTGTTTTGGTTTTCAGCATTTATCTAAGAGGCCTATCGCATTCACTTCATAGTCCCCCTGCTGGTTGGCCTTTTCCTGAAGCAGCTGGGGTTGGAAAGAAAACTGAAAAATCTAGACATTTTGGTAATGGGAAGTTAGGTTCAGAACTAAGAAGTTTAGCAGTGCACTATTTTCATTTTCCTGCGCGTTTTTAAATCTAGTTAGCTAAATTGAGTTTCAAAAGAAATCTTGATTCAGTCATGAGACTGCCTACCTAGAAAGTATCAGTTGCGTGCATATGTTTTTGTAGGATAAATGATAGGTTGAGAAGCCTAACAGTGTTAAACAAACTTCTTTTAAAAATGATTATAGGGTGACTAAGGGAGTTTATGGACAGAACTTTTAGTGTATTACATTTAATAAAGTATTCAAATATCTTCGGTTCCTTTGTCAGTGCAGTGTGTGTGTGAAGGGAAATAATATGTAATCATGAATTGTTTTTCTTAGGAAAGTGCAGTTCTGCTTTCTGTAAGTGGTATAGTAGCATTCTGTAACCGTTCTGCAAAGTGCTTATTTGCTAACTCAGTGCAGTGTGTCTTGAAGTATTTCCTTCTTGTCCATTTCTTGACGGACAGGCAGTTGTCACAGTTAAAGGAATTCTTGTTCCTGGAGAAGAGCAATGAGGTAGGAGGAGAAGCAGAATTAATACTGACAAGATCATGTGCTTGGAAACTGATGTGTGCTTCAGGATAAGGCTGAAAGAAGGAACAAGTGTCAAGGGAAAATAAGCCTACAATAACTTCTGAAGTGTTTGGTCCTAATAAATAAAATATTTGGGCCTCTTGAAATACAAATCATGTGATTTTACTTTGTATTTTACATTCACTCACATATTTCTTGCCAATTTAAAAGACTTTGTTTTAATTTTAAATAAGAGACTATTAGTGGAAACTGCTTTACAGGGAGGAGTGTAGTGGCAGACAAAGGAAGAATATTGCTAACAAAGACTGTCTTATCTGCAGGGTATTTTATTTATGATTTTTTTACTGGACATGAGTTAAACCCTCGTATTGGCAGTTTTGACCTCAAATACTTTTGCGAGTTGCGTCCAGGATTAATTGGCTGGGTGAGTTCAGTAATACGAATTGGTTTTTTTTTTATCTGCTTAAATATTACACTAATGGCTTGTGTTACGTATATAAAATTGTTAAGATTACAATATGTACTTACAAACAGGGGAAAAATGTACTTACAAATAGTTTTTATCTTGGCAGATTTTAATAACCATTTTTATTTACTTTGGGGAAAGTGTCTATGTTTTAGCTTCCTCGCTTTGTGGGAAATGAAAACTCTTTGAAAAGTATCTGTATGTTGAGGTTATATGGTTCAGAAATATTTCACAAGCAATTTTACAACTAATCACAAGTTATTTTTTTAAATTTAAAATATAGGTCCAAACTGTCTGTATTAAAATGCTGTGTATTGTAATAGAAAAGATGACTTTCTTTTACAAGGAAAATTTGTAACGAAGTATTTTCTGCACTAGGTCGTTATAAATTTGGCAATGCTCTTGGCTGAGATGAAGATACACAATCAAAGTATGCCATCTCTGTCAATGATACTTGTGAACAGCTTTCAGCTTCTTTACGTGGTGGATGCTCTGTGGAATGAGGTAAATGGCAATTGTGTTAAACTATAACGATTTCTAATTATGTTAAATGAATGAGGCTTTGTAAATTCTAAAGTTCTTCCTCCTTGTTTCTAGGAAGCTATTTTGACTACAATGGATATTACCCATGATGGATTTGGATTCATGCTAGCCTTTGGAGATTTGGTGTGGGTTCCATTTGTCTACAGTCTGCAGGCCTACTATTTAGTTGGTCATCCTAATGCAATTTCTTGGCCTGTTGCTGCTGCAATTAGTATTCTGAACTGTAAGTTATATTACGTGTTATTGCTACTGGTAGTAACAATATGGTACTGATTTTGTTTCTTTGCGCTGAGGTGAAGCTTTAGCTAAGATGCAATGATTTTGTTTTCTGTATTACCACAGCTAATGGGAGCAAGTGTCTGGCTCCTGTTCAGTACAAAGAATATAATAAATTCCCGTTTTATGGAATGAGGGAGAAAATGAGAGTTTGGACACCTAGTTGTTCTGTTGAGAGGCATCTTTATATGGATGCTGTCTGGAGTTGCAGAAATGACTTAAAACATTTTGAATGAAGCGTAGCAAATGGCTTTTAAAGGCCCTCTGAGTGACTGTTAGTGACTCATAAAAAAAGAAGTCAATAACTTGCTCACTATACTTTACTGAACTTAGGGGGAAAGAAGTTTAATCATTTAACAGCTCGCATCTCCTTCTTTGATGCCCGTTTAGGAACACATGTCCATGGAAAACATCTCCTTTCTTCTAGCTGAGTGCTCTTGAGAGAGGATCTTGCATTCTTATGGAACCTTACATTTGGACCAGTATCACCTTGTGTTTTGTCCCTTTTATCTAAGTAGTAAGCCTAAAAGAAAAAAGTTTTTAGTGGCTATGACAAAGGAAACTGAAACACTTGAAAGAATATGAAGGTGTGCAACTTAGTTTGTGCAGTTCTGAGAAATATAACATCGGGTTTTGTTTTCAGTGACTAGATTTCTTTTTTTTAAAACATCTTTATTTGAAGTAGTTGGGATCATGCTTTTTCAATACAGCCTCACAAGAAGTGAATTTAAGCTGCCTTGTAAAGTGGGAGGGGGAGAATTTCAAAACAAGATCATACTTCATGGTTTGGTTCTTCTGATATTGTGAACCGGTAAATGATTAGTTAGTTTATGGAATAGGCACTGTAGCAAAATACTGGCCTGCTAATAGAGCTGTAATCTAAACCTGCAACACATCACCTTATATGAATTTGAAACTCAGTGTTACGTTAATGAAGTATTTCAGATATAACTGCAAAAGTAGATGTGAAAGTAAGGCTTCTCAAAAGTTTTACAAGTTAGTAGTGTGTAAGAACATGTGGAATGCAGGTTTCCAATAGCATTTCTATCTTGATAGAGCTCTGAGAACTGGAGAGTATCATTTATCTCTGAGGAAGACTGCAGTAAGAGTGAGTGCTTTTGTCGAAGGAAAGAAAACTGGAAAAAAATTAAAATGCAAAATAATATGTATTTTCAGGTATTGGGTATTACATATTCCGTAGTGCAAATTCTCAGAAAAATAATTTCCGAAGGAATCCATCAGATCCCAAATTGGCCTGTAAGTGCATTTTTTGTTTGTTCAATTGCTATACAATGCGTCTTTGTTAAATACACATTTCAGTTGTTGTATGGACTCTGTTCACAGATCTGAAATTTATACCCACTGCAACTGGAAAAGGGCTTCTTGTGACAGGATGGTGGGGTTTTGTTCGTCACCCTAATTATCTCGGTGACATCATCATGGCTCTAGCATGGTCCCTACCCTGTGGTAAGTTCCTGTAACTAAAGTGAATTTTATCAAAAATGCTTGTATGTTTTGGCATCTCACTGGGTTTGAAATGCAAAGTGATAATTATTTGAGATCTTAAACCCTGTAATTAATTGAATGGCTAATTTCTGTGTTGTAATCTTAATCTGAGACCTGTTTTCTCATACATCTTATCCTTCTATATTTTACTATAGATTTGACTTTGACGCATTTGGCTCTGTAATATTGGTGCTTGCTTGATAATAAGTTGTCCCTTAGATTTTTTTTTTTTTTTACACTAGTGGCTGTGCTATAGTGTTTTCAGAGGGAGTTCCTAGAAAGTGGGAGTTTGTTTGAAGATAAGGGCTACTGTGTATAGGGACAGACTTGAAGTGAAATACATGAGAAAACAAAAAGTCATCAAATGCAAAGGGATGGAATTCTATTTCCAAGTTTTTGATACTGAGTACACCCAAGGTTTCATGAAGTTTACACTTGGAGAAAAGTAGGGAGCCTTTCACCCAGTGGGGTTTTGTAGTTCTGATTCTTTGCAACAGCTTCAAAAGAGCAGTAGGAGTTTCAGAAAATACATCTGATCATGGTAGTCCTGCCCCCTTTCATTTAAGCTTGAAAAATGGCTTTGGGCCTCTCCCTTGTCTGTAGGAGTTTCTTGTCTCTAAAAGCACTGAAATGAGCATGACATGGGGAGCTTTGGTAGAAAGGGACTTTGTTCCCAGGTGATCAATGCTCTGAGCATGGCCATCAGCTGAGTTAATTTTATTTTAGATTTTAGTTGAATGTAGGTAGTGCTAAATTAGAGTATACACTTGTAGACAGTATCCTGGAGGAGAGCTGCTCTCTATGAAAATGGGGGACTCGAATCCTGTGTCAGCACTGCGATGTTTCTGTGGCTGTGTGGCACCGGGAGGTGGTCAGTGAAGTAGCGCGCTCTGAGCAAAGCAGAGTTACTGCCCTACAGCCAAACCAGAACCTCATGGGGCTCATGTGGGGCAACTCGCTGCTGCAGAGGTTTGTCTCTGGTTTTGATGGCTAAGGAACTTAAAATATTTGCCAACTTTGCATACACTGAGAATGAAGTCAGTAGCTTTTGAGACTCTGAATTTTAAGGATTACTTTTTGGGATTTTTTTCCCTACCTATCTGCACGTGAACATGTCACACAACTTCTGTGCTATCCTGTTAAGTGTTTGAATATAAGATGCTTCAGTCCATAACGAGTATCTATCACCAGCTTAGTGTATGTTGCTAATAGCTAACAGTTCTGGATTTTTTTCTGTATCTAAAGTGACTTTTTCATTTTATTTTACAGGTTTTAATAACATTTTACCGTATTTCTATGTGATATATTTCATCTGCTTGCTTGTTCATCGAGAGGCTCGTGATGAACACCATTGTAAACAAAAATATGGATTGGCATGGGAAAGGTATTGTCAGCGTGTACCATACCGCATATTTCCTTATATCTACTAGAGTGCTCCAGATGCCTGATTTGCAGATTACTTCTAAAGTTAGTTTCTTTGCAAATAAAAATATACCTCTTACCTTTGCACTTAGTCTATTTGTTATTTAGGCTTTTTTTTAAAAAAAGTGACCAAACAGTAGCATGCATCAACAGATAATCTTAAATATGTGAGTTATGTGAACTGACTGTCTGTGATTCTTAAAAATTGTGAATTTTAAAAAGTCTTGGAGCCCTAATTTTTTAAAGCTAAATTTTATCTAGAATCTTGAGTTTACATTTTTTATTGCATTTAATTAAGCACTGTGATGTAAAGTATGTTATTTTTCTAATACAATAAATACAGAAGTTCATGCAGTTCATTTTTTAGTGTTCATCTACCTTCAGATGTCTGATTTAGTTGCCTGAATTGGAGGAGCAGCGGGGTCTTTTTGGTCAGCGGAGCTGGAAGCAGAGGGTTTGACCTACATGAGGGACCTGTACCACTGGTCGTGTTGCCCTGCAGTCCTGGGCCCGAGCTGACACAGCTCTGGCTGGGTCGTTGTCCCTCTCCTGGCTTTTCATTAATGGGACTTTTTGGTCAGGGAGGCTCTGCTGGCCCCTCTTTACCTGCATTTGCAGGCGGGATGAAGTGATGGGATCAGGAGAAGTGAAGGGCTGTCTTCTCCCATGCCGTCCCCACTTTCTTGAGGCAGTTTCAGCATGGACCAAGGGGGATGCTGAGCCGCTGCCTGGCAGCGCCACTGACCCTAGAGACCAGGCACACTTGTGGCTCAGACTCCTGAAAGTAGATGACACAAATACTTGGTTCAGCTGTGGCAGAACTGTGGAAGTGATTAGTGAACCCTAATTCTGCATCTACCACTGAACATGGGGTAGCGAAAGATGCAGTGTATTAGTATTTGACAGAAAAGAATGAAATTACCACAGTTGGTTTACTCTTATCTTTGTAAATTATGTCTTAATGTACCATAGCGTTTACTGAGTGTGTAATAATAAAGCCTCCATGTTTCTGCTGTACAGTGTTTGGATTTGAAAATGCGATAGCTTTTTTAGAATTAAATAAATTTCCAGTAATTTTTTTAAATGTTCATTGAATAAAGTTTTTTGTAAATTAACCTATTAATTCTTGAAACAATTGAAGTGTTCATTTAAATACTTGTATTGACAGATATGGTATGAAAATATAGGAAATGCTCCTCAATCCAAAGTTGGTTTTTGGTTTTTTTGTTTGTTTTTTTTTGTTTGTTTGGTTTTTTTGTTTGTTTGTTTTGTTTTTTGTTTTTTTTTTAAAAAAAATTGGCATTGCTACCTCACATGTAGGTTTTGCCTTTTCTACTGTTGCAGATAAAGAAAATAGCTATTTTTTTGCTATTGCTATTTAAAACAACATTTTTTACATGAGCCTGTGGTTAAACTCAACCACTTTCTAATATATTTTTGTATATATTTGACTTCTAACTAATGTATGTGTTATAGTCACTAGATATTTGGTTTTGTCTAACTGGGTGTAAATCAGATGCCCTTGCAGTGTTCACTTCATAAGTAGAATAACTTTATATTTTACTGAAATACTCTTGCATTAATTAGCTAGCTTTTATTCTGTTGTCACAACTGAGTGCTTTTGACATACTTCACACGTGAGGTTTATAGCACAAATTGTTCAAAAAAACCTTTTTAGAATCTTAAGTATAGTAGGGTAGGAGCTCAGGTACCTTTACACTGGGTTACTGGAAAGTTCCTAATAAATCAGAATATTGCTATTAATCAGCTGTTTTCAGTTCTTTAAAAAATGTTGATGGAATTGAAAATCTAGCATGTGATTTTTGTAATAAAAGAACCCTCTATTTTGTATGCAAGCATTTTTAAAGGTAATTGTATATTTGAAGTGTATATAATGTAGCTTGACTGTTGCAGTCTCCTTAGTAAACCTGTGTGTTGGTGTTGTAAGGAAAATGTTTTAAGACAAGTACTTTGATTCCTGGAAACCCACCCCCCCAGCATTGCTTGTAATGATCCTGAAGAGCATTTACTCCTGTGAAGTAGCAGATTACACTGGGATACTTTTCCCCCTGCGGTGGAGGACAGTTAAACTCCTCAGCCTGTAAACTATGAGATGCTTCTGCTATCCCAGTTTTATCTGTTGCCATGCAAAGTTGTTAAAATGTGATTTGGAGCCCTTGTTTTTCAGAAACAAATCTTGACCAATGATAACTACAGTTTATTTACATGCTGAGTTTTATGTGAATTTGAAGTAATTGTTGTCAATACAAACAAGCCTATAAACTAAAATAAAACTTTTTTTAAATTATGTAGTTCCTTCTTTTTTTTTTCCTTCTGATTCATGGTCGTACCTGGAAAAGAAATTTACATGGCCTTGTCTTATTCAGTAAAGATGCAAGTTTGCTGAAGTTCCTTTTGTATCAGTGATTGAGGGTTGAATGTTACAAGCTCATGGGTGGTGCTTCTTTTAGTCTGTCTGGGAATTTTAAGAAAAGGAGGTCTATCCATTTAAAAGGAGATCTTCTTTTCTCCCTTCTGCTTATCTATGCAAAAGTTTATAGCTCTGCCATCAACCTGAGAGCACATTTATTCTCTGCATCAGCTCTATGTCAGCTATTTTGCTCATCTGTCTGGACTGAAGAAAGGGAAAGCACTAAGAAGTAGGTGACATGGCAGGGGAAGGAAAAGCGGGCACAAAAACCTAGGTGGATAGTAACTTCAGTTGCTACTGAGTTAGAAAAAAGTGATTATCTTTACTGGAAAGGATGGTGGCTTCAGAGAAATGAAATGCTCAAATGTGTCTTAGAATTTTCAGTCCTGGAGCTGGCACAGAAACACCTCTTTTTGTGACTCTCACATTGTCCTTGCTGGCATGGTAGAGTGGCTGCTGTTACAAAGGGAACTGGTGATCCTGGAGACTTTAGGGAGTCCAGTGAAGCAGGCAAGGCTTGTACATTACCTCTTTTTGATTCTCCATTCTGTTAATCCAAAAATAAAATTAATTGGAAAAAGACAGAATTAACACTTGTTTTGCTTGAGTTATATTTTTCCCTGCAGCTTCTATTAGAAGTCAAACCCAAACATCAGCTTTGTGTAATCATGGGATGCAGCCAGGGGATACTGCACAGGAAATTTTGGGCAGATGGGACCTAATGTGAACAAAACTAGTGGAAATGTGATACAAGACTTACAGAAATTATCACAGGTAATGAAAATGCTTCCTGAATTTACATATACAATAGCTCATTAAGACCTTATCAGAAGCACAGTTCTTACCTCTTGTGGCATGAAAGTTGTTGCAGGGACTGAATGTAAAACGTCTCCTGAGTGCGGAGGAAGAACATCTTGTAGTGCTTGTACATAACCAAAAATTCCAACGCTGTTTTCTGGGGGCAGGGTCCCAAAAATTCGAAGAAAATATTTTGATAGTCTTCCACTGCTTCCAAGCTAAGCACTGGATAATCTTTCGAGTAATTTTTTTACACATCAATTGAACTTTTTTGTATATAAAAATACAAAGATTCAACAATGTTCTGGAGTCCCATCAGAAAAGTATTTCCTGCCCTATCATGAGAGTGAGGTAACCTCTTGATGGAATGGCTGAAGTTGCCAAACTGGATTGTTTCTCCAGCTTGTGCCTCTGTGTGTGTTGGTGTGCTTGGTTGTCATTCACACCATGCCAACACCCCATCCACTTTTCTCCTCAGAAGAGGATCCAATGCTGCTGTAACTAAATGTTTCAAGTACTTTTTCCTTTTGTGCCCTGAGGTAGTTTGTTCTGCCATGGGAATGGGAGTAGGATATGACACGAAGTGCAGTCACAGGCAGGCAGACTACAGCAAAGATTTTTGTGTCATTTACCGTGTTGCATATCAACTTGCATACACTTGGTGGAGCAGGTTATTTACCAGTTCCTTGTTACTTCACAGCCTCAGCTCTGCACGCTGATGGCAATGAATAGTGTGCTTTCCTCTTGGAAGATTACATTTCAGTGCAGCCATTTGCTTCTATGCGTCCCCTCTGCGTAAAGGATTGTAAGAGTGATGGTTCAGTGAGTCCCCGTATTCTTCAGTTCCCACCTCAGCCGACTAAAGGAAGCTGAACATAACACAGCAGCCCCTTAAAGAACAGCAGATGTGTCATAGGTCTATCCCATGTGAAAGGTAAATGGAGAGTAATCGATGTAATCTACCTGGACTCATTCCAGCATTCAGACACTGTCTCGCATGACGTTCTTGTCTCTGAATTGGAGAGACGTGGATTTGACAGATGGACCACTTGGTGGATAACAAAATTGGCTGGATGGTCACACTCAAAGGCTTCTGGTCAACAGCTCAATGTACAAGTGGAGACCAGTGATGACTGGTGTTCCCCAAGGGTCAGTCAGTATTCAGTATTGGGACCGGGGTTAACATCTTTGTTAGAGGCATGGACAGTGGGATTGAGTGCACCATCAACCAGTTTGCTGACAACACCAAACTGTGTGTTGACACACTGGAGGGAAGGGATGCCTTCTAGAGGGGCATGCACAGGCTTGGGAGGTGAACTTCACGAAGAGTTCAACAAGGCCAAGTACAAGGTGATGCATGTGGGTCGGGGCCATCCCAAGCACAAATACAAGCTGGGTGAAGAACAGACTGAGCAACACTGAAGAGAAGGACTTGGGGTGCTGGTGGCTGAGAAGCTCAACATGGGCTGGCAGTGTGTGCCTGCAGCCCTGAAAGCCGACTATCCTGGGCTGCATCAAAAGAAGTGTGAGCAGCAGGATGAGGCCGGCAATTCTCCCACTCTACTCTTTTGAGACTCACCTGGAATTCTGTATTCAATTCTGGAGTCCTCAAACACAGAAAGGACATGGAGCTGTCAGAGCAAGTCCAGAGGAGGCAATGAAGATTATCAGAGTGCTGGAGCACCTCCCATACAGGCTGAGAGAGTTGGGGTTGTTCAGCCTGGAGAAGGGAAGGCTTGGAGAAGACCTTATAGCGGCCTTCCAGTACTTAAAGGGTTCCTACAGGGTAGATGGGGAGGGGCTCTTTATCTGGGGGTGCAGGGATAGAATGAGGAGTAACGACTTTAAGTTGAAAAAGGGGAGATGTAGATCAGATATTATGAAGCCATTTTTTACTGTGAAGTTGTCAGGTTCCTTTCCCGACCCTCTGTGAGAACAGGGAAAGCCGTCCCGCTGCCCTTGGGAAACTGGTCAGAGAGAGGACAACTCTGAATGCTCTGGAGGGACCCGCGTGCTGCCCAGGTCTGAGCAAGGCACCACACAGGGGCCCAGAGGGCCTGAAAACAGCTTTATTAGCACTTCGCAAGGCACCGCCAGCAGCCCAAAGCCCAGCAATCACAACAGTCACCGCAAACAACTCCGCAAAGAGTCACTGGCTCAGAACCACAGCAAACGCGGTTTCACTGTTAGAGACCAGCAGAAATGAAGCTTCGCCCAGCACAGGAAGGAAACCAAGAACAGCGGAAAAGAGAAAGAAAAGAAAGGAGAGAGTAAGAAAACAGTAGGAACGGTAAGATTTTTTCACCTCCCTTGGAGCCCGCAAAGTCTTGATCCGTGTATGCACACAGCCAAGGTCAGTGGGTCAACCCCCTGACATGTGCCAGTCTGTCTTTTGTATCTTCCCAGCTTCCCCGTCCGTCCCACCCCTCCCGGGAAGGTACCCCACGCATGCGCTGTGGGTTGCTCTGGAAAGTTCTCTGTGGTGCACGTGTTCCTGCAGCTTTGGGCAGGGGCATCTGGAATGGGTCAGTGGTCCCATGCGTGCTCAGTCTCCACTCTGTGCCACACGGAGCCCCCCCTGCAGGCCTGTGTGTGCCTCTTCAGTCACTCAGCCTCCCTGCTTTTTGCCAAGTCACTGTAGAGAGACCGTGCACGCCAGCACCCTCCACCCATCAGTCGTCCTCAGGAGACACCAAACTGCAGCATTGTTTCAGGCACCTGGTGCCATCAACCACGGTTTCCTGCGATTCCACTCAGCAACCAATAACTGTCACTACTGCAATTGTCTGAGACAAAAGTCCCAGCTGAAAGAGGTGAGATTTAGATTAGATATTAGGAAGAAATTGTTTACTGGGAAGATGGTGAGGCCCTGGCACAGGCTGCCCACAGAAGTCATGGCTGCCCCATCCCTGGAGGTGTTCAAGGCCATGGATGAGGCTTTGAACACCCTGATCCAGTGGGAGGTGTCCCTACCCATGGCAGGGAGGAGGGACTGGATGGCCTTTAAGGTCCCTTCCAACCCAAACCATTCTATGATTCTACAACCTGCAATTGAAAATAGGGAATTTTGAGCTGGTAATATTTCCCTTGTAAAATATTTCTGTGGAAGACGCTGATGTCACAAGAATTTTAGCCAGTCCATGCAACAGCTGTGACAAATGTCTTTGCAGGTGTTCAGAGAACCCAAGGGTGGGAAACACAACTTACTGTATATTCATCAGTGAAAACATTTAAACTCCTATATATATACACACAATGCCTTGTTCATTCTACACAACCAAATATTAATGTGGCCAGCCTTGAGCTTGAGATCCCCAAGACTTGATCTGTGCACAAATGAGTTTTTCCACTCTTCCTAGAAGAAGCTTCCCCAAAATCTTCCCTGTATTCCCTGCTGGAGCTGCGTATTGCTAGGTTAAGTCAGCCTGACAAAGGACCTTCTTACTCCTGTGTTTCAAACTGGAGGAACTTCTAAATGTTAATCGACCAACCAGAAAAAGTATCCATCTAAAGCTTAAAATCAGGTGAAGTGAATTCCTCTGAAAAGTCATATGGTAGATCCTAGGGATATAAGTGAGAATTAATGAGCAGAGAAAGGGGCAAAAATTCAAAAAATGTTGAACTCAAAGCCACATTAAAATGCAAACCCATTCCTTTTGGCACCACAGCTGTAATAAAGATAGCGTGCCGTAACTATTAATAGAAAAGCCTTTCTACTGGTAAGACAAGTGGTGCCCATGCAAAGCTGTTCAAACAGAATAATGGTTTAAAGAACCAAAGCAGAACTATTTGATGCTCTTTCCTACTTGTGATTTTACGGTCTTAAGACTCCTCTGAAAGCAAACTGATATTGTAGACAAAACATAGACATTGGAATTGTGTTGTAGTTTCTGTGTGTGTCTTTATATCTGCTTATCACAGCCTACCAGGAATGGAACTTCTCCAGACTGAAAATTCTCATTTCCCCCCAAAATAAATGGGAGCTGAACGTCTTAGCAGCCAGGAAGACTTTGTGGCAGTGCAAATCTCAAACCATCACTAAGGCTGTTGTACCCGCACGTGTTCTGCAGCAGTCCTTGTGTCTGCAGGGGTGGTTTCTTCATCTTGTTTAACATGAGTTCAAATCTCTGTCACACACAGGGAGCCCCCCTGCAGCTTCCACAGTGTTCTCTGTCTCCTGCCCGAGGAAAAAAGTCTTTTTGGTAGGAAAGCATTTCTTGTCAGAGTTTCCAAAAAATATGACGGATCTACTGGGTGACTGACGTCTCCAGAATGAGCCAGCAAGGGATGTCACTGCGTTTCACCGTGGCTGACTCTTGCACAGCACACACATCCAGAGAGAGAGTTCTTCTCTGATCAGACTGATGTGACTGAAAAAATACAGAGGTTAGTATATGCTCGCGGTTCTTTAGCCATAAAGTGATGGAGGAGGGGACAGTTTTTAATTCTAATCTTAACTTTTAAGAGCAAGGCACAGAGTTCTGTATAGGAGTTATATTTTGAGGTGAAATAATAGAAGATGACACTAAAGATATGGAAAGATACTGAATAAAAGCAACAACACATATTGAACTACGAATGATTTTTGGTCTTTGTGAAGAGCAAGGACAAGTAAGTCATCCTGCATTTCTGCAGCTGCAAGTGTTGCTTCTGTTTGGCTAGACCATTACAAAAACAATCCCTGAAAACACAATTAATTGCAATATGCTTCTCACAGTTGTATCCTTTCAGGGGATACAAATAGAAATGAGGAATACGAATAGAAATACAAATAGAAAGCCCAGCTTTGGCTCACTGTTATGAGCAGCTTTTATACTCAGTAACACCTGATGGTGAGATAAAAGCTGAGATTCTGTGACAGTGGAAAATTGGCGAAACTTTTCCCCCCGTCAGCTCAGAGGTCATCACAATCAACCGCACAAATGGAGCGCTGCCTGCAGAGGTAACCAAGGAAATTCTTCTGTTGCAGTGAGAGCTATAAATAATGGTCCCTGTCCTTGTTAAATTATAGGGACATATAATTCACAATTTGCACAGGCTTAGCTACTTCTGCCTAACAAATGCACTCAGGCTGGCTCTAATGTTATTTGGGGATAACCCTGAGTGTAGAGCTGGAGCAATGATGAAACAAAAGATGGAGGGAGGTTTGGGTGCTTTAAGACACAAATAGACATTGAACTTGTAAGCATGGAAGTAGTTATATTCCATGATTACCTGCAGTAAACTTCAGACTTTGATCCTGCCTCATCCAAAGCAGTAAGAAAAACTCCAGGCTCCTGTTCCTGATGTGCTCTTTTGGTTATTCCCAGGATGGAGCCTAAATTTCTCCCTACAGCACACTCCAAATTTTACCTGTGTATAGGCAGGTGTCGTGGACAGAGGTGGAGTTTCTCTCTGCAAAGACCAGGCCTGCCTGATGCAGTGCCACGGGGGCTCCACGCAAAGAGTGTAACAGGTAAAGGGTGCTGGGTTGTCACCTGTCAGATAGGGATTTTATTTCTGATATCTGTACAGTCTTCAGAAGCTACCTAGTAGTTGCAGTAGCAACTGAGCGTGACTTGATCCCACCTTGTGTCAGTCAAGTGGTTCTTTCAACATGCTTTTGTGGGTTTCAACACAGTGGGTAAAGTTTGCAATAGAATACAATTTGAGGCAGAAAAAAACCGAAACCATGTAGCTAAGCTTTTAATTTTGATGTAGTTTAGATTTAAATTTAAGTGAACCTGTTGCATGCACTGAAACACTCTATTTCAGTATTTACATTAGCCTCCTTTATACTAAAGGGATACCCTATGATTACTGGCAAAAAAGGTTAAGCAAAACAGGCTGAATTCTACCTCTGATTGCAAAGTGACAAAAAAAGAAGCAAAATTACAATAGCGTACTTCAAGGAAAAAAACCAAACCCTGGATTTTTGAATTTAACACTATAGCTTTGGATGAAATATACATTGATGTTGAAAACACCATAAGGTTGGACGAGACCTCTCAGATCACTGAGTCCAACCGTTCCTGTCTCCCTACTAAACCATATCCCTAAAGAACTCATACACCCGTCTTTTAAACACCTCCAGGGATGGCGACTCCACCACATCCCTGGGCAGCTGTGCCAATCCCTCACCACCCTTTCAGGGAAGAAAGTCTTCCTAATGTTCAGTCTAAACTTCCCCTGGCATAGCTTGTGGCCATTTCCTCTGGTCCTATCGCTGTCACTTGGGAGAAGAGCCCAGCCCCCATCCCGTCACACCCTCCTTTCAGGCAGTTGCAGACAGTGATGAGGTCTCCCCTCAGCCTTCTCTTCTCTAAGCTAAACATCCCCAGGTCCCTCATTCTCTCCTCGTAAGACTTGTTCTCCAGCCCCTCCCCAGCCTCGTTGCCTTCTCTGGACGCGCTCCAGCCCCTCAATGTCCTTCTTGGAGTGAGGGGCCCAAAAGTGACCCCAGCACTCGAGGTGCGGCCTCACCAGCGCTGAGCACAGGGACACAATCCCCTCTCTGCTGCTGCTGGCCATGCTGGGTCTGACACAGGCCAAGATGCCACTGGCCCTCTTGGCCACCTGGGCCACTGCTGCCTCATGTTCAGCCGCTGTCAACCAACACCCGCAGGGCCTTCTCTGCCAGGCTACTCTCCGGCCACTCTTCCCTAAGCCTGGAACGCTGCACGGGGTTGTTGTGAACCAGATGGAGGACTCTGCCCTTGGCCTTGTTGAACCTCATCCCGTTGGTCTCAGCCCATCGCTCCAGCCTGTCCAGAACCCTCTGCAGAGCCTCCCTTCCTTCAAGCAGTTCCACACTCCCACCCAGCTTGGTGTCGTCTGCAAACTTGGTAAGGGTGAACTTGCTAAGGTATTCAATAGGACTCAGTAAATTTTTCTTTTATTTTTCCTAATCACTCTGAACCCATTTAAACTCCCAGGCACTGCATGTAAGTGAAGTCTGAAGACACTGAAGAGAGAGAGCACAATCAAAGAGAGAACCAATGCTCTAAAAACGAACATTAGGCCAAGATTTTAAATCACAACAGAAGAGATGTTATCCTGTTAAAGCATAAAAAGAATCATACAGTGTGTATTTATATAGTGAGAACAGCTGCACTACCCTGTTTAAATGACAGCATTTGGTAGCATTGCCCATTTGTTGTACGTGCCCTGCAGAGGGCTCTGATATATCAGGCTTTGTTTCAAGGCAGCTGGGAAGAACAAATCTAGGAATTGCCGTGTGCGTCCTCACTGTGTGACCAGCGACACGGTGTCTGTCTGGAGCCGTGCTCCTCAGCTGAAGCTTCAGCCTGGGTCAGCTCTGGCCCCCTTGTAGCAGGGTTGGCAGTTGGAAGGACATTACACCCATCATATGAGAAAAGACGTATTAAATATTAGTGATTTTTTTACGCACAGGCTAAGTAGAATGATTGGGCACGGTGACATTTAGAAATCTGAAAGATGCTGGAGCTGTCATAGTGTAAGATCTAGGAAAGACCACCAGCCAATTAATTCCTGACTAAGGTAAAATTTGGAGTGTGCTGTAGGGAGAAAATTAGGCTCCATCCTGGGAATAACCAAAACAGGACATCAACAACAGGAACCTGGAGTTTTTCTTACTGCTTTGGACGAGGCAGCATCAAGAAAGGACCCTGACAAGTGAAGTAAGAATGGAGGGCTTCCCCTTATGGGCTAAGAGAAGTGAATTTAAATTTCCTGAGAACTTAACTAGTCTGCATTGGTTGGTCAGAGAAGAAAGTGCCACTTTTTGTCTTCAGCTAGGTGATGCGCAGACGTGGGCGTGAAGTGTACCTTCGCGGAACTGCTGAACAGCATCTCAGATTTTAAGTTGCTGTGGATACTGGAAGAGAGTTCAAGAAGTGGTGGAACCTTCCTCAGCATCCCACAAAAACTCTGCATTGCCATGTAACTATACTGGGATTCTTCCCTAGTGTATCCAGTATTTTCAATCACAAAAGAGACACAGTGGTTTAACATCAACAATAAGCCAACATCCAAGCAGTGTAAGGCAGGCACCAAAGCAATGGGTAAAGCTGTAGTCTTGTGAGTTTGGGTTTGCCTTGTTGAAACTCAGGGGAAGCATATTGCAAATTAAGCATTAAGTGGAGTTTCAAATGGCTTTGCCATTTGTATCTGCAGGCATATTCCATGAAAAAAGAAATCCCATTTTTGCCCGAGCTGTTACTGGGTCAGCCCTGACTGGTGCAGAGGATTTCCTTTTAATGACCTTGTAGCGTGTTTGCAAGAGTCAGTTCTGCTAGAGAGAAATTATCAGTAATGAAATATGTAAATCTCAGGACTTTTCAGCATCTGATACTGAAAGATAAGGAATGCCTTTAAAGGATTTTGTCCTGTTGGTATAAAAAAAAAAATCACAACTAACACTCAGTATTTGACAGCAAGCTTCTGCAGCGGATTTGTATGGGTTTAGAAGAAATCACAGGCAAATTAATTTTGTGACTTCCTTGGACTATAGACAGACACAAGGTGCTTGGAAATGTTCTGAGTGCTTCCTCAGCATTAAAAAAATAGTACAAAGAAAATCAGCTATCAGAGGTTGGATTTTTTTTTTTTTTTCATTCTCTTGCAACTGCAGTTGCTACCAGAAAGACAAATGAAGATGGGAAAGTTTTGCCATGAGTATAAAGGACTTTACTATTAAGAAGTAAACAGAATATCCCATAAGATTAAAGTTCCATTGGTGGACTTGGTTAGAAAAAAACTCTAATCAAGCTCCTCAGGAATGTACCATGAGAAAAAAGGAACAGTCTCCAGTCTATTCACAGGTGCACAGAATGGTTAGGGCTGGAAGGGACCTTTAAAGTTTACCTACTCCCAATCCTAAACCCCAAATCTGGAGATATAAAGCTGAAAAATATGCAAAATAAATTCTGAGCAATCTAACAGAGATCATATTTTCCAATCTAGGCGATATTTTCAGTTCTGAGAGGGCAGAGGGGAAGACATGAATGGTAGCACAGAAGAACGTGATCTGGTTGTAAACACTGCCATAAAATTTGCAAAATCAATTTGAGAAAAAAAAAATTTCTCAATAATTTCCTAATAATTGTAGCAGTTCTGTGGTAAACCCTGGAGGTGTCCCACACCCAGGCCCAAGGAGGAGAAAATAAATTCTGATGTTCAAGTTGATCTCAATGTAGAGGAAGATATGGCAAAATGTCTCTGAGAAGCTTGAATTCACCAGCCTAGGAGTCCTGGAATAAACCCAATCTGGGCCAGTCTGTGGCCAACGGGATCAACACTTCATTTTACTTTACTTTGCGTTTTCTCTTGGTGGAAAGCAGAGAAATTTAAATAAACTTTGGGTTTTTTGAATAAACTGTGAACTGATGGTCAGAAATTTTGGGTCTCTTGAGGTATTAATTTGATTACATTGATTTTTTTTTCTCTTTTTAACTTCCTAATAATTTGTAAATGTTGGGTATCTAAAAGCTTGTCATTAAGATATGCTTGACTAGAGTGGTTGTGGTTCAAGGCAGTGAAATGCCACCTGAGATTTCGGTGTGTTTCTTCACACTTTTCGTCCATGCCCCTGCCCTTTCTGTTGAGTTTCTCCGGCACAAAGAACGATTCCTGTGTTAACTAGGTACAAGCAGCAGAAGGACTCTGTAACATTTATGCATGGGTGCAACCTGGCGTTTTAGCAATATCAGGACACAAATCCAACATGGTATAAAAATTGAATCCATCTAAATTCCTTCCAGCAGACAATCCAAATCGTGTAATGCATTTGTATTTGTAACTCACTGTGACTGATAGCTCAGAAACATCAGAAGCACGGTGAAATGTATGTGACAGCACAGCTACAGCGACCAAGCAGCGCTCGACATACTCTGTTTCAATGTTTTCCATCAGCATTTTGGCTTAAAGTATTATAAGTTCGGAAATACAAATAAAACAGATCAGTTTTTGGAATGGATCCTCAGACATTCGATACCTTTTCAGTTTCACTCAAAGAGAAAGGAAACAACTTCTAGTTTTTGAACTGAAGTTATATTCAGACTTTAAAATCTTCCTCATTTTTGAGGGGCAATTTGATCACTGTCTTGTATCATGAAATTTTCTCACAACTGACAAATATCAGTCTGCTTTGGGGAGATACTTGAATGTCTTCTTGCATTTCATCCTCCAAAGTTGATTTCTTTATACCTTACTCTTTATTGTACACAAAGAGTACCTACAAGTTCAGAGCGCAAGATGAGGAAGAAAGGAACTGCTTTTCTCAAAATGTTATTCAAGTATCCATCTATTACCAAAAAAGTATGTTATGAGGACTGTAATGAAGGTGCTTTCACTAGTGTGAAAAATATGAGAGAAGATGGTACTTAATCGTATTTCTTCGGTCACTTGGAGAGGCATAGTCTTGCATTTAAGGAGACATCTTAGGCTTTCTATGGATAAAGAAATGAGAAAAAGAGAGAATCTTGAACAACTGAGCTAAAGTTTCAAAATAAAATAAAATTTTAGAAAACAAAATGCAATTGCAGCTGCTATTTTTCTACTTTTAAATCTTCTTCTTTCTCCCTCTGGAATAAAGGGAAGTTTATTTCTGAGATAAAATAAGACAACAGCTTAAAACTATTGCCTAAAAATATGTAAACCTCGGATTAAATTGGGGAAAGAAAGAGAAGTATTTGGACATAATAAAAGTGTTCAGTAATAACTGAATAATTTCACTTGAAACAATTTTCAAGACTAATCAAATACTTCTAACCTAATTTTGAATGCAGAAAATCATCAATATTAACACAAATATTTATTCTTAAAAGCTATTATTAAAAAATATCTATGAGGGACAAAACCAACTGATTATGTTACATCACTAACTTCACTTGCTCGTGTGTTTGCTTGGCCAGCTTCATGCTGAAAGGATGCTTTATGAAGGATGAAGTCATCCAGTCACAAAAAGCATCATTCAAAGTATAAACCATGGTTGACATGCTCAATCATGATATTAATTTGAATATGACTAATCCTTATAATGACAGACATGGTTTGTGGAAGACAATCTAGCATTGAATTTGAAAATAGAGAGAAAAATTGCTCATTAGATTTTCTTCTTAAATGCACAAAATTATATTTGAATAGAAGGCTTTTAAAACCAATCGTGCATATTAATTGAAGATTTTGGTCTTGAAAAAATAAATAGCATAGCAGAAACACAATAATATTAGTGAATGACATGTAATATGTTTCATATCTCAAAAGTATTAAGGGGTGTTTCTCCTTTGAATATGTCATGCACGAAATTATGAAAACTGTTATTCCTGTTATTTTTACAAGAGTTTTATACAGAACGTGTGAGCCAAACACAGGAACAGCCACAAAGCCACAAATAAAATGAAAAGAATAAGTTTATTTCTGTTACCTGTTCAGGCACTGGCATAGCTGCCCAGGGAGGCGGTGGAGTCGCCGTCCCTGGAGGGGTTTAAAAGATGGGTAGATGAGTTCCTTAGGGTTTAGTAGTGGACAGGTACCATTGGACTTGATGATCTCAGAGGTCTTTTCCAACCAGATGATTCTATGATTCTACGACTGTGGATGACATGCTGATTGCTGGAGGGGTACGGAAATCTTGATGGCTTCTGTGAATATACTTACGAAGGAATGATTCTTGGGCAAGAGTTCTGACACAGCTCCAGCTCTGTGCAAACAGATCATGGCTCAAGTGGTAATAAATAATACAGACTTCTGTCTGACTTAACAGCTCCTTTACAAAAATAGCTTGAGTCCTTGGCAATTAAAGGAAAAGATTTGCACAACATCTGAAAGATTTGACTTTGGATGAAAAATCACAAACTTCTGATGTTCACAGTGTGCAATTATTTATCCACCCTGAAACTGTGAGTCAGGAGGAAGAGGGGGGAAAAAAGATACAGTAAGTAACAGGTTACTAGCAGAATAAAAGAAGTATCTAAAGAACTACTCAGCAGTTACTACTGAACAGATATATGTGGTGAAAAGAAACATTCTCACAAATCCCAGCATAGTTAAAAGACTGTAATGGAGAAGAAAGGAGGATTTTAGAATTTCACTAGATGGGGAGAAGTTTCTGCTAGCTAAACCAGGATGACAGGCAATCTCAATTCTTCCAACCGAAGCAGGGAGTCTCATATGAGAGGAAACAAAATGTGAAATCTTAGAGTTAGTAGAACAATATGAAAAGGAGTTATTTCACTATAGCCCAGCTCATTATATCTAGTGAATGGCTTCCTACTGACAGTATATATTTCCATTTATTTGTGAGACTTGTCAGAATCTAAGTTTTTAGCTATAAAGTTTTAGACATAAATAATGTAAGTTATAATCTCGTCTTCCTCTCTATGTTAACATATTTTATGGAAGGAATTGATACAAGAAGTAGTTGCTGTTGCAGAGAATGGAATACTTTGATTTAGGTAGAATTTGTTTTCTGTAGAATTAGTTTTCTAACTAGCTTCAGTTAAGTGCTACACAGCAGTACTTTTCTGAAAGTTAGACAGATACAGACTGTTCTTCTGATTGCTTTTTTTTAAATAGTGCTGTTCCCAGACAATACTGGTTTTCCTTGTGTAAGAATGCAAGGTTGGACAGATAACTGGCTTCAAGGCTCAAATGAGCAGAGATTTGACTGTTGTGAAGTTCATAATAAAATTAAAGTTAGTCCTCGGAAAGTAGTAGAATATGCATGAGATTACTGGGAGAATTTATACATAGGCGTGTAAGTGGGAAATACGTTCTATGCCCAGCTCTCGTCTTGTTACACATGACTGATGGGAATCATTCCTTCATGTGCCCCGCGCTGAAGCACAGGCTGCTGCTTTCCAAAACTCCAAAATGAGTCTCAGAGAGTTTATTTGTCGGCATTTTTGGTATCAGAGTCACCTATGACACTACTGATCTTATCACTGATCTTATCAATGCATAAACTGAGAGGATCTCTCCAGTATCACAGAGTAACGGTGCCTCTTGGAGGAATCGCTGCATTTATGAGGGCAGAAAATTAACGGCTATAGTCACACCCTGAGGGAGGGAAACAGAAAGATCAGATTAACTGAAGAAGGAGAAGTCAGGATAGCCTGGTAGTGGCCTTGGGTTTTACTTTCTCCTTGTTTGTAATGGTAAGAGGGTTGTGATGGCAGAGGTGACAGAAACAGAAGGTGTTGCAGACATTGAGTGTGAGGACTTAACAGCAGGAAATAGTTCAGGGTAAGCTGCTTACAATTATTTAAATAAGCAGGATAATTTGTTTTGTCATTGAAGAAACTCAGTCCCTCTGAAGGGACAGTAACTGCACTTTTTCAGGGATCCTGTGAGAGAGGAGGCAGGCTTGCCAGGTACGCAGCTGTTGCCTCCAACACACAAGAGACTGTAAAAAGCCTCTATCACAGCCTGAAAGGGAGGTTGAAGAGAAAGGGAGGCCCGGTGTCTCTGGAGCCCACTGATACAAGCTTAAAATGTCATGACATTAAATCCAAATCTGGTAAAATACTTTTGATAACTTGTGAGTCTGAACTTAAAAAAGCAAAAGAATAAACCCTGTTTATTGGTTGCCTGAGTCATTCTCAGACGTCTTTGACCTTTCCTTTTCTGCGATTACTAACCAAAGTGAGGGGACAGCACAGGAAAGGTCACATGGATCTAATAACTACCATCCAGGCTTGTGGCAGAGAACTACAGTAGGTAGCCTGGCAAATCCGGTGCACAGTTTACAGGACAGCCACAACCTCCTAAAGTGCGGTTGTGAGCACAAAAAGAAGGACTGATGCATGGGTGGCTTGGTATGAACAGCTCCGTTATTCATTTAGTTGCCGAGTGCTCCAAGTTTGGAGCAGCCTTCTTTCCAGTGTGTTCTCACATACAGAAAAGTTGTCAGAGCTCATCAGCTGCACGCATCAGAGCCTGGAGAAAAGTGACTTTTCTCCAATACTATAAAGTCACCTACAGATAGAATGAACACACACCTGTGCATTAACACTTGAAGGCAGAAAGGTTGTGCTTTGTCCCAGTTAACCACATTGCTGTTAAGTACCCTGTGTACAATTTAGAATATGCATATATTGTTTAGAAGAAGATGTTGCAAGAATCAAGCTTCTCTGAATGTCTTATTTCAGCGTCTTTGCCAGAGGTATTTTCCCTCACCTCGTGGGTTACAGCTGTCAAAGGGCAAAGGAAAATAGCTATTAGAGATGGAAAAGATTATATAGCATGAATTGGACTGATAATTTTGGCCAGTAAATAGAACCTCTCTTTTAATAGAAAAAAATGTGGGAAAAAAACAATATAGCAAATTCTATTAGTCTTTGTGATCAAGTTGTTAGTTTTAGTTAGCCAATACTTTCTCTTCCCATATAGGTCCAGACAGCTCTAGCATATTCATGTCCTACAATGCAAAATTGCGTGGTCAAAGAAACATTGTGCAAACGCACCAGCTTGGCGAGATACCAAGAAGCAAACACCCTGAAAGAAAGAGCTGTTTGGTACAGGGAGCAATGTGCTGTTCCCCAGTACTGAAATTGCAGGTAACAACTGTGACAGCTGAAGAACTGCTGCCCGGAAGATGTATTTCACCTGCTGCCTTGGTCAAACTTGCTAACTCCTCCCAAAACCACACCTGCTGGGCCTGTGCAGTTAAGTTTTCGCAAGCAAAGTGAAAACATTTCGTGGTGGAGATTGGCAACAATACTTGGGACAAGGAAGGAGCAAGGTGTGTTGCTTGGCATAAAAGATGGCCCCTCAGCTACTGTGCCTTCGAAGACAAAGAAGAGGAAGAAAGACAAGGAAGGTGAAGAAGATCTTCCCCACCAATGATCACAACGATGGGAAGGACTGGCGGGACACTGCCTGGACCTGGGACCCTAGGGACGTCTTGGATCCCTGGTGGTAGCTATAATCCTCTTTCCTCCCTTTACTTTACCTTTCTTTCCTTTCCTATCACTCTTTCTGTCTATCACACACCACTTTACAGGCAAAACAATAAAGCTGCACTGTTTGATTGAAGCACAACCCCTTGGTGTGATTGCCCTGATTTTTGCACTTCGAGATCACGGTAAATGAACCATCACGCATCCATAGGGTAGATAGTGACAGCAAGCCCTCATTAGTCTTTGTTTAGTCTTTACAGCATTTTCTTTTTAAAAGAAATAAAAGACCAAAGTTTATTTCAGAACGAGGTGTCATAACTGGTGTAAGCGTATGTAAGGCTACTGAGTGACTGGTCATAAGTCACCCTCTCCGTAGCGCTGGCACTGCTGATTTCATGGCCAGTATGTTGGATTGTCTCACAGATTTATCTGAAAAAGGATGAAAATACTTTACATGTGTATTTATCTACTTGCAAGGTGAATTTTCAGTCAGACTAGAGAGCTAATCCATCTCACCAGGAGCACAGAGTACTGATATTACTAAAAGAAGCACTAAAAATACCTTTTAAGAATATTAGCACCACATTGCATGATGTTTCATCAGTTCTTAAAAGCCTTTGAAGACAACTCAATTTTGAAGCCCTTTTTCTCCTTAGCATCAGTAAATTTAGAACTAGCATGACACTAAACTTGCATGGAAGAAGTGATAATTGCATAATTTACATAATTGGATTGTTGCTGGATGCTAAAGTTATATGTATGAAATACTTCATTTGAATGTAAGAAAATTACAGCCATAGCTTAGAAACTGACGCGATTGCTGTTAAAATGGGGAAAATATATTTTCTACCGTGGAGGTGCTAAGCTTTTATAAAAGCAGATTCGAAGAAAAGAACAAATGATGGGAACCTGACTGGGGAATAAAGGCTACAGCTTTCTTCCTCTGCCATCAGAACGCTTGCTGTTGTACTGAAATTCGAAGTACAGTGTTGATTTAAACACAAAGGTCAAAAATCACTGTAATGAAAGAACTGTTACTTGCTTTGGCTAAAGTACGGAATGATTCATTTGAAACAATTAATTAGTGCCTTCTATCTCCTGTGAAAGATAATGAAGGTTTCTACATCTGCCTGTTGGCACTTCACTGTATTCTTGCCAGTCAGATTCTGGTTCATAATTTGAAAAGGCATTACGCTAATTTATAATTTTTATATCATTTCACACAGGTGTGAACATTCTCTTTCGAGAGTGAAAATCTATTTACTTACCCCATCATTAATTTTGTTCTAAAATGGTGAAAATATCACAAAAATGCTTATGCAGTTATGGTCTATTAGACATGTTTATGTTTGGGCTTGAAATAAGCTGATAGTGATTTTTGCTCAGTGTACTTTGCCGTTTCTGGGTAAAACAGTATCACAGTCACAGTATCATAAGGTTGGAAAAGACCTTTGAGATCATCGAGTCCAACCTATGACCCAACACCTACACCTACTCCTACTCGTCAACTACACCATGGCACTAAGTGCCTCATCCAAATTCTCTTTGAACACCTCCAGGGATGGTGACTCGACCACCTCCCTAGGCAGCGCATTCCAATGAACAATTACCCTCTCAGTGAAGAATTTCTTCCTAATGTCAACCCTAAACCTCCCCTGGGGAAGCTTTAGACCATGTCCTCTCGTTCTGTCACTGGTCGCCTGAGAGAAGAGTCCAACTTCTGCCTCACTACAGCCTCCTTTTAGGTAGTTGTAGAGACCAATAAGGTCTCCCCTGAGCCTCCTCTTCTTCAGGCTAAACAACCCCAGCTCCCTCAGTCGCCCCTCACAGGGCTTGTGCTCCAGCCCCTTCACCATCCTCGTCGCTCTCCTCTGGACGCACTCCAGCATCTCAACATCTTTCTTAAACTGAGGGGCCCAGAACTGGACACAGTACTCAAGGTGCGGCCTGACCAGTGCCGAGTACAAGGAGATGATGATCTCCCTAGTCCTGCTGGCCACACTATTCCTGATGCAGGCCAAGATACCACTGGCCCTCTTGGCCACTTGAGCGCACTGCTGGCTCATGTTGAATTTCCTGTCCACCAGCACTCCCAAGTCCCTTTCCACCTGACCGCTCTGCAGCCAGTCTGTCCCCAGCCTGTAGCTCTGCATGCGGTTGTTGTGTCCAAAGTGTAGGACCCGGCACTTGGACTTGTTAAACCTCAGGCCTCTGCTTTAGCTATACATCTCCTGCATCTGTCAAGATAGATGGAGAGGTGTAGAGGTAATGTTTGGGAGCAGATTTAGACTGCGGATATTAGCTAAATAGACCTGCATCTGTCTTCCAACAGTGTACGTGCTGTCAATGAGCTGTTGCAATAGCAGGTGTGACTATGTAAAATTTACATGCACAAACAGTTATTTCTTTTGCTTCTGGAACGAAGAAATACTTTATTCTGGAAAATCAATGTTAGAAGAAGCAAGATGAACAAGATCAAGTCAGCCTGAATGCAGGTTTTTCATGGGAAAAGAATTGAAGAATACCTCATCTCCAGCTGTATCCTTTAACAATTTGTACCTTATTTTCCTGAAATAATTTGTAAATCAACAAAGACCATTATACAAAGACCAGATTAACTGTTGATAAAAGCATGGAAGACTTACTCTAATAAAATTTTAATGGTACTTTTATCTTGTTATGAAAGAGCCTGGAATTTGAATTTGGAGGAACCTGAGATTTAATTTGATATTTCTCTAGTGCCAAGCACAGTGGAATTCTACTATATGGTTAGGGATTTTGGCTACAAGTGGGAGGAAAAGAATAATTAATACAGTGTCATATTGTGAAATGAGAGCGGTTGCACCAAATCCAGGCTGAATATGAATGAGAAGATGGAATGCAGTCTGTATGTTGAGATGAGTAAACAAAATCCCATTGCACTTCATCTATTTTCCTTAAGGGCAGGTAAATAATATTTGCATTGTGTAGGCATGATAATGAAAAAGATATTGTTAACTCTTGGCAAGAGACTTTTTTTTTTTCCCTTTTATGGAAATGTATCATACAGTTCTTAATTAACTTTCGTGTTAGGAAGACACTTCTTTCTGGGCTTTATATCAAAATTATTAACTTTGTGCTGAGAGCATGTGAATCAGATCTTTCACTGATACCTAAGGGCAACGAACTGGGAAAGGGTGATGGCCTTCTTCTTCCATTTGAACAGTCAAGTGGAAAAGGCACAAACTGTCAGGTAGTCTTTTATCTGCCTACTGAAATATGAAAAGTATTTGAGTAAAGAGGGATTTTAATTGCATAAAATCTGAAAACTGTCAGTAATGGAATATAATATTAAGAATAATATATGATGTGTGAGCTTCTGAAAAAAAAAATCACATTTTCTCTTTACTTGGTTTTGGAGGTACATTCATTATCTCATACATTGATGCTTAAAAAATACATAGTGCTTTTCCTAGAACCATATTTTTTGTAGTTGGCAAAATCAAAATTCATTTGGGGCACTTTAAATTACCTGATTATAGAATATTTTTAGTAAGATTTATTAAAACTGGATTTGCCTTTTGGAATGTTTTTATGTCCTGAAATCATGCGACCTTTAAACTCAAACTCTTTTATGAACTAGAAAGCAGTCCTGATGCTCTCCAGATTTCAGCATTTGAATAATCTTGTGTGTGAGTTGTTCCGGTAGAGCAGGGGTTTCAAACTCCTGCCGTTCTCCTGCTCCTACTCCTGCAGCGTGAGGCGTCACACGCTGCACACATACCCAGCGCTGGCAGGAGCGCCCACAGACCGTGTATTTGACATCCCTGCTGTAAACAAAGATGGTGAAAGAGAGCACACTCCCTACAGACTCCATAGATACATTTGTTTTGTCAAGTTTTGGGATCTGGTTTTATTCCTCAGTATGTTGCTGCTTACATAAAGTTATCAGACCTTCATATAGGTAGGTTAGTGCAGAACATTTTTCAAAAGGAAACCACAGAAGGACTTTAAATCTATGTTGCATAGCCTGCTTATGCAACTGATTTTTCCTAAAATGATTTAGGTTCTTATGTGTTAAGAAAAGAAATTTTAAAGTTATATTGTTGGAATTCTTTGTATTTCTCAAATGTCATGTTGAAGCAAAGCCCTTTGAAGTTTACTCATGCAATAAATAAGACTGGTTATGCTAGTCCTTATTTTAAAGTCATTAAAAAGAATATTCCAAATATGGACAGTGAAACACAAACACATTTGTAGTGCACATCAAAGGTTTGCTGTCTTTTCTGCCTGCTACACAAAGCCACCTGCATTGCCCCACACAAAAGCAAGAGAAACCCCAGAGTGACTATGTTTGGAGCAGCCTTCTTTCCAGTGTGTTCTCACATACTGACAGAGTTGTCAGAGCTCATCAGCTGCACGCATCAGAGCCTGGAGAAAAGTGACTTTTCTCCAACGCTATAAAGTCACCTACAGATAGAATGAACACATACCTGTGCATTACCACTTGAAGGCAGAAAGGTTGTGCTTTGTCCCAGTTAACCACATTGCTGTTAAGCACCCTGTGTACAATTTAGAATATGCATATATTGTTTAGAAGAAGATGTTGCAAGAATCAAGCTTCTCTGAATGTCTTATTTCAGCGTCTTTGCCAGAGGTATTTTCCCTCACCTCGTGGGTTACAGCTGTCAAAGGGCAAAGGAAAATAGCTATTAGAGATGGAAAAGATTATATAGCATGAATTGGACTGATAATTTTTGGCCAGTAAATAGAACCTCTCTTTTAATAGAAAAAAATGTGGGAAAAAACCAATATAGCAAATTCTATTAGTCTTTGTGATCAAGTTGTTAGTTTTAGTTAGCCAATACTTCCTCTTCCCATATAGGTCCAGACAGCTCTAGTGTATTCATGTCAATTTATCCTGCAATGCAAAATTGCGTGGTCAAAGAAACATTGTGCAAACACACTAAATGTAAAATTTGCATTGCATTCTTTAATAGTAATTTGACTATCACTTTTGGATTTTATTGAGAAACAGATGAAAGCACTATTTTTTACTCCACATGCATTAGTTTAACAATCTGATTATTAAAAAATAGCCACGTATCATGCTTTAGAAAAAAATGAGCACAAAAACTGGTAATTGTTAAATAGAACTCTAATGTACATTTGATCCCCCATTACCAGTACCACGACAAAAGTTCATATTCAAGAAAGTTTGTATATATTCCTCATGGTCAGACATTTCAAAGTTCTCTTTCTACTGCGTAAGCTATTAGCTTGGAATTTGTCACCCTACGTAGATATTCCCTTGAGCACAGTAAAAGTTCGAAAGTACTGCCTAGTGCTGAAGTTTCCAAATGATTGTACTAGAGGAGTGTATTCTTCTCATTCCAGTCATTTAGACCAGATGAGATGGCTGTGGCAAGCAAAGGATTTAAGCTCCTAACCTCATCTGAGGCTGGAAAATTCCCCGATGATAGAAATAATGTGATCAGAAATATTTTCTTTGAAACTTTTTTTACAAGTTTTGGCAAATATGACCTGCTGGAGCAGAACAGGAATACCTGGAGCAAATCTACAAATCTTGGAATCATAGGGTCCCAAAAGGCACAGTAGGCTTTGGGGAGACTGATAACTAAATTAATAGTGGCCATAATTAAAACAAGTAACACTGAGATACACAAAAAAAATGCAAAATGAACCCTTACAGACAAGCTTAGCACACTTCTCTTCAGAAAGCAGAAACATTCCTACATCCATTATGTGTAATAAAGAATCTGTTCAGTGTTGTCTTGATAATTGCAACCTCTGCATTCATGACTAGAAAAGGGGCACATCAGCATGTGAAATGCAGTGCAGCTTTCTGAAGATGAGATATTGATTCCACTCTAATAAATAATAAATAATAAAAATTTAGTGGATGTCAGGTGGTACAATAATTTATTGGATTAACTTTTTATTTAGAAGAGCAACTTGCAAAATTGTTTCAAATCATCATTGAAAATAGATGTACATTGATCATGCTTGTAAAATTTCTATAGCTAATCCAGTTTACAAGTCAACACTACCCATTTACAAGTCAACATTTTCCATTTAGAAGTCAACAAGCTCAAGCAGAAATCCTACAAAAAAACCCAGCAGATTTATGTTAGCTTTATCTTAACTTCCACGTTTTGTTCAAAATCACCAAATGTTGTACGATGTCTTTAATGACTTAAGGTTAAAGTGAGTGGACAAGAAAAATAACGTTGATGCCAAGGCAGAGTCTTCTCAAGTGCACTAATATGCCACATCTTTGAGAACAAAATGTCCCTTTAAAAATCAAAAAGAATGATCACCAGCCTTGAAGAAACTGCAGTTCAAGATGTGTAGTTACCAAGAAATGTCTCTACTAATACTGACAAGTAAAATCATGCTAGCTTGAGCTCCTTACTTATTCACTTCCAGCAAGTGCGTGCAGATTCTTCCCTAGATCGTTCTTGCTTTCACCTTCCAGGGCGATGTCACAGACGCTGCTCATTCTTTTTGCTTTCACTGTTGAGCCAACCTACCTGCCTAACCACAACCATCATAGGATGGATTTATATTTACATGGGCCAATGCTTGCATGGGAAACCAAATCATAAAGAAATTCCAGTGTGGCATTTCTAGCACTATTTTTAGTGAAAAACTCAAAAAAGTACATGGTACTATTTTATTTTAAAAAGTTTGTTTCATAATTCTGCATAAACAATTTAATATTTTTTTTTTCCACACAGTAATCCTCTTAAAACTAAACTATAAGCAGCAAACATCCTAAAAGCCTTGTGTGCAAGGCACACTTTTAAGGAAAAAAGATTGATCAAAAAGGGCATCAGAGAAAAAAATTTCAATTTTCAATTATGTCTTTTCTGATCTCACGACTGCAGTGCATGACATTTTATATGTTAATAGATGTTAATGGCAGAAAATTAAGTAGAAAATATTGGTGCTGGCAGTAATCTCTGTTTATGTAAATTAATAAAGCAAAGTTAAACCCAGTTTATTTGTTAAGGTACATTGGATTCTACTGAAAAGTTTCTAAAATCTAAAACTGTTAATAGTTGTTCGCTAACCAAACATGCGCTTTCAAGGATGCACAGTTGAGAATATAATGAGTTATTGATTTCATATGGACACAATCACTGAAATGCGATGGTGAAAATGTATGCGTTGACTAATAACTGGCAACAATATTCGCTGTCCTTGTTCCACATATACTGATTTGTAAGATTTAAGAAAATGTATGCAGCTAATCCCATAGTAACATTTCAAAACCACCAAAAACTACAAAGCAGTATATTATGTTTTACTTAAATTTCATTAAAAAATTTATAAAGAGGCAGAAATTTTGAACAGTACATTATATTTGAAAAAAAGCACTAATATGCTTGGAGAATTAGTTCTTTCTACACCGTCTTAAGCTGAATCATCCCCCTGAATAATTTTTTGGTGCATTTGAATTTTTTCAAGGAGAATAACAGCTAATTTACTATTCAGTTGCCTGACTATCACTAACGATTTTACAGGTTTTAATGCTTTTAAAATCATAAATTTATGTTATCTAGGTGTACATATGTTTTCATTTACCTATCAATTCTGAAAGTTATTACCAAAAATTGTCTTATTTTTTTACATAAAAAGAAAAATCCAAAAATCAATGACCTGCAATACAGGCAAACATAGATTCAATTTCCAATCTTACAATGCCTCCTCTACTATTATCGAAATGTAATTTCTTTGATCAAATTGAACTGCTCTTTCTTTATATTTTGGAAGATTTTGAGCTCACAGAAACCAGTATTTCAGCGAAAATGAGATGAGTGGATGTCATGCAGTCTTCAAGCCTGCAGCAGTGTGAGTGCTGCTCAATGCCCGAGTGCAGGAAAATATCTTCACCAGAGCTCTTGGTAAAGATCACTTAATCTTGATTTGAAAGGATTGGACAAGTGTTTCTCTCCATACATACAATTCTCATCCCTCAGAATAGTACCCAGGACCATCCAAAATATTCTACAGAGTTGGAATGCATGGGAAGGCAAGGGAGAGCACAGGCAAAGCCATTTTAGTCTCATCACACAAAGAACCGTGACTATACCAGGGTTATTTTGAGGTTATATGAGGAGGAGAAGAGCAGGAAATACAGACTGCAGACCAAAAATTATAGGTTACTGGCCATAATTTCCTTGAGCGATGTGCAATTGCACAATGGATGATTCTGAAAGCAAGCTTCTAGAAAATAAGCAGGTAGAATTGAAATCCTTCAGAGAAATAATTGTAGGACCACTTTATCGAGAACTGTATCTGTGCTGGGTGGTTCACAAATGGTGTAATATTTAAAGAAGACATGGGAGGAGGGCCCTACAGAGGGACTTTGACAGGCTGGAGAGATGGGCTGACTCCAACAGCATGAGGTTTAACAAGTCCAAATGACGGGTCCTACACTTTGGACACAACAACCCCATGCAGAGCTACAGGCTGGGGACAGACTGGCTGGAGAGCAGCCAGGCGGAAAGGGACTTGGGAGTGCTGGTGGACAGGAAACTCAACATGAGCCAGCAGTGCGCTCAAGTGGCCAAGAGGGCCAGTGGTATCTTGGCCTGCATCAGGAATACTGTGGCCAGCAGAACTAGAGAGGTCATCATCCCCTTATACTCGGCACTGGTCAGGCTGCACCTCAAGTGCTGTGTCCAGTTCTGGGCCCCCAGTTTAAGAAAGATGTTGAGATGCTGGAGTGCATCCAGAGGAGAGCGACGAGGATGGTGAAGGGGCTGGAGCACAAGCCCTATGAGGGGCGACTGAGGGAGCTGGGGTTGTTTAGCCTGAAGAAGAGGAGGCTCAGGGGAGACCTTATTGGTCTCTACAACTACCTAAAAGGAGGCTGTAGTCAGGCAGGGGTTGGTCTCTCAGGCGACAGAACGAGAGGACACGGTCTCAAGCTTCGCCAGGGGAGGTTTAGGCTTGACATTAGGAAGAAGTTCTTTACTGAGAGGGTGATTGGCCATTGGAATGCACTGCCTGGGGAGGTGGTGGAGTCACTGTCCCTGGAGGTGTTTAAAGAGAGATTGGATGAAGCACTTAGTGCCATGGTGTAGTTGACGAGTAGGAGTAGGTGTAGGTGTTGGGTCATAGGTTGGACTCGATGATCTCAAAAGTCTTTTCCAACCTTATGATACTGTGATGCTGTGACTCACAGGTGGCTGAATCATTTGAAAAATGTAGACACGAGATGGTCTGTCTCTACTTGTGACTGAAAGGAACTAGAACGACTGCCTTATTTCTCATGTATTCAGGAGAAACAGAAGTGCAGACCATGTGCATTTATGAATATGCGTACAGGCTATTGCACTTGTCATGTCGAGACAGAACCACGATGTATACAGAACACAGTTCAGAGTGCCAAGTAGGCATTATAAGTATCTAGTGACATAATCGTCAAGGAGAAACATTTTACTTCAAAGTGTCACTGAATTTGAACTATGGAATACAATGGCATACTATATCTTCATTTATCTGCATCAGTGTTTATATCTTACCAGAGATAAAGTCATTTAATTGAAAGAGATGTGAATTAATTCCTTCAATTTTATCATTCATAGAGAAATGTTATATATTAACCAAATGGAAGACTGTCAAAACACTGAAGGCAGTCTTTCTGATAGTTAAAGCTTTTGACTTTGATCATGCGTGTATGCTTTTCTGTAGTCATTACTACAGCTTATATCATAGCATTTGTACACTTAACTAGAATGTTCTTGAATTCTTCTGAAGATATTTCCTTTTGTAGTGTTGATTTTGATGTTTGCAATGTTAGCAGTATTCACCATGCTAAGTTAATAATACAGACTCTCTGCTGTAGGATTCTACTTGTGCCATTGAGCTACTACAAGACTGAAGACTTGCTGTCTGTGAATTTAACATTGCAGAAGAAAAAATTTTAAGTTTTATTCCATACAATAAAAATACCTAACTAAGAATGGTTAGAATTGTGTTAGGGTAAGGGTTACTTTCACATATTCTATGCACAATTGCAATGTTCTTGAAGCGTGCACAGTCATGTGTAGGATGAGATAGAACAAACAACCTGGTGTCAAGCAATTACTTAAACACACTCTAAACTATCGCAGCTCTGAGAAATCACATTATCAAAAAAGCAAACTGCTGTAAAGAGCACAGAATTGTATTTACTTACATTTATTCAGCTTGTTATTCTGCACAATCATTTTAAAATGTTTCAAAGCCTGCCTATAAATTCTTTATTTATGATATCAACATTTTCAGTATTACTTCCTCCTCAGATTGTTTTCCCTGAATGTTTCATTATTATTATGTTAACTTTTCAGGATGTGTATCGCTTCAGTTTGTGTAGCAGTGCACACACTTACAGGGCTTATATACAGACTCTCTGGAATTATTCTTCTACAGTTAAAGCACCTTTGCCAGTTAAGCCCCATTTCTCGATCTTGAAACACATGCATTGTTTTGGAAGCATAGGTCTGTTCCTACAAGTAGATCCCGAGCTAGTCATGGTGTTAGACACTGTTTTCACCCTTCTTCATCGCAGCCCTCGTAGCAAAGACTGTGATTCTTGTAGAGCAGAGGTGTCAAACTCACGGCTCCCACTGTTATGCTGCTCCTGCTCCTACAGTGCAACAAACAAGGTGGTAAGGGGTAGAAACAAGGTGGAGGGCAGGATAAAACAAGAGGATGGGCTGCATTCGGCCCACGGGCAGTGATTTTGACACTCCTGCTGTAGCGGGATTCAAGCTGAATGGAAAAGGTTCACACAGGAAAAACTTCAGCCTTACACCTTGGGGAATTTTCTCAAGGAATTACATTTACTGTACAGCAAGTATCTTTTCCCTTACATACTCTCCTATTCTATTTCTGTACATCTTCTGTATAAAAAGTTAACATTTTGGTCTGGAGCATCCTTCAGGATAGTGATTCTACTGTGAATGTCCCTGAAGCTTCAGCAAACAATAGAAAAAGCAGGTCTTCTTCATTCGCTTATCAGTTCCTTCACCATAAAATAAGGGTGGTTGACATGGGTTGCGCATAGGTCCCTTGCTGAAGATCAATTACATAAAAGATTCCGAGTGTTGATAATTTAAATACTTTGCTGTAGGGGGAAATGGCTTAAAACCAACTCTCCAGGATGTCATAGTAAGCAGTACACTAGAGATAGCGCATATCTAATTCACACGTAAAAAAAAAACCTAAACCACACACCTAAAAGGAAATCCCAATTTCAAAATGCAAAATAACCAAGATCCTTACACTTGGGAAAGAGAGAGTCCTAAATAAGAACAAAGAGCAAAGACGAAAGTGGAAGAAGCAGAGCAACAGAATGATTTTCTGTTGATAACCATGTTGCTGTTCCTTAAGTGTTACACTCAAAAAAGAAATGACACAGAAAAATCCACAGCATTTGTCAACCTGAACGACCAGATTAACTGCCCTGAAGTTGTCAGGGAACTGGTGATACAATGAAGCAATAAACAGACAAGCGGAAAAAAACTTGCTTGCATTTCTTCCTTGATCTGGTTCTTGTTATACAGACTTATTAACAGGTTTTTCCCATTCAAGAACTCCCTTTATTATTTGAGGAATTTCATAGAATCATAGAACCATAGAATCATAAGGTTGGAAGAGACCTCTCAGATCACCGAGTCCAACCGTGCCTGTCTCCCCACTAAACCCTGTCCCTAAGGCACTCATCCACCTGTCTTTTAAACACTTCCAGGGATGGTGACTCCACCACCTCCCTCTGGTGGAGCTGTGCCAATCCCTGACCACCCTTTCAGTGAAGAAATTTTTCCTGTTGTTTAATTGGAACCTCCACTGGCATAACTTGCGGCCATTTCCTCTCATCCTATCGCTGTCACTTGTGAGAAGAGCCCAGCACCCACCCCGTCACAACCTTAATGTCCTTCTTGGAGTGAGGGACCCAAAACTGAACCCAGCACTCGAGGTGTGACCTTCCCAGCGCTGAGCACAGGGACACAATCCCCTCCCTGCTCCTGCTGGCCACGCTGTGTCTGACACAGGCCAAGATGCCATTGGCCCTCTTGGCCACCTGGGCCACTGTTGTCTCATGTTCAGCCGCTGTCAAACAACACCCCCAGGTCCTTCTCTGCCAGGCAGCTCTCCAGCCACTCTTCCCTAAGCCTGTAACCCTGCACGGGGTTGTTGAGACCTAAATGCAGGACTCTGCACTTGGCTTTATTTTATGAGGCCACCAGCTAACTCTGCCTCTGGGGTCACCAGAAACTGACCAGAGCTTTTAAAGGTCTTATTTTGGGATCCTGGGCACCCAGCTTCAGAAGGGATGCAGGCACACACATGTTTAACTCTAGTTGAAGACTATATAATTGTAGTAACCTACTTGGAGTCAGACTTTTGTATAATGGGACTATAGCTAGGAGGATATTAAAAGCAATTTAAATCTTAGTACATAGGCTAGTTTAAAAACATGCACATCCTCACAAGTTCACTGTTGTCTTTTCCACTGCCGTTAGCCAGTTCACACACAAAATACCTGCCTTTTACTATAAGAGGTACCTCTGTCTTCCCTGATTCAAACTGGACATGAGGTGCTAACATTTCTTTTAACATTTTGTTTTGCTCATCCATCTTGGAGTAGGTATTCTTCATCTATTGAATTAAATTTGTGGCAATGACTGTCTCCCCACTATGGCCACAGAGTGAACTTCAGAAGATCTGCGTGCCCTATTATACATCAGATGGTATTTGCATATTTGTTTCTGCAGTATTGGAACTGAATTCACACAACTGACAAACCAAAACCAGTTAATTTTACACTCTGTGGCAAACCAAATGTTTATTCACCTTGAAAAATGATTTATGTAGAACTGTAAACATGTTTACTGCATTAATCATAATTTAGATAAAAAAGAACATAATTTTTACAAGAAAAAAGAAAATTCAGTTCAAAAAGAACCTTTTTATTTTCTAGCCAGGAAGATATTAACACAAAGTAAAAAAAAAAAAAAAAAAAAAAGCATTCAAACCCAGGACAGAGCACAGGTCTTCATTCCTGACTTACAAGTGTCACTCGGATATCATAGTAGGATCAGTTAGGTCCCCCTTCTCCATTCCTTTACATGCTTCAGAATCAACATCATGAAAATCCAGAAAATCCAGACATGATAATATGTAAGGTGGTAAAGCTGTTAAGTGTTATAAACTCTGACTGTTGTCTCAGTCTACAGAAGCTGATTTGAAACAGTTAATTATGAACTGCAAATATATAAATAAAATGAAATTCAGATGGAAATAGATCAATATCTGCAAAACTAGGTATAGGATCTGACTTGATGGATGCTGGTTCACTGCATAAAACCAGTCCTTTCCGTGTTCACCATTTGCGCATGCTGTTCTCTGCTGACATGTGTTAAAAGTGTGAAGGAAAAGCAGTATTATTTGCCACTGTATAGTCTATAAGAGGAAGTGTATGACAGGAAGAGGTGAAGATCTTGCCTTGCTTCACTTTCAAATTGCAAGAGGCTTAACCATTGGCTTCACTGCTTTCACAGGTGATTTTGAAACTGAGTGTAATCAGTCAGTGAGGCAGGCTTGCTCCTTCCTGTGGGAGTTACAGCAACACAGCAGCAGAACACAGTTCTATGATGCTGCAAGATCCCTTGAGCTCAGTTTTCTCCTTCTGTATCTCAAGGATGCACAAGTAGCCTTGTGCATTAGGGCTCAGGTCACTCAGTTGATCTAAAAAGTAGGAAATGGACAGGAGTGGCTGAGATCTCTTCTAAAACCTCACACTGGCAGTAGGTCACTATGCTTTAATCCAGTGGATTAAGGATGAGGTGCAAGATGGCAAAGCATGATGTATCTTAAATTTCAGCATGTGCTGAAGGGATTTGTTAAATCTTGATCTAGTAATAGTATGGAAGTTTAGTCTGTTTCTGAACATCTGGTAACATCACTTTTTTGACACCATAAAAACCTGGTGAAAAGTGGCACTCTCATAACTGGAGTGCTGCCATGGAAGGCTACAAACTCTTCAGGAGAGACAGGCCCGATAGAAGGGGTGGAGGGGTGGCCCTGTACACTAAGGAAACTCTTGACGCTGTAGAAGTAGAGATTGGTGAGGACCACATTGAGTGTCTATGGGTAAGAGTAAGAGGGGCAAGAAAGACTGATGTCCTGGTTGGAGTGTGTTACAGACCGCCCGACCAGGAGGAAGAGGTGGGTCTTTTATTGTTTAAGCAGCTGCAAGTTGCCTCGAGATCGTCTGCCCTTGTTCTTCTAGGAGACTTTAATCTCCCAGATATCTGCTGGGAACTTAACACAGCTGAGAGGAGGCAGTCCAAGAGGTTCTTGGAGTGTATCGAGGACTGTTTCTTGTCACAGCTGGTGAGTGAGCCTACTAGAGGTGAGGCTCTCCTTGACCTTCTGCTTACAAATAAAGAAGGGCTGGTGGGCGATGTTGTGGTCGGAGGCTGTCTGGGCTGCAGCGACCATGAAATAATCGAGTTTTCCATTAACAATGAAACAAGGAAGACCAAAACCAGGATGACCACGCTGGACTTTAAGCGTGCTGATTTCAGATCATATAAGGAACTAGTAAGGAGAGTACCCTGGGAGATAGTTCTTAAAAGCAAGGGGGTCCAGGAAGGCTGGAGGTACTTCAAGAATGAAGTCTTTAAGGCGCAGGAGCAGGCTGTCCCGATGTGCTCTAAGATGAGCCGCAGGGGCAGACGGTCGGCCTGATTGAGTAAGGAGCTTCAGAAGAAGTGAGAAAAAGAGAGTGTATCTCCTTTGGAAAGAAGGGCAAGTAAGTCAGGTTGTGTTCAAAAATATTGTCAAGTTGTGTAGAAAGGAAATTAGGGAGGCAAAAGCCCAGTTGGAGCTCGAATTGGACACTTGTGTCAAGGACAATAAGATGTGTTTTTTCAAATATATTAACAGCAGAAAGAAGGGCAGCAACAACCTTCAATCCTTATTGGACATTGGGGGAAATATAGTAACTGAAGATGAGGAAAAGGCTGAGGTGCTTAATGCCTTCTTCACCTCGGTTTTCAACAGTAAGGCCGATTGTTCACTGGACAACTGGTCTTCTGAGGTGATGGATAGGGATAGGGTGCAGTATAGCCCTCCTGTCATCCAGGAGGAAGAAGTTAGAGACCTGCTGAACCACTTGGATCCTCATAAGTCTATGGGGCCTGATGGGATCCACCCTAGGGTGATGAGAGAGCAGACCTGTCATCCTGACCTCGGTCCCAGGTAAAATTATGGAGCTCTTAATCCTGGGTGCAATCATGCAGCACCTGCAGAATGAGGGAGAGATCAGGCCCAGCCAGCATGGATTTAGGAGGCGCAGGTCCTGCCTGACCAACCCGATCTCCTTTTACGACCGTGTAACTCACCTGGTGGATGAGAGGAAGCCTGTGGCTTGGACGGGAATGTTCTGTGCTGGATTAGGAATTGGTAGGATGGCCGCTCCCAAAGAGTGGTAGTGAATAGTGTCACATCCAGCTGATGGCCGGTCACTAGTGGTGTTCCCCAGGGATCGGTGTTGGGTCCAGTCCTGTTTAATATCTTCATTGATGATCTGGATGAGGAGATTGAGTGTTTCATCAGCAAGTTGGCAGATGACACCAAGCTGGGAGGAAGTGTCGATCTGCTGGAGGGAAGGAGGGCCCTACAGAGGGACCTTGACAGGCTGGAGAGATGGGCTGACTCCAATAGCATGAGGTTTAACAAGTCCAAGTGCCGGGTCCTACACTTTGGACACAACAACCCCATGCAGAGCTACAGGCTGGGGACAGAGTGGCTGCAGAGCAGTCAGGTGGAAAGGGACTTGGGAGTGCTGGTGGACAGGAAACTCAACATGAGCCAGCAGTGTACCCAAGTGGCCAAGAGGGCCAATGGTATCTTGGCCTGCACCAGGAATAGTGTGGCCAGCAGAACTAGAGAGGTCATCATCCTCTCATACTCCCTACTGGTCAGGCCACACCTTGAGTACTGTGTCCAGTTCTGGGCCCCTCAGTTTAAGAAGGATGTTGAAATGCTGGAGTGCATCCAGAGGAGAGCGACGAAGATGGTGAAGGGGCTGGAGCACAAGCCCTATGAGGGGCGACTGAGGGAGCTGGGGTTGTTTAGCCTGAAGAAGAGGAGGCTCAGGGGAGACCTTATAGCTCTCTACAACTGCCTGAAAGGAGGTTGTAGTCAGGCAGGGGTTGGTCTCTTCTCTCAGGCGACCGGCAACAGAACAAGAGGACACAGTCTCAAGCTTCCCCAGGAGAGGTTTAGGCTCGATATTAGGAAGACGTTCTTCACTGAGAGGGTGATTGTTCACTGGAATGCGCTGCCTGGGGAGGTGGTGAAGTCACCGTCCCTGGAGGTGTTTAAAGAGAGATTGGATGAGGCTCTTAGTGCCATGGTGTAGTTGACGAGTAGGAGTAGGTGTGGGTGTTGGGTCATAGGTTGGACTCGATGATCTCAAAGGTCTTTTCCAACCTTATGATACTGTGATACTTGCCCTCTTCTTGAAGGATTATTTTACAAACTATTTTAACAGTCTAAAACAATTTCAACAGAGAAGGTTTTTGAGAATTAGTTGTTAGAGACAACTACAAGCAACCTCTTCAAAGCACTCCTCTTAGATTCAGGACACCTCTTCACACAATCCTCAGTATTGCCACAATCAATACACTTTCAGATATTACCCACACATTCCTTAATCTATTTGGTGCTGAACAAATGGTACAAACCAATGCGACAAATAAAACCAGTATTGATCAGGGCAGTTCACAGACAAATTTCTCTCAACTGTCGAAGTGGTAAGCTCCAATTGCATAGCAATAAACCCTTTACCCATCACAGCTAGAGCCAAAAAGACTGCAACTGTGCCTTGAGGCAGCAGATATAGTAACAAAAGTATATAGGAAAAGCATTTTTTGGTATAGAAGCATCTGTGCTAGCAATAGCCATGCAGAAGTGATTAGTACATCTGCAGCAATATCTCTCATCTCTTTTGAAAGTGTGTTATAAGTCTACCAGCTACATCCCCAAGCTCCTCCTATAAAAGACTGTGGTGCAGCATCACTGGGGAAAAAAGACAGGATAATTATGACTTACTCATTTTGTTGGCTTTTGGAATGTATCAAGATGGGAGAGCTAAAAAGTAAGGAAAACTGAAGAAACCTGAAGACACCATTCATTTTTCTTGAACACAAGCAAAAAATTGCCTGAAGATCAAAATTTATTAGTTAAAATATACTCGGTAATTTATTAAAGACTCAACTGAACAAATAATATAAGGACTTGAAATGCAACTGATGGTCAATAGAAATACTTGGTATTTTGAATTGCCAGCAAAAAATGTTTAGAAAGTAATAAAATGCACAAGTGTTCAAAAAATGTATGATTGTAAATACAAGCACATAAAAAATTTGAGCATAAGTGTAAGTGAAAACACGCACATTTGGTGTTGTAATAAAGAGGGACAGGATATTCAAGACATATCAGTGTTATCTTCTCCCTCAGTACTTGGAAGAAAATATTTAATGGCTTCTTATGGGTGACCTACATTTTCAAGAAACAAAATCTGAGTCTTTTGTAACTGCTTGGCTTCTTCTAAGACCCAGGCTACAAGCTCAAAGACAGCCCACAGCAGTAGGATGTTCCTAAAGCCGTAGGGTGTTCCTACAGCAGTAGGGTGTTCCTACAGCAATGCTCCCAACAACCAGCCTTTAGACACTGCTCGAACCAGAAGTTATACATGGTTCTAATACTCAATTGGTAATTTATTTTATTGCCTGTAGTATTCCACAGCCTTAGACTCTTCAAGGTTGGTTTTACTTTCTTACTATCCTGAAGAGTTCAGTATCTTTAGCAGGAACAGTCAACTTGTTTCCACCTTCCTCATCGTATTGGAACACTTTTAATGCACGATATGTGGAAAGTTAACCGAAACTAAGGCACAACTGAAGAGGAGTCCTACTTTTCCTCTACAAAGAGATTTTTTGCATGTTTGTGTTTAGGGATCAATCTTGCAAGTTTTCTTTTGGCACCAAAGAAGCAACCAGAGTGCTCTGATTCTGTTCACCTTCTCTGTGACTGCTGACCTTGATCTTACTTGCAACCATGAGCCACTGGGCAGGAGGGGACAGGGCCCCTGGCTGCATCGAGCAGCTGTGGGGCCAATGCTAGGGTCTCTTGGGGGCTGCCGAGGGCTGATGGCTATCTCTGGCCAGGCTGTGTTGCCTGGCTTTTTGTAACACCAGCCTTGGTTTGGGATGTACCAGCCTCTGAGCAGAGGGCAGTCATTGCAGCAATAAAACACTACAATTGAGAGATGAAGTAAGGTTAATGTTCGGCAAAGACCATTCAATTGTTGGTGAAAAACATTCCACGGTAATGCTGAGTAAATGAGTTCATTAACTTCTTTCAACAGTTCCTGAAGTATGGCTGTGTGTCATGGAGAGACACTTCGAGGTGTGGGAAGTTCAGGAATATATTAATGAAGCAAATACATAGGTGAAAAAAACAGATGTTACTATACCCTCACCAAAGTGGATTTTTTTTAAGGTGAAATTATTTAGTTCTCCAGTATCTTGAAAGCAGTCCACTTATAAGGTTCTTTGAATCCCCAGTGCACACAGATTATATCCCTCAACTGGTTTCTCATTAATTGTAAGGTTATTTCATAATTAAAAGAACAAAGTATGCTTTTAGACATGTAAGGATATTTTATCTGAACTGTCAGACTGCTAGAAATCTGAAAAGGAAAATATAAGTCTATTCAGAACTAACGCATCCATACTTGATCTGACCATACATGGATTCCCCTAAAGATGCAAATTGTGACTAATCCTTTAGTTCTTAATCTGAAATGTTTATACTCAAATAAAATATGACTTTTCCAAACACATTAATATGAGTAAGCTTGGTTTGATGAGTCACTAAAAAGTGTCATCCTAACAAAATGGAAACTCAAACAATACAAATAATTAAATACTTGTATGAAAAACTCATCCCGTTTTCCACTTATACCCAGGAGGTTTATATGCAAAACACCGATTGAAGCTACTTGTAGCTAATGTTCAGCAGCAGTAAGAATACAGAAAACTGGAATGCGGAAAAAAAGTAGCATTTTCTAGTCATTTAACTCTCTGGTTTCATTTGTATCTACAGATCTTTCTATTTATAAATGTTTGGGGTTTATGAAAGGTTTGGAAAGTATGACTTCTTAGAACTGAAACTTTCAATATTATCTTATTACTCTAGGACAGGCTCAGCTGAAAAGTTGCCACTCAATCCAAAACCAAAAAATTCTTTTCTAAGTGCTACTATGAATCTGGATGCATTTAATTTGAGAAGCTGTTCTGATTGTCTGCTGGCTTAAATAATTGCATTAATGTTGTTAATACTTGAAACCAAAAACATTCTGTGTGGCTTGGAAATGAGCTTCAAGTGTTTTACTTTTTTTGTGTGTTACATATCCACTGCTAAGGCTGGCCCTCAGGATTCCCAGACCCTGGAGGAAAGAGAGACGGTCTGGAGGGTACTGTCCCTTCGTCAAGGAGCATCTGGCTAGAGGCCATCTAGGAATAACTGGACACCCACAAACCCATGGGCTGGCAGTGGCCCAGGTGGCCAAGAAGGCCATCCTGGATTGTATGAGGAATGGTGTGGCCAGCAGGAGCAGGGAGGGGATTGTGCCCCTGTGCTCAGCGCTGGTGAGGCCGCACCTCGAGTGCTGGGGTCAGTTTTGGGCCCCTGACCCCAAGGAGGACATTGAGGGGCTGGAGCGCTTCCAGAGAAGGCAACAAAGCTGGGGAGGAGCTGAAGAACAAGTCCTATGAGGAGAGACTGAGGGACCTGGGGGTGTTTAGCTCAGAGAAGAGGAGGCTGAGGGGAGACCTCATCACTGTGTACAGCCGCTTGAAAGACATTGTGATGGGGTGGGTGCTGGGCTCTTCTCACAGGCGACAGCAATAGGATGAGAGGAAATGGCTGCAAGTTGTGCCAGGGGAGGTTTAAGCTGGATATTAGGAAGAATTTCTTTAGTGAAAAAGTGGTGAAGCATTGGATCAGGCTGCCCAGGGAAGTGATGGAGTTTCCTTCCCTGGAGGTGTTCAAAAAAAATGTAGATGTGGCACTTCAGGACATGGTTTAACAGACATGGTGGTTTAGGGCTGACGGTTGGACTTGATGATCTTACAGGTGTTTTCCAACCTTAACAATCCTCTAATTCTTAGCATGGGAATTTTATGCCCCCTTTGTGCTGAGATAAATAACATTATTGCAAAACTGACTGAAGGGTAACATGCTCCTATTAAAATAAAACTTAAAATGACCACACACTGATAAACTCACAGTTTGCTAAAGCAAGTATTGCACTTCATTAGAGGATATGAAGCAATTTTTCTAAAAGAATTTTGACCTGAAACCATTACAAAAGTAATCTAAAGACATTCAGGAATGTTTCAGGAATTTTAAGAGGAACCATGTTTTTCCAGTCTGATTCACATGTTTGAAGACATTTCAGCAAAAATCTTTAATAACTCTTTAAATAGTGCACTCATTGCACATAATAAAAAATTAGAAACAGGACACACCTCTCAGCAAAGCAGCCAGATCCGCCTGAATCCTACAGATTTTCACTGAATTAATTATATTGTACTCATGTGAAGGAATATTTGTAACAGATGAAGGTCCCGCTGTGTTGAGAGTCCCAAGAATGACATGGATAAACAGATATGGCCTCAGAAGAAATCTGTTTGGAGTTATCAGCCAGTTAGTATAGGAACTGATATAGGAAATTTTTTTCTCACTGATATAAAATGAAGAAGCCAAAATCAAATGTATTCTTCCAGCAAAACCAGTACCTCCTTCAAGCAAAACCCATCTCTTGCCTTTAGAGAGTGATGAAGTACCAAATTGTGGTTTTAAATAGTGAAGACTTCTTGGCCAAAGCATTCTAACGCAGGATCAGGTGGAGAAGACTTGTCTTGAAGGAGTATTTGAGAATGTTTTTCGCCGAGATATGGACAATAACAAGTGTCCACTGATTTTCAGGAAAAAAATGCTGGAAGCCAGTACCTCCCTGCAGCCTCTGAGGCTGTGTTAGCCAAGGCAGCTCAAATGCCTCTTGGGTATCGCTTTGCGACAGTTCTGCTCCCATTTTCCTTCAAAGCATGTGGAATCTTCACATGTGAAACAAGGCGCCAGCAGAATGCCATGTTTTATGGCTTTGCTTCTTTTCAAGTGGTTTTTTCCTATCATGACTGCAGCCTGGTACTGCATACTGAAATGCTTTCACATTAATTACAGTGACACTAATCAGACTGCGTTAACTTGGTTGCTCCATGGATGTGACAGATAGATTTTACCCAATGGATCCTCTGTTGTACAGCAAAATGAAGTATTTTCTCCTTGCAGGAAAGACTTCAGGCACATAGATCTTGGTGTCTTTGGATTTCGCAAATTTGCAGGACAAGATACTTTGCACATTAAAGTTTATTTTGTGAGCCCACTAGGGAAAAAACCAAACACGTGTAAAATCCTGTTTGCATGTGAATTCACCACTTAATAAGCTTTCTAACTCATAAATTCTCTAATTCATAACTTGAAACTTGTAACTCATAACTTGTAATTCATGCACCTATAAGCAAAATATTAACCCATCCAATGGTGAGAGTGCTCCTCTTTTCTTCTCCCTCAGGGTGTGGGCATTCCCTGTATCACAAGAGGAAGTACAAAAGCCTCACCAGTTCAGCTGCTGCTGAATCTGCTTCCAAGACTTTTTGAGTATGTATTTAACTTTGCTGCTGAGAAAACATATCAGTTTCAAGAGAAGAAAAAAGTATTAAAGAATAGGATTATATATTTAAACGATATGATAGAAACCAAAATGAATAATGATGTGTTGTAGAGATATGGAAACTCAGGAACAAGCTCCTAAAAACACTGCAACATTCTGCACTCTTTTTCACATGAGCTAAACACTTGTATCACACTTTCATCAAATTTTCCTTCATCAGTGTGAAATTCATTTGAGAGACCTTTCTTAGTTTGTGTGTGCCCTCACAATTTGCCTTAATTGTCAACCTTACAAGCTCAGTTGGAAGACCTTACGCTGCTGGGAGCTGGAAGGCAGCTTAAACATTATACAGAGGTCAGCAATAAATACCATTTAATATGGCAACTCCCGTTAAAAAAGAAAAAAAAAAAGCGATGTAGACTTGAGCCTTACGATTTTCAAATAAACATCACTTTTTCTATATTAGAATTTTATATATATTTATAATTTTATATTTTTATTTATTATATGTAAATTTATATACTTTTATCTATTAAAATTTTCCACTCTATGAGAGCCGAGCTGTTGCCCTAAAAGGCAGAAGCTCTGGATTCTTTTAAACGCTGTTCATGACCTTTGCCTTCTGCAGGGTTTACTTTGTCCTCTGAGTTTCATTTGAGATATAACAACCAGACTGAATTTCTGGCATTCTGCAGGGCAAGTCTAGAACCTACTACAGGAAATCAAAGACGACACTTCAAACAGTATTAATAAAAAAGAAAGATTAATTTTATCTTCTTTAAAAGCATGGCTAATCTGCTAGTCAAGCTGCTGGTGCTAGATTCTACTGAAATGTTAAATGTTCTACTCTCTGAGAAAGACAGAAGGGAGAAGCACATACTGGCAAAGAATATTTTTTTTAGAAAATGAATGTTTTCTATATAAGACTGAAATTCTTCCAAGAAAAGTATTTTGCCAACGTGCTAGCAAAACGTTGTTGATCCACAATTTACAAAGGCTTCCATTATTCCCCGTTAGTAAAAAATGTTAAAAGCACCCAATTTGATTAACTACAACTTTCATTCCACAAAACTCCAAGAGGTTCTGAATGAACAATCCTAGGAAAAAATATGATTAGCAAAGAAAGGAAAAAACAATAGGTTGTTAGCCAAAGGTTTTATTTTGAGAAGTCAATGTTGTCATTGTCCTATGGATGGCTGCGTAAGCAGTTGCCTGTAACTCTAAGCAACTCCAGGCAGTCAATAACTGTCAGGAAATGCCCTTCACCGTCTGTCATGACAGGTTATTCATAAACTGGATAGAATGCTGAGGAAGAGCCTGGGCAATCTGATGATTAAAAGTCTGATGCCTTAAATAATGATTAAAACTGTCAGACCTTAATTCCTAAATACAAATTTGCACACAGAATATTTTTCTCATTTCCATTACAAGATTGCTGAAAAAATATTGAGCTGACAAAGTTATACATCATGGATTGATTATTCATGCCCAGCAATGTTCTCACTTCTTTGAGCTGGAAGATTCAAGTTGAAAGCAGCATTATAAGTAATTTTTGTATTCATAGAGTAAAATGTGTATTCATAGTACAGTACAAACATCACTGTTGGTGATATAGATACCCATCAGAAAAAGCGAAGGATCTAAGGGAATGTGAAATAGTTTGGTATTAATAATGGCAATGATAATGTAGTATTATAGTAACAGTAATAAATTGTTTAAAGAAAGACCTTTTCTGTTGTACATTCAGTAAGAATAAAACTGATGAAGCTACACACAGTTCCAATACAGTGATTTAAGCTCTATATCAAAAGAAACTTTTGAAACTTCCAGTTTTCTCTGGAACTGTCGCACTTTGTAAGCTGTAAGAAAACCAGAGCCTAAGCACTATGTTGTATTTCCAATACCTGCAGTGATACCAGGGCATCGCCTGTAGTCAGTCAGCAGAAGACCAATAGATCACCCATTCTTTTGAACACAACTCCCACTTTGTGTGAAGGAGGGAAGCACACGTAGATCAACCACTGCATTGCAGTTGACAAACTGCATCTCTGGCAAGTTTGAAATTGCAGTCAAGCTCGTGTTACATATGGAGTGCCCAGTAAGAAACCCCTCTCTTGACACAAACTATAATCCAACCTTAGACAGGGCTGACACTAACGGGATGAGGTTCAACAAGGCCAAGTGCAGAGTCCTGGGCCACTCACTCCAAGAAGGACATTGAGGGGCTGGAGTGCATCCAGAGAAGGCAACAAGGCTGGGGAGGGGCCGGAGAACAAGTCCTATGAGGAGAGAATGAGGGAACAGGCGGTGTTTAGCTGAGAGAAGAGGAGGCTGAGGGGAGACCTCATCACTGTCTGCAACTGCCTGAAAGGAGGGTCTGACAGGGTGGGTGTTGGGCACAGTTGGACTTGGTGATCTCAGAGGTCTCTTCCAACCTTCTGATTCTATGGTTCTATGAAAACATCAAACAACAGAATGTTACTCAAATAGCAATTGAACACATACAACAATATTTACATATAAACAGGAGGAAAGATACAGAAAAAATTGGAAGTTTTTTTACAGGAATCCTCAGATAGTCTAACTGTGGCCCAGAACAAACAAGGTACCTTACTTCTATTTATCCACTTATTTGCCTCAGCACTTGTCCCTCTCACCTCCAGCACTCCATGTACCCGATATATTGAAAAGCTCACCTTATTACAACTAGGAGATACCAGAAACCGCTCTTCTCTCATGACTGTAGATGATAAACACACATGTTACTGCAGACAGAAACACTCACACACACACACAGATGGCACCAATGGCCTCATTCTGTTCCATCTATGGCTGATCAGGATGAAGGTCCATTCGTGGAAAACATGTATGCTTGTATAGCTTGGTCCCAGGAGCTGGTCTGAGGATCCTTTCAGCTCCAGTTGCCTCATATACAGACACAGATGTGCAAACTGGTCTCAGTCAGGCTCAGACCTCATGGCCTACTAGTAGGCTTTGACCTCCTGGTCCCTCCAGAAGGCACCCTGTGACCTTGATCTCTCCAGTATCTGATCCAGACTTACAGTCACCTTGATATCTGGCTCCCAAGCTTCATATCCTGCTTGTTGAAGTCCTGCTTGATAGTTGATAGTAGTTATTGTGTCATGACATACACCCAGACAATGAGCACAGACCCTCAACCTTACCATTGTGGACACAAAGACACATTGAACTCCGCTGTGACCCGTGGTGCCTGCTCCAGGTGCTGGCAAACACATACACGCAGAACAGTCACCCCACTCAGCACCAGAGTCAGACAGTGCAGACGAGGCAGAGGGGGCAGTCAGAGACACATACTGACCAGCCCCGCTTACATGTGGCTGGCCCCTTCTATCTCCATGTCCTTCCATTTTCTTATGCGTGTCCCTCCTCAAACTATCTCGATTCTTCCCTTTCCCCACCTTTCATTCCTCTTCTAAACATCGCATTATACGTCTTGTACAACCTTTAAATGCTCTTCCCCTGCATCCCAATACCATGTCTCATCCCCCCAGGCGGTAACTTCCCGAGTTATTTGGGTTTCCCCGATCTGCCATGGTGCTTCTGTGCTTCGTTGTGTCACAGAGATGACCCCTTAATCACAGAACCTAGCATAACCTGGTTAAAAAATAATGATGACTAAGGTACTGAGAAAAATGTTATTAGATGGTGTTTTATAGGTGCTTCCTCTAGAAGGCTCAGTAAGAGCATACGGGGTCACCCCCTGAGATTCAGTTCATTCTATGAAGAACTCTGAGACACATTCTCACTAACACTTTGGGTATATTGTTAGAGGATTTCATCATTTGAAACCATGTGGAGGACAAGATTGGTTAAATAGCAAGAACCAATCCTTGAATTAACATGACAGACCAATTTTGCATAAAACACCACAGTGAGAGAGTGATCAAGGACCCACTTTTCTCATCCCATAGGAACACTGTTTATTTAATTTTTTTATTTAATTTTTTTAGTCAAATCACATCCAGGTCATCTTTTTTATATTCTTATTAATTTCTACGGACACTTCTGATATAAATTGCATCCTGCATTGTTAAATGTAATTTCAAATTGCTACTATAATTAAGGGATCTCAGACTCACAAAACATTAATTAATCATGAAGCATCAAGGCAGCATGCACGTATGTGCTTGCTCAAAATAAAACAGCTAGAAATTTTTTCAATTGGAATGGTTTTGTCCCTCAGCCGCCGCTTGTCTCCACTGCATGGCTTCACCCATACTTGATATCAAGCACAGCAGGAAGTGCTGTACCTGCTGTTTACCTATTATACAGCTTGCTCTGACATGCTCTAAGTCATTCTCATACACCTACTGTGTACTTCGCAATGAAAATATCTCCAGAGGCTGAGGATCATCAGCCTCCAAAAATATAAACCAGAAAGAGCAAGATGTACAGAAAAGGTGATGAACAAATTAATGCTAACAAAAAAAAAAAGACTGAGTCTGAAAAAACTGTCTTTACACTAAGTTAAGCCAAAAGGGGTGAGTTTCTTACTGGTGTTAGAGATAGAAGAGTAAGTTTTCTGGACTTGACAAGGACAGGTTTTAGGAAAGCCACGGTGCTAATGCACTAAGAACACATAAGACATTACCAAGTTGCAACTGAATTAAATAGAGATGTAAGTGAAGTTAAGTTGTGCCTAATATTGTCATTTAGCATTATTATTCACAGAAAATGGTAAATCTCACATCCAAAATCTCATAATTTTTGAATACAATTATTTAATAAATATATTAACCCCCCCCTATTTTATTGTTTTATTAACCTTTTTAAAGAAGAACCTTTTTGCTCATAAAAAGGACAGTATATTACTAAAACTATGCAATTAATCATCAAAGAAGAATAAGTGGTGCAATGCTGTACTTTTATTTAAAACCAAACCAAGACAGAACAAAGAACTTGTTTTAAGAAGGCTAAGTATGGAAATACCACATTACAATACTGCATAGTTTTTTACTATCTTTTCATCTTACAGATTGGTTTTAGTCAGCTGAAATTGATATCTCAGTGCAGTTCAGTGCCAATTAAAATGTGACCATGAACATCCTGTGCAGTAGCAGAAGTGTGTAAAGCTCTTCGGAACAACTGCATTGTCATCTATCAATGAATGTGAAAATGAAAGGTTATTTTTCCTTAAAGAAGCCCTTGTCATTCAGAGCATAAAATATTATATGAAAACCTTAAAATAAGCTAGACCACCATGAAATCACTATATTTCTCCCCTACCATCATCAACTCCTATCAGCTCTCTTTTCATTAACTGCCTTTGATAGCAAACACTGCCAAATGCAGAGTAAGGAACTGTAGACCTGGACTTAGAAAATAAATTTTATAACAAGTGACCTCTATGTAAAATTAATTTTTGATTAGTTGATGAATCAGGTTATATATTTCTGGTAAAAGAAATAAAAGAGAAGTTTATTAGGTCATACAAACTCTATAAATTTATTGTTTGCAATTCGTGTTGGGAATAAAGACATTGAATCTATAAGAATAATAAAATTATTCCAAGTCAATCCAAGGAAAGAGAGGATAATATGCAAAAAGTATACGAATTGTTTTGAAGAAAAAAAATGTTAACTTGACACTAAAGACATAATTCAAGACTTTTAACAAAAAGAAAACCTGGTATGCTGAGGAGCTAAGAAATTATAGCATCACATAACCACAGCATCCATGGAAGCACAACCCCCCATAGAGGTGGTCTCTTCCACTGCTCAGTCCCTTCAGTTCTCCAGGAAAATCAGAAATACAATCCCCAAAGAAGGGAAATGCTGTGTGATGCAATGCAACCGCGGCCAAATGATTACCTCTGTAAATAGATAATTAGACCCATGACGCTTAATGAAAACAAGTCAAAGTTTAAGTAACCATGGAATACTCAGCCCTTTCGATTCAAAGGATGAATGAGTTTGAAAGGAGCAGGCTGTTAGAATAAAAATAACACTAGCTAGCTGCTTTTCGAGGAAGAAAGCATAGTTTGGACTTAGAAACGTCTATCGATTAAAAGGTGAAAGGAAACTAAAGGAAGATCAACTTTGCATCTCACCTTTAATTTCAGGTAATGTGGTTTATACAAGCAAATTTAGTTGAATAGCAAACCCAGAATGATCAGACTTCAGTCATGACAGCAACAAGCTCCTGCAGTGCTTATTATTATAATATATTCTGTGCCATGAGATAGGTGTGATTAGAAATTGAAATCAGCAAGCTTGAGTTCAGGATTGTACTTGCCATGATTATTTCGCTTCTATGCTCTGAGTAATTGCAGGTTTTCTAGACTCCATACTTGGAATTGTGTTTTCTTGGAACTCGGATGACTGGTAAGAAACATATAGAGAAAGACAGAACAAACTTATTATTTTAAATTCCCCTTTCCACTCATCTGTTCTTGTCCCTTCTTAAGTGGACTTTTACCTCTACTCCATCAATTAATTTAGCTGGATTACCTGTCCTCTTCCGGTCTTTATTCTTCCCTCCTGACCACAGACCCTGAATTTATACCTTTATCACCAGGTCGTTCTAGTTCAGTGAGACAACATGAAGACCAGTTCCACATCTACTGCATAGATACGAGTTACGCTCGGATACTGTGGTAACACACAAATACAAGAACATCAATATAAAATTGAGTTATCTGATACATATCACAACTTGTGCTCACACAGTAAGTTTAATATAAATACTTAACAGCAATTCTACTTTTACTGTAATGGCACAGCACAACATAATTTATGTTAAAAGCTTGTAACTGTTGTATTTAATATGTTTTCTGATATGGAGACAGGAAAGGACTGGCCCTATAAATCCTGGCTTTAACACATCACTGGTGTAAATGATCCATTTCCATCTTGGGAGCCACAGTTCAGAACCTGGAGAACAAAACCATAACCATCTCCTTAAGGACTTGTCAGATTTTCAGCCAACCTTTCTGATGGCCTAATAAATAGCTAGAATGCCATGGGGTTTGCTTTTAACTGCCATTATTTGAGCTGGAAATGTAATGGAATTGCTACACCACTGTGCAACCCTGACTTGCACTCTGGATGAAAACGAGTAAATTTTTGATCCACTCTTACAAATTGTTCCTGTAGGTCGGAACTCAACCTGCTGTTCTGCTGAGAGCAAAAATTGCTCTTTGGTGATTGAACTGAGTGATCACTTGTCAGGTACAGCATTAATTATGTGAGTTTTTGTTCTCAAACAGACTCTAAAGTGAATTAACTTCACTGAATCAGAGGATTACAGGAGCACTATTTTACAGACTCCCTTAGCCATTGTCTCCCTCTTCATTTGCTGAATACGAATAAAACTCAGTAATTCCGATAACTGTCAGACAACTCATATATTCCTGAGAGCTATCACATAGCCTGATTTGGAAAACATCTGTGCCACAAGTCTATGACTTGGAGATCCAAGAAAATGCATCAGGTTTCTCACAAACAGGAGCTGAGTTGATGAACTTGTTGGGCAAGGGTGAAATAACAGAAGCGTAGGAATGTTAGGCTATTTGACCATGAAAATATACTGAACCTGTGTTAGAGTCCAATACTTCATCTGCTTCTCAAGTTTGCAGCAATGGCACAGAAAATGTACCTCAAAGGATCTGGTGGGCACATTCAGGTGACCACCTACCCATAATATTGATGGTTAAAACAAACCAATCTCCTCTGACTCCAGGAAGAGAACCAGCTATTTGAATAAAATACTTTTGCTTTTTTTCTGAGTTTTGTCTTCCAGTCCCAGCAACAAGAGAATAAAGAGACTCTCCAAAAAGATCCAATCCAGATTTTAAGGCCAGGGTAATTTTGATACAATCTGAATGCCTTTTCTCATTACCATCCAGTATGTATGCCCTGAATGCCAGAAAAACAAGTTATTATTTTCCCTGTACAGTTTCACACGACAAGGTTTGTGGCCAACCCACCCTGCTCCACACCAGAAGCAGCAGATGTGTGCAATCCAGCCTTGGGTGTTGTCATAGGAGTTCAAAGGGCTGGTAGCGTGAGCCAATTACTGTTCACTGGAGTGGAGGTGCACAGGCAACAGCTTTGAGAAGGAAAACAATGATAAGCAGCTACATAAGCTGCTTCGGTAAGTACTGATAAACTGCTGCAGTGAGACCTGGAGAAGTACTGTCTGTGGTGGGCAGAGATATTTGTTCCCTCCAGTAAGTGGATGGGCCACTAAGTACTCCAGTTTATCCACTAGAGGTGCCAGATGGGTTCAGAACTCATGCACTTCCCATACTGTCCTGCCTCTCTTCGAAGTTAATTTTCTTAATCCACTTCTGCTTTCTCTCTCTCCTCTCCCTCTTACAATGCTGCACTTCTTGGACTGAGAAATCAGGATGAGTAATAGTTCTATTTGGGGGTGTCTGTGCCTTTTGAGCGGCTTGTTAGAAGTAACACTTGTGCTGTAGAACTACAGGCCAGAGCAAAGCTGTCCTACAGCTCTTTCTGGTCTACTGATTGTATGTTGCAAGGGCTAGCACAAAGCCTTAACTCAGTTTTAAAAGTGGCTGGTTTGGCTTCCAAATTCAAATAAGCATCTGGACCAACTGGATACCTCAGTTCAATGTGCTCAAGTGGATATCGGCCCAATTGGCTGTCACAGTCAGACAGCTCAGGGAAAACTTCTACTTCAGGGCAGCTGCAATTTAAACACCAAAAAATACACATGCACACTTGCATACGAAGCAGAACAATGAATAACAGACAATACAAAAATGTTGTTCAAATCACCCAAGCAAAAAAAATATATGCAGTGATGTTGTTACAACAAGGGAGAAAGGCATAGAAATGTAAGTGCAGAGAAACACTTATATTTCTCATATTGATCCCTAAAAAAGAAGACCAAATTGGTTCATGATAGAATTTGACAATGAATGTTAATAAATAAATACCAATGTCAATAAATAAATAATTTTAAATGTTTCTATAAAAACATTAGCAACAAAAGGAGGACTAAGGAGAATCTCCATCCTTTATAGGATGTAAGGGAAAACATAGTGACCAGGAATGAGGAAAAAGGCTGACGTACTTAATGCCTTCTTTGCCTCAGTCTTCATAAACAAAACCAGTAGCACTCTGCATACACAGCCCCTAAGCAGGAATACAGGGATGAGAACACAATGAAGCCCATATAAGCCATGAGGAGATGCTTAGTGACCTGCTACGAAACCTAGATATAAACATCTATGGGGCAAGATGGGATGCACCCAAGGGTCCTGAGGGATCTTGTGGAAGTGCTTGCCAAGCCACTTTCCATCATTTATCAGCAGTCCTGGCTAACCAGGGAGGTCTGGACATTAGGAAGAATTTCTTCCCTGAAAGAGTGGTCAGGGATTGGCACAGCTGCCCGGGGAGGTGGTGGAGTCACCATCCCTGGAGGTGTTTAAAAGATGGGTGCATGAGTTCCTTAGGGGCATGGTTTAGTAGGGAGACAGGCACAGTTGGACTCGATCCCAAATGTCTCTTTCAACCTTCTGATGCCATAATTCTATGATTCTATGACTAGAGGCCTGCGAATGTGACACCCATCTACAAGAAAGACTGGAAAGAGGACCCAGGTAACTACAGACCTGTCAATCTGACCTTGGTGCCAGGGAAGGTTATAGAGCAGATCATCCTGAATACCTTCCCTTCGGCACATAGAGGACAACCAGCTGATCAGGCCCAGCCAGCATTGGTTCAGGAAGGACAGGTCCTGCTAAAGTAACCTGATGTCCTTCTATGGCCAGATGATCCTCCTCGCTGACAAGGGAAAGGCTGTGGACATTGTCTATTTGGACTTTAGTAAGGCCTTTGACACTGTGTCCAACAGCACTCTCCTAGAGAAGCTGGTGGCTCATGGCTTGGAAGGCATAGGCTTCAGTGGGTAAAAAACTGACTGGATAGCTGGGCACAAATGGTTGTGGTGAATGGAGTTAAATCAAACACGACCCAGTCACAAAAGCTGTTCCCCAGGGCTCAGTACTGGGGCCAGTTCTGTTTAATGTCTTTATCAATGACATGGACAAGGGAACTGAGTGCACCCTCAGTAAGTTTGCAGGAGATACTAAGTTGGGTGGGAATGCTGATGTGCCTAAGGGACCGGGACAGGCTGTATCAATGGTCCGAGGTGAGTTTCATGAGGTTCAACAAGGCCAGGTACCAGGCCCTGCACAACCCCATGCAACACTGCAGGCTTGGAGTGAGTGGCTGGAGAGCTACCTGGAGGAGAAGGACCAGGGAGTGTTTATTGACAGTCAGCTGAACATGAACCAGCAGTGTGCTCAGGTGGCCAAGAAGGCCAATGGCATCTTGGCCTGTATCAGGAACAGTGTGGCCAGCAGGACTAGGGAAGTAATCCTTCCCCTTAACTTGGTATTGGTGAAGGCTGCACCTTGAATACCGTGTTCACTTTTGGGGCCCTCAATAGAGGAAGGACATTGAGATGATGGAGTGCATCTAGAGAAGGGCAACAAAGTGGATGAAGGGTTTAGAGCACAAACATTATGAGGAGTGGCTGAGGGAGGTGGAGTTGTTTAGTCTGTAGAAAAGGAGACTGAGACCTTATCACTCCCTAATTACTTATGAGGAGGTTGTAGCAAGTTGGGAGTTGGTCTCTTCTCCATGGTAGCTTGTGACAAGACAAGGGGAAACGGAGTCAAGATGTGCCAGGAGAGATTTAGGTTGGATATTAGGAGGAATTTCTGTACTGAAAAGGTTGTCCAGTATTGGAACATCTGCCCAGGGAGGCGGTTGAGTCATCATCCCTGGAGGTGTTTAAAAGAACAGTAGATACCGTACTTGGGGACATGGTCCAGTGGCAGACTCAGAAGGGCTGGATCGATGGTCAGATTCGATGATATTAAAGGCCTTTTTTCAACTGAAACCATTCTGTGATCCTGTGAATGTCATAAAGGTGACATATCAGGAATTTTTGTCTTGTCAATCTCTTTGGCATCTATCACAGGATGAAGTCAGAGTCCTTTGCCTGCAGAGAAGACACAGAGCAGCTACCTCATCCATACCCTGGTTTTCTGGGATGCTTCTGTCTGAGCTATGCATGGACACATCATGTAAATATGTAAACTTCCCATTTTTGTGAAAAATTCTAGCTCCAGACACCACCTGGCAGAAACTGAGAAGACAATGGAGGAAGTTTTCCTAGAAGGCACAGAAAGAGACAGATAGAAGTTGAGCCACTGTGGTTTGGTTTTAGGTAGATTAAGACTCCAATCAGTGACCTGGATCCTCATGTGAACAGTGTTTGCTCGTCACAGTCAAGTGAAATACACAGGTCAATACTTCTGAGAGTGTTTTGAACATATTGGGGAAAACATGGACTCGAGTCAGTCTTAAAACAGAACACACCACTTCCAATATCACACGGTAACCTCTTTCACCCACTATTGATGAAGAAGCATTCCTGATAAATTCACCTCTGCATATGCAGAGTGCAGGTTAAGTCATCAGTGACTGAAACTGAAATCTTCATAGTTGACTAGGATTGATAAATGCCTGTCCACTCTTAGATGATATAAGGAGTCTTTAGCCTCAATGCAAATGGCAGAAGACCAGAGCGACTTGTATATTTTTGTTCCACCACTCCAGGTTTACTATAACACTTTAATGTATCACAGTATCATAAGGTTGGAAAAGACCTCTGAGATCATCAAGTCCAACCTATGACCCAACACCCACACCTACTCCTACTCGTCAACTACACCATGGTACTAAGTGCCTCATCCAATGTCTCTTTAAACACCTCGAGGGACAGTGACTCCACCACCTCCCCAGGCAGTGCATTCCAATGGCCAATCACCCTCTCAGTGAAGAATTTCTTCCTAATGTCGAGCCTAAACCTCCCCTGGCGAAGCTTGAGACTGTGTCCTCTTGTTCTGTCGCCAGTCGCCTGAGAGACCAACCCCTGCCTGACTACAACCTCCTTTCAGGCAGTTGTAGAGAGCAATAAGGTCTCCTCTGAGCCTCCTCTTCTTCAGGCTAAACAAGCCCAGCTCCTCAGAAGGCTTGTGCTTCAGCTCCTTCACCATCTTCGTCGCTCTCCTCTGGATGCACTCCAGCATCTCAACATCTTACTTAAACTGAGGGGCCCAGAACTGGACACAGCACTCGAGGTGCAGCCTGACCAGTGCCGAGTACAAGGGGATGATAATCTCCCTAGTCCTGCTGGCCACACTATTCCTGATGCAGGCCAAGATACCACTGGCTTTCTTGGCCACTTGGGCACACTGCTGGCTCATGTTGAGTTTTCTGTCCACCAGCACTCCCAAGTCCCTTTCCGCCTGACCGCTCTCCAGCCACTCTGTCCCCAGCCTGTAGCTCTGCATGAGGTTGTTGTGTCCAAAGTGTAGGACCCAGCATTTGGACTTGTTAAACCTCATGCTATTGGAGTCAGCCCATCTCTCCAGCACTGGACTGTACTGCTGAACAGAAACGCACTAGCGGGTTGAGGTACAAAAACAAGATGACAAAACAAGAAATGACAAAAACCAATGTCCTCATTTGAGAACACACCATTTGTCTCTGGCAAAATTTGTACGACGCTTGGGAACAACAGATCTGCTGGAGATATGGATGCTAAAATATGTTGCAGAGAGGGAACAGAGACCTACAGTTGGATGAAAAAAAGTATTACCAATTCATAATTGCTCCCAATGCACCAGCATAACATGTAGGCATGGTCAAATGGATTCATTACACTTACAAATACAATATTAAAAAATCTTTAAAAGATCCTTTTAGTGTGGCAGAATTTATTGGGATTTCTCTGGAAAATATCCTGCTACATATGTTTTCACTTACACTAGAAACACAGGGACAAGAGTTTCTAACCTGGTGATGCAACAGTGCTCAGCACTGGGCTGATGGCTTACAAGGAAAAAAGTAGATGCAGTCATAACAAATTGTTTCTGAACTTCTTTGAAGCTTATAAAAGTGCTTTTTCAATTTGAAGGAAGCTTGACAAGGTTCATCAGAAATTCATCACTTGTTGCGTAGACTTCAAATGATGAATGAGAGAAGTTACATTAACATTCTACTGCTGCTGCTACCACTTCAGAAAGCTTTTGGAAGATAAATACTGCTTCTAGTTAAAGGCAACAGGTTTTGAAAGAATGATTCATGTTTTCCAACGCAACTTAAGAATCTTATTTAATAATTTACTTTAAGGGACATTGCTAGCTTGCTAGCTCTCATAAGGCAAATCCCAGGACAGAAAATACAAGAAATTCCTTCATAGACATTCAAAGCTGAAGTGCTGGCTGCTGCTGCAAGAACGAGAGTGCTTTGGATGACAGGCAGGACTGATCAGCTTTAATTATTCTTCCACAAACCTGAATAACTGCATTTAGATTTTCAAGATGAGAGGAAAAGCATGAGGACATTTGGGGAATGCCTTTAACATTCCTTTTAAAAGGCTCTCAAACAAACTGAGGTAGAGTGGATCACAAAGACCATACAGCAGCTCCTCTGAACCTGCTAGCCGTGCATGTAAAAATGCATTTTAAATGAACTTGTTAGGAAAGCCACTGCAGTCCAGATATATGGCTTCCTCTTCCTCCTCAGTATAATCCCAAAAGTAATACTTCTGTTTGGATCTGCTTTATGGGGGAGATACACAGAGAAAAACAGAGGAGCACATCCCTTCGTTCATTATATTAACACACAAGAATTTAGCTTCTAGGTAGCTTGTGTGTGTATGTGCATGTCAAGAAACATGAAGTTAAATATTGAAGTAGTTAAAGGCTTATAAATGGACAATAGATAAGATATGGAAAAAATCTTATGATTCATCTCATGCAATCTCTTTGAAAGCATATGTGTGATGTATTAAAAAAAAAGCCTACTTGAGTGTTGAACTCAATGATCTAGAACTGAAGTGTTAATTTGCCAATTTCCCTGAGGGTTTTACTTCTCTTCTGATTATAAAAATTGGTCCCATAGTGGAATTAACCTGTGAACGTTCCTCAGCCACTACAGTGCATTTGCTTGAAGGTCAAATGCCCACCAGGAACTCTACACCAGCAACCGTTAGAGTGTTAGCACCAGTGCCTGCTACTGGGGCACATGCCCGCCTGTGAACACCGCTCTGCTGTTTAGATCTATGAACACCTATCCTCATTTCCAAAATCGAGGCAACTTTTATGCTCCAAAATGCTTCTGATCCAGTCTAATAACAAATTCACACTCATGCGGGTAAATACATTTAAATATCATGTTCTTGTATACATGATGTTTTATTTGTACTTCAGAGTAAAAAGGATTTCTAACAAATTAGCTGATTTCCATTTCCACCTAGTTAAAGCCAAAACAGGATAATCTTTTTCTCAAATAAATGTCCACAACTAGACAAATGGTCAGGACTAGAACGAGTATCACTGTTGCAGTCTGAGCTTGCACTGGGTTTGTCTTCAATGCAACAGTGAAAGATGAGTGGAACAGAGTGATTGTGTGATAAAGGAAGAGGATAAAAGGGTAGATCAAAGAGAAAATACAAGGGTGCAAAATACTGAAATGGGGAGCTGCTTGGATTTTTTTATTCTTTACATTTTATTGCTTTTTGGCAACACCAAATTATAGATTACACGCATTCAGAAGCCAAAGGACAGTTCAGTTTGTTAGTAGGCCCTAAGGTCAGCAACATACTGGATCAGGTACCAGTCTTGGTGACAGTGGAACATATACCTTTTGACTAATTCCACTGCATTCAGTTGCTTCCTCCTGTGAGAGAAAGTATTAATTACTTATCATAATACCATCTAGACATGTAATTCCCAATTTCAGCTATGCAGTGCCAAGCATTATTCACAGAAACAGCTCCATCTCGCAAGAGTTCATAATCCAAACTGACAAAACAGACAAAATGAGAGAGAAAGGAAGCCCTCTCACCTCCAGTTAGTATAATAGATGCTGAACTGAGATTAAGTGCCTGCCTAAACTGACAAACAAAAGCTGTGTGATAGGCAAGAACTGAACTCTCATTTTCTTAGCTCTGATAACTCAACCAAGAGACCTTTGTTTCTTCAAGAAGGATTATCTCTTTGCCTTATTTTTATACCCTTTCTGGTTAGCTGATTGGAGGATGTTACTCTGCAGGTACCAAGAGTAAGTAGATTGCATTCAAATAACATTTGTAGTGCCTGAATTACTTAGGAGTCTGAGAGTCCCTGTGTTACAGCTCGTTCCAACCCGCACAGTCAAAAAAAGGAAGGGTAAATGGGTTCGTTGGATACCTGTGCAGCAACCTGGAGATAGACAGATCTCTCAGGCTAAATTCAAATCCAGTATTTATTTTGAACACAGCCAAAATCACAAAGGAGATACTTGGGTGCGCTTCCGAATCATGACTTCTCAAAGTAGTAAAGCAGATTTCGATCTGCTCAGACCACAATCTGATACCTTGAACACAGCCAAAGTCTCTGACCAAATTACAACACAACTCAGATTTGATCTGATACGCTACAGTACCAAGGGAAAAACAAAGGGACTGTAAAATAAAGGAAGAGAATAATAACAGGACAAGACAGAGGAGAGAGAAAGAAGTAGCAGGGGAAAAAAAAAAAGTGGTTCCTCAGAAAAATGCAGCCCATCCAGCAGTAACTCCTCCAGAAGCAACTTTTTTTTAGGAGCATGTGGTCCAGAGCTAGTCGGGCAGTTTCCTCAAGAAACACGATCCATGGGGCACTGAGTGCACACTCCGTGCCTTCTTGGCAGGCACTGTTTATAGGGCAACTCTGCTAGGATGTGAGGGGTAGTCTTGCTGTGGAAGTTCTCCAACTGGGGCATACGCAGAAGTTCTGGCAAGTTCTGGCATTGAGGCATGAGCAGAAGCTCCTTTAGGAAGGTTCTGGAATTGGGGCTGGGGGTTCCAGGGTCACTGGCAGTTCAACAGACCCTTGCCAGAACAACCTCTGCCCAAACCCTTTGGGTGCTCGTGCACAGTGTGGGGTGAGGGGAGTGTGGAAGGGGGCACAGACAGCACCTGCTGCTGGACCTCCTCCCCCTCCTCATCAGCAGCCCCCCCGAGGTAGTGAAGTGAGCCCATCTGCAGCGTGGGGGATGGAGGAGGAATGCCCGCTTCTACACCTCCCCCTCCAGTGTTAACCAGGAGCCACAAGAAAGGCCCCTCAGGGGCACATAGCCCTACATTCAGATAATGTTTAAGACACAACAAATACAAGTAAAGAAGTTGGTTGTTACATCCTGGATGGAAAAGTAATCTAAAGAGCAACGAAAGACTGAAGAACACATTAGCTATTCTGCATTAACTTCCTCCGTGGGTGTTTCCAGTGCAAACTACTTGTGAAATGCAGACTTCACTTTACAAGGGTACAGTGGAGTGTACAAATATAAGGACCTGGTAAGGGATAGCTACCACATGGCAAATTCTTACTGCAGTCTTCTCTATATTGAAGTTATGGCATGTGGACAAGTGTTTCATCTCTACTTTCAAGAGGTTCTTAGGATAATTAGGTCTATTAAGTAATTATCCAAATATTTTGTGAAAATTGGACTTACACTCTGAAGTAATTTAGGAGCTTTTGAAATTTTTATCCTCAGTGTAGAGAAGTTAATAATTGGAAACATTGTTTCTAATTCAGTGAATGTTCTGGATTTATGGTAATTTGAGAACAGAATTTGAGACCTTCAATGAACACAGCGATGGTCCACCTGGCTGCTGTTGCTGTCTCTGACAGCAGCCACCCCTAGACATCTGAGGACAAACTGGAAAAAACCTTGTAATAGGTAGGTTAGTCATAAGCTAAATACTTTGCTGAACTCAAACTGTTGCCAATTGGATGGCTCCTGAAAGCTGTGCATTTCTAACACTTCCGTAGTCTTATTCTTTCAAATGGAAGTATGGAAGTGTTTGTTATAAAAGGGTACAGGTTCACATGGAACAGCACTGAATATCTGGGGTCCTGATACTTTCATCTTTTGTGACAATGCACTCATTGATTAAAATGGAGCATATGAGGTCCAACCACAAAAAAAACCAAACCCAAGACTGTGCCTGTAACTATTTTTATTTAATAAATTAAAATCAGCCTTGATCACCTTCAAAACAGTTTCCTTCTGAGTTGACACACAGCTCCATACAATGCTGCCAACATTCAAATCGATTCCACAGATTGTTTTCTGAAAGGCTGTTCCATCGTTTTTGCTTTCACATCTTCTACTGACAAAACATGAGTTCCTTTGAGCCCCGGCTTGATCTTTGGAAGGGGTAGTTATTAGCTAAAAACTGCTTTACAAAGCATTGTGGGCTGGTGCATTGTCTTGATGTTAACTCGCTCTCACTCTTGCATACCCTTTCCAACCATGGGTAAGAAAACAACTAGATTTGAACACGTGTCCACTCATACTGAGTGAAGTGACCGAGTTGAGCCTTGTTGCACTTTGACAGGTTAAGACATGTTCTGTAACCATCTCTTTTTATCTCACCTCCCACTCTAGTTTCCCAAGCTACAGAGTTAGTCTTGGGATTTTTGTGTCGGACCTCGTACTTTTCTTTTCATGTTTCACATCTTTGCCTCTAAATTTTCTTTCAGTGCACCCATTTTTTTTTTTAATGTTAAAATAAAGTATAGATAAGAGCCCTCCTTCCTCACTGGTTATTTTATACAATTTCATAATTCATTTTTATACCTCTTTGTGGCTGGATGACTACTGAGTGCTGAAAGAGCAGGAAGGTTGAAAATCAGACCTCAGGAGACATACATTTTAAAGATGTGGATTTATTACACTTCGATATGTACTAAAATACACCCAACAAAAGGGTGGGTGTGATGAGGGCTTCCAAAACTAATATAGTGATGCTGGTCATTAGGCATAGAAAACAAATCTTAATTTCAAACACCCTCCCCCCATGCCAAAAGAGTAAAAGCTGAAGCTCAAAGAAGAGTTTTAGACTGGGTTGTTCCTACCTTCTGAAAGGGTAAGTGATTCAAAGTGACAAAGTGGATGTCATCTGCCCTGTAGTCAATGGACTACGTGACAAGATGTCTCCGGGCAGCTGGGAAGACATAACCATGCTTGTATTTACCCATATTCTTGCAGAACTGTTGTTGACAATGGCAGCATTCAAGTGGGCTTCAACTGTCCAGAGACTCACAATGAACAACATCAAACCTAGAAATTACTGTTGAATAACAAGGTTCTCTAGAGATTTGCTAAAGAATTTGTCATACTTGCTATATCTTATGTTTTTGTTTAATTTGATTTTTTTGTAATACATTTAAATTTGCTAACATATTGAGACTCAGGCAAGGTCTAAAAAATGTGTTGAATATGTTTTAGAAAGAAAAAAGGATTCTTATTCCAAAAGAAGCTACTATTAACATCACAACCTGCACCTCCAGTAACTCCAAGATCTTAATAGATCTGTCAGAAACAGTAATTATTTGAAATGTTTAGACATAACTGTGGTCAAACTTTGCATTCCTGTAAATTGCTGCAGCTCGATTATCTTCTGTCTTGTATTTTAAATTGTTATTTAAACAAATAAAAAGACTGTATTAAAAAATATGTATTACCGATAGAGTAGAAATTCTAGTTTACTTGTACTATATATGACTTGTACCATCATTTGTGTGGTAGTCTATTTTAGCCCATCACTATGCACAATAAGACCTATTCCACAAGACTGGATCTCTGCTACTGAAGACATTTCCATGAACCTTGGTGTGATTTGTAGGAGCTGTGCTTTCCATACAGTGTTTCATGCGAATGATCAGTGGCTGCAAATCTGTTTTACGACTGGAACTGTCATAACAGCAGGACAGTCAGATTTCTCCAGATTTGTCGGTGACTGGTGATATTAGGAATACTTCATAGGAAAAAAGAAGCAACATCTAGTCAAGCTTTGGACTAAATAAGAGATATTTCCTTTTTGACCGTTCACTTCACTGCTTTACATCCCTCAGAGCTTTACTGAGAGTTTGACTACCCAGAAAGTCATGGAATTGGGCCACAGAAGTACATCTTCTCTTACATGCGATGTGGGCCAGCAATTCAGAGGTAAGAAAATAACTACTTTGTCTAAGCACTTAAAAATATTTCAAGAACTGTGATGTATTTATTAATCTTACATGTAGCAAACGGTTTCATTCTTAGGTGCACCACTGAAATACATCATTAGAATTTTGTTACAGCATGTTCATAGGTTATCTGGGAGGGAAAAGGGAGAAAGGGAGCAGAATTTAGAGCAGAATTTTCCCTCCTTCCCACCTACAACTGCATTACCGTACAGAACAAAAATAAATCAGAACATGAGCAACAAATGATCACAAAGTTCACTAGAGCAGGAATGAAAACTGAGATCACCGATGCACAGTTCAGTGCAGCATGAATGGCAGGCTAGGATTTATTGCTTCCCAAATAAAAAAAAATCCTGCTTTATTTCAGCCTTTTGATCTCCTGTTCTATTTGTAGCAATCCAAGTTTTATCTAACATCCTATAAAATTTTTTATTAACTAAACATTTTGGGTTGGAGTTTTTTTCTGTTTTTAATTTCCATTGACCTCTTGGTGGAAACTGTACAATGCTAAGTTGGGCTCACATGAAATGAGGTAAGATTTCCATTAACTTCCACAAAGCCAGATTTTTATCAAGTTGATGTAACTTCTTGTGACAGTCTGGTATGAGCACTGAAATGTTACACTTATCCCTCTGAAATGCACATTCCTCTTCCATTAACATAATTCAGTTAAATGGATGTGATATCAAGATCTAAAGGATGGGATCTCTACTGGCAAAACTCAAGGGACTTTCCAGTGTGAAGTCTATTGGAAACAACAGAAAATCCTCAGTAAATTAGAGGATTTTGGATCATGCCCTGTAAAAAAATTCTTTACAAAAATATGTGTGGAGATAGAATGGAGAAAGAAAAAGAAATGGATCACTAATGTCCATAATGTCCATAAACACGACCGCAACAGCAGTGCCAGATGACCACAACTTCATTGTAGTTTCTGTAAGAAGGTGTAGGTTGAAGAACTGTTTCTTCCAATTTCAGTGGCTTAGTGCAAAAGGAAGAGTATGGCTCAAAGAAACAGATGGAAAAACATTTCTGACAGCTTAAGTGCAGTTAATTATTTGTAGGCGAAGCACTCGGCTATCAGCATTGATTTGCTGTATTTGAAACTGAAACAGTCATAGCAGCAACAATTTTATTCAGAATTGCTGCAATTACCTGCCTATAAATAGGACAAGAAGAACTACAGAGCAACACCTTGCTGATTCAACCACCTTTTCATCACTTTCAGGAACAGGCAGCTAGGCCAGCACACCGTGCAGCTACCCCCTTGGTCAGCAGTTCATTCAAGTCTCATCCTCTCCCAGTTTTTTCCTACCTTTTTCCTTTAAGCAGATTCAACAATTATGAAAAAAAAAAAGAGTATCATACATATGGGAAGATATCACAAGTTAGGCATCACCATCCTTACTTTACAGATGGTGCAAGTGAGGAAAATGAATACTCATTTAAGCGTATGCTTATTGCAGACCTGTTTGAATAAGCAAAGGGAGATGACACGTCTTTTCACAACTTTGTGGGATTTATCTGTATCACCAGAGGATGTGCGACAAGAAAACTGCTGCTTCTAAGTAGTAACAGTCATCCTTCCAGGAAAAGAGACAGGGACGGACCAGGCTTGGGGAGGAAAACTCTAGCCTTTACCACCAACTAGGAGAAACTGGAGACAAAAGGAATAGCATAGATTATTTCACCCTTAAAAGTGGGACGTGGAGAAGAGACTACCTCGTGAGCAAATACCACAGCATTTTTTCTGTTCTTCATGAACAGCTACACAGTTCTTTAGTTTGCTTGCTTGGTTCAAAGTATGCTTATCTTGTGTTTAGCCACACATTAAGATTAAGAGAGCAACAGATATCTTGTATCCCTCATTCTTCCCTTTTCTATTTATATGTCTTTTATAATAGGGCTGGCAAATCTAACAGAGAAAATGACAAATCTGGTCTTGAGAACATCCACTATACATGAGTACAGCTGTTCAGAGACAAGAACACAGAAGAATCCAGTGTAAATTTCTGGATTTTTTTACAGTAATCATACTCTTCCTGTTATACAACAGAGCTATTAGACTTCAGAAAAAAATCTGGGGTTTTTGTATCCTTTTAAAAAAATCCAGAGAAACGATTCTGTCATTGTAAGAAAATTACTAAGTTGAATATCAGTATCAATACGGTATTGAAGTCTACCTGTCACTACAGGAGCAATACCAGGTAGTGGTTTAGCACTGGACTATAGTCAGGTGGTGGTAGTCTGTTGGAGTAACCCAGCAAGATGCTGCAACGCACCTGGGTAACAAAACAGAGCAAGGAACATGCTGGGAGATGTATCTGACTCTGTTGTCTGTGAGGTTCACAGCATTAGCAGCTTCTTGATACTGCCAGACACCTTAGAAAGTCTCATCACTCCTGAGTTCTGGGTTGGAGACACCTGCTTTACACTAAACACTTTCTCCAATTAATGCTTTGTCCAGTTTTGTAAATTATTTCTGCCTAGGAGCAGGGTCAATGAATTCAGTGAAAGGGAAAGTATCCTCATATTAACCATTTTTTCTGTTGACTTTAAGATGTTTCTTGAAGAGAAACAAAATGCTATTGAAAGCAGTGGGATTACTTTTTTGAATAAGGATTATGGGAAAGAACCAAGAACCTTATCTTTCATTGTCCATGCATAGTAAGGACTTGTTAGGGTAAGATACTCTCCAGAGTACTCTGAACAGCTGTGATCATCCACTCTTAAGAAAGATTAGTTTGACTGGCAAGGAAACACATAAATCATTTAAAGATGAGATGGAAAGTGGAGAGCTTTCCTACGGGACGATGGAGAAAAAAATGGTTCACTTGTAACAGAGTGAAGGCTGAAAAGAGCTGACCACTCTTTCTATGTATCAGGTCTGAAGCAGCATGGGAGAAGATGTATTTAGGCTAATGTGGGCTCAAAAGCAAGTGGAATAAATTATCCAAGAATAAAATTATTCTCAAAATGCAGAAAAATTTCCTAGTTCCAGAGCAGAGAGATCCTGGAAATACTTGCTCACAGCAGTAGTGGGATCAAACAATTGTTCTGCTTTCAAGTGGAGTTTGATAAGTATATTTATTGATGAAGTTGCCCAAAATAGAGAACACAGCACTTCCATTCAAGCATTATGTCCTTGAATTCACCCAAAGTTAGATTCAGAAAACCTACATTAAGTGCATCTTTTGCAAAGTCAAGAATTAGATGCCAGTGTCAGTTGAAAAACTCAGCTCCATTCAGCAAGAATTCGATCTGTTGATAGTCTAGCTCATGCCCAAATCTCAGCACTTAAAACTTGTGCGTCTTCAGGAAAGATGTGATTGTAGTTCAACCCATCTGATCTCACAAAAAAATTTCAGCCTTTCAATCAAACTGACTTTAAAGCACTATTGTGGAATACAGGAAACTTGAATGAATTTCTTTCTACTTCCTATGCATCCTGGGAGATGATGGAAATGTTCAGTCACTTGCTCAGAGTTGAGAGTTCTATGAGGTAACAAGAGATCTAGAAGTTATTCAGTGTGATTTCTTCTTGTGAATCCAGTTCCTATAGTAGTCCAGAGCTACACGTTTTCGATAGATGTAGAAATGGAATTCCATTGCAGGCAATCACCAGCTTTTTAATGTGTTGTGAATTAATTACGCCAGTTAATCAGTTAGCTCTGTAATGATGCACCAAAGTTTCTTAGCTCAAGCACACTGCAAGTGAATATTATCTGTATTGCTTGTAGGGTCAATGTGTTCTCAAGACCAATTTAGCCACTTTGTGTGCAGTTGGAACTATTGAGCAATCAGAGCCCACATCAGCTTCCCAAGTAACCTGATTTGTCAGCCTCCTGTGAATTGTCAGCCTTCCGTCAGTGCTTCCAGATTGGGAATGCTACGTTGTAAGAAGTTAAACTACATCCACAGCCTGCTGGTTGTGTCTTGTAAACTGAAGAATGTCAGCACTTAGGACAACTTGATCATCTAACTATTGTTAGAATGACTCCTGGTGTCATTTCTGTGCAGGCCACCTAGCACTATCCAGGCATGATTCAGGAGTTGGCACGGTCCAGGAGCAGACAGCTTGCATGCAACAACTGTGCTTTGCAGGCTAACAGAATTTAATTTTGTAGCCAGAAAAAAAACCCAGAGCAAGCCTTGGCACTGTACACATGCAGTAAACTGCAGCTCAGTTTGGACTTGCCAGACACGAGATGATTCCATTCAGCCATTGTTTCTGCACCGTGCTCTGAAATGGGGTATGTTAGCACAGAGGCAGTGCCTAGTGTCAGACTGCATCTCTCCTGACGGAATCCTGTGCCCAGACTGAAAAGTCCTTAGAGTTTGGTACAGGAACAACCTGTTGGCTCTCATAACCAAACCAAATTTGGCAGTGTCAACAATGAGCTAATGCTAACAAGACAAGGAGTAAACAAGCCGGGGTACAGATGGGCCTCATGGCACTGTTCTCGGCAGCATCTCTGGTAGAAACACATCTCACTAGCTCATTGACAATATGAGACCCGAGTGGCCCCTGTGTATGGACTGGTGTCAGGCTTAACCTTACAGATGTGCCTACTGACCAGAGCACCAGTGGCTGCATTGAAACCAGCCATGAGTGGTGTTCCCCAGGGTTCAGTGCTGGGTCCAGTCCTGTTCAACATCTTTATCAATGATCTCTATGAAGGCATCGAGTGTACCCTCAGCAAGTTTGCAGTTGACACCAAGCTGGGTGGGAGTGTGGATCTGCTTGAAGGAAGGGAGGCTCTGCAGAAGGATCTGGACAGGCTGGATCGATGGGCTGAGACCAACGGGATGAGGTTCAACAACGTCAAGGTCAGAGTCCTCCATCTGGTTCACAACAACCCCGTGCAGCGCTACAGACTTGGGGAAGAGTGGCTGGAGAGCAGCCTGACAAGAGAAGGACCTGGGGGTGTTGGCTGGCAGCGGCTGAACATGAGCCAGCAGTGACCCAGGTGGCCAAGAGGGCCAGTGGCATCTTGGCCTGTGTCAGACACAGCGTGGCCAGCAGGAGCAGGGAGGGGATTGTGCCCCTGTGCTCAGCGCTGGTGAGGCTGCACCTCGAGTGCTGGGTTCAGTTTTGGGTCCCTCACTCCAAGAAGGACATTGAGGGGCTGGAGCGCGTGCAGAGAAGGCGACGAGGCTGGGGAAGGGCTGGAGAACAAGCCCTGCGAGGAGAGACTGAGGGACCTGGGGGTGTTTAGCTTAGAGAAGAGAAGGCTGAGGGGAGACTTTGTCACTGTTTACAACTGCCTGAAAGCAGGTTGTGACGAGGCGGGTGCTGGGCTCTTCTCACAAGTGACAGCAACAGGACGAGAGGAAATGGCCGCAAGTTGTGCCAGGGGAGGTTTAGACTGGACATTAGGAAGAATTTCTTCCCTGAAAGAGTGGTCAGGGATTGGCACAGGTGCCCAGGGATGTGGTGGAGTTGCCATCCCTGAAGGTGTTTAAAAGATGGGTGGATGGGTTCCTTAAGAACACGGTTTAGTGGGGAGACAAGCACGGTTGGACTCAATGATCTCAGAGGTCTCTTCCAACCAGATGATTTTACATTCTATGATTCTAAGTGTGTTGATTTTTATTTTACCCAGACTCTGAGAAGTGACAATGTCAATGCTAGTCTTGACAGGTCTTCTGTGATCACAATTCGGACTCGATGATCTCAGAGGTCTCTTCCAGCCTTAGGATTCTATGATTCTTATGATTCTATGATTCTATGAAAAACCTTGGCAACTTTAAATGAGCCAGTGCTGGTCCACTAGATTCAGTGCTGAAATATATTTAGCCGCAGTTCTGGACACTTGATGCTTTTAACCTGTCAAACAGAATAACCTAAAATATCGTGAGCATTTATGTACATATGTATTCATATATACATACATAAATATAAAGATATACAGCCATATATATATTTGGATTTAGTTGTGATTTATATGATAAAAACTAAAAAATTAAATTACAAAAAAATGAACATCTTTCAATTCAAACCTTACATAAGACAAAAACATTTTGAGTATTAATATCAGCTAAAATTTGACAGCAGAAATAAAACTGTGAAACAGAATTACAGATCACAATTAGCTGGTCCGGTATTTTGTTATCCAACATAGTGATGAATATAATACCTATATTATAATCCTCCTTAATATACACAGATTTTATCTTTCTTTTGCAGTCAGGGGAACATTGTTCTGATAATTGCTTGGCATGATTAGGTCAAGCCCAAAGTATTTATATTTATGACTATGATGATACTGGTGCATAATAAACAAAGTACAGAAATATACTGGATGTTCACCTAGAAGAGTAGCATATCATTAGAAAACAGCAACTGCAAATTCTTTTGTTGTTGTTGTTATGAGTGAAAAAAACCCACTGAAGCAATTACAGAAGATCCAACATGCCTGTTTGATTAGTGTCACGTGAATATCCCTGCAGAAGTCACATCTTATGTCAAATCCAATTGGTGCTCACTTTCAGAATGTGCTGTAGAGCTGTTCTTTCCGTGTAAGATGATCTTGTGTTCTGCTTCCTCCACTCAGAGCTGTCATTAAGAAAAGAAACATTGCTCCCTGGAAGGCAGTAGGGCTATAGTTGATAATGAATCTGCTTAACTGTGCAGATCAACCCTGAAGAGGTGAATAGTTCTGCAAGTTGGCCCACCTTGTTGCATTTTTCTGCTTTGTAGGAGTTTTGAAAGTCATTTACTGTAACACACTGAGAAAAAGGAGAAAAAGAACAGTTAACTGAGCCAGTCTCCCATGATATTCTGCTTCTTCTTGCTGGGTTTCTCTTTCATGTACTCTGTGTACTTCTTGGGTTTGAAATTTTCTTCTCTTTGCGTTTTTTTTTTATTCATGCGTCACTTGGCTCACCCATCCCTGCACCTTCAGCTTTTGTTGTTTTCAGTCTTTAATGATGATCTTTCAGTTAAGAGCTCACCAAAGTGTAGATCATGCTGAATGTAAAGAAAGACACCACATGAAAGTGTTTTTTTGAGGCATACAGAGCACTTTGATTTTTATAACCCTTTACTGTCTGTTCATCAGGTCTGACTGTAATGGCCTGTGCTTTCCTTTGCATTCTTTCCATCTTAATTATGGTGGATTCAAGATGGATATCAAAAAGCATTCAAGAAATAACAAATTCATTATCAGCACCACAAGCTGTGTTTGAGCTTATTAAAGTGCTGTCTGATGCTTGAATTTGAACAGTGAAGAAACAAAACCATTTTGCTTTAGTGCATTTGATCTTTCAAACTTCAACTAGCAACTCTCGGTCCAGTAGGCAACATTTCCCATGAAACCACATTGTTTCGTTTCCTTTGGAAAAACTCCATGCAGTAGAAGAAACATAATATGCAGGCACCAGCTGGAGTGAATCCATACATATTAAATGCAACTCTGGAATGCAAAGAAATCACAGTAGATTTCCATGGCTCCATTTTACAGCAATTCTAATTCTGACAATATCCAGGAAGCAACATCAAAAGAGAACGTAAATGCTACTATTTTATTTATTCCAGGTAGTGAATTTTGTCTTATGGCCACATTTTAGAATGAAGGAAATGGGGTTCAGAGGAAGCTGTCTCTCCTTGCAATGCAAAAAGAGCTTGTCTAGCATAACCACCACGCTTTCCATTCTTGCCCGCATAGAGACATCTGGTGGACCAAGGCATTGAGCCCAAACCTACAAAGTTACTGGACACTGAACTCCTGCTCAGATTCTCATGTCCCATCCATCTCAGTGTGAGTTAGGAATCTACCAGCTTCCGTGAGCTCGGGTCCTTCTTTCTTTCTCCCTTTCACTTGTGCAGACACAGGCACACAAACACACACGGACAGAAAACTTTGCTGTCAATAGTATTTAAAAGTAATATTGAGAAATGTCAGCCTGCAGCAATGACTCCTCAAGATATGGGGAACAACAGAACAGATAACAGGAGATAACAGGAGAACAGATCAAAGGAGAAATAATATTATCTTCTTCCGCCAGCAAACCAACCTGCCTTATGGAGGCATTACTGCATAGAGCATTGGCTTGAAGAGTCATTCTATGCAAATACATTATGGAAGATGGAGTAGAAGAAAGACATCATAAAACAACAAAGCATGTTAATTTTTGTTGTCAAGTTGTTTTATGTTATGATTACAGGGATGCTTAAAAGCAAAGGGATTCCGCCAAGGCCTTGCTTCAATATGATACATACTCTTGCACTGGGCATTTGTGAGGGTGCACTAAGGACAGCTGAGAGGGGCAGGGGGAGGGGGGGACAACACACAGTTGGGGTTCCTGTCTCCAGGCATATACTTAAAGTAGGGGTTTGGGCCATGTACGGGCTTACCCTGTTATTAGAGGGAGGTTGTAAAAACGACTACAGGTGCAGTGCACCTCATGTTCCTACCCACCATTTACCTACGCATTTACCATCTGAGCATCTCTACACCAGCAGCTGTAGTCTTTTTCTTACGATTCTCTTGAGTTGTAAGTCAAAAATATCAGCTGACATAGCACAGAATAAAATTTGATCCAAAATCTGTACGTTTTAATTTTTTACTTGATGTAATGTCATTATCATAACGTTTGCTATTTCACCCATCCTAAGAGACTATTCAGAGGAGCAAATATGTTCTCCTTGGATTTCCTCAGGTAAGTGCTCAATGTTCTGCACTGAGGTGTCAGCAGACACAAGCACACACTACTGTAAGTGAGCATGCTTCCCTGAATCAAGATCAGAAGCAAGTTTTATAAGACTAAGGAAAAAGGCCAGTTGGTTCCACTCATCCCTAAATACAACTTCACATGTCAAATGAAAAGTAGCTACTATTTCCTTAGTGAAAAGAGCAGACTTACCAGTAAAGATAGTAGAAGAAGGAAAGGAGATAGAAAGCTAGCTTACACCAGGCCTCTTTTTGACAGTAACTCAAGGTGTCTGCGTTCATGACTGCAGGTGGATCATATGCTAGTTCTGAACTATCTGCTGGGCAACGAAAATACCTGAAAGAGCAGCAGAAGACATTTGGAAAGACCCTGTAACATTCTGTAATAAATATGTTTAGATATACAACATTCTGATCACCAGCTCAGGAAAAAAATTAAAATCTTCCATGATACAGAAGGACTTTTCCTCTCTTTTTCAAGCCTCTATTTCTAGATGTTAAAACTAGGACACTAAGCAAATTCATTAATATAGTCTTTCTGTATTCTACTAATTCTTCAGATTGAAACAGATTGAAACATTCTCCCTCTCTATATAGTTATTCCTGGCTTACTAATAACTCACATATTGTGGCAGCTTGTGATTATAGCATGGAAGAAGGTTTACAGGGCTATAATTGCATGTATGCAACTGATTTCAGACATGGTGAAAGGTGACAGTTTCAACCAAGTGGTAGGTCAGTTCCTTCTGCATAATATGGAATGATACATGAGCAGGCTCACTGATGTTTTCTACATGTAGCACTGCTCAAAAATTTACCAAATAATTGTAATTGGAAAATTTTTTCTTCTTACATAGGATAAATTTCTAATTATCCTCATCAACAACTGGATGTTTGAGAAAACTCTGGCAAAATAACTTTTTTTGGGTAAAGAAGCTTTTGTCTCAGTTACTTTGCAGTAAAAAGAAAAGCAAACCAAAAAAAGAAGTCCTCAACAAAGTGAATGAACGGCTTTAAAATCAGCACAAACCAGATTAAATATTGTTACTTCTGTCGGTTTGAAATAGTAATGTAACCACTGAAGACTGCTGGGATTGTTTATAGATACATAAACAGACGGACAGATAGATATAAAACCTCCAAACAAATGACCTGCAGCAAACTTTGAAAGTAAGCGTTCTCATAATAACTCTGCCTTCCTCCCCTCCAATATTAGTCACATCTGCTTACAATCTCTAATAATATTACAAATTCTTTTACAGAGATCATAGGTGAAACTTTGCTTAATTATCTCCCTTGGGATGAAGTCACACAGTGACTTCCCGTAAGTTAGTGCAGAACTTTACACAATGAACCCAAACCTGTCTATGGTTAAACCGGCAGAAATTACAGAGTAATTATAGTAAAGCATATAGAGAACCATGGAAACAATAACAACCAAAAGTTCTCTCCAAATGTTGATATCATTATTTAGAGTCTGACCATTTTCACCTTGAATATAAAATACAATTTTGTGGGGTTTTTTTAATTAAAACAGTATTATTGTCACTCTGTATTTCCTAACCCTTAGTCTAACAGCACCATAAGTGACTTTTATTGCATCCAATCAATAAGGAGAAAAGTCGTCAACGCTTCTGAGAACAATACGGGCGACTCTATCTTCATACAACTCTGCATTACTATCAAGCGTTTGCAAAAAATAGTGTAAAAAAAGCTATTATTTTGTAGTTCCTGGTTGTAATAACTGTTTCGCCTTCTTATACAGAATTATACTTCAAGCTACTTCACGGCAGGAGCTGTCTGCTGCCACATGTATCTTTGTAACAGAGACCCTAACAGCCAAAAATCATCTGTGCTTTTACAAACACCGTGGAATTGAAGAACTAGGGAAGACTTCAAACTGATAACCATAGAATCCGCTGTCTCTTGCCCTTCAGAAGGGCAACAGAAGGCTGATCCTCCACTAGAATGCAGAAGATGCAGCAGCAGCAGTCGCATTGCCTGTTCAGAAAACATTGAAGCTACTCAACCGCAGATCAACGCCGAAAGCCCCAGGCAGAGATCCAGAGCAGAAACACTGCTCTCTTTTTCATGAGGGCAGGGTGAAGACAACAGTTCTTCATCTACTGCAATCCCTACTCAAAGAGTGTCTAACACAGACTTCTCCTGCAGCACAAAAATTCTGTACTGTATAGCAAGAAATAAATCATTTTATACAGGAAAAAAAAAAAAAAAGCATAAAGCTGCCAAAGAAGATGAGAAGCAAACTGCCAGCCTACCTAGTCTCTATTTCACAACTCCAATAGAAATATTTCCTTGCTAGGGCTGAACCAATACGTCCAAAATTTTTCAAATATGAACTGTCTTATAACTCCCTATCTGTGAAGTATTTAGAGCCTCACCAAGTTCCACTTCCAGATTCTAGCCTATTTAATTTCCAGGTTGCCACTCAGTTGTGGAGAAAGCATCTCGACACCCTCCAGAATATTTATCAAAGTTCGTAACTGAAAGCCACACTTATATTATTAAATGCTTTCTTTATCCATCCTAAAGGTCCATGAAAAATATTTCCTATTACTCTAGAAATGTAAGTTTTATCTGCTTACAGGCAAAACTTCCAGGCAAAAGATATTCAGCCATACTCCTGTCACTGCACTTCATAGTGCAGACAATTGCATGTGTGCTGAGCTGGCAAACAAGGCTAATGAGCAGTCAGAATATAAAAGATGGGCTTACCTCCAGAAGTGATAAAAAAGCAAAGGAACATTTAACCCCAGTGTCAGCCACTCCTGAGCGCACAAAAACATTATGCAGAAAAGACTATGGATAGAGTACTCGGGCAGCACCAGCTAAAGAGAAAGGAACAGAAATAACAGATGTTAGTAAAACACCTCCTAGATTTTAGTCATCTAAGCATCTTTTCAGAAAACAAACCAACTCTGCTGGTCTCCTGTGTGTCTGTGTCTGCCCTTTGACATAGCTCGGCTCTGTTATGAGTAACAAGCACAGGACACATTGCGAGGTTCAGCCAGGTTCTCACCATGGTTAAAATCCAGAAGCTTGTTGAAAGGCAACTGTCTCACCGGGTGCTCCAGATCTCAGTCTACAAAATGTAGATTATTTTACTGCCTTCCTCACAGAAGCATTATGGAACTAAATGCCGACCTGTAAAAGAGTTCTGGAAGACCTATGTGTCACTACTGATACATTCAGAAAGGAAATAATAAAGCTATTACTGAAGTTTCACTTCTATACTTGAGGAACGTCCTTGGAGGAAAAAAAAAAGGCTGTTCCTACCTTTTTGATGTGCTATATAAACCCCCAAAAGATCAAATCCATTACTAAGTCAGCACTGTGGGCTAAAACCCACTACATCAGGAAACTCACTTCCTTAGTAAATACATGGCTCCCCACACTGCTTGTTTCAGACCCAAGATGATTCTTTCTATTAAAAGATAAAGTGAGTGGGCAGCTGGCAGAAGCAGAAATTTATGTGATGTTGATTCAGAGTACTTATTTCTAAAGGCATTTTGCTTTTTTTCAGTGCTTTCTCAATTCTTAGCCAGCTTTGTCTCGTTTCCTTCCAATATATTTTCTCAGAAAGTTCCATTTCTTTTCTTGGTTCAGGTAACAGGAGAGATTAATTTCCAGCAGCACGTATTTTGCAAAGCTAGACAATCCCATACACAGTTCATCTGCATCCCTTGCTGCATTTTGAAGCTACATCAAGCCAAGTTAAATCACAAAAAGGATTTGAGGGGCTTCTTTCGATGTAAATTAATTTTTATCTGTCAAAAAATTAGTGAGGTCTATTTTTTAAACCATACAGCTGCTCCCAATGCCTACTTATTCCCACACTGCTGTGCTTCAACGAGTCTCATCTTCTTTGTTCTAGATGTCTTTCCACCTTACATGGAACACCCTTTTTTACTTCTGTTTAACTTCACTACTTGAAGTAGTTAACACATTTGGATATCTCCGTGTCTATGTCTTCACTTAAACATTCGGAAAAGCTTATCTTACGTGGATGATAAATCAGATACAGTTACGTTTCAGATTCCAGATGGCAGTTATTTATCACTGCTGGATTTTTTTTTTTTTCAGTTTTAGAATGTGATTTTCAACATGACTGTAACCTTTCCCCAAAGAATGATTCATCTGTGTCGCAAATTGCAGACAAGAAAAGTCTTCATGATGTATGTCTACCCACTAAACATCACAACACTTAAAAGCATATTACATTCATTATCAAATATTTGATTTCTGATTCCAACAGATTCCACAAATTTAGCAATAACCCAATCCTAGTGCCTGATCAGTGGCCTGGTTGGTAATAACAGGGAAGGAAACCTATGGCGAAAACTTATCCTGAGCTAAAAAAGCAAAAAAATACCAAAAAAATCTGCTGTGAAGCAACAAATGGAACAAAGGAAGCAGTGGACACTCAGGAACAAATTCACTTTCCAGTTGCAGTTCCTTGTCTAAATTAACTCCATCTATGCTTTTAATAGACCAACAAACAGGTCATTTATATCTCTTCCCCCTTTTCTTGGAGTGATATCTTCCTGTGGATGTAAATAAATACAGGATTAGTGCTGATCACAGTTTCTTAAGAGAATTCATGCAAAGAAGCAAAGTCCAGCTTGCAAAGCCAATTACCATTTATATTCAGGCGATTATTTACCTAAGACACCAAATCTAAAGGAGGTGAGAGAATTGGAAGCACGTAGAAAGGCATTAAAAGCAAGGCTTGTGAGGAAAGGAAACTGAATACCTGAATAACAAAATAACTGAAAAAAAATAACATTTCCTCAGTCCTGTAAGAATCATCCTCCATTTTGACACAATGCTGTCTGAAACCAGTGGAAGCTTTCTATCAACTTCAGCAAATCGGGGCTTGAGCTCCTGCAGAGAAGAAAGCTGGTTGAGAAACAAGTAACGGTCAATCCTTGTTGTTCCTGCTGAGGTAATTACTGCAATAGCAACTTCCGTGATACAGATAGTTGTGTCATAGGAATACTTCATTTCTGGGAGAGCCAATGCAGCTGTCAGAATGTAAACATGTTAGGATAAAAATGTTATACTTCTATTTTGAATCAGGAACACCCTGATTCAGATAACGACCTCAGCTTTCTGACACAGCTCAAGATCAATTCTCAAAATGGTCACGGAACACGGATTTGAAGGAGAAACTGGCAAAGCAGCACAATTCTTAAGGGCTGTAACTTGGTCATTTTGAGTCCCAAGCTAACGAATGACGTTACAAATTTATCACCAGCAATTCTGCTGGCTGGCATTTATCTGTGGAAAACCACTGGAAAGACTGAACAGGAAGTCAGCTTCTAGACTGAAATGCTGCTAATAAGAAACACCGTTTGCTATAACATAAACATAGGAAAGAAACTACCATACCTTTCTAAGTTTTGCTCTATGTGCATATTTAAGTAAATATCCATATTAGTAAATATTCAAAATCCTTATTCACAATCCATCATTTGCATTTAAAATGTAAAATCTTAGGTAGTTATCACACTCATGGCATTACCAGTTCACTGTCTCAGTACATTCTCACAAAGTTGTACAGATATATATACACACATAAATAGATTCATCCCCTCTAATTGCAAAGAAAATAAGGTAGGCTTTGCTCAGTGGAGACATCTGGGTTTGGCTGAACTAAAACCTGGGAAAACACGCACTGAATCTGTCAGCAGCTTCTTTGTTTTTATAGGAATAAAAAGACTTCTGTAGATTGCAACTACAGAAGAGTTTCTCTTGGGAAGCTCAGTCCTACATAATTTTATTCAGTTTTCCATTTCATAAGTATATTCTGTTGTTCCTGTACAAAAGATAAACCCATCTTTTTCCATCAGTACTTTTCCTCCTTATTCTGTTTATTACATATAGATAGCTCCTTCTCAACTGTAATTTTGTTTCTACAGAACAGTAGATCATTTTTACATGGAATGACTCTCGTAATTTTTCTTGCCAGTGAACAGGGCACATAAAATACTCCACAGAAAACAAAACTGGGAAGATATCATAGCAGAAATAGTAATCTTACTTCATCAGTGCTACTAAATCATCATGCTTTGAAAGTCACCTGTAAGCACTGAACCAAACTGTTCCCAGACACTGTTAAGCCACTGAAATGCCAAGGCCTCGTGCTTCTTGTCCAGCACTTTGCTTAGGACCAACACACCTGGATGCTACACAAAAACAGCAATTCTCACAGAATTGCTGTTTCCCCTCTGAAATCACTCCGAGTCTACCTCAGTCTCCATACGTGGATGCCAGACTCCATACAGTAACCACAGATTTTTCACCACACCCAGAAATTGCCAGCTATTATGTGCTTTACCCTTTCCAAGACTTCTGGGAGTCCTTATTACACTAACAGAGGCTGAGACAACTTCCCTTCTCAAAGCCTGCCTTCTCCTCCTACAGGTGGCAGGAAAAAACCTGAAGGGAAGTCAAAGTTGAATCTCCTTCACGTAACAAGCTGTTTACCTTACGAACACATGAGAAACTGAAAACACCATGCATGTACTGAATCCCTCCAGGTCCCCAAATCATTCCTGATGTAAGTGCATGTTGCTTTGTCGCACAGTTGATGCTGCTGCACCTTCTTCTACTAAAGGGCAGCTGCGGCTCACCACTGTAGTGCTCATTTTGCTGAATTTCTCTGCCATAGCCTTTGCTAAAGCTGACAGGTAGAATGTTTCCTCATCTGTAGCAGAGAAAGAGGGGATTAACATGTCAAGGTTTTCAGAACACAAGAGTTATTTTAATTATACTTTAAAGCCCATCCTAACAGAGCCTGCCAGAGTTAACCAGGATTACTGAGGAGTATCAGCTGCCGGATTAAAGACCAAATGCAGATGATTATTTAATGACTCTAAAATTCTACTAATTGAACAACATAGACCACAGAAGTAAATTATGTAGCACAAGCAAATTAAAATTAAAAAGCAGTAACACACGGAAAAATAGCAGCAGCATGTGTCTTAGCCCAAAAGAGACACATACGTGCAAACAAACAAATCATATCCGTCTGCTTCTGCTGTTGCACAAACCAAAGAAGCGGGGTCAGCTGTGTACACAGACCATGCATCTTAACATTTGCATCAGTTTCAAACATAGGATCAAATACATGAAACACGCTTAATTTACTGTTGAAATACAGGAAGGCTTCCCACATATATTTTCTAGTGAATCTTTTTAATCTACTTTAAATTACTTGAGTTACTTGACTTTCAAAACCTCCTCTGAAAGTCTTGCCCTGGAGCCCAGTACAATGCTGTCACAGTAAATATACTAAGGTTTTCGGTCCAAATTTTCAGGTTACCTTTCTTTTGATTCTGCTGTTATTATAAAATCCACACTTGCTTGAGTCTCTACAAGCTCTGTTCTCTAGTTGCTCATAGCAATTGCTTAGAAATTCAGTTACATAGTTAAAATTGTTATAACACAAAAGTATAATCAATTTTATATATATTTATATATATATATTTTAATCAATTCAAAACCATGTTACGCAAAGCTCTAGAAGTATTTAGGAATTTGCTACATAGATGTATGCAACCAGCTGAAAAAAAAATGTCTGGAAAATGGATTTCAGATCATTAAAAGAAAAACCTGCAGTTGAACCTACTAGGTTCACATACATAGCTTTAATTTATCCAGGGTGAAGAATGGTTCATGTATGCAAGACTCAAAGTTATGGACAAATGCAGACTAGAAACAAAAAAAATGATGTAACATCTGTGTTTTCACACCTCCACCTTTCTGGATCACAATGAAGTGAAGCAACACAAAGCCAATGCTTTGTAAAGGGAATCTCATTATTCTAATGCACTATTGGAATTTCTTTAAACAGTATTAAGTGAAGGTGAATGTAAGTCACTCCACAGCACAAATATCAGACAATTAAACGAATAACACAAAGAACCTAATTATCATTCCCACAAAGCACTCCGTATCCATCTGTAACAGTACCAGTTATAATATTAAAATAGAGGATTTCTGGATGCTCTTCCCATCTCAGCTACTAAACACATCTATATTTAGGTCTATTGTTTCACTTCTCATTTCTGTCTTCAACAGCATGGGGATAATTATATTTAAAATCTATAGATTCCACTGGAGCTAGTTTATAAGTAGAAAACTGAAGCTTTGTCATAATACAAATATTAACTTCAATAACTTGATGGAGGAAGATCATGTCTTTAAGGGACATTCATCAAGAATATCTAGAAATATTTCTGTACCACAGAGCCTATGGGAGGTCATAACAGCTAACAGGTAAAGAGGTTACAAAATGGATTCAAAAAAAGCCTTCTCCACTCTAAGGCCTACAGGGCACGAGCACAATTCAAAAAGTGCCCCATTCTTGGACGGCACGTCATTAAGGCAGACGTGCTGTGATCTTACAATTGTGTCTCCTCTGCAAACTGTTCTTTTCCACTCAGCAGGGATCAGGAGATAACTTCACAACCTTTCTGTTTTTTTAATGTTAATTCAGAGCCAGTAAGAGAAGCTGGGTTAACCACCCTGGAGTGCAATCTTCTCTAATTTTCACAAGACTGATGTGAAATAGAGTAACAAACGCTTTATTGCCTTACCTCCCCATTGTGTTTCAGAAACACCCAGCTGGGACACCCCGCAGTTGGTTATTCCAAGCACTCACACCGTCTTTGTCTGCTCTCCCCAAGCTGGTGAGAATGACAATTAGTACCACAGCTGTTCATTAGGACCTAGAAAACCAGCTCCTCATTTCACAGGCAGGTCTATAAATGTAGAAATCTGAGTGATCATTAACATGAAGTTCAGCCATCTGCACGGCACAGGAGGGCCCTCAGGCCTTCTCCCAGGAGTCTGCCTGAGACTGACAGTTTAATAAATGCTGAAAACTAAGTGTTCACTGAAGTGCTGTTTCCATATCTGCTGTGTAAAGGCTGTCAGTCTGAGGAAGCAGACTTGGTACAGTGCACACGTGGTGAAGACAATCCCTGCCCTACTATTCTAACAGCTTTATTGAAAGCTTCAGCATCTGAATGCAAGGTAGGACATTTAACTCCCAGCAGAAACAATTTTCATCCATATAACAAGTACAATGTAAAATCATTGCACTCTATTTTTAGATATCACATTGTTTTTTTGTAATTGCCCAGTGGCTTCATCAGGTCTGATCCTAACTTAAATCCACAATGAACATTCTGCTAAACATAAGAGTGACATTTGATTTAACCCCAATTTCTTTAGTTTTAATTAAACGCTAATATTTATTTTATTGCATACCAAATTAGAAGTCAAATTTTGCCGATTTCTTCCAACACAGCTCTGAGAAACAGATGCATAAATTACACCACCCCAGCCAAATGAGAAGTACACTGCTCTCAGGAGCACATTACAGGCAACAGTTACTCATATATATTTTTGTTGCATCTTCAGCCTTATTCTACTGTTACTTGTGATGTTCCAATACTGTAAGAACATATGTTTACATATCCTTCAGAACAGTATTGGAAGAAGCTGAATTGTAAGGCAAGAGGTCACCTGTTATTGGGTGATACTTTGTTTGCCACTTTGATTATTGAATAAGCATTTAAAAGATAAGATTAACAGCAAAATAAAGTTGGTTAACCTGAAATAGTTTAATACATAAATATTTTCATGAGTAATAATATTAATAACCATATGTATTTTCCTTCAAAGGATATTTCAGTTTCCATCAGGCATCATACTGGCAAATCTTACTACTTCCCCAGAGTAAATGGAGTGTGAGGACCAAATTCTGGCTAAGTCACAAGTTTGAACTCTTCACTCTTAAGCTTGCAGGAGTTTTGTTACTTTTCCCCTTATGATCTACCTGCTTTGAACACCGGTACAGGCACAGCAGGATATATCTTTTCATTATCCTTAGGTAAGCACACAGACGTCCTTAGGTAGTGACTGCTAAAAATAACAATTGTTTGTTCTGTTCTAACTTAAAAAGTGCTGAATTCAGGCAGTTATAAATTTGACTAAAACGAGTGCTGGCACAATGCACATGATAAATGAGCATCAGTAGTGAATGAATTGCCTGCCAGAAATACTCTATGTCCTCTAAATTCTTAAGTTCTGTCTTCACAGTATCACAGTATTACAAGGTTACCTTTGAGATCGAGTCCAACCTACGACCCAACACCAACTCATCATCTAAACCATGGCATCTTAAGGACTTTATTTCCATACATGGCACAGTAAACAACGGAGCTGCAGAAAATAATTAAACCAATACAAAACTAGTGAAAGTGTATAACACTTCAGTCAAAAATATTTCACCTGCTTTTCCCATATCCCCACTTCCCCTATCAGCTACATTCTTCTTTCTTTCACTTCTACAACCTAAGGACACTCCTGCTGTTTACGTGAAACAGCAGATTTAAAACTTATCTCACGCCTTTGAGATCAAGATACTTTGAGATACTCTATCTTTGAGTAACAAGAGATGCTGTATCAAAATTGTTTAGAAACAACTCATTCATAAGTCGTGATTTCCATAAACTAAAACTCGCACGCTATTAATTTTTAACTAACTTCAAATTTTATCTTAGATTGTAAAAAGTTACTCCTTTTTAACATATAAAATAGCTTGTCAGAGCCACTCTGAAAGCCAGAAGACAGCTCTGTAATCTAATAGCAGTTTAGCAGTATCTTTCAAATAAATACAGAAATACACACAAGTTTTATGCTCAATCCAATGTACTTTAAAAAGTCATATGTCACTTCAAACAGAAGAGAACTTAAATGAATTTAGTCTCCTGAAAGATGTTGTATTGACATTCCAAGTCCTAACTGATAGAAACTGTACAGCATAGCAAGCTCACATCCTACAAAATCTGCACATCTAATTAATGCTTTAGAAACAGTAATAACCTTTATTTCAGCGCCTGCATGCAAACTCCAGAATTTCTTGTGAGGCAGCTCAGGAGCTAATTATGTGTGTGTATATATAGTGCGGGGGTGTAGCTCCTGGCTCCTGTTCACTATGATGTTCACATATTGACAATCTCATCATATTGTCTACACGTTTATTAGCATTTCCGTAGAGCAAGCACCACAAGTGTCTACATGGACAACATAAGATAATTTTACTCCCAACAATCATCAATTGGACTACAGTAGTTGGAGTCTGACTCCAGAGTGGGCTGGATTTGAACAGCTGCTTTAGAGATTGAAGACTGTAGGCAATTATTAACTAAATTAACCATAGGGCCCTTCAAAAACAGTGAACACTTTTAGCTTCAATTAAAACAAAGAGATTCAAATAAAACTAAGCAGCTCTCTGAAAACAAGATTTCTATCATCATATCAGCTGCGCAACCTTTCCTTTCTGGTTGCGTACATGTCTGAATGTCAACAAATGCTTTTCATATTTATCATCATATAGGTTTTGTAGCAACTGGCACAATAAAGTTTATTCTTTACTTGAGTCTGTAAGCACTGATTGCTGCAACATAAACACTAATGAGAACTTAATAGAAAAGGAGAGCTAAGTCTTGCTGAAAGGATTCTCTGGCTTCAGCCTTTGAAAGACTGAAGCATCCCACTAAGGAAATAAAAAATAATTCAAAATTCAAACAGCGGCAAAATGTAAGATGGCAGAATATCTATCTAATCACAAAAAAAGCATATTTACTTCTGTATTATATTTTCTTCCAGAAAGAAGACGAATAGAATATCCTGAAACCAAGCTTTTAAATTTACTGAAAACTTCTTTGAAATATAAAGATTTTTCATATGATAATGTTAATTCCTGACAGGTTTCCACTTAGCACTGGCAAACAGGCATGACACAGACATGGGATCAAGCCTCACATTCTTCCTTGGAATGCTGTGTCTACTGTTGAACCTGAGGTGTTAACCTACAACCCTTCAAGCCTCTCGTTACTCAAGCCTCTGAATTACTGCTGCTTTCATAAATGTAAGTAATTTTTACTTTTTTTACACAAGATTTAAATATGGAAACACACCGAAACTAAATTATATGTAAATAGTCAGGTGTCTGGAACTATGTATTATGCTCACTAGGGATTTTACATGTTATTTATAATTAAATAAATTCTATAATTACTATTTAAGGTAACATTGGGTTTGGTTATTTACCAAAACCCATAAATACAGTAAAACATAACTGTGATGTGTATTAGGGTATGTACTATGGAATATATATTTTAAAGATAGATTTATTTTATTTTTGCAGAGTACTAGAAGCCAGAATTGAATTGGGGAAAGACCAGAATTACTGAGTACAGAATAAATGTCCACCGCTGCTACCGCAGATCCAGCTTCACTGCAAAGCACAGTGACAGAAGTATCGGCAGCTCCCAACCTCCTAACTAAAATGTCAAAACTTACTTCAGAGAAGATTAGGTGAAGAGGTTTTAGCACTTATTTAAAGATCCCAGCTCTTGATTTGCTATCTATTGTTGCTTTTGCTACTGCTAGTATTGGAGTGTTGAACAGACTAAGTTTGAGTTTCAAGAGTTGTCCCTGCGGGGTTTTTTGTCTGTGTATTTGTTGTATTTTTCAAGTTCATCTGGAACATCTTTGAGATTAATGTCACCTTGCCTGTGGTTAGATTTCTTGCTGAATTTGCTGTCTTCCAATCAACCCTTCAGGACTTGCCAAGAAAAAAACCCAACCCAAATAAAATCAAGAAAAAAAAATGAGCTCTAGTACAATATTTTCTTATACTTGCAATTTTATGAATTTTATTCCTAATTTAACTACAATGGTCCACTACAGCAGAATAATTACTAAAAGGCTGCCTTTAATCTACCTCATTTCTCTCCCAGAACAGTTTTGCTGTTCATCTCAATGGGGTTTAAACCCAAGTATTTGCTGATAATCTGAGAAAGGTTATATTGTTCAGCAATGTTTGCCATGAGCAAACTGAAGTCCAAAATGCATTTGCTGAACAAGTTCAATCAACACTCTTCCTTTGTAAGGTTTTATCAGATTACAGTATCACAGTATCACAGTATCATAAGGTAGGAAAAGACCTTTGAGATCATCGAGTCCAACCTATGACCCAACAACTACACCTACTCCTACTCGTCAACTACACCGTGGCACTAAGTGCCTCATCCAATCTCTCTTTAGACACCTCCAGGGACGGTGACTCCACCACCTCCCTGGGCAGCACATTCCAGTGACCAATCACCCTTTCAGTGAAGAACTTCTTCCTAATGCCAAGCCTAAACCTCCCCTGGCGAAGCTTGAGACCATGTCCTCTTGTTCTGTTGCCAGTCGCCTGAGAGAAGAGACCAACCCCTGCCTGACTACAACTTCCTTTTAGGTAGTTGTAGAGAGCTATAAGGTCTCTCCTGAGCCTCCTCTTCTCCAGGCTGAACAACCCCACCTCCCTCAGTCACTCCTCACAGGGCTTGTGCTCCAGCCCCTTCACCATCTTCGTTGCTCTCCTCTGGACACACTCCAGCATCTCAACATCTTTCTTAATCTGAGGGGCCCAGACCTGGACGCAGTACTCAAGTTATGAGTTATCAGAACTTAATCTAGATTTCCTCAAAGGTAAAGTGAATATATTTTAATAATCCCATCAAAATATTTAGTCTTAAAAATCACGGTAGACCTATCTAGCACACCTCACCTATCCCACTCCTCAGCAGGGCCAATGAGCCTCAGAAGCCTGTGCTGCTGGATACTCTACTGCTTCCACCAGCTCAAGACAGCTCTTTCACAAGCAGTTTGTGTTTCTCTGTACAGGACTGTATGTGTAACATAATCATATCCTTAGAGAAGCAAAGCCAATTTAGCAAAAAGAAAAGCACAGATACAACTCCACCGCATTTACCAGAACTAGTATGCATCCTATGTGAATCCTGTAGCATTTCTACAACACATCGATATCCACACAGTGAACAATGGGCATTCAACAGTTTAGCAAATGCACGTGTGAACCGATATACAAAGCCCCCAAAACACACCACTGAATGAAATGAGATACCTGTATCCTGAGAGAGCCTCACTTTGTGCTTCCTTCAGAAAATAAGTCCTGCCTCTCATTTACTTCAGGATGGAAGAGATATGACCATGACTATACAAAGTTCATAGCTTCTTTTTACATAACTTATCTTTCTTCAATAACCAGACAACTTAGGCTAATCTAATTCTACAGTGCCATAAAAACATGGACCTATGTGTACACGCATGTGCCAGCACCATCTATATCTGCTTCACGTGACCCCTACTTGCTTGAATGGTATAGAAACATTTTTCCCAAACCAAATATCAGAAAATCAGAACAATTACAATCTTCTATTTTGGAAAATAATATCTGGTGAGGCATCATATACCCGGTCACAGCTTGTTAATAATCTTCTCTAAGTATTTTGGAGGTAAAACAAAAAAAAATTTCCTTAGGAAATTCTTTACCCACTGGGATCAGATCTGCATGACGCACGATACGCTCATTTAATAATTCCCAAGAATCCCTTGTAAAACCAAGATATAACGAACACGTTTTTATAACCCACCTCTAGCCTCTTCATAAACAGATTCACAGCAGATCTTAAGCATTATGCTCTAATGTCATAAATAGGATATCACTGTTTTCAAAGCCTTTTGAAAGAATTATCCAACTTGAAGACACAGGAAAACAGACAAGTTGTTTCATAGAAAGAGACAGAGACCTAAAGCAATACACTGTTACAAGGGATACATTTATTGCTTGTTGAAAGCCTCCTAACTGCTATTTTCCTGTATCTTTATAGCTGGTACTCAATTCTTTACTCTTTTTCCAGAAATTTCCCCAACAGTGAAACCTTTATACTACACAAACTAAAGCTATTTTTAGCGATTGTCAGATCAAGACTACAAATCTCTGTAGTTATTGCACCTTCCTCTTCTTACATATAATCTCTCAATTAAAACAAATGTGTCCCCAAAGAAATCTGAAGAAGTTGAATTAACAAACAGTTAAAGTGAACCAGAAGCAAGCCAATCCCTTATGAATACAGAGTCTGCAATTAGCCAAAATGCTCCGTTTTGCAGTTCACAGTGAGGCTGACGCTCAATAAAAATTAAACACCAGTGCAGGCAAGGCATTCCCATAGGGCTCACATATATTAATATATTACCACTCACCAGTTGCTTTATGTCAAAAAACTGGGACACACCTTGAAACTAGTTGGCTGCCTGTTTGGCAAAAAGGAAAGCTATTGGTGATAGGTATTTTCTCTTATTTTCTTATTCCTAGTATCATAATCAGGCTAAGTGGGTATTTAAATGTGTCTCGTTAACAGCCACATGCTCATAATGGTGCCAAAAGACATAACTCAGTTTCTGACTGACCAGGGAGAGGCACTTCACAGTTTCTGCATGGAATCACAGTTACGACTTTGGATCACCCCAAACAAATAATCCCTAGCAATGGCTTTCCCAAAACCCTACGGAAGAGGCCATCAGCTTCTTAAAACCATATGTGAATTTAGTCCTTAGCTTGATTAGGATGCAGTCAGCAGCTCACACCTGAGTGATGACATCATGCAGAAAAAATGAAGAATAGCTTAAGTGGCTCTGTTACTGCTCTGCTGAAGGCAATTCATAGACATTCGAATATACAGATTAAAATAGTTTGGAATCATGATTATTTTGACTTCAAGAGCACAGAGCCAGGAGAACAATAAGTGTTTATGAAAACCCTCTTTCAAGCTACAGATGAGGAACCCATGAATGTATCAATCCTACAATTTATCATCTCCTTCAAATCCCTCAGAAACTGAGGCACTCGGCATCTGTCTGTGTCACATTAAAAGAAATACTTTATAGTATTTGCTATAGTTTCAACTCCTCATCCAATTAAAAAAACTTAAACATTAAATATGTAGTTAATAAAATGTTTAGCTTATCAAAGAGTAAGCCACTGTTCAAAAAAAGGTACAATATCATCAGTTGGTAGGGCTATAAAAGCACCTCAAACTGCAACTGCAAAATGATTCACTGCCTTCGAAAAGCATGTTCCAAAACAAACGGGCTGATGTTCTGAAATTTCAGTTCTTATTCAGAAACCCTCTGTTATGCTAATGTTTTATAATTTCACTTACTCCATGCTTACAAGCTCATCATGACTTCTGCTTCTGAGGTAGAATCCATCCTTTCATCAATGCAGTATGAGGATCACTCAAATTAATTCACATTGCTACGGGATGGCTTTAATTCTCATAAACTTCACAAATCCTAGGCTAGTTTGTGCTCACCTTTCGCAGGAGGAAGCAAATACGCTCAATATTTCTCAGCCGCTCTCTCTGTCAGGAAAAGGTGAGAAAAGGGGAAAAAGGTAGGAGATTAGTTGGTGTTATAAATTAAAAGCAATATATTACAATTACAATGGATCAAGATCATAATTAATGGCTGCAGGGAAGCAACATATATTATTAATCTGAAATGATAGTATTTATTTCTTACCTACTGCTTGCAAGTCAAATGCAAACCCATTTCAAAGTTCCAGTAAGTTATTTTTTAATCTATTACTCAGTACAACAATATAAAGTTTACGTTAGTTTTGAGCCAGAGGCTGCAAATTCTAATTTTTGTCAGCATTTGTGGCTCTATTCAGTGGTGCCAGTCTATACCACAGAGACCTCGTTTTGCATTTTCAGGTAAACAATCTCTGGCTTCAAGATAATTCTGAGTGGGGAAAACAATTGCAAAGTTGGTATGGCAGTCCTTCCACTGTGACTAAGAGGGTGCCTGTGCAACATGTGATATTAGAATTTAACCCATTAGCGAAGAATATCTGAAATGTCCCAGAAATACCACCTTAAACAATATGCATTCATATATTGAAAGTTACTGTCATTAAGCATTATGACTCAAAAGATGCTTTACGTTTGACTCACAGAAAGAAGAGAAGACAAAGATAGGTTTTCTTTTTTTAAATGGCTTATAATGAGAAATTCACTAGTAAAATCAGATTTCACTCTGCATAACCCAGTGGCAGCTTGATAGGCACCACACAAATAACATGTCCTTCCCTGGTGTCTGTGATCTAACAGGGAATCAGAAATTTGAGACTCTCAGTTGCAAACATGAGAATGGACATGTGTGGGTGTGTCTGTAAAGCTGCAGAAAGCTTTTTTGCTTTCAGCAGGAGATAAGTAGAGAGGGAGGGATAATCCTCTCAATCCCTTTAGAAGACAGATGCCTAACTGCAGCTGGCCTTGGAGAAGTAGGAACTTTACCCCTAGGAGACCAATGCCATTACTATTTTAAAATAAGAGGAAATTATCTCCATGGAAAATCTTACAAGTCTTAGGAAGAGAAAAAATGACTGGAATTTGGCACATATAAATACACATTTCTTTGTGTACAGTTCTCAAGGCAGGAAGCAAAAACAGAAAAAGTGAGCCCAAAATCAGACTCTTTCCAGTAAACTCAAAACCACATTACTTCCATTGGAGTCTTCAATAAGATTTCTTCATATAATTATTTCTTCATATAATTATTTCTTCCATTCAAATTCTTCACTTATGAGTTAGTGAATAACAAACAAGTCTCCTTATTATAAGATTTATGTAAAGATTGCGCTTAAAATCATCTATGGTCTAAGCAGTGCTGCAAATCACAGAGCCACAGAATCATTTAGTTTGGAAAATATCTTTGAGATCGTCAAGTCCAACTGTAAACCTAACACCGCCAAGTTCACCGCTGAGCAATTTCTCTAAGTGCCACGTCTACAAATCCTCCGCTGAGCTATGAAACAAGGTTAAAAGGCAATGTACTAGCTTCTGAATCTGGTTATCACTTGTAGACAATTCAATAACTTGATACTCTGCAGAGAACAAATTCAGTACCTGTCTAATCATTATAATTCCCACTAAGATGATGGGGAGCCAAGATCTGCTCTCAGTCTTGGTGGTACAATTCTGATCCATGTTTAACTGTAGTCAGCTAAATCACCCTTGATTACAGTTTTAATTAACAGAGGAATTTCCATATGCTTAAATCTGGGTTGCATTTTAGTTAATTAGGTAAAACTGAGTTTACAGTCCCAGGGTGATATTTAACATTTTCCATAGGAGATGCAGCAGAATGTGTTATTCACTCTTAAAACAAAGGAGAATTTAGAGCCATGTCATGGGACAAAGAGGCCTAGGAATGCACCTTTCATCAAATCCCTTCAAACTTTTGACTCACTGCTCCAGGTAGTATAGGAAAAGGTGGCCATCCCATGCTTGAACACAGAGAAAGCAAATTACTTTGAAAACAGAAACTTGCACCTCAGAATGAAAAGATACAAAGAAAGCACCAGCATCACATTACAGTCCTTCAGTTTTTGAACTTCCAAATTATTTTCCTACCTCCTTCAGCAAAAAGAAAGCTATTAGCATAAAGAGCAGCTGTCTGGCTCCCTAAAACTGGCCCAATAAATCAATTTGACTTCACAACAGACTCTACATTTATTTCAACACTCATGCTTTCACTGTCGGCTCAGTGTGTCTCCCTTTCTTTGGTAGCTGCTGCTTAGGAAGCCACTGGTTGTACTCACTGCGTGGACTGGGTTGCACTGATCTATTGGGTTTTTGAAGTCTGTCCGAAGTTCATCAAAGGCAATTATCTGAAAAACAATTTTTTTCAAATATTGTAATGAATGCTTATTCAAACACGTACTTTTCTTTTGTCACTGGTTAGATGTGTCGCCTTCCTTCCTCCCTTTCCAGAGAAAACACAGGAAACCAGTTTCCCCAACACGCTCCTTTCAGAACTAACTACTTAAAACAAAACACAGGATACTCCTACATAGGACACCTAAAAGCCATTAATCTGTCACTCCGAAAAGTCGTATCTTGTAGCCTTTCAGCATTGTTACTTCCCAGATTTCTTCCTTCACATTAGCTAGAATTTTCTTCTCAAACTCCAAATGACAGAAAACTATTTCACAAATTAATACAACTCGAGACTCGATAGAAAAAGTCATCAGCTGCCTAAAACACAGTGGTGTATCAGATACGCTATTCCAGATTTAACACATACACAACAGCCCCTTTTTATTAGTTGTTAAATCTACTCCAGATATTAATTCTGAGTTAGTATCGCCTTAATTATTATTAAGCCGCTGTTCACTATCAAACAAAATTCTCAAAAGATCATAGAATCATAGAATCATAAGGTTGGAAGAGATCTCTGAGATCATCGAGTCCAACCATAAATAAAGCACTCTAGAGTAAAACACACCAGTCTTAAATTCCATCAGGTTTTAGGACCTTACTTTAGACCTCATAAACAGAGAGAGGCCTTTTTGTGTCACAGAGCTTCCTCCATTAACTGACTGATTGAGACACACTGGTGATCACTGCCCGCTTTTAAAGTACAGCAGATAAAAGTGTCCAGAAAAATAATAACGTTTGATAATGTGTTTTTGGAAAGAAAACAGCTGTAATAACCTTTAGCATATTTCATTCAAATACCTCAAAGTACATTCTTAACTTTGTTCTATGTCTATATTCTAGTAAGACTTTTTCTTCTGCTTTCTTCACCCAAGGAATGAAAGCTTACTATGACAGGCACCACATAAATAGATGTTAAAACAGTTATTCTTTTTTAGACAATTTACCACCCAGTAAAGTGTTTATTCTCAATAAAAATCTGATGGAAGTACAAGGTAGCAGTTGTGTAATTAGTATATGAGTGCAACACCCACTCGATGACACATTGCAACGTGCCTGCAGCCTAGCTGTTTAAAAAATAGGCAACTTGATGTTAACACAGACAAAATTCATTCACTTTACAGATATGGAATGCAGGAGTAGAAATTCTGAAAATGGCCTATCCATGATTCATATAATAATCTGGTGAGAGGCTTGAGAATAAAACCTAGAGCTACAATCCACAAATCTAAGCCCTACTCTGTAGCCCACTCTAACGGTGCATTCATCACACTGAAGCACATTTAAAATCACAAGTGTGGGGCTTTACAGAATTCAATTTATTCAACTATGACAAGCCAAAGTGCCAGAATAAACTACAAAGGGAACTAGAAAACATCATTGTAAGGGAAGCATTTCTCCCTGTGGATATAGTATCTCTACAAGTTAGGAATGAAACCTGCAATGGATGTTTAGCCCAAGTTAAACGGCAAAAAACAGCAACTGAGAAGGTTGGAGTACAGTTGTGAAGGATAAGACTCATGACAACTCTATACTTCTTGAGCAGGTCTTCATATTCTCAAGCTGGGGCAACTGCTAAGAGCGTAACAACTGTGCAAGTCACCTGCACACAGTTCAGTTTGCAATTGGGTATCAATTCAGCACTGGCTGCGTTGACAGAAAAGGGGAAGGACAGCCCTGTAACAGGTAACAGACCTGCCTCTGTGCATAGTCTGCCACTGGTTTACTTTGGGATCCTCTGCATCTCCCTTAAATTCTCTTGTCTCACTGTGCTGGTACTTACAGATGTAGCTTTAAGATAGAAAACTGTTACAAGATTGAAATAACAAATGTTTTTAATAATGTACACTGGGAACAGCTTTTTTCTTGTCATAAATGTAGAGGTGAGCTGAAATTTCCTTAGGGGAAAACCCATAAGTGGATGTCCTGTGTTCTTCCTTTTGGTCATCAGTAACAGCAACCAGGAGTTTGAAATAAGCACAAAAATGACAATCAGTACAAGGTCCAACTCACACTGTGAGGAAAGACTGGTCTGACACAACAACTCAAGGCACCCGAATATTGGAATCATAAGAGGGACTCCCTTCAAGAAGTCCAGGAAATCCTCTAAAGATTCACTGAACGCAGAGATAGGATGATAACCCTGAAGCATGTTTAGATGAAGAACTGAGGTTGCTCTGAAAAACAGAACCATCGAGGCAGATTCCTGTTGAGCCAGCCTTGACTAATGTAGCTAAGTGCTGAAGCAATCCTAAATGACAGTTTGGAAAACAGATTAGCCTCAAATACACTCCACATTTAGATTTTCTTTTTTTTGTTTTTGCTTTCTCTTTTTTTTTAACCAGGATTCCAAACTCTGTATTCAAAAACTTACTCTTTAATTGCTGGCATGCAATTTATTTTATGTTATACTTGCACTATATTTAAGTGCATTGAAACAAATCTGACAGTATTAAGTACATTCTTTTCACAGAACCAGTAAGTATAAATATAACAGTCTCAAAGACAAGTTTTTGGAATACCTGAAAATTCTGACAATGCTAACAGACACTCCTGCTGCACCTGCAAGAAACAGGTTGAGGTCTGGTATCAAGCACACGGGACTGAAGGAAATTTTCTTCAATTAAAGTTTCAGTCTCTCTCTGAAGAAGGCTAACAGAAATAAAATATTAAGAATTGAGGATTTATTTAATGAAAATTCCATAATACTTTTATTTTGTTAATCATCAGGAATAGAAATCCAGTGATGACACGAAGATACTTATTTTAATTTATGAAAAAGCACATTCCTATTTCTCAGTCTCAATGAAATGTTCCAAAGTGTAACATTAGGCAGGCTCACAATGAAAAGGAATATAAACTCCCAAAGACTGGGGGGGGGGGCGTATGGGTTTTCTTTGTTGCTTTTTTTAATCTCATGATGCTGTGTGCCATAATTCCAAAACATTAAATGATAGATGATGGGAAAAAAGCTTTGGCTTTTTAAGACTGGTGGTTACTCACAATACACGGTGTAACTGTGCAACAAATCATTTCATGTTACTGACAATAAGGCTGGGGTTTGCTTCAGTGGGATTTACACAGTCAAATAAAAACCACGTTCCTCTTTCAATTGTAACTAGGCTTGTGTAGCAGCGTAACGCCCAAGGGCATGTGTGGCTCGAGCTGCCATTTTTCCCTACAAAAACCCAATAACTACTTGCCTCCGTTAAGTATTTCACAATGTTTTCACAGGAGACGTTCTCACCGTCCTCTAGAGAAACGATCTTCTGCCCATTTACATTTCAGCTGGATGCAGCACCTGCTACCCACACACCCGCCCATCAGAGTGGGACAGCACCTGGGCGTGCTCAGGGTCTGCTTCCCCCTAGAAATCACCACAATCATCAGCATCTCGACAGAGTAGTTCATTTGGAGGCAAACAGTGTAATAAAACTGAGTCAGGGCACTTCATACGAATTGCCATTATTTCATCTTTCTAAACAAATGTATTTTATAAACCTTTCGATATCTTTGTTATCCGATCTAATTTGATCGAGGGTGGCAATTAATACTACAAAGCGTACATTCGCATGGACATCAGCAACCCCATCTCTCCAAAGGCCACACAATAAACAAACCATTCCAAAGAAAAATGAACTCTAGTCACAAAGCTAAGCAGACAGCTAAACAGATAGTATTTTAGAAACATGTGCCAGGGATTGATCTCACACAGAGGAGAAAGTTATTTCTATTAGTAAATAGAAAAAGAAAAAGGACTATTTGATATTTATTTAGGAACTCCAAGAAAAAAATCCCCAACAAGTTATATGTTCATTTGCAAAGCTATATTAGAAAAAAAAATCATACTTCTAATTTTTATCACTAATACAGAAAGGGTTCAGGGATTGAATGGGAAACAGACATTGACTTGGGGAATCTTCTGTGTGATTTCACCTTGCAAAACATTTCAGGAAGTTTCTTCTGCCACTGCCCTAGCCATACTCTTTTCTGTTGATACAAGTGTACTTGTGGCTGTTCTTTTAGATAGAGAGAACTAAAGGTTTATAAAAATACTAGTTGCATTCTCTGGTGAGTCACACCATCTGCAGACCTCATAACTAGAAGTGTAAATCAGCAAGGAGCTTGCCCCAGTTTAAACACATACTGAACAGATGAGAATGTGATGACAAGGTATGTTTCAGTACAGCTACAATGGCAATGATATTTATAAAATTTGTTTTCATTACCCACACTCCCTGTCTCATCTCTCCAAACAATAACTTTGAATAATGAAGTATTCAAGTGAGATTGAACCTGAGAGTTTTTTTCTTGCTATGCTTATGCACCCATTAATTTCACCCATTAGTGATAGGAATTAATTACGATCTCTCATTTTTAGGGAAGATACTTTTTGGGGGTATTTTTAATCATTGAGATCTTAAAGAAATACATTTTAATTGTAAACATGATGTTTTAGGGTGGCAGTGGAGTTGGTGTGGGTGTGATTACAGCAACAGCACAGAAGTTGGATAATATCGCTTACTGGCATCTTAGAAAGTCCAGATAAAGCAGAACTTGATGACAATCACAGTAAGCACAGAACAGAACAGTAACGCTTAATACGTTTCCTTGCCTTCATCCTGTCAATACTGTACAATCCCATCTTGGAAAAAACTGTCTTTAATGGTTCATTTAAACAATCTGTCTGCCCCTCCACTCTCATAAACTCAGCTTTCACAGCACCCATGCCAGCAGTTAATAGTCTGCAAGTTAGCACATAAGCAGGAGGGGGATGGGATTAGAAGCATGCTGTCACCCTAACCTTCATGCTTGCCCATCAGCTGCTCTGTAGACATATTTATGTGTTTGGGAAATAGTGTTTGAAAGACTGTCAGTCAGGTAAGTGTACAAATGGACCTGAAATGGAAGATACGTCACTGTCTTGACACAAGGGAGTAAGGGGAGCCCATGGAGAGATGAAGAAAACAGTGACATCAATGAAGTGTTAGACTGAGAGAACAATTTTTGCTACCCAGTGCTTAACATGATATGAAATGAATCTGAACAAGAAATTTTGCATTATGCTTGGTGAACATTTAATCTCCAATGAGAATGCTTACTGGAGCCTAAGTAGCTGCTAGTCACAATACTTTCAATATTCTTGTGATACCCTATAAATCATCAGAGGTGTGAAGCGTCAAGTAATTTTATTAATGCTATAGTCTCTGATATGGCCCAGAGACCATACATGATGTAGATGTGAGATTTAAAACTCCTTTAGTATTCCTCCCCCTCACTAGGACCACTTTTTGCTAAATTCAGCATTCACAGCATCACATTTGACTGAAACCAGGTCTGAATCAGCCTGACAATCTTCTTTTAAGAACACTATAAAGTGTTGACATTAGGCTAAGATTACAAAAAAGAAAATCACTTGGAAAAAATTCTGCCTGTGATACTAACAAGTCCTGTTATGTGGTACTAAACTATACATGAGTACAGCCTACTGTTGCACTCTACAGTCTACTTGCAGTCCCTCAAAAATGGACATCAAATGAAAACATGAAAATATTATGGGAAAATATCCAGAATGTGTGCATATGCACTTTATACATATTCTATAATTATTACTTAAATAGGAAATTAACTTCATGGAAAAGATGCAGGCTCAGTTAAGAATATGCATCAAACTTTTAGGCTGCACCTGCATTTCTTTGTAACAGGGGGGTTATCAGATGATTCAATTTTTAAAACACCTGGAACTAGATAGACTGCAGCAAAGACTACTTCCCAGATTCTCTTCACAAGTCACTTTCTGTCTTCTGAAGAGCAGACAAAGTAGGCTGTTACAGCTCAAGTTAATTCAGGAGAAAAGAAGCTGGCTAAACACAGAAGCCGATGCTGCACAGCATCAGTGTATATGCTGGCAGGAAGCCAAAAAGTCTCTACGTCTTGGGGTAAACCTTCACACTCTGCAGAAAATTTCCAGGTCAGTATAACCCTCTGCTTTTCATTTCCTGAAGAGGGAATTTTTATGCTCTTATTTCGTACTTACTTAGTAAGACGAGCATTTATGGTGCTACTCGCTCACGTTAACACTAGTGATCTGTACCCAGTATTGGATTTGTATTTAAAGTTCACAAAAGTTTTCTGGCAAGTCTCAGAGCTGCTTCCTGCTCAGGCTCAGAAGTTCAGTCTATGACCCACTGAAAGAGTACAAACTCATTCATCACAGTTACAATTGTAACTACAGTAAGCTCCGCACTTCTGCAAGACACTGAAGCACATTGACTAAAACGCTGGAGCTGTGTGATATTACAAGTTTAGAAAGCTGATCTCACCCATGTCACCAAAGACTGTCCTAGCTGCTATGGTAGATTTGCTAATATTTACTCACTATGGGGCTGGGAGGTAGGAAGCTGCTCTGTAACCATTATTATCAGTACCATGTCAACAGGTAAGAGAAGGAAATGAAGAGCCAGCAGTGGCCCAGGTGGCCAAGAGGGGCCAATGGCATCTTGCCCTGTGTCAGACACAGCGTGGCCAGCAGGAGCAGGGAGGGGATTGTGCCCCGGTGCTCAGCACTGGTGAGGCCGCACCTCGAGTGCTGGGGTCAGTTTGGGCCTCTCACGCCAAGAAGGACATTGAGGGGCTGGAGCACGTCCAGAGAAGGGCAACGAGGCTGGGGAGGGGCTGGAGAACAAGTCCTACGAGGAGAGACTGAGGGACCTGGGGGTGTTTAGCTCAGAGAACAGGAGGCTGAAGGGAGACCTCATCCCTGTCTGCAACTGCCTGAAAGGAGGCTGTGACGGGGTGGGGGCTGGGCTCTTCTCCCAAGTGACAGCGATAGGACCAGAGGAAATGGCCGCAAATTGCATCAGGGGAGGTTTAGACTGGACATAAGGAAGAATTTCTTTACTGAGAGAGTGGTCATTGATCGGAAGAGCCTGCCCAGGGAGGTGGTGGAGTCGCCATCCCTGGAGGTGTTTAAAAGACAGGTGGATGAGTGCCTTAGGGACAGGGTTTAGTGGCGAGACAGGCACGGTTGGACTTGATGATCTCAGAGGTCTCTTCCAACCTTCTGATTCTGTGATTCTATGAAATATGTACTGAAACCGCAGGACTGGAGGATTTAGTGCGGTAAAAGGTTAAAACTTAAGCCCCTGTTTGACCAAGACACGGAAGTCAAAAACCATATAAACTTGCAAGGAAATGTTTTAGATCTATTTTAATCCCATATTTCATCCAGAAAGAAAAGCTACCAATGATCCTGCACACTGGCATTTTGTTAACTAACACAAGCAGTCAGATCCACATTTTTAGTAAGAAGAGGATTAGGTGTACATATCAGAGCATTTAAAAGTATGTATTTTCTCAAAGTCAGAGGAGCAAATATTTTCAGCATTTCCAGTAAACTAATTTCGAAAGAATTTCCAGATTAAAAACAAAAATCAAAATTTTGTTTCAACAACATGTATTTGCTTTGGAATTTATTTTGGTTTTAGGAAAATTATATTATTATGAAATAGTTCAATGTCCTATTGTATATATTTTAAAGAAAACATATTGCTTAGTAGGGATAAAAACATTATCTTCCTTTCTAGATCAAAGTCTCTTGTTTGTCCTATAATGAAAGAGTAATATCAGTAAATGTTATTAATTTATTGTCACTTAATTGTCAAAACAGAATCCAGAGAAGATAACTGGAGGGGACTTCCTGGGCTGTCAGCTTCAGCCCCCACTTTCTGCAGACATCACATCAGACATGGTAAGTACAGCAAGCTTATTTTAAAAACAGGAAGGAGGAACATGATTTCCCTTTTCAATGCTCTGTTTGGAACACAGCACATACCTGCTGTGAAAGCTGGGAGCCTTCTCCTAATTTTTTTTGGTTCAGAGATAACACAAAGCATGTATATTAGTGCCAAGACTGCTCCACTCCAACAGATACTTAATTACATGAGGAAGTTTTACTTTGTGGGAACTTGCATCAAAATTGGCACAACTCCAAAATAATTTGTCTTCAGTTCAGAATAAACTCCGTCCCACCTCATGCTAAGTGACAGTCATACAAACCCACACATACACACACAAATCTTACATGCTACAGCCCTTGTATGTGAATTAATAACAGAGTTAAATGATGCTGGCACTGTATCTCTACTTAATTTTTTTTCTAAAATGAGTAATTAAAATCTTGGTTGTCTGGAACACTTTATCCCAACACCTGCCAGAAGAAAATAGATATAATCAATCTCTTTTTGAAAAAGTCAAAACCTTTTTTCCTGCCAAATTTCTTTAAGAGCCTTTATACTTAAATTACACGTATGGCATTATCCTTGCATTACTTACCCCTCATTTGTAACAGCACTGAGAAGAAGGACGATCCTTATGAGCATGGAAAAGGGTCATAAATGTATAAGCACAATAACGAATGGCAGAGAAATAAAAAAATAGTGAAATAAGGTTCCTTTATTAGGCTTAGACAGGGAAGCTTTCCCACTGAAGATGATTCAGAAGGCATGGAAATCCATCCTGTGAGTAAAGCTGTGGCCAAACAGGCAAGAAAAGCTGCTTGCACACTACCTATGTGACTGCATCATAACAGCTTCAGTTTGGTAAGGAACTGTTTTAACGGAGGCCTGACACAGCTCTACTTGCCACCCCTGCAACAAAGCCACATTGCAGGAATTCGTATATGGCAGGTGTAGGAACTGTCTCAATAACCAGAAGCTTCCAAATTAGTAATGGGATTTAGCATTTCATCTAGAAATTGGGAAAGAGTTTCATACTGGAAGGTATCACTACTGCTATTTATAGACTTCACTAGTTCTTAGTTGAAATGATAACCCGAAGATGCGCTTAAAATCTGATTTTTTAGATAGCAGTTCTAATGCAGGAGAATTGTGCCAGAAAGCCCTGTAGGCCAAATGCCTACAATATTACATGGGTTTGTACTTCAGACAAGAAATCCATTAAAGGAATTAATAAATATTGCCTGCCTGGTTCATATCACAAGCTTTCAGTCTTAGCTCCCAATGACATGGGCAAACAATGCACTACCTCTGTCTCTTCCTAGCAGGCAGACTACTGCAAGATATGTGCAAGTTTAAATGCACATGCCTTGAAAAAGTGCTAGATAAAGTCAGAGACAAAAACTGTTGTTCATCTTACACATTAGCAATATTGTAATTTTGCGTGGATATATTAACCTAATACATGCAATATGCAACTCCACGTTGCATGTTAGTATCAAAGAATAAACCTTTAATCCTTAGCTATCCCTGACAATGTTCCTTCTCTCATCCCATTTTTAAAAAGAGTAGAAAGCATGACCTGTCAGCCTCACCTTGGTGACGGGAAATATCACGGAACAGGTTCTCTTAGATGCTGTGCTAAAGCACATGGAGGCCAGGGAGGTGATTCAAGAAGCCAGCATGGTTTCTCCAAGGGCAAATCCTGCCTGACCAACCTAGTGGCCTTCTGTGATGGGGAGATCACAACAGTGGATGCGGAAAAAGCAGTGGATGAGGCTCAACAAGGCCAAGTGCAAGGTCCTGCACCTGGGTTGAGGCAATCTGGGATTTCAGTACAGACTGAGGAACAACACGATTGAGAGCAGCCCTGCAGAGAAGGACTTGGGGGTGCTGTTGATAAGAAGCTCCAGACGAGCCATCAGCGCGTGCTCACAGCCCAAAAGGCCAACAGTGTCCTGGGCTGCATCGAAAGAAGCGTTGCCAGCTGGGAGAGGGAGGGGATTCTCCCCCTCTACTCTGCTCTCATGAGACCCCACCTGGAGTCCTGCGTTCTGGCCAGTTCTGGAATCCCCAACAACAGAAGGTTATGGAAGCATTGAAGAAGGTCCAGAGGAGGCTACAAAGACGATGCGAGGGCTGGAGCCCCTCTGCTATGGGGACAGGCTGAGAGCTGGGGGTGTTCAGCCAGGAGAAGTAGAAGGCTCTGGGGACACCTCACAGCAGCCTCCCAGTGCCTGAGGGGCTATAGGAAAGCTGGGGAGGGGCTTTTTACAAGGGCAAGGAGTGATGGGACGAGGGGGAATGGCTTTAAATTGAAAGGGGGAAGATTTAGATTGGACATTAGGAATAAATTCTTCCCACTGAGGGTGGGGAGGCAGCTGTGGCTGCCCCCTCCCTGGAGGTGTCCAAAGCCATTTTGGATGGGCCCTGAGCAGCCTGGGCTGGTGGGAGGTGTCCCTGCCCATGGCAGGGGGGTGGAACTGGATGGGTTTTAAGGTCCCTTCCCACCCAAACCACTCTGTGATTCTATGATCACTTGGACCATTTTCAATCACTCAGCTCTGACACGCAGCAAGAGCTCTGATACTTGTAACAGCCCCTCACCATTAGCCAGACCGGTGCGTCAGTTATGTCTCAACATTATCTCATGTGACTTAGCTCCCTGCCTTTCTCTGTATCATCTCAGCTACAAACCTGCCTGGTATTTCAGGTGGCCATATTGGGGCACATTTGCATCTTAATTATATTTAAAGTGAGGCTTAAATTCCTCTGGCAGTTGCAGTTACATTATCAATGAAGCAAGGACAGGACATAAAGTAAAATACTTCGGTGTAATCTTTGCACTAACAAGTATAATTCTAGCAGATATCACCCCTCCTGACTCTGTTACTATGAAGACTTCTCTATTAGAGAGTGACAGAAAAGAGTTGCTTAGAAAGATGATTCAAAATTGCATTAATGGATGGACAACCTGCCTCAAAAGCCAAACAATTTTATCGTTTCTGTCATATTTTATTCCTTATCTGTATCCTTTTGTTAAACATCTATTAGAAAAAAAAAAAGGCTCGAATCTTGATTTTCATCATACTTGCCCATATAACTCCATAGCTTCCCAAACCCATGTTTCTGAAATGCTTGTTTTGACAAGAACCTTAACATTACAGCCAAATAAAGGGCAGCGAGGAAAGTGAGATGAAAGGTATTCCTTTCTTCTTTTATCTCTCCCCAATGTATTTACTTTTCTGATTATTATCCTTTTATTTCACCACATATTAAAAAAAATAAGCAATAGTAACAAATAATGCCTTGCAGTCATAAATCTCCCTTCAAGGCAATGAAGGCTTTCACAAATGCAAGGAAAATACCATTTCCATTTTTTATAAAAGGGGAAAAAAGAAGCTCAGAGAAATGAAATTATTTACAGAATCAGTGACAGAAGAACCAAAGCCTCCGGATTACTGCACCATCTAAAACGTTGTGGAGAACAAAGAATGCTATCAGTAGACACATGAGAAGTGAAACTATGCATTTCTGTCTGATTCTAGTACTGTTCATCTCTAGAGCAGAGCACTGCTTTAAGCAATGTCTTTTTGGATTAAGATTGTAAATGCTTTTAAATCACTCAAGGGTAGAAAACTGTGATGTTTGTCGGATTTCACACTAACAATTGTATAGCGTTTCCTTGCTTTACTTGAATTTCATAAGCTGCCACTATTAAACTGTACATATAGAAATCCAAACACACTGCCAACACAAGCAACACTCTTATAGCTTCACCTGGGCTGCACAAACACACCTGAGCACCTAGTCTTCATCTTTTATTGAAGTCCTTCTGTCTGTAAAAGAATATTAAGTATAGGCCAACATGATGTAAACTTTTCAGGCTCTAACTGGAAGCTTAATCTAACCTAACAGTCACAACAATTTCATTGTAATTCCCCAAGTGTTTAATCCAGATCCTACATATTTTTCAACAGAAACTCCAATATGCAAAATTAAAAATGCATAATCACCATTCTGCAAACACGATGCAAAAGTCTTTCCTATATACCTACAGAAATGTAGAGGTATAACTATACTACTCTCATTAAATATTAATGAAAATCCATAGAAGGAGGCTCTCTTGCTGAGAGCACACATTCACAAACATGCCAGTCTGCACTGGTATAGTTACACTACTGTATCCCCCTCCATAAATAAAAACTATACAAATGAACAAACCCCCCCCAAAAACTATAGAAATGGACAAAAGCACTATTATTGCTTCAGCTGCACCAAATGAGATTTCGAAGCCTGAAGAGAAGTGCTGTAGAAACCATCAACAAGACTTATTTGGCAGTCACCTGAAACAGCCCATCTATTAGTGCAGGAATGGAAAACTCCACCCACATTGTGAAAAGACAGAAATTTATCTTCAGGAATACAACCACACTTTACAGAGCTTTGAGTCCTTTGAATGGAAAGTTACTGTCTCAGTGACTTACTGGTTATTATTGCAACAAAGCAGACAACAATTCAAAAAAGCAACATGATTTCTGAATGTAAAGAGTTCACTTTTTGTTGTTTAGTTTTGACAAAACTACTAAAAAAACTCAGTAGCTACAAAATTATGCTGAAAATACAATGTTCCCAGAAGGATGATTTGACAAGCTTCTATAATTGCTATGAAATAGACTTCTAAAAATCATTTCATCCAACTGCGTTGAGAAACAGTTAGTTACTGACAACAGGACTTCAGACACAGGTATCACTTGTTCACCACAGACACTGAAATATGTTCCTCGGTTATCCTGAAGTTGAGAGATGCCAACCCACTCCTTCATGAGAAAGACAAATGTCCCACCTATTTCCCAAATACAGAGTTCAACAGTACCAGAATTTTATACCCACTCACTGTCTTCCAGCCTAGACCAGCCGAAATCCAGCCAGGCAAAACCCAGCTGTGCACATACAAACTGCAGTTCATTAAGAGAAGGAAGACAAACAAGCGAGTTGTGGGGGAGGGATGATGCTAATATAGCTGTAGAGAGCCTGTTTCTAAATAGGCTAATAGTTTCGCTCCCTGCAGCTAGAACACATTTCAAAACAGACCTCAAGTGGAGGAGGAATGCTTAAGGTTAAGACCAGATTGCCATGCTTCCCCCTGCCCCAAAGGGTTTCATAACTTTGTTGTCATGATTACATTTTTAAAACTTTACATTATGGTATTCAGTACAGGGAAACAATTCAGAAAGTAGCAATATTCTGCAAATCAAATGCACTCCTCAACATTTATTTTTTTAAAATGACAGCTGTTACCAGTACTAAGAAAAACAACCACTTTCAATTAGCAACAAAACTGCTGAACATACCACATTGTTCTGAACAGAAAAAAAGAATCGCATGGGTATGGAAATGCATTACTTAAGTTTAATTACATTCAGTGCTGTTGAAACAATTCTTCTGCCTCAACTGACTTAAAAATCAGGTCTCCTGTCTCTCACAGGAGAACCTGAACCATCAGGTCACTCATTTTTTTGAAGCATGGACAACAGTGTCGTTTCCACCGACAGCATTATGCTGCAGTGCATAAATATACCTTTCACTGAAGGGATTAGTGAGGAAAGAGACCTATTTATTTTTCTATATGACATTTTAGAACGTGAAACCATTTCACCTAGCAGGACACCTGTCTCCGTGGGTCAGTGGTAAAGCTAATGTTAGGGTCTGACTCAAAGGCAGCAAACCTGAAGTTAGCACTCCCAAGGCTCTTCCCCCTCTACCAACAAAAACTTACAGAGGATTTGACAATGTTTCCCAACAGCCCAAACAACCGCAATCCACGCACTTTTGTAGGCTATGGGAAATACAGATTGAATTTCTATAGCAAAAGGAACTGAGTATAAATCTCCCACAGTTCTTGTACTTTCAACACAAGCATGCTGCCAATATTCTGGCCTGCATATGGTCTCCTCCTACATGCAATGGAGTATTTCATGTGATTCTTTCTAAAACAAACGGGCTTTTCCATTTAGAGAACAAGATCAAAACCTTTCAAGCATTTCTGTACCTAACCACTTCTGATATCTTCAGTTCAGCTCCGAAACCCCACGATCAGTTACTCACAAAGCAACAGGGACAACAAATTGAGATGTTGTATCAGGAATGTTGTTGCCTGTTAGTTAGGTACTAACTTGTTCTGACAGTCAGAGCTGTCTGACAAAGCAAACAACCTGTTACAGCATGGGTTCTCAGTCACTACCACACATCCAGCAACCTAAGAAAGGGCATCCTAGCAAAGATCTTTTCTTCTATCCTGGAAAACCGCAAACAAAAACCGTAACTGCAGATAAACTGAACAAGGAGATGCACACAGGCCAAAGCTTGACCCCTAGGCTTAATCTCCTCAATGGGCCAAGAGGAAATTATGGGAGCTTTGCAGCTGAGGTGTTGACCTCAGATTTGTGGCTCCAATTCAGGTCATGGCTAGTACAGATGAACTCCTTTGCAGACCTCTCAACCAAGGAGTGTGAGGAGAAAACAGCATTAATTTGCTATCCACACCCAGGACAGACTGGAGAACTCTACTTTCAGCACAAGAGAGAGCACTGCTTTGCCCTTGCTTCTCTGCATACTAAACTCCATAACAACTATGAAAGCACAATAAGAAATGAAACCAATAACATTCCTACCTCTGTATCACGGCTTCATTGCTACAGGTTTGTACATCCACTTGTACAAGGCAAATTCTTCACCACCCAGCCTTTTCCACTACAAACCAGGGACAGGCTAGACTCGAGCTGGCGAAAGACTCAATACAAAGGCTGACCAGATGTGGAAAGCAGGAGGAAGGATTGATAGCCTGGTCACATTGGACCAACAGCAGGTTAATTCTGGCTGGAGGCAATGTAACTGGCTACCTATAGATGTGAGAGGGTATATTTTTCTGTCTCTGTTTTCCCTTGAAATTACAAATAATTTCTAACTAAACGCAATGTGCTCCTATGCATTATTTCTACTGACCTTTTTCTTTTCATCAGACCTATAATGTGGGGGATACGCAAGACACAGACACATTAAAGCCATAAAGCTCCATCTTCACAAATTATTCTGAAAAGAACCTGAAGCACTTTTTCTATTATTTAACAGCACAAAGCTGATACTCCTAAAGCTAGGAACAAAAAGGATTCTTCTGCAAAATAATTTTAGGAAAAAGGTAGTAAACAGATGGGGAAATACACAAAATAGATACAGCAGGAAAAAATATTTGCTCCAAAGATGGTGATAAGAGATGAGATCAAAAGAGATTTTTTTCAGTATCAGTAAGATAAACATCTTTGATGAGAGATTGACCGGTTGCTGTCTCTAAGCAAGTTTCCAATCTTATCACCACATCCCAATTTATTCTATCCTAACCTTTCAAGGATTGCTACATATGGTTACACTGATATACGCACGGGGGAAGTATTACTTTCCTTTCCCTGCCACGCTCCTCACTTTAAGATCCCTTCCATTTCCTCACAGGTTTCACATTGCTACTGCTACCTCTTCTCCCCACCCTCATGTTCTCCATTCCTACCAGCAGTGACTTATGCACATTCACCAAACTCCAAGAAACACTTACCCGTGTTCCATCAAGAAAAAGCCTGTTGAAGCATGCCACACATTACCATTCACCCACACAGAAACCTTATTACACAAGCTCTCCAAGTATGTCCACCACCTGAATTCAACCATACCCTCTGGATTCAGCCAGCTTTCCCTTCTCAAATATTTGTCTCCCAAACAAGAATTCTGTGTTCCTAATCTTCATTCATTTCAGTTCCTTATTCGTATATTTACTATCTTCCTCTCTGCAACTTTCTTCCTGGACTCCTCTTTCCCACTGCCCCCTTTCCTCTTTCCCACACCATTTTTCTTCCTCATTACCCATTCAACAGCGGGGTCCTACCAACGTTGTCTCAGAAAGGAGCCCACTGTGGAGCAGCAGACAGAAATATTGCTAGGTCTCTGCTTCTTGCCTTGCAGTGGCACTGCAGAAGCCCAGCCGGACCCGCAAGCAGCAGCACAAGGGAACAGTATCACAGTATTACAAGACTGGAAAAGACCTTTGAGATCATCGAGTCCAACCTATGACCCAACACCAACACCAACTCATCGTCTAAACCATGGCACTAAGTGCCTCATCCGATCTCCTCTTAAACCTCCAGGGACTGTTGGACTCCACCACCTCCCCGGGCAGCACATTCCAACGGTCAATCACCCTTTCAATGAAGAATTTTTTCCTAATATCAAGCCTAAACAGGAGCTCTTGTAATGCAGGCAGCATCAGACAGGGATGACTAGATTCAAGGCTTTCCCGAGTTTTCTTTCTTTCCCAAGAAGAGGCCAGGTAGAATTTGGAGGAAACAACTCCATCAGTCACACAGCCATGTTTGCAGGGACAATGTAAGGTGAAATAATACAGCACAACGTAGCCGTGCTTGCAGCAAGGGCCAAGGGAAGGGATATAGCAGCCAGTAAAAATGATCAAACCTTGAGAGTAAAATAATAGCAGCCCAAAATCATCCTCATCCGTTCATCTGTGTTCTCATGATACTCGTTAGTTTAATTACAGGAGCATGACTAAGGCTAAGGTTACGTTGCAGCATAGCTCCAAACAGACTTGCCAGTTAAATAATCAACAAATCAATTTTCTAAAGGATCTGGTAATGGTGTTGATATAATACTGAGGACAGACAAACTCTCAAGCACACACGATCAAAGTAATCTCAGTGGAGTCTTCATTATTCTTGCTTATAAATGTCCATTCTGTGAACGTACAAGACAGTTTATGCTTAGATGGTGATATAATATGAACTATTTAGCCAGAACCCTTAATGTAATAAAATAATAATGCAACAGAAGATTGACTAAACAATCAAACACTTGAAACAGTGACTCATAGCATGAAGATGGTTGGTATCTAAATGCATTAAAAAATCAAATGTCATTCTATTAAAAAATGGCACTTATATCAACAATGCCTGGCACTTGCACAGCATCTGTTATCAGAGAACTGCAAGGACTGGAACATGCTGGTTTTCACTGTTTTAATGTGGATCTCCCGTTTTTTTTGTAAACTCTAGTTCCTCTAGTGATGTGCTTAGCTTAGATTTACAGCTGTATTTAAAAAAAAAAAAAAAAAAAAAAAAAAAGCCTCTCTGTGATAGGTAGAATATGACCTGACCCAGAAAGGGCAGAAATCAAAAGGACTCAAAATCAGCTCAGAGGTTTTTCATGAGGAGCTGCAAGCAGCATGCTATGGGACAACTCAACAAAGGTACTATTTCCTCAGCTCCTTTGTGTTCTGTTTCATGCGCTCACATTATCAAAACTGGAGCTGCAAGTTCAGCACTCTTGCTGTATCTTGCTGTGAAAACCTACTTCCATTGTAAATGTTTTGTGATTTTTCAGTGCCTTCTAATGTAACTTTTCACAATGGCATTCCTAAAATAAACCCTTGCTTTATATAGCAACTTTTTCAATGGGAAGTGAAGAAAAATAGAGACTTGTCCTGCCTTCAAAAGGTACATTGATATTCCTCTGAATTTTCCTAGGCACACAATGGAACAATGAGCAAGAGTCCCAGCTGAAAAAATCTGTACTTGTACTGGGGGAATAGGACGGGCAGACTACAAGGTGAAAAACTTGCTGAACCATCAGACTGAAAGGGTAGTGGGTGGTCTTTGGTTTGAACTCTGATGGATGCCCAGTTAGAAGTGGAGTTTTTCAGGTATCAACACTAGAGCAAGTCTTGTTTGATATCTTCAATGACTTGGCAGATGAGACAGATGGGGCAACTTTGCAGATAACACCAGGCTGGGGAGACTGGAGCACATGCAAATAAAAAGAGACTAAGGGGGGTGAGTTTGGCTCTGGTGGGATCTAATCACCGTGTTCAGTTCCCTGGGATGAGTTAGACAGAAATCAATATGAAAGCTTCTCAGCAGCATGAACCAAGAGGACAAGAGATGAAAGTCAGAAGTTGCACCCAGAGCAATTCCAGTTGATTGTAATAAAACAAATGTCCGCAGTGAGAGGAGTAAAGTGCTGGAACAGGTTTCCAGAGAGGTTGTGGACTCTCAACCCATGGGGAGTTCATATGTTGTCTGGACAAGGTCCTGAACAGCCTGGCTTAACTTTGAAATTAGACCTGCCTTGAAGAAGAGATTTGACTGAAATGATTTCCTAAATGTCTTCCAATTAAAATTATTCTATAAACCTCATATTATTTCTTTTAACAGGAGCTAGATATTTCTGAAGTTGTCATTATTATCAAGGAACATAGGAACCATTCTGTCAATAAAATTGCATCTTGCTTTTGCACAGCATCACGTTCACAAATTGGGAATTTCCAACCATAAAACACTGGAAGAAGCGGATAAATTAAATCAAGTGGTTTGACTTTCTTCAGCTGACTCTGTCCTGTGACTTTGACTATCTCTGAAGAGTGGGAACAATAAAAATTCTTAAGTGTTAAATATGGAAGAGATACTTTGTTTCCACAGAAAGTGGAAGTATTTTCCAAATCACCAAGCTCCAGGGGAGTGAGGCTCTCAAGTCTCCCCAGCTTAGGACTAAAGGGAGACCTGGTTCCACTGCCTGGTAGAATCACCTCCAACTGTCAGCAGCAACACCGGTTATCAATGAACTGCGTATCAGAAGAACTGGGGAAGAGAAACTCATCAAACAGAAGTCTTGTATCTGCAAGGAGAAGATGCTTATTCTCTGCTGAGCTTCTCCTTCTTTCTGAAAAATATTTTGATAAAAAGATATCTATGTTGGGGTGGAGGGAATAGATGAAGCCAGAAGTCTGAGGACTGAAATCAATGTTCTAAGGGTGACTTAATGTAGTATATGGTGTCTGAATAAAGATATATATGTAACAAGAGCTATAACTTTATGCCTTAGATTCAATCCAAGAATTATACTGAACAGTGTAATAAAATATATTGCCTTGCTATATTTTCTTGCTTATTAATAAGCATAGCAGTTTTTAAAAAGCACTGTTAAGTACACTGTTTACCAATTTAGATATGAAACCCCTTTGGTAAATAGATTTACCAACTAATCTTAAGACTAAAAATTATTGCATATGTGACAACAAAATAATGTTTAAATATTTCTCTGTACATTTTATGGGAGGCAGGAGACCCCACAGAATAATTTATTTTACACAGATAATCACATCACCTATGACTTATGAAGCATCTGGAATTACAGCCAGTGGCAACCACTCACAATTTAAAATCTTTCTCCAAATAAATCTCATCATGACAATTCAAGCGTACGCAGAGATCCAATTTAATCTTTCCACAGCATTTAAGTCTGTGGTAGAGCCCAAAGACTTCTATGATTTTTTAATTATTAAGAATGACAAAGTAACTAAATCAAAACATACTTATTTTCCAACACATAAAACACAGTTTGCTCCACAGCCTGCGCTGCCTGGACTAATATCTGTCTGTCAGTATTAATGTACAAAGTTCTAAGAGAAAAGTTGTGAGGGAAGTGTCAAGCCATGTTACTGTCAGGCCAATCTGGTTGTGCTTTGTCTTTAAAAAGAGTGGAAATATCAGACTCATTCCTTAAGCTGTCATGACTACAAAACCTTCAGGGACAATGGGTTTAGCTGCTTAGAGAAGAAAAAATATCTTGAAGAAATATGTATAACATACAGCAACAGCATTTGTGCTCCTGTTCATCAAACCTTAATCTGATTATAATTTTAATCACATAATTATCCGATATTCTCAGAGAACTGAATTAATGACTCACTAAAGGGCAGCACCAAACTACAACATCTGAAATAAAATTCAAGCTTGACCACAAGTCTAATAAGGAAATTACTTTCATTTCAAGACAGGCTCCAAAGCACTGTAAAGAGGTTAACTGAGATAACTGGCAGCCTTTACAGAAGAGACATGTGGGTTCAAGTGAGCTCTCAGATCTTTTTGCTGGTTTTGGGTAAGACAGACAGCTATCCACCAAACCAAAGTTACAGAAACAATAAGACACTGACGCACAGAGAACACTGAAAGACCAGTACCTACTTTTTGACCAAAGTGCTTTGCTCAGCTGGCTTTGCTACTGACCCAAGCTTTAAGTAATTTCTTGTGTGCCTTCTACATATCTTTAGAATTAAGGTAGCAGAATATATCAAAAATAGGCTAGGAATTTTATAAGGAATACTAAATGACTTGGATACTAAATACTCACCAAATTCTATGCATGTAACTCAAGAGAGCTTTTGAGCTTTTTACCTAAATACTGTAACGTGAGCACTAATAAAATACAGTCCACATCACCAGGACAGTACAGTGATAAATAACAGAAGTGGCAGCATCTTATATGTAGGTAGCACCTTCTGTGAGAAAGCAAAGGCATTTTAGGGATAGATGTTAAATAAAATAACATGCAGTACTCGGAGTTTTTTTCCATCACTCGCACTTAGTAAATGAGAAAACAAGGTATAGATAATTCAAGCTGTCTGCTAAATGTACTACATGAAGCCCATACCAGAAACAGCACTGATTATAGATTTCAAGGGCTTCTTTCATCAGTGTTTGCAAAAAAAAAAAATAAAAAAAAAATGCTTTAATTCAAAACTAAAAGTTAGTCTTAGCCTATATTACTTGGTTCAATCAGTGCCTCCTACTGTTTTTAAGTAAATCTGTTAGCGTGTAACTGTTAAGTCAAACTACCTTAATATGACTTTGGCTCATTAATACTACGTTCACACTTCAAAAGCAAATTAAGGGGGGGAGAGGAAGAAGGGAGTATAAAATAAAAACTAAAAGAAAAGAAAAAAAAATCATGATCTGCTGCTTTATTCTTCTAATGCTTGGTTCAATTATCTGTCACAAATTTCAGTGTACACAACTTTAGGCTCGATATTAGGAAAAAATTCTTCACTGAAAGGGTGATTGTTCATTGGAATGTGCTGCCCAGGGAGGTGGTGGAGTCACCGTCCCTGGAGTTGTTTAAAGAGAGATTGGATGAGGCACTTGGTGCCATGGTTTAGATGATGAGTAGGTGTTGGTGTTGGGTCACAGGCTGGACTCGATGATCTCAAAGATCTTTTCCAGCCTTGTGATATTGTGATAACTCTTGTCATGCCAGAGAGCTGTTCTCAGATTCATTTGAATTCACATTATATCAGAACACTCCAAAAAGCACTCAATTTTGTACAACTTCTCAGGTAGGTACCATTAATATTTTTACTTGCTTGATACTCCTAATACTTTTTGGCAATCATTAAGTCCTACTGGTTAGGGAACAGTTCCATGCATTCAAAGATGTGCTGGCATGAGGTCAAAAAGAGATGGTCCACCACAGAAATTCTTTTTTTTTTAAACAGTAATGTTCTTGGTATTTATGAATTGGTTTATTGTGGTATTATGAAATTGAAGACTTTGAAAAACTCTTTTCTTAAAGCTTTCCTTAAAATAACAAACATCAAAGTAGGTAATTTCATTTTAAAAAAAAGAAAGGACTCAGATTACCCAAACCCAATGTATTTGAAGAGAATAATAGTGCTGCAGGACTTCACATAAGCATGTCACATTTTAAGTGATGACAAATAAACCACAACTTGGTCAGCTTTAGTCAGCTTAACTTCAGACACAACTCAGTGGAGCTACACTAGAAATGTAGCACACTAGAAATGTCAGGTCTTGTCGGAAGTTCAAACAGACGACATTGCTCAGTTAAATAAATGTAAACAGGAAGATAAATCTTAGTTCCAGACTGTCTAGGAACGGAGTAAAACTGATTAGTCGAAAGCTGTTTACAAGAACAAGAGCTGAGGAGAGCAAAACAAAGTGTCTGCGATCATTAGTAAGAAGACTATATACTCTGTTCGTGAGCTGACAACATGATCAGGTGAGGATGTAGAATTCTGTAGTCAGTAGACCATGTTCCACTGTTGGTCGTATCATGGACTGCCCCAAATACGCTCAGTTACATTAGGCCAGGTGAGAGTCCACCTTGGCTAAAACACTTTTTAATAATACCTCAGGAAACAGAGTGCAACTGTAACTGCATTCCTGCAACAAGGGTCACATGCGGTGCGTAGTCAAATCCCCTGTACCGAGGTATCCCAGTATCACAGTATCGTAAGGTTGGAAAAGACCTCTGAGATCATCAAGTCCAACCTATGACCCAACAACTACACCTACTCCTACTTGTCAACTACACCATCACACTAAGTGCCTCATCCAATCTTTCCTTAAACACCTCCAGGGACGGTGACTCCACGACCTTCCCAGGCAGCGCATTCCAAGGGCCAATCACCCTCTCAGTAAAGAACTTCTTCCTAATGTCAAGCCTAAACCTCCCCTGGCAAAGCTTGAGACGGTGTCCTCTTGTTCTGTTGCCGGTCGCCTGAGAGAAGAGACCAACCCCTGCCTGACTACAACCTCCTTTCAGGCAGTTGTAGAGAGCAATAACGTCTCCCCTGAGCCTCCTCTTCTTCAGGCTAAACAACCCCAGTTCCCTCAGTCGCCCCTCATAGGGCTTGTGCTCCAGCCCCTTCACCATCTTCGTTGCTCTCCTCTGGACGCACTCCAGCATCTCAACATCTTTCTTAAACTGAGGGGCCCAGACCTGGACGCAGTAATCGAGGTGCGGCCTGACCAGTGCCGAGTATAAGAGGATGATGACCTCCCTAGTCCTGCTGGCCACACTATTCCTGGTGCAGGCCAAAACACCATGGGCCCTCTTGGCCACTTGGGCACACTGCTGGCTCATGTTGAGTTTTCTGTCCACCAGCACTCCCAAGTCACTCTCTGCCTGACCGCTCTCCAGCCACTCTGTCCCCAGCCTGTAGCTCTGCATGGGGTTGTTGTGTCCAAAGTGTAGAACCCGGCATTTGGACTTGTTAAACCTCATGCTATTGGACTCAGTCATTCTCTCCAGCCTGTCAAGGTCCCTCTGTAGGGCCCTCCTTCCCTCTAGCAGATCGACACTTCCTCCCAGCTTGGTGTCATCTGCCAACTTGCTGATGAAGCACTCGATCTCCTCATCCAGATCATCAATGAAGATATTAAACAGGACCGGGCCCAACACCGATCCCTGGGGAACACCACTAGTGACCGGCCGCCAGCTGGATGAGACACCATTCACTACCACTCTTTGGGCGTGGCCATCCTACCAATTCCTAATCCAGCACAGAACATTCCCGTCCATGCCACGGGCTGCCATCTTCTCCAGGACTCTGCTGTGGGAGACAGTGTCAAAGGCCTTGCTGAAGTCCAGGAACACCACATCCACAGCCTTCCTCTCATCCACCAGGCAAGTCACACGGTCGTAAAAGGAGATCAGGTTGGTCAGGCAGGACCTGCCCCTCCTAAATCCACGCTGGCTGGGCCTGATCTCTCGCTCATTCTGCAGGTGCTGCATGATTGCACCCAGGATTAAGCGCTCCATAATTTTACCTGGAACCGAGGTCAGGCTGACAGGTCTGTAATTACCTGGATCGTCCCTACGGCCCTTCTTGTGGATGGGCGTCACCGAGGTGAAGAAGGCATTAAGCACCTCAGCCTTTTCCTCATCTTCAGTCACTATATTTCCCCCAATGTCCGATAAGGATTGAAGATTGTTGCTGCCCTTCTTTCTGCCGTTAATATATTTGAAAAAACACTTCTTATTGTCCTTGACACAAGCGGCTAATTAGAGCTCCAACTGGGCTTTTACCTCTAGTAATTACTCTTTCCCCCCACAAGATCTGTATGCACCGAAGTTTGCCCCACATTTTGATGACTTTATTTGAAGATGGTCTCACTCAGCTGATAGACATTCTGCTACTATAGCTTCAAATAAAACCCACTCCAAACTGTATCATTCCGAGAATTCAAACTGAATTTTGAAAGGACTGATTCCCCGTGTTACATAAAGTCTACTCTGAACACCAAAAGGGTTGTTTGAAACAGTCGGTTTAATTCTGTAAGAGGAATGTAAGGCAGAGGCTTGTTAAAAGAAACCAAGCAGAAAGGTCAACATCCACTACTAAATTCTCTAGTACTTCTCCACAGCAGTGGCATGAAAAAATTTGCTTATACATGAGGTTTCTAATATTGTGTCATTACAGACAGAGGTAACGTGGTCATTGAACATCCTTAATGCTTAAAATAACTCCTATATCATAGAGGGTGGTATTGGTACTATGTAGTACACGGAGAATTTGATTTTTCAGTCCTTTTGTTTCATTTAGTAAGTAGGAGTGAAATTCCAGCAATAATACATTAAGATAAATCTCATGCATACTTTAAACAAATGTTCTGATAGTATCTACTTTGAGGAGGGGTGGGAGTCGGGAGATATGACAGACACCACTGGTAATGCATATAATACAATCACTCAAAAGTAGGGGAAAACTATTAAATGTTTTATTTAATATAAAAATATTAAATGTCTACTAAATTAATATATAAATATTAAATATCTGAAGGAGTTTCTGTATTTTATTTACAATTCCTTTAAAATATTCTGACTAGCTTCATACTGTCTGCCCCCAAAGAGTGCAGAGCACGGGAATGTATAGAGAGCCTTTAACTTCCTAGAGGAAATATATTAGAAAAGGAGTTTCCAAAAATAAAAGTTCTTAATTTACCCTCTTTTGGTTTTGTTGCACAGTTTTTATTGAACCTATTAGAGTAATATTAATGAAAATCTGACTTGTCTGTAGGAAGAAAAGGAGATTTTATTTGATCCACTGTTAATTCTTTCCAGATAACTGCCCAAACCTCAGTCAGCTTCAGATTAGAACAATAACAAATGCTACAGGTTTTCCTTGTCTTTTAAAATAATTTACAAAGTATAAGTTCTCATTCAGTCTTAGAACCTCAGAAATCTTTCAAAGTAATGGGATGCTCAGATTAATCAATAACTTAGTAAACAAATGCATTTGGTTTTTGGAAAGAAAAAATAAACCAAAACCCAGGAAAATATTATTATTATAATCCCCTATTGCCCTTAAGAGAACCAATTTAAAATATCTCTACTGTCTCTTACAAGTATATTAGAGTAAAAAAAAAAAATCAGGTCATAGGGAAGGAGCAGGAGTTCTGTTTTTGGGAACATTTCACAATGAGATGTTTAAGGTAGAAGAAGCTCCTGTAACCATCAATAAGCTACATGTTAAACTACATTATAGACGAAATAAGAGGCTAGGTTACAGCAGTTCTTACAGGAAGGACAACAAAAATCCTTGTGTTTTGCATATGTGGGTAACAGGTATGCTTAAAATTTTATTCTGGCAAGATATTTTATCTGTTATTCTATGACCTTCACAAACCATGTATTTGAACGGAATTATAATCTATTTATAAGAACAGATGGAACCAATTCTTGCTGTATTACAATAGAACAGAATTTCCATCCATTTTGAATTACAATCCCACAAAAATTTTTCAACAGATGTAAGAAACATGCACCATAAACACAAGCCTAGTGAGAAAAGGTTTCCTTCCCTAACTGCCTCTTATGGAGCTCTAGAACTAACGAATTGCTCTCCACAAGTTTACAGACTCAAAGTTGAAAAAATACCTCACAAAGAATAAATTTGTAGTAACTGCATTGATTTATGCAAGAATGATTAGCTAGAGTTGCTGGTAGCACTATAACTTCAGTTCAGGAAAAAGACAATGTAATAACAGGCTTCAAATGTATTCAAAAATCATTAAGATTATAATACTAATGAAGAAAATTAACTGTTAAACTTGTAGCAAGAGATTGAGAGTAGAATGCACTTTTAAGCCTAAACCCTTTGAAAAAGCTGTAGAATTCTCACTTTTGGGGATATAAAGATTTGGGGAAGAGGAGGGGAAAAGACATGATTAATCATCTAAATGTTACAACTCCTTTTTTTAAGAGAACGAGGGTGCAGTAGTTCACCGCTAGAGACCCTTCCCAGCCTCGCAGTACTTGACATCACTACAGCACTCGGTATTACCATCACCCTCTGTGGTTTCATTAATAAGAAAAACCTTGTAACTGCACGATTAAGAGTTCTTTAGAGACATTCATGAGATCTGCTCTATTTTTCAAATTATCCTGTTCCACCATGAATGTTTATGGCATGAAGTTATTTGTGTAGCACACACGTAGCACAAAGGATTTCCAAACAGTTAACTATTTAAAAGAATTACAAATTTTGCGTAAGAATAATTTCAGTACTGGAAACAAACACCTTCTAAGCTATATGCTCGCGCCCCTCTCTGTCACCCAGGGCACAGTAAGGAAAGAGTGAGATCAAGGAAAGTGGGCTCCAACACCAAGTTCTTGCACGAGAAGGTTTTGCATTCGAATCCGATTTTTAACAAAGCTATTAACACAGTAATTTTTGAAGGAAAAACAACCTGACTGTTTCACCAGTTCCGGGGCAGTTTCTCCATTCTCAGGCAAGAAACCCAGCTGTCCTTACCTGGCAGCTCTCACGGTTTAGCACCGTCACTGCCAGCGCCAGGGGCACCTTTTCCCCAGTCACCGCGCAGGGAGGGTTCAGCACGGCACGGTACCGCCAGGAATCGCAGTGTTGCCATTGGCCTTTACGCTTGTTCAAACTTGATAAATAAAGAAACCCACGCGGAGGTTCCAGGGCGCGGTGTCTGCTCTGTCCGGTGTGGGGCGGGAAAGGCCCTTCCCTTCCCTTCCCTTCCCTTCCCTTCCCTTCCCTTCCCTTCCCTTCCCTTCCCTTCCCTTCCCTTCCCTTCCCTTCCCTTCCCTTCCCTTCCCTTCCCTTCCCGTCCCATCTTGTCCTGTCCTGTCCCGTCCCATTTCGTCCCGTCCCGTCCCGTTTCGTCCCGTCCCGTCCCGTCCCATCCCGTCCCATCCCGCAGTCCCGGTCTCCTCCCGGCCGCCCCCCGAGGGGCTGGAGCGGGATCTGTCGGCGCGGGGGGCCGGGGTACTCACATGCCAGATGGCGAAGAAGATGAGCGCGGCGCAGAGGACCAGGGACAGCATGTAGCAGAAAGCAGCGAAGGTGAAGGCCATGGCGGGGACAGCCCCGCGCGACCCCCGCCACCGCCCGGGGGATCCCAGCCCGCGAGCGGGGCAGCAGCGACCCCCGAAATCCCCGGCGAAGGGGCCGGGCGCCCGCGGGGCGGCGGGCAGCGACGCACGGACAGAGCCGCGAAGAGCGCTCCCTCCGGCTCCGCCGAGCCCGCCCCGACACCCGCAGCGCCGCCAGCGCCCGGGGCTCCCAGCCCCTTGCCGCCCCTCTCTCCGCGCCGCTGCTGCGCGCGGTGGGCGGGCCAGCCGCCAGGGCGCCGCCAAGGGGCGGCACCGGGCGCTCCGCGGCGGGGCAGGGGGGCGGTAACGGGGGCTCCGCCGTGGGGCCGGGGGGCGGTAACGGGAGCGCGCAACGGGACTGGGGGCAGGGGGGGCAGCGGGGCTGGGGAGGGGCAGCGAGGCCTCCGCGGCGGGGCTGGGGAGGGCGCAACGGGGCTGGGGGGAGAGCAGCGGAGCTGGGAGGCGGTAACGGGGGCTCCGCGGCGGGGCCGGGGGGGCGCAACGGGGCTGGGGTGGGGGCAGCAGGGCTGGGTAGGGGCAGCGAGGGCTCCGCGGCGGGGCTGGGGGAGGCCGGGGGGGTCGGGGCCTTGGGGGGTCCCGCGTGTCTGGCTGACATCATATCGCGACAGCTGAGGCACGAGTGTCCGCTGGGAGCAGCTTGGGCCAACTGAGGAGAGAACAAAGATCGTTACGCGCCTGAACTCGGTGTGGTTTGTGGGGAGTTCAATTGGTTATTTTTCCCTTTTAGGATGAGGTGAATCGCGTGAGACCTCCCCGAGGCCCAGGCGCCCCAGCCCCACCGAGGGTGGGCGGCCAAGGAGCCAAGAACTGAGACACTGTTAGAGTGAATAAAACCACTCAATCATGGAAGGGTTTGGGTGGGAAGGGACCTCAAAGCCCCCTCCCGTGCCACCCCCTGCCATGGGCAGGGACACCTCCCACTGGATCAGGGGGCTCCAAGCCCCATCCAACCTGGCCTGGAACACCTCCAGGGATGGGGCAGCCACAGCTTCCCTGGGCAAACTTTTCTTAAATGCCACAAACCGGAGAGTGCTCTCGATGCCTTTCAGGTACGTGCGGTATCCGAATTGCTGAAGTACATATTTAAAATAAGGAAGGAAGGGTAAAGCCCCTGCTGTCTTAACCTGCCTTTAGCAGCATTGATAGCGTCTCCAGGCAGGACTTCGCCATTCTGCAGGAGATGATTTACCATCAAAAGTTCATTTTTGATTTACCATCAAAAGTTCTTCCACTTTTTTTTGGAGCACATCAGCTGATCCAATACAGCAGGTTTGTAAGAAATTTTTCAGGAGAAAATACCATGGAACCACCAGAAATCCCTTTTCAAAATATACTGAAAAACTGTGGATGAAAGCTATGTATTTGAAATGTCCTTACACAACTTAAAACTAATTTCAGTTCACAGCACCTTTTCTACCCTTCTGTGGATGGAAGCAGATTCAGTAACCAAACTATTTCAAAATTTGCCCGTGGTCACCTGTGAAAAGTCAGATTTCACGGTACAAGAGATCATAATTGCATTAAAGCTATGTTTTTTACAAGCTTTCTTTTTAAATGTTTACAATGTACTTTTGCTTAAAATTATGGTATATTATTTTTAACATAATATGCGCTTTTATCCTGAGGAAAGAGTGCTGATTTGAATCAAGAGCCAAGCCTAGTAATTAATAAACCAATCAGGAATAAACTGATGGATGTAACCTTTTAAAATTGAGCTGCTCCAGACTGTACATGTGATTTGATGCTTTAATTAAGAAGAATAGAACACGGCAAATAGTAATGAGCTTTGCTGTCATACAGAGATGCAGTAAATGCATTGTAATTCTCTGACCGTTTAATTCTTTTGTAGCTGAAATCCTGCAGAGTGTATGCTTGCAAAAATAAATGTTTTATTCATAGCCACATATTTTGAAAAGAGCTGTGAATGAGGTACGGAAGTCATCTTTGGATATTTTTTTTCTCACAGTTACTTCAATATCCGGATATATATTACCTGTGGTAAGATTCAGCATAGAAAAAATGATGTTTCCAAGAAAACTAAAATAAAATGTTTCTTTCTGGAGCACTTACATGTAGGCATATCTATAAAGATATACTCTAGGTGTCACAAAAGACAGAACTGGAAACAACTACTGAATCTGAGTTTAGGACTCCACCTCAAGGTAAATATTCTCCTGTTTTCACCATCTCTCATCTTCATTTACATTTCAGCTATGCATTTGGAGCTCTTCAGTGAACACAGAGGCGAAATATATTTCTCGTATTGCAAGGAAACGGTTCCACAAGCCAACACTTCCAAGATTGCGCTGCTTTTCCTACTGCTGATTTTGAAACATATATTGTCCATTAGCCCTATTTCTAGTCATTAATTCTTGCTAGTGGCTTACTAATTACAAAAGTTTCTGGTACACAGTGAAAGGAAAGTCTATCAAGGTGCGTTTAGGATGTTTTTCTCCTATTGCCATCTTCTTACATCCTACCATGAAGCAACCTTAAGTATCCTGAAGTGCTGAAGTGTTGGAAAGCGTTGGAAAGTGTTGGAAAGATTCACCCTTCCCTCAGTACATCTCTGAGACTAAAAGTCTTCCTTTTCTGTACCTCATTACAAAGTCATTACAGCTCTGTGTGACATGAGGAGCTCACAGCACTGAGCTGCTCCTTTATAATTTCTGAATGAGACTTCTGCAAACCATTGTCTCTGAGGGAAAAGGTGAGAAAAATATGGATGTGACTGACGCTTTCCTGGTTTAAGCCTCTGTGAACACAGCAGGAATATTAGCTGTCTGTTAGCTCCCCATCCACTGCTAAGGTCTTGGTCCTAACCTGCAAATAAACTGATGGGCCTGATCCTAGCTGTGTGAGAAAATCGCAGAGCAGCACCTACCTGCATTCCTTTGAAACAATGCCTGTCACAAAGGCCACGACGGAGGACTTGGGAGCAGAGGGTGCAGCACTATCATCAACTGAAGAGATCTGGAATAGACACACCACATTATAACCACCCATAGAAAAAAAACCTGTTGCTTTCAAAACTGCTGGTTTAACACTTACTTTCCCAAAATAAAGGGTATCACAACCACACATTGTGACACATCCTGGTTTCTTTTTTATTATTAGAAATAAAAGGTCCCGGAAGCTCCACAGCAGTCCATTAAGAAATGCACCAGTCCTTGCTCTGGTGTTCAGCATCTCATTTTAGCAGCCACAATATCAGATTTATCATCTCATCTTTCATTCTGCTGTCCCCAAAATTTCACAAATTCTCGTGCTTCGTCCAGGTCATGTATTCCCAAGTTGTTCAGAGAAGGGGCTGCTGTTCTCACCCTGCGGCGCGCACCAGTAACCCATCAATGCAGCAGCAACAATTATTCCCAATGCTAAAGTATGGAGATGAATTTCAGACCAAGTAGAAAATCAGTAAGAAACAGAAAGTAAATTCGTGTTCAGATTGCTAAAAAAATGGTTTGATTTCTCTCGTCTCATCTTTAACCAGAGGCTCTTTTAAATGTATTTTCTGATGGGTCACACAAGGTACTTCAAGCTCAGTACTATTCCCTAGCACAAGTTTTTACGTGAAATGAATTTAAGGATCCTAACAGCATGTTGGTAAAACCTTTGGAGAAGGGTTTTCTTACAAAAGACTAAGGATCCTTGCTTTACTCGAGCAGATTGAAGCTTGGTATGCTACAGTTATTACTGAAGCATCTTTTGTGATTTGGATTTGTTGTTTGTAAACAGACAGTATTTGTCTTTATAATGCATATTTATTGGAAAATATGATTGCAGTTTACTGAAGGAATTGGAGAATCAAGCAGACCTTTTTTTTTTGCAACTTAGTCTGATCCCAATTTCATACAGACTCATCACAAAGAGGATGGAAGGTGCTAGTGCTTGTGTACAATTGGTACTGAGACGCTGATTTTCAAAGTTATCACTCTGCAGATGTTATCATACGTCAAAGCACAAACAGAGAGGATCTGGGATTTTTTACTTAAGGGTGGATTTTTACTTTGTAAGGGGCTCTATGAAGGGACCAGAAAAAATCAGTCACTAGGTAAATAATAGCAAAGGAATACATCTGTCGAGCAACAGGCGGTCCACAAAACCAAATGACATCCAGTGTTCCTATAGATGTTGTGAAAATAGAATTAGAAGATCTGTATGTTCAGGATGTCCCTAAATTAGCAGGTCTTGGAGCACTTGCTTTTATGTGAAATGATCTTTTGTACTAGAAAATGAAAATAACTGAAGGTATTTAAAAAATTTCCAGTGGCTAATTCATAGAATAGCATTGGAGATGAGAAGGGACTGCTGCCTAGTCCTTTCAACTCAACTTTCAAGTAAGTACCAGAACTATATAAATCCAAAGGACAAGTCATTATAAGACCCTGAAGTGAGAAGCTAAAATGTTTTAGTGTTTTAATGTTTTATAGTTGCATAAAGTTTTGCATATTACTGAATGCCTGTACACTAGTTAGAGAATTTTCATTCATTAGATTGAGTATATTTTAATAAAAGATCTGACACTCGCTTTTCTGAACTTTAAGTAATACTAAATTATTAATAATGCTTATATACAAACTGCCATTATTGGGCTTGAAAGCTAATAACCCATAGAGATTAATAGAGGGATTATGCATTATTATTTCAGATTATCTGCAGATTCCAGATGAAATGACTGTATTACTTTATGGTCAGTTCATTTTCAAAAGGTTACTTTTGCAATAATAAAGGCAAGTGACATTTTGTTAATGCAGTCTTTTTTTCCAGACACCAGGAATATGATAGTTCACAAACCCACTGACAATAATCTCATTTTACTGGCAGGTGAATGAATACGCTATTTCACCAGCTTTTAGCAAGAACACTGTCCCCATCTTCTATTCTAGGAACCATCTAAATAAATTTTAACTATATTATCATAGGATTGTGGGAAGGTTTATGTTGGAAGGGGCCTCAGGAGGTCTTCGGTTCAACCTCCTGCTCAAAGTAGAGCCAAAAGCAAAGTCAGGCATAGTTTCTTAGGGCTTCATCTGGTCAAGTCTTGGAAACCTCCAAGGACAGAGATAGCCTGACCTCCCTGTTCCACTGCACATCTCAGGTTGTCTTTAACAGACTCGTCAGTTCCCAGCCTGGATCATTACCAGGGCTTATTCCTTTCCTAGTACATACCTTTGTATTTGTCTTTGTTGAATTCCATAAGGTGCCTGTCAGGCTATGATCTCAATGTTTTAACTATTGAAATCCACTTTAAAAAGTATGGGTTAATATGCAATACAGAAATATCCCTACATGGCAAAATAGGGCTGTTCAGAGCATGACTCTATACTGCTTTGCTTCTACTGTTCCCTTGCCAGCCAATATCAGAATTACATACTATCATCCTCTTGCCCATAATTGCCACTGGCTTCAGACTTGCCACTTCGATCACTCACCTGAACTAACTTATCTTTATACCTGTCCTGTCCTGATAACCAGCACTACAGAGGCACGTTTTCTGTCACTGATAGTTTCCTAGCAGAATGTTTGAGAACAGGGAATCTGGGACTTTTTCCATTATGTGCAAGGTTAGTGGAGCAATTCTGTAGAATATTGATCTCATGGCACCTCTTCATTCCTAAGACATGCTTTCACACAGTATCACAGAATCATAAGGTTGGAAAAGACCTCTGAGATCATCAAGTCCAACCTATGACCCAACAACTACACCTACTCCTACTTGTCAACTACAACATCGCACTAAGTGCCTCATCCAATCTTTCCTTAAACACCTCCAGGGACAGTGACTCCACCACCTCCCCAGGCAGCGCATTCCAAGGGCCAATCACCCTCTCAGTAAAGAACTTCTTCCTAATGTCAAGCCTAAACCTCCCCTGGCAAACCTTGAGACGGTGTCCTCTTGTTCTGTTGCCGGTCGCCTGAGAGAAGAGACCAACCCCTGCCTGACTACAACCTCCTTTCAGGCAGTTGTAGAGAGCAATAACGTCTCCCCTGAGCCTCCTCTTCTTCAGGCTAAACAACCCCAGTTCCCTCAGTCGCCCCTCATAGGGCTTGTGCTCCAGCCCCTTCACCATCTTCGTTGCTCTCCTCTGGACACACTCCAGCATCTCAACATCTTTCTTAAACTGAGGGGCCCAGACCTGGACGCAGTAATCGAGGTGCGGCCTGACCAGTGCCGAGTATAAGAGGATGATGACCTCCCTAGTCCTGCTGGCCACACTATTCCTGGTGCAGGCCAAAACACCATGGGCCCTCTTGGCCACTTGGGCACACTGCTGGCTCATGTTGAGTTTTCTGTCCACCAGCACTCCCAAGTCACTCTCTGCCTGACCGCTCTCCAGCCACTCTGTCCCCAGCCTGTAGCTCTGCATGGGGTTGTTGTGTCCAAAGTGTAGAACCCGGCATTTGGACTTGTTAAACCTCATGCTATTGGACTCAGTCATTCTCTCCAGCCTGTCAAGGTCCCTCTGTAGGGCCCTCCTTCCCTCTAGCAGATCGACACTTCCTCCCAGCTTGGTGTCATCTGCCAACTTGCTGATGAAGCACTCGATCTCCTCATCCAGATCATCAATGAAGATATTAAACAGGACCGGGCCCAACACCGATCCCTGGGGAACACCACTAGTGACCGGCCGCCAACTGGATGAGACACCACTCACTACCACTCTTTGGGCGCGGCCATCCTACCAATTCCTAATCCAGCACAGAACATTCCCGTCCATGCCACGGGCTGCCATCTTCTCCAGGAGTCTGCTGTGGGAGACAGTGTCAAAGGCCTTGCTGAAGTCCAGGAACACCACATCCACAGCCTTCCTCTCATCCACCAGGCAAGTCACACGGTCGTAAAAGGAGATCAGGTTGGTCAGGCAGGACCTGCCCCTCCTAAATCCACGCTGGCTGGGCCTGATCTCTCGCTCATTCTGCAGGTGCTGCGTGATTGCACCCAGGATTAAGCGCTCCATAATTTTACCTGGAACCGAGGTCAGGCTGACAGGTCTGTAATTACCTGGATCATCCCTACAGCCCTTCTTGTGGATGGGCGTCACATTGGCCAACTTCCAGTCTTCTGGGACCTCTCCAGTGAGCCACGACTGCTGATAAATGATGGAAAGCTGCTTGACAAGCTCATCTGCCAGGTCTCTCATCACCCTAGGGTGGATCCCATCAGGCCCCATAGACTTATGAGGATCCAAGTGGCTCAGCAGGTCTCTAACTTCTTCCTCCTGGATGACAGGAGGGCTATATTGCACCCTATCCCCATCCATCACCTCAGAAGACCGGTTGTCCAGTGAACAATCGGCCTTACTGTTGAAAATCGAAGTGAAGAAGGCATTAAGCACCTCAGCCTTTTCCTCATCTTCAGTTACTATATTTCCCCCAATGTCCAATAAGGATTGAAGGTTGTTGCTGCCCTTCTTTCTGCCTTTAATATATTTGAAGAAACACATCTTATTGTCCTTGACACAAGTGTCCAATCCGAGCTCCAACTGGGCTTTTGCCTCCCTAATTTCCTTTCTACACAACTTGACAATATTTTTGAACACAACCTGACTTACTTGCCCTTCTTTCCAAAGGAGATACACCCTCTTTTTCTCACTTAACTTCTTCTGAAGCTCCTTACTCAATCAGGCCGACCGTCTGCCCCTGCGGCTCATCTTAGAGCACATCGGGACAGCCTGCTCCTGCGCCTTAAAGACTTCATTCTTGAAGTACCTCCAGCCTTCCTGGACCCCCTTGCTTTTAAGAACTGTTCCCCAGGGTACTCTCCTCACTAGTTCCTTATATGATCTGAAATCAGCACGCTGAAAGTCCAGCGTGGTCATCCTGGTTTTGGTCTTCCTTGTTTCATTGTTAATGGAAAACTCGATTATTTCATGGTCGCTGCAGCCCAGACAGCCTCCGACCACAACATCGCCCACCAGCCCTTCTTTATTTGTAAGCAGGAGGTCAAGGAGAGCCTCACCTCTGGTAGGCTCACTCACCAGCTGTGACAAGAAACAGTCCTCGATACACTCCAAGAACCTCTTGAACTGCCTCCTCTCAGCTGTGTTAAGTTCCCAGCAGATATCTGGGAGATTAAAGTCTCCTAGAAGAACAAGGGCAGACGATCTCGAGGCAACTTGCAGCTGCTTAAACAATAAAAGACCCACCTCTTCCTCCTGGTTGGGCGGTCTGTAACACACTCCAACCAGGACATCAGTCTTTCTTGCCCCTCTTACAGACACTCAATGGGTCCTCTCCAATCTCTACTTCTACGGCGTCAAGAGTTTCCTTAGTGTACAGGGTCACCCCTCCACCCCTTCTATCGGGCCTGTCTCTCCTGAAGAGTTTGTAGCCTTCCATGACAGCACTCCAGTTATGGGAGGCATTCCACCACGTTTCCGTGATAGCGACTATATCATAGTCCTCTTGCCGGGCCAGGACTTCCAGCTCCTCTTGTTTTTTCCCCATACTGCGTGCATTGGTGTACGTGCATTTCAGTTGGGCTACTGGCTTCACCCTTAATAATGACTCACATTCTGCAGTCGCTTCAGTGGTGAGTCTGGTTACTTCCCCCTCCCCCTTCGGGCCTAGTTTAAAGCCCTCTCAATGAGCCCTGCCAATTCCCGGGCTAGTATCCTTCTACCCATTTTACTTAGGTGGGACCCATCTGGCTCCAGCATGCCCCATTTCTGCCCCATTTCTTCAGCCTTCTCTCCTTTCTGCTGCACAGTTCTTGCCCACTAGCCTGTCTTTCCCTTATCTTTTTGTTAGTTTATATTCTCAGCCTGGTCCATTCACTTCCTCCCAGCTCCTCAAAATTCAGCCATTGTTTTCTGGAAGTTCATTAAGCCTGTTTCTTTGCCAGTGATGAAATGGCAGGATACTAAGTATTCCAGAAAGACAGATTTTCTGAGTAAGTAACCTATGAGAAATCCTTCATCAGTCACTGAAGATCCTGCAGAACTAGCTATGTTAATAAGACAATTCGCATAAAATATGCATTTGTCCAGACACTGAAATAACATTCTGGGTTAAATTCCTCTCATTTTAACAGTGTTTCATTTTTTCCCACCCCAAAGCCTGAAACATTCTGCTAATCTACAAGTCCTGCTGGTTGCTCCCACCCATTGCAGACTGTATCCACCTCATGGCCCTCTCATTCTGGATAGAGAAGCCAGAACAGAGTCAAATGTGATGCCCTTCAACAGTTCCCCTTCTCAGAAGGAGATTAAATCCTCTGATGTTAAACCAAATGGTCTTCCTCTTTATCTCTTTATACTGAGACTGCTCTTGCAACTGAACATTTATCCCTGCTGTACAGAAAACAACAATCTGGTGCAATAAACCAAGGCTTGGTGTCTTTGCTACAGTTTTGGGAGATTTCAGTATTTCACCAAACTGACATATGTGTTCTAACTGAATTAATGACCTAGTAATTTTTTACTTGAACACATAAATGAATAGTACAATATGGTCTGCATAAACAACACTGTTGACTAATGAATACATAAATTTTAAATTATGGTTGTATTTATTTGGAAGAAGTGTTTTCACTTTCGATGCAGTTTTATAAGAGGTGGGGATATCTGTCATGTGAAATGAAGGAGAGGCTATGCAGATGTGCAGCTGCAAGCACTATAGTCACACTAAACCCCACGTCCTGGTTGTCTTCCTCTGCTAAACTAGTGTCAGGTTTTACTGATCTCTGTTTAAATGGAGTCTAAAAGGAAAAAGAATCAATTGCCCCAAAACCACAAATTGTCTTACTAGCTTATTGATAACAGAAGTCTTTATCAAATGCTGAATTTAATTAAAGATGTTCAATCTGATCCCCTAAGCTTTTGTAACTTAGAAACATATTTCTCCAGAGAGAAAATTAAAAACCCATAAAAAGGCGTATTTTTAATCATAGGGGCTAAATTAATGATTGTAACATTCTACATCACTTATAATTTCTAGTCAGGTCAGCTAAAGTCTCTTATAACAACTATTTTAGCATTTGACAACAAGAACTGAAGAATTCATATTATGAATTGGAAAAATACCAGAAGAAAAGGTTGGAGGTGGCAATAGAGTGGGAACATGTTTAGCAAGAAGTCTCATGAGAATGCTGTGCTGAAAGATCATTCGCATTCTAAAGATAAACCTTAAATAAATTAGCCATCCAGTTTCTAACATCATGTAAAATATTTCTAGTCTGAAGCAGAACCAGGAAGACAAGGTGATTCTCTGTGATTTACCCATGAAGAAGAAAACAGGAAAGGTTTGACATCCTGGTTGGAGATTCTAGCATATTTTATACCTCAAATATACTTTCTTAATCTAGAGTCTGTCTTCTTTTCTTTCTATTTTCTTGAAAAGTCTAAACAAATTGTCTAGACCACAAGAGTCAGATAATGAAAGTTTGGATCTATATCTTCAGTAAATATTCAAAATGCCAGCTGAAATTCTCAACTCCAGGAATAACTAGGAGAAACTGTGATTGTGAAGTAGTAAATAAAAATTCTGCCTTTGTTTGGCTTATTTTTGGAAGTTAATACAAAAATACGTCATTCACAATTTCCTTTTCCCAAGTCCAGTATGTTTTGTAGCTACTTCATGAGATAACATTAATCAGTAAGAAATTCTGAAGCAAAAGTGGTTGAGTAGTAACGTGTGCTAGCTCTAGTCGTCCATGCTCCCCAAATGGAGCTATCTGGTGTTATTTCTTACAGCCTTTACTTGTCACTCAGAACTCCGAAGCCGTTGTTCACTGGAACATCAATGAAATACATGTCTTGGAGATTACTAGAGAAATGGAAGAGCTAAATGTGAATGTAAGCAGTCGTTACCTGGGAAGAGAACAATGACTCATGTCAACTTCAGCACATTAAACAGCCTTCAAGAAACTACCATGACTCACAAGTCCTGCACACGCACAATCTGTTTCTCAGTACAAGGCATTCAGTTTTTCTACAGAGAAACTCTCTTCTCCTTGAACCTGCGACAAACTTACATTAACATAATTGTCTTGACATCAACCAGCTAATTGCTTCAGAAGGGTAGATGATATATATATGTTTCTTGCTGACTGGGTTACGTAAATTGTTGATCTGTAAACTGATGTGAAACAGCACATAACAGGAATTAACTTTTTTTTCCCATAACAGGTATGAGTTTGCTTTGGGTTGCAGTCAAAGTAATTCTCAAAATCAAACTGAATCCAGACAGGTTATCTTTGTGGACATTCTTATCTAAAAGAAAAATATTTTTCAGCAAGTATTTATAATAAGTGTGTGTGTGTCTCTTCTGAAACAGTCATTTTAGTGGCAATAATTACATGTCCATTGAAACAATTAACAAACAAAGCTAATCAACTTGCCAATCTCAGGCTTGAAATGGAAGCAAATATAACCTTTTGGCGCTATGTAGAAGTCCAAGTCAAAAACTCCAAGTCAAAAAGTTCCTTTGATTCTCTCAGATAACTTCCTTTTATAAAGACATGCACATTTATGTAGTAATAAAGACCACACTTTTTGCAATCATGTTTTCCTTCCATATACTTCCTACCTAAAGCAACCCTTTGAGCTCCTTGGTAATAACTGCAAGGAGGTGTTCTAAAGTGCTCCTGCCTTGCTTGTGTCCTATGGGATGGAAGAATGGGGAAGACACATACACAAAATCAAATATATTTAGACAGAAAAAGGTATTTTAAACTACACAAGATAAACAAAGTTAGACTTTTCCTGACCACTAAGGGTATGTGAAACTATAAGTCAACAGAACAAGGGAAGCAGTCAGTAAACATTGGCAGCAGCAACAAGAAATGGATGAGGAGGTGTTATAGATCCAAAATCTTTCAGGGAATGTTTCTCTCCCTTGCCAACACAGGGGGTTTGGGAGCTGAAGAGCCAGGACGGGTGGCAGGGGGGTGGTTGGTAGCTCTGAGTTCCAGTTTGATGTCTGGGCAGAGGGCAGGGGAGTGAGAGGTTTCTTACGGTTGGCGCTGCTTCTGCTCGACAGCTGCTGTGAGTGGGAGCCACTGTTTTTGCTGGGCTGGTGGAGGCATCTTGGAGGGAGCTCCCATGGCTCAGCCCCAGCTCCATGCGCCCTGTGCTGTCCTGTGGAGAGAGAGCAGTCACCACTGCCTGGATTTGCTGCAGACTCCCTGGGGGCTGAGGGCACCAGCAGAGGAGTTGTTGCTCCCTCCCCAACACTTTTGGACAAAAGGACGAGGAGAGGGCCTCGCCGGAGCTTAGGGGTGATTTTCGTCCCTGCCACCTCCTGGAGTGCAACATTCCATCCTGCTGTCCATAAATACAACTGCACTGAAAGGAGCAGGGATAGAACTTAATTCATTTAAGGGTTTTGGTTATGGTGTTGCTGTTTGCTCTTTTCTGTTTTAGTTATATATATATATATACACGTACTTAAGAACTGTTATCCTTTTCTATACATTTTCTGATTAAAGTCTCTTAATTTCAAAGGTTTGAGTGGGTTTGGGGAATAAGCCCCTTGTCTAGTCCATATAGACATTTTGTTTTCATTAAACTGAGACAGGAGGGTTAGAAAAGCACAGAGAGGACTTAATTGAAGGTTAAAGTGATATTACCGATGTGTGTGCTTATGCATGAGACAGTAAGAAAGTCAATGGGACTCCAAAGAAATACGCAGCAAGCCAAGCATCCAGGCTTAACCAGTCAACAATCAGATGAACTGAATGAGGTGATGAATAACTGGTTTTCCAGTAAAAGACACTGCAGGAAAGAGTCAGTGGTTCCAAAAATGTGCCTTTGCTCCACCATAGCAGGAGAATCTAGTTAGAAAGAACTACTTCAAGTTTTCCAAAACTCTAAGTAGATAAGAAATTTAAAATCAGTAGTTTCATTCAATTATTACTGTCACAGTTATTCTCACAAATCTTTGAAATAGCTCCTAAGTGCATCATGAAATTCAAAAACCCTCAGAACAATAAGGAGGCAAAGGGATTACACAAATATTTTTATGAAAAAAAATTATTTAAATTTATGTACAGATTACAATAGACAGACTAACATCTATGTTGTAATTTATTTCTTCCTTGTTAAAAGAAAATAAACTAAAATTGGCAATATACTTAGTTAATTTGCGTCATCATTACTAAGAAGATTGTACTCTTAGGCACCTATTCACAAATGGACACTAAAGCAGAAGCCTCTTTTTGATCTTGATGCACTGTACATATATTAAAGTTTTTATTTAGCATTGTGCAACTTCACTGGTTCTGTCCCCCCTCCAATTAGAATTTCTCTTCATTCTGTTAAACTGCTGAGAAAGTGCCTTTTCCAGCAATACAACTTGCACAAATTCTGGCCTTACTTTTGATTTTACAGCAAGGAGGCACACGCTGTGTTATTACTGAGGCAAACACACCTTGGTTACTCACAGCAAAGCTTCTGCTTTGTGTGCAGCATGTTTAGCACACAGCCAATGGCTACGCTCACTTGCAAGAATAAGTGGATTTTATCACTTTCGCTCTGCATTCCATTCACAAAGTGTCAATGAAAATAATTCAAGTTTGGGCATTTATATTATTTTTGTAATACCAGCCAAGGCACAGTTGTGCTCTCTTTCCAATAGTCCCAATTACTTAATTAATAATGGTGTGTTCTTTTTCAAATACCTGCGACCAGTACTGGCATTTTCAATTCATGTTAATGTCCTGTCAGTTACTGTTGTCACTAACACTCGTGTATGTGGGCCACCTTCGGAGAGATGCTTTGAACATCCAGATAACTGAAAAGCACAAAGCATTTCTGCTGATCTGAGCTAGGGAACAGTGTTCCACTGTGATGATCCGAATATGACCAGACAAATCTCACTGGAGATCACACTGCAGGAAAAGGTAACGCACTGGACAACCTCCTGGCTGTACCTCATACATTTGTTCCAGCCCAGATGGAGAAGTTAATTTGCGATAATTAGGGTGTGATTTTTCCAAGCACTGCAGCTTAGCTGCTCTAATTCCCACTAAGGCCACTTTGTCTTGCCAGGAGAAAGTAATCTTCCTTTGAAAGTACAGAAAGCTGTTTTGCCTTTAGCAACTGAAGTATTGCCAGCAAGAAGAGTGTGAATTAGTGAACTGTAAATTCACACCTGATGTGGATTCCTGCTAACTTCTTTCCATTTAAACGCCCATAAATAAGGGCAGTGGCTTTGAGCTGACTTGCAGGCTAGCGGACAACCAGAGGGAAAAAAGTCTATCACAAAAGTGACTGGAAAAATTAATCAAGATTATCTATGTCCAAAAATGGCACTACTGAGTCCCTTTTCACCTGGAAGAAATGAGATTAGTACATCCCAAGGAAGAAGGTAGCATTTTTGCATAAGAGCTTAAGTAGTTGAGTAAACACTTTGATCTGCTTGCCAACTAACGACTTATCTGAACAACTTCTCTGAGTAGCTGAGTGTGGCACGGTGAGCATACAGCATTGAGCCTGGCACAGCGGCCGAGAGAAGTTCTGCTCTGATGCTTGTTCACTGGCCTGTCTGAAATAAGCAAATCCAACTCATCAGGAAAGTATGTGCCTTGCACAACTCAGAAATGTGCCAAGCACAAGGTTGCCCTGCTAATCATCTCAGTGCAAACAAAGAGGAACAAAGACTTAACTACTCGTCTGCTCCAACAACTGGCACTGCTGCACTAATATCCAGAAACTGCATGGGGGAGCATCTGTGCCTTTACCCACTTCAAAATTTTCCTACGTAGATTATTCAGTCTTGCAGGGCTGTCAGATCTGAATTAAACTCAAATGCATTACATTGTTTCCAATCCTTTGACTGTAATTACCAATATTCTTTGTTAGCAGTTGCGGGACTTTCTTTGATCTTAATAAAAATACACTCATAAAACAGTGAACATGTGTCCCGAGGGCAGTGTTGTGTTTGATAAAGATGTGATTTAACAGTGTTCTGCAAAAGGCACAGAGGGCTGAGAGTTGCTTTAAATCAAGTATATTTAGTTCTGTTTATCAAGGTATTGTCACATCAGTTTTTAAAAACCAGTTAAACTAAGAGCAATCATCTGGCTGCATTTCAGTCCAGAGTCGCACCAGTCATAGTCACACGAACTACCTTCTAGGTACGGTATCTTTTGTTAACTTATTTAGTGTCTTCTCTCCCCGAACATAAAATATGAATTCCAAACCCTACAATCTTGGGCCCCAAATCTGAGGCATCTGAATTTACTGCCATATTATATTGTGAAAGTAGGTTACCACAGGAATTAATATCTGAATATCTGTCAAATTCATAGGGGAAAACAGCAGATATTCACACTTCTGTCCATACAACTTCTTAAATTGCATTCTGCTTCAATATGCAAGCTTTATGGTATCTTTATGTATTGTGAAAATGTGCCTTTTCACAATAATAACTCATATTATACTATCTTTGACAGCAAGAAAAATATTCATTAAATACTATAGAGCATTATGGCACAATGTGAGATATCCAGGAAATGTCCCTACAGGAAAGCTAGTTTAGCTAGGGAGACTGGCACACATTGCCAGTGTGGTTTGTATTTTAAAAATTTCTATAACTTCAGACCAACTACATATTTGAGAAATCTTAAAAGACAGATGAGGTTCCAGAAGACTAGTAAAGGTAAACACCATCTTCAGAAAGGGCAACATTTTGATATGTTTAATTATTTATTCCATAAGATTTCTGTTAATTTAAAATTAAATAAGTACCTAGAGAGAGCAAGTAAAAAATAGCAAGGACCAATGATTAATCAAGGTAAAATCATATGAAATGAAACAAAATTTTCTCTATAACAAAGTAACAGACTTTGGGACAAGGAAAGAAGCAATTAAAGCCATAAATCCTAAGTCTTAGATTTAGACACTGTTTCACAAGACACTTTCAAATTTAGGTTAAGGAAGCATGGTTTGGCTGATGTTTTTACAAGACTGTCAACATCACATTGGGAAAATGCAGTTAGTTTTATAATTCATGATTGAATATCAAAGAAGAACGATTTTGCACATGGGATTGTGTAGGATTCTACCCCAGGGCTAGCACTAGTCAAAACTTCCATTGGTATTTTGGATAATGCAGTAGAGAGGAATATTAAATATTAAATAAATTAAGCTATGAGCTGCAGAGGATCCCTTAACTGCCTGTGATAGAGTAGAATGCAAACTGAGAATCATCACAAGTTAAGAAATCAGTGTGAAAAGTATAAGCAACTCAACGAGGAAAAATGGGAAGTACTACATTTAGGCAGGACACAATATTAAGAGAGGGAACAAGCAGACAGCAGTCCTTGGAAAAAAGCATTGCTTATTTTATCACAAAGTGAGTCAATAGCATCAATCTGGAATGAAAACAGAAAACATTGTACTGGGATGTATAAGCAAAATGTAGCGCTGCAAATGTGAAGTAATAAAATTTTGGAACATTACAGTTGTGAAAACTATGTGCACCAGTTTAAGATCATTCAGGTGATACTAGAGAAGTAAAACACGGCTTCTGAGATAAGGCAGAAATAAGTGAGCTCATTTTACTTAAAGAAAACTCTGAATACCTATATGAAAACAGTCTTCAAATACATAAAAAAGGTAGTGAGTGAGCGCAGAAACAAAATATGAAATTCTTTGCCCACTACAGGTAGAAGAAAATGTAATGTTCTTAAATTGAAAGAAGTGATTTAAATCAGTAATTAGAAAGAGTTTTCTATTGGCAAAGACAATGAAGTAATGGAACCAATTTGCCCACAGAGAACAATTCCATGATTTGGAATATTTTAAGAGCAGTTTACGCAAACCTATGTCAAGAAATATTTGATCTAAGGCAGGGATGTCACACTCACAGCTGAACCCAGCCCTCCACCCTGTTTTATCCAGCCTGGCACCTGGTTTCTACCCAGCGGCAGCACCGAGCTCCTTGTCCCTGTGCTCTTGCCAGCGCCGGTCGCGTGTGCACCGTGTGACGCACATTATGCTGCAGGAGCAGGAGAACACCAGGAGCCATGAGTTTGATACCTCTGCTCTAAGCCAACCCTCTTTCAGTTTAAAACCTTTGCCCCTTGTGCTGTCATTACAGGCCTTGTTAAAAAGTATTTCTCCATCTTTCTTATGTATTTATGTATCTCTTTATGTATTGGACTCGATGATCTTGGAGGTCTCTTCCAACCTTAAGATTCTATGATTCTATCCAAAGTCCATAATAGGGTCTCCCCAGAGCTTTCTCTTCTCCAAGTTGAACAACCTCAGCACTCTCAACTTTTCTTCACAGGAGGAGCATTCCAGCCCTCTGATCATCTGATCACTTCTGTGGCCAAATGATCTCTCACCTTTTATTCAACCCTCTTCGCAAGTTTTCTTGAGATTTAGGGAAGCACAATGTCCGAAAACATTAAAAAATGTCTACCTACTCCCTCAAAAAAAATGAGAAAACCTAGTTTTGTTAAGCTCCAATATTCAGACTGCTTCTTCTGGTATTATATCTGATAAATGAAGCAGCTAAATTTCAGAAAGAAGATTAAACCCTTCCACCAGCCAAAACCGTTTGGGCAAATCTGTGTGGAGGATCATACTTCATTGGCATAGACAGAAGGAGAAGTGCTAATTCCTCTGCAACTGGTAAGTGCTATTCAAGAGCAGGAAAAGGCAACCGAGTAAATAAACAGCAGGGGAAAGCACAGCCTTAAAATTTAACGTTATAGCAGACAGCCGAACTGCACAAGCACATTCAGAAATAATTGAGTTGTTCTGTTTGCTACTTCAGAGCTTACAAACTATATTGGTTCTTTGCTTACTGAGAATATCAACTCAGTTGAATGACTTATCTTTAGGTTTCATTCTAGGCACAGGAGACTTTCGTGGGAAGGATGAATTGAGAATGGATAGAAGTGTGAATCTTTGAGGGATGTCACACTCACAGCTGAACCCATTGTCATACTCATTGTATGTGAAGTCTGAAGCAAAAGCCTCACCTACCTTGTTCAGAGTAGTATGGTTCCAGCTTTGCTCTATTTACAGTCATTTTTTATTCTGCTATTTTGTGACTGTCAGGTTTTCTATTGTGAGCCGGGGTTGTTTAGCCTGGAGAAGGCTCAGGGGAGACCTTGTTGCTCCCTACGACTACCTAAAAGGAGGTTGTAGTCAGGTAGGAGTTGGTCTCTTCTCTCAGGCAGTCAGTGACAGAACAAGAGGACACAGTCTCAAGCTTCATCAGGGGAAGTTTAGGCTCGATATTAAGAAAAAATTCTTCACTGAAAGGGTGATTGGCCATTGGAATGCGCTGCCCAGGGAGGTGGTGGAGTCACCGCCCCCAGAGGTGTTTAGGGGGAGATTGGATGAGGCACTTAGTGCCGTGGTTTAGACAATGAGTATATGTTGGTGTTGGGTCATAGGCTGGACTCGATGATCTCAAAGGTCTTTTCCAGCTTTGTGATACTGTGATACTGTGCCTAGAGAGGGAGAAGTAGTAGAGGTGTCAGAAAAAACAGAAGACGGTGGAATATGCCTTGGCTAAGACGGGATTAAGACAGGGACTGACTTTTCAGCACTGTAAGCAGTGCAAGGTACTGACCTCTGGGGTGACAAAGTGACTAAGGAAATCCTCAGATTTCTTGTCCATATCTGCCTGAAGTTTTGACACATCTACATCCAACAACCATGAACTATTGTACTGGGCTCTGTCTCCAGCAAGGAGTGACTTGGTTGTGAAAATTAGGTTTGTTACGGCCTTGTAGGACAAGTGACTTACGCCCCAGAACGCAAGATTCAATGGAAGCATGGGGAAGAAAGAAATGTCTCAATTTATTAAAAAAGGAAAGGCCCAACTATACTTCAAGTTCTATTTTGTATTCTGGGCTCCACAGTACAAAATGGACAAAGGAGTACTAGAGAGAGCCCAGCAAAGGGCCACAAAGGTGATTAAGGGACAGGAACATCTGGAAAGGCTGAGAGAGGTGGGACTGTTGAGCCCAGGGAAGAGAACGCTCAAGGGGATTTGCCAATGTGTGTAAATACCCAGAGCCAGCCTCTTCTCAGAAGTGACTGAGCACAGGACAAGAAGCACTGGGCACAAACTGAAATACAGGAGGTTCCCTTTGGATATGAGAAAATACTTTTTTACTGTGAGGGTGATTAAAGACAGGTTGCTCAGAGGTGTTGTGGAGTCTCCCTCCCTGGGGATATTCAAAAGCTGTCTGAGCTACTTGTTCTAGGTGACCCTGCTTGAGCAGAACCCCATCTGTTCTGCAAAGCTGTGAATCTGTGGTCTGCTGCTACTGAGCACGGAGAGCAGTGAGTTTGTTTTGCAGGTCTCCTAACGTTATTTAGGCATCGTGCCACAGAAATCAATGAAGCAGACCACAGGTGAGAAAGGCCCCAGCTTCTTGAACTTCAAGCTGATGGGGCTGAAGCTCTCAGGCTAAGAACTACGGAGACAGAAGAAACACAGCAACCCTGCAGATAATTAAGAAACAACCCAGATCTGATATCAAGAGTCCTACACAGTTCTTGCCAGCTTACTGTAAAATATGATTTTGAAATCATTATTTTAGCCTGCTCTTGTGAGTAGGAAAAAAGAAATTAAAAGTTCAAAGTTGTGAGCTTTCTATAAAGAAATCCATGGCAAAGTAGAGTCTTTTTACACTAGATATTTATGCAATCCCCATTACAGCAGTATCAACACTCTTCCCAATAGTTAATATAATTCTGTTCACAACAGTGCTGTAGGGGCAGTGAATCTGTGAAAAGTGCAGAATCTAAGATTCATGAAACCCAAGAGAAAATGCTGTGATAAGACTTAGTAAATTAATCACAAAGAGTAACCCAGTGATGAGATAGCTCCTTGGAGAAAAGCATACATGATTTCTTCCTGCTTTTAACATTTCAGAGCTGCCAATGCCACGAAATCCAAATATATTGACTGGTGGTACCTGCACAGATCAGCTGAACATGTGACATTCATTCAACAGGGAGCACGACTAGCTTGTTAGACAGTTACTGACCTGCTAATATGTACATGTGCAGCTGCCCTCATCTCAGTTTTGGTCATCTAGCAACAAGAAACTAATTTCCTGCTGTCTGAAACAATGGAAATTACCTGTAAGATCATGCTGTTCTGGAAGGCTTAGCAGGTATGTTGTTTACCTATTTAATCCAATAAGTTACTGCATTTAAAATAGATAAACAAGCTTGAAAGCACTGCTTACTTAGGCATGCACCTAACCAGCTGAACTTAAAATTTGAATAACTAAATTATTTTGTAAATTTGACCCTAAAATGACAGACTGAAAGACACAGAATGAGCATTTACTCTCAGTTCCAGGCTCTCATCTTAGTTGCCTGACTATCTTTTCTGCCTCATTATCTTTTGTAGCAATGGCCTGGGTTTTCCAATAAAGTGGTTGTAAAATTAGAAGAATATAAATCCAAGACTGAGCAAGCAGGGCAGAAAAAAATCATGTAGTGAACTTCTCAGCAGAGTTTGAACATGTTTTTTCACCTTCCTAGTCCTTGGCTGTAACAGAAATACACTACTAGTAGTTCCCAGTTAACAGGTTTCTTGAAGTGTCTGCCACCACAATGTTATGTTAATGGTTTTATGTTATGATCCCAAAACACTTCCAAAATGCAAACAGTACATATGTATTTTATACGCAAATTATAGGTTTTACTTTTTTGAGTTTACTCACAGATGCTCCAGGAGTGCGAACCACTCACATGAAGAAGGGTTTCAAATCAGATCCAAGCCTCACAGATTACATTTAAACCAGTACTTAAAGAACCATGAGAGGATATATCTTGTGTTTCACTTTTGGTTTTGCAGAGGATTTTTTAATTTAAAAAGCGAGTTGTAAGAAAGCTGAGCTCAAGCTTTTGCAAAGGAACAGAGGCAGAGCTAAGCTACATCGTTTATTCTAGGCTTGAAAAAATTTTGCATGACCATTGACAGATTAAGTTCTTTATAAGGTCCAAAGCTTATTTCAGCATGAAATCTTTTCACAAAAGTGATACCAGCACGTTTTGGGACTGCAAAGCAAAGCCTTCAGCTAGTTCAATTCTGCCAATACAATGTCTTCCCAAATTCAGTGTTAAAGCATCCTTCTGGGCAGGAGCTCTGGAGCCAACAGCAGCAGGCAGGGAAGGGAGCAGGACAATAACTAGCAGGAGCAAGCTCTACTACCCGCTCAGGTTTCTACATCCGACCCTCATTTTCACCACTGTAGATCCTGAGAAGTACCTTTAAAATTGTCTTTCCAGTGCTGGAAAGAAATTCTAGGTGTTAAACTGAGAGTACGCCTAGTAACTTCAATATATGAGCCCGGGTCAGAAGCTGTCATTCCAACAGAATTATGCAGATTTGGTGCCCCCTGCTGTCTTTTCTTTCACCGCCAGCGTGACCGATGAAGAATGTGTGTGAAACAAGTGCTAAATGCACCGAACCCCACAAAACATCCCAAAAGGGCAAAACAAGGACTCTGCCCAAAAATCCACAATTAAACTAAAGTGTGAGATCACAGACAGTTTTGGTGAAGTCTCCAGGAGCTGAGAATAGCAAAGCCCTGTGCTGGTCGATTAATGATCCCAAAGAAAGGGAAAAGCATTGAATGCATCATCGCTGAAGGCAACTGCACAAAGACCTGAGCTTCAGCCTTGGCTCACCTGCATTGCTTGAGAGCAGGGCCACAGAAATGATTCAGTCTATGTGAGGATAAAGCCTCATTACATTTTTGTGGTCCTTCTTTACTCACTCAGTGCCTGCTACATTCCTGCCTCTCGCCCCCAAACAGAGATTTAAATAGACTGAAACCTTTTGTATTATGGCAGCACCTACAGGTTTCAGGAAATATTAATAACAATGGCAGACCCACATACAAACAGCATCTACATAAGCTTTTGTACCAATTAAACTGGAATATCTGTTCTAGGAGCACAGCCAATACCTCCCCTCCATAGCACACAGTGTGGCTGTTGGGATGGCAGCGCTACCTGTTTATCTCTACAGAGCCAATCCTTTTGGGCTACACTATGTGCTAAGGTAGATGTACTCACCCACTGAACCTCACTTGCTACCAGGGAGCTGGCTAACCTCCCCCTTCCCCTAGCTGCTCATTCCCAGGCTGCCCATTCCATTAGCACCAGCAACAACCTGGTGGCACACAAAGTTTGCTTAACTTCCAGACCCAACTGAAAAATAATCTCTTTTTTTTTTTTTTTCCCCCAGAGCTGGTTTTTGGTTGGATCAGTTGATTGCATGGTCACGTGCACGCGATGGCCTAGTCTGATGTAAGAAAGGGGAGGAACATCCCTTTTGGCAGCAATACATTCTTAGATTGGCTTAAGCTAACCATGAAACTTCTGACCTAAAATAAATAAGGGTGTGAGCTGCAAACAGGTACAATAGCTTCTCTGCAGTAATACAGCCCATTTCTAGCACAGCTGGGTTGAAATCCTGCTATATTCAATGTCCAAGATTTTATATTCCTTTTTTTTAATTTCTCCATTTCTTGTCCCCTCCCTGTACTTCTCTTGGAATATCGCACAATGTAAGTGATGATGAAGCAAAGCTACAGTGCCCTATCTGAGCCTCTGCAGAGCAGCAGGTAAGAATTTTCAAAGAATGTCTATTTAGGTGATTTTCTACTGTCAGTCAACAGTAGGCTAACAACTCATCATTTGGTCTGTTTATTCTCAAAGACATTTCTTTAAAGGGACTTTTGTTCAGTAGTCACAGCAATGAATCAGTCAGTGAATTACTCCCTCCTTTTGCTAACTGTGCTTGAAGATGAAAAGAGACCCATTAAAAGTGCACAGAGAAGAGACAGTCCTGTCTTACCACAACAGGCGGGTTTAGTCGCTGAGACTGGTGTCTGTATTCCTGTTAACACGCTAAGACAGCGTTGCGTTGCTCTTCAAACAGACGCGTGGCAGAGGGTGCTTCATCATTTCACATTCTCCTCATGTTGGAAGGCTTTTAGGCTGACATTGAAACTATGAATGAAACTGTTCTGGAAAGTCCTTCTGGTGAACAAGAAGAGATTTCTGTCACTTGTAGGGTCTGAGAAGGTTTTTGGGTTTCAAGAGAAAAGAATTTATCCAGCTTCTCTAACACTTACACATTTACACATAGGTCCTAAATGGCCATTTTCAACTCTTGAACTCCTGTGACTTAGTGAGACGGCATGATCTGTGTGACATCTGCTGCAGCAGTTTTTAGACAAACACCCTTTAAAACAGTTTGCTCGCTCCCAGCATCCAGAAATCTGATTTTATGTTTCCTATATTTTATTTTTATACCTCAGCGTTCAAAACACCAGAAGGGAGGAATTTGGCTTGGTAATTACTGCACCCGCATTCAAAATCAACTTGCTTGCTACTTCTTTTATACTTGTTATTTTATTCAGTCTATCGGCTTTTGGGGCTGAGTCTAAAAATCCACTTCTGTCTCCTCCGACCATTGTGTAAGTCAGCAGCCTGCCCTCTTTTCACCTCTTTTCAGGATGAAACACATCCACACACAGCCACGTCAGGGGCTGTGCAAGAAGATTAAAAGGGTGGATCCAACTTGTTTTGTTCTTCCTACAGAGCACTGTAGCTCACCCTGCTGCCAGGCTCCTGCAGCTGCCTTCTTGCTCTTTTTCCAGTCCTACGCTTCCTTCTGTCACACTTTTTTCCTTTGTGCCTGAAATAAATCAGTGAATAATGTGCATATCTAGTCACCATCAGTTGCACAGAGACAGACCTCAATGTTCTTGAGAGCGAGGAGCTAACTTTTAACTATTGAAATGAATTTGAGCGCTAGAAGTGGTGGTGTGAAGAGGCACGAGCAAGGAGGTTTGAGTCAGAAGGTTTTTATCGCTAGGCTTCAAGGCACCGGCTAATCAGTAGGGGCATAGCTGCACTGTAAAAAGTGTATATTATGATATTTATGTCTTTATCAGAAACATTTGGTTTTGGTGAGACATCAGAGAGGCTTCATGAGCCGCTGGTGCACTGCACCATAGCAGTTAACAACAACTCACTGCATGCCAGACCCCAGTGTACAGAAGGGAAGAAATACATCACTAGTTGTGCTCTTCCCAACACATAAAATAAGGTAAACACCAATATGTAGGTCAGATTTGCTTCTTCTCTCAGCATACTGTTTTTCCTGCAGTTCAAGTACTGGGATACATTCCTTCCAGCTAGCACATATCTGGATCTTATTTTAGCAATGCATATTTGTGAGTTGTAGATTTCTCCTTACAGGACAAGAAAACAGTTAGAATAAAGAATATAGAATTTGGCAGCAAAACCACAAACTCAGTTCACAATGCAAACAAAAGACCTTGCACTTACCACACTTGGTAGGCATCCTCTCTAGAACAGGAGAGCAAATCGCCCAAGGCTTTGTTCAAGCTAGCTAGAACAAAATGCTATAAACAAAGTAGAAGGCAAACTGGTTTCTAACAGGATTTGTCCAATGTGTGAGGGCTAAAATCAAACTTTTTAAGACTAAAAAGCAAAACAAGTGGGAGAACTGAAACAGGCTATACATATTATAAAAAAAACCAAGAGCAGGCATCTGTGACACAGCCAGGATTCAAGCAATGTGAATATAAAATAAGTGGTGGAGAGACATGAGGACACTAAAACAAAAACAAATTCCTATAGCAAATATTAGTTAAAGAGCAAAGGATCCATTCATCATCTCTTTCCAGAGACTAAACTAGAATTGTACGTGTTGGTAGATGTACATGCATACATGTTAGTATATTGGTAAGCACCAGTATATATTCTTTTATTACAACAGTATTGTACCACATACTTTTGTTCTTCTTAGAAGTCAGAAGTCAAAACCACTCTGCATCCTGCAGTTAAGAACACTAGGTGAGAATCTATCAGTATATATAGTAAACAATGTATTTTATGAAACGTTATTTCATTTTCTTTGGGTGCCCCCTGCTATCTGTTTCCGTCCATAGCTACCTGTGCGATCTTTAGACTGCAGTCTTCTCAGAGTAGTAACTAACTTTTTACTTTTGTCTTTGTAAAGATCAAAATAGCATGATCTGAAACCAGGACTGCTAAATGTTACAGGAATACAAGCAATGACATGTTACAAACTCTGTATTTGTCATGATAAACTAATACCTCCAACATGTGCAGTTATAAGGTATTTTTATCTTAAGTTTAGTATTTAAGCATCTGGTTATGACAATTAAACATTTCCTTTCATGTGATCCTATTCAATGTGAAACATGAATCCTATTCAATGTGAAACTAAAGAAATATGTGAAAAAATGTAAAATTCATGTCCTTGGAAGGTAATGCTGTGACACAGCCTTTCCGCGTGCGTATGCACATATGAGTCTGTGCGTGTGGATGTCTTGAAAGTCTCATTGCTCCCTTTCTGGCTACAGTTTCCCTGCATGGAAACTGAGTAGCCTAGAGAGGAATAAATGGTAGGAATGTTGTTGTGGTCCCAATTCTGGATTAGACAGGGTGTGTGCACTCAGAGGGCTGAAGAGCAGTCCTCAGGCACACAGCACAGCTACAGCTAATGCAGCCAACAAGAAGACCTTGGGCAATACCTGATCTTCCAGCTCAGTCTGGTCTCCAGGTTTTTAAGTGGATGCCTTCTGATGTCGCTTCTTTTGCTGTGTAACTCTTCCTACTTGCAAAAAAAGCTTTGGTAGTTTCATGAGACATTCCCAAACGACAGATATAACGATACATATAGTGGGCATGTGCTGCTTGGTCCACTGCAACTAGATGTTATGAATTTTGATGGTATTCCTTTATTTAAAATATGCCACCAAAAGTAAACATTTTATGGTCAGTGATCCATAAACAATAAAATTGAATTTCTTGTTTACTGAGTATGTGTGACTAAATCTGTATCTGGTGCTCTGTAACAAAACACAGCTCATAAAGTAATATTATGCTTTGGAATATAAGTATGACATAATATACAATATATATTTAATCCTTCTTGATTATGGCATAAATGATGGAAGGTGAATGCCGCCTAGACTCACACTAATTACACCTTGTACCTTTATGAATGTACTGACTGAAATACTTACCAGCCATGCACACAAGCAGTTTGCTCTAAGTCATGCAATGAGTCAGTGGCAAACAAAGGAGGGGAAAGAAGGTCTCTTTATCTCCCAGACTTCTAAGCCAGCTTCTCACCAACAAGAATTAAAACCCATTTCATACTTCATAGCGATAAAGGTACTTCTTGTCAGTTACCCCATGTGTTTGATATGAGTTGTAACCTCAGCCTCACAAGATATTAAAAAAGCTCTGTACAAGTAAATAGAAATATATATATACTTGTTTAATATGGTAAAACATAAACTAAAAGGACGAAAGTCATACAACTCCTAAACTAGTTGATTTTTACTATCTCTACACATTACTGAGTAAAAGATTACTACTCTTAAAGCACACAATTATTATGTAAACTTCAGTATTTTGTGTAGTTCACTGCAGTCATCCTTTTTATGGTTCTTTAAATGACCACTGGATGACCCAGTTACCAACAGTAAACTGTATACTTTGAGGACTTTCCCAGGTTCATTTCAGAACAGATTCATATTATCAGAGATAATGAGTATATATTCTTATACCTATAATATTAATAGTAACCTCCATTCCAAGACAAGGAAATAGTTTCCTCAATACAAATAAAAATCAGTCATAGTTAATACAAACCGTGCTCTTCTAGAAACTATAGCAGATCTATGGAGATCTGTCTTTCAGACAGGTAAGATTCTGTCATATTCCACATTTGTGAAGTATTTTCACTGCTAAAGTGGAATGAGGCAATTCTAGACTTCATGGACTTGAGGAATAATTTCCATAGGCTTTCTCTTTCAAAGTGTACGTGGCAAGAGAATCAATTCTTTCTTTTCCATTTTTTTGAGAAACCAAATCATTTGAAGAAAGTCTAAACATTTTCCCCTCTATTCTGCTCTTTCCCCTCTATTCTGCTCTTATATTCCCCTCTGTTCCACTCTCATGAGACTCATGAGACCTCACCTGGAGTATTGTGTGCAGTTCTGGAATCCCCAACATGAGGAGGATCTGGAACTGTTGGTACGGGTCCAGAGGAGGCTACGAAGATGCTCAGAGGGCTGGAGCCCCTCTGCTATGGGGACAGGCTGGGAGAGCTGGGGGTGTTCAGCCTGGAGAAGAGAAGGCGCAGGGGAGACCTCATAGAGGCCTCCCAGTACCTGAAGGGGCTATGAGGAAGCTGGGAGGGACTTTTTACTAGTGGGAGTGGCTTTAAACTGGAAGGGGGAAGATTTAGGTTAGACTTTAGAAAAAAATTCTTCACGCTGAGGGCTGTGAGGCCCTGGCACAGGGTGCACAGGGAAGCTGTGGCTGCCCCCTCCCTGGAAGTGTTCAAGGCCAGGCTGGTAGCCTGTGCTGGAGGGAGGTGTCCCTGCCCATGACAGGGGGTGGAACTGGATGGGCTTTAAGGTCCCTTCCCACCCACACCATTCTTTGATTCTATGATTTTGGCAGTGCATATAATGCTACAGCCTTAGGCTTCAGGTCCCAGCTCTCAGAATCCCATAACCAGCAGAAGAATGTGAGTTTTCTTCTTTTTTATTATTTAAAAGTAATTTTGTGGTCTTCATTGCAGAAAAGAAAATATGACCCTGGTATAATCAGTGCCTGTTCAAGTTTGCAGACAACAGCTTTAAATCATGTGAACTGCTTTGTGTCTTTGCTCAGTTGTCAGCTCCAAAGAGATGAGGCAGTGCCAACCCCACAAGGGATCCCATGAGATGAGGAGTTTACTTGGTTGGCTGGTTTCACCCACGTGTGCCTTACACCTAGAGTTCTGAGAGCTGCTCCACGCGTCCAAAGCACAAATTATTTGTAATTATACAGGCTAACATACTGCATAATTTAAACCATGTAACCATTAAGCTTCAGTATAGGCTCAAGAAGGTCTGACACAGCTGTGGACGTTTGGGAGAGGACAGAGTGCACAGCCAAGAGGTGTCAGGACAAGGGGTGTCAGGCTGGCGCTCCCAAGTGCCTGGGGCCGACACAGTGGTTGCAGGATGCTCAGGAAGCCTCTGTTGTTTATGTGATATGGGATGCTGCCCTGGAACAGGAGCCCAGATCAGTCAGGGACTCGTGTTTGGCATCATCCTGGACAACAGAGTTTTGGCGATCTTTGCCAGGACCCGTAAGATGTGAAGAAGGAAGGAGGACGGTATTTCCTGGCACTTATTGGACTTTGACATTTGAGGGCTGAATGAGGGAGTGTGGGCCTAATTCCAGCTCTGTCTCCCCCAACAGCTGGGCAACTTGTTGCGGCTGCCATGTTTCAAGTTTTCTCATTCCCTGCTTTTTCTTACCCATCTCTAACTTCAGAAATGAAGGGAACTAAAAATGGAAGCAGAAAACTAATTTAATCCCTGAAACTCAGGATTGACAGAAGCACCTACAATTCCTGGCACAGTTCAGGTGATGGGTGAGAAATACAGGCTGAGTCATGGGCAGGTGAGACAGAAATGCCGAACAGGCACTGTCATAAGAGCTGTGTAACTCTTGTCAGCCTCTCTCTTATGCTCTATGTTTAGGGCCTTAGATCGCTTTAAGCAAATCGCCCTGCCCTGCCCAGCATTTTCCAACTCCTCCATCTCAGATACTGGCTGTCTGATTGGCTAAAATTACTCTCTTAGCCAAGATTGTATTCTTTTCTTATTTTTTACCTTTAACCTATTTTCATCCAAGTCCAGATGTACACAAAAAGGCACCCTCCTAAGAATGCAAGCATTATCTAATATACAAAAGATGGATGCAGAGGGGGAGAGAATTAAGCTGTTTCTCATGCCCAGCATGGCATGATATGAAGCAATAGGAGTAAACTGCAGGTGGGAGGTTTAGATTAGACGTTAGAAATGGCTTTTTAACAGTAGGTATAGCTAAGGACTTGAATAGATTGCTTGGGGAAGCTGTGAAGGATTTCAAAAACAGGTTAGACAAACATTTATGTATATTGGTATACATGTTCATGGACTGTAGGAAGGAATGGATTGTTCAAAGTTCCTTCCAGCTGTGTTTTCCCTTGATTTTATAATTCAAGGATGCCTAACGGCCTATCTTCTGCTAGAGATCAGTCTTAAACAAGTCTTGCAATCTTAAACCATTGCCAGCAGAAAAATAGAGAGGATGTTTTTTTGAATTAATATTATTACAATCCCCCCTCGCTTTACTCAAAAAGCCTTCCCACTCTTCAACACATTCAACTGCAAAGCTGAATACAGGCAGTAAAATACTGAAAGCTTTCTACTAACAGCACTGAAAACATAGTGGCAATAATACAGCAATTGACTTGAAATCTATATTTCTTTTGGCCAAGTTCTTGCCCCTTATGCCATTTTCTCCTCCTCCCCACCCCAACACAATACCAAATTTTCTAAATTACTGGAGCTATTATGCACACTTTCATTAACATAGCAGGTGCAGTTATTCAGACCATTAATGTCCTAGCAGTAGTGCAAGTTGGGAACAACTCCACTGCAAATTAGCAGTTCAGACACAAGAGGTGAATCGTGCTTTAAGATACAGCTGGAAATCTTTCACTGTACCCAAACAGGACTTGGTCCACGGTCCTTTTCTGAAAGCTGATCCTTTAACACAAGTCATTTGAGTTGGAGAGGAAAAGCATTACAGATTAATTCTGGTTTGCAGAGAAAAGAGGCTCTTTTCTTCCAGCTGAAAAGTTAAAAGTTAAAAACTGCCAGCAAGCATCAGTAACCTATTTGGAAATTTTGGACTGACTCTTCATGTGATTTGACCATGGATTTTTTCTCTCATTGCTATTGTATTATTTCTATGAAGGCAGTTACCAAAAGCTTCTCTGATTGAAGTTTATTCTTTCTGCCCTTTCCCTTCATGCTGCTGTGCCACTATTTGTCTTCCTTTTCCCCTTCCCAAACTTCTCAAAAACTTCCTGTCCAATAGCTTGAAAGACTGATGCCAACCTTAAGAAAAAAACTACAGTGGAATCCCCCCTATTCAAACTACTCTGTTTGTGTTACCATCCCATTTGTCTCCTCTTTCTAAACTGTAATTTACTGGGGCATGGGCAGACATTCATGTTATGCTTGCACTAAATATCTGCAAAAATATGGTTCAATTTGTCTGGGTCTACAGGGATTACCGGCCCATGAATCTAAAAATGCTGTGCTTATGTACTGTAAGTATTGCAGTATTGGTTACTACTACATACTTCATGAAGGACATAGAAAAGACAACCTCCAGGAATTCTTCCTGAAGTATTACCAAAAAATCATGAAAAACAGGAGATACAAAAAGGAGAGTATGATACATCATATTGAGAATGCTCCTGTGCTGTTTACAACCCCACAAGCCAAGCCACAGTGACAATTACTGAAAACAGCACTGGCCACAGAGCAGGGGCCCACGGCGTTTGTTTGGTATTTGCAGCACCGGTGCTACATATTCTGAACAGCTTTAGTTTAGCTACCTGGCTTATTACTCACATAAACCTATAGGTAAATGTAGGATATGACTGCATAGCTCAGTGCAGCTCTTCTACCAAACTAACTCCAAAACAAGATGCTGCACACGTGTGTCATTAGGGTGCTCCACCCCTGCTAATGAGGCAGCAAGAAGTGGGAAGGCAGGCTAAGGCAGAAGACCTGTGTCTTCCAGAGCCCCAGCATCCTTGCAGCAACCAGAACAAGGAGTAAGCCAAATATTAGACCCATCTCACTTCAAAGACTTTAAAAAATAGCCTTTTGATGTCTCTGTAGGACATATGGATGTAAAGATAAGATCTGCTTCTCTTTTAACTGAGAGACCTCTTTAAGTGAGATTCTGGTCCAGCTAGACACAACAGTCCTTCTTGTTCACAGTCGCCTCAATTGTTCTTCTTCTGCAGAGCTACAAGGATGGCAATGTGTTCAGAAGTTACAAGTTGGGTCTTATGTTGTTGTTGATTAATTATTTCATTCATAAAGTGCTAATTTATTCCAATGGATCCTACTGTGACCTCACATCAATAAGAATCACAAAAAAACCTGCACTGAAACCAGTAGAATGACACAGGAGTAAGCCAGCTTTAAACCAATATTAGTCTAATTTAAGAAACCAAATAACTAGCCCAACATATCATCTAGCTGAAGTTACTAAAATTATAGTAATGGAAATTATACCAAATATCATGTGGGGTAATCACCACAGGTCATACTCGGTGAGCCTCATTCTAATATTACTTATTCTTCTTCACATAAAACTTCTGCAGTGTAAAGAAGGAAGAATTAAGCCAAACAGTTCCATGAAATCATTAGCTTGCTGCCACAAGCACAAATCAGACACGCGTAAGAATCAAAAGCCAGTTTAGCAAGATACCATAATGCCAAGTCAGGTCAGTCAGGTTATAGTAATTTCTAATTAGCACTCTTCCAAGTTTCAGTGTTATTTATTTGCACGTTAGTGTTACCCAGAACAATAGGATATTCTTTCCTGCCTATGAAAATCTCTAAAAAAAAAAGAAAAAAACTTGCAGCTTGGTTTGTACAAACAGAAATCCTACATAATGACAAAAATGATGGTTCAACTTGGCAACCTTTGATGAAAACATCTTTAGAAATGAGAAGACTGATATATGTCTAATGATCAAGAAAAGAAAAGCATAAATCAGCAGAGGCTGAAAATCACTGAAGACGTGATTTCTAGATCTTATTTTAGTTACATTTATCCAAGCAGCAAAACTTTCCCCACATTTAGGGCAGGGAGGAGATACTGCCATGCCCCTGAAAATGCTCCCTTTTGAAACATGGAGTAGTGCTGTTCCCTAAGGATTACAAAGGCCCAACAAAAAAATCAGCAGGTTAAGCCTGCTAGAAAGCTCCATTAAAAAATAAATATTTTAGTTATGTTTGGAAATTGACTGAGAGTGCAATAACTACACGTCATTATTCAAGAAGACATGTTTCAAAAGTAAAACCATGGAAGCAGTTCTGTTGACAATCTGAATCTGTCTCAACTTATTGTATTCACATAATACTGGGCATATATTCTGTTAACATTATTATTTAAACAATATTGATGAAAATGTTAATATTTAATAAATGATAAAATTAAGTAGTACAGTCGCATATTAGTTCTGTGTAGAAGACAGCTTAAGGATGTTTTAGTATCAAATATCTTACAAGACTTCTATGAAGACATAGTGTGTTGATACCAGACATTTTAAGGTATCTGCATGGTCAAATTTTTAACAACAAAGTAGACGATCCTAAGTCCCTTCTCAATGTTGAAATAATGTTACAAAAATATTGTTGAAGAAGGCATTAGAAGTATCCATTAAGGGGTAAGCAACCTTATGAAATTTAAAAACTAATACAAAAAATGAATGCATTTAGAGAACAAAAGGTCATATTTTAGAGTTGTGTTGAGAAAGTTTTATTTCCAAGATGAGATAGCTGACACCTGTAATTTTTCTTGTTTCCATGAAGGAAAAGAGGTTGTGGGAATAATGAGAAACTGGTGGCAAGGTTTTACATTCAGAATACTTACTGCATTTGCTCACTAAAGGTTATTAAGCTTTCATCCTGGTTTTTGCTCCTGTGTAAGTGTCATAGTATTTCTATTAGAAGTTTAATAATTTGTGTGTTTTGAAAGCAACAAAACCAATTGCGCAGCAGTGACCAGCCTTCAGTGTCTAATGAATTGCATGTATTAGACTCTAGCTAGGCACAGGAGCCACAAGACACATACCTTGAGGAACCAAGAGGATGACAAACTCCGGGAGCAGCTTCCAGGTAAGAGGAAGTAGGGTTGTATCCTCACAGAAAGAGGTCATCCTAGATCTAAGATCTCCTTAGAGACTTGTTTCATCTTCAGGTGATCTATCAATATTGGCCTCAGGATCCCTCCCTGGCTTGTGCTTTCCCACAGCTGAGTATGAGGAACCATTATGAACTTGAAGACAGATGATGACAGGTCACCAAGAAGCCATGGGCTTGTGAGCTGCACGCAATTCATGAGCCACAGGTTGGCCTCCTGGTAATGAGGGAGTATGTGTTCAACTGTCATAATGTACTGCAACTGTCGCTAGCATATGGGCACCTTTTATCCAACGGCAGCGTTTGCATTTTCAAATCTACCGTTAAAGTGGACGCATTTACCTCTTTTAACTGCACTAATCTAGAAATTAGTGATGTAGACTAATATAGTTGGGCTAGGCTTCCCAACTGAGAAAGACACCAGAAAGTGATTCATCCCATCTTAAGATAGGTATCTGGGATGAATCAATGAATCACCTCTGTAGGTGCCTCCAACCCTCCAGAGGAAGCCTAGAAAAAATAGCTTGGACTTGGTGCTTAACTTAAAAAGGTATAAAGTCAGGCTAGATAAATATTATTAACTCTGTTCTTTTAAAAACAAAGTTCTATCAAGGTTTTCCTTCTCATATTGTTGTTAAAACAACAGCAAAGCAGATTTATCGAGCTACCTACTTTGCATTTGTGTCGGTGCTCCTGGCAAAACGGAATTCATCCTGTTCAGCTGTGTCCTTGGCACTATATCTCCCTGGCAGTGGACTTCTAACACCACATGGGGATTCTTTTAGCTTCAGGGACAAGAACCCGTGTTTTTGTGAGAGAAAGCCTGAGCTCAATTTGGAAGGCACTGTGAGGTTTTGAGTGGCCATGGTGTGAAATATAGTTAGCGACTTTGAGGTGACAAATTTGTTATAATTCATAAGACAAAGTTCCAACTGTGAAACTGCAGTAAACAGTACTACCCACGGAAGCACTGAAATATTTAAAAGACCAAGCCTATGATCTTAATTTTAAAAAAACTCCCTTTCCTCCTTCCAGCTGGAACTACTTCTCCCCGCGCCTCCCACACAGCAGGACACAATTCTCTCTTCGATGTGGCATTCTGAAGAAGTGCTATTAAACAGGAGATACTTACAATCAAGGTGCCATTATTGAACTAGTTCAAAAATTCTACAGACATAATTGAGTATATTGTATCATCTAGTGCTGATGGCTAAAAATAGGAATGACAATATATAGGGTGCCCTTCCCATCAGTCAAACTGGTAATGAGTAACGCATCCAAATTAATGTCAGTAAAGCCTGACTCCCATACTGTGCTTCAGAAACCCTCTTAGCACTTTTTTTGAGAGAGAAGCCACAGAAGCATAAATGTCTAGTCTGCCTATTAATTACTATTTTATTTGTGAGGCAAAGATTCAAATAAAGTGTATTAGTCAACACAAACAGATGTCAGTAAAAACTGTCTTTGCCTATATTCCACAGATTGTACTCTCTTCAAAAAAACAAATATTTTAGAAAATTTGGGGAATATTAAGTTTTCTATTTGAGAAATTGGTTTGGTTTAGTACCAAAGACACAAACACATTAGCCAAAGACAAAAAAAAATTTAAACTACAAGATAGTAGGAGCTTTTGGAAAAGGATCTGAATAAACTCTTCTGGTAATCATAATGTAACATTTAGAGGTCCTCACATCACATGGGTTTGACATCTTACTGCTTCCTGTTAGCTACAGAAGGAACCTCTGTCTTGCTTGAGTGATCAGCCTTTAATCCTGTGCAATATTGTTGTGCTGTGACTCTGTTTCCTGCAACTCAGGCTGGTACCATTCTGGAACAGCACTCTTTTTCAAACAGGTAGAAGAAGCATTTTTGTGCTGCGTTCTTGGTAGTGTCACATGTTCTTTATTACAGTAGCTAGAGACTGTACAAAGTCTTAAATATGAGAAATAGTGCCAGAGCTGATGTACTGGAAATCAGTGACAAGTGAGAAGTGGTGAATATTTTTACTACGTAAATGTATGGACCCACAAGAAGGAATCTTTTCTCTCATTCTGTAGCTCTCTATTTCTGATATAAATACTATGCAACGACAAGGAGGGAGAAGCTTGTGCAGAAACTTGGATTTTAAGCACAGTTTCAACAAAAACTAGTTATTTCCCTTAAACTACAGTACACTTAAACAGTGCAATGACATTCTTGTAACACTAACCTTTAAACTCTTGTCCAAAGCAAGTAAGGAAAGTCTGGCAGTTCACTTGTTTTTTTTCAAATATGGACTTGGGAAAACCTTGTATTCCTGATTAAGAAGGAAAAAAAAATTCCTAAGAAACCCCAGGGCTCCAAAGAGGTATTCACAAGCATAAAGTTAAGATATGGTGATTATGTAACAATTTCCCCTCTCTGTCATTCCAGAGTGGATAGGAGATATTACAGTCTACATGCCCAGTCTTGAACATTCAGTTCCAGGTGTAAGAGCTCATTGCAATATAACCCTCTAGAGAAAACAAAACAAACAAACAAAAAAGCAGAGACAAAGGACTAGTGTACATGTCATTCTGGGAGAGGCAGAACCAAATTCAACGGCTAGGCAATAGAAAGTGGTGTGTTATCCCACTCAGGGTTAGGCTCTAGGAGCTATGTAGGACTTCGCAGACACAGTTAACAAGTCTGAAATAACAATTGCCTTGAGAGTTAGCAAGAAGTAAAAGGCAGGGGAGCAGTCCTCCAGAAGGAAAAGTAAAATAACTGCAGCAATAGAAGGATAAATCTAATCTCACAGGAAAACACTGATAACCCAGTTAAACCCTGCACATGAGATCGACACACTAATATTATGGAACACAGACTATGTGAGACACTCTAAACAACAGACTTGGAAATCCTCATGGGACAAAATCAGTGATAGGCTTTTCTGAGAAATACCAGCCAGCTCCTGCTGCATGCAACAGTCAGAAGAGGTTTAGTAAGTCTTAGCGTGAACATTTATGCCTATCAAGAAATGGAAGGGAAAAAATATCCAAGCACGTTGTTACTCTTTTCGTTGCAAGTATGGAAACATCTCTTTGAAGCACAGGCATGGTGGCCTGCCACCTTTCCAAATCCTAGCTATGCATAACTTCCTAATATATATCAAAATGACTGCTACACCGTGCAGGTTGACATCTAGAGCAGTCCCAGACAGAAAAAACATGCATGCAAAGCGAATCTGACATGTCAGATTCACGCCATATGCAATATTGTCTTGCTGTACATGCAGAGAAGTTGCACAGTAAGTGCAAATCTGGCACTAGATGTCTCGCACACGCATGTTTTATCTGCCCAGACAGAGAAGTACAGCTTCTCCCAATACATGGCATCCTGCACATTCAGAAAAATACCTGGTAATAGAAATATAGGGAAAGCCATGTCATGTGTGCTCTTCCTATAAGAAATAATGATATATTGACTACATAATATGACATAGCCCATATTAAACAGGATGTTCCATACTACGTGGGATCCTCAGCACTTTCTGACATTTTTTTTTGGTACCGTGTCATGTTGTGACTGCCCAGGAGCCCGCAGAAGTCAACACCGGCGCATGTACACGACAGAAGACACAGTGTGACTATCCATTATTTAATTAGGTTACAAGAGCAACAATGACCTTATCCTTGCCACATGAGCTCATCTGGGCAATAGGACATCCTTACTGAAGCTCTGGGATATCAGTAACCCCTGAGACATGACAATTATTGAGTAACCAGTATTGTTCCCCCCATATCACAGGGATCCTTCTAGGAAGTGTATTTATAATCACAGCAAAATTAACCTTGGGTGATATCCTTTGCAGGTCATTGGTTCAACCTCCTTCTCCAAACAGGGCTATCTTCAAAGCTCAACTAGGTTGCTCTAAGCCTTGTCCAGTCTAGTCTTTGTCTCCATGGGTGGGAAGTTCACAGCCACCCTGGGAACATGCTCCAGCATTTAAGCACTTTCACTTTGAACTTTTGTTTTCTTACACGTAGCTGGAATTTCTCTGGGTGTGACTTCTCACTTTTGTCTCTTGACCTATTGGTGTATGACTCCAAGAGGAGCCTTGTGCTGTCTACTTTATAATTTCCCCAGAAGCCGAACACTAATTAGATCCTCATGTAGTCAAACCCATTTCCTTAGTTTCTCCTCACACATTACATGTTCCAGCCCACCTTAGCAGCCCCAGCTCAACGTGCTCTAGGCTGTTGCTGGAGGACCCAAAATTGGACAAGGGGTATCCAATGTGACCTCCTCAGTGCTGCATGGAGAACACATACCTGCTGGATTTATTGATAATGCATCCTGCAGGTGTTGAACTCCCATGATGAACTTCTTTTGCCTACCAGGATGTCCAGGGTCTTTTCTACTGCGCTGCTCTCAAGCCAGTTGGTGCTCAGCATGTAGCGTTGTTTAAGGATAGTCTGTCCCACGTGCAGGACTTTGCACTTGTCTCTGTTGACCATCACAAGGGTGTCAATGCCCCATTCCTGCTGCGTGCCAAGGCCACGCTGACTGACAGCTGTGGCCTCCAGTGTGTCAACTGATCTCCCCCGTATGGCATGGAGATCAGCTGAAAACTTGCTGAGGGTACATTCTGCCCCATTCCCTGAGTCACTGATGAACATATCAAACATCACTTACTCTAGTGTTGATCCCTGATTCCTCCTAAATGGGCATCAGCCAGATTTCAAATCAAGGAGGCACTACACTTCAAGTCTGGTGGTACAGTCAGTTTCTCACACGCAGTCTCCACCGCATCCACATCTCCCCAGTTACAAGCGTGCTGAGGGAAACCCTATTGAAAACTCTAATAAAGCCAAACTTAAATAGCATCCTCTGCTTTCCTCTTGCTCAGTAAGCCACAAGTCAGTGAGGTTGGATCAGACATAACTGTACTTAAAGCTATAACATTTGCCTTCTTCAGTCATCAACAGTCTTCTCCTAAACACCACAGCCTTTCAAATGTCATAGGGAGTGATCACACAATAACACTGGTCAGCTCTCTCACAGTGCTCAAACGTATGCCAGCTGGTCCAGTGAACTTCTATCCATCCAGTCTGATTCAGTGGACTTCAGCTCGTTCTACTGTGGGTAGCTTCCCTCTCCCCCAGACTCTGCTACCAGACATGGAAGCTTGGGACATATGGGGGTTTTCCCCAATAGAGGAGGCCTTGAGCATCTTAGCCTTTTCCTTGACCTACGCCACTAGATCAATCACCTCATTCTGCAGCAGGTCCACATTTTCCCTTGTCTTTTGCTGCCCACGTACCTGTAGAAGCCCTTTTTGTTTCCCTTCACAGTGTCTTTCAATTGCAACACCTGCCAAGATTTGGCTTTTCATATATCTTTGCTAAAATACGGACCGTCCTTTGCATGGAGTGATGGAATCGCGACCCAGTGTAATTTGCTTACTAATCTATCTATAGAATGTTTTCTAGAAATGCTACTTAAGGAAGGTGGTTGTTTTTCATCTGTATGTCATCTTTTGAAAGCTGCAATCATATGCAGGTGCCTGCTAAAGTGTTTACGTAGCTGGTACTGTTGAAAATGCCATTGTTCTGTAATAGTCTTCCTTCCTTTGTTCTTTGCTATTAGTTGGTTTGGTTCCAGTAACCTCAAATTTGGTGTAGAAGAAAATAAATAGTATATCACGTACACCTGATAGGAGGGAATCAAATTATTCATTATCTTCACCACAAAGCTTTCACTGCTAATCCATCTCTCCAAGATTTTCTCTAATATTGGGTAATATTTCAGCTCTGGCTAAGCAACTTCACATGATTATCATTAAAAAAACCACAGTCCCCTAATGGAAGAGTTCCTTCCTATTACTTAGATGTGGACTTCCTGCCCTATTCCCCTCGAAAGCAAATTAGGGAAAAAAAAAATATCCAAGTTCTATTAGTTGTAAAAGGTTGCTTTTTAACTGTCCAGATTTAGAAAACAGAGGTACTTCTTGCTTTTCAAGCACTAGAGTGCTTTCAAGTCTAGAGTGTCCCAAGACAGTTTTCTTACACATGTTCTACACATAGTCATATCATTGGTAATTGTTGATACAGTGATTGGTCTCTTCAGTCTCTAAGCTTTCACAAAAACCAAGAAGTGTTTTTGCAATATTTTCTATTAAATATATAACTCTAAACAGTAGAAAGTTGTTTGAATTAGGACAGAATGTATAGTTATGTATAACCTCTATACTTCAGTAACATGGTTGATATTATGATAACTGTGTTTAAATTTGCAAAAATTTGTCTTTAAAATTCCTTTCCTGGGTGTTCATAAGTTTGTTGATTTTTATTGCTAAACTGTTCCCCTGAGAAAGGGGCACAGCAGCCAGGACCTTCTTCCCCCAGCTCTTTGTGTTTCTGCTGGGATACTTCCTCCCTCAAGGAGGAAAATGAGGTAGGGATGGGAAGGGCTTTCACTGTGATTAATGTAGCAAGATGTACCTCCTATAGGTGGTCTTTCAGATTCTTTTCAGCTCCAAACATTACTCTTACTTCAAGAGTATTCCATTTAAATGAATGGGCGTGGGGCGTGCCACGACTCCGTGAGACCCTTTTCTATCACAGAGGGATATACAGAGCCGCTTACCCACGTGGCATCGTCCAGCTACACGAAAGGGATTGTGCATTTCTTACATTGCAAATATAGTCTTCACAGAGTCACCAAGACAGGAGCTGGTGCGTGGGAGAAGTAGGATACATGCAGGTACTCAAAGCAGCAACTGACTAAGGAAAGCCAGGCTCTCCAGGTGGTGCAAAAGCAAGGTGGCAGGCCAAGCAGCTAGAGGGACAGTGGCACAAACAGGCATGTTGGCAAGAGGCATTTGCCCCCACCCCCAGATACTGAGGCACAGGGCAGAAAAGAATGATGGGCAGCTTTTCCTTCCTGAAAACCCAGTCTTGCTCTTTAGAGCTCACTTTTGTAACGTGCCTCCAGAGGCTCCCTGCTGCTCTCTGTACTGCTGTTCTAGTCAGCTTTACCCAAATCTTTGAATTACACATTCAGTGATAGCACCTAGGGAGGCAGAAGAACTCAAGAATGATGAAAAGACAGAGTGATGGAGATGAGTGGAGATAACGGCAGTGGTGAAGTGGCTAAAACACAAGCAATGCATTCTCCAGCACTGGCTGGTGAGCTAAGCAACGTAAGATCAAAACGCTCTTCCCTCTCTAAGATCTATGTTGCACTTAAACCTACAGCCACACCTGCGTAGCACTCAGTGACAACGCTCTTTCCAGCTTCTCCCTTTGTTGTAAGAGTGCTTCAGCTGGTATCAGCCTGTTCTAAACAGGGCCAATGTACGGTTATTTACTTTAACTGGCCAGGCCTCCACGTGGTCTCAACTCCCTCTCTGGATTCATTCCTTCACTGCTCCAGCAGTCTTGGACTCATGGTTTCCCTCAGTCAGACTTCTTCAAAGCTGCCCTTGAAAGAATGAACTATTGTCCAAAGTCATCATTTTAACGTGCGTTGGTAACATTCTGAGCTCCTAAAATCTCAGTTTCTGAAGGTAAAGATGATAAGATGTTAATCTCAGCTTTCATTAAGAAAGAAAAACTTTCAACATTTCCATTTGGGTCTTGGAGAAAAGCTTAAGAATATAAAAAGATGAAAATTCCAAGCTCTAAATCAAATCATATACAACATATTATTTCAAGACACTACTTTTAAAGACTGAGATTTTGTTCAGAGACTTGGATATCAGCCACCCCTCCATCGCACAGGAGGGTACAGGTTGGAGATATCTCAGAGCGGAGACTGGGACCTCCAAAATGCCCAGTGTCTACCAACAGCCTGTCCTGAGAAATGTGCCCCAATTCTCAACATTCCTGGAAGATCTATGGCAAAAATGCCCTTTTGACCCTGCTTCTGTGCCAAGGCACGCAGTGACTACAAAAGACAAGACCAACAGCAGGTCTAAACCCTTCCAGTAAAAAGCTTAGACAAGAACAGGATGCAACTCATTGAGCATTTCTCTATTTTTTGAAAAAAAGAAAACTTTAGGGAATTTACTTTAGGGAATTACTGTAACCTCCATCTGCCCGTCCACCTCCGCAACCTGACAGGGCTGGCTGGTCCCACTGAGACGCGTGCAGACGGTGGGCTCTTGCCATATGTCCTGCGTGCCTTCGCACAGCCCTGCCACCCACACCTCACCCCAGGCACAGGTACGCTCACACTCATGGGACCCACATAGAATGGGTTGGCTGGGAAGAGACTTTAAAGCCCACCCAGTTCCAACTCCCCTGCCACGGGCAGGACACCTCCCACCAGCCCAGGCTGCCAACCTGGCCTTGAACACTTCCAGGGAGGGGGCACCCACAGCTTCCCTGGGCAACCTGTGTCAGGGCCTCACCACCCCCAGTGTTAAGAATTTCTTCCTAATGTCCAATCTAAATCTTCCCCCTTCCAGTTTAAAGCCATTCCCCCTCGTCCTGTCACTCCTTGCCCTTGTAAAAAGCCCCTCCCCAACTTTCCTGCAGCCCTTCAGGTACTGGAGGCCACTATCAGGTCTCCCCGGCGCCTTCTCTTCTCCAGGCTGAACACCCCCAGCTCTCCCAGCCTGTCCCCATAGCAGAGGGGCTCCAGCCCCCTGACCACCGTCCGGGCACACACGGGACCCTCGCGATGCTCCGGGCACACGTCTGTGGCCCCACAGACGCCGGTGCTCCCCTGCCCCGGAGCCCGAGCGACCAGCGGCGGCCCGGGAGGCCCCCGTGGGGCTTCGGCGGCGCCCCCCGTGCTGCCCCGTCACCGCCCGCCCCCCCCCCGCCGCCCCCCATGCCCGCGCCCCCGGCCCCGGGCGGCGGAAGTGAGTGTAGGGGGCAGTGTAGGAATTTCCTGTGACGTCCCGGCCCCGACTCCATTAGGCTGCAGCTGGGCTGAGAGGAGACAAACCCGGCGGGCAGCGAGCGGAGCGGGCCGGGCGCCTGGGGCTGCCGGGCAGGGGTCAGGGAAGGGCGGCCGCCCGCCATCGCCACAGGGAGCCCCGAGCGGGCGGCGGCGCTGCCTCCGGGACTCCCGGGGGGCACAGGGCCCCGCTCCGCCCCCCCCTCCCTCGGTCCCTCCGCCTCCCCCCTCCTCGCCCCCCCGGCTTCCCACCACGGCCGCTCTCGGCGAGGAAACTCTGGCCTCCGCTTCCTCCTCCTCCGACTCGGACACCGGCGGAGCCTCCCCGCCCCCGCGGAAGAAAGCCCGGGCCTCCCCGGCGGCGGCGGCGGAGGGAGCAGGAGAGCCCGGGGCTTCTGCGGGCAGAGCAGGCCTCACCTCGTCCCAGTCCCCCGCGCTCCCCGCCGGGCTCGGCCCCGCCGCCGCCCCGCTCAGAGGCGGCAGCAGCAGCAGCAGCGGCGGCAGCACCACCATGCAGGCCAACGGGGCGGGAGGGGGACAGCAGCAGCCGCAGGGCCCGGAGCTGGGCTGCCTAGGCGCCCAGAACGGCGAGGCGCCGGCGGGCACGGCGGCCGGCGAGCAGCTGGCCCACGCCAACGGGCTGCTGCCCCCGGCCAACAGCGCCGGCCCCGGCGTCAACAACGGCGTCCCCGCCGCCGGGGGGCCCGGCCCGGCCGCCGCGGAGCTGGGGGGCGGCGGCAGCAGCGCCCTGAAAAAGAAGAAGCGGCTCTCGCAGTCCGACGAGGACGTCATCCGGCTGATCGGGCAGCACCTCCACGGGCTGGGCCTCAAGTAAGTGCCCGCGGAGGCGGCGGTGGGCTCTGCCCCCGTCGGGCGCCCCGGGGGCCGCCCCTCACCCCCCGCCGGGGAGGGGTCGCGGGAAGCCGGGGGTCCCCGCGGACGATGGGCAGTTGGGGTGGGGGGGTAACCTCTGGGCAGGGGTTTGGTGGCAGACCCTGCCTTGTCGCTGGCTGTGAGTCTCCAGCGAGGAGGGAGCAGCGCCTGGGTGCGCCGGAGAGACCGGGGCAGGCCTGGCCCCCAAAAAATGGAGCCGGGAATGCGTTGTGTTAAGCCCGTGCCAGGCAGCTTGGCCTGTCCGAGGCGGCTGCCTGCGAAGAGACAGGCCGGGAGCTTCCTCTGCCAGGGATGGCGACGTGGGAGTTGAGTTGCACACCGATAAGGGCAGATCAATACGGATGCGTTAGTGGGGGAGAAGTTACCTGGTAAACATAATGGAGCCCGCAGCTGGGCGGGGGTGGCTTTTTGCAGATGATGAGCTCCAAGATTCGGCTTGTCAGCTGGGAAGAAGGGAGGGCAAACGAAACGGCCGCCGAAGCAGGTTGCTTGGTTTCACTCTGAAAACCTTCGGCCCTCTAAATGGTGAAGACTTCTACACGTTTGTGCTGGACACGGGTTTTTGATAATAGTCTTTATCTGATGACTAGGAACAAGTATGTTTGCTATTTCTTAAAATTAGAATAGGAAGAATAATTTCCCCGTGGAGTAGGGAAAGGCTTAGAATTTAATCACAAGACTCGCTTTGTGAGCAAAGATAAAACCGACATGTTATGATTTTGGAAGGAGACTAGAAAAGTCCTGCAAAGTCTGCATGTGACTACCACAAAAGAAGTCTTCAAAACACTGTGGAATGGGTCGATTAGAAAGAACTTGGTACATAAAATAGTCTGACACAAAAGGCAAGTTTACAGCAGCAGACAACTCGTGACTATTCATAGATGACACCAGAGTAAATAAGCTATTTTTAGTGTAAAAGGAGGAGGGCTATACATTCATGAGTTTGTTTATTTTATTTTAAGGAGCCAGTCTTTTGGTATGTGATCAAGAAGAAAAAGTTAGGCCTGTTGCAGATGTAGTAGTGTTCTGTGGTGGTTTTGGGGGGGAGGGAGGGGTCAGGGGACAGTAGCCAGTAGCTAACAGCTTTTTAGCCTGTATTGTCCTTCATCAAGTCTGTCTTCTGTGCAGGGATGAATGTTTGTGGTGGCTGGTAAGTCACATACTTTATGGTACTTCAGCAAAGCTTTAGAACTTATTGTTGACTTGCTTTAGCTATAGGTAGCCTTTTACATGTCTTGGGCAACTGAGATAGTCTTTTTGGACGAGCATCTGAATCTTGTCACAATATTCTTACTTTACTAAAGTTACTTTTAAATATGGTTAACTGTTATCATAGCAGGCAGTATATTTGTGAGGGTGAAACTGGTCGGGTTTTTTTACACTGTATCTCTCCTGCAGCCAGACTGTTGATCTTCTCATGCAAGAGTCAGGATGTCGTTTAGAACATCCTTCTGCTACCAAATTCCGCAATCATGTCATGGAAGGAGAATGGGATAAGGTAACGTAGGGCTTATAGGACTGTATTAACCACTGTTTAAATTTATAGTATCTGTGAGAGAATTCAAAATCCACCCTCCTTATATACTTTTTTTGTTTGTTTGTTTTTTGTTTGTTTGTTTTCTTATGCCAATTTCTGCAGGCTGAGAACGACCTGAATGAACTTAAGGCCTTAGTGCATTCTCCGCATGCAATTGTGGTAAGAGGCACACTTGAACTCTTTCAGAGCTGCATAGTTGGATTAATTGTAGTGGTGTAATCTTTCGCTATGGAGTTGGTTGTCCATAGTTCTGTTTTTCTCTCTTGTTTACTTTCAGTGGTTTGCATGCTATCTCAAATGTAATACTAATCTGAACTTTTTAATTTTTTTTTTTTTTTTTTTTTTTTTTAGAATGTGAGATAGAAAGCCCAGAAGTATTGAGGCTAATATTTGATGTACTGAAAGTTTAAACTTTCTTAAACATGCTTAACTGTTAAAATATAAATCCTGTAACAGTCCTAAAATAGGTCAGTTTCTGTAAATGCTGCCCATGTTCAATACTAATTTCAAACTTGAAATACTTACTGTAATCTTTGTTTATGTAAGTTAGTTTTTCTTGAGGAAAGAAGTTCAGAAACAAAATGCAGTAATACTAATGTGTAGTTGGCATTGTAATAGTGCATTACAGGAATATAGAGGCTGCTGTAGAACATAAACAATACTGTTGCTTATTCCAGATGGCTTCTAAAGGGCAAATGTATTTGAATTGCTGTTCAGGATTTTATTTGGAGCTTTTTCACTTTGGCTGGCTTTTTTTTTTTTAAAGATGAACCTAGAAATAGAGATTTGTAGATCCCGTGGCTTTACTATTACAATATACCTTGTTATCATTTTAGTTACTTTGAGGAAAGGGTTTCTAAGTTTCTATCTGCAACCAGAAAAATTAGCTCTTCAAACGGCTCGTTTTGTTTTCCCTATATGTTGATTTTAATGAAATGAAGTTAGGACAACTATGACCACTTAAGAAAACAGTAGCATGGCTTTTTGAAGTGTCTGTGACTGTAAACAATGAAGAATCAGCTGATGGCTGCTTAGCTCCACTTCTAGCTGATTCATTTGTTGTCAAGACAATTTCCTGTTTGGGGGAGGGAGAGAAGGAGAGCAGGAAGTGAAGTAGGAAAAACAGATGTTTAACAAAACATCAGCGGGTACTTGAGGGAAGTTTACATTTAGTCAAAGCTTAGCACCTCTTAATTAGACGAGAAGTTCACTTTCTCTTTTCTCAAAGATTTGATATTCATAAGATTTACAGTTAAAATAATTTTAGAAGTTTTCAGTAGGTTGTGGAGACTGAAAGTATGAAACCACTGTATGCGCATACGAATGGCCGTTTGAAGGAGGTTTTCTCATGTTTTTAACTTATCAAGATTCTCTGGAGTATAGAAGTGGGTTTTGTGTCTGGGAGTCAAAAATCTTAACTGAGTATCATCAGCGTTGTGCTTTTTAGAGAAGCTTAATTTGAGGAAAATGGGAACATTTCTTTTGTGTTTGGGGGCTCTGAAAGCAAGCTCTTCTTTAATGTTGATGTCTGTCTTTTTGAATAAAACATGATGCCATAAAAATACTTGGTTTAGACTAAACTTTGCCTGGACCAAATATTAACTATTTTCTTTTTAAAGTTGTTCTCTTTTATATAAACTTCAGATAATTTAAAACAGGTGGCAGTATTAAATGTCTTTCATGTGTATGTTAGTAAGACAATACCAATTTGCAAGGGTAAGTTGAGCGTGTGCGCACTGTTACCACCTCCCTCCCTCCCTGCCCAGCTTTTTATACATGGTTGAGAGTATGGGTGACTATTAGTATAGTCAGCACCCAGAAAACCAGTGAAAGATCCCTGCAGGTAAGGAGGGATGCTTTATGCTCTGTAGGTAACCCTAACTGCAACTAAGTTAGAGCTAATAAAGATGATAAATGTCTTGCGTAGGGAAGGTCCAAACATGATGCTGCTGCAGGTGACTCTTTAGAAACAGAAAATTAGGTTGTGGGTTTCCTGCCTTGTTGCTCGTGTGGTATGACTAGATATTTCAAAACTGTGTACGTACAAGAAGAATGGGTGCCTAAAAGTTTAGGTGACACAGAGTATTTAAAGTAGGGTGTGTACATGTTTGGTGGTTTGGATTTGATTTGTATTGTTTTCCCTCCTTATAATTAATATGACCTGGACAAAATAACCAGCATATGTAGCTGCTTTTGCAATATCTGATCCTTGAAGGGCATGCATATGTATTTTGAAAATTCTTTTCCTGTTGTAATTTCCTTATTTCTGCAAAGTGCTGTAAGTTCTACAGGTGGAAACACTAAAAATGAAATGGCTGATCTCGGTTTGTAGGCTTTTGGTGCTGTGTGGTGATATGTGTGTGTGGGAGTGTAGTCTGCTGTTTTATTTGTGTCAACACAACTGAGTGGTATATAGTGTGCAATTTAGTTATGTTTGCTTTTCCAGTGTATAAGATACAGCTGTCTTGAGACAAACAGTAGGAAAATTTTATAGTTGATTCAAGCATGTTATTTTTTTCTTGAGTAACACTTAGAAAATACTGACTTAAAGCCAGCCTGAGGTTTTGCTTACTTTAGGGCTTCTTGGGCATCTGTCTTGGGTGATTAGTTGAACCTAGGAAGAAATCTGGAGATTGATTTCTCTGTAGTCATCTAGAACATACTTTCAAATTGTACTGTTTTAATTTTCATTTCCTTATATAGGGCTTTCCCCTAGTTCTGGTATACAGCTGAAAACCCTCGAGGCAATACAATAAAGAAGTGATTTATATCTTGTTATTTGAGCAGAGTGCTCCACCTGCCCGTATGGTGTACCTCTTGCTACCAGCATTAAGGGCAGTTCCCTATTGGGATTAATTACTCTCTCAAGTGACGGAATTTGTTACATGGTTGAAGCCTTGTTAAATTCTACAAGCTGGAATATTTTCTTGCCCTTTATGCATCAAATCTTACATTTAAGTTTTGGGGGTTTTTAAGTGCTTTTATCAGTGTTTTACAAGACTGTCAAAATAGTAAAGACTACGAAGTAATGAAAGCTGAGGTCTTAGTTCTGCAGGCTACAAGCAGATAGCTATGGTGTTGAGTTTGTCTTGAAACATCAGCCCATAACCTCAGCATATCTTTAAGTTCATTTCAAAGAAGAGTTGTTTCGGCAGTGTTTACTTATTTATTTTTATAATCTTACTACACTAATAAAACATAAGATATGTGAGTCAAAAATAACACTGAAATCTAATGATAAAATTAGGTTATTATGCCTTTAAGTGTTGACAGTAGCAAATCTTCGCAAGTTTAACCAGTGATCAAAATGGCCCCATTTCTTGACTGGCAGGACGCCTGTCATATTATTTTGATAGTTGTGTTGCTGAGGCTTTCACCTTCAGTTACTTAGTGCTGGTGAATCATGGTGCATATAAAACTTCCTAGAATTTAAGATTCTGCAAAGGGCTTTGCTACTAACAGTTAAGACAAGGAGTAAGATACTAAAAATTCGTGTTAGTAATCAAAGGCTGTAATTTGAAGCGAAATGCTGATACTACATACATTAAAATGAACCAAAAACCCCCCTGTAAATCTGTTACCTCTGCCTTAGTTTTGCCCCAGGGTGATCAAAGGTTCAAGTTACACTTAAATAATAGCTTCTAGAAACAACAAAGTAATGCACTTTATCCTCATCCTCTCCTCTATAGAGTTGAAAGACAAGATGAGGTGGTAATAACTGAACAAAAGCAGCCAGACTGCAGAGCTAAAACTGTTGTATTGGACTCTTCCATGGGTCCTACAGGGTGAAGAATCTATGTTATAAGCTAAGCAATGATGGTGTCTGGATTTAAATTGTTCAACAGTGAAGGGTGTAAGGGTGTTGTATTTCCATTGCAAATACTGAGATGATAACAACAAATCCTAGGCACTTCTGTTACATTGAACATGGTTGAATTTGGATTATGAAACTTCTGCTTCTCTTTGGAAGGCAGCTAAAGATTATGGAGAATGAGCAAGCTGTTCATGTGGGTGCATTGCATCAGATTAATTTTATACATATTCTACTTAAATGCTGGAGTTTGTGCTTTTGCTTTCCAATTGTCAGTATTAGAAATGGTTTTCTTTCCTTTTAGAAGGAGTTGTTTGACCTGTAGAAGAGATGATGTGCTTAAAATGCTCTTGTCTATCAGGAGAAGGTGATATTGGAAGTAATTGGCAGTACTATTAGTAGAGCATATAAGTAGAGAACAGTAGTTGAGAAAAAAATTGTTTGGTGAAATGCATTTGTCAGCAAAGTCAATAGTTGTACAAAAGTGGCAGGAGGCCAGGAGTGTCCTGTTACAAAAATGACTTGAAATGTGTTTTCACTGGAGTGTGACTTTCGCCTTAAGGAGGCTGTATTCATGCCATTGTTTGGGTATGCTGTAGGGCAAGTTTTGGAGCTGTTATCAAAACAGCTTGCAGAAAAATATCAATTTAATTTCCCTGTCAACACTTTAGTCCCTGCCTTTTGCTGTAGATAAGAAATTTTAAATTGTAACTTATCTTTTATTCTAATAGTCCATTACGCTAACAGTCGACTCTTGCATGAGGTGTACAGTACTGTTCTGGAAGCTTCCGGGTTCCTACCATGCCAAAGTCACATATGACACCAAAGACTGACTTTGGAAATTAAACTTTCACACCCAAAACTAAAGTTAAGTCTTTGGATAACTTGGCAGCAGTGTTCTGTATATTCCTGTAATGCTTCCATGAAATTGTTAAGATGGGCATTACAGAACCTGTTTTTTAGGGTTGTCTGCTCCTCTTGCTTTTTCACCTAAAGAAATAAAATTAACCTATCAAGTCCTAAAAGTAGGGAGGGAGAAAGAATAATTGGGTACAGATACGGTTATCACATTTGAGAGAGATTCTATAAATTTAATAAATCTTATATGCAGTGAATGGAGAAGGAAGTACTGGAGGGATTCTCTTTTTTTTTTTATTTCAAACTTGAAATATCAGGCTATTTTTTATCTGATGGTCATCAGTGTGAGGTGACCAATAGGAGCAAAATACAGTATGTGACTACTACCTGAGCACCTCCATGCATCCTTGTGAGCACATTGATAGCTGGGAGAGGGAGCTCTTACCCTCCTGCTGCTGGTGTATAAGCAAACAGCACGAGAGCTGCTGGGCCACTGCGTAGAACCAACCACTGAGGCTGTAAATAATTGGGATATCTTTCTTTTGGTTGTCTACATGTCAGAACACCAAAGAAATGTTGTCTCGCGTGGAAAAATAGTACAGTGATGCGCTTAGCAATTCCAAATCCAGATAAAATGAAGAACTGGATAAGGAATATAATATGGGTTTGCCTGTCACAAGAAAGTACTGCAGACTTATCTGAACATAAGTCACCTTTACAACGTAATGGTTCATGCTCCACAAAGCTGTGTGGTAAGTTAATAGCACTGTCTCAGGAAACCTTTTACTTTTGAAGAACTCGGCATCTCTGGAAGCTAAAACTTCTTTATATTTTAACTTTAAGGCTTACTATAAGTAAATACAAACTTTCATGTAAGCTTTAATAGGACAGGAGTATCTTGTACTTCCTGATTATCCCTTAAGGAGGATGGCAGTGTGTTTGAAACTAAGTAAATGTTGACCAAATATGAGCATGAAAATAGTGAGGTGCCCAAGGGGAGCTAATGATTGGATTGGTCACCTGCTTATTAGTATCTTATTTGCTGCACTTAATTTTCATTCTGTTTCTCACTGACATGTCTAAGAATTTACATTTTTCTATTTAACCTGGTCAGTTTTGTGGACCAGCAATGTCTTTTTTCCCCTGATAACTGGTAGGAGTAACGATGGAACAATACAGAAATAATCAAACTGTGCTTCTAAGAAATTGGTATTAGAAATTTCTAGGACATCAGATTTTTGAGTGTAGTAAATTAATACCTGTTTTTTTTTTCTTTTTTTTTATCCTGACATTTGTTATTTTTTTAATAGAAAATTACCAAAAACTGTGTAAGATGAAAGGAACGCTATGAAATAGCAGCGATTACTTCTGAGGAGTTAAGGGATTCCTAAGTATAGGAAACCATGGGGTTTTTTTCTGTAATGCTGAAAAATGATACAACACTCAAGTAAACCTCACATGGAACTACAGAGAACCACCTCAGGCAGTATCAGTTTGTAGCTTGTAATGCAACTAAGCATACAATCCATGTCAATTTCTGTGTAAGCAGTGTGAAAATTTGAGTTGGCCTATGGTGTTTTGTGTTGTCCTGCTGTCTAAAATATGTGATTAGCTGCCTTTGGACACTTCTCTTGACTGAATGTAAGGTCGGGAAGAGAGGTGAGACAAGTTGAAGGGAGGATCTGAGAAATGAGGTAGGAAGATGCTTGGAGCCCTGTAAGACAGGAAAGAAAATCATGGATAACATAATTGCTGCAGTGTTGTTGAAAATCCAGCAAAAAGAAATTGAGTAATGAAACGCTACATATAGCTGTATTTCTGAAGGGCATAGTAGAATGGTTTCTACTGTTCTGTTTAGGCTCAAACGTTTTCTGAAACTTCAGTCAGCCTTTTTCCCCTGACTGCTGCTTTCTGTCATGGTAGAGGATGAAGTTTTTGCTGCTGCAGCAGAAGTACCTGGAGTACCTGGAGGATGGCAAGGTCCTGGAGGCACTTCAAGTTCTACGCTGTGAACTGACGCCTCTGAAATATAATACAGAACGCATTCATATCCTCAGTGGGTAAGTGGTTGGACTTAGAGCTCTTCCAGTGGAATCGTGGAATTTTCTAAGGAAATTCTGTAGCTTTTGATAGCTGACACTGAAGACTCAAACTGTATTAAAGCTAAGTTGATAAGCTGTAGTAAAATATACTAAAATGTTGAGTAAAGAAGACTATTCAGTGGCCAATGTTCTTTTTCAAATGTTTGAAAATTACCTGATTATGGTTTACTATTACAGTACTAGAACCCAAATTAATAGACAGACTTGTACGGTCATCTGATTTTGAGAATTATTAGCTTCTTATCTTATAATTACATAAACAGGTGAATGTAGTCTGGTTTGTTCTTGGATGAAAATAAGACATTTCTACCTTCCCACAATCTGTGTTATGGTTTTTTTCCTATTGCAAATTTGTAGATATTTGTTGTGAAGAACATGTGTTTTGTGTAAAGCTCCCTGAGTTTTTTAAATGAGTCTCAAGCTTAGGTCACCCGTTTCAAGTTCATTAAGAATGTTGTTACATACATATATCATGCTTAAAAGTGAAAAGAGTGATTCCAGAAAGACTTGGTCTGTTGGTGTGTGTGCGCTTTTTTTAACAGGTATCTGATGTGTAGCCATGCAGAAGACTTGCGTGCAAAAGCAGAGTGGGAAGGGAAAGGAACAGCTTCCAGATCTAAACTTTTGGACAAACTCCAGAGTAAGATGTTCTAGTGTTTAGCATTTATTCCCACCTCTGTAAATCCAGTACATCTAACATAATGACATAGCCCAGGGAACTGGCTTAGCTGCATTTGCTGGTTGGTGTTCTTGATGAATGGGGATGCCTTTACTCCTTGGTCTTCTGTATCTAACCTTTTGCTGCCTTTGATAAACTATTTGTAATAGGAGCTCTTGTTTCTTAGCTCTACTGCAAGCAATAATAGTATAACTTGGTGATTAAATGTGTGGTTCAGAGGGCGGGGGAAGCTTTTAAATACCAGCCTTACCTGGAACTATTGTGGCCTATAACCAGTAGCAATACTAGTTGATTGATAGTGGTCTCAGGCTTCGCTATGAATTATGGCTTCTCTCTTGTAGCTGGTGTAATATTATGTATCAGAGTTGTAAAACCCACAGTATTCTTTATTTTGATGATGTTAGTAAAGAACTCCTTAAATGAACACAGCTGGTACTATTTTATAATTTTACAAGTTTTGTTAAATACTGGGGTTTGAGTTAGCTTGTGTAAATGGTGCTTGTTGGCCATGACAACATAGACTGTAATGACAAATACCTTACTTACATGTCTGCTTTCCAGAAATTTGTGCTTCTAATTCCAGATGCATAGCTGTAAATCTAACAAGCTCTTTTCCTGTAGCTTTTGAACTCTATTTTGTAAGTTCTCTCCAAAACCACTCAAATCAAAACATGCTCTTACTTGTAGCTTCATTTTGATATATCTTTTTGTTTTTCTTAATAACCCTTTTAAAGCGTACCTACCCCCATCAGTGATGCTTCCTCCAAGGCGTTTACAGAACCTGCTACGTCAGGCCGTGGAACTACAACGGGACCGGTGCCTATATCATAATACCAAACTAGATAGTAATCTAGATTCTGTCTCGCTGCTAATAGATCATGTTTGTAGTAGGTAAGAAACCCTTGCTACTTTTAAGATGGGTAACAATATCTTTTCTTTGCCTTTAATAATCTCATTGTACCTACTGATAAAAGGAACATGAAGATATTGAGTTGGTTTTACAATAGCTGACTGGGAAAAGTTTTTAAATGAGTAGTGGGGTGGAGTAGAGAAAGTGTGTCTAAGACTTCGGTAATATGGGGCAATAGTGACAGAAGCATTTAAAATTTTAATCAGATGGGTATGAATAGAATATATTACTAATGCTAATCCTTAGCCACTTGTGTCTTGTAATTTTGAACAGCTAGTCTGTTTATTCATAGTCTGTGCTATTGCTGTGGTTTTCACTGAAGAATCACTAATACATTACTTATCCAGACTCTGTCTTCAAGCTTGCTGGAATGCAGGAAGCCTACTGAAGCATACATGAAGTCAGCTTTCAGCTTCAGCTTTCAATAGTGGACAGTGATGCGCTTTTAGACACAAAGGTTCAAACAGAGTAGAAATGAGCAACAGACTTGTTTTACATAATACAAAATAAGTGATATAAAGAACTATTTTCTCAGATTTGTAAGCTAATAACAATTGAACATCTCTTGTAAAATTATCTGTATAACTTTTTTTTTTTTTTAACAAAACTGATGCTGCTTTGAAATCTTCAAAATACCATACTCTACTAGCTGTGAAGCAGGAAGATGTTAGTAACAAATGGCTGAGTTGAGTGGTTTTTCCTCCTCCAGCAGAACTCTGCCAAGGACCTAAAAACTCAAGTGTAGCTTTTTTCGAAAACTGCTGGATGTGGTGGAACGAGGGTTAGGGCACCTAGAAAATGAGGGCTGTATATGATACCCTAATGTTTGTTCTTGTTACAGACCAGCACTTGGGCTCACAGGGGAAATTTTTTCATGTTAAGATTAGCTCATCTGAGGAAGTTAAGTACTGACAAACTTGCTTATAGAAACTTTCTGAACTCAGCTGCTTTGTCTTGATATTCCTTGGTTATTTAGAATCTGCTTTTAAAGGTGCAGACTTCCATGGCATTTCACTGTAGCCATCTTAAAGTTTTAAATATCCTTGGCACTTCATGTAGTCAAGTAACTTTTTATAGACTATTGTCTAGCTTGCAGTTTTGCTACATAACATTGTTGCAGCAGATTCTCCCCTCTGTACCTGCAGACATTTGACTCTTCCCTGTTTTAAGAGCTATTTGAAGTGATCAGATACTGGAATTGTGGCTTACCTACTTCAGAAGGGAGTCTTAAAATCAGAGTAATGGAAAGAGATTTAATTTTACTCTTTCTACAGGTCCATAAATAACATTGGATGTTCTGTAAGTGTTTGTGATTCATCAACCCCGAAAGAGCGTTCAAGCCAACTGCAAAGAGTGTGGTTTGTTGAAGTAAGACTAGCCAGAGTCAGATATATACATGCAACAAATCTGGACTTGAATTTCACTCATCTGAGTCTGTTTGCTGACATAAGTTTGGCCATAATGTGGTGGCCCCTTTTTTTTTTTGGTTTTTTTTTTTTGGTTTTTTTTTTTTTTTTTTAAACTTAATGTGATACTTCCTAAGCTTGCATGTTTGGTATGTATGTACACATACATACTCATGACCGCTTCAATTCCCAAAAACCACTTCAAAATTAAGGCTTCCATTCTGTCCTCAACTCAACCTATTGTACCTAACTGTTGCAGGGGTCTGAGATCAGTATGTGGTGCGCTGTACGTGCTGCCATGCTTGGGCATAATGAGGTGAGTTAAAGACAGTGGAAGCCAAACTTTTATTCATCTGTCAGAAGTAACAGTAGTGTCATAGCTTAAACAATTTAAGTTCTGTGCTACATAAATGATAGAAACTGACAACTTTCCCTTTTTTTAGTTGGAACTAATCTGTTTTGGACTCCTGGCAGTATTTTGATCAAGCATGCTTGAATTAGACTAATAGATAAAATGTTTAACACACTTGATCACTTAAGAGTGGGAAATAAGAGGGAGAAATTGCTGGGAGTGAAAGTGAGGAATTTCATCTTATTGTGCCCAACCTTTTGATAAAGGGATATTAATGCTCTTCGGGGTGATCATTTTTGGGTTTGAGAACCTTCAGCCTAGTTGGGTGGGGTTTTTTCTTTGTTTTTTTTTCCCCGGAATTCTTTTGTCTTGTTTTCATGTAAATAAACCTTGTGCTGACTTTACAACAGTGAAACCCAAACAAGAGGTGGATGCTGCTGCTTTCTAGGTACTAGTGTAATGTGGCTTTTTTGAAAAAGAACCATTGTAGAAGCTGAGGAATAAGTCTTCCAGGAATAAAAAAGTAGCTGTTTAGTGTTTCATTTAGAATTTTGAAGTTCTGTAAATACAACAGATAACTTTATTAGACACTTTATTTCAGTATGTGAACACTGTGATTCAAGTGTGCTGTGCAGAACAGAACAATTTTGTAATACTTCAAAAAAAGGAAAAAAAACCCCAACCCTTCTGAGCTACAAGATCCACCAGAAATTGTTAGACAACTGGTCTTGGTTTCTTATTTCAAGTCTGCTGCTATTTCCTTTTGCAGAAGGGTTATGTGATGTGTGCATTGCTATCCGTGAAGTCAGACTTGCTGGATTGTATGTTTTGCTAGTTAAGCGAAGAGGACTTTTTGTGAGAGCTCTCTGATCTGACAGTATTGTGAATAGTGTGATTCAGTATTGGGATGTGTCTGCAGCAGCTGTATCAACTGTGCCTGTTACCCATTTTAGGAACCTAAAGGCCACCTTACTATGAAAATTGTGTGCTTGAGCATTATGCGGCTTGTTTTTCATGTCTACAAAACCGTAACCTTCAAAATACAAGTGCTATTGTTCTATAGAGGGTTTTTTTGGATTTTTTTAAACGAAATATGCTGAAAAAACTTTCCTGGGACACAGTGTGGCCCTTGTACTTTGTATGAGCTATGGATAAAAAAACTCTTTCACTTTCTAGAGCAAATTGCTGCTCTGAGGAAAAACATTAACTTGCTACAATATGGCTAAATAATAATGAAACGCTCTTCCTGTAGGTGCACATATCTGTGTAAGGGCTTGCCTCCCTCCCTCTAGACTTCAAGGAAAACAGTCTTCTTTCATGGGTGGGGCTTTTTACCTTGGGCTCAGTGTTCCAGTGGCAACTAGACAGCTCCTGGTCAGCTTAAAGCAGGAGCAGAACAGACTTGTGTTTCTCTATAAACGAGTAAGTAGACATACCTAAGGAAGCCAACTACAGATATGTTTATGTATGTTGTGTTTATCCTCCGTTACCATATGACGGGAAGTGAGGGATGTATGGCTTAGTGCTGCTCAGTAATTTTTACGTGTGGACTAGGAAATATCTTCTAGTAAAGGAAAGTGAATTGAGAGGATGTAGACAATGTATTAAGCAAATATCTTTCTAGCTTTTGGTAAGAAGTAGTTTTTCAGATGTTTGTCAGCCTCACTACCACCAAACTGTATTTTTAAACACAAATTTAAAGGAAGTAGGTTTTTTTTCAGGCCTGCTCATCTCCAATGATAAGTACAACCATACGTTCACAGAGGCTGTCATTACGTTAGTACCATTGTGTCTTGTTGTGTTGCATTAGAGCTGTGTTGCCCTGAGCATCATGAAAACTCAGCATAAGACTAAACTGCTTCAGGATCCCTACAGTTCAGTGCAAAACGTCTGTGGTTAGAGACTGCCTTTTAGTGCATCTGAACTTGTAGTTACTGCAGTATTGCTTAGAAAAGCAATCATCTGCTGTAAAAGCCTACATTTATTTTAGCTTAGCTCTCAAAATTCTTATACAGTGGGCAAGCTGTAAATAAAACTAATCTCTAGTTCTTACCTAACGTAAGATTTTGACTGTTAGTTTTTCCTCAATGTGTAACTGGAAGATTAAGCTCGAGAAGTGTTTGAGTCTTCTCCTTCAGTAGTTTATAATACAAGATTTTGATTATGGTATTTTGCAATGCATTGTGTTAGATTTTTGAGGGAAAACAGTTCGAGTTGAAAGTTCGTAACAGTATCATGTTAGTTATGCTTAGCTGTTGTATGTGGTACTCTGAAAGAAAGTGGAAAAATAGCACAAAATGAAGGCAAAGAAACACCTAACTTATTACAAGATCACATTCAAGAAAAGCAAACAAGACTTCTTTTACTCAGCTTTTATGTAAGAATCACTTCTGAATATTTGGCAAGATATTTATAAGTGAGTTAGGTACTTACATAAACCTCATGTGTAAATAAAATATTGTGGGTAGGATTCAAAGAGGTTTGGACTCCAGTATTTTCTATACATCATAGAAGTGTATAGTAATAAGCTGTTAACACTCTCAATGAGGTCAGTTTCATTTCAAGTTATATGAAAGCATAACAAATTATAGGAGAGAAATAAGACTAGTTCTAAGTTCTTACAATTAATTATGATCTCTTGGTGGTGTGAGCTATTTACTAGATGAGGCGCTTTGTTCTGTACTTACTTGAGGCAACTGTTGATAGACAAATTTTCTAAGTTATCTGGTCTTGCATTTAATTTTTCTGTTTGAGTTTTTACTAGCTCAATTAAAAAATATTTCTTACTGCTTTCTTATTAATCTGTGACTACATCCCTTTCTTTTCACAGGAAACAGTTCCCATGCTATACACAGCAGATACTAACGGAGCACTGTAATGAAGTGTGGTTCTGTAAATTCTCCAATGATGGCACTAAACTAGCAACAGGATCTAAGGACACAACTGTTATTATATGGCAGGTTGATCCAGTAAGTGTGTGATGTGCATTAAAACATGTGACTTGTCATTCCCTTCGCTCTCCACTGTTTCTTGCTAGGCTGGTTTGGTTTTTGTAGGACAGGCTAACGCGCTCTGGCCGACTAGGCTGTTTCTCTGGGGTGTAAAAGACTGAAGATCATGTCAGTGTAAGTTAATGAAGGAGGACACTTGAAAACCTGGTACCTGAGTGTAAGGCTTGAACTGTTGACTGCTTTGTGATAGGAACTTTGTGTGCCCCTAACCAGCACCACAGGGCAGAGTCTGCCAATGCTGTTCAGGGAAGCCTCTCGACTTGAAGGCCTTGAGAAGCATTGGCTTCTCAGAGAGTGAGAAGAGCATGGCAGCGAGGAACCTTCCTTCTAGATAACTCTAATAGTACTCCTCATCTATGTGTGTGACTAACCCCTTTCTGTTATCTTGTTACTACTAGTACACTTGGATTTAAACACTCTATTCATTTCACCTTCTATTACTTTATTTCTGGGTAAGAAAATACGTGCTGAACAGAAGTTGTACCAGAGTACCACTTCATTCTAGCTGCTGTTGTAAGATTTCCCTTGGCTTGAGATGAAGAGATAAACACATTTTGGAATCCACTGACACATGGAAGTATATCCATCCGTTTTCTTACGGACTGCAGTTTTAAGTTTTTATGTTAAAATGTGGTACAGTTTCTCTTATATGAAATATCCTACAGCTACAAGATTTATCCTTCCTACCCATATTTATTATGTAAATAAAAAGATGGAGCAGTGAATCTAAAACTTTAGTTGACTTGTAGAAGTTTTATTAAAGTATGCCCATATATTTAATAACAATTGAAAACTAAGAATAAACTTGAACATATGCACACAATATTTGAAGTTAGTGATTGTAAAACGCTATCAGAAATAAGATTTAAGATTCTTATAGTAGTAACAACACAACTATGAACTGGTAGAAGGTTTTTGCAGTTACATACTGGCTTTCAGTAGGATTTGAGAGCTAAACTTAATCCCTTTTTTCTGCTGCAGGTTAGGTAGCTGTATAATTTGAGTCCTTTCTGCTATAAAGATGATGAGAAAACTTAACAGCTATGCATATGGAACAGGGGTTTATGTAGCTGCTATATAGCTCCTGAAATAACTGCAAGTGCTATGGATTTTTCAGACATAGAACCATTGTGGTTTATTCTCTCCTGGTGCCAGCGTGCTCAGAGCTGCGAGATACGCAACAGCTTACGTTGACTTCTGATATTTAGGAAATCATCTGGTTTTTTTGGATTGTTTTTGTTTTTTAACAAACAGGGTGATTCTAAGTAAATTAAAGATCAGATGTTTTTCCTGTTGACTTGTTGATTTTAGAGACATCTTCTGTATTGATGGTTTTTAATACTAAACACAATTAGCACATTTTGTAGTGAATTGTTACCTAATATCTGGGTAATCAATCCAAATAAATGATTTGTGAATGTTTTGGACTAACTGTTTCGGCCAAGAGCTGCTAAAGGAACAACAACTGTAGTAAGTAGTTAATGGGGAAAACAGCTTTGCGGAGTTTTATCTTCTGTATTTAAGTACTAAAAAACCCCCTGAAAACCTAAAAAAAAATTGCAACACTTTCAAGGGTTGGTAAATGCCTCAGTAACATTGGGCCACATAACTCAAAGAGTTTACTTTCATATTTGCCAGAGCATGCTTCTCACTTCCTGTAGCAGTTGACAGTGTCTTTGGGACTGTCAGTTTAATCAGGTTTTCAATTGGAATAGTTCTTAATATTAACTACAGCGACACATGCATCCAACTGTGGGCAAACAATGTGAGAACACTGTTTTAAATGAACAGTGTTCTTTTTTTCACATGCACTTCATGTGGATGAGAATATTTAATTTCTCCCTTTCTTTATCACCTCTCTTGAAATGTAATGACACTACTTCCATGTGTTTTCTTAATTTCATATCATGAATTTATTTATTTTCGAAGATGCAGCTACATGTCTAAGCTGTCTCAACACGTGCTTCTGGCTTGTTCATTTCAGAGTTCTTATGCAGGCTCAGCAGCATTAAATAATGCCTTGAGTGAACTAGGTTTGTGTGTGGAATGTATTATTTGGTGGTTACTAATCGTGGCAGAATCTTTAGAGCACAAAGGATAAGCTCAGCAGGTGCATCACTGTCTTGCATGCATCCTTCCTGCTAGAGCTCTCCTTCGAGTTGTTCCATAAGAAAGCTGCTTTTTTCTGTACTTTCTAAAAACTCTTGACAGGTTTTTGGCTTTTCAGCCAAGGAGCTCAGCTGCTGCAATCTTAATTGATACCTGAATTGTTATTTCTTCTACATAACAAAAATCTGGGAAGCTATATGTAAGGGATAGAAGTGCTGAGACTTCCTTTAGTGGAGAGTGGGGAAGCAGATTGACTAAATTTGGAAACATTTTCCTGAAATACCATTGACTGCTGGTTTAGTGCAAAACATAGTACAGCAATTTTGCTGTATTTGGAGTGAAGTACAAGAGCAGTATGAGAGATAGTAACAACCACATAGTCCTATCGTTAGGAGCATCCTACGTATCTTGCTCTATATTAGAGTCTCAAATGTGATGCAGAAATGACAGACTGCTTTAATCCTGATGTAAAAAGAAATATATCTGTTACAGGCAAGCTCCAGGAGTTGAGGTGATGTCAGACATGACTCAGTTTCATTGCAGATCAGTTTAGCTACCGATGCAGCATAGTCTGATATAGACCAGGAATGATAGAGTGGAAAAGGGGCCTTGAGGAGGTCCGTTCGTTTGCCTCTCTTCTCCGTGTTTTGGAGATTATTCTCAGCCCACTTTCTTTCGAGGAATTTGGGTTTTTTTTTCTAGCCAGCAGAACCATCAAAACTGCAGGTTGGCTGAGAGTCACCAAAATCCCTCACAGCTGATCCCAGGAAACTCCTTTGTGTCACTCTGTTCCTCTGTTGACCACGTCCTTTGTCTTTAGAGTCAAGAAGTGCTCTGCTGATTAATACTAAAACAAAAGAAAGAGAAGGGACAGTTTGAGAAATTAACCTAGATTTTCAAATGAGTCACTTGTTTATACCTCCTACCTCTCTTCAAAAAATCTTCCATACAGGAAGAATGAAAGGGAAGAAAATTCACTTGCTCTTTTCCGAGAGGTTTCACAAAAATTATCAACAGTTTAACAAGCTCAGTTTCACCTCCTGTGTGTGTGTGTTGTTGCAAGAGCCAGTGCTAATACTGTATCGAAGTGTGTTTCTGTATTTAGGAAGCCAGTGCATGGTTATTTCACAGTACGTAGCTGTACTCTTTATTTTTTATAAGCTGCTTGAAAGTCAAATTCCTTTGACAAGGTAGCAGTAGAACAGTTGCAGCACAAAGGTGATAGAAGGTACTGAGTGACATATGCTTCATTGACTAAATCTGGCAGAAATGATGCAACAGCTTGCTGTAGGCAATACTTTTGAAATTAGAACACCTCTCAAGGAAGCTTTTAAAAGTATTTTATTTATAACTTCTTGAGCAGCATGCACAAAATACACTCAAGTTTATAAAAATGTTGGCACTTGGAGGTGTTCCCTTCTTGGTGTACATGAAGATTTTGGCCCTTCTTAACCATGACAGACTTCAGTACGTGTTTGCTTTCATCTTAAAAGTGGCTTAATTTCTAAAATATGGAAAATGGTGCTTTTGTATTCGAGTATATGAAGGGAGACTTAACAGTACAGAATTCTATACTAAAGCAAGCGTAATGTAATGTACAACTCTATGCAACAGTATTTTGCAAGTTCTATGTTCAGAGTCATGAAAGATTAGAACAAAAATACCTACAGGTGTTCTCGTTTTGCATGTTGAAACCTCAATTTCATGGTAAACTCTGTAAACTAGGACTGGCTTTTCTAGTAAAAACCTATTCACTTGTCTTGTAAAAGGCAGTTGTGAAGTTGTGTAAAGCAGACTTGCCGTGCTGAACTTGGACATGCTGTGTATGTGAAATCTAGTAGGAGTTCATTTGCATTGTCTCAATGGAATCTCTCTTGTTTCAGGATACTCACCAGCTAAAACTACTTAAGACGTTAGAAGGCCATGCATATGGTGTCTCTTATATTGCTTGGAGTCCAGATGACAACTATCTTGTTGCCTGTGGCCCAGATGATTGTTCTGAGCTTTGGCTTTGGAATGTACAAGTAAGTCATGACTAAGAGTAAAAAATAAAACTTTGTTGTCAGCCTACTGATTTTGTTTCAAGAGCCAAGTACACTAGGCATGAAAGCAGTTACTTTTCCAACCTTGTTGTGCAAAGGTGTGCATCTAAAGAGCCACTGATCTCCCTGCCACCCTCAATTTGAAAAAATGATTCTGGCAGCCTGCAAATTCTGTACTCTGTACAAAATTGAAATTAGAGTTCAAGTCTGAATGCTTGGGACTATAAAGCAATTCTAGTGTGTGTGCTTACTTATAATTTCTGAGGAGGGATGGCATAAATCCATAGGATCTTAGAGTCACTGAGGAGAAGAACAGTAAATTAATCAAGACCAACGGAGGGCACAGTTACCATCTAAGAGGAACAGTTGCTCATTGAAGATTTTTAACAAATAGCAAAAGTAAAAAATAGCAGCTTTTTTTACTTTGTGTAACCCTCCCAGTGACGTTAGCGGAAGATCCACAGGCGCTTAAATTTATGATTTCAGAATTTAATCTCTCTGTCTGGCACTAGGGTGTTTTGCTATTTCCCCCATGAATGTGAAAATCCTTTCTGCTATTTATTTTTATGGGCACTTGAGTTGATACAAAAGCTTCCACTGCTTCAGTTGCAGGCTGTATAGTGTTTCTTGTGCTGTCTTGGGCTCTGAACTAATTTATTTTCCTAAAACAAAAATGTTCCGTTTTTTCACTCTTGGAATCCTTTTATTCTGTTTAATTGACTAAATTGGCTCAGTGAAGAGCAGTAGAGCTGGCACAAGGGAACAGAGAGAAGCCCTTGCTGTTTGGACAGTGGTAAGCCACTCGTTGGCACTCTGTCTTGTGAAACAGGAGTGTTATAAGCTAGGGATGAAAGCTAAACTTTGGCAGGGAGTACTCTGGCTCTGGAAAATGTTCTAAATACTTTGATACTTCCAACGTTTTACTAAAATTTATTTTGTCATCTATATTTTCTTCTAGTCTCCTTTTGCTTCTTTGCTTTCCACATTAGTTTGTTTTGTTTTGTTTTGTTTTTCATTTCATATTGCTTCTCTAATGTGTTCTTCCAACTTTTTAATTCCTCTTTACCCATAATGTTCCAGTTGCTCTAACACACCGACTGGTCTGTCTTTCCTGACCTGAGAGACAAAAGAAATTGCCCAAATCAAGTGCAGGGTCATTGGCAATGCTGAAGTAGTTCTGCCTTTTTATTGCACTATTCATTGGTTTGTATTGCTTTTTAATAAATGTGTCGAAATACGGGCACTTCCAAATTCTGTGCACATCAGATAAAATTATAGAAGCATCTTTGGGAAAGAATTCTGGTGTAAGGTCTTGCTGCCTTCCCTTGTTTTCCAGACTGGGGAGCTGAGGACAAAGATGAGCCAATCTCATGAAGACAGTTTAACGAGTGTGGCATGGAATCCTGACGGGAAGCGTTTTGTAACAGGAGGTCAGCGTGGACAGTTCTATCAGTGTGTAAGTTCTCTGCTTCTGTCTCATTGAAAACAAAGCAAGAAATGAAAGTTTTGTCATAGGCAAATCTGAGGCTACTATTTTTTCAATTTTTTCATGTGTCTGTACACCAAAACACCTGATGTTTTGTAATTCAAAATACATTAATGGTAGTGTTTCAGCAGCATTTCTGTAAGTCGCCGCTAGAGTTCAAGCATCTTTTGTCTGCCTAAAGGAGGATTTGTGGGCTGGGTGTTTTTTCTTAGCTGCTCTACAAAACACACTAATAAAGAGTAGTGCCTTTATCCACAAATGTTATTTATTCTGCAGATTTTTGAGTATGTCTTAAACTTTTACATGCTGTCTTTGCTTAGTGTAAACAGAAATCTGAAACCCTCATTACTTGACCAGTGTTGATTTTGGTTGGTGGTCCAGAGTCTCACCCTACCTTTGATTATTTGTCATCTGAATTGGTGCTCAGAATAATAGTGTGGTATGCAAACCCCACTCACTGCGAAGGTGAGCTCTGTGATGTGGCGTAGATTGCACATGTCACATACAGGAAAATAAGCGGTGGAAGGGATTCTCAGCTCTCCAGGATGGATACCTACAAAAGCCCTTGGTTAAGACAACCAACTCCTAATTCATTAAGTCCTCTCTTTTACAGGGTAAGATTGCTTTCTGTAGCAGTTGACTGAATAGAAGCTAAGAAAGATACTTGTTTCACAACTCCTCAGAAATCTGAGACTAACAGCTGATTTGTTTTGTTTTTTTTTTTCTTCTACTCAGGATTTAGACGGTAATCTCCTTGACTCTTGGGAAGGAGTGAGAGTACAATGCCTTTGGTGCTTGAGTGATGGGAAAACTGTTCTAGCGTCGGACACGCACCAGCGAATTCGGGGTTATAACTTTGAGGATCTTACAGACAGGAACATGTAAATACCTCTTAATTTGGTTTCAAATTCCTGGTTCTTGGTGGTTGAAGGTGGTTGAGGAAAGGTTTGTGGAGAATAATGGGAAATAAATTATTAAAATGCTGTCAGTATTAAGAGAATAACATGGGATAAGAATTAGTGAGTTCCAGTTGCAGCAAGAAGCATTAGTGTTAATAACTTCTTAAGCACTGGATTAGATTTCTTGTGGGTGTTCTGATGTTTCTGTCCTCAAGAGTTGTCATTTTCTCAATTCCTGGCGTATTTTAGTGGATGCTGCCTTGAAATTGGGAGTTGGATTTGAGGTCTGAAGTATCATTTGATCTTGTGATTTGTCATAAGTATAAGCAAACTTGGCTCATATTGGCACAGAGACAAAGCTAATTTCAAATTCAGAACTGCCTTTCCCTGATAATGTTACAGACAGGATATGCCTGCTGTACTGGTGTTGCATTATTGTTTGGTTAAGTGTACTCTTAACACCGATGTTTCTTACCATTTCAGAGTCCAAGAAGATCACCCTATTATGTCGTTTACTATTTCAAAAAATGGCCGTTTAGCTTTGTTAAATGTAGCAACTCAGGTGAGTTGGTAATGATAAATGAAAATAATGCAAATAAATCTGCTTGCAACAGCTACCTGGTTTTAAATATTTTGATGCAAGTTGGAATGTTTGATATTAAGCAGTTGTATTTAATGTAATAAGAAGGCCTTAATATTCATAAATATAGCATGGCATTCTCTGATAAGACAGTCTTATTCTTGCAACATACTTTTGTTTGACTGATTTATTTTCATATTGTGAAATATGTGCTATTCAATGTTAATATCCAGCTATTGCGTTGAGTACCCAAGTACAGCACAAATTGTGGCAGGTTGACATGTCTGGGGGTCTAAGAATTAGATTTTATTTATTTCTACTTTTGGAACCTTGGGTAAGAAAGGAGCTTTCAGAATGGAAGAGACCACAGACTGGAAGTTTAATTTAGTAATTTGGTATATCTTTATTCTTCTGATCTAGTAACAGTACTGCTGTTGGGTGAAGTAATGTACTTTCATGGTTAATATTTTTTTTAGTGTTTTGGAAGAATGCAATGAATAATATTTAAGATAAAATAACATTATTTATACTTGTTATTCCCAGGGAGTTCACTTATGGGACTTACAAGACAGAGTTTTAGTGAGAAAGTATCAAGGTGTTACACAAGGATTTTACACAATTCACTCATGTTTTGGAGGTCATAATGAAGATTTCATTGCGAGTGGCAGCGAAGGTAACATCATTACTTTTCATGCAGAAAACTGTAACACTGTATCCTTCCCATACCTTACTTTATAATGTTACAGCTGTCCATCTGTAAAAACAAGCGACTGGCTTGATTTTACAGTAAGTTTGAGGAGTACTAAGGTTGTGGCATCAAGAAATAATGTGTGGTAGCAGAAAGAATCTTTTTTTGAGAGGGTGGTGGTAGTAAAAAGCATTAATGAATCATTTGTATTGCTCCTCTAAACCAGAAGAATCAGCCCAGTTGTAATTAGAAATGGGTGGGGTGTTCTTGAGGCTTGCTTTTTGTGGTATGATACTTAGGCTTATGGTTTGAATCAAAAATACTTCTGGGGAGTAACAGCTTCATTTGTCTGTTGAAGATAGAGTTGTGGTGAGGTTATTTTCATTTCAATAGTCATCAGCTTAATTACAGAAGGAGTAGTATCAAATTAAGCAGTTGTTGACATAGGCTGGTAAGGTTTCTTGGCGATCAAAAGCTTTGTGGTATATTTTTTATTCAACTGTCTGTGGCAGGCATAGAAATTTAATTAATGGTTTGTATGTTCAATTGGTTCAGCTGTGTCACTGAAGTAGTGCCATCACCTCCTGTGGAGGTCACTTAAGTTTTGAGCATACGTAGGCCTAAGAACTCCACTTGAAATAGATAAGCAATCACTGTTAGTACTATGTGACTCACAGCTGTTGGGAAATAAGGTTGGCCAGGACATTAGTACTGTCCTTTTCTGGAAAATACCAAATATGTCTAAAATAAAACCAAATTTCACCCTCTGACCAGACCCAGTGGAACACAGTGACTGAAGGATGGCACCTCCAATCCAGTGTGAACTTCTTGATGGTTGAGCAAGGTTCTTGGTTTGGGACCTGAGTACCCTAAAAGTTCAAGATTTGTGTTGAGCCATACTGATGTGCATGTGTAGCTTTAGATAGTACAGTGCACCAGTCCTTTCTTTTCCCCTATTTATTTTTTTATTCTTTATCTTCATTGTCTAAAAACTACCGGGCAGTACTTGAAACTGATGGCACTCTGTTTAGATTTGGACTGTCTGAAGCTGTTGCCTCTTTGCACTGAATTGTTGCAAACACGGCTACTGAGAAGGTCTCTGTATCTTAAAAAAAAAACAAGCAAACCAAAGAAAAATAACTGATCACATTGTCATAACCTTAAAAAGTGTAATAAATTGATTACCTTGTCATAACCTCATAACTTTACCTCTTATATTTTCAGCTCGGTGGGCTTTTTTCTCTCACATTTGTGCCAATAGGAAGAAAACTGTTGCCTTAATCTAGCTAACTTGTTTTTTCCAAAACAAAATACAGGCATTCTGACAAGCACCAAAATACTGATTTGTGTTTAGGCTTTGATTCTCCCAGACAGGAAAGGCGTGCGTGTCCAGTGTTTAAACAGAGAGTGAATTGTGTTGTTTGAATAGCGTGGATATGTAGTCTCTTGAAATTGTAAGTGGAATGTAAACAACAACCAGAGCATTTGCATCAATACCTATATATAAAGGTGTTGTACTCAAATGAGCTGATTCAGCAGAAGACAATTGAGTTATCACATGGTTCCATGATGCTATTCTAGCAGGTAGGTCAGAGAGCAAGTTTGTTTTGTTTAAGGGGTTGGGAGGAGGAATAGAGGATGATTGGTTTGTTTGCTAAGCCTTCAGAATGACATCCAGGTTAAAACCTTTCAAATAGATTAAAATAGTTTAATTTGATGTGCTAGACCTAAATATTAGGCTTTTGTGGAATACTAGTAATGCATATTTGTTTGGTTTGCATGGCTCTGTTTGGAATATTCCAAAGACATTCCTGGAGAGGTCAACCCACAGACTTAAAGGGGAGAAAACCCCTTTTGGTTGGTTACATAGCAGAACACTTCTCCAAAAGTTGCAGTGGAATGTCTGACCCGTCCACTGTTATTTCTAACATGTTGCTAGAAGCAAAATAAGATCTGTAGGGTTGTTTATTGCATCTACTGTAATATCTACAAATTCATACATACCTTTAGATACCACTCAAGAACTAATTTGTTGTCAAAGACAATAATAGCTCACAAGTCGAGACATTAAGCTTTGTTGCTGTCCCTCACTTGCTTCGTTTGCACTTTCACGGGAATGTTTTAGGTCTTTAATATCAAGAAGTATTTCAAACTACAGAGCTATAGTATTATCTAGTACACATCAACAGGTAGTGGTTGTAAATATTCTGCCGTGGTACTCAGCACTCTATAATGCATGTGCTAATCTGTAAATACGATTGTTAGAGAAAATCTGTAAGACTTCCTTTTTAATAAGTTTACAACTCCGTATTTTTAACTTAAGAGTAGCTTGGTTTCTCCCTTTAGCCATATATTGTCTTACTTGCATTACAGTCCAATATTTTTCTCCAAATACCAAGATCTGCAAGTCTTAAAAGGGAACGTGCCTCTGGGAGTATGGGTAAAGCTCTTCCACGTTCGATCACTTCTAGAAGAAATACTTTGCTACTGCTATTGCACATTTAACAGACGTGGGTCTTGCAACACTGATGGGTATTTTAGCTGCTGAGAGCTTGGGTGGAGGTGCTATTTGATGTGACAAATCGGTCTGTGCAGAACAGTTTCTCATTATGTTATTTTTTAAATGCATATTTTATTTAGATCACAAAGTGTATATTTGGCACAAGCGTAGCGAGCTGCCAATTGCGGAGCTGACAGGGCACACACGCACTGTTAATTGTGTGAGCTGGAACCCGCAGATTCCATCCATGATGGCCAGCGCCTCTGATGACGGCACTGTTAGAATATGGGGACCAGCGCCTTTCGTAGACAACCAGGATATTGAAGGTGAAAAACAGTGTGTGTGTGTGTGTGTGTTTTCTCTAATTATTGAAAGGTTACATCAAAGGCTGGGTTGGTTAATTTTCTTTACCATAAATAGGATGGAAAAATGCTTTTAACTCTTGGGTTAGAATAATTACTTTTACTGAAAAAGAAGTTACTGATTTTTTTAATGCAAGTTATTTATGTTCATGGATTAAAAGGAAACAACTGGTATTTCCAAAATGATATTCAAATTTCATTCAAACATGACCTAGTAGAAAGCTATGGTGTCAGTAAGACCTCAGGACTATATTAACTTATTTGTGTAGACTTCTAAAAAATCTGGCATCCAGTGCTTGAGGTTATGTAACTTTCAATGGAATTAGAATTTAAATAATGCATTCTGACCACACTGCAAATTGAGTAATAGCATTACAGTGCTTACAAAGGGAATCTCCAACGTCTGGAAAGAGTGAAGCTTCCCACCACAAAGTCTGCACGCAATTGATTATTTCTTAACCATCAGCAATCACCTGTGCCCAGGAGAGAGACACTTGTTTAACAATGCAACTTTTTTGTTGCCAAAAAGGTGACCACAAGGGGATTGCTCTGCAGTTTATAGGCTTCTGGCATTACACAAGTCAACCTGCTGGAAAAAATTTACAGTAGACATTAAAATGAAATACAGTATTTCCCACTGCCAGAGGGTCTCTAGGATACCAGGCGTGGACACAAGTTCGAGGGGAACCAGGACAGAGTTATCAGAGAAATCCCTTGAGTGCTACTAGATAAGGGAACACCTCTAGTTCCAGATGATCCTGAGCTCAATGTGGAAAGGGAATGAGGAGGAAGAAAACCTGCTCTCCCTGCTCCTGTGCTTTCAGATGCATCTGCTTCTGGTATTGGACGGGGTGGGCCAGGCTGGCCAATCTCCTGTTTGTTACACTTTGAATGCACCCGTAACGACTTTGGAGTCTATCCTTCCAGCTGGTTTTACTCCTGATTTTGTTTTTGTTTTCTCCATTTAGCTGTTTGCTCACTCTTTCTTAGTTCCTCCAGAAAATGAGCTAGTAAATGCCATAAAAATCAAAACAACAGAAAATGGATTTCTCTCAGCAGTTCTTCCACAAGAATAATATCGAACAACTTAAGACTCTTAAAAAGATGAGACAGCTTTGAAATTAGCACATTCCCCTGGAACTTGAATGCAAATGGGTGTTACTTCTTTTTGGAAGAGATGCTTTTTGTGTACCGGTACATAACATGCTAAATTAATCTCTAAATTAATTCGAATAATGATATCTAAAGTAAGTAATTTTTAGCATGGGATTCAGTTACAGAATAAAAATGGGATCCATTAAGTAATGCATGTTTAGTAAAACTTACACTGTATTAATAACCTTATGAGAGAAATATTAACAGTTAATAAGATCTTCAAGGTGTGATTTTCTCTTATGTTTTTGTTTTTGCCCAGAGGAATGCAGTAGCATGGATAGTTGATGGCAAATTTGGAGCAGACGACTTCAGTTTAAGTTAATTAGTCGTATTTTAAATGGCTTGGGATTTGGTGCAAACAAACATGATTGATAGCTGGACAGACATGCTCGTCATGAAAAAGAACCATTTCTGAAGCCCGGTCGGGGCCAAACATTTACCACCTTGCTTCATAGTACCCAGTCGAGATGAAGCACGTCGTTAGAACGTTGGACACTGTGTTGAAATTACCCCCCCCATCGGTTGTGAAGAACTGTGCTACATTCAGGCTAACCATTGAACTCAGTATATATATTTTTCCCTCCTGCCTTTTTGTCTGGCAGGCTACTGTTCTTGTTGCTCTTCTGTGTAATGAAGTTTAAATGCTTGTTTGGAACACTTTATTTAACAGTTTAGAAGGCTTGATAGAAAAGAGTGCTTTAGTCTGAAGAGTATACATTGGATAGGAAAGTATTTCCTTCTCTTGTTTCTCAAGTCTCTCTCCGCCTTACTTAAGCTTGAGATCTTTGCAGCTTGGTTCATGGATTCTAGCCTTGCCCGTTGCGCAGTATATATAAATTGAGATGATAAACCAATGAACTATGTCAAAAGCACTCTCAATATCACATTTGACAAAAAGTTTTGTACTTTTCACATAGCTCGTTGCCCTGCAAAGGGGTTAACAGCACAATTTTTTAAAAATAAATTATTTATAGGATTAAAATGACTTCATTTGTATACATTTGGAATTAAAACAATGCAAGAAGTGTCCTGAAACATGGTATCACTGATGCTTTTCCAGAGTGTCTTGAGACCCAGTCAAAGCAGTGGCTGGAAGGAGCTTCACGTAGGCAGTGAAACTTGGTTTAGAAGGAGAAACTCACTGTCCATCTAGACAGATATTTAGGAAAAAAGTGTTCAGAGTGCACCACCAGACTAAGAGTTTAAGCAAGACAAGGTCTTTTTAGTTTTTTTTAATTACATAAATATATATGCAACAATGCTGGTAAAAGGTAGACTAAACCTTAAGGGAAGAATGTGTTGAATCCGTTCTTCACAAAGCCGACATTTTGTAAAAGTAATTAACATACAAATAATTAAACACTTGTATTATGATGGAAAGTTTTCCTTTGATAAACAAAGGTGTATAGATTTTTTTTTGTTGAAAGTATGCTTTAACTTTGCAAGTGTAAATGCCTCTCCCAGACCTTGTTGCAAGCTGGTGCTGTGACCATATTGACACATCTAGTAATTCCTCGGATATCCCATGTTAAGAAAAGAGAAACATTTACAATTTAAGTATTTATTCTTTTTGACATAAACAGATGGCTTGGCATCTCTGTGCTTCTGCACTACACAAATTCATTATGGGATGGCACTGGATTCCCTTTGCAACCTTGGATAGAGGTAGTGTTGGTACTGCTGTGAGGTAGCGATGGAGCAGGGAAGGGCGTGCCACCAGGAATGATATGGACAGAAGTGTGGGCTTCGTCCTTTAATGAGATAATAACCTGGTGTCCCTATTAGTCAGGTGTGGAAGAAGGGTGGGGGAAGGTCTGTTGAAGTTCTTGGCAAGTGTAGCTACTTTGAGTGGGAATGTGGTGGTTAACATAAATAGGCCCCTCTTTGCTTTCCCAAAGAAACAAAGTTAAGTTTAGCATGTTTAGGATTTATTTATTTAAATTTTTTTAGGTTCCAGCCATCAGATGGTGGGTTTTTTTCTTGCCTTGTGTGAAAACTTAAACATGATTTTAAGATTCTGATATTTTGGTTGAGGCCAGCTGTGACTCTGACACACTCCTCTCAACCTCAAAAATGAAGTAGGAACTTAACATTCTTATCTTCAATCTAATACATTTGTCTTAATTTTAAGGTGAATTTCTTTGACAGTAATTCCTGTTCCACAGCACTGGGAATACATGTGTGAACTTCAGACTGCAAATCAGTCCCTTCTTCGAATAGCTAGTTCCAGACAAAGATGTTTGTTTCTCTTCCTAGTTTAGGCAGCGTAAGATTAGTCACTCCTGTTCCTGTGGCATCAGTGTTGCAGGGAAACAGACAGCTTTCTAAAGTCAAATTTGAAGTAAGCTGAACCCTTGGGTTTTAAATAAAAATTGAATACATAATTGTAAAAAGCGTTTTATGTTCAAACAGGGTATAATTTATAACCAATGCCAGTATGTGAATTTTTAAAAGTTACGCTAGTGTTGTCTTACTCTGTAACTTAGGTTTTCAAACAAAACATTATTCAGGGAGAGTAAAGAGGATAATCCTGGTTTTGATGTCCCTTAACAATGTCTCATACAATGGTCTTGGCACTACTTGCTTACCCCATATTCATGGCATTAGAGTGGGAACTTCAGGCAGGTGGTGAAGGCTGGATCAAGTCTCAAGTTTAGATTTAAAGTCTCGTATACGCCTCAGTAGGCATTGGATGTGGTGGCTATGCCTAAACAAAGTGAGACTTCTGGCCTAGCGTGAGCTGTGCAGGGTGCGTATGGGCTGATGCCTCATTTCTACCATGATGTCTTACAATTAGAAATTGAAACTTAGTACTTTTGCCAAAGTACTGCCCCTCTGTTCTGGAGTTTCTCTTGGTTTCTCTTGTATTATTATGGAAATTTTCCTTTGATAGACAAAAGTGTACTTTTGTTTGTACCTCTGAACTACACTTCAGGTATTTAGAAAGGGAGAACCACGTGCTCTGTCTCCCCTTCAGTTTCATGGTGCAACTATGCAATGTGAGAGCGAGCTCCGCAGACAGCACTGTGTCCAGAGTGTCTCATAACAGCGCATTGCATAGCTGGCTGCTGCTCACGGGTGATGAGCAGAGATAAGAGAGTTGAGAGGAACTTGTGTTTCACCACACTACTTGGTCCCACAGTAACCTGATGATCTAGTGTTAATTACTGCCATTAAAAAGGAACCTAAACTATTTGTAACATGTCACGTATTCACAAAAAGTGAATTGAAAAGTACTAATACTTTTTGTGCATAGAGTATAAAATGAGACTGGGGTGAGAGGAGAAAAAAATACGTTTGCTCATTTGCAACACGTTGATTTCCATGTGCTTAAAAATGTTCGTAGGCTAGAGGCTAAGGCTGGAACAAGGACACACTTGCAATAAATCGCTGTCCTGCTAGTCAACAGACCTATCCTTCTAGAAAGGAAAATACTGTACGCATGTACTCCTTTTGTAACTTTCTCTGGTCAGTTGTTGGCTTACAGTATTCACAGTAGCCCCAGGTTATTGTCAAGGCAGATCTTCAAGAAAATGATGCCGCAGCATTTTATTGTCTGAATGTTCTTTAGCTGTTCAGGTAAGTAATTTTCAAGGCACAATGGAGCACAAAAGGGAAAATGCTAGAGCTGTCCTTGTTTTGGAGGGGAGGGTAGTGGGGGGGAGCAATACCTTTGTTTTTAAATTCCCTCTGTCTTTTCTGAAGTTCTCCAACTTTAAAGTTAACTTCTTTGATTGGAGCAAAGATGCAGGATAGAAATCCATCCAGATCTTGCCAGTTACTTCTCAACTTGGCTTCAAACAGGTAATGTTTAATAACACTCATGTTTTGGGGAGGTTGTGTCTAGTTGTACACTGTCACACTGCAAAGTGATACTCAAAACAGCTTTGAAAGCTTTCTTAGCAGGAAAGCAGGGCTCAAAGTTAGCTGTAATTTGATGGGAGATGCAGACCCAAACGGGGAGGGAGGGAGAGAAAGAGTAATGAACATAAGCAAGATTTACTGACCAACTGACAAACTACTGTAACTCATGAGGGAGGAGGAAAAATGCACTTTCAATAGTTTGTCCATGTTTTTAGTTACAAAATATACTTGTATCTAATTTTTTTGAGACAGTAAGGGGAACACCCATCCCATAAACAGCTAATTCTCTGTTTGACCTCCTCCTGTGTTTTCCACATTGGCTTGAGTCCATTTCTACCTGCCATACTTAATTTTGAAACCTGCTACTTCTAATGATGTTCAGAAAGAAAAAAATGCATTAACTCTGACACTTTTTTAAACAGGGTGGACTTAATTGAAGCATGCAGTGTTGGACTACTGCTGCAGTAGCTGCCTCTAGTTGTTGAAATAAACTGTAGACAAGTTTTCTGTCTATTAATCCAGATAATCTGGATTCAGTAAAATGTCTGTGAGAGTGTTCTTCCCATCTGGTGTGAATGTGCGTGTGCATGTGTTCCCTGAACAGACAGAGAACCAAATGTTCTAGGTACTTGTCATGTTTTATTACGTACTTTAAGTTGTGTGTATGTGAAGTGTCCTTTGACCGGAAGGTTTTGGTTAATATCAGTATATTTTTATAAATTTGAAATTCATCGTGCCCCATCTTTTTTTTTGTTAAACATATTTCATTGTTAGGGTATATGTGCTAGATTTGAATCTTAACATTTTTAGGCACAGATGGAAAAAGTTATTGGCTCCTTGAAAACATATGGGACAAAATGGATCCTCAAAGCATGTATGTACTTACAAACCAAGCTGTAGAGATCAAGAACAGAACTTTATTGTTGATCTCAAGATTTCTAAATTGTCAAGATTTATATGGAGTTGTGGTGGAACTAGTTAACACTTAGAGCTTTTGGTATGTAATGACTATTTGCTATGGACTGATATTAAATGTTTCAAAGAATTGCGTTCTTAAACTTTCTGGATTTTTGTTACTCTCCTTGGATTATATTAAGTAGTTAAAAATTTCTTTGCTATATTACATTAAAAACATAAGAACTTTGGGTCTCGTATTTATTTTCACTTGTTTTACTAATTATTTACAGAACACCATTTTAACTTTTTTTTATTTTATAAATGTGTAGTATTTTAAACATATCTTTAACAATTGTTCAATTGGAACTACATTAACTTCAGATTTGTTTTTATTAGGATTTTTAAAAAAAAAAAGAAAAACACTTTTTCCATGTTGGTGCACAGCACTTAACAGAAATGTTTGTATTCCCTTTCTTTCAATTCAATAAACAGAATAAATAACTGAAATGAATAATTCTTAGTTTCCCTAACTTCACTTATATGACTGACTTCTTCTGTATTTGTAGCACTTTATTTTATCACTAGGAGAAATAATTTGTGGCAGTTGAATATGTATTCACTCGGTGCTGTATGCAGACTCTCCAGGTTCTTGATGTTTGGCTCTAATTGATCTCACACTTGTGTTTTCACTACACATTTAGCAGTCAGCTTGCCTGTGTTCCATTCTGTGCTTATCTAATTTGTTGAAGGGCTGGTTCCTTTGAGGCTCCATGAAAGCCTCCATTCCTTAATGCTGGAGCCTGCTTAAATACCAGACATGGGTCGCTTTAGATAATCATTGGGGTTTGTGGGATTTTTGGTATTTCATATTAAGAGGGTGCTCCTAAATCACACATCTCTTGCTTAGCCTTTTCTTAAATTGGACATCAGGGACCTGCAGACCTCAACCTGAAGTTGACTTAAGTGGCTTCTCAGCTGTTGCCTTTGTTCTCTCCAAGTAACACTACATTCTTGTCCCTCTTCCCTGTGCTGTAAAACAGAACCTCATCTTTCTCCTGCATTTTAAGCATTTTTATTCAGCTCTAGGTAATGTTCCATTAAATAAAAATCTGTACCTAAATTTGTCTCTCCCTTCCTGTAGCTTTTCCAAACTCAAACCTCTTGCTGAAGCTGGAGGGGAAGTTTGCCTTCACATAAAAGTACAGCTTGTTTAGTATTTGACAACCACCATTTACAAAACCCATCTATTTTATTGTTGGTCTATAGTAGTTAATGGTTCATTCTGAGGAGAGAGGTGGAAAGGAACGCAAAATAACATCCCTCTACCTTGGGGATATAAACTAAGATGTGCTACCCCAACTTTTTTTTTCCCCTATCTATGTTGCTCTTTTCCCTTATCCTTCTCTGTCCTGCTCCCATCTCTGAAGAAACACTTCCCTCAGTAGCAAACCAAAACTCTTCTTGGTGAGTGATCAATGTTACCAATTCCATTAGGGAATGGGTCTACCCTATCTAATGTCATCATTGTAATTTTAAGGTGCTAGTAATCAGAAACAGTTGAAGACATTTATCTTACAAACACTTTCAATAATAATAAAGCTCTTCTCCTAAAATCACATCTTTAGAATAAGATACAAAACTGCCAGTTTAAGTGGTGGACTTGCCGATCAATGATCATGATAAACATTAATGAAACCTCTCCACTGTTAGCAAAGACTTAAGAAGTTTAATGACATCACCACAATTCTAACAGATAAAAACCAAAATAGGTAGTATGCTTTTTCCACATACAATAAAGATAACTTAATTGTTACTGGCTTTCCTCTCTTTTAAAGCTTTATTTGCTCTCCTTTTCCCAGACCTACATACTGCCCCAGACTCAGCTTTATAAGGCAGTACTTTCTGTAGTTTCATTTCTGTAGTGCCAGGTAGTCAGTGGCATGCAGCTGTGCATGCTACTGCCTTAGTTATTTTTAACAAGTGTAAGTTTCAGCAGTCTTTCATCTTTGCAACAGCTGAGCTTGGACAAAGCCAAACTTTTCCTAGAATAAACATTAAACACAAGGTATCTAGAGGAATAAGCTTCACTGTTGTTTTTTACTGCTGACTGTTTTCATAATCAGCTAACTACAGCTATACACCAAAGGAGGAGTATTTAAGAAGGAAAAGCTCAAATATTTGTGCTTCACTTGATGTGTGTTTCAAAAAAAGCTGTTACTATGCACATATAAAAAAACTAAAAGACAGTTATTGGATAGTGAGGACAGCAACCCGGGTTTACGTACTTATCACTGATGCAAGAGGCTGCACAAAAAGAATTCAGTTTGCTGGTGTCTTTGAAGCTGAGTCACATCAGAACTGGGATAACTGGGTTACAGTTTACCAGACTACCTCAACAAGCCAGAGATACTCTTGACCCACCTCACTGCATATGGAAACAGCAGGTTCATGCCATAGTGACTGCAGACAATTTCCTCTGTAACCAATTCCAGCCCTGTTTCAATGTGATGTTTACTTTGTGTGGAGGTCATAATTACTGACCATAATCAGTAATACAGGAGTTGAAGAGAAAAAGGATTATGTTTTGTATTTATCTGTTTCTTACTCTTACATGTCACTTTCACCAAAGGGACTTTAATCCATCCAAACAAAACTTCATAGAGGGGGGTGGAAAGGGAGAAAAGCATAACTTCTATTCCTTTGCTTTTCAGCTGGAAAAAACAGACACAAAGATACAAGCTGTGCTACAGCTCCACTCTGAAATCTGTGTTCCAAGTGCTGCTTCAAACTAGGTTCTCACAGGACAGCTTGACAGCCAGAGGCACATCCTGACACCTTTCAGTAAGAAGCAGCCATCACAGCTGCACTGAAATTTGTTCTGGAACTGCCCCTACCCACTAGACTTCAGCCCATGCCGCTGAAGGGAATTTCCCTTCTTACCATTTAATGCCTATGAGATTAGTTCTGTAAGCAAGGATTTCATTTTACAGAAGCAGCAGCTCCAGCAGTTTGGGTTGTAAAGGAACAAAAACAACTGCTACACAAATCCAATGTATTTTGAAAATATTTTATGTTAAAAATACAGAAAAATATTTCTTGTTCAAAGAGGAAAAATATACTGCATGACGACACTAATCTAGGTTTGTTCGGAAGGTGTCTGCGGCTCCACAACCAGTCACTGGAGTGATGACCCAATTTGGCAGCTAACAGTTCTTTTTTTCAACTTCTCAATCATTTATCAAAGCCAGAATCATACTGTGACAAAACAGAAAACATGAGACCAGTGGATTACTGAAGCAAGTGCAAGTAGGAACAGCTGTCACTTCCATGAGAACTGCACTTGATTCTGAAATAGAAAGTCCAGGCAAGTGTGCTATGTGCTCTGCTCGTGAAGACAAAGACTGCAGAAGTAACACTGCACTAGAACAGCCGTTGTTCCACGTCACAGAAAGTAGCCCCACCACAAAACTCATCCATTTGTAACTCAGCCAGATTACCTTTATTTTCTAAAACAGAACTTGTAAAATAAACTTGGTCCTCAAGATGATTTCTATTCTAAATAGAACACTTACTTAAGGTGTTGAAATAATGGAACTGTCTATTGCACTTACAGTGGTTTTGCAATTAAGGAGCAGTCAGCTTCCAAACAATGTTTTATCAGAAAGAATAAAGGCACATAATAAGCCTGGAGATAAGTCTCAAAATATATTATTGGGGCTTAGCAGGATGCAAAAAGATAAGACACTTAGGAACACCAGCATTTACTCTAGCAGAATAGAGGAGATAAAAATAGCTGGCAATTCTTTTGTTCCTTGAGAGCAATTTTTGAAACTAACCTGTAAAGGTACATGAAGAAACAGAGCAGATGAAAGCCTAGTTTAATCATGGCTTCCTTCATGTGCGATTTCAATTGTCCTCGGTTGTGGATCTCTGTGGGATCAAACACCCCCATGTTTCCACTTGGCACCATAATGTACCTGTAAGTTAAAGAGGGAAAAAAAAACAATGGAAGTATAGTCATCAAAATATGAGGGAAGGGGAGCGGGAGAGCTTGCATAGAAAGGACTTTCATCTACCAAGTTGTCCCACAATTCAACATAAGGGAGCTCCTCTTTAATTTATTTCAGTTTCAGGACATTGCGCTTACCTCTGCCAAATATAAAGACACAGTTGAAAATATGAATTAGAAGCTGTTGCTCTAAGTTCTCTTTAAGTTAGATTAACATCTGTTAATGACTTGTAGAAAGTAATTAAGCTTCCTTTGTGTACAGTAAACAAAAAGAACATGGAAGTCCTTTAATCAAGAGACCTGTCTAAAGCAAAAGGAATACCCTTGTCTTAGCAGGGTCCCAAGCTGACGGTTTGCCAACATAAGCTCAGTAGAATTTTTTAAGAAACTGGGACAGAGGTAACTTTGGCAAGGAGCATTGCGACAGCCTTACCGACCACGGACCCAAGAAACCCTCCAACCAAAAACCTGGACACTAGAGGGCATGCACAGCTAATTTACACAGCACCCAAGGATTGCAGTAGCCAGGAAGACACAGAGTATTAATAACACAGATAACCAATAAATGTAAATCTGTTGTAATTATGGGCAGTCTTGGAAGTGGATAAATACTGTATGAAATTTTCTTGAGGTGTGCTAGTTTTGCAAGATTACTCAGCTAGCACATCAGCTGTGTAAACTGGAATAACACACAGTACCTTGACTTTGTGTTACTGGGTTGCACACAGGGCAAACAACCCCAAGAGTTGTGGGACACCACCACTTCAACTCACAAAGAACAAGAAGACAAGTAGTACTAAAAGCATCAGCCTGGCTTCTCATGTGCAAGTGGGAAAGTTTGCAGGTAACAGTCGATTCCAATTAATTTTAATTGCTGTTCATGGTTACTTGGTGTTACGAAGGAAATGTCCGCCCACAGTGGAAAGACACATTAATTAATTTCCAATCGCTTTCATCTAATCTAAGAGTTAAGAGATTTATTTACAAAACAACCCCAGAAAGATAATCAAACTCCAGAGGTCACAATGAGATAGCATGAGACATGACAAAGAACCTCTGCATATTATTCTCATCTTTGTCACAACCATCCCACATTATCTCAGCAGACACTGGCTGACAGGAAGGACAAGGTAGAACTGAAGAAATTCAGTACTGCCGTCTGAACCCACAGAAGAAAAAATGTTCAGTGAAATGTAAGCAAAAGTAAGAATAAATCCAGCAAAACAAATGTTTATGCTCTGTGACAATTCAACAAGCAGCATGTTCTTTTGTCACAAGCATTTCTCAAGAGAGCAAATGCAAGCACATGAAGTCACTCCAGCTGAGCTCAATTTAGAACAGTAAGATTATTTCACTGAAGTGTCACCCAGGCTTCTACCATCCTGGAATAACACCCTTTCTAGATAGGAATTTAACTTCTCTTACACCTGGAGCAAAAGCAAGATCTTAGAACACTTCCTGATTTTCTTCATATGCTCGAAGAATGGCACCTCTTGTACACCAAAATGAAGTTGCCCACCTCTTACAACATTCATTTTAATAATAGGAGGGACAGAAAGGGAACGGGAAATAAAGATGTTTTCTAGCAGCAGCAACAAACAAAAAAATAGAAAAAGACCAGAGTGTTTGTCTTTCTTGCACAGAGGCATTAAAAAGCACTGCAGTATATTTGATTTATAGCAAAGACAATTACGTCCCATTAAAATAGTTCATGTGAAATAATTACAGTTTGAAAGCATCTTCTAAATTTGAAGTTTTAAGCAATTGTTCTATTTTAAGTATTATAAAAAAAATATTGTCTATTTACTGGAAATCTAAGTCATTTTATTGGAATAAAAAGAAGACAAGTTTCCTGTTCCAATCTATCCTAGAGATAAGAGTGCATAGTTTTCTTATATCTCTAGGATACATGTGCCATAGTGGCAGTATTTATTAATTTTGCTTTTTAAAAAAAATAACACTCCAATGATACAACTTAATTAAAGCTTGCAGAAGTTGGGAGGTAGTTTTTCCAAGAGACCCATAAGCCATTACAGCTCATATTATACATCCAGAGAACTGTAGTCCCGGACACAACATGCCAGGTGCTGACAAACAACTCAGGCCACTTGTCACTCTTTAACAAAAAACTTCTGCAGGGAAACCTCACAGTATCCCGGCCCCTGTTTGTGATGCCCCTTTCACAAAAAACCTCTCTACTGTCACCAAAATCATTGAGACACTTAGTAAATTAAGCCAGTACAGCCTGTAACCATGCCATTTACTCATCAAGATAAGCAGGTTTTGAAGGAAAAAGCATAAGGGAAAAGAATTGTTATCCCACCCCTCTCTTTTATCACTTAGATATACCACAAAACATAGACTTCTTTGGTTGCAACAGAATTATGTTGATTTCTATACTCATTGTGGAGTAGAATGATAATCTTAAACCTTTCTGAATTCATGTGCAGCGACATTTACTCCAGAAATTGGCTGTTGAAATACTATAACATGCGAATAAGATTCAAACACATTCAGCTGCTGCTGGAAGTTTATAGCTCATGATAATGGGTTCACACTTCATCTGTTCCCACTTAATCCTAGTTTAGTAATTGATACCTCCTCTCTTCAGTGTATTCAAACTACTTTACAGTCCACTGGTTTTCTGACTACCATACCTTTTGTGTATTGAACATCGGGTCAAATGTAACTTCTGCCCCAAATCATCAGTTTTCATTTATAATGCTAAACAACACACTTGCTTTTGCAGACTAACTCTTTCACTATCCATGGAATAATCCAGGCTATTTATGTGGGTGAGCCTCCTTGATCCTCAGAAAGAAGGCAGGATTAGTGATACAGGCTTAACATTTTGACTTCTCGTGGCAGAACTGACAAAGCACCATACTGTCATATTCATTTATTACCTATACTGTACACTTAAAACTGAGGAAACAGTCCCAGATTTTAGAATATTCAGAATGTCTACCCCACATATGACAAACATAAAATGAGAGCTGTCAATTGAAAACAGCAGTCAAAGGTTACTGATTGAAGTCTGGAAACAGAAATACTTGTGTCTTTTAAAATTCTCTCTGACCAGGTTTAGAAGGGAAAGCAAGTGACTACTTTAAACATTAACATAAATAAGCAAAAGGAAGCAGCAAACGGGTAACCAATACAAGAAATCTTCAAAGCTTCAAAGAAAATTATTTCCCTAGTGCTGCTGCAGAAAGAGCCTAACCTAAATGAAACACCAAATGCAAAGTCCACACTTACCAGCAGACACCTAAGGGAACATTGGTCATTTTGTGCAACAGTATATAATACAGATCTACCTACACCTGGCCAGACCAAACCACACTGTCCCTCTGTTTGTGTGCATTTAGGCAACATTGCTTTATTAAGGATAGAAGTTACACTGTCTTGCGTTACTCCAGCTTAGAAAGATTTGAAGGCTTTGCTAGTTATTTTGTAGAAAACAAGGGCAAGGAATGCATGGTTATTTCGCCCAAGAACAATGAGGTTATCAGTAAAGGGATCCTCAACTTGTTTTTAATGAAACCCCTTGTTTAATTTTACCAGGAACTCAACCCATCCCTGCAAATAACTAGCCCTAGCAGGTTCAGTCAAACAAGAGTTAGAGCCAATTTTTATTAACTGTATCTTAAACATTTTGTCTTTTGGACTTCCTGTAGTACAGTGCTTAGAGATAATATGCACACATAGTGTTCATCAGCATAACACCCGCAAAGGTTCAATTCTCCGCACATCAAATCATACAAAATAAACCCAACATTTTTGAACTGGCAGTCCCAATGCTGCCACATGGAAACTCCTACTGGTAAGTAAACCATTTCAAAGCAGCAGACAGCCCAGTGTACAAAGACCAGTAACACTGACAACTGTGATAAGACGGAAAGTCTGCAAAGCTTTCCAAACACGAAGAAGCAAGATAGGGGACCAAACCCAATGCAAATGAGGGGGAGAGAGGAGACCGTAAAGGAAGGAAGGTGCCTGATGGTTTTACCACTATCAGCCATGCTGACCTAAGTACCTTTATGCTGATATTGCTACCAGGCATGCAGGCACAGCACAAAACCATTAACAACTATGTTTGCAGTACTGCTCTATAACCCAAATTAATAGGCCATTATTTTCTACAAATTTGGGAATGACTCACAAATCAAGATTCCTGCTCTCTAGAGACAACATGAGGAAAAGCCAAAGTTTCATATCCTTTACACCTGGGTTTCTTTTAAGTGCAAGAAGAGGTAAGTTTTATGTTGGTTAGATCCACAAAGACTGTTAGCACCTCAAGAACACAACTGAAACATCTCATCAGGACATACTATTTATCTTCATACTTTAGGTAAAGCTAAACTAGTAGCAGTGAAAAATAAAGAGCATACACCCCTCTTTGCACTTACCTATATATATTCCATGTTGCTACTGGCAAATTTAGAAGAAAGATGAACCAGTGCAATGAAATAAGCATTAATACAGTTACAACAGCATGGCCAATCACCTCAGGGACCACCCACTGTAAAAAGGGAAGAAAAGCGTTATATGCATAAAAGTAAATTCCTTTCTGAAAGAAGATATTTATATGGAGTTATCATGTGACTCTACTCATGTAAAACTTGACAGAATTCATGGCAGAAGCATGCAATTTCATCACAATGTGGGAAAATGAATACCTTCAGACACATTGCATGTGAGTAAGCCAGATATCAAGACCTAAGATACTATAACAGAGTTACTTTATCCAAGTATTAAAAAAAAATTCTAGAGAGAAGCACAGCAAGAACGCAAACAGTGCTCATTTGGAATCACAGCAGAGAACAGTGGATTCAGGAATGAGAAAAGCAGACAATTAAAATCTACTGAGACACAGGACATACGAACACCCTCAGGCTTAGAACAGATAGGAAAATTGATCAGTAAGAAAACTGGCATAGTTAAATTGAGTTAGTCCCTGACAATAATACATTTTTGGCTTGACTGTATCCTGCAGCATTCGCTTACACTAAGAAAGACAATACCTTTAAATCAAAATGAACATCTAAGTGGGAAGACCACATTGATTTAATAAAATGAGTATTAAGCAGATTTGTTTAAAATGGTACTTTTTCTTATCACAGTAAAACTCTTCACAGTTCAAGAGGTCAGAAATTATACAGAAGAATCAAAGAGAGCTGTTATAAAGATCTCAGAGTTCAGGCACAAGTAGACATCCTTGGTGTGGCACACCTACAAGAACAAAAGCACAGAACTCCTAAGCTCTGTGAAAAGTTAAGTTTTAGTCCTCTGAATTCAGAGTAGAAGCCTGCCTTAGAGCACCAAGGGTCAGAAGAACAAACAGGCAACCAAAAAAAGACAAGCAGACTGAAATAAAAGATACATGCAAAATCTTGCCAAACATGGCTCTTCAGGTATATGTTACACCCGTTATTTGTGATGCTAAGATAAAGGATTGTTTTCTTAAACCACATTAAATGAAAAGAAGAATAATTTACTTTATTGAGTTTTGAGCAGCATGATCTAGCGTTAATGTAGTCACATTCCAAATCTGATAGTGTAATTATCTGAGGTCCAAGATAAGGAAAAACTGTATGGTAAATCACAATACATGAAGATTTATTTTTATCCAATATGTTGGGGATAGCACTCTCCACTCTCACTGTAGACTGTGTTGTTCTACAGCTGATCTGCCAAAGGGATACTTCAAGTAGTTATACCTCATTCCTACTCTAGGTAGAAAGTTAGGCCACATTTTATCATTAGGCCAAATGATTTCATAGTGTTTCTTCCAACGTCAACTGTTGCACAAGTGCTAAAGTTCAACAGAGCAGAGAGGCAGACTCAATACTTTTAGTATCAGAACTATTGTTTCAACAGTTGAAATCAGAACTTAAGACATAAGAAAAAGTTAAAGCATTCTTTAAACTCTCCCCACAATAAAGGTGGATTAACTCATACTTTTCTAGGAAATAAGAACATAATACCACTATGAAATGAACTTCCAGCAACTGAAATATTAAGATTTCAGACAGAAAAGTTGTGTCAAAAAAAAGTCTTAGGATGCACGTGTGCACACCATAAGGCCACGTCCCGTAAAGCTCACACTCTTTGCTTCAACAGTATGAAAAAGCAAGAGATATTTTTCTTCCATAAAAAGTAGGTAAAGCCTTTTCTTTTATCAACAAATAACTTATCATTGCACTTTTTATTTCTTTCCAGTGCTTCTGTATTTTTTTCTGTTAGGAGACCCAGGTAGATTCTGAAATAGCATCAGGATTTGAAAAAGTATGAGCGCCAATTCTCTTTTTTTCAGAAAAGTAAGAAAGCCAAATCAGTGCTTTTACATTCTAACCATGCAGGACAGCAAAGACTACAGGAAGTTTGCAACAAAGAACACGGAAACTCTGTTTCTCAAGGAACTAACAGTCTCCCAGTTATGAGTTTACATTTAAAATAGAGTAAGGGAGCTTTACAATTAAAAGGGTAGCTGTAATTTTTTTGGCCCATATAGTTTCTGAGGGTATCAAGTATGCTGCAACATCCCTTCCTTTACACCAACGCCAAGTACATGCTACCTTGTGAGACCCCACCTGGAGTCCTGTGTCCACTTCTGGAATCCCAAACGTAAGAAGGATATGGAACCATTGGAACGGGTCCAGAGGAGGTCCAAGAGGATGATCAGAGGGCTGGAGCCCCTCTGCTATGGGGATAGGCTGAGAGAGCTGGACTTGCTCAGCCTTCAGAAGAGAAGGCTCCGGGAGGCCTCACAGCAGCCACCGGTACCTGAAGGGGCTACAAGAAATCCGGGAACTTTTTCCAAGGGCAAGGAGTGATAGGACGAGGAGGAATGGCTTTAAATTGGAAGGGGGAAGATTATTCACACTGAGGGAAGTGAGGGCCTGGCATAGGGTGCCCTGGGAAGTTGTGGCTGCTCCCTCCTTGGAGGTGTTCAAGGCCAGGTTGGATGGGCCCTGAGCAGCCTGGGCTGGTGGGAGGTGTCCCTGCCCGTGGCAGGGAGTGGCACTGGATGGGCTTTAAGGTCCCTTCCAACCCAAACCATTCTGTGATTCTCCCCAGCACCAGCCGCTCACAGACAGCCCGCAGGCACCGCGCTGCAGCCCCTGAAGGAGGGATTGTATTTAGGGCCCTGAATTACTCGCCGTTCTCCCGCAGAGCGGGGCCTCAGCCCCCGCAGACACCGCCCCAGCCTCAGGGCCGCAGCGCCCCACACGGCCCCCCACACCGCCGCCAGCCCAGGCCCCGCTCTCCCGCCCTCGGCAGCGCATCAGCACTCCCGGCCCCTCCCGCCCCACCGGGCGCAGCAGCAGCCCTTCCCGCCCGTGCCCCGAGGAGAAGGATACGAAGTAGACGGCGAGGAAAATGAGGGCGCAGCAGTCGATCAGCGAGAAGATGAAGATCATGGACTCCATCCCGCCGCAGCCACCGCCCTCAGGGTCGCCGCCCACCGGGAAACGGAGTCCGCGCGGCGGCCGGGGCTGCACTGAGGGGAGGGCGCTGGGTGGGAACCGCACACCCGGACCAGCGGGCGGGCGCTCCGAGGGGACCTTGCCGCTTTTGAGGCGTCCCCGGCGCTGCCTGCGCGCGGTGCCTCCCCCGGCGCCGCCGGCCGCCCCGCGCAGGCGAAGCGAGGGACAGCCCGGGGCTGGCCGGGGGCCTCGGCCGGGACTCGCGGCGGCCATGCGGAGCCGGCACGGGCGCTGCCCGGACCCGCGGCTGAAGCAGCGCGTGAAGCAGGTGCCGCCCGGGCGGCTCCGCGCCCGCCCTCCCTCTCTCTGCCTCAGTCCCTCCCTCTCCCTGCCTCCCGCCTCCGCCCCCCCTCTCCGCGGGGCCGTAGCGGCACGGCCGGGCGGGCCCCCCAACCCCCGCTCCCCCCAACCGTCCCCTCCCTCCCCCCAACCCCCCCCTTCCCCCCCCTCCCCCCGCCTCCCCTCACCCCCCTCAACCCCCTTCCCCCCCCCCCCCCCCCCCCGACACTGAAAGGGTCCGTGCGAGGGCAGGGCAGGCAGCACCGAGCCCCGGCCCTGCCGCTCGGGGCTTTGACAGGGCGTCAGGAGCACGCTTAAGGAGATCTTTTTTTAAAAAAAAAATAATTACTTGTGTTTGAATCATAGAATCACAGAATGGTTTGGTTTGGAAGGGACCTTAAAGCCACACCCCCTGCCATGGGCAGGGACACCTCCCACCAGCCTAGGCTGCTCAGGGCCCATCCAACCTGGCCTTGGACACCTCCAGGGTGGGGGCAGCCACAGCTTCCCAGGGCACCCTGTGCCAGGGCCTCACCACCCTCAACAGGAAGAATTTCTTCCTCCTACCCAGTCTAAATCTCCCTTAGTTTAAAACTGCTACCCTTGTCCTGTCACAACAGGCCTTGCTAAAAAGCCTGTCCCTGGCTTTCCTGTAGACCCTAGCCCCCTTTAAGGACTAGAAGGCTGCTGTACTATTTGCTTTCATTTACTTATTTTCTATGGTATTCTTTGAAACAGCTTGCAAAGATAAAAGTTCTCACCACAGTATCCGTGTTGATGTAGATTGTCTCATTTTTAAGGTAAAAGATGTAGCCCAGAAGGAGGTTAACTGAAAGAAACCAAGGATTTTAGAAGGACTGATAATCAAACCGTGTGTGGGTTACAAACTAATTTTTCTTACTAAATGAAAACAAGGGAGTTGCAGAAGTCACAAGTGCCAAAAGACTGTATGCTCCCTTTACCTGGGAAATGTAGCCAGCTAATTAGTGCATCTTCGTAAGCAGGTCATTAGAAAATGCTGTCTAATGTGTTCCAAGGCAGTTCAAAGCTGTTTCTAATTTTTATTTTGACTTCTAAGAAGGGTAGAGTTTGAAATTGGCGTATTGGAACTAGCTGTTGTGACGAAATGGTTGACAAAGATTTTATTTGCTGTTTAAAATTCTTCATTTCAGTATCTTGCCAGTAGTAAATGTGGCAAGTATGTTGACATTGGAGTTTTAGCATCTGATTTGCAGAAAACGTACAGGTGGGCAAATATTTTTATTCTTATATTCTGTTCAACATATGGGTTATATAATCTTGTTATTTTGCAATTATGTATTTTTAATTAAAATTTTGATTTTATTTAGGTTAACTTCATTATCAGTTGTTGAGGTTGATTTCTACTCCAGTATTTTCCTCTACTGATATGTCCAATAACTTATATTTTATTAATGCATTGCAATATCCAGTTACGGTTTGAGTTTGGTTGGTTACAGTACATTGGTCTTTACCCCAGTGAGCCTGAAATATCAGGGAAAATAACGCTTCAATGCCGGTAGATGGAGGAGATACAAGATTCAGCAAGACGTTAAATCTTACTCAGTTGCTCAGCGGGACAGTCAGTCTTGCCAAATTATTTTTAGGATGTTATGCTTTTCTAAGTGGGGAGCAAGGTTGTGTTTCAGCAGATCATTGGTGGGCATAAGAGTTAATTAAAGTGGAAAAGCATGTTCATTAAAGTTTGCATGTTCTGTCATATTTATTAATGCCTTGTCAGAGAAAGGGAACCAAAATGATTGCTTAGGATGCATATTGGTTTAGGGGTTTTGTTTTGGTTTTCCTCTGTCAGCTATTGTATAAAGCAAATAAGTAAAATATATCCTCAGTAAGTGAGGATTAATAAAAGGTTGATGGTTTTTGTTTTCATTTAAGGATGTTCACTGATTAAGTTTTTCTCATAATGACTGTTACTAATTATCACAGCTGCTCCTCAATGGCCTGCCCTTTGTAGATCACAGTCCTGTGTTTGTATGTTCTTGTTTGAATTAAAATTTAAAAATAAGTAGTCTTGTGAAATAGAGTCTAGTGCGCTCATTTGTACATTGCTGCTTCTCTATATCTACAGTTACAGAGGATCGTGATAATTTTTACTAAAGATCCTGTTAGAGACTAGTATAGTTTAGTGGGGTTTTTTCATCCCAGTGTTTGAGCTATTCCAGGCTTAAGAAAAAACAATCACATTTTCACATAGTTGGGTTTTAATAAAATCTTGCGTTGGTGTAACATGTTTGGAGTTTTTGTTTGCTTGTTTTTCAGTGCAGAATATGGACGAAGAAAAAGAAATGCTTTTAGAATACAAGTTGAAAAAGGTAGTTCTGTTACCGTTACATCCAAGACGCCAAATTCTTTGATCATGCTTTGGCTGTTTTCTTAAGATGTTTGAATTTTTTTCTTTCAGTGTTTGGAATAATTAGTAATGAAAAAGAACAAGAAGATTTAGAAGCTGAACATGTGGCAAAAAGAGCAAGACAAGAGAAAAACGAGGAGTATGAAGAATTTTTATTGTTAATTACTTTAATAATGACATTAGGAACTAGCATTTCTTTATGGTTTTTTGTCCTCAGGTTATTAAATTTTGTTAGTTAAAGGGTTACAGATGGATCCTTGATTTCCTATAGGCTTGTCTTCATCACAAGTTACCTGTAGTTCATAGAAGCAATTTTTTCACTGAAGACAAGCAAGGTACTAAAAGCCAATCATGATTTCTCTGTTACAGGGAGCACACAGCTCTGAATTAGTGGATATCCTTGGGGCTTCCTTGATTGTTTTGCATATAAGGCCTTAGTCGTTATGTGATTCAGTTCCTTTGTCTTGTTTTATTCTTAATTTTTCTTAGTGTGAGAGATATTAGCTGAATCTGAGAGATAAGACTACTGGACACACTATTCAGATCCAGGTATTCACCACTGAGTATGAAATGGAAATTAAGTTTTCCTAACTCCTAACCCTGTGCACAGTCTCACGAACCATTCCGGTTTCTATAACCTGTGATAAATATTAAGGGTCTCATGGGAAATTAGGACACTGTCAGGACTAGTCTAGTTCAGCAGTGATTTGCTACCACTTCCTTTGTGCAAGCAGTGGTGATTGTGTGATCTCTTGGTGAACTGAATCAGATCTTGGAAAGGATGCATTTTTTAACTCTTCATAGAAATAAATTTAGAGCATGCTAGTCAGAAGATTTTTTCCAGTCTTAGGCTACAGATCATGTTTGTGGAGAACCATGTTGAGGAAATTGCGTTTATTCTGTTCTGTGGGTGTCTCACTTGCAGTTCTGCTCTCATACATTGATGGTTTTTGTCTTCCTTCCATGTAAAGGACTGAAGGAAGTGCCACGGATGTCTCTGATTATGACAATTATCCAGAAGATCTAGTGAGTTGTATTTTATTATGATTGTTTGTATTTGCATAACGTGATTCTATGTTGTGAAAGTGCAATGCACTTGGAGAGTTTAAAAGCGGAGAAGAAGTTTAGCCAGAGTTGGCAATTCCAATGAGATTCTATAGAGCTAAAAGGAGGCTATTTTCTAAGAAAAATAAAGCCTGTTGGTGGGAAATCACTTTTGACGAAAGCACATGGGAGGCCCAAAAGACTTGGCTATCGAATGAAATGATTGAAGGAACTGACATCTATTAGTCTCAAAAGCTGTTGCCTTTTCAACCAGAAGATGTAGTTTTGTATGCGAATCATTTTATTTGCAGAGGATTGGATTGGGAGATGCACGAGTACTTTCTCCATCAGGGATGCTAAGTGAGGCTTATGAAAGTTTTCTTTGGTCTCTTAATATAAATAATCCGAGTTATAGCTTGGATCTTTTCTTTTAAAATGCATGAATCTTCAGTCTACAAATCACATGAACAGTTCCCTGCTGAGCTTGTACAAGAAAGGAAATCCCAGTTCTGTTCCAACTGCTCCAAAAAATGACCCAATGGAAACCCCCCGTCCTGTGCAAAGAGCTCCTCAAACGAGCACCGTTTCACCAGGAACACGAGTTGAAACACGGATCTCTGATGGGGGCTGGTTCATTGACAAAACCCCATGTGGGAAAGACTTTTTCATTGACCTTTCTGAGGATGGAGAAGGAGATGAGAAGAAACTGATTTCTGAGGTATTGTGTTTTACAAATTCAATGTGATTTAAGTAACAAGTATCAATCTATTTCCTGTATGATTTGACAGGTTTTTGAAATGTGATACTAAGACCAGAAGGATTATCTGCCTTTCTGGATTTTTAGAGTCATAGAATCATAAGATTGGAAGAGACCTCCGAGATCATCGAGTCCAACTGTACCTATCTCCCTACTAAACCATGTCCCTAAGGAAACCTTTTAGAATGTATCACTTTTATCACAAACACACATGCTAACTAGATGAGAAGGATTGGCTTAAGTCCAGGCAGGTACTTGTTTTTAGCTTTGTTTCTGAAGAAGAAAGAGCTTAGCCCTTTTTTCTGCTGTGTCAGAAGTGATTTTTGATCCTTTTGGCTCATTTCAAGCATGTTTGTATGGGAGGTAAAAAATCACAAGATTAGGGATTTCCTCTATGGTTTTTTTTAGGAAAATATAGTGCTCAGTATTAGGGGAGACCCAGGTTAGTGCCCACACTGAGAGAAAGATAAGTGGAATTTAGCTGGTATTTATTCTGTGTGCCAGTGAGCAGCCTAACTGGTCAGGAAGTAGGTGGTTTGCCGTAGCCATAGCGTATGATCTCCCTTAGCCAGCAGTTCAGTTAAGTCTTAGTGATCCTGGGGGAAGCTGAAGTTTTTTTTGATGCACAAGAGTTGGGGGCAGTTGAAAGGAAATTGCACTGATTTGTAAAGCATTTAAAAATACATCCAGATGTATTGCTTACTTTGTGAAACCCCTCCCTACCTTTTTTTCTTATTTAGAAAAAAAACCAACTTTGTTCAGACACTGAAAATTTACAATTTATGTGTGGGAGACAACGTTTGTGTTGTTTGACTGATCAGATATTTTAGCAAGATGCTCTTTTTATATGTGAAATAAGAACTGCGTTTATATTGGTCTTTCTGATTACACAAAGTGCTTACTGAATTAGGCAAATTTGACAAATTATCCCTTTATTCTAGTAGTATCATGTTCTCTATGTAAGAGAAACTGAATAAAAAGGAGGTGTTAAAATTGTAAAATGTTTGCAATGCTGTATTCTAAAAAAAACCAAACTCCAAATCTACCTTTCACTGAACCTCTTTTTTTTTTCATTTCTCCTTTTCTTACATGCAGTTAACTTGTATCACTGTAGCACCAAATAATATTTTCTTACAGCTACTCCTGGCTTACTAGTAATACAAATTATTTCTGTTGGAGTAAATACATGGATACAGTTTTATTCATCCCCAAAGTGCATTGCTGGATGGTATGCAAATAGCTGGTGTCTGATTTTGGTTAGTGGCTTGGAAAAAAAGTAACTAGTGTAATTAATCGTTTAGACAATGGAAAATCCTAAGGAAAAAAATTCTACAAAAAGAGGGAGTTAAATTCCTGCTTTGCTTGTCTTTATTCATAATAATGTGTATAAGTTAGGCATGATAGACACTTGCACATTCTGTTAACTGTTTGCAGAAATTCAGTGACTTGGAAGGTTTTGTATATATAATCCTGGTTTTGTGATTTAGAAATCAACAGAATTTTGTGTCTTGGAAAGTGAAAGGAAGAAGATAAAAGGTAAAAGAGCAAAAAGAAAAAAAGAAGAATTTCCAGATGTAGATGGAGAAATTGCTTCTGTCGTACTTAAAGGGAAAGGTGAGAAGTTATTTTGGCTTGCTACTCCAAACAAAGAGAACATATTTGACAGCAGTCCATTACCAGAGATGTGTTTTCTGAAGTGCAGGGAAGTGACCTTGAGCCTTTTGTTAAGAAATTTAGCCTTAATGTTGCACTAAAAAATATTCCAGTCCTATGTTCTATCAAAAAATACCACTACTCCATGTACTTGGCTAATTGTTTAGGCTGAGTTCTTTCTTGTTTGATGTTAACAACTACTATTACACCATGGCTAAATTTGCGATCAATTGATTGATACTTTGACTTTTGCCATCAATTGATTGATACTTTGACTTTTCCTCCTCAACAGTTAGAAATCAGCGACCAGAGCTTTACTGTCCTTCAGTGAAATTTGAGGATGTAGGAGGCAATGATGAAACTTTAAAGGTTAGTTAAAATTTTATTTGTGGGATACAGAATGCACTGCATAAAATGTTGCATGAAAAATGACCGAGAAGAAATCTGACAGAATTCATCTGCTTAGCACTGAGAATAGCTGCTTAAGCCAATAGCAACAAAGTTTGGAGTTTTTGCCTTCCTGAAAGCAGTCATTGAAATTACTTTAATAAACAGAACCTGCTTTATAATATCAGCAGTCTATAACACTTAATTTCTGCAATTTAAATGGAGGTCTCTCCTTAACAGGAAATATGCAAGATGCTCATTCATGTCCATCATCCTGAAGTCTATAACCACTTAGGTGTGGTACCACCTCGCGGTTTTCTTTTACACGGGCCACCAGGATGTGGAAAGACGCTACTTGCACAGGCAATTGCTGGGGTGAGATAGCTTTAATTTTACAATGTCTTCTTTTTCTGAATTACATTCAGAGAGGGAAAAAAAAATCCTCCTTTATGATAAACTGGATCTTTTCCTGTTTCCGTTTTCTCTCCTTCCTGTCTTATTCTAAAATGTATTCATCTTTACTTCCTTTTTTTAAATTCCATCTAAATCTATACTCGATAGAACCTCATGTATAAAGAGGGAATATAGTGGCAGGGTTTTATGTTTAACTTATTTATTTTGAGACATTCCCAGGACAGTAATATAGGCATGGATATTGAGAAAGCTATAAATGGAAGATACTTTCGGTTAAATTTACCATAGTGTTTTGCTTCAAGTCTGGATGCAACCTTACCGTCTTTTATGAGGCATTACAGTGATTCTATCGAGCGGCATCAGTTAAACAGTGATTACTGAATTCCAAAACTGCATGTTGCCTTGCCTCTGTGAAACTCAAGATTTCATAGCACGTGACATTATTGGTGTTAATAGCTTAGTGTATGATGGTGAGGCTGCAGTTACTGCTGTGTGCCTGTTTTGGAAATAAATCTAGGGGGCTATTTAGGGCTATTCAGTGATAATCATGGACACTTCTTTTTCTTGAATACAGTTGTTCCTAATATGTCACAGATTATAACCTTAAATTTAGACACATGCAAATTATGAACTTTCACAGTGCAGATTTTATCTTTGAGAGAAAATACTGATGTTTATTCCTTATATGTTGATCAGACTTTTCTTACATTATTTCAAATGTTTTAATTGAAAATATTTTGGGGTTTTGTTTTTAATGTCTTACTGTAAAAAGGTGCCCATTGAATGAATCTGTGATATTTAATACTTAAGTGCATATTTGTATCCTGGAAGGGTACTAAATCAGGGGAAAGAAACATGACACAAGTGAAAAATATTCAGTTTTGAGATAGTTTTAATGAGTAGTTTTAAATAATTTTTCTTAAATAAGAGATTTCCAATAGTGCTATTTAAGGAAAATAATCTCCTCCAAGCCCTAGGTAGTGTCTCATGGCTGTGATTTATATAAATCAGGAATTTTTTTATATGTAGTTCCAAGAGCTTGAAATAGGCTGTAACCACCTGTAGTGCTACTGTGCTACAGTCTGGCAGAGTTACAATTTTATTTATTTATTTTTCATAGCAGAAAACCTTGAGTGTGTGCTTTACAAGTATCTTTTTGTACGGTACTGTTCAGATATTTCTGTAGCAAATAAAAAAAAGGTCTAAGGGAACCAAACCTGGTGGGGGATCATTTCCACAGTGGTAAACAGTGCTTATTGTAGATGGAAGTAGAGAGCGTTCTCAAGAAGGGAGCCCAGACTTGAACTGCAGTAACCGTGTGGTGAAGGTCTGGGCTGGGGACCAAGGTGCAAAGCTATTTGACAGTGCAGGCATTCTCTGAGTTAGGGAACCCTGGGTTTGTATCCATTTCTGTTCACTTGGCCAAATGACTCAGACCCATTTTAAACTGCAGGATGCTACTCATCTTTTAAAAAAACTTTTAAGATTTAGTCTTGATTATATAATTTTGTTGTAAAAGGTGTTGTATTGGAAAATATTTGTCTTCTAGGACAGCCAACATTTCTAACCTCTGGATGTGTCATACAGCATTCTTTTTCTCTTTTAGGAGCTTGAGCTCCCGATGCTGAAAGTGGCAGCAACGGAGGTGGTGTCTGGAGTGTCCGGGGAATCTGAACAGAAGCTAAGAGAATTGTTTGAGCAGGCCGTGGTGAGATGCCCATTTGAAATAACACTGTGAATTGATTTTCCTTTTCTTTGTAAAGATTGATACTTTGTTGTCGTGTTTTGGATTTGAGGGAATATTAGTGAGTACAATCTTTATACTGCTGCACACAAGTCACAGTGTCTTCCCTTCTGTGGTCAGAATTCCATTGTGCGAAGTCTCATTCTGTCATAAAGCAGAAGACTGCTGTTCTGAAATCTTGACAATTGATAGTTCACAATATCAGTGTAAAGGGAGCAACATAAATTATTTACCTGTTTGGAGCAACTTGGCTTGATTTATAAAATCAAAATGATGTAAGAGCAGTTCACTGGGCTTTTTTGTTACAAAGGAGGAGATTGCTGATTTTGTAAGGCATGGGATTCGAGTTAATGCAAGGGACTTAAGATTTTGGGGGTTTAGGTATAAAGTAAGAAATTTGGGACAAATATTGTAAGAGCAGGAGTCCAGGTACAGTTGAAGTCTTGCTGTGGTGCAACTTTCAGGCTTATTGAGAAGGAAAGAGAACCAGACAGACTGAGATATTTTAATTTAAACAAATGCAGATTTTTTGTTTTTTAGTGTGTAGCTAATGTTTTATCTCAAGAGGATAGTTTTCTCTTCCTGACCTCAGAGAATGTTCTGGTTTTCCAACTTTATTCTGTTCTTCAATCCACATCCACAACTGTGTGCGAGTGTGTAAAGTATGTTCCTGTATAAAAGAACGCTAAACAGGGTAAAAGGATTGATCGTGAAGCCCTTACGATTATTACGTTTCCAGTTCGTGCAACATTTTAATTTTTAGAAAGACCTGTTAAGATGTTATTTAGAATAAAATTGAATGATTGAACAGAGTTTTCAGAAACTGCCGATCTTTTTATGTATAATGATTGAGGGGAGGTTGTTATAAGAATTATTTTTGAAAAAATGTATTGCATAAAGTCTATTTTAAAAAGTCTACCTTTCTTGCAGTCCCTCACATTCACTTAAGTGACTTTAGTTTTTGTACCAAATTGTTGTGCATAGTTCCACTGTACCTTATGCATGTACTGTAGAATACTCATAGTTTAGTTGTGGTTTTTTTCCTCTATCAGAAAAAACTGAATGATAACTAGATGGTGCAGATGCTACTGGATAACACAGAATGGGTGGGTTTTAAAATACTATTTTTTTATGTGGGACTTTTGCTGAAGATTATTCTAGTGTTTTCCTTAAATATTCATTTGCACCACTAGTGCTTTTTGAGGTTATTAATAATCTTATGTCAGTTAAACACAAATTAAACACATCTGTTAGTTACAATAATTATTATTTTATATTTATGTTGGGTTTTATGAACACAATGTACCTGCAATTTTAGAACACTCTAGGAGTTATTCATTGTTCATTTTTACTCTTTGAACGTCATCAGGCTCTTGTTGTTTCATTATATGTGTCAGTAACACTAGCTCTTAAAATTCCACAGCTCAGTTATCACTAACAAAACAAACAAATGAAAAATCCCAGAGCTTTCTTGTCTTTCTGCTTTGGACTTAAGCAAGTAAGAAGTCATAATGGAATATTTATGGAAAACATAAAGCAACATAGAGGGACACTTAAAATTTAAACAATATATAGAGACATGCCTTAATTATTTCACAGCCTCAGTTCAGCACAGTTTCATGGTCTGGCAGCTCTCCAGATAGTCAATAAGAACAACAGAGCTGCTCCAGGAGAGGCTGATTTTGCAGCAGATTTACAGCAGTAATTATGAAACAGAAAATCTGAAAAACTTCTTTCTCTCTTGAAACACACTGTGTCAGCGTAATTTTGTAATTACTTATATTTCTTGTTCCTAGTCCAGTGCACCATGTGTCTTTTTCATTGATGAGATTGATGCAATCACCCCAAAAAGAGAAGTTGCGTCAAAGGACATGGAGCGAAGAATTGTTGCTCAGTTCCTAACTTGTATGGATGGTGAGTTTCAGGAACATTTGTACTAAAGCTAAACTTTCTAATTATCGGGTTCACTGTCTGCTGGCTTTCAGTAGTAACTCATGGTTACTTCAGTGATGATGGCAGTGATATTTTTTTGCATTTTGACACAGTTTGCCCTGGAGGGTATTAGGAAAATTCTAATAAATTTGAGGGGATGCTACTCGTTATTTTCACAGTCATCTGTACAGGATTACATAAGCATGTCTGTTGTATAAACAGATAAAATGGGAAAATGTGTCAAATGTCACTTGAAATGCTTATTTTTGCTTGGCTATGCAAATTCTAGGTGGTAGAAATCAGGATGAACAGCAGTTTAGTGTGGCTGTTGGTTAGTTTATCTCTGCTGTTCTGAGTATTATTGTGTGCTGCAGAAACTCAAGTCACATAGATATCAGAACAAAGTTGAGACAGTCGGTATGAGTACTAATTTCCTTCCTTCCTTCCTTCCTTCCTCCAGACTTGAACAATGTGACTGCCACTACCCAGGTCCTTGTTATTGGAGCAACTAATCGACCTGATTCACTGGACCCTGCACTGAGGCGGGCTGGGAGGTTTGATCGAGAAATTTGTCTAGGGATCCCAGACGAAGCAGCAAGAGAAAAGTATGTGTTATAAAGTTTGACCTTCATGTTGATTAATTAAAAAATAAAGAAATAATGTTTAAGTTAACATAAAAATTAAAGAAAAGTACTTTATTGTGTTTAGTCTTATTTGTGCCTGTGGATCTGCACACACTGATAAGTACAGAAGACATTGTGTGCATCTACTCTTTATCTTGGTAGCTGTATCTACATTTTGGAGTGGTTTCCTTTTTTATGTGCAAATCTGCTTTTAGCATTATGTTAGTGAATTTTCAAATGCCTTAACAGTATAGATGATAGAATTAAATATATCTTTTCTGTTGTTCAGCAAGTTAACATTCTGTCTTTGGTGCTTCCTATGTAGTTATTAAACCAATAAACTCCCATTAGAAAAAAAGTGAGAAGCATAGCACTTCACATCAGTTACATAGAGTTGTTTTGTATTAGTGATGGAATTGCATAGATAGGTGTAAATTCAGCTTTTGAATGAGGATGAGGTAACTTGAGGTGTACACATAAGCTGCATATTGCCTGTTGAAAATTTGACTAGACACAGGAAATATGTGCAGTTATGTTTCACTGACAATGGTAGGGGAAAGGTACTGAAAATTAAAAGACAGAGCTCCTCACACAGTCTAATTTCATTTGCTCCTTGCAGAATAACTGTTGCATGTTCTTCAATAAATAAATAAATAAAAGTGGTTTGGGACACATAATGCAGACTAAGGTTGTTAGTAACACAAGGTTAAATATACCAATGGATAACTTGTGTATGTCTCTGGTACACTCTGAGATCTACTCTGTCAATTTTGAATCATAAACTAAGGTTTAAAGAATCTATATTTAGATTCACCAAAACTAGCTTTTGTGCACTGATTCACATTTCCTGGTTGATGCTGCTGGTTTTCATTTTAAGAACTGAAATGAAATATATAGCGTAGTTTTGTGGGTTTCAGTGTTGGTTTCTTCCTACTTGAGTGAAAACTGTTCCCACTATGCTGCTCAGTTCATGTGAACTGAGAGAGACTTTAAATCAGTGCTGCTTGTTTTCATATGAAAATAAAAAAGCCATAGCTTCATCTTTTATTTTGTTGTTCTTTTTTTCCCTACTTGATTAGAATTCTTCGGACTTTGTGTCGAAAACTTAAGCTCCCAGAGTCCTTTGACTTTCATCATTTAGCGCGTCTGACTCCAGGTTACGTGGGTGCTGATCTGATGGCACTTTGTCGTGAAGCAGCGATGTGCACAGTGAATAGAGTCCTGATAAAATCTGAGAAGCAGAAAAAGAAACACGTACATGCTGAAGCAAACACAGCTGAAGAAAGCATGGAAGTAGGAACAGACATCCTGCTGGAAGAGGGAATCAAGACACCAGAACTTCCTCCTAAGGTATTTGCTCCTTGAAGCATGTACCTCCATATCTTAAGAAATGAGGCATTTTATAGATGTGAAAGTAATTGCTCATAAATCCTAAATCAATTTCTAATATATAATGGGTCTGAATAAGTGGCTTCCAAAACCCACAACTTCTGAAAATCACGTTAATGTTTTATACAAGGTTTTTTCCCTTGTGTTGTTCATTGTTGTTTTTGTAGTGTTGTTTTGTTTTCTAGCAGAACAGAGGTTAAAATAGCGGCTGTATCTCTCTTCAAAGTATCAACTGTAAGGGAATTGGAAGAATATCAGACTTCCAGTGTTACCAAGCTGTTGCAATGCCCTCAATAAAATATCTCTTATGATGCCTGGGGTTCTTCCCTGCCCCTGGTAGGATTACAGTTAGCCAAAGTCTAGAAGTATTTTATGGCATCTGCATTTTCCCTCCACCTATGTGATTACTTGGGGTAAATTACACATGGTATCTAATACTTGTGACAAGTTTGAGGAGAAGGTATCTATCCCATAAAAAAAGTTGGATTAGTAGTGTGACTTGAGCTGCAGAGAAAGTATCTGTTAATGTGCAGCACAGCTGGAATTCTGTTGCAGAAAATAGCATTTCCAGTGCCAGCCTTATTCTGTGGCTGAATTGACATACTGTGGTCAGTGAACCAGAACATCTTTATTCTTGTCCCTACCTCTCGAAATTTGGAGTGTGTATGTGTCTTCGTTATGTGTAGCTCCCTAAAGATTTCTTTGGAGAAGTAAAACAAAGTGGTTTTAAATCCACATTGTACCCAGATTTGTAATTAATAAAAATCAGTGTAAAAAGCTGTAGTAAGCCTTTGTATTAGAGAAGCGTAATGGTGCTGCACACCTCCTGGTGTTTCCTGGGGTCTGATGGAGCCAAAAGAAAGGGGGGAGGGGCAGGTAGTTGCAGCTTTTATCAACATCACCACGATCAAAGAGGTTATTGAGGATGAGGAAGTCTGATCGTAACAGAGCCGTGTTTTGATAGCTGGCAGGAGGTTGACATAGTCTAATACAGAGTATTGTCATTAAAACCGTTATAGTATGTTTATAATGGAAAAATAAACACACAGATCCTTTAAAAATCATTCACACAGTTAAAGTAAACAAACCCAGTGGTGTTGGCTATTTCAGAGGTTTTCTTAATGGGTCTGTTAAGAAGGAGGGCTTACAAGGAATATCAGGCACTATAAACGCTTCTGTTTCTTTGTGATCAGTTGTAGAGCTGCCTTAGTTGCAACAAATAGGAAGTAATACTTTTCCCATCTACTGCTGTAGTCAAAATGTGGAAATTTAACAGAGTTTTTATGATTTTTTTCTCCTTACGTCTTATAACAAAAATCCTTTTACTTTTCATTTTACTTCTTGATTTTACTTATCAGTTTTCTTTGATATTGCCTTTCTGTGTTAGAACTGGATTGTATTTATGTGGTGAAGGTATAATTTCTTTGAGTAAGTATTTTCTCAGATAGTTTCCCCAATAGTGAACTATTTGGGGGAACTGGAACACACCTGCCTGAGGCGCTGTAGTCTGCAAGATGGCACAGTGTTGAAAAGCATTACCCTGTATCTCTGTTCTGTTTGCCCAAAATATATCAGGGTCTGGTTACAAAACCTGGTCTAATCAGCCTGAGGAAAAGAGAAATCAGATAATGTTAAATAGAAGTGTGTGTGAGAGTGTGTTAGGAGTTTTAAAGTTTTATGTGTAACTGAATATTCTGCAAATTGCTGAAATTGTGCTGTTCAGCAGAGTTGTTCACTTTCTCTTGAAAGCAATTTTTTATTAAAACCGGAATTAATACATAAGGAAGAACTTGAAAACAAAATACATGTGCTTGCTCCGTTTTTCTAGTATCTAATTTAAGATTGCAGTTAGTCATTGTATTCTGCCAGCTTAGTGCGTTCACAAGTGTTAAATGTGTGTAGTGCTTTCCTGGAACATTTTTATCATGAATGTTAATTTTTAATGTTGTTTTACGTATTTTATGAATATTGTACATAATTACTGGTTTTATGGTAATGAATATTACAGTTGAAGAACGTATTGCTTTGAAAGAGCCTTAAAAAATGGTTTTTAAAAGCTAATCCAGTTCATAATCTTTTTCTCTCCCTTTCCATGTACTCTTAAGGATGAATTGCAGAGACTTTTGGATTTGCTAAAGAAGCAAGACCCTTTGCCTGAGGAGCAGCTGCAGAAGTTGTGCATTGAGATGAATGATTTTATTGTTGCACTGCCATCGGTGCAACCCTCTGCCAAGAGAGAAGGCTTTGTCACAATTCCTGATGTGACATGGGCAGATATCGGAGCCCTCGAGGATGTTCGGGAGGAGCTGACTATGGCAATATTGGTGTGTCTTAACCTTACTTGCAAAGATTTTTTCAGGAAATAAAACCAGGCTTGTGTTTTTGTAATATTTATTTAAGATTTAGTGTGCTGCCCATGGGTTCTAACATGATCCAAACTAGAAATTTTGCAACATCTTCATTTAAAATAGTCAGACTTCAATAATTTGCTTTCAGATTTGTTACAAGTCTGGTGCATGTATTTAACATTTCACTTGCTGTATTCATGCTTTCAATTTGCAATATGTTCATTATTGCTGAATCTTAAGTATTTTAAAAGTTTTGTGTCAATACCCTGAGTTGTGCAGCTGCCACACAAATAACTGGAGGTGGTTTAGCTGGAAGATTAGCAATCCCACTGCCAGTCAGAGGGACACTGAACACAGCACCTTAGGTTGACAGCTTAGAGAGCTAAAATATTTGCCTCTGAATAATGATGCTTTCTGCATTCTGGGGAATTTATCAGTGCAAGATAAGATGCTGATGGACTGCTTATTTTAATCTGCATATAATTGGAATAAAGAGCTTGCTTATGAATGATTTTTCATCCAACTGTAACCTAAATGAAAAGTTTTCTGTTAGCTTCTTGTGACAGATAATTATGATAATTTCTTTTATAGGCACCTGTCCGAAACCCAGAGCAGTTTAAAGCTCTGGGCCTGACTACTCCAGCTGGTGTTCTGCTTGCGGGGCCTCCTGGGTGTGGCAAAACACTGTTAGCTAAGGTAATACATTTTCTGAATGTGTTAAAAAATACTGGAGAATCTTCTTGGAGTGGATGTTTTTGTAGGAATGACTGAGTCTGGTTAATGCTGCCACAGGTTGGGCTTTTTTACCACTTCCCATCAGAAAATTAGGTTTGGTCTCTGGGCTAAAGTTATTTGATTTTCTTGTCATCATGTTCCAATTTTGATTGAATTAAGAGGGAATTACTGCAAAACCTGAAGGAATGAATTTGGTTCAGAAGAAAGTGACAAAAATGGGAAGAAACTCTATTAGATAAACAATTACAGGGAATATTGTCTGTAACTGAATTATATATTTGGAAGTAGTCTATACTGTATTGTATATATGTATTTTTATTTATTGTGTTTTACTGAAAATACATCTGTTTTCTTTCTCCTCAAGCATGTCAGTTCTTACAGCCTCTCAGTGTAAATGCAGATGTTCATGCAAGTTTCTGGATTGTGATTCATCTTTGTCTCTAAATGCTCTTGTGTAGTTGAATATCTCTTTAACTCACTCTAATTATTGGGAATTCTTCAGCTAATATGGGGTGGGAGGCGAGTATGGACCACTGCCTCATTGAAGAGAGAGAACACTTTGCTAAATTCCCTGCCCTCCTCTGACTTGCATTTGCATGTGTTTATACTGTTTTCTGTGTTTCACAAACAGTTGATAACTGTGTTCCAGTAAGTTTGGTTATGACTCCTTGGACAGAACCAAAGAAAACATGAAAAATACGTGGTTTATCTGTACATCTGCCTTTCCCTTCTTGCTAGGCTGTGGCAAATGAGTCTGGACTGAACTTCATCTCTGTGAAAGGTCCTGAGCTGCTAAATATGGTAGGCACTAATCACTGTGCTTTTATTCATGGAATTCTGGTCCAAAGTATGGGGCAAGCAAATTTGCTCGTAATTACACATTGATTCTGGTGCAACCGAAATTGCCTCACTTATCTTCATGCTTAAAGTTTTTAGCAGTGAAGTTGCTCGTGTGAAAAGATAAAAACTATCTTGAAGTGTGTATCTTGGTTTAAATTACCGGGCAGATGGAGCCTTCTTGACTGAAGTAGGATTTCTAAATGGCTATCCATGTGCATCAGTGCTTTTATGTACATCGACAAAAAGAACAAAAATTCAAATCTACAGTGAGAACGATTGGTAATCAGTAACTGCAAATCAGCAGCTTTCACTAAGCAAAAGGAAATTTTCAGTTTTCAAGTTCGGAAATGTGTTCTGCCAGTCATTTTAGCTTCTTAATGAAAGTTTGAAACTTTTTTAAAGCAATGTGTGTTGGTTTTTTTTTTTCTTTCATTGATCAGAGTGTTTTTTAAAGATTTTAAATGTTAAGAGGTAAAAAGTGCTGTAGTCTGAATTTTTGAAGCACTTGATTTAGAAGTGTTGTAACATAAGTTCAGTCGTTTTAGTGAATATGTTGAACTGACCACGGCAGCAGCAGTCCACATCTCAGAAGACTGTGGCAGTTACCTGTTTATCAATAATGTGGAAATTAAAACCAAAATCCTGGATTTGATTATTCTTCTTCCAAACATTTTTGTGTGCTTCAAGTAGTGATCCAGGCAGGAAATATAGCTCTAACTTTATGGGCAGCCCTTCTTCCTTGTTGAGTAAAAAGAAAATGCCTGGCTGTGAAAATTGTATCAAAACGTGTTTGTTTGGAAAAAATGGTTGCATGTACAACTTGGCAACCCCACCCCTACAATTTGCTATTTAAAATGAAATTCTGGCTTACTTTTCAGTTCCCTACAGCCAGCCCCCCCCCTCATCAGGCAACTGCTGGATGAACTTCAGATGTTCATTGTGTTCAAATTGCTCACTGGATTTGTTTATGAACAGTTGAAGAACCACGAGGTCCTTAATGAAGATTGTTAATTCTTATCAACAGAATGATGCCACGTTAGATTTATTCCCAAGAAAGGAGAAGTTCTGTTAAAGTATGAGTGTGCTGCAAACTGTCAAAAGTGAACTAGTGACAACTAGTTCCCATGTAAATCTTTGTCAATGAGGAAATGGAGATAACAAACTCTTATCTTATCAGAAGTAAGCTTGTTAGCAGGGTGCACTTCTCCTTTGCAATTTTTCTCAAATAGTGTTTAAAACTGTGATTATTTTTTTCCCAAGCAAAATCTTCATGTCTTACATTGTTTCACTATAATTTGTCATTTGTTTTAGTATGTTGGTGAAAGTGAGCGGGCTGTACGTCAGGTATTCCAGCGTGCCAGGAATTCAGCCCCTTGTGTTATATTTTTTGATGAAGTTGATGCTTTGTGCCCTCGCAGATCTGATCGTGAAGTGAGTCTCGCTTAAAATATTTCCATAAATAAATTCTTAGTTGCAACTTTTGTGGCATTGTGTTACCAGGAAGGGTACTGTGTTCAGTATCTCCCGAGAAAAATAATCCAAAAGGCTTTCTCGTATTTGAGGAAAAATGTTAGTCAAATTTTGTAGAGCTTAATCCTTTTTTTAGTATCTATTTGTAAAGAAAATAATATAAATGTATATATATACATGTGTATAGAAAATAAATATCCAGAGAATATGTGTGTATGTCCACCAACTTGGCTGTGTAAAACCTTAGGAAAAGATGGAGTGCATTTAAATATCATGTTTAATTTATGGCCAAACGCTGATAGTTGCACGTATGCATCTGTAATACATGAAGTATGTGTTGATTTGAACAACGTGAAAATACTTGGGGCAGGAGCATAGTGGAACGCAGTAGACTTCAGACCTATTTCACCCATGAAGTTTTCTCTGTCTTGATTTTTTTATTCTAAAATAGGAACTACCTACACCAGAAGCAACAACTTCTTTTGGGAGAGTTATTTTCTTAGCGCAAACTGTTAATGTGTGGAAAGGAAAGCTGCTCTGTTTCTTATGTAAATGAGGTGCCCCTGGTCTGTGATACAGTACTGGTGCGTGTATGTTGATGGCTGAAAGAAAAGATACTTCTTTGCAACAGACAAGTTGAGTACAGTACTGTTCAGATATTGCCATCAACTGCTTTAACAAGAGTTTTAGTCTGTAGAAGAGAGGAAGTATCATCAGCTGTTTCTGAGTTGTACCTTGTCTTCTGCATTTACATATTTCCCTTCCTATGAAAGATAGCTTAGCTGAAAAGTTATGACTTGAATTCTTCAGTGTCTCGAGGTGGTGGTTCCCACAGAGCCATAAATGAAGGTGTCCAGTACGAGGGCCCACTAGGTGCGGATTGGTAGCTGAGGAGGGGGGAGCAAGTGTGCTTCGGTCTCACTGTATTTCACTTCTGTGACAGCAGCAGCTTGGTGCTTAGAAGCTCACTCTTGCTCTTCACAGCCTCCTTTAACCGTGTAGAGGTACTGTCTAGGCAGGAGACCGGTGTTTGCCTCAGTCTCTGGTACTGGTGATAGTCTCTGGGGTTCGTAATGGAAACTTGGGGATGTTTGATGTTTCCATTGGCTTGTTGAGACCTATGTGCACTTTCACCACATATAAATCCATGTAGGGATAACAAGAATATTTTTATATGTTTAAAATAAAACAGTAACACTTAGAACAACATTCTTGAAAATCATCAACTGGTTTGACTGCATAATTGAACTGTTGTTCTCCAGCTCCTCCCCCCTCTCTCCTCCCTCCTCCATCTCTGTCTCCACAACTCTAGAACAAAATTCAGATTAAGCGGTTGAGGTTGGATGTAGGATGTGAGTACTGTGGAGTTAACATTTAACTATTGAGTTAGCTCAGCTACTGGAAGATTTTTTTTTTTTTCAGAGTCTGAATATTGAGATATTTGGGGTGTTCTTTTGGGGATAGATGGGAGAATGATTAGTAGAAATACCTATATGCACTTCTTTAACTGAGTCCTTCAAAGAAGAGGTTTGCCACATGTTAAAATGTGTAGTGGGTAGCATGAATTCAGGTTGGAAACCTGCTAAGAATATGATCATAGAAATCCAGAATGCAGCTACTTTGAAAGTGTGAAAACAACCTTTTTCTTTGAATAGTATTTCAGGGCGGGGAGCTAGTAGATCTTTTGTTCCTTTTCATTTGAAATATTCACATTCCCACTGTTCCCTCAGTTTTGTTGACAAATTTCTCCTTTTACAGTCTGGAGCCAGTGTCCGAGTAGTTAATCAGTTACTGACAGAGATGGATGGTCTGGAGAATCGTCAGCAGGTTTTCATTATGGCTGCCACAAACAGGCCAGGTAAGGACCCAAAAATCATAAACTGGAGAAATCGAGTGTCATTGGTCTCTTCTGATGAAATCATGTGTTCCTATGTATTTGAATTCTGTACCTAACCTTGTTCTGTACTGAAAATTACAGTCTCCTCAAATCCAAATCTTTTCTGATCATTTACTCTCTTCCATATTATTCTGACAGTGTGAGATGAAGCAGCGTCTTTAAAATGTGTCTTAATTACCACCTGCAACTATTGCTGTAAAATGCTTTGAAAGACCTTTTGACTTAATTGGGCTTTGGATTATCTCCTTGGAACATAAAAGAACAAAATAGAACTAAAACATAAATTACGTATTTTCTGCTGCTTGCATTGATTTTTCTGTTCAAAGCAACCTTACGGTTTTCTGCTAGTTTTAATTATTTTTGCCTTGAGGCATCTGTCTCATGTTAAATCATTTTTACCATTTGCTTATCTTTTGCTTCCTGGGCTTCATGTTCTAAACTTGATTCCCTCAACCCGATTTTATTCTCCTGTTCGCTCAGGTTCTGTCAAGCTTTGATATTGGATGCTGTCTGTGCTCCCTTGCTGGCTCTTCAGTTTTTGGTAGCTTTTGCAATTCCTGCAGCATCTTCTTAGTTAATAAGCTAAACACCGACATCTACTTTACAAACATCTTGTGTTTTACAACTAACTTTCAGCCTGTTTCTTTTTTATTATTATTATTATGGAGAAGTCTTGTGTTTTAGACGTAGCAAGAAACTTGTCGCTTCCTGAATTTGAACTCCGTTTAGATGCTGACAGTTGGAATTCGCTGTCAGTACAGAAAAAAACATATGCATGAATTATGATGTTGCACTGGATTGTGAACAATTTTCTGACTATTGCAAATGAGATTAAGTATAGGCCTCCTAGTCTGTCTTGGTAAAACTATACTGGTGTAGGTACTAGAATTCTGGAAAGAACCTTTGCACCTAGAGCCACCTATTTGGCAAATTACTGGTGACAACAAGACACATTTTTCATACATAAATGTATTAATTAATGACAAGATTTAGAATTCTGTTGAGAAATGGCTTAACAGGGAAAAATAATAGTGTTGCTACTTTGGATATAAATTGGAAGCTGAGAAAGTTGAAGTACTTGGTAGATTGCTTGGGTCCTATAGATTGAGGAAAATTTGCTCTAAAATCACCAAAAATAAGCAGCTATGAGTTGGTTTTGGTTTTTTTCCAGCAGTCAAAAAATTCAGAGATTTTTGAGGAAAGTTTCTTGTAAAGACAAGAAATCCCTCAAATTCTTTATAGTATGACACACTATCAGGCCTCCCACGTGATGAGGTATGAGCAGTAGATGCTTAAAACTGTATCTACTTGTAGAAATTCTTTGATTTAAAGTGGTACATTTTCCTGGCATGTGCTTGATGATTGTGACCTATCTAATCCAATGTAGAAAAGAGAATAAAGTTATGCAATATAGCACATCTATATATAGATACAGTTGGGTGTACCAAGGGTCTTAGTGCTAATGCTGTCAAGTTGCCTTGGGAAAGAGATCTGCTAAATCAGTTGTGCTGGTGCAAGTCTTTATATCAAGCAGCCTTACTTGTTTGTGTTTCTCAAGGGCTTCATGTCTAATTACTGATGACAGTAAACTTGTCGTTATCTCTGACAGCTTGGGGTGGGAATTCCAATACTTTGGAAGTCGAGGACGCATCCAGCATAACTTCCTATACCACGGGTATACAGGGGGCGAATACTTTTCGGGGCAGTGTGTGTACCTGGCACTGTTCTGTGCTAATGGTTCGGCTCGTAGAGGCAGCTGAGTGCAATTCAGTTTAATAGCTTTACAAGGGGCAGTTTAGAGTAAATGTTGCTCAGGTGTTAAATTTGAAGGTATGAATAGTTGTGTGTGGCAGCTTTGTCCTAATTCCCAGCTTTGCTGGGTTTAAATTTACACTGATTCAGTACTTGCTTATGGGTCTCATTTCCATGCACATATGAGATAGACGTCCATGCAATTGTTAATCCATCCCTTCATAAACCTTATACTGGGTGCAATTTTATAATATAAAGTATATATAATATAAAGGTGTAAAGTACCTTTGTAATGGTTTGGGGATTTGGGCAAAGCATTCAGTTTTTAAAAGTCACTGTTGCCTTGTTTAGCTGCAGTAGTAGATGTACTATACTGGAATAATTAAAGTTACAAAACTTTCTTGAGTAATGAGGGTTGGACTAATATTTGAGGGAAGCTGGGAAATTTGTAAGGCATGACTTCAGGGGTGAATTACTAGGTGGTGACACTGATAAAGAGTGAATTTGGGGTAATGTGCTGAACAAAGAAAATGCAAAGGCAGGGATAACAAATATAATCATCAAATTAAAGGATATAAATGTATCTGCAAATTCTGTAAATGGAGATGAATTGTATCTTGATAAAGCGGTTGTTTTGACAACACAATAGAATATTTTTTTCTGAATGGCAAAGCTTGGAACATCCAACTTTTGCCAGAGGAGGCAATTATCTGTGCGGTTTGGATGGATGGACGCGTTGCTTCAGAAGGCTGTGTGTGTGGATAACGCTTTGGACAGGTTTAGACTACGTATGCTGTGATATCTGCATTAGTTAGGGTGAAGAAATATAGTTTCTAAGTGATGCAGCTTTTATCAGAACAGCTTTGACTGAATTTGTGGTTACATTGGGGAAACTGTTTTCTTTTGTGTAGTTCCTTCAGTGTTTACAGGGTTTAGGAAGAGGCAGTGTTCACCAAACTAAATTTTCCTAGTATGGCCCGGGTACTGAATAGGAGCACGCTGCAAGCAGAACACCAGGAAGTCTGTGCTAGTAAACCACTCCTACCACCATGGGAATGAAGTGTCCAAGCAGAGACCTGTAGGAAACCATAGCTTATACTGGCTACTGTATTGAAATTATCCCTCCAAACAACACAAGTTGTGGTGCCTAGAAAGCTCTTTTATTTGTTAGTCTGACGTTTGTATGAAGGATTTTTCTGTCACAGTTTTATTGAATAGAGGTGCTGGGGGTCCGTGTAATATAAATCTAAATAATATATATGTCCCAGCAGAACTTCGTGAAATTTTCCACTGGGTCAGGGATGTGAAGTGCAAGATCTCATCTTTTTTTTAATCCATATTCATGTAATGTAATGGGAGAGAAAATGGCTTTTCAAGATGGTTCTTTCGTTAGAATGGTTGTGTGCATGGTGGCTGTTGCTGTTCATGATTGATGCTAAATGTTGTCAGCGTTGTACTCTGAGATCATTGTGCCAACTTATGAAGTTGTAGTGGCTGCTTTTGCTGGCTCAACCAGTTTTGGGATCAGCGTATGTTCCTGGCATAGTTGTTCCAGTGAGGTGTTCACACCTGTGACCAGGTATTACTGTGAAATGGTGGTGTTCTATATATCCCAGGGCTTAAGATGGATGAATTTTTTTGTAACAGGCTTTAAGGACTTGGAACACTCTTAGTTCCCTTTTTGCCAAAAGGGCAGGCGTTATAGATTGGTTCCTTTTATTTATCATATGCAATCTGAAAGTGGTAATTCTTACTCTGGCAGTGTTGAAGTAGGCCTTTGATCTGTCCTTAAAAGCAGGCTATTTGGATGTGTTTTGCACTTACTCAGTGACTTTCAAAGTCCTTTGTAGATCTTTCTTGACTACTGCTAAATTAGCAGGGATGTGGTATTCCCAGCTCAATCTTTTTTCACCTAAATGCAGAACCAATGTCAAACTTTGAAGAGGATTAAACTTTAAAGCACTCGATGTCACTAAAAAGACGGGGAGGGGAAGGCAAAAATGTCATGTCCTGTTAGAAACTTTATGGGTCAGAATAATTATATTCTTTTTCAGTCTAATTTCCTCCCCAAATAGAGACTAAGTACTTAAAAAACCATCGAGCGCTACTGTTAACTAAGACCTGCGCTTTCCCCCAGTTTTCTGGTTCCCAGTGAGTTCCAGTATTAGATACTGCTGCTTTCTGCTATTTTCTTGCTTCCTCAGGCTTTGAACATTTATAAACTCTTTAGAGAAACACTGACCAAGTCACCAGCAGCATTTACCAAGGGATCTAAGGAACTGTATGTAACCTGAAAACAGATGAGATCAGTGAAACACTACAAACTGATTGTGATTTAAGCTTGAGATAAATTGTGGTGATGTCTTTGCTTTTATTTATGGTCTTTTTCTCTAGCTTTTTAAAATTAATTCTTGCAGATTTCCACTTTTTCTGTTTTCTTGGAGCACGGTCCTAGTTTCAGTGAATTCTGTTTTTCTGTATTAAGTTTATGTTAGTTTTGTAGAGCTATTCATCTGAACCACATGTTTTGAAACACAGTTAAAATAATCTTTAGTCTCTGACAATAGTTACAGTTTTGGTTTGAGTTTTTGGATTGTTATGTTTATACCTATTTATACATGTTGCTGAATTATAGGCTAGATAAGATCTAAGAAAAGCACTCAATATGTGAGTCATGGAACAGTTTATTTCATGATAGTTCTAAAGCTCACAAATTATATTTCTGAATTTCAGCAGCCCTTGAATGTTATGGTATCTTTCACAGTAACTTTAGTAGAGTTTGTTGTTTGTGTACAACAGAGTTGTTAACTGCAATGTTTATCTGGAGTCTTAGAAAAACTTGTAGAGCTTCTGAGCCTACATTCTAGAACGTCACCGATGTGAGGCCCTGGATCTTGTATTCTTCAGATATAATTTTAAAAGCTGTAGGGAATACAGGAGAAGTTTGGACTCAGCACAATAGTTATTGTTGCTGGTATGCACTGAACTTTCATAAATATTGACTTTTGTACTTTTGAGATAAGACATGAATAATCAACCGGAAATGAGTGTGCGACTTATAGTTTTTTATTATAGGACAACAGGATGTCACATGATAAGGATTAATGCAAAGATACTTTCAGTAGAATTTAATGAAGAGAATAAAACTTTGCAGTAGTTTTAGAGCAGTGCAGCAGACTGAACTACGGTGTGATTCTCTAGAGGCTGGTGCCTGGCTTAACCTTTACAAACAAAGCAAGGAACAAATGCACTCTAAATGTCATGTGGTTTTGCCAGATTATTTGGCAAATGGTACCACTGTCTTCTAACAACAGGCGACACCACTGACTACATAGAAAACCAGCACAGAAAATTACTGGCTAGACGTTTCTCTTAATAGAGGTATAGTCTCCATGAGACAACTGCTTGGAAAAGAAGTCCGTGTGTCATCACATTTCTGTGTTTCACTTTCAAACTTAAAGAGATAATCGGCTTAGAAAGAGGTTTGTATGATAACAACCTTAATTTCATTAAAATGTTAAATGTATCTAAAAGTACTCGACTCTGTTTAGAGTAGTTTAGAGCTGATAGAGAACGTCATGATTTATAAGGATGGAAATACTTTGAAATTTCTAAAAGGGGAGCATTATTCAATTCTTTAAACAGATATGAGGTGCATCTAATGAGTGAGTTTGACCAATCAGTAAATACTAATTTTCTGTATTAAGTGGTGATTTTTCAAGCACTTCAGGCCCAGATCTGAATCAGCAGAGTGAAGTTAATTGACTTGTAAGGAGAGGGGGAGTTTAGGTCTGTGTTTTAAACTTCATTATTGTCTTCTTATTGTAAACCTCTGTTACTGCTGCTTATTGAGTGTGACCTGCGATAACTTGTTGAATGCAGGCAATGTAATAATTTATATCCAAATGAATGAGTGCATCTTTTGACTGCATTGCTAACTTTGTATTGTTGGACAAATAGCAGGTGCCATGTTCTCAGCATGCAAAATGGAACCAATATTTTACATATCAAGTTTAATATTTCTGAAGCGCTTTTGAAACTTCAGAATGGAGAAGTTGTCCGGTGCATGGTGTTGCGATGCAGTCACTATTGAAAGTATTTGCTTTGATTTTGTAGTTCCTCTGTTGAGCAAACTTAGTCATCTCATCTTAATAATGTGGCAAGACTTCCATCCACAGAGATGCAAAACCACAAAAGTGCACTTCTGCCAAAAGCAAGATGAGGTATCACACAGCACTGTGCACAGATGTATAAGGAAGATACCTGTGGGCCTGCCACGGCAGGGATTCAGTTTAACTCTTTTTTCATCTGGTCTGGATCAAATTCTCATCACATTCACAGTAGCTGATTTTTGCCTACGTAGGTGCTTCTGGCCATGACTGCTGTGTCTGAGAAAAAAAAAAATTGCATTTGTCCAACAAAAAGATAGCAGAGCTATGTATGCTTCTCATTCTGCTTTTTGTCTTATGAACACAGGTGAGAGGGTAACTTGAACAAAACTATGCACACCTTTAAACAGTGAATCAAGACTGTGTTGTAGTTGGAGTCTGGACAGAGTTAAGCGAACTTTCTTCATTTGTAAAAGAGGGATACGGGATAGCAGTGCTTGCGTGCTGCAGTTTTCAGGGTTGGATGGTGGACTGGTTTTTTTGGTTTGGTTTTGAGTTGTTTTTTTTCTTTAAACATCTGTACAGTAAGGATTAGTTCCTCACCTTGAAAATACAGAAATGCATGTACTTTGTCTGTTACCTACATTCTGTCAAGAGGATGTAATGGTTGTCCAGGTGTTGAGAGTCCTTGATAGTTTCCACCTTAAGACTTGGGTGTAACTTTCAACTATTACTTTTGGATAAGGTATCATCCAGGCAGTTTGTGCTGAAAAACAAACAGGAGTTGAGGCCTTTCTAAGGTTATATGCCCTGATCCTATCTCTTGTTCTACCATTAGTCCTTACTATTTATATTCTGACTTACTGTTTGTGGAATTCCAGTATCGAAGCCTGTTGGTACTGAAAGCCCGCTAGGAATTTCTATTACATTTAAACTTTGAAAAGTTTTCTAGAAACATTTGTGGTGATTTTTGGTTTCTTACTTCTCCACACATAATAAAATTTGGAGTTTGTAGTTCTTCCTGGGAAATAAATGCTGTAATTTGCAGCTGGTTTGTGTTTTCATGGGTTTCCTATTTTACCATTCAAAAATTAATACGTAGTAGAAATGCAAATGACCAGTAAAATTAAGTTTGTGTATGAGTGCTTATGATTTATTGTTCTTAATCTATCACTGTGTCTTTCAAACAGATTTGCAGCGGTTAATACGGGTAGAGTTCCTTCCACTAGAACAAACCAGAAGTATTTTTCCTCACTCGACCGTGCTAGCTATGACAGTAAAAATGGTGTGGTAATATATTGCCAAAGCTAGAGTTGTCCTCGTTTGTGAAGAGGTGAAACTGGTATTGATGAGCCATCTTTGAGCAGATGTAGCTTAACTCCACTGGGTAACAGAGGCTCCTACTTGACGGAGATGAAACTACTTCAATCATCATGGCACAAATGCTGTTCTGAATTTCTATACAAGTACGCGCATAGTTCTTCTCCTGTGTTCACTTGCCTAAAGGTGTTTCTCATTTCTGGATAATTTTTTTTTCTTCTGCTTCCTAAGATATAATTGACCCAGCTATCCTGCGTCCTGGCAGACTGGATAAAACACTCTATGTGGGCTTGCCCCCACCTGAAGATAGACTTGCTATTTTAAAGACCATCACCAAAGTAAGTATTTGGAAGTCAATCCTTATCTCAAAGCCTGATGGAATGATTTAGTACAAGTTAAGTTTTGTGGAGAATTGCAGGATCCTGTCTTACAAAACACTTGAGGTGATAAAAATAAATCATCAGCCACATCTGCTATTAAATTTGCTCCAAGACTGCAAGGGATTCATAGATTTTGTAAGGCAAACCTGTTAAACATAGAAACTGCTGCCTTTATAGTCACAGTTTGAACCGATTTAATTAAAAGATTCCTATCTGTATGAGTAATGGACCTAGCAGTGTTTTGTAAGCTTTTTGGGGGGAGTTCCACATATTCACCCAAATGATTCACTAACTCCAGCTGTGTTTGCTTAACAGTAATTGTGAAAGAAAGCTTGCGATGAAAAGAGTTGTCAAAGTCAATGTGAAAATGTAAAATACCTGCCTTCATGGGTCCTCCCTGCCACTTCTGAGATTTGGACTACAGAATTCTATTTGAGTATTTTTCTAAGTATGGTACAGCAGTAATCAAGGCCTTTAAAAAGGGACATACAAAGCATTATGAATTACTCAGACATTTCCTACTTTTTCTGGTAGATCAACATTGATTGTTAAGAGCAGGTGCCCTATCCGATATATTTTTGAGCTGCTAAGGAGACCTAATCTTCACTATAGAGGAGACAGCATAGTGTTACAAATAGATATTGTTATGAAAAATGTGTCAAAAAAAATGACTTAGTAAACTTGTAGAAAAGATAATTCAGACTTGCGTAAGCATTAAGTTGTGGCAATAGTTAATCCCATAGGAGAATTCAGAAAGTGAGAACTCATTCAAGCATGTTCATTCCTCCCAAAATGGTTGTTCAGAAGTCAAACTCTCATTACAAATCCAGGATGTTAGACTTTCCTTCATTTGTTCTACACATGACTTCATGGAGGAGGAAAAGTAAGCGTGCCCCCTTATGCTATGAGCAGTAGATCAGTTTATTGTGCCTAAGTTTTATAAAAATGATTCAGTTAAAACTTTTTGCAACTCTCTTTTTAAAGCCAGTTGCCTTTTAAAAGACCTGGAGGGAATTTGAGTGTAACATCCATGAATCATTTTTCAAATACACTGTAAGGAATTATGGGTTTTATTTTACCAATTTCTCTTTAAAAATAACTCAGTGTTGTTTGAAAGCTGGGCTTTTATGATTGTTCTGACTTAATACAACCAACCTTCTTCTGGAAGAAGCAAGCACTAAGGATCAGTCACCAGACTGTCTAAACAGAGCAGAAGGATTCTGGTACAGAGTTTACATCTGCTCTGGTTTTTAATGTACAGATGTTGAGCTTTGTTCCCCCTAATTTTTGCTGGAGAGTCTTTGAGGATTTATAACTGTCTCAAGTGCTCTCACTGTAATTAGTGGTGCAGGAAAATAGAGCAGCCAGGCTTGGTGAAAGGCTTAATGTGAGGGGAAAGTAGTAATAAAAAGGATTTCTCTCACTCTCTGTTGGATTTCACTTGCTCACGCTCACAGCTACGTACGGTCACCGAGATGCAGGCACCCAAGTGGTAGGGCCAGGACCACTTGTGTGCAACAAGGAGGATGAGGAACTCTGCGGAGTCCTCACCTCACCTCTTGGCTTCCTCTTGACTGGTAATGAAAAATTGGTTGTTATAACTGTTTTCTAGTTTCTCCTTAAGATTCAAAGAGTTTAGAATCATGCTTACTTCAGCAGCCATAAATCTTGGGTGAAGTTGTGGAAAAGTGTCTTTGCTCACTCCTTCTGTGAGTCTTAATGGCTACCGTCTGTTCTCCTGTTGGGATAGTGCCCAGAGGAGTGGCACAGGCGATGTGGTAACCTCATTGTAAGGTTACAACATCCACTCTGATAGCCCTGTTATCAGAGCATATTTGCCTTCTGCTGACAAACTGTCTTTGCTGTGCCCTGTCTGATTATGGGCCTTTTCGTGATGTAAGCAACGCACTGCTTATTGTTTACCACCTTGGTTCCTGTCAACCCTACCCTTATCAGAACATGTTGTGTTTGAAATGCCGGATACTTCCGTGCATACTTAATTCATACTACTCTGAATATTCTGGTTACAAATCTTTGTAGTGAATGAGTCTTTAATGGATTTTTTTTCTCAGTTATGAATTAAGAGACCCACAGAAATGAGACAGAAACGCTCTCTGAATAAGTCTTTTTCTTGTTCATTCCATGAGGAGGCTGGTGGTGTTCTCACTTCACTACTTTTTAGTCACCAGAGTTCTCATAAAGCTAGGCAAAGATTTGTATTTCTAGTGTTAAGAACAACAAATAGGTTGTTGTTTTGTACAAAAATGTATAGGCGTTATCTGCAAGAAGAACACAGAACATGAAGAGAGGAAAGACCTTATTTTTTTGTAACACTTCATCCATGCATTCTAGGCAAGGAAATTTGAAAAATCTGTGTACAGGAACACTTGCCTAAATATGTGTTTGGTGCAGATGTGAGTGGCTGCTGGGTGATGGTGTGCATTCCCAGCAGTCCCTGAGGAATAGGTGCACAGGATGTGGAAACAGAATCGATGCTGAAGGATAACATGGATGCTTGCAAAGGCAGCATGAAGAGTAGAAAAGGGAATTAGGGGGAGGAGCAGGTTTTAAGGAAGACAGACAGCTTAAATGTGGGTTTGAAGCTTCCTTGGGCAAGAGTTTTATTTCAGTTAACTTGTACAAATGCGTCATTTCCAAGTTAATTAGGCAAGAGAAGCATGTGTTCGCATATTTAAGATACTTGCGTACTGACATTCCTGCGAGCTGTATTGGGCTTCTGTGGTGCACATACTGCTGAGCAGATCATCCCACTATAACAGTGCCCAGCCTATGTTATTACTCAAAGCAAGAGGTAAAACGCTGTTAGCAGAGAAGGTGTCTCTGGCTTGCAGTCTGTATAACAATTACTATCCCATATGAAATAGCACAAGGCTTCCTTATTTCCAAGTTAAAATCTCTCCTTTCAAGATGTTTCAAAATCTAGCTGTCACCTTTGTCTTTTGGGGTCCTCTATCTAACTGATATTCTACCAAAGATTCATTCCCGATTGCTCCCATGTTCTGCACAGTCCTTGATTATTCTTCTGTCTGCTAAGTATTCCAAGGTTTTAAATTGCCAGTTGCCTCTACCTTTGGTTGTTTTCCTTGTGAAGGCACTGTTGGTACGTGGTACGTTAGCTGAAGTCAGGAAAGAATTGTATGAATTTGTGCATTTCTGTCAAATGAGTTTCTGGCAGAAATAGATCAGTTGTATCAAAAAGTGTCCTTCCATGTCTCTACTTGGGTGCTTTATACTGTAGACACCTCAAATCTCTGTATTACCACAACACAACTTCACTGTTGTCTAAAGGTAATAGGGAGATCTCTGTGCTTACAGCGTTTGAAAATTTTGTTGGCTGGTTTCAAATACAATTTTGTTCAGTATTTTTTGCTGTTGGAGATGCAGAAATAACAAAAGAAACCACTTCTGGGACCTTTGTGGAGGTAGCAGTAATAATATGGGAGAGCAGTGTGAAAGTCTACAGGAATGTCTGCAGTAGATGTAAACTTTTAAGAAATCTAGAATGGAAAATTCTAAGTTTGAAAATGTACATCTGGAACATAAGTGATTCAGTCTTAAAGGTGATAAGAGTAAAGCTACATATTTATTGTGTAATTATTTGATTTTCAACACATAGTAAAGCTAGAGGAAGTTCAACTAAATAACTAAATAATGCAGTAGATGTAACCACCTGCTTAAGGCATGTCCATGTTTAGAACAGTGTCAGTGTCATATTGCCCTATGACAGGCTGGCTATCATTTTGTTAGGGAAAGTCCAATCTGGTGGGAAGTTATATTTTAACATAACTTATTAATTCTTGATTAAATTTTTTTAAGCCTGGTTGTCCTTGTCAGTTTGAGATATAAAATGTTATTATTTGTGGATATTTCAGGGAATTTGTCAGACCCCGTATGACACCTGATTGATGAAACTTAAGAATTTCAGGCATCGCATGTGTAAAAAATGTTTTCTTACCTTCCTCCTTTTATTATCTCAATTCCTTTAGGATGGCACCCGGCCTCCATTTGATACTGATGTAAGCCTTGAAGAAATTGCTTACAGTCAATATTGTGATTGTTATACGTGAGTACGTTCTAGCTTTGACTTTAATAATGTGCAGTGCCAACAGTCTTCTGATGCCTGATAATGTGTTACGTTGTAATTATTAGGAGGATTCCTTAACTTTCAGGATTTATAAGCTTTTTTCCTTGCACTATGATTCTTGCTTTCACTTGTGGTTTTTTCCAAAGAGTTGATAGGAATATATAGATGCCAAAGTCTTTTTCATCTGAATAGTGCTTCATGTTGTAAATATAAATCAGTAGAAGCCTCTTGGATTTGCTTGGTTTTATTTTACAATTCTTGCATAATCTGAGGATAAAAGAGCCCTGATGATAAAAGCAAATTGGCTAAACAACCATAATCAACTTGTTCTGTCACACACTTGAAATCAACGTGTTTGTCAAAGCAACAAGCACCCATTTGGGCTTGTGCTTTGGGAATGCCACGGTGCTGGTTTTTAGGAAAGCTTGACAGCTAGATCTGTCGGAATAATTTGCAGTTGTGTTCTGTAAAGATTTAATCTGTTAAATGATTTGTTAATGGTTTTCTGGAGTTCACAAAACAAACTTTATGACACCCTGCTTGTCCCAATATTGCTTTTGACTCTTAGAAATTGAGGCTATCGCCAGTAAGGACTTTTAGTTTGCCTCGTGCTTAGCAAAGATGAGGACTTTTTCTTTCACTTCCCCCTTTCACTCACTGCGGGGTTTTTTTGGAGGGGGGCTGCTGTTTGGGTTTTGTTCAGGAAGTTTGTTTTGTTTGGGTTTTGTTTGTGGGGTTGGGAGTTAGTAGGGGTTTTTTATTTGTTGGTTGGTTTTGGTTTTTAAATACCACAGTATTCCTCACATCCCCAGATGAAGCACGGGGAGTTAATTGTGGAGATTTTCTTTAGTTCAGTGATTTGCACCAGTTTGAAGACTTGTAAAAAGTTCAACAGCTGGAAAATGTAAATAAATATTTAGAAAGACTGATCTGACCATATTTTTTGTGGATACAGTTATTTTAAGAGTATGTTAACTGTTGTTCCAGGTTTGAGCAAGGCAATAATGGGTGATTCCATTTATATCTTTCATAAGACTGATATAAAAAAAATGTATCGTGTTCCTACCAAGTGACACAATATTAATCGATCCTTTGACAGTTTAAAGGATGCATGGTGAAGCTTTTGCCTTTTCCCTCTCTTCTCATTTATTTGATCTTAATCTGTGGCTAAAATCTGGAGAACATTACTCCATAATGAAGGTTGCAGCACTGGGGCAGTCTTGGACCTCTTTCCAGTGTTCTTAAGGTGAACCTTTATGAGAGCACAACTGGTCTCTTACTGTCATTTTATTCATAATGTCTTGCCCTTCTGTATGGCATCAGCAAAAGATGAGAGAAATTTATGCTAAAAAAGCTGTTCTCTGTATCTCTAGAGGGGCAGACCTTTCTGCTCTGGTGCGTGAGGCTTCTGTTTGCGCCTTGAGGCAGGAAATGGCCCTGCAGAACCCTAAAAGAGAGAAAGGTAAGAAGGCTTTACAAAAATCATAACTGAACAGTGAGAAAGTGACCGTATTGTATTTAAGACAAGCATAAAGGTGTACATGGCATACATAAATGATCGATGACTTCTGAGCCAAACAGAAATTGTCAGATTTGTTTAAAGAACACATGAACATCTTTGAAGGAGAAGTAAGGGAGAGTACAGGAAAAAAAAATGGTTGTGCTGGAGGTTCAGCATACATCTTTTTTCTAAAATAGTGGAACCTTGTTACCTTAAAGAAAGACTTACGTTAAATGGTACTACAAATTTGCACATCAATATCAAAGACTCTGCTGACTTATTTGCAGATTTGGGTACAGCTGTAACTGCACACATACTGGTCATGTACCTTGCAGTTACACAGTGCAATCGTGTGCCAATCCAGGCATCCAGTGGGAAAACCTGACTACCATTTTATGATCTTGGGTATTTAGATCATCAGTGGCTCCTGCCAGGACTTCAACAGGGGCGATAAGTTGTTTCAAGTACAATGTCTGCCCCTTCCATATCTCGCTGCACTTTTGGTTTAAGTTGTATTTTCCTGTTTTTTAAATTATTGTTTCTTGTGTGCAGATAGAAAAATGGAATTGGAATTGGAATTTCCTATAAAAAGTGTGTGTAGCTAGATTTTTGCCAGCAATTTCATTTTATTTTACCCTAAAGTCGAAATGCAAAGCTATGATGGAATTGTGAGCATTCAGATGATGTCCTTAGAAAATACATTAGGCTTTCATTATGCCTCTGATTTCTAAGAACCATGCTGGAATATTAATGGCTTTGAATCATTCTTTTTAACCTGGTACATATCCAGTCTCATCTGGTTTTTAACATTTGGTTAACAGCAGAATGTTTCTATTTCTTGTTTTGAGGTAAGTAGCACATTCATTTAGAGCAGGCAGGAAACCCCAACTTATAAAAATCTTTGTTCTATGACTTGGTTACCCATTTTACTTCCTATAGATAGAAAAAGACCTTGATTTGAGATGGAAATTTCTGAGTTTATCCTGTTTGGTTTTATCCAGAATACAGCATGCTTGATCAAAGATGTTAATCACTTGAATCAGCCTTCACATCTAGGATTGCAGCCTGAGCACTTATTGTGTGGATGTGCTGGCAGCAGCAAGTCCATAATATATGCGTGGCTTGATCTGCTCGTTTATAATAGCTGCCTCTTTGGCGTGTCCTTGCAGTTGGATTTCAAGATGTCAGCCCTGACTGGTATGAAAGTGTGCAAGGGATTTCTGATGTGAAATCCTGTTCTTTTATATGTTCAAAACAGTGGTGTGCATACACAGATCGGACAATTTCTTCCTTCAGTATTGCCAAAGGATACACACAACTGACTCCCATCCTGTGCTTTCTCTGGGACTGAGAATGGGGGCTGGGTGTCCTCATCAGTACATTAAATTATCTGAGATTGAGGGCTGCTCCTTTCTATTTTGTAGAAATTGATGCAACTTCCTTGTTATACCTGAGGTTCTCCCTCTAGTAAATTTAGGGGCATGTTTGGTTTTTTAACACTTGAGTGGTTTGCTTGAAGGGACTTGATTAAAATGATACAGGCTTAAAAACAAAAGTGAAAGCGAAATTAAATTCTCACAGCTTCATTTTATTATTTTATAGAGTTTTGATGACTCATTCTGAAAGCAATTTGCCTTCTGTGAAAGACCCATGTTGAACTGTTTTTTCTTTCTATAAGTAGTGTTTCCTTGGAGAAATATGTAAATTTAAAATATCAGTATTTACAGCAGTATAAACAAAAAAAGTTTAGCTTTTATGGTAATGGGAATCTGGATAAGAGCTTCAGAGAACTGACATGAAAGAGTAGCAAGGCTGTAGGTTTAGTTCAATGAACTTTAACCTTTGTCTTTACCTTTAAAGTGAGTAACGATAACTATTTGCTCCTCTGGTTTATACCTTAAACAAGCTCTCAGTTTTAATTTAGTGCCTTCCATCTGTTTTGTAGTCTTGCTCTATCAGCAGAATGTTTTTTTAAATTCGGATATCAAATATATTCATGAGGAATCTTAAGTTTTTTCATGTTGGTGCATCCCACTTCACATTCAATATATGTGTGCAAAGGTAGTGGCAGTATATATCTGTGGAAGCAAGAAGTGTCATAGTGAAATACAGTGCACCAAATTGACTCTAAAGACATACTTTTGTATATCTGTCGTATCTGATAACCATGTGTAATGTTAGCATCGTGAGTAATCTGTGTAATAGTGGTATCTTGTGATTCTTAAGCCTCAATTAAACAAGACTCTTGTGCAAGCAGAGAAATCCATTATTTATTTGAGGTATGCTAACATTTTTAACATACTAAAAAAAGCCTGTTCAAAAGGTTGTGATTAGGAGCAATTACTGTGGATTGCTGCATTAAGGTAAAAAGGGGGATTTGCATAAACTTAAAAGAAAGACAATGATATGAAGTAAATTATTTATGAACTGAACATCCTGTAGTAGAATGGGAGTAATAACAAAAATGTTTTCTAGGTACTTAATAATGCTCTATAGGGAAACTTACTATTAAATATAGAGCCCAGAACTGGATGGGTTAAAAAACTTGAATTCTAACTGGATTTCAGGTAAACTGCAGTTCCCCTTGTCACCTCTTAGAATGAAATTCTTAATCTGCAAGTGAAAACATCTAAAATAATTCTTACTCATTTCAGAAAGCTCCTTGGCTTAAGCTACAAGGGATAAGGGGTAGAGGGAAGAGGACCTTACCCAAGTTCGTAGACAAGACACTACATAAAAGAAGTTCAGGTGTTCATAACAACTGAATTAGGTATCATCCAACTGACCAGCACATACAGTTAGATTTCATGAATGCTGCCTCAAAATACAGGCAGAACTCCTGTGATTGTCACTTGCCTGTATGTTAATTTAGAAACTTATTATGCTTTGTTCTTTTAGGAGAAATCAAGATTTCCCATAAACACTTTGAAGAAGCTTTTAGAAAAGTGAAATCTTCAGTATCAAAAAAGGTAAGATAAGCTTCAAGCATGTAACACTGGTAATTCCCACCAGTTTCCAGCATAAAGAGAATATCCTCTCCAAGGGGCTAAAGTCTGCAGTATACTTGGATATATTTCAAACAAGCAACGCTGCCTGTTTCTACATTGAACAGACCTAAAGGTTTTCATAAGTTCAGAAACAAATGTTTCTCTTTTCAGCTGCAGATGATGCATTGCAGGTAGATGGATTACCGTGGCACCTTGGACTTCTCATTGACATTCCCAGATTAATTTATTGACCCAGACCTAACCTCTTATGGCCGTGGAATTTTTCAGTTAAAAGTCAGGGCCTTTAGAGTGCACTGCACCTTGCCACCACATCCTTCCCACAGATGCTTAACCATTTCTGTTAGCGTGCAAAAATATAATTTTGAGATAGAACATAAACACTTCCTTCGTTATTTCTTATCAGTCTTTTCCTTTGTCTAGGAAGTTTTAAAGGTTTTCTTATTACCTGTTCTTTTTAGTGACTGAAAGGAAACTTGAGTCATCTTAATTACTATAATTGAAAAGTTTATACAGGAATTGCTGGTTGCAGGGCTTTTGTGTGTAGCTCTGTGTTGCTGAGAGTGTACTGTAGCTTAGTACATTGATATATTTACTTCTAACAGTAGCCAGAAAGAAGTTAACTAGTTAACTATTTCCTTTCATTATTGTATTGTATGTGTGCTCAGTAACCTTTTCTACAATTAAAAGAGATCTTTGGCTCAAACAGCCTTTAAAGATCACGCTGGTTGTTGTTCCTCTCCTCCCCCCTTTTCTTAATCACTGAGCAGACAGTCCAGAAACAACAGCCATAAAAAACTTAAAACATCTCCTCTCACACAGTAGTTACTGGTGGGTATTAGAACACCCTCCTCCTGGTTCTTAAAAGTTAACAAGAATGGCATTCTGCATTTTAGAGGCAGCTTATATCATGTCTCAGAGCCCTATCTTTCAATTTCTTTGAAATATCTCTGGGACACTAACCTCATTTCCAGGTGCTGCTTCCTATTGCTAAACAAATTCAATCTGACAAACTCTCTGCACACCTGCCTATGAACACTGGAAGACACAAAAAGCCACATCATTGATTTAGTGCTTCTTACTCTTTGCCGTCCCATACACATCCAAATTCAGCTGATTTGCTTTTGATTGGTTGACTCAAGACAAACCAAAATAAGTTGTTCTTAAAGCTGTGGACAGATACAGATATCCCCTTCTAAGGCCAGTTACTTTAGAAGTTAACAAGTCTAAGTATTCTGTTTCTTAAAACTGTCATTTTGAAAGACTAGTGAAAAGAATTAAGGAATAGTTGCAGTTCAACGTAGACGAGCAAAAGATGGTCTTGTCTGCCTGTTTCAGCAGAAATAAATGGGGGAGTAGTTTCAATTCTCCCCTGGTAGAGAGGGCACTCAGTGCAGCTGCAGTCTGAAACTAGCATGGCAACATAAAGAACTCTTGACAAAGGCTTGTGTTAATTACATATCCTTGGTGACTCATCATTAGAGAACCTCATTTATGGGTTGCAGGGTGGGAGCTTTTCTTACTGCATTTCGGTTTTTAGTAACTGTTTCGAAATACAGCAGGTAGCTCACATGCTGATTTGTTTCACTTTCATTTTAAGTGATATATAAAGTCACTTTTAAATGTTGCATGATTTTTTTTTTACCATTGTCTCAAGGTATCTTTTTCCTCTTATCTTGGCATTGCTAGGATCAAATAATGTATGAAGAGCTGCGTCAGTCACTGTGTAGGTGATTCACTTGGACATTTCCCAGAACAGACTTCTTGTACATCAGTGGAGAGTTTTGTAATACCTGTGCCTGATTTCAAGAGACAGTCTGGAAAGAAGCTATACTAAACCTCTCTCACCTTTTTAAACTGTACCTGGAAAAGGCCATCGTAACCTAGTGCTCTAAACCATCTTTAATTTCTATTTCCAGAATAAAAAGACACAATAAACTATGATAAGCAGGAAGTGTGTAAGTTTTAAAAATTAATGATCTTAGTGCTAAAGAGTTAATACCATTCTGTCCTTTCTCAGAAACCCCCTCAGAGGCAGAGAGGTTAACCCTTCAACTAGAAATAAAAATAGCTGTTTTCAAGAACAAGGACTCCTGAAGAATCACTGGGAGAAGAAAGCTGTGAATGTAGTCTGGGAAAGTATTGCACTGTGTTTTCGTACCCATTAATCATGCAGTTACCAAATAGTGACTCATAATTGTGCCAGCACAGGTTCTCTGAGCTTTTAACAGCTTCCCTTCACCTTATCAAAACACTCTCCAGAGGTAGCATGCTGTCTTAAAGTTACCTGCAAGAGAATAAAGTTTAGAAATCAGAGAGATGATATAACAGCCACATTTGAGACAGTAAGAGTTACCTACCAAGCTGTTTTTTACTACTTTTTTTTTTTTTTGACACACAAATCTGCAACAACAAAAAGCTCTATTGGAGACTTGAATTTCTCAAGTGTTTTTATATCCTTTGGAGGAAGGAAAGTGTTACTGTTTCTTAGAACAGGCCAAGAGCCTCAAGCATTTTGGGGTTTTTTTTACATACTAGAAATTCCATCTTGGAAAAAGGGTTATAACTTTCAGCATCAGCAAACTGGGAAGTACTGAATTAACACAAATCTCTGCAATTTGAAAGATACTGGGCAAATAATTTCTGAAACTTACAAACCTTCATGGATTTTTTTTCTTTATCACTGTCATCATTCTACCAAGTTCTTTGAATCATTAATCTCAGTTCCTACCTTTGATCGGTCTTACTCTTCCTAGACAGGAAATGGATGCTTTCTGCTAAAAGACTTTCCATTTGATTTATTAAGTTGGATAACACCAAACTTTAAATAATTAAAGTCACGAAGCTTCCATATAAAACAGTAAATAGTTTTTGTAAGCAACACTTATTCTGTAATCATACCCCCTAGTGACCCTGAACCACCTGATCTAGCTTCAAGACTGACCTTGCCTTGAGCAGAAACAGCCTCTTACAACATAGATTCTTCTTCAATTTACTATCTGACCAAAGATCTTGCACACTTTTCCCCAAGGTAAATGTGGAAGGCTATTACAAAGAACAAATCACTGGATTTGTGTCTCAAGATTACTGCCACTCAGCAGCCTGTACTTACCCATGACGCAGCAAAATATGGTGTGACATTTCCCTCCCGCTTCTAAGGAACCTTAAGACTCAGTGTCTCAAGCTGTGGCACATATGGCAAACAAGTGAAGTTTCTGCGTATACGGCAGATCATCATGGGTCTGCTTGTAATTGTAAATCAGGCTTGGAGCTTTAGGAGTCACTGTGATTCCCAGAAATTCAAGATCAAGAATCATCATTTTATGTCAGCAGTTTCACTTGTTCATTACTGTGTTCATTACATGTTCATTACTGTGAGGCAATGCAGTTAGTACCTATCAGTTAAGTAAGTAATTTTAATGTAAAATCATAACTAGATGACATGTACAAAGCCATAAATGAACCACCTATGTTACATAAACTTCTTCCTGTTGTAGCTCTAAATCTACAGCTTTTAAGGATTTTTACCACCTTTCTTAAAAGCTTTATAGGAAGCTACAACTTTGGGAAAGAGAGCTATGAACTCTTAGTACAATAAACACACGCAGTCCACTGAGTGTTTGAGAGCTGACCAAGGAAAAAAGAATCAAGCAGGACCCCCATGAAAACAGCATATACTACCTCAAATATTAGTGTTTATCAGCCATTCTACCTTTAGATATGGTAATTCTAAAGGTCATCAAGTGTTTTTACCTGTCTGTGGCAAGCATTCTGTTCAGAACAAATAAAATACCTACAAAAACTTGATCAGGAATGAAAAGTAGTCTCCTAACTGTGACACAACTTCAGTGGCAAAGTTTAAAAATATTTCATCATCCTTTCTAGGAAAAGAGCTGTGGCAAGCAAACCACTCTTACAGCTGAAGATAACCACATGAATGGCTTCTCCTTTATGGATCTATAGAGGAAACTCCTGCTATCATGTTTAAGGATAGCTGCAGTTGAGCTTATGAAGGAGTAAAGTCCTCAAGCCCTCGCATATTCACTTAGGAATTTTTCTCCTCTCATCTTATGATAGTTTTATTCCTTTGTGTATACGGAGCAAGGAAGTGAGGTAGGACTTGCAAGGCAAGACTACAGAAGAAATAAAATTCAGTAGCAGTAACTATACAAGCAGTAATAAAAGTGTCAAGAACACAAAACATCTGCTTAATATACAAGGTGTCTGGAGATTGTTCTTAACATGCAATAGTGAAAGAGGAAGTGGGGCACACAAGGGTTTGAATTTACAAGAAAATCTGATGTTAAGTTGAAAGACAGAAAACACCCTAAATCAGTCAACTGACCATATCCTGTTTGCTTACCTTGTCTAGGATAGTGTGTGTCAAGGAAATCCAACACAAAAGCAGGCAACTGAACTCTGGCTGTTCACACAGGAGTGCTGTACCCATACTGCTGTTTTTTCTTGTGGGAAATTCTGCTTAGGCTATGGTACTTACCAAGTTTTTTTCAGTGATAAGGGATAAATTGCAAGATTACTCGTACCTAGAAAAGATCACTTTAAGGAACAAGCCTTTTCATGCAACAGAGAGACCACTATTTCATTCTGCATATGCAGCTACCCCACTCCTGGCAGATGTGCCTAGAGGTTTTCCCCTCAAGTCGTTTTGTTTCTGTTGGGACAGGATCAAGAAAATTGTTCATCCTGCCATTCTTTCCCTCTTCCTGAGGCCACCCACATATCTAAATCACAATGATTCTATCCCACAACATATTAGATGCTAACTTAGGTGTGGATGGGGGCAGAGGCAGATTGAGGAGGAACTGTCAGCAGGAAATAAAGGTTGTCTTCCTTCTTGGCTAAATAGGAAACTTTTTCAACATTTTAGTCCTCACTGAAGTCTTGTGTACCACTCCAAACTTAATCACAAAACAGAGGATTTGAGAGAGAAGAGGTAACTACACAGAGTTGCAGGCTGCTGTACTAAATCACATCTATGTGACTTAAGACACCCCTCTTTGTCAGAGTGCTTCCCTAGGACCTTGCAGAAGCAACCTTGGCAGACCCAGAAGGAGATCCTGTGCTTTGCAATGTGCAAGCTAAAATAGCAGAACTTGCTTTAATTCTTTTGAGACTATTTCAAATTGGAGGAGTACACTTTCCAAAAGCTGTGTCTTAGCCATGATGAAAGATCATTACCTGAAAGCAACTTCTCTCCTTATTCCAATAGGAATAGTATGGCAATCTGCAGCCTATAGCATTGACAGTTCTAGACAGCAGAAAACCACATTACTGACAGCTGAACCTTATCTGTAATAAGCAATGAACAGCTTTTCCATTCTACTGTGGTGTGCCACCATGGGGTACAAGAACAAATGCCAAGGAAGCAGAGGTGAACCACTGAGCTCATTATCTAACATGCTATGCCCGCTGACCTAGAACAGACCCATTTCAACATCTGTAGACTTTTAAAATATGCATTATGGGTTTGCCAGCTACATTTAAGGACTTAACCAGAGGACTTCCAAGAGACAGAACCAAAAGTCTTAGCTTCTTTTCATCTGGCCTCTGGTCCCAAGTGGGAAGTCTTGCCTTCGATCTGGAAATATGGAGCTCTGTAGCCAGAAAGATGCACCCATTTAACAGGTTAATTGCTCACTGTTGTGGAGCAACAGGTTCAACAGCAAAACAAGACTGCTAGAGGCAAGAGTTGTTTCGAAAGAGCAATACACCCATGCCTGTCCTGTGGGAAAACTCATGCCTAGTGTGATCAGACTCCAGGATGCATTACTTACTCCGCTTAAGCAACTTCACATAATTGGGGGTGGGGTGGCTGTTACAAGCCATGCAAGGCAGTTGATTCTGAAAGCCCTGAAGGAGATTCAGAGCTCTGCACAATTTAACTGTAGCTAAAAATACTTGGATGACATGTTTAGCACAACGGACCCAACATCAGCTGTGTTTTGACAGTTAAACTCCTGGCTGATTTCACATAAAGGAGAGGTTTGCTAAACTGACAAACTAGCAAGATGCTTAAGTTACAGAGAAACGAAGAAACCCTAACAAGCATGTAGATAAAGGACAAAAAAGTTAACTCATCCATCTGAATAGATTTATTAGGTTAACTGTCAAGGTTCTTAATGCTCTTAATTTATCCTTCACTGGTTAGGCAAAGCCCCCTCCAATGTTTTCAAATAAAACATTTCAGAAATTGTACTAACCTGTTTCTGCCGGGTATGAAAATTTTAATTCCTCAAAACTAGATGGTTCATATGTATTTTTAAAAAAAAAAGTTTCTTCTTTCTGTGCCATGTCTTTGGGCTAAACACCACATCAGAAGTATGACTAGAGAAAACTAGTTATTCATTTAGAATATATCAAACAAGTCAAGTAGTCCAGCTGGTCTTAATTCCTTTTCCCAATGGTTCAGAAATGCTTCTAACTCTGTTAGTGATGAAACTGCTGCAATATATGTTAAATTTCAGATGATCTGCTTCTGGCAAAAGCCCTACACAACTGAAGTCACATGTCAAGGTCTCTCGTGTATTGCACAGGAATTGGTAGTTACCAGCGCTTTCAAGAATCAGACCATGGTTTAGACCCAAATTTAAGTCTCACTGGTTCAAATTAACATAGCCCAGGAAGCATTCTCCAATAGGTAGCCAGTGGGTATTTCAGGAAGGTTATGGCAAGCATAGGTATCTCCCCCACAATTCTGCATGTTACTTGAATATTTGCTTTTTAACTATATGTAAAAACACCAGATAAAGTTTGACATTACACAATACCCTGAGCAATATACTGCCTAGCTAGCATGTTACTGGCATCATAATGAAGTCACTTTATAAGTGGTTGGCACACTGTCACACTATTTCTATTACTTAACCATCAATAAGGGGCCACGCTTAAAAAACAAAATGCATATTAGAAACAGGACCATAATCAAGTAAGAGTTAAGATGCACATTCTCAGGTATTCAACTTCTTCCAAAAAAATAAAAAAGCCACACTCACAAAATGCAGAAGCTGGAGGCATCTAAAAATTAAGTTACTTACAGCAACCAAGAGTTGCACTTTCATCAGATTCCATCTTTCAGACAAGTGAAGATCATACCATAGGATCACCTTTGGAGATTTAAGGGTGATTTGTAGCCATCTTTGACAGCTTGAAGCCATCACCAATGCAATAGATTATAGAAGGCAAATGTGCTGTGCAGAGGTATGTAGAGATTCATTCTTCAGGGTTCAGCAAGTTTATCCATTCTCTGTTACCAACTTAAAAGTTGGAACCTCTTAAGCAGGAGGTTTGGTATCATCACCTGTGCTCTTGCCACATTTTCACATGAAAAAGAGACAAGTGTTTATGTAGGGTAGTGTAGGTTTGTGGTGGTAGGGAAATTAGAATTTAGCAACACCTTTCTGTGTATGCAAATGACATATAGAGCTGTCCAGAGTTGTAGCTACCCTTGTTTGCCAACAGTATTTGTTTCAATTAATTCACTTTTATGTAAAAACCTCATCTCCACGTGAGTGTAAATACTAGAGTTAGCATTTAAAAACATGGTAAGAGCAGAACCAACTAGGACAAGCCTGAATTTTTCTTTGCAGATCAGCAAAACCACAAACTGTAACAGTGAAAACCTTAATCAGTTTTAAGTTACATAGTGGCTTACACAATCTGCTTCTGAATGCAAGCTGCTCAAGCTGTACGCCAACACAAGCAGCTTTGACTGTAGGTGGGGACACAAAGTTAGCAATACCCTTCAGTTCCCCCCACCTTCTTACAAGGAAGTCAAACAAGTCATTTCAAAACATGCCAACTTCATTCTGATAGGTTGCTCCTTTAAGGTGCTTTCAATAGAAAAGGTAGAACTTCAAAGCAGTGCTTCAAATTGTATGCTACATATTTAAACAAAAGCAGACAACATTTTGTGCAAATTTAGTTCTTCCACCCAAAAGTCAGGAAACAGGTTCAACAGAGGTTTAAGTTAACAAATCAGGATTAACAGGCAAGTACAGCATTTTAACATTACAGTCATCTAAATAGCATGTTGTGGGCAGTGTACTACATTGAGAACTTTTAAAATATTCAGAGTAAGACAGATGATACTTTATATAGATTTAACAACTGCCAAAGTAAATTCTGTAACAGTGATTTAGGATTATGCATATAATACTGATCCTTAGGCAAACATATACACATTAAACAAATGAATCTGAGGACTGCAAGGAATGTTACAGCTGGCAGGAGTCTGCTATGAAATCTTTAAGGATGCATTGCTATGTTGCTGTAGATCTTAATTCAGGACACTGGTGAACATCTTTAGCAAGAGACCTTGTACCAGCCACTTTAAAGCAAGCAGACATTTCAAAGTGTTTTGGTTGCCAGAAGTTTAATCTTGCTTCACTTCGCCCTTTAAATGCCTTTTCATGCGTGAATATGGGCTGATTGTGTCATCCATCACGAAGTCATACAGTACTTTTATCCAAGAGTTATATTGTGGCAGGTTGTCATAGTATTCAGCTGCTATTTTCTTCACCTACAGAGGAGATACAGGGTTTTACTGTTTACATTAGCACCAATTTTGACAACTTTACAATCCTCAATTTGTTACCTAAAGTAGAACACTAAGTTTCAATTTAGATGTTTGTTTGGTTCTACAGAAAATATTATTAGTGCCACAATGTGAAAATGTCTTAAAGGAAAAATAACTCCCTGGTTGTTAATTAAACTTCATGTGAACCTTCTATATTGAGCTAACCAGAACAAGCTGTGCTAACACTCCAAAGTCTGTTCACTGTCCACCTACAGCACAATGTAGTAGCTCACAAAAGGAAGCCATTGGTTGCTTGTGCAAGGGCGTGACTCATTTCAACACTGACTCATACGTATATGACCTTCACTAAAAAGGATATTATAAATTCTAGGAAGAGATGTTTAGCACTGCTATTTTTACATGTAGTTTAAAACCTTGGCCCTCAGAAGAAAAAACACCTTATTCCTGAGGAACATCTTATTTGATGACAGACATCCAAGAATGCATATAGAGTGCTTCTGAAGGCTTTATTCTTAGATGTACATAGACCACTGTTTTAAACTAGGAGAGCTAAAGTTTCAGTTAGGTATCCTTCCTGATATTTAAGAGCACCTAAAGCCTTAAAAATCCAAACAGAACAAAACTGATTTTTTCACTAAATTTCATAGCTTTATACAGAAGAACATTAAACCATACAAGCAACAAACCTAAGATATTTGCATGCGTGGTTTGGAGCTGAAGATAATTTTGATCTGTCCTCACACCTACAGAAGAGTGCATCTAGGCCAGTATACTTTTATTCAACAGGAATTATTCTTGTCTTACCAGTTCCCCAGTGTTCAGTACTTCAGTGATCTTTAGCATACAGCATAGCAGAGTCCAGTGCAATCAAGTTAACTACAGTGTTCTAAAAGAAGGCTTTGTTTTCTTATCAGAGCCCAGAGCCATGGATTGAGTGTCCTGTAGCAAAGCTTGGTATTTACCTCTGCAGTCAAATACTTGAAAAAATCCTTCCTATGTACAACTTGTATACTGATGCAAGAAGTGAAATGCTGGTTCACCAGCACCTATCTAGGTATCAAAGGTGAGTCAAAGCAATTTTAGCTATGTTTGAAAGATGAAATCTATAAATAACTTTTTCAAAAACAAAAACAGGAAGCCCCACAAAACCAGTCTCAAACCAGTTACAGAATTTAATCACCCTGCTAAAGAAGTGCCCGAGTAGATATTTCATCTACAGTTCAACCACTGGCAACAGAAATAACCAGCTTTAGACTCCAAATCCACAAAACTGCAAGGCCTTACTGTTGCTAAGAGCAATAACAAAGCTGCAACACCAACACCACAGCTGCTGCCCAACTGCAAATTCAGTGTCTGATGAAAAACACTTCTAACAGAAGATGAGTCTTAGGTGTAACCCTGGCAGCCTGTGTTCCCATGCTCCAACTGAGAAACACGTAGACAACTAGAATTAAGCTCCTGCTTAAAAGAAACCAGCAAAGACTGGAGTAAGGAGAAACCAGTTCAAAAATTCACGTCTACTACTCATGCAGATGTGACAGACCTCAGTCTTAGCTTTGAAGATTAAATCTGTTGATGTGCAGCTGATAACTCAGGGTTCAAAGGTTCTCACTAGAAGAAACTGAGCTGCTCCAAAACAGAAAGCTATTAAACATTTGTCAACAGTACAACAAACAGTACCAGTACCTCAAATCATCTGTCCCCACCAGAGCACATCAGTGATGGAAGAGTGAAGGATAAACGTGCATTACACTATTGTCCATAAGATCTCAAAAACAGAGCCAACAAATCTCTTCAGGAATGTGCAAGTTCTTAACTAGTTTCCTTCATACTTGCAAACTGAAGACAAAAGGCTAACTAAAGTTACTGCAACCAACAAGACAGGCATTTTCTCCCCTCTCCTTTTATGGAAGAAGCTTGGGCAGCTTCATTGGATTGTCAGGGTGCCACTAAAACATTAAGTTATTACCCCCTTCACCACTCAACTTAGAATTTGTCCTGGTTTTTGTTTGATTTGGAGTGTTTTGTTTGCTTGGGGGTTTGTGGGGGGTTTTTCTTTTGTTTTTAATCTCCCAACTGTCATTTTCCTATTAGAGTTCTACCTGACCTTCAAGTTAAAGCAGTGCTTATTTTAAGGAATAAGTAATAACCTTGGAAGTAAACTTACCAGTGGAAGGCTCTTGCCAGGAATATTAGGGAAGTCATGATGTTCATTGTGATAGCCAACATTAAAAGTGAGCAAATTCAGTGGCCCATAGTAGGAATAAGTCTCATGACCTTTCAAAAACATGTAATGTTCAGCTATGAAGTGTCCTGAAATCGGGTGCAACCCAAGTCCAAGTACTGAACCAGCAAGCATGTAAAAAGTGGATTTGACTCCCCATAAATAATATATCACGATATCAAAGGAAAGCTGAGCCAACAAATTGATTATTTCAAGTCGACTAATGGGTTTGGGATTGATACAGAGAGGTCTAATTGCGTAAAAAAAAGGCTGAAGAACAATCCATATGAACTTCCTAAAACGGGTGCAGAAAAACCAGCCTTCAAAGTTGGTAGGAATGTCCACATCAATTCCATCACCTCCTAAGTAACGATGATGATCCATGTGGTATCTCTTGAAGGATATGGAGTATGGGAGACCAAGAGGCAGGTTGGCAAATATTCCAAACCACCGATTCCACATTGCTTTGCTGTTGCCAAAGGCACTGTTGTGAGAGATCTCGTGAATAGCCAGAGTCATGGAATGGCTAATACAGCTTCCAAAAACATATGCCCAGAAGACGACCCATTTCCAGTCCAAATCTTTAACTAGATAAAATGCCGTTAATTGTGCAAGAACCATCAGCACAACCACCCAGATCAAGTTGTGGTCTGGCTTCATCAACGCTTTGATCTCTGGATGTTTAGCTAGATGGGAAAGAATTAAATGAAAAGGGAATTATTTAGAAGCTCTCCTTACAGCCAACTATCACCATCAGATTAGGAAAGCCGATAGAGACCTTGCCTTCCTTCCTCCCAATTAGGATTTTTCTGCAAAGGCAATGAAAACGTACCGCCCCCCCCTTCCCACTTGTGACATTTACTCCTAGCAGGAACCACAGAAACATTCGGGATGGAAGAGACCTTGAAGATCAGAGTCCAACTGTAAACCCAGCACTGCCAACCCCACCACAGCACCATAGCCCGAAGCATCTACGCGGCTTTTAAATCCCGGCAGGGACCGAGACTCCAGCACTGCCCTGGGCAGCTGTGCCATTGCCTGAGCACCCTTTCCATGAAGCCCCATGTCCTAACACGCAGCCCGAACCTCCCCCGGCGTAACCTGAGGCCACTTCCTCTCGTCCCATCGCTGGTTCCTTGGGAAAAGAGCCCAGCACCCACCTCAGCACAACCTCCTTTCCTTTGCAATGAAACAACGCCAGCGTTTTTCCTGGCTTAGCAGTCACGCACGCACGCACCCGACAGGCACCTCCGGGGAGGAAAACGGCTTGAGCCGACTGCCCACCCCTCATCCGGGAGCTCAGATAAGCTAAACTCCGCGTTGTTCGTCTCGCTCGAAAGCGCGACTGCTGCGCCCGGCACCGGGAGCCCGCGGGAACCCAAGCTGTCGATAGGTTCCTGCCAGCCGTTAATTGTTCAGCGGGGAGGGGCTCCGCTCCGCACGGGGGGCAGCGACCCCTCCGCCCGCCCCGCGGCTCAGGACGGAGCCCGGGCCGCGCGCGCCGGGGATCGCGGGGGCGAGCACCGCACCCCCCCATTCGCCCCCGGCTGCTTGTGCTCCCGCCTTCACCGCGCACCGGGGCTCGCGAGCGGGGAGCGCCCCTCCCTCCCCCGAGCTCCTTCCCCGCTCTCCTCCCGCCCCACTCCGCGCGCGCGCCAGGGCGGCGGCTCCCGCCTCCGCCACCGGCCCCCGCCTCCGCCACCGGCCCCGATCCCCTCACGCGGGCCGGCGCCGAATGCGGCCCCGGCCGCTCTCCGCCCCCGCCGGGAACCCCCTCAGGGCTGCGGCGAGGGACGCGCCCGCCGCCGCAGTACTGTCCCCGCGGGCACCCCAGATCCTGGCAGCCATTTTGTGGGGTCCTTCACGTCCCGTCCCGTTCCCCCCTACCTCGCTGCCCCCGGCACCCGCCCCTCACCCAGGATCTCCTTGCGGCGGTCGGCATGAGGCTGGTCCGTGTAGACCCACTCGAAATCCTCCCTGGCCACGGTGTTCCCCATCCCAGCAGCGTCACAAACCCAACTGACCCACTCAGCCGCCCCAGCCCCGCCCTTTATAGCGCTGAGGGGCGGCCGCCCCGCCCATCGCCCCGCCGGCGCTCCCCATTGGTCGTCGCGGGCTGGCAGGGCTGTTCGGCCCCGCCCCCTAGAGACGGCCCCCACTTCCGCCGGGCGGGCCCGGCCCGGGCCCAGCCCCGCTTCCGCCGGGGGCAGGTCGCGTGTGCGTGTCCTCAGGGACGCGGTCTCACCGCTCTGGCCCGCGGCCTGCGTCCCCGGACCCTCCCGCTGGAAGCGACGGGAAAGAATCCTCCCGCCGCCGCCGCCGTATGGCGGCAGCTCCACCCGGGGGTCCCCAGGGCCTGCGACAGGGAAAGCGCCCTGCGTGGCCTTGGGTTCCCCCGGGGTCCCAGGGTGACACAAGAAATAGTTACTGCTACAGAAATGGAATATTTCGGTTTCAGATGAGGTAAAGCTTCATCTAAGCAACTGCATTTTTTCAAATCAGCCAGAATGTCCCTCTGATAGCAGGGGGGTTACAGCATTTCCTTCGAAACGTGTTTTTCCAGACGCTGCTCTTGGAGAAATGATAACGCCTTGTGTCAAGCACGATCTGTGCGGAATAGATGTGGCTCCTTCTAGGATCACCCCTGTTTGCAGCCTTGCCCAGTCTGAAATGCAAGGTCAGGCAGAGCCGACTCCAAAGCTCCGATGACCAGAGGAGTGGCTGCGAGAAGTTAACGACATTAAAATCAGCCCTTGGAAAGCAACGGAACGTGCAGGAGAGAGATGTCTGGGAAAATCTACGCGCACGCACACGAGTGGGAATCCATTCTGTGCGCAGCTCTGGTCTCGCCACGCGTGACTGACGGGAATCATTCTGCCCTTGCATCTGTTTCCCATCTAATACTGACTGTGGGCAGTGCAAAGATTACATTATGTAAAAGCTGAGTGACTACTTGCTTGGAATTTTAATCGTTTGTAAATTCACTCAAAATAAAATAATCTAAATCAGTAACAGTGATAAAAGCAACACAGGAAGTTATCACAAAGTAAATTGTACCTTATCTATTATTGTAATGTGAATATATCAAGGTTTATGATGCATCATTTAAAACGTAATAATAAAAAAGGCCAATAAGTACTAGCGCCTAAAAAACCCATGTGCAACTGTAAAGCAAATGCAATCCCTACATGAAAATATTACAATCAATCTAAAGTAATGGACAAACACAGGATCTGTGAAACACAAAAACTTCATGAATATTTTTCTTCACATCCATTTTTAATCTGTGCGTGTTAGGATGTGAATTAGAAGGGAAGAAGGGAACAAATGGCGGAGAGCTGGAAAAGCTTATTCACAGCTTTTCCCTTCTTAGTCACACCAGCTGAATTTTCTAGACTTTTGGGGACTGGTGCAGCATAAGAGGTAAAACAGATGTTTAGATTTCATCAAGGTGTTTTGTCCTTGCAAGGGATGTTCCGGTTTACTTTTCACTCAGTGCCCGCTTGACAATAAACCAGGAAGTCCTTTTGAGTTAGCAGTGCAGAAGCTGACTGTAAAACTGCCAAGATCACAAGTATTTCACTCAACTACACTGTATGTAATGTTTCTGAAAACGTTCCCTTCTTGTGGTAGTTCAAATATTAGCACTGCTTTCCATCATGGTGCTAAAGACCTTCTCACCTATAGGAAGGATCTTGCCAAAAGAATGATTGTGCCTGCTGCTAAGAAAGGTTGCAGCAGTCAACGTGAGCAGTGGAGGAGAGACAGGGCCGGGTTCAGCACACAGAGGCGGAGTTACAGTACTGCAAATGGCCATAGGCTTGCCAACCGTCCAAAGTTTCAGCAGGGTAATTAAATATAAGATCTCAGATTTATAAACTAAACATTCCATAGCAGCCAAGCGAGGCTAAAACAACTAGAAAAAACACTAAATAGGGAAGTTTTGGAAAATTTAATTGCCCAAGTTTCCTGGGGTGCAAAGTGGCTTTCCTATTTAAATCACCAAGTCTTTCTGGTTTAGGCAGTACATGTAACAAATGCAGATTTATCAGGTCCTTCAGCAAACTAAAGGTTTTGTATCTAAAATTTTTCCGTCTGAAGACAAAGACATCCAGTACCTAGTGTGTCTTCAGCTGGCACAAAGCTGTAACAAACACCCTGGAGCATTCAGTTACGTGTAAACCAAAGCTGGCAGTACATCCGCATCCAACTGGGGCGGAGAGCACACAGTGAAGTGAGCTGGTCCAGGTATGGTGCAAAGTAGCACAACAATGCAACTGGAAAGTATCAGAACAGCTCACAACTAGCAGATGTGTTGCTATAAAATACTCCAAACTGAATTTACCTATGAACGAAATAATGATCTGTCACTGTAATTTGCCAGTTACCTTCTTAAAACCATCAGGAACACCAAGGAATCGCCTCCTGTCTGAAGACACATTTAACGACAGCCTATGTCATCCTATTTTCAAGAGGCTCTGATGCTGACAATTCCTTCGGCGATCCTTAGTCTTTCACAATTAACTGTTGGATCTCGGTAAAAGCAACTAAGTTTCTGTTCATACAGTCTTCTCTTTTAAGAAATTGTGTTAAGTCATCCTAGTAACACTAATGAGCTATTGTGATTAACTTAATGTGCTATTCTGAGACAGCGTCAGGGACTGAAAAAGTTAAAATATGTCACTATCTATTACTTCAGTCTGAGAATTTTATGTTTTTAAGCAGGTATTCTTTCTTCCTTCAGGGCTTCCACCTATTAGATCCGTTAGCCCTTGTTTAGAAGGTGCTTGCATTCTGTATTTACCTACAATTGGAGAGCAAGACCTGGCTGCAAACAGCTTTTCCCTCAAAAACCAGTACCATAGTGGTATTTTCTGATTCCATTTTCACCATATTCACTAGCTACACTTTGTAAAAAAACGCCCAGCTCTACTAGGAAATAAAAAGCAGTTTACAAAGCTTGAAAAGAAGGAAAGCTACCCATGGTAGGTTTCAGCTGTTTTAAGAGACTAACTTTATTGCTTTCTCTTTCAACCCTGAGCTGTTAGGATTCAGCCCTTGCCACAAGTACTGAAACTGAACACTGGCTGCAAATGAAAAGATTTTACACGTACCTTTGTAAACTACATCGTAGCCTGACTAGTTTGCGGTTGTCTCTTGCACAGATTACACAATCACCCATTGCCACCAACATTGGACTTGTCAAGGCTGATGTACCAACTCAGGCAAACTTGCACAGAAATTTATAGTCAGAAGTCATTTGGTTTTACTTCAGGCCATGTACCAACTTGTTTATATTTGGCAAAACGCATCATTTAATAAGGGACATGATGGTGTCAGAATTTAATGTTCCAGCTATTTTATCTAAACTAATAGTTCCTTCTGTTTTCTCTATTCCACTGATGTATATTCCAGTTTGAGAGCCATCTGACATTGATGTCTGTCTCCCACCCCAGGAAGTGAAAACAAAATAGTGGTGTGCTTTTCCCGTCATTTCTCAAAACCTTGTAACTATCCCTTCTTCCCCTTAACCCTGATGGGCCTTTTTCAATTTGACTAGACTTGGTAGCACGCAGAGGATCAGGAGGCACCTGCAGACTTTCAGCACACCATAATTCCTCGAGCTGAAGGTTCCAAGTCGGCACAGTCCACAGAGAGCGTTTCATGTAACAACAGGCTGTTGTTCTTTCCAGCTCAGTTTACGCAGAGCTGGAGATTCACCATCGTATAAACAAATGGTGCTCTCAAATAACCTCAAAATTTCTGTATATTGTGAAGGGGGAAAAACTGTTTACATCTTCTAGAAACGAATACAGAAACTACAGTGAACAATATGAAGAGATGTATGAATAAACCTTTCCAGTAAACCTTTTCACAGGTTTATATTTGCTTAGAAGTAGTTAACCACAAGTATCTGCTAAACAGACCATTACAGGAATTTGTCATCATGAATGACAAATTAAGTTATGACACTCATTTATGACATTATGAGTTTAATGACATTAAATGACTTGATATGAAAGTATACACAGTAATTATAGCTCTGATGCTGACCCATTGATTCAAAATTATCTTTAGAAGACAAGGTATATGCCAGTAGTTTTAAACTGAACAGCAGGTATCTATCTCAAGGAGACCTTTAACAGTAAAAAATTCTGAGCCATGGAAGACGGCATTCTCTGTCACCTCTCGCAGCTTGCATTCAAGCTCAGCCGAGCGGGCATTCTGTTCAGCTATGATTTGGCTTTGTTCTAGCAGTTTCTGATCTTGATCTTGGAGTTGTTTCTGTTGCTCTTGAAATTGGAGGCGAAACTCGGAGAACTCCCGCTTTAGCCCTGTGATGTCTGTGCCGTACGCTTTTACTTGCTGCTGGAGTTTTGTGCCTTCCTGTCTCGAAAAGTTCTGCTTGGAGAATTGTTGCATTGGTGTCAGTGCTGTAGAAGTCCCTGGACCTTCAGAGAGAACTCTGATTAATCCTCTACGACTTCAAGACAAAGGTAGAAATTGTGCCCCAGTTTTCATATTTTGCTTATCCCTACTTCCCAAATATGAATCTGAATACTGGTTGCAAGTTATGTGAACACGTAAACCTATTTACAGTTATTTAAGAGGCTAACAAGAGCATATGGTATCTCAAAGCACAACTAGTTGAATTTAAAATAGATTTCCAGTAGTCTGGAAAACAGCTAAAGATTAGTTTTCTGTATATAAGCCCTCCCTCCTTTTGCTGTATCAAAAATTACACAGAGCTATTACGTTGTCATGTAGATTTAGTGTCACAGAAGTTAAATCAAATATCCACAATGTGTCTATAAATTCCTTATTACAGAATAATTAGTTTTAATATAAACAGATGTATTTCAATAGAACCACCCAATTCTGCTGTCTTAATTGTAGATAGGTGAGGTTCTAAAATTTTGCGGTTTGGGGCTTAACAAGGTAAGGTTTAACTTACTTCTCAGAGTGAAGGAAACTATTTCCCATGACGTTTTAGAATGTGAAGTGCTAAAACTATACTGGAATCTGACCTTGGGGCTCTTGGTTTTAATGAAGTTCCTGCAAATGAAGGAGACTTAACAGCTGCGTTATAATTTCTTTCACTTTTTCTATTATTTTATCTATATCATATCCAGCTGGATCATATCCAGCTGTATCATATCCAGCTATTAATTTTCCTGTGATTTTATTTATCTATGCAATGCAAGTAATGCTACTTTTGAGTGCTACACACACAGAACAGTCTGGAAAAGCCTAGAATACTCATCCTCCTCTCTGCACTACAACACCTTAGACTAATTAATTTGCCAATTGTCCTAAAAATAAAAGGCAGCCAGTTGTCATCTCACGTGCCAAATTTCAACCGAGTGCAACGATAAAGTCTCATTCATTGGCGGCACAAAAGCATTTGTTTAATGAATACACACTACGCATAATTCTAACATACATTCAAGTGACTGTTCTTTTGGTAGTACAAAGGCTCCTTAAATTTCAAAGCAAATGAATTTTAGTTAGCATTCTTAAGAAACAAGTATCAAAAATATTTATGTAATAAAGCTCGCATTTAAGGGAGGGAGCTTTAAAAAGATACAGCGCTGAGAATTTTTACAGAAAAACTAAATAAAACTGGACTATATGTTGGAATTGATACCTGGGGCAGTTCCTGTCAGACGTCCAGATACATCTGACCCAGGCATCTTTCTTTTCAGTATTGGAACAATCTTCTCATCAAAATATTCCATAGCCATGGAGGAAATGTCCCTTAGTTCTTGAAGAACTTCACGAGCTCTCTGAGGAGCTCTTGTAGAGTTTACATACCTTAGCACACGATAAAGTTCATCTATTACCTAAAACATTTAAGAAGAATTAGCATTTTCTGATAAAATCAAGAGAATGTTACATCATTCTAGAAATGCTGGCCTATTCAGGGGCTTTCACTACGTAACTGTTATGTACGACTGCGTGCCCTACTTCCAGATCAGCTCTCTGAAGTGCTGATTGTGAGAGACGAGGGGAGCCATTACCTTCATCCATCGCAACAGCTCTCGTCAAACGCTCATTGGCTAAAATCTTGGTTTACTACCTCGGTACTTGAATTGTAAATTATGTAATCTGTACTCAGCAGAGCATAGTCATTTCTTTTTGAAGAACCACAAGCGAGATACTCTAAGCCACACTGCAGAGCAGTCACTGCCCCAGCCCGTCACGAGGCATAAGGAACGCATTAACGGAACAGCAAGCGTTAGCATGATGTCAGTCTGAAGAGCTGTAAATATTTACTTGAGTCCATTTGCATACACACAAAATATTGCAAACTCGGATTAAGTCCAAAACACATTCATGATGTCAGTCTGAAGAGCTGTAAATATTTACATCAATCCACTACTGACAAAGAACGTAAGCACCCACTTAACAGGTTTGTGCTTAGGAGAGACAGAGAGATGAAAGTTGTATTGCTAACCTATGAATTATAGTCTGAGGCAGGTCAGGACAGGGGTGCTGGTCTCTTTCGACTGAAACTACTAACAGAGGTATTTTGCACAGGGTTAAGAACGGTTGGAGAGTCTCCTGAAGAACAAAGACCTTAAGGACTTTAAACTGTAGGCAAGACAATACAGTTGCATCTCGTGTTTTAATAAGGGAAGCTTAGCTAAAACGTTGCAAAAGCTAGACAAGACTAAAGTGTCTCATCACACAACAAGCTTACAAAAGACTTCTCTAATTTTATCCACATTATATGCTCTTAGAAACAACAGCCTCAAAGCACTCTGCCATCCTCACTATAAATCTTGCGGCAGCACTCTGCTATCACTGGGGAAGCCTCACACTGTAGGCCGAATCTCAAATTGGGATTCACGTGTTCTAACACAGATTCAACTTCCTAACGATTCTGTGGCAGCCTCATTCAAATGAAATTTCCTGAGGGTAGCAGGGCAGGTGGGAGGAGAGGAAACACAGGCTGTAAATGACCAAGCTTTAAACCTGGTTGACCAGAAGAGGGTTCTCTGGTGAACTGATAACTGTGCTGACAGCGCAGCAGCGCTAGCAAGCTCATGCACTAAGTACATAATTCAGAAAAAACTTTTCAGCTGTTATATCAGTATACAAAAAAAAAAATGTCCTAGGACCCAGTGCCCCTAAGGAAAAGGGCTAGCAAGCTCACTTGCCCAGCTCCTGCACGTCCCAGGTCTATAGTCAGTACTGCCTTTCTGTCTACTCTTCAAAAAAAGTAAGGCAACATTCCTTTCAACATTTACTATGTGAGTATCACAGACTTAAGTTATTTGACTCTGTGTTATATTCCATTTTTAAAAATGGAAATCAAGTTTAAAATAATTGTTAGATATAGTCTGGGTCATTCAATTCAGACTGCCTGTTAGGGCTGAGCATTGGCTTTTGTGTTTGCTGGCAAGTATCTGAAACACGACATGATATAAATAAGTCCCAGCTGTCCCAGTTTTAAGTTTCACCACCATATTTTTTAAACACAGATATACACTCCCATAATATGGTCTACATTTTACCTTTCCAGGTATGAAGCAACAGAGATTTGAATCCACATATTTCATGAAAGTCATATTTAACAGAGAGAGTCTCGTTTTGACAGCAGCAAGGATGTCCGCATGGCGAGCTAAGGAATGGTTTCTCCTTTCTGACTCCCGTCTGGAAGAGAGATCGTGATGTCACACTGATTAAAGGATAAGGTAACAAAATGAAGCTCTAACGATGGCTCAAGTCAACTTCACTCTTAAAACCCTCAGGGTCCGAAAACGTAACCACTAACATCAGTCCTGTCTTTACGGAAAGAAACTGACACAGACTGAGAATCAGCTAGTAACAGCATCCTGTACTTTCTAAGAGAAAATCTGCTCTTTAGATAATTACTACATCTTATGTGACCCATAAACCCTATCTGTAATTTAGGACTACGAGGTCCAACACAATAAACCTCAACACTAACCCTATAGCTCTGGAACCAAGAGTGGGAGAGGAGAGACAAAGAACATGTTATAACAGGTGTTAGAACAGGTTCTAACCTGTCCCAGTGAGACGAGGCTCAGCTCGATTGCTTCACTCAGTACGAGTGGATGCGTGTTCAAACATAGACGTTTTCTTGCCCTCAGTTGAAAATGTCAGTGTGCAAGAGTGAACAGCAAGTTCACATCAAGACAGCGCTTTGTCTGTGAAGCAGTTTTTAGCTAATAACTACCTCTTCCCAAAGATCAAGCTGGTGCACAAAGGAACCCATTTTTTTGTTGGTAGATGTGAAAGCAAAAGTGATGGCGATCCTCAGCAGCCTTTCAGAAAATGATCTGCGGAATTGCTTTGAACACCGGCAGCATCGTATGAGCCGTGTCATCTCAGAAGGGAACTGTTTTGAAGGTGACCATAGTTGATTTTCTTAATTTGTTAAATAAAAAGAGTCTTGGGGGTTTTTTCTGTTGGACCTCAGAGAGAAAAGCAAGCTTTCCAAACTAATTTGTAGTAGTCACTGAGTCAGTGTGAATATTTTGATCCCCCATATTCCCACAGTTACTACTTCGATGCAATTGACATAAATTTAATCTATTATTAGTGCTCGCCACAAAGTTCAGGTCAAGATGTAATGCTCTTTTGGCAAAGGATCCCTACAGTAAGTAGCACTTGGTTTCTTCACTTTGACTGGGAAATCTGATAGGGCACGGCAGCAGCTGCACTTATTCGCTGGGCAGAGGAGGAGAGACATGGCTTTAGTGAGAAACTAGCTCCCAGTAATGCTCACACATCAATCCCCGCTCCTTTTCCCCTGCTTAATGCTTGGCACTGAAAAAGCTGGGTTTTCAAACAGATGTAGACAAATCATCAAGGAAGGCAGTTGGTCTGGAAAAGGAATGGCCTTTATTCATTCCTAGGAGTCCTTCCTTGATTTGCCAGAAGAGTTGAGTAATACAGGACCCACTCTTCTTTTCTCTGTTTAAAATACCAGACGGCCTTTCCAATATTACAGTTCCTGGTATATGACAACTAGCATTCATCCACACCGTTATACCGTAATTAGCTTTTAGGTTCAAGATGCTTTTGCAAAAAAATGAAATACACTCAAATGTGACTCCAGTTTTCAAGATACGTCAGTGGAATTAGCCAGCAAGAAATCCCTTTTCAATATCCTGCTTACAAGAATCTAGCAAATTGAACTACAGTTTCAAGGAGCACATACCTTGGAAGCTGAGCTTTAACTTGCTTTTGACACAGGTTGTGGTATCTTTCCACTTTCAGAAATCCCTGATTTAACATTCGCTGGCAAACCAAGTCCATTCGCTTACAAACCTGTATTTAGGTAAAAAGAAAAACTTAAGGCTCAATTAAGGTGACAAATCACTATTATCTTATCCACCCTTGCCAAGTAGTTAAAGATTCTCTTATCAGGTTGAGCTCCATTTCAAGAAGCAGCTGAGCTTAAGGCATCACCATCTCTAACAATGATTACGATGCCCCAAAAAGGAGCAACTACGTTCCACACAGTTCACAAATTAATCTCCTGATACTGCCTAACAAGCGACAACAGGCTCTGTGCCACCCATACACAAGCAGATACAATTTCCTATGATTTTAATGCAAGTTGCAAATGCCCGTGTCTGGCTTTTAATTTCGTCTCCCAAGTGATTCGGTAGATCAAGTTAATATTTTGTGGCCTCAGAAAATAAGCCTTTAAAATCAAGAAGGCACGATGGTTTTCTTTCAGCATTTAAGTCTTGTGTTTTCCCAGACACACATAATTAAGTTAAATACAGTGCACATGAAACAAGATCTCTTCTCATATTAAGAAAAGTCTTTTCTTCTGATCAAATGATTCCTTGATTTGCTATGTTGGATACCAACAGCCTCATTTTTTTCCGCCACAGATTTAAGGAGAAAGGACATTTAACACCTGCAGAAGATGTAGCAAACCCCTACATTCAAACCTTCACACAATAACGAGTTACAAGACAAAGCCAACTTGTACAAAAGTTTAAAGCAATTGCAAGTCAGTTCCGAAGATCCAACAGCTTAGTGAACCAACTGTCCTTTGGGGTTTTTCTCTGTACTAAAGCGCACAGCTCCCACTGTGACCCCACTTTCCAATGGACTACCTTAACCCCTTGTCCCTCCACACACTACTTATTTCATATGTTTAAAGTCTGAGGAAGAAGATTCTCACTTCTGCCAGAGAAGCCTGCAATCTATATGTCTATATGGAAGGCACTGCTGAAAGAAGTTCTACTTTCTATGAGTCTTCCTTTAGTCACAGTTAGTTTAATTTCCATAAGAACCGACGGTTTCCAAACAGATCTGCATTAACAGACCATTAAGCAATTGGTGTTGATTTCCCTACGCTCTTTCATACGAGATCTTCCTTGTTAACAGTGAAAGGAGAAGGATCAGACAGTAACTGCAGAGGTTCCCTCGCAGCACACTCTTTACCACATTCACTGATTCACCTAAACCGTCTCCACTGCATAAAAATTTTGCTGGCCCTTCAGCTACAGGCAGGAGGAAATTCTCATGTGTCTTCTAAGATACCAGCTGCGTTAGGGATGCCTACATCTGATACCACTGTTTAGTCTAAGTCTTAACAGCTTACCTGTAGTTCTAATGCTACCACAGCCCTGAACTAGGCACTAGTACCTGCGCCCGGGCTCTGTTAGCTACGCAATTATCCAGCACAAGAGGAAAACAATCCTAGATTTATTAACAGCTACGAATTCAGAGGGAACACAGAAACAGTGATTTTAATCACGTGTATACTGACATCTGGTGGCAGCAGGGACCTTCCAGTGTGCTGAAGCCCTCCTGTATGCGCTACAGTCAGTTGCAATGAATAACATGAACTGCACTAGATTTTTAAATACTGGATTTTTTTAATCTTACTGATTTGCTTACACTTTGCAGCATGAAGAATTGTTTTCCTCATATCCAGCCTCAACCTCCTCTGACACATCTCCCTGCCATTCCCTCGAGTCCTGTCACTGGTTGCCAGAGAGAAATCAGCGCCTGCTTCTCCTCCCTCCTTTGTGATGAATCTGTAGACTGCGATGAGGTCTCCCGGTCTCCTTTTCTACAGCTGAACAGACCAAGGGACTTCAGCCACTCCTCATATGATTTCCCCTCTAAACCCTTCACCGACTTTGTGGCCTCCTCTGGACACTCACTCTCTCATAGCTTGGTATCTTTTTTAATACTGCAACACCCAAAACTGCAACCAGTACTCAAGATGGGGCTGCGCAGGACAATCCCCTCCAATCACCTCACATTGGTATTTGCAAATTTTTGTGAATATTTTCTTATTCTAACCACAAAACTGAAAGATCCCAAGTTGCCTCAAGTATCACGTCCAACCAGACAACGTGTTCAAATTTCCCCGTTGGAAAGCTATTCCAAGTCCATGTGAAAAGCAGAGTAAGAAGGTCGTTGCTTCTTAGCATGCTGACTTATAAGAGATAATAACTTCTATGAAAGAACTAATCTGAAACTTCATTTGTAAACAAACTAAACTGACACAATCTGCTAGACTACTGCCAGTTTCCCTTCCCTCAAGCATCTCTTAATTCTTCCAAGCTTCACTAACAGATAACCAGTGTCAAAACAGGATAAAAATATCCTATTTACGTTCCAGGTATGTTCTTTTTCTCAGAGGCTACACAGGTGCCATGTTTCATAGTGCCTTTCTAGGGTAAGGTATAAGCAAGTGACAAAATGTTGATGACTCCGCAAGAAGCCTTAAAATACAAATGGCTGTAAACACAGATTTACGGAAACTTCGGGAGGATTAAACTAAAATCTCTTAATTTCTAATACGCATCTTAGTTTTCATTTAAACTCCAACAGCGTGTTCATGGAAGGAGGTTGTGGACTGTTTGTTTCTAACCACGCTTGCTGTCGTAATAGCCTGAATAGAAGTGCATTTCCAAGCTCATACATGAGGGTGAAAAGAAACTGGAGTAGAAGTTCATTATTATCCCAGTCGGCTAAACATTCCAGAGCTTCTGTAAGTCATTAAAAAAATCACAGCAAAAGAAGCCTTCAAAAGGTGGAAGGCAGTCAGCTTCCGTATCAGCATGCACACGAGGCTGCAGCTTGCCCAGAACATAATGGTCTGCGGAGTTTTCTGTGTTTCTCTTACGATCGCATACGAGAGGAAGTAGATGAAATACTCAAAAGGGCTGAAAGCAAAATGCTGCTGCTTTTCCTCTCATCCACTTTATCTGAACAAAAGTCTGAGAACTCAAGATTTGCACTGAGCTATAATTTCAGACAAGACTGCATTCTGAATACCTATTGTTTAGTCTCCGTTACGTTAGAGCTACTTCTCTGCTTAACCGGTAGGTGTTTCATGCATGCTTTTAAACGCAGTAACACCAGGAACAGCAGAAAGCATTGTACTTGGGAACGCAAGTGTTTCTTTGCACAGTGAGGGGCCCATGGTCCTGCCTCGCCTCATGACAATCATCATAAGCAGGAAACATTCTTTACCTCGTCCTCTGGTGACAGAGAAAGACTTTGGAATCTTAAGCCTTAGATTATGTTCCTCATTATGCTCACAAAAAGAATACAGGTTCCTATCTCCACTTTCATCTGAAAACTTGTTGATGCTCTATGTCCTCCCATCCAGCCAACTCTTTAGTCTGATTTCCTGTACACATCCCAGTGCCAACACCCATTTAACTCAAAGAAATTTCTTTTTGGTGGGATCAGCGGGTCAAGGTGATCCACAAAAAGAAAGAGATTAGGACATCCGTTTCCTTCAATGCTGGGATCCAGAGAACCCATGAAAATAATCAGTTTAGGGAATCCGCGTTTTGTGTCTACACATATACAGTTAAACTTCCTTTAGGCTGATTAAAGTCCTGGTTCGTTATCTTCCTACCTTTGTAAAGACGCTTGATCCCACAGAATGCCAAATTCTAAGGGATTAATGAGGACCTTTGGGCACTTTAATATGCCAGAGAACTAAGCAACTGAATCCCTGTTATTCAGTTAGCACAGTCCTGCAATGTTATCTTCAGCAGTATAAGATAAATCCATTCATATTTGATAAGCAGCTCGAGTCAGTCCTCAGAGAAGAAAAGTCTCCTGTTTGTGCGGGACACATCGTAGAGAAGGAACATACAACTCTTCCCCAAGGCTACTCCTAGCCTTAAAAAGTCAGAAAGCGATGAAATTTCATCATGAATTTATGCCTAGGGATTGGTATTTTAAAAGGCTCCCTTAATTCTCCATCAGCAGCGTCTGGAGTTACACAAAACATGCAGTTGCTTCCTCTCTGTTTACAGCCTTCAGTGAATCACCTTTAGTTCCGAATGGCCTTCCAGGAGACCGAGCTGACCAAGCCTATTTGGTTATGAGCTACGCTTTTGACTAGAACAAACCAAAAGGGCTTTAATTCTTTACATTAGTGCTGGTTAACCTGTTTTTTGCATATTCTGGAACTTCTGAAAGGGGCAGTTGTCTTCCAGAAAAATAAACGTAAGAGCACAGAAGCGTTACGTTTTACTTCTTAAGCAGCAGAGAGAGTTAAACAGCTGCTTTAGTCCTTACACCACCATCCTTCCTATTCTCAGCTTCACTGCTGACAAAGCGTTGCTTACAAACATTAACTTAGCCCTAGAGAAACAGCAGCAGCTCCCACGGCTACTACCATTTATAAAATGCAAAAGGAAAGCTGCGGCAAAGGACTGTGTCGAGCGTTGCAACACACAACATTCAACACTAAGTACACCCAAACATCGGATGCACTTCCCCTCCTTCACACTGAGAACTCCAAAGCAGAGTCTGCAGTCCAAAAAGGCAGTACCACATCCGTTCCACAGATTCAGTACTTGCTCTCACAGAGGCAGCACAAGTCTTTACCAGACTGACAGCACGCTAGAAATATTTAGGTGGTGCTGTATTTAGAATCACAGAATCACTAGGTTCGAAGAGACCTCTGAGATCACCGAGTCCAACCATGCCCATCTCCTTCCTAAACCATGTCCCTAAGAAACTCATCCACTCATTTTTTAAACGCCTCCAGGGATGGTGACGCCACCACATCCTTGGGCAGCCTGACCACTCTTTCAGTAAAGGTGGTTGTGGTTCCTGTTAATTCTGTTCTGCTTATATATATATTTGTACCTAAGATCTGCTATCTTTTTTATATTTTTTTTTAATTAAAGATCTTTAATATCTGATTAATATCTTTTTATCAAAACTAAGTCATTAATTGGCGCACAACATGGGGCTGAGAGCAAAAAAAAAAGATAACAGTTCTAGCATCATGTTTGTTGTGGGTTTGGAGTCCATACGGACCACGCTGTACTATATATTTGCTTTCTGTTGGTACAGAACTATGCCGAAAGGTCTGGTGGGCTTAATTCATCTGAGTGCATCGGCCAGTAGAACTCAGATAGCTGTGATCATTATCGAGTTCTTGCTTTGGATCTATAGTGTTATGGATTCAGTGTCTATGGGTTCCATTTGGAATGTGTCCTTAAGGTTGTACTCCTGCACTAGCCCAAGCTGCTACCTCTGGGGACATAGTGATGATGTTACCTACCCTCAGGGAGGGACACAGGAGAGTGTTTCATCTCAACCTTTTATTCAGTCACCTTTTAGGTTCGCTAGAACAGCTTTTGGGAAGCTTAACCTCTCGCTAGATGCCAGCGATCTCCTACTTTATATCATACTTGCGGTGATTTGTCTGCAAGGCAGCATTACGATCTATCTTGGGTACGAAGCCAGGAATAGGGGTGGCCAGGAATGCAACCAGAAGCAAGGAAAGGGAAAAAAGAAGGAGAGAGAGTTAAGACACCTGATGTTATGGTAGCTCAAGATGTCACTAAACCAGAGGAACAGTCTGAGCCGATGAAAGTTGCCCCTATCCAGAAAAGGAAATATAAGACCAAATCGGTTCGTCCAGCTGACGATGATGGAGAAGTGGAAGCGGGTCCTTCCCGTACTGCGGATTCAGAACCAGAGATCGTTACTGAGTTGCTCACACATGACACCCTTTGCGGCTTGCGAAAAGACGTTACTCGACAGGCAGATGAGCCTATCCTGACCTGGATGATCCGAGTGTGTGACAGTTTGCAACTCGATGGTGCTGAAGCCAAGTATTTAAAGGCTCTGGCTCGAGATACAGGTATCGAACAGGCATTTGTGAGGGAATCAAGACCCCTTTCATTCTGGGCACAAGTTCTAGGCAGTGTGAGAGAGAGGCTTCCTCACAAAGATATCCTACAGGCACGACATTTTAAGGCACCTTGGAAGACCGTGGAAGGCGCGATTTTACACCTGAGGGAAATGGCACTGCTAGAAATACTTTATGGAAGGGATGGGCAGCGCCTCAGCGACCCAGACAAGGTTAGATGTACGCCAGAAATGTGGTGGAAGCTTTCCTGCGGTGCACCAGGTGCATTCTCCCTCTATGTGGCATCCATGTATTCGGAGGCAGACCAAGATTTGTTGGGCATCGCAGCAGGTAAATTCAGGACATATGCGAAAATGGTCCATGGCCCGATGCAGGAACGCATTGCTGCGGTAGAAACAGCACTTGAGAGGATGGACAAGAGTGTGGATGAGAAGATGGACAAGCAGCAAAAGGAGATCATGGAAACTCTTCAGAATCTTCAAGTGGCATCAGTGTGAAACAAAGCCTCTGGGTCCAGAGCCGGATGCCTCCAGGCTAGGGGAAGAGGACAGACTTCACGGACCGATCTCTGGTGTCTCTTAGTTGACCATGGAGAAGATATGAGACGGTGGGACAGGAAACCTACCTATGCCCTAGCAGCCCGGGTACAAGAATTGAAGGAGAACAAGAAAAGAAAATCAGTGAAAGTGCGTGCAGTGCCAATCTCCCAAGGATCTGACCCACTAGAGGGAACCTCCAAAATGTACCCATCACTAACGAGTTGCTGTCACACTGTAACGGATGTTAGAGAGGCCCTGCCTCTGGCCAGGTAGAGGCATGGGATAACCATGTCTATTGGACTGTGTGGATCCGGTGGCCTGGGACATCAGACCCACAAAAATACCAGGCTTTACTTGACACTGGCGCTCAATGTACGTTAATGCCATCAGGACATGTGGCTCTGGAAACCGTTGCCATTTCTGGGGTGACTGGGGTATCTCAAGAACTGACTGTGCTGGAAGCTGAAGTGAGCTTGACCTGGAAAGACTGGCAAAACCACCCCATTGTTACTGGTCCGGCCGCCCCATGTATCCTGGGAATTGACTACCTCAGAAATGGATATTTCAAGGACTCAAAGGGACATAGATGGGGTTTTGGGATAGCTGCTGTACAGACAGAAGAGATTTAACAGTTAAAGTCATTGCCGAGTCTCTCAGAGAGTCCCTCTGCTGTCGGATTGTTGAAGGTTGAGGAACAACGGATGCCAGTTGCCACCACAACAGTGCATCGTCGACAATACCAAACGAACCGTGACTCTGTGATTCCAATCCATAAGATGATCCGAGAACTGGAGAGCCAAGGGGTGATCAGTAAGACTCACTCACCCTTCAACAGCCCCATTTGGCCTGTGCGTAAGCCTGATGGAGAATGGAGATTGACTGTGGACAATCGTGGCTTGAATGAGGTTACCCCACCACTGAGTGCCGCTGTGCCAGACATGTTGGAACTCCAGTATGCACTGGAACGCAAGGCAGCGAAGTGGTACGCCACGATTGACATTGCTAATGCGTTCTTCCTCATTCCCCTAGCTGCAGAGTGCAGGCCGCAGTTCGCCTTCACCTGGAGGGGCGTGCAATACACCTGGAACCGATTGTCCCAGGGGTGGAAACATAGTCCCACCATTTGTCATGGACTAATTGAAGAAGAACTAGAGAAGGGTGAGGCTCCAGAACATCTGCAGTACATCGACGACATCATTGTGTGTGTGAATACAGCAGGAGAGGTTTTTGAGAAAGGAAAGACAATCATCCAGATTCTCTTGGAAGCTGGTTTTGCTATCAAACAGAGTAAAGTTAAGGGACCTGCCCAAGAAATACAGTTCCTGGGAGTGAAGTGGCAAGACGGACGTCGCCAGATTCCGACAGAGGTTATCGACAAGATCACAGCAATGTCCCCACCAACTAGCAAGAAGGAAACACAAGCATTCTTGGGTGCCATAGGTTTCTGGAGGATGCGCATCCCCGAATACAGTCAGATCGTAAGCCCTCTCTACTTGGTAACCCATAAGAAGAATGATTTCCACTGGGGCCCTGAACAAAAGCAAGCTTTTGAGCAAATTAAGAGGGAGATGGCTCATGCTGTAGCCCTTGGACCAGTCAGGTCAGGACCAGATGCGAAGAACGTGCTCTACTCCGCATCTGGGAATAATGGTCTTTCATGGAGCCTTTGGCAGAAAATGCCTGATGAAACTTGAGGTCGACCGCTAGGATTCTGGAGTCGAGGCTACAGAGGATCTGAAGCCAAATACACCCTAACTGAGAAAGAGATCTTAGCTGCTTATGAAGGAGTTCAAGCTGCCTCAGAGGTAATTGGAACAGAAACTCAGCTCCTCCTGGCACCCCGATTACCGGTGCTAAGGTGGATGTTCAGTGGACAGGCTGCCCCCACACATCATGCTACTGAAGATGGAAAGCAGCCGTGTGGAGCCCCACACGACAAGTTGCAGAAGCCATTGAGGGAAAGGGTGGATCAAGTCAATTTGCAGAGCTCAAAGCTGTCCAATTGGCTCTGGACATTGCTGAGCGAGAGAAATGGCCACGGCTTTACCTCTACACTGACTCATGGATGGTGGCCAGTGCATTGTGGGGATGGTTAGACTGATGGAAGAAAGCCAACTGGAAATGCAGAGGGAAACCCATCTGGGCTGCAGATGTATGGCAAGACATCGCCACCCGTGTGGAGAAGCTGATCGTGAGAGTCTGCCATGTGGATGCACACGTGCCCAAGGATCGAGCCAATGAGGAACATCGCAACAAGCAACAGGCAGACCGAGCTGCGCAAGTCAAGGTGTCACAGATAGATCTGGATTGGCAGCATAAAGGAGGGTTGTTCCTGGCTCAATGGGCTCATGATGCCTCAGGCCATCAGGGCAGAGATGCCACTGAGACACGGAAGCACGAAACCGAGGGGTGGATTTAACCATGGACATTATCTCCCAGGTCATCAATGATTGTGAGACATGTGCTGCCAATCAAACAGGCTAAGAGGGTGAAACCCCTATGATACGGTGGATGCTGGGACACGTATAAATACGGAGAGGCCTGGCAGGTTGATTATATCACCCTGCCGCAGACCCGCCAAGGTAAACGCTATGTGCTCACCATGGTGGAAGCAACTACCGGATGGCTGGAGACATATCCAGTGCCTCACGCCACTACTCAGAACACCATCCTAGGCCTGGAAAAGCAAGTCTTCTGGCAACATGGTGCTCCAGAGCGGATTGAGACAGATAACGGAGCCCATTTCAAGAACAGCTTAGTTACCACCTGGGCAAAAGAGCACAGCATTGAGTGGGTGTACCATATCCCCTACCACACACCAGCTGCTGGGAAGGTTGAACGGTGTAATGGATTGTTGAAAACCACTTTGAAGGCATTGGGTGGGGGGACTTTCAGCATTGGGAGCAACATCTAGCAAAGGCCACGTGGTTGGTCAACGCTAGAGGCTCAGTCAGTCGAGCCGGCCCTGCCCAGTCAGAATTCCTTCATACTGTAGATGGAGATAAGGTCCCTGTGATCCACCTGAGAGGTGTGTTAGGGAAAACCGTCTGGGTTCAACCTGGCTCGGGCAAAGGCAAGCTCATTCGTGGGATTGTCCTTGCTCAAGGATCTGGTTGCACTTGGTGGGTGATGCAGGAAGACGGAAGAACACGATGCGTACCTCAAGGGGACCTTATTTTTGGATGAGTTGTCCATGTTCTATGTACTTATCTGTAAATATGTGTATAGTTGAAAATACATATGTATATAGATATAAGTTTAAGTTCAATTATGGCATGGAAGAAAAATTTGAGGTGGATAATGTTGTGGTTTTGAATTTTTCCGAGGAATTTTTCTTCCTCTTGCCAAAAAGGGAACGCAAGGGGGCAGAGAGAGGCCAACTAGGATAGAGGTGGTGCCTGGACATCAGGGTTTTTTTCTTTCCTGCCTCTGGGGCAGGGAGCTGATTTTTTTTTTCTTAGGTTTTGCACACTTTTGGCTTCAGGAGGAGCACGGTGTGGCGCAGCAGCAGAGTTGCAACTTGTGGGGTTTTGCAGTCGCTGGAGGAAGGACCATCGGTCATCTGATCTTCCACAACTTCCTGCAGAACTCACACGCCTCCCTTTTTCCTTCCTTCCCTTCCCAGCCCGCGGTGGCGGAGCTGCACCCGGGGCCATGGCAGTGGTGACAGTCCCCCCCGCACCCTTAAAGAGACATGCAGCGCAAGATTTGGGGTACAGGACTCAATCCATTTAAAGGTTTTGGTTGTGGTTCCTGTTAATTCTGTTCTGCTTATACATATATTCGTACCTAAGATCTGTTATCTTTCCTATACCTTTTTTTTTTTAATTAAAGATCTTTAATATCTGATTAATATCTTAGTTTTTATCAAAACTAAGTCATTAAGTGGCACACAACGTGGGGCTGACAGCAAAAAAAGGATAACAGTTCTAGCATCGTGATGCTCGTTGTGGCTTTGGAGTCCATACGGACCACGCTGTACTATATATTTGCTTTCTGTTGGTACAGAACTATGCCGAAAGGTCTGGCGGGCTTAACTCATCTGAGTGCATCGGCCAGTAGAACTCAGATAGCTGTGATCATTATCAGGTTCTTGCTTTGGGTCTACAGCGTTATGGATTCAGTGTCTATGGGTTCCATTTGGAATGTGTCCGTAAGGTTGCACTCCTGCACTAGCCCAAGCTGTTACCTCTGGGAACATAGTGATGATGTTACCTACCTTCAGGGAGGGACACAGGAGAGTGTTTCATCTCAACCTTTTATCTTATTAAAGATCTTTAATATCTGATTAATATCCTAGTTTTTATCAACATAAAGGCAACATATGGATGCAGCACCCCATGTTGCTGATCTATGACACACACAGTCTAACTTTATGCAGAAATATGCTTGCAATACTATCCAGTTTAGGCCTACAGAGTTCTTAAAATAGAAACAGTACAGTACATTCAAGTTTTTTGAGGATTACATAAGCTATGCATTAATCCCCTCACTATTATTCCATGTAGGATCTCATAAGCAATTCAGTAAGGTAGCAGTTTATCATAGAATCCTAAGGTTGGAAGAGACCTCTGAGGCCATCGAGTCCACCTGTACCTGTCTCCCCACTAAACCCTGTCCCTAAGGAACTCACCCACTCATCTTTTGAACACCTCCAGGGACGGCAACTCCATCACCTCCCTGGGCAGCTGTGCCAATCCCTGACCACCCTTTGAGTGAAGAAATATTACATCATAGTTTAAAATCAAGGTCCTTAGACAGGCATTTAAAGACTCAGCTACGCTGTTCTCCTCATGGACACCTGCGCTTTTTTTTGGCATTGTCAATTTGCTGAGAAGTTCATAACAACATTAAAATCAACCCTTGGAAAGCAACAGAATGTGCAGGAGAGAGATGTCTGGGAAAATCTACCCGCACACACGCGAGTGGGAATCCATTCTGTGTCCAGCTCTGGTCTCGCCACGCGTGACTGACGGGAATCATTCCCTCCTGCACCCTGCACTGAGACAGAGGCTGCTGCTTTCTACACTCCAGCACGAGTCCCACAGAGCTCATTTGCCAGTGCTCTCCGTGCCAGAGGGGCTGTGGGGCAGCTGGGAAGAGCTGCCTCAGGGGAGCAGAGCGAGCCTCCCAGCCCGATGCCACGGGCGCCTTTAAAGAGGGAGAGAAAACTGCGGTTCAGCTGTCTGTGCGGCTCCTGCCCAGAAGCCACTGCAGAGACCCAGGTAGCCCCTCCAACTCGCTTTCTTCCATCTGGAAACAGGAACAGCATCTCAGAGCGGCTCCGTAAAAAACGCTTCTCCCAAGGTAAGAGGGGCATGGTTTTAAGGAAGCACGGAATGAGACGAGTCAGAAGGGACCCACGGAGATCATCGAGTCCAACTCCTGTCCCTGCACAGGACACCCCAACATTCACCCCGTGTGGCTGAATGCTACCACTTATTCAAAACCTAAATTTCTGTAAGCTGCCAAAGAGTCTTAACTGCAACTCAAAATCACTGTGCCGAGGTCTCGGCTTTCTTCACTTTCTAGGGTGAGATATTTTATGAACTTCTTTACCAAACTCCTCTGACAGAATTAAACTCTGTTTAATCTGCCCTTCCATCTCTTTCCCATCTAATACTGTCTGTGGGCAGTGCAAAGATTACATTATGTAAAAGATGAGTGACTTCTTGCTTGGAATTTTAATCGTTCGTAAATTCACTCAAAATAAAATAATCTAAATCAGTAACAGTGATAAAAGCAACACAGGAAGTTATCACAAAGTAAATTGTACCTTATCTGTTACTGTAATGTGAATATATCAAGGTTCATGACTCATCATTTAAAACGTATTAGTAATAATAAAAAAGGCCAATAAGTACTAGCACCTAAAAAAGCCACGTGCAACTGTAAAGCACATGCAATCAAGTTGTCTAGAACAAGATTTTAGAAGTGTATCTTTCCTTCAAGTGAACAGGACACTTGCTTTTACGCTTCACTTTTTCGTCAGTAAAGAATGAATCTATTTAAGATTTTATGTGAACATAGGCATAAACAGAAAAACGTTTACTTGAAACACAGGCCTGCTTGGGCTACTGATGCAGTGGATCTTCCTGAAGGTGTCATCTCTCCCAAGTTATTTTCTATTCTGAAGGCGGCGTGATTTCCTAGGACAGTCTCTGGCTTCAACTGCCTTTCTCCGTTTTCTAGATGACTGTAGGTTTGAGCCAGAAACTAAGGAATTTCCTAATGCATTCTCCGTCACCTCTCGCAACTTGCGTTCAAGCTCAGCCGAGCGGACATTCTGTTCAGCTATGATTTGGCTTTGTTCTAGCAGTTTCTGATCTTGATCTTGGAGTTGTTTCTGATGCTCTTGAAATTGGAGGCGAAACTCAGAGAACTCCCGCTTTAGCCCTGTGATGTCTGTGCCGTACGCTTTTACTTGCTGCTGGAGTTTTGTGCCTTCCTGTCTCGAAAAGTTCTGCTTGGAGAATTGTTGCATTGGTGTCAGTGCTGTAGAAGTCCCTGGACCTTCAGAGAGAACTCTGATTAATCCTCTACAACTTCAAGACAAAGGTAGAAATTGTGCCCCAGTTTTCATGTTTTGCTTATCCTTACTTCCCAAATATGAATCTGAATACTGGTTGCAAGTTATGTGAACACATAAACCTATTTACAGTTATTTAAGAGGCTAACAAGAGCATATGGTATCTCAAAGCACAACTAGTTGAATTTAAAACAGATTTCCAGTAGTCTGGAAAACAGCTAAAGATTAGTTTTCTGTATATAAGCCCTCCCTCCTTTTGCTGTATCAAAAATTACACAGAGCTATTACATTGTCATGTAGATTTAGTGTCACAGAAGTCAAGTCAAATATCCACAATATGTCTATAAATTCCTTATTACAGAATAATTAGTTTTAATATAAACAGCTGTATTTCCATAGAGCCACCCAATTCTGCTGTCTTAATTGTAAAATTGGGTACAATTAACAGGATATAATTAAGAGGTGGTACACACACTTATGGCTAGATGGATGGACAGGACATACTAGAAACAAGCAGCAGCTCCTACAGTATTAATATTCTCTAAGTTATCCTTTAAGGGAGTTAATTTCACAGTTCCTAAGAAGCCTGAAGATGTTCAGCAAGGGAAAACACTACAGTTCTATTAACCTTTTGCTTTTGGTCACTACAGGATTACACCAAAGAGCAGTTTAATTGTTTATTTACTTGTTACTTTAATGACCTTTTTGCTATTACCCTTAAGTATATTGCTTGTTAGTGTTCACATCAGTGCCCCAGGAAAGTAGAAAAGCACATACAAGTGTGTCCTAGCTCTCTCTCTGCACTACAACAGCTTAGACTAATCAATTTGACGATTGTCCTAAAAAAAAAAGGCAGCCAGTTGTCATCTCACGTGCCAAATTTCAACCGAGTGCAACGATAAAGTCTCATTCATTGGCGGCACAAAAGCATTTGTTTAATGAATACACACTACGCATAATTCTAACATACATTCAAGTGACTGTTCTTTTGGTAGTACAAAGGCTCCTTAAATTTCAAAGCAAATGAATTTTAGTTAGCATTCTTAAGAAACAAGTATCAAAAATATTTATGTAATAAAGCTCGCATTTAAGGGAGGGAGCTTTAAAAAGATACAGCGCTGAGAATTTTTACAGAAAAACTAAATAAAACCGGACTATATGCTGGAATTGATACCTGGGGCAGTTCCTGTCAGACGTCTAGATACATCTGACCTGGGCATCTTTCTTTTCAGTATTGGAACAATCTTCTCATCAAAATATTCCATAGCCATGGAGGAAATGTCCCTTAGTTCTTGAAGAACTTCACGAGCTCTCTGAGGAGCTCTTGTAGAGTTTACATACCTTAGCACATGATAAAGTTCATCTATTACCTAAAACATTTAAGAAGAATTAGCATTTTCTGATAAAATCAAGAGAATGTTACATCATTCTAGAAATGCTGGCCTATTCAGGGGCTTTCACTACGTAACTGTTATGTACGACTGCATGCCCTACTTCCAGATCAGCTCTCTGAAGTGCTGATTGTGAGAGACGAGGGGAGCCATTACCTTCATCCATCGCAACAGCTCTCGTCAAACGCTCATTGGCTAAAATCTTGGTTTAGTACCTCAGTACTTGAATTGTAAATTATGTAATCTGTACTCAGCAGAGCATAGTCATTTCTTTTTGAAGAACCACAAGCGAGATACTCTAAGCCACACTGCAGAGCAGTTACTGCCCCAGCCCGTCACGAGGCATAAGGAACGCATTAACGGAACAGCAAGCGTTAGCATGATGTCAGTCTGAAGAGCTGTAAATATTTACATCAATCCACTACTGACAAAGAACGTAAGCACCCACTTAACAGGATTGTGCTTAGGAGAGACAGAGAGATGAAAGGTGCCTTGCTAACCTATGAATTATAGTCTGAGGCAGGTCAAGACAGGGGTGCTGGTCTCTTTCGACTGAAACTACTAACAGAGGTATTTTGCACAGGGTTAAGAACGGTTGGAGAGTCTCCTGAAGAACAAAGACGTTAAGGACTTTAAACTGTAGGCAAGACAATACAGTTGCATCTCGTGTTTTAATAAGGGAAGCTTAGCTAAAGCGTTGCAAAAGCTAGACAAGACTAAAGTGTCTCATCACACAACAAGCTTACAAAAGACTTCTCTAATTTTATCCACATTATATGCTCTTAGAAACAACAGCCTCAAAGCACTCTGCCATCCTCACTATAAATCTTGCGGCAGCACTCTGCTATCACTGGGGAAGCCTCACACTGTAGGCCGAATCTCAAATTGGGATTCACGTGTTCTAACACAGATTCAACTTCCTAACGATTCTGTGGCAGCCTCATTCAAATGAAATTTCCTGAGGGTAGCAGGGCAGGTGGGAGGAGAGGAAACACAGGCTGTAAATGACCAAGCTTTAAACCTGGTTGACCAGAAGAGGGTTCTCTGGTGAACTGATAACTGTGCTGACAGCGCAGCAGCGCTAGCAAGCTCATGCACTAAGTACATAATTCAGAAAAAACTTTTCAGCTGTTATATCAGTATACAAAAAAAAAAAATGTCCTAGGACCCAGTGCCCCTAAGGAAAAGGGCTAGCAAGCTCACTTGCCCAGCTCCTGCACGTCCCAGGTCTATAGTCAGTACTGCCTTTCTGTCTACTCTTCAAAAAAAGTAAGGCAACATTCCTTTCAACATTTACTATGTGAGTATCACAGACTTAAGTTATTTGACTCTGTGTTATATTCCATTTTTAAAAATGGAAATCAAGTTTAAAATAATTGTTAGATATAGTCTGGGTCATTCAATTCAGACTGCCTGTTAGGGCTGAGCATTGGCTTTTGTGTTTGCTGGCAAGTATCTGAAACACGACATGATATAAATAAGTCCCAGCTGTCCCAGTTTTAAGTTTCACCACCATATTTTTTAAACACAGATATACACTCCCATAATATGGTCTACATTTTACCTTTCCAGGTATGAAGCAACAGAGGTTTGAATCCACATATTTCATGAAAGTCATATTTAACAGAGAGAGTCTCGTTTTGACAGCAGCAAGGATGTCCGCATGGCGAGCTAAGGAATGGTTTCTCCTTTCTGACTCCCGTCTGGAAGAGAGATCATGATGTCACACTGATTAAAGGATAAGGTAACAAAATGAAGCTCTAACGATGGCTCAAGTCAACTTCACTCTTAAAACCCTCAGGGTCCGAAAACGTAACCACTAACATCAGTCCTGTCTTTACGGAAAGAAACTGACACAGACTGAGAATCAGCTAGTAACAGCATCCTGTACTTTCTAAGAGAAAATCTGCTCTTTAGATAATTACTACATCTTATGTGACCCATAAACCCTATCTGTAATTTAGGACTACGAGGTCCAACACAATAAACCTCAACACTAACCCTATAGCTCTGGAACCAAGAGTGGGAGAGGAGAGACAAAGAACATGTTATAACAGGTGTTAGAACAGGTTCTAACCTGTCCCAGTGAGACAAAGCTCAGCTCGATTGCTTCACTCAGTACGAGTGGATGCGTGTTCAAACATAGATGTTTTCTTGCCCTCAGTTAAAAATGTCAGTGTGCAAGAGTGAACAGCAAGTTCACATCAAGACAGCGCTTTGTTTGTGAAGCAGTTTTTAGCTAATAACTACCTCTTCCCAAAGATCAAGCTGGTGCACAAAGGAACCCATTTTTTTGTTGGTAGATGTGAAAGCAAAAGTGATGGCAATCCTCAGCAGCCTTTCAGAAAATGATCTGCGGAATTGCTTTGAACACCGGCAGCATCGTATGAGCTGTGTCATCTAGAAGGGAACTGTTTTGAAGGTGACCATAGTTGATTTTCTTAATTTGTTAAATAAAAAGAGTCTTGGGGTTTTTTTCTGTTGGACCTCAGAGAGAAAAGCAAGCTTTCCAAACTAATTTGTAGTAGTCACTGAGTCAGTGTGAATATTTTGATCCCCCATATTCCCACAGTTACTACTTCGATGCAATTGACATAAATTTAATCTATTATTAGTGCTCGCCACAAAGTTCAGGTCAAGATGTAATGCTCTTTTGGCAAAGGATCCCTACAAGTAGCACTTGGTTTCTTCACTTTGACTGGGAAATCTGATAGGGCACGGCAGCAGCTGCACTTATTCGCTGGGCAGAGGAGGAAAGACATGGCTTTAGTGAGAAACTAGCTCCCAGTAACGCTCACACATCAATCCCCCCTCCTTTTCCCCTGCTTAATGCTTGGCACTGAAAAAGCTGGGTTTTCAAACAGATGTAGACAAATCATCAAGGAAGGCAGTTGGTCTGGAAAAGGAATGGCCTTTATTCATTCCTAGGAGTCCTTCCTTGATTTGCCAGAAGAGTTGAGTAATACAGGACCCACTCTTCCTTTCTCTGTTTAAAATACCAGACGGCCTTTCCAATATTACAGTTCCTGGTATATGACAACTAGCATTCATCCACACCGTTATACCGTAATTAGCTTTTAGGTTCAAGATGCTTTTGCAAAAAAATGAAATACACTCAAATGTGACTCCAGTTTTCAAGATACGTCAGTGGAATTAGCCAGCAAGAAATCCCTTTTCAATATCCTGCTTACAAGAATCTAGCAAATTGAACTACAGTTTCAAGGAGCACATACCTTGGAAGCTGAGCTTTAACTTGCTTTTGACACAGGTTGTGGTATCTTTGCACTTTCAGATATCCCCGATTTAACATTCGCTGGCAAACCAAGTCCATTCGCTTACAAACCTGTATTTAGGTAAAAAGAAAAACTTAAGGCTCAATTAAGGTGACAAATCACTATTATCTTATCCACCCTTGCCAAGTAGTTAAAGATTCTCTTATCAGGTTGAGCTCCATTTCAAGAAGCAGAAACTGCAGCTGAGCTTAAAGCATCGCCATCTCTAACAATGATCACGATGCCCCAAAAAGGAGCAACTACGTTCCATACAGTTCACAAATTGATCTCCTGATACTGCCTAACAAGCGACAACAGGCTCTGTGCCACCCATACACAAGCAGATACAATTTCCTATGATTTTAATGCAAGTTGCAAATGCCTATGTCTGGCTCCACTGCATAAAAAATATTGCTGGCCATTCAGCTACAGGCAGGAGGAAATTCTCATGTGTCTTCTAAGATACCAGCTGCATTAGGGATGCCTAAATCTGCACCTGGGCTATGTTAGCTATGGAATTATTCAACACAAGAGAAAAACAATCCTAGATTTATTAACAGCTACGAATTCAGAGGGAACACAGAAACAGTGATTTTAATCACGTGCATACTGACATCAGGTGGCAGCAGGGACCTTCCAGTGTGCTGAAGCCCTCCTGTATGCGCTACAGTCAGTCGCAATGAATAACATGAACTGCACTAGATTTTTAAATACTGGATGTTTTTAATCTTACTGATTTGCTTACACTTTGCAGCATGAAGAATTATTTGCTCCAGTTTCTGGACATTACCCATATTTGTGCCAATAATCAGTCTACAACCCAAACACCAAAGTGATAACAGGTACCACCAGAAACCAAGTGTGTCTGTCTGCAACTTGCTTTCCCAATCATCTCTTAATTCTCATGGCTCCTGATGTCACCAATTAAACCATATTGCACCTGTATTTATAGGAACAATATGCATCTTTCAGACTGCATAGTCAGCAGTCCCGTGTAAAGTGGTATTATTACACTTTTAAGTGTTCATATCAGTCCAAGACAGTTTGATACCACCTATCCAATGGACCATAAGTAAAAAGTAAAATTTCATAGAATTCCTGAGATGGAGGGGACCCACAAGGCTCATCGAGTCCAACTCCTGTCCCCGCACAGGACAACCCCAACATTCAGCCCTGTGTCTGAGGGCATTGTCCAAATGCTTCTTGAATATTGTCAGGCTGTGGCTGCTTCCCTGGGGAGCTGTTCCAGTGCTCCACCACCCTCTGGGTGGAGAACCTTTTCCTCATACCCAGCCTCAACCTCCTCTGATACATCTCCCTGCCATTCCCTCCAGTCCTGTCAGTGGTTGCCTGAGAGAAATCAGTGCCTGCTTCTCCTCCTTCCTTTGCGATCAATCTCTAGACTGCGATCAATCTCCCTGTCTCCTTTTCTACAGCTGAACAGACCAAGGGACTTCAGCCACTCCTCGTATGATTTCCCCTCTAAACCCTTCACCGTTTCACAGATCCAGTACTTGCTCTCACAGAGGCAGCACAAGTCTTTACCAGACTGACAGCACGCTAGAAATATTTAGGTGGTGCTGTTCTTCGTACAGTATGAATAGGAATACATTTTCTGCCTGAAAAGCTTTCACTTTAAAGTTACATATGGATGCAGCACCCCATGTTGCTGATCTAGGACACACGCAGTCTAACTTTATGCAGAAATATGCTTGCAATACTATCCAGTTTAGGCCTATAGAATTCTTAAAATAGAAACAGTACAGTACATTCAAGTTTTTTGAGGATTACATAAGCTATGCATTAATCCCCTCACTATTATTCCATGTAGGATCTCCTGAGCAATTCAGTAAGGCAGCAGTTTATCTTAGAATCCTAAGGTTGGAAAAGACCTCTGAGATCATCAAGTCCAGCTGTACCTGTCTCCCCACTAAACCCTATCCCTAAGGAACTCATCCGCTCGTCTTTATGAACACCTCCAGGGATGGTGACTCTGACTCCACCACCTCCCTGGGCAGCTGTGCCAATCCCTGACCACCCTTTGAGTGAAGACATTCATATGACATCATAGTTTACATCAAGGTCCTTAGACAGGCATTTAAAGACTCAGCTAAGCTGTTCTCCTCACGGACACCTGTGCGCTTTTTTGGCATTGTCAATTTGCAAGTTCAAGTAATTTTTTAAAGTCTCCTACTATGACTGCGAGAAGGAGGCAGCCTTTCAGGAAAAATAGGGCTTTCCTATGTCGTCTTTTTTGCCCGACACTTATTTCTAGAGAGGACACAGGGTCGTTGGAGCTGCACACCTCCTACACTTTTAGACTTAACCTTTGCAAGCAGAAATAAACACAGATAGAAGACACGACTAGGTAGCGACCCAAGGCAAGCGGTCTCCAGGAGAAATAAGCCTCCAGGAGCCGGGCAGTTTCTCACCGAGGACGAACGGAAGGAAAGAAGAGATGACAAAAGACCTTCAGGAAGGTGTGAACAGGGACACACATCTACATGCTCGTGCCCGTGGCTCGGGGCAGCCACAGAGAAAGCAGAGAGCCCCATCTCATCACCATCACCACCCCCACCCCTGGCCGCGGAGCCCTGGCCGCGGAGCTCCGGCCGCCCCCCACGCCGTTCCCCACCAGCCGGAGCTGGCTCGTCTCGTCGTAGGATAAGAAGCTGAGGATGGTCTCGAGGGCCACGATGGGCAGCCCCATCAGCGTGTTGCTCTGAGGCGGAGGCTCCATGGACGCCAGGGCCTCGGGCAGGAGCCGCTCCTCCGGCGCCGCCATCGCACACCGCATCCTCCCGCAAACTGAGGCGAGGGGGATGCTTTCTATGACGACGCTGCGCGACTCCCAACCCGCCCGGCCGCTGGGGGGCGGCACGCGCTGCGCAGCAACAGAGAGCCGTGGCAACGGCTCCGTGTCCACCTGGGCAGCCAGGAGAAGCCGTGCCCCTCCGGGGCCCGTGTTGGCACCGGAGCTGTTTAGAATTTTCACTTATGACACAAACAGCGGGATCGAGTGCCACCTCAGCGACTTTGTGGGTGACACCAAGCTGAGAATCACAGAATTATAGAATCGCCTGGTTGGGAAAGACCTTTGAGATCGAGTCCAACCGTACCTCTCCACTACTAAACCATGTCCTTGAGAAACTCATCCGCCCGTCTTTTAAACTCCTCCAGGGATGGCGACTCCACCACCTCCCTGGGCAGCCTCTTCCAATCACTGAGCACTCTCTCCGGAAAGAAATTCTTCCTAACGTCCAGTCTAAACCTCCCCGGTGCAACTTGCAGCCATTTCCCCTAGTCCTATTGCTGCCGCCTGGGAGAAGAGCCAAGCCCTTCACCTCCTAAGTAACAATGATTATCCATGTGACATCTCTTGAAGGATACGCAGTATGGGAGACCAAGAGGCAGGTTGGCAAATATTCCACATTGCTTTGCTGTTGCCAAAGGCACTGTTGTGAGAGATCTCGTGAATAGCCAGAGTCATGGAATGGCTAATACAGCTTCCAAAAACATATGCCCAGAAGATGACCCATTTCCAGTCCAAATCTTTAACTAGATAAAATGCCGTTAATTGTGCAAGAACCATCAGCACAACCACCCAGATCAAGTTGTGGTCTGGCTTCATCAACGCTTTGATCTCTGGATGTTTAGCTAGATGGGAAAGAATTAAATGAAAAGGGAATTATTTAGAAGCTCTCCTTACAGCCAACTATCACCATCAGATTAGGAAAGCCGATAGAGACCTTGCCTTCCTTCCTCCCAATTAGGATTTTTCTGCAAAGGCAATGAAAACGCACCGCCCCCCCCTTCCCACTTGTGACATTTACTCCTAGCAGGAACCACAGAAACATTCGGGATGGAAGAGACCCTGAAGATCAGAGTCCAACTGTAAACCCAGCACTGCCAACCCCACCACAGCACCATAGCCCGAAGCATCTACGCGGCTTTTAAATCCCGGCAGGGACCGAGACTCCAGCACTGCCCTGGGCAGCTGTGCCATTGCCTGAGCACCCTTTCCATGAAGCCCTACGTCCTAACACGCAGCCCGAACCTCCCCCGGCGTAACCTGAGGCCACTCCCTCTCGTCCCATCGCTGGTTCCTTGGGAAAAGAGCCCAGTACCCACCTCAGCACAACCTCCTTTCCTTTGCAATGAAACAACGCCAGCGTTTTTCCTGGCTTAGCAGTCACGCACGCACGCACCCGACAGGCACCTCCGGGGAGGAAAACGGCTTGAGCCGACTGCCCATCCCTCATCCGGGAGCTCAGATAAGCTAAACTCCGCGTTGTTCGTCTCGCTCGAAAGCGCGACTGCTGCGCCCGGCACCGGGAGCCAGCGGGAACCCAGGCTGTCGATAGGTTCCTGCCAGCCGTTAATTGTTCAGCGGGGAGGGGCTCCGCTCCGCACGGGGGGCAGCGACCCCTCCGCCCGCCCCGCAGCTCAGGACGGAGCCCGGGCCGCGCGCGCGCCGGGGATCGCGGGGACGAGCACCGCACCCCCCTATTCGCCCCCGGCTGCTTGTGCTCCCGCCTCTGCCGCGCACCGGGGCTCGCGAGCGGGGAGCGCCCCTCCCTCCCCCGAGCTCCTTCCCCGCTCTCCTCCCGCCCCACTCCGCGCGCGCGCCAGGGCGGCGGCTCCCGCCTCCGCCGCCGGCCCCGATCCCCTCACGAGGGCCGGCGCCGAATGCGGCCCCGGCCGCTCTCCGCCCCCGCCGGGAACCCCCTCAGGGCCGCGGCGAGGGACGCGCCCGCCGCCGCGGTACTGTCCCCGCGGGCACCCCAGACCCTGGCAGCTATTTTGTGGGGTCCGTCCCATCCCATCCCCCCCCTACCCCGCTGCCCCCGGCACCCGCCCCTCACCCAGGATTTCTTTGCGGCGGTCGGCGTGAGGCTGGTCCGTGTAGACCCACTCGAAATCCTCCCTGGCCACGGTGTTCCCCATCCCAGCAGCGTCACAAACCCAAACACCCCGCTCCGCAGCGCGGGGTCGCCCCAGCCCCGCCTTTTACAGCGCTGAGGGGCGGCCGCCCCGCCCATCGCCCCGCCGGCGCTCCCCATTGGTCGCGCGAAGCCGCCGCTTGAGGGGCCGGTGGGCGGGTGCACTCGGCCCCGGCGCCTTCGCCGGGCGAGCCCAGGCCCAGTCACGCTTCCGCCGGGGGCAGGTCGCGCTTGCGTGTCCTCAGGGACGCGGTCTCACCGCTCTGGCCCGCGGCCTGCGCGTCCCCGGACCCTCCCTCTGGAAGCGGCGGGAAAGAATCCTCCCGCCGCCGCCACCGTCCCCAGGGCCTGCGACAGGGAAAGCGCCCTGCGTGGCCTTGGGTTCCCCCGGGGTCCCAGGGTGACACAAGAAATAGTTACTGCTACAGAAATGGAATATTTCGGTTTCAGATGAGGTAAAGCTTCATCTAAGCAACTGCATTTTTTCAAATCAGCCAGAATGTCCCTCTGATAGCAGGGGGGTTACAGCATTTCCTTCGAAACGTGTTTTTCCAGACGCTGCTCTTGGAGAAATGATAACGCCTTGTGTCAAGCACGATCTGTGCGGAATAGATGTGGCTCCTTCTAGGATCACCCCTGTTTGCAGCCTTGCCCAGTCTGAAATGCAAGGTCAGGCAGAGCCGACTCCAAAGCTCCGATGACCAGAGGAGTGGCTGCGAGAAGTTAACGACATTAAAATCAGCCCTTGGAAAGCAACGGAACGTGCAGGAGAGAGATGTCTGGGAAAATCTACGCGCACGCACACGAGTGGGAATCCATTCTGTGCGCAGCTCTGGTCTCGCCACGCGTGACTGACGGGAATCATTCTGCCCTTGCATCTGTTTCCCATCTAATACTGACTGTGGGCAGTGCAAAGATTACATTATGTAAAAGCTGAGTGACTACTTGCTTGGAATTTTAATCGTTTGTAAATTCACTCAAAATAAAATAATCTAAATCAGTAACAGTGATAAAAGCAACACAGGAAGTTATCACAAAGTAAATTGTACCTTATCTATTATTGTAATGTGAATATATCAAGGTTTATGATGCATCATTTAAAACGTAATAATAAAAAAGGCCAATAAGTACTAGCGCCTAAAAAACCCATGTGCAACTGTAAAGCAAATGCAATCCCTACATGAAAATATTACAATCAATCTAAAGTAATGGACAAACACAGGATCTGTGAAACACAAAAACTTCATGAATATTTTTCTTCACATCCATTTTTAATCTGTGCGTGTTAGGATGTGAATTAGAAGGGAAGAAGGGAACAAATGGCAGAGAGCTGGAAAAGCTTATTCACAGCTTTTCCCTTCTTAGTCACACCAGCTGAATTTTCTAGACTTTTGGGGACTGGTGCAGCATAAGAGGTAAAACAGATGTTTAGATTTCATCAAGGTGTTTTGTCCTTGCAAGGGATGTTCCGGTTTACTTTTCACTCAGTGCCCGCTTGACAATAAACCAGGAAGTCCTTTTGAGTTAGCAGTGCAGAAGCTGACTGTAAAACTGCCAAGATCACAAGTATTTCACTCAACTACACTGTATGTAATGTTTCTGAAAACGTTCCCTTCTTGTGGTAGTTCAAATATTAGCACTGCTTTCCATCATGGTGCTAAAGACCTTCTCACCTATAGGAAGGATCTTGCCAAAAGAATGATTGTGCCTGCTGCTAAGAAAGGTTGCAGCAGTCAACGTGAGCAGTGGAGGAGAGACAGGGCCGGGTTCAGCACACAGAGGCGGAGTTACAGTACTGCAAATGGCCATAGGCTTGCCAACCGTCCAAAGTTTCAGCAGGGTAATTAAATATAAGATCTCAGATTTATAAACTAAACATTTCATAGCAGCCAAGCGAGGCTAAAACAACTAGAAAAAACACTAAATAGGGAAGTTTTGGAAAATTTAATTGCCCAAGTTTCCTGGGGTGCAAAGTGGCTTTCCTATTTAAATCACCAAGTCTTTCTGGTTTAGGCAGTACATGTAACAAATGCAGATTTATCAGGTCCTTCAGCAAACTAAAGGTTTTGTATCTAAAATTTTTCCGTCTGAAGACAAAGACATCCAGTACCTAGTGTGTCTTCAGCTGGCACAAAGCTGTAACAAACACCCTGGAGCATTCAGTTACGTGTAAACCAAAGCTGGCAGTACATCCGCATCCAACTGGGGCGGAGAGCACACAGTGAAGTGAGCTGGTCCAGGTATGGTGCAAAGTAGCACAACAATGCAACTGGAAAGTATCAGAACAGCTCACAACTAGCAGATGTGTTGCTATAAAATACTCCAAACTGAATTTACCTATGAACGAAATAATGATCTGTCACTGTAATTTGCCAGTTACCTTCTTAAAACCATCAGGAACACCAAGGAATCGCCTCCTGTCTGAAGACACATTTAACGACAGCCTATGTCATCCTATTTTCAAGAGGCTCTGATGCTGACAATTCCTTCGGCGATCCTTAGTCTTTCACAATTAACTGTTGGATCTCGGTAAAAGCAACTAAGTTTCTGTTCATACAGTCTTCTCTTTTAAGAAATTGTGTTAAGTCATCCTAGTAACACTAATGAGCTATTGTGATTAACTTAATGTGCTATTCTGAGACAGCGTCAGGGACTGAAAAAGTTAAAATATGTCACTATCTATTACTTCAGTCTGAGAATTTTATGTTTTTAAGCAGGTATTCTTTCTTCCTTCAGGGCTTCCACCTATTAGATCCGTTAGCCCTTGTTTAGAAGGTGCTTGCATTCTGTATTTACCTACAATTGGAGAGCAAGACCTGGCTGCAAACAGCTTTTCCCTCAAAAACCAGTACCATAGTGGTATTTTCTGATTCCATTTTCACCATATTCACTAGCTACACTTTGTAAAAAAACGCCCAGCTCTACTAGGAAATAAAAAGCAGTTTACAAAGCTTGAAAAGAAGGAAAGCTACCCATGGTAGGTTTCAGCTGTTTTAAGAGACTAACTTTATTGCTTTCTCTTTCAACCCTGAGCTGTTAGGATTCAGCCCTTGCCACAAGTACTGAAACTGAACACTGGCTGCAAATGAAAAGATTTTACACGTACCTTTGTAAACTACATCGTAGCCTGACTAGTTTGCGGTTGTCTCTTGCACAGATTACACAATCACCCATTGCCACCAACATTGGACTTGTCAAGGCTGATGTACCAACTCAGGCAAACTTGCACAGAAATTTATAGTCAGAAGTCATTTGGTTTTACTTCAGGCCATGTACCAACTTGTTTATATTTGGCAAAACGCATCATTTAATAAGGGACATGATGGTGTCAGAATTTAATGTTCCAGCTATTTTATCTAAACTAATAGTTCCTTCTGTTTTCTCTATTCCACTGATGTATATTCCAGTTTGAGAGCCATCTGACATTGATGTCTGTCTCCCACCCCAGGAAGTGAAAACAAAATAGTGGTGTGCTTTTCCCGTCATTTCTCAAAACCTTGTAACTATCCCTTCTTCCCCTTAACCCTGATGGGCCTTTTTCAATTTGACTAGACTTGGTAGCACGCAGAGGATCAGGAGGCACCTGCAGACTTTCAGCACACCATAATTCCTCGAGCTGAAGGTTCCAAGTCGGCACAGTCCACAGAGAGCGTTTCATGTAACAACAGGCTGTTGTTCTTTCCAGCTCAGTTTACGCAGAGCTGGAGATTCACCATCGTATAAACAAATGGTGCTCTCAAATAACCTCAAAATTTCTGTATATTGTGAAGGGGGAAAAACTGTTTACATCTTCTAGAAACGAATACAGAAACTACAGTGAACAATATGAAGAGATGTATGAATAAACCTTTCCAGTAAACCTTTTCACAGGTTTATATTTGCTTAGAAGTAGTTAACCACAAGTATCTGCTAAACAGACCATTACAGGAATTTGTCATCATGAATGACAAATTAGTTATGACACTCATTTATGACATTATGAGTTTAATGACATTAAATGACTTTGTATGAAAGTATACACAGTAATTATAGTTCTGATGCTGGCCCATTGATTCAAAATTATCTTTAGAAGACAAGGTATATGCCAGTAGTTTTAAACTGAACAGCAGGTATCTATCTCAAGGAGATCTTTAACAGTAAAAAATTCTGAGCCACGGAAGACCAGTAATAATAAATGCTCCTTTAACATTTAACCTTTCCCCAAGATGACCTGTTATCACTTCCTTGGTGCTTTTCTTAAGAAACATTTCTTTCAAAGAAAGAAACCCACCAAGTTTATTTGATAATTAAACATCTGCCAAAAATTAGGCATTTGCAGTGTTACTTCCGATATGAGCAAGTATGTTTTAGAAGTAAAAATTCTAGCTGAAGTTTCAGGAAAAGCATCAGTTTTCCCACAATTATATTACACGTGACTGGACAATTTCTGATTTGGTTGGTGATTTAAACACAACCACTACGTTATCCTGACAGCCACACAAAAGGCTAGAGTTACTTGCGTGTTAACCAATGGTAATAATTTAATGATTTTGAACAGCTACAAATGAAGGATTTGCATTTTCACTGCTGTACAAAGTATTAATTCAGAACTACCTAAACCCAAATCAGCAGCTGATAAAAGAAAAAAAGAAAACATAAGTCAAATGATAAAGATACATAGTTTAGTACATTAAAACCAAAACCAAGGACAATGGTATTTGTATTGGGTTTCAAAATTATAAAAATGGGGGAAAAGAAGTTCACTGTACGCAACTCTGATGCTGTTAAAGTGACCAGAGGGACTGAACAGTGCAAAACATGCTTTTCCAGTTACAAGCTCAAAACAGAAGTGCAAAAGGAATTAAAGCTTTGTCTGATGTGATTTCACTTTTAGGATAAGGAAAGCTTAGAATATTGTCATTAGCGTTAGAGAGAAACTTACATCCCACCCCACCCCAACACCACATACACATAGTTTAAGTTTTTCCATAATACAGCCTTTCATTCAAATGTTGTCCCCTGAGCACCATTATCTTAGGGACAATTTGTCTGCTACCTATTAGATGTAGACCTATGAATCAAGTGATGCACAGGCAGCTGCTCAATTCTCCAGCTTTGGCTAACAGTATCTGCAACTTGCAGATATTGGCAGATAGCCCAGGTTCCAAATCTGCAACAGCTTCAGAAGACCACCTCATTGCCAGAAAGCAGCTGTGCTGAAAGCAGATGCTAAGTTAGGGCTAAGGAGCAAAGAAAGTGCTTTATAGGTCTCTGTATTTTCTCCTAGAATTAAGAACAATTTCAGGCAAGTGCTTCTAGCGGGCTGACCAAGCTGTACACGCACCTATCCATGCCAATGTAGACTATGGCTCCCAAGACGTACAACCAGGGTGTGTGCATGTAAAGACTGGGTACAAGACCCTTCGTTCTAAGATTACAAAAATATATAGCAAATATTGTAGCTTAAGAAGTCAGTTTTACTCATTACAGAGATCTCCCAAAAGTATTAACTACTTTTCAGACATTCCAGACAAGGTCACTTGAAAAAAAACACAACGTCGAGTTGTCTAGAACAAGATTTTTAAAAGTGGATCCTTCCTTGAAGTGAACAGGACATTTGCTTTTACGCTTCACTTTTTCATCAGTTAAGAATGAATTTATTTAAGATCTTATGTGAACATATGCATAAACACAAATAAGTTTACTTTAAACACATATGCACAGAACAAAGATTAACCCTTCAAAACATAACAGAGCCAGTCTGGTTAGTATGTAACTATTGCAGATCTTAAAGATTCTGTGCCTTAGGCCCATCCAAACATAAAGCAGGGGAAAAGTCTCAAGGAAAGAAAGTTACTGTTTCAGTCTAAGTGGTGTTTTGAGGAGCCAGCAGCCTAAGTGACACCATGGAGCTACTCACAGTATCCCAACAAGCAGGCCTGCTTGGGCTACTGATGCAGTGGATCTTCCTGAAGGCGTCACTTTCTCCCAAGTTATTTCCTGTTCTGAAGGCGGCGTGATTTCCTAGGACAGTCTCTGGCTTCAACTGCCTTTCTCCGTTTTCTAGATGACTGTTCATTTGAGCCGGAACCTGAAGAATTTCCTACTGCACTCTCTGTCACCTCTCGCAGCTTGCGTTCAAGCTCAGCCAAGCGGGCATTCTGTTCAGCTATGACTTGGTTTTGTTCTAGCAGTTTCTGATCTTGATCTTGGAGTTGTTTCTGATGCTCTTGAAATTTAAGGCGAAACTCGGAGAATTCCCGCTTTAGCCCTGTCATGCCCGCGCCGTATGCTTTTACTTGCTGCTGGAGTTTTGTGCCTTCCTGTCTTGAAAAGTTCTGCTTGGAGAATAGCTGCATTGATGTCAGTGCTGTAGAAGTCCCTGGACCTTCAAAGAAAACTCTGATTAATCCTCTACGACTTCAAGACAAAAGTAGAAATTGTGCCCCAGTTTTCACATTTTGCTTATCCCTACTTCCCAAATACGAATCTGAATATTGGTTGAAAGTTATTTTATCTATTCTCTCTACATCTATAGTACACCTATCTCTCTCTATCAATTAAAATTATAGAAAAATTAATAATTTATGCAATGCAAGTAACACTACTTTTAAGAGCTACACAGACAGAACAGTCTGGAAAAGCCTAGAATACTCATCCTCCTTCAACTAACGGGTTTGGGTAATACTTCCTCAGCTGAGAGGCTCAATAAAATTGGGGTACAATGAACAGGATATAATTAAGAGGTGGTACACACACTTATGGCTAGATGGGTGGACAGGAAATACTAGAAACAAGCAGTATTAATATTCTGTAAGTTATCCTTTAAGGGAGTTAATTTCACAGTTCCTAAGAAGCCTGAAGATGTTCAGCAAGGGAAAACACTATAGTTCTATTAACCTTTTGCTTTTGGTCACTACAGGAGGCAACTAGCTTAGACATGGGTTCACAAAAGTTCTACAAAGTCTGACAGATTACACCAAAGAGCAGTTTAATTGTTTATTTGTAACTGTTACTTTAATGACCTTTTTGCTATTACCCTTAAGTATATTGCTTGTTAGTGTTCACATCAGTGCCCCAGGAAAGTAGAAAAGCACATACAAGTGTGTCCTAGCTCTCTCTCTGCACTACAACAGCTTAGACTAATCAATTTGACGATTGTCCTAAAAAAAAAAGGCAGCCAGTTGTCATCTCACGTGCCAAATTTCAACCGAGTGCAACGATAAAGTCTCATTCATTGGCGGCACAAAAGCATTTGTTTAATGAATACACACTACGCATAATTCTAACATACATTCAAGTGACTGTACAAAGGCTCCTTAAATTTCAAAGCAAATGAATTTTAGTTAGCATTCTTAAGAAACAAGTATCAAAAATATTTATGTAATAAAGCTCGCATTTAAGGGAGGGAGCTTTAAAAAGATACAGCGCTGAGAATTTTTACAGAAAAACTAAATAAAACTGGACTATATGTTGGAATTAATACCTGGGGCAGTTCCTGTCAGACGTCCAGATACATCTGACCCAGGCATCTTTCTTTTCAGTATTGGAACAATCTTCTCATCAAAATATTCCATAGCCATGGAGGAAATGTCCCTTAGTTCTTGAAGAACTTCATGAGCTCTCTGAGGAGCTCTTGTAGAGTTTACATACCTTAGCACACGATAAATTTCATCTATTACCTAAAACATTTAAGAAGAATTAGAATTTTCTGATAAAATCAAGAGAATGTTACATCATTCTAGAAATGCTGGCCTATTCAGGGGCTTTCACTACGTAACTGTTATGTACGACTGCGTGCCCTACTTCCAGATCAGCTCTCTGAAGTGCTGATTGTGAGAGATGAGGGGAGCCATTACCTTCATCAAAGAACGTAAGCACCCACTTAACAGGATTGTGCTTAGGAGAGACACAGAGATGAAAGTTGTATTGCTAACCTATGAATTATAGTCTGAGGCAGGTCAGGACAGGGGTGCTGGTCTCTTTCGACTGAAACTACTAACAGAGGTATTTTGCACAGGGTTAAGAACGGTTGGAGAGTCTCCTGAAGAACAAAGACCTTAAGGACTTTAAACTGTAGGCAAGACAATACAGTTGCATCTCGTGTTTTAATAAGGGAAGCTTAGCTAAAGCGTTGCAAAAGCTAGACAAGACTAAAGTGTCTCATCACACAACAAGCTTACAAAAGACTTCTCTAATTTTATCCACATTATATGCTCTTAGAAACAACAGCCTCAAAGCACTCTGCCATCCTCACTATAAATCTTGCGGCAGCACTCTGCTATCACTGGGGAAGCCTCACACTGTAGGCCGAATCTCAAATTGGGATTCACGTGTTCTAACACAGATTCAACTTCCTAACGATTCTGTGGCAGCCTCATTCAAATGAAATTTCCTGAGGGTAGCAGGGCAGGTGGGAGGAGAGGAAACACAGGCTGTAAATGACCAAGCTTTAAACCTGGTTGACCAGAAGAGGGTTCTCTGGTGAACTGATAACTGTGCTGACAGCGCAGCAGCGCTAGCAAGCTCATGCACTAAGTACATAATTCAGAAAAAACTTTTCAGCTGTTATATCAGTATACAAAAAAAAAAAATGTCCTAGGACCCAGTGCCCCTAAGGAAAAGGGCTAGCAAGCTCACTTGCCCAGCTCCTGCACGTCCCAGGTCTATAGTCAGTACTGCCTTTCTGTCTACTCTTCAAAAAAAGTAAGGCAACATTCCTTTCAACATTTACTATGTGAGTATCACAGACTTAAGTTATTTGACTCTGTGTTATATTCCATTTTTAAAAATGGAAATCAAGTTTAAAATAATTGTTAGATATAGTCTGGGTCATTCAATTCAGACTGCCTGTTAGGGCTGAGCATTGGCTTTTGTGTTTGCTGGCAAGTATCTGAAACACGACATGATATAAATAAGTCCCAGCTGTCCCAGTTTTAAGTTTCACCACCATATTTTTTAAACACAGATATACACTCCCATAATATGGTCTACATTTTACCTTTCCAGGTATGAAGCAACAGAGATTTGAATCCACATATTTCATGAAAGTCATATTTAACAGAGAGAGTCTCGTTTCGACAGCAGCAAGGATGTCCGCATGGCGAGCTAAGGAATGGTTTCTCCTTTCTGACTCCCGTCTGGAAGAGAGATCGTGATGTCACACTGATTAAAGGATAAGGTAACAAAATGAAGCTCTAACGATAGCTCAAGTCAACTTCACTCTTAAAACCCTCAGGGTCCGAAAACGTAACCACTAACATCAGTCCTGTCTTTACGGAAAGAAACTGACACAGACTGAGAATCAGCTAGTAACAGCATCCTGTACTTTCTAAGAGAAAATCTGCTCTTTAGATAATTACTACATCTTATGTGACCCATAAACCCTATCTGTAATTTAGGACTACGAGGTCCAACACAATAAACCTCAACACTAACCCTATAGCTCTGGAACCAAGAGTGGGAGAGGAGAGACAAAGAACATGTTATAACAGGTGTTAGAACAGGTTCTAACCTGTCCCAGTGAGACGAGGCTCAGCTCGATTGCTTCACTCAGTACGAGTGGATGCGTGTTCAAACACAGACGTTTTCTTGCCCTCAGTTGAAAATGTCAGTGTGCAAGAGTGAACAGCAAGTTCACATCAAGACAGCGCTTTGTCTGTGAAGCAGTTTTTAGCTAATAACTACCTCTTCCCAAAGATCAAGCTGGTGCGCAAAGGAACCCATTTTTTTGTTGGTAGATGTGAAAGCAAAAGTGATGGCGATCCTCAGCAGCCTTTCAGAAAATGATCTGCGGAATTGCTTTGAACACCGGCAGCATCGTATGAGCCGTGTCATCTCAGAAGGGAACTGTTTTGAAGGTGACCATAGTTGATTTTCTTAATTTGTTAAATAAAAAGAGTCTTGGGGTTTTTTTCTGTTGGACCTCAGAGAGAAAAGCAAGCTTTCCAAACTAATTTGTAGTAGTCACTGAGTCAGTGTGAATATTTTGATCCCCCATATTCCCACAGTTACTACTTCGATGCAATTGACATAAATTTAATCTATTATTAGTGCTCGCCACAAAGTACAGGTCAAGATGTAATGCTCTTTTGGCAAAGGATCCCTACAGTAAGTAGCACTTGGTTTCTTCACTTTGACTGGGAAATCTGATAGGGCACGGCAGCAGCTGCACTTATTCGCTGGGCAGAGGAGGAAAGACATGGCTTTAGTGAGAAACTAGCTCCCAGTAACGCTCACACATCAATCCCCCCTCCTTTTCCCCTGCTTAATGCTTGGCACTGAAAAAGCTGGGTTTTCAAACAGATGTAGACAAATCATCAAGGAAGGCAGTTGGTCTGGAAAAGGAATGGCCTTTATTCATTCCTAGGAGTCCTTCCTTGATTTGCCAGAAGAGTTGAGTAATACAGGACCCACTCTTCTTTTCTCTGTTTAAAATACCAGACGGCCTTTCCAATATTACAGTTCCTGGTATATGACAACTAGCATTCATCCACACCGTTATACCGTAATTAGCTTTTAGGTTCAAGATGCTTTTGCAAAAAAATGAAATACACTCAAATGTGACTCCAGTTTTCAAGATACGTCAGTGGAATTAGCCAGCAAGAAATCCCTTTTCAATATCCTGCTTACAAGAATCTAGCAAATTGAACTACAGTTTCAAGGAGCACATACCTTGGAAGCTGAGCTTTAACTTGCTTTTGACACAGGTTGTGGTATCTTTCCACTTTCAGAAATCCCTGATTTAACATTCGCTGGCAAACCAAGTCCATTCGCTTACAAACCTGTATTTAGGTAAAAAGAAAAACTTAAGGCTCAATTAAGGTGACAAATCACTATTATCTTATCCACCCTTGCCAAGTAGTTAAAGATTCTCTTATCAGGTTGAGCTCCATTTCAAGAAGCAGCTGAGCTTAAGGCATCACCATCTCTAACAATGATCACGATGCCCCAAAAAGGAGCAACTACGTTCCACACAGTTCACAAATTAATCTCCTGATACTGCCTAACAAGCGACAACAGGCTCTGTGCCACCCATACACAAGCAGATACAATTTCCTATGATTTTAATGCAAGTTGCAAATGCCCGTGTCTGGCTTTTAATTTCGTCTCCCAAGTGATTCGGTAGATCAAGTTAATATTTTGTGGCCTCAGAAAATAAGCCTTTAAAATCAAGAAGGCACGATGGTTTTCTTTCAGCATTTAAGTCTTGTGTTTTCCCAGACACACATAATTAAGTTAAATACAGTGCACATGAAACAAGATCTCTTCTCATATTAAGAAAAGTCTTTTCTTCTGATCAAATGATTCCTTGATTTGCTATGTTGGATACCAACAGCCTCATTTTTTTCCGCCACAGATTTAAGGAGAAAGGACATTTAACACCTGCAGAAGATGTAGCAAACCCCTACATTCAAACCTTCACACAATAACGAGTTACAAGACAAAGCCAACTTGTACAAAAGTTTAAAGCAATTGCAAGTCAGTTCCGAAGATCCAACAGCTTAGTGAACCAACTGTCCTTTGGGGTTTTTCTCTGTACTAAAGCGCACAGCTCCCACTGTGACCCCACTTTCCAATGGACTACCTTAACCCCTTGTCCCTCCACACACTACTTATTTCATATGTTTAAAGTCTGAGGAAGAAGATTCTCACTTCTGCCAGAGAAGCCTGCAATCTATATGTCTATATGGAAGGCACTGCTGAAAGAAGTTCTACTTTCTATGAGTCTTCCTTTAGTCACAGTTAGTTTAATTTCCATAAGAACCGACGGTTTCCAAACAGATCTGCATTAACAGACCATTAAGCAATTGGTGTTGATTTCCCTACGCTCTTTCATACGAGATCTTCCTTGTTAACAGTGAAAGGAGAAGGATCAGACAGTAACTGCAGAGGTTCCCTCGCAGCACACTCTTTACCACATTCACTGATTCACCTAAACCGTCTCCACTGCATAAAAATTTTGCTGGCCCTTCAGCTACAGGCAGGAGGAAATTCTCATGTGTCTTCTAAGATACCAGCTGCGTTAGGGATGCCTACATCTGATACCACTGTTTAGTCTAAGTCTTAACAGCTTACCTGTAGTTCTAATGCTACCACAGCCCTGAACTAGGCACTAGTACCTGCGCCCGGGCTCTGTTAGCTACGCAATTATCCAGCACAAGAGGAAAACAATCCTAGATTTATTAACAGCTACGAATTCAGAGGGAACACAGAAACAGTGATTTTAATCACGTGTATACTGACATCTGGTGGCAGCAGGGACCTTCCAGTGTGCTGAAGCCCTCCTGTATGCGCTACAGTCAGTTGCAATGAATAACATGAACTGCACTAGATTTTTAAATACTGGATTTTTTTAATCTTACTGATTTGCTTACACTTTGCAGCATGAAGAATTGTTTTCCTCATATCCAGCCTCAACCTCCTCTGACACATCTCCCTGCCATTCCCTCGAGTCCTGTCACTGGTTGCCAGAGAGAAATCAGCGCCTGCTTCTCCTCCCTCCTTTGTGATGAATCTGTAGACTGCGATGAGGTCTCCCGGTCTCCTTTTCTACAGCTGAACAGACCAAGGGACTTCAGCCACTCCTCATATGATTTCCCCTCTAAACCCTTCACCGACTTTGTGGCCTCCTCTGGACACTCACTCTCTCATAGCTTGGTATCTTTTTTAATACTGCAACACCCAAAACTGCAACCAGTACTCAAGATGGGGCTGCGCAGGACAATCCCCTCCAATCACCTCACATTGGTATTTGCAAATTTTTGTGAATATTTTCTTATTCTAACCACAAAACTGAAAGATCCCAAGTTGCCTCAAGTATCACGTCCAACCAGACAACGTGTTCAAATTTCCCCGTTGGAAAGCTATTCCAAGTCCATGTGAAAAGCAGAGTAAGAAGGTCGTTGCTTCTTAGCATGCTGACTTATAAGAGATAATAACTTCTATGAAAGAACTAATCTGAAACTTCATTTGTAAACAAACTAAACTGACACAATCTGCTAGACTACTGCCAGTTTCCCTTCCCTCAAGCATCTCTTAATTCTTCCAAGCTTCACTAACAGATAACCAGTGTCAAAACAGGATAAAAATATCCTATTTACGTTCCAGGTATGTTCTTTTTCTCAGAGGCTACACAGGTGCCATGTTTCATAGTGCCTTTCTAGGGTAAGGTATAAGCAAGTGACAAAATGTTGATGACTCCGCAAGAAGCCTTAAAATACAAATGGCTGTAAACACAGATTTACGGAAACTTCGGGAGGATTAAACTAAAATCTCTTAATTTCTAATACGCATCTTAGTTTTCATTTAAACTCCAACAGCGTGTTCATGGAAGGAGGTTGTGGACTGTTTGTTTCTAACCACGCTTGCTGTCGTAATAGCCTGAATAGAAGTGCATTTCCAAGCTCATACATGAGGGTGAAAAGAAACTGGAGTAGAAGTTCATTATTATCCCAGTCGGCTAAACATTCCAGAGCTTCTGTAAGTCATTAAAAAAATCACAGCAAAAGAAGCCTTCAAAAGGTGGAAGGCAGTCAGCTTCCGTATCAGCATGCACACGAGGCTGCAGCTTGCCCAGAACATAATGGTCTGCGGAGTTTTCTGTGTTTCTCTTACGATCGCATACGAGAGGAAGTAGATGAAATACTCAAAAGGGCTGAAAGCAAAATGCTGCTGCTTTTCCTCTCATCCACTTTATCTGAACAAAAGTCTGAGAACTCAAGATTTGCACTGAGCTATAATTTCAGACAAGACTGCATTCTGAATACCTATTGTTTAGTCTCCGTTACGTTAGAGCTACTTCTCTGCTTAACCGGTAGGTGTTTCATGCATGCTTTTAAACGCAGTAACACCAGGAACAGCAGAAAGCATTGTACTTGGGAACGCAAGTGTTTCTTTGCACAGTGAGGGGCCCATGGTCCTGCCTCGCCTCATGACAATCATCATAAGCAGGAAACATTCTTTACCTCGTCCTCTGGTGACAGAGAAAGACTTTGGAATCTTAAGCCTTAGATTATGTTCCTCATTATGCTCACAAAAAGAATACAGGTTCCTATCTCCACTTTCATCTGAAAACTTGTTGATGCTCTATGTCCTCCCATCCAGCCAACTCTTTAGTCTGATTTCCTGTACACATCCCAGTGCCAACACCCATTTAACTCAAAGAAATTTCTTTTTGGTGGGATCAGCGGGTCAAGGTGATCCACAAAAAGAAAGAGATTAGGACATCCGTTTCCTTCAATGCTGGGATCCAGAGAACCCATGAAAATAATCAGTTTAGGGAATCCGCGTTTTGTGTCTACACATATACAGTTAAACTTCCTTTAGGCTGATTAAAGTCCTGGTTCGTTATCTTCCTACCTTTGTAAAGACGCTTGATCCCACAGAATGCCAAATTCTAAGGGATTAATGAGGACCTTTGGGCACTTTAATATGCCAGAGAACTAAGCAACTGAATCCCTGTTATTCAGTTAGCACAGTCCTGCAATGTTATCTTCAGCAGTATAAGATAAATCCATTCATATTTGATAAGCAGCTTGAGTCAGTCCTCAGAGAAGAAAAGTCTCCTGTTTGTGCGGGACACATCGTAGAGAAGGAACATACAACTCTTCCCCAAGGCTACTCCTAGCCTTAAAAAGTCAGAAAGCGATGAAATTTCATCATGAATTTATGCCTAGGGATTGGTATTTTAAAAGGCTCCCTTAATTCTCCATCAGCAGCGTCTGGAGTTACACAAAACATGCAGTTGCTTCCTCTCTGTTTACAGCCTTCAGTGAATCACCTTTAGTTCCGAATGGCCTTCCAGGAGACCGAGCTGACCAAGCCTATTTGGTTATAAGCTACGCTTTTGACTAGAACAAACCAAAAGGGCTTTAATTCTTTACATTAGTGCTGGTTAACCTGTTTTTTGCATATTCTGGAACTTCTGAAAGGGGCAGTTGTCTTCCAGAAAAATAAACGTAAGAGCACAGAAGCGTTACATTTTACTTCTTAAGCAGCAGAGAGAGTTAAACAGCTGCTTTAGTCCTTACACCACCATCCTTCCTATTCTCAGCTTCACTGCTGACAAAGCGTTGCTTACAAACATTAACTTAGCCCTAGAGAAACAGCAGCAGCTCCCACGGCTACTACCATTTATAAAATGCAAAAGGAAAGCTGCGGCAAAGGACTGTGTCGAGCGTTGCAACACACAACATTCAACACTAAGTACACCCAAACATCGGATGCACTTCCCCTCCTTCACACTGAGAACTCCAAAGCAGAGTCTGCAGTCCAAAAAGGCAGTACCACATCCGTTCCACAGATCCAGTACTTGCTCTCACAGAGGCAGCACAAGTCTTTACCAGACTGACAGCACGCTAGAAATATTTAGGTGGTGCTGTTCTTCGTACAGTATGAATAGGAATACATTTTCTGCCTGAAGAGCTTTCACTTTAAAGTTACATATGGATGCAGCACCCCATGTTGCTGATCTAGGACACACGCAGTCTAACTTTATGCAGAAATATGCTTGCAATACTATCCAGTTTAGGCCTATAGAATTCTTAAAATAGAAACAGTACAGTACATTCAAGTTTTTTGAGGATTACATAAGCTATGCATTAATCCCCTCACTATTATTCCATGTAGGATCTCCTGAGCAATTCAGTAAGGCAGCAGTTTATCTTAGAATCCTAAGGTTGGAAAAGACCTCTGAGATCATCAAGTCCAGCTGTACCTGTCTCCCCACTAAACCCTATCCCTAAGAAACTCATCCGCTCGTCTTTATGAACACCTCCAGGGATGGTGACTCTGACTCCACCACCTCCCTGGGCAGCTGTGCCAATCCCTGACCACCCTTTGAGTGAAGACATTCATATTACATCATAGTTTACATCAAGGTCCTTAGACAGGCATTTAAAGACTCAGCTACGCTGTTCTCCTCACGGACACCTGCGCGCTTTTTTGGCATTGTCAATTTGCAAGTTCAAGTAATTTTTTAAAGTCTCCTACTATGACTGCGAGAAGGAGGCAGCCTTTCAGGAAAAATAGGGCTTTCCTATGTCGTCTTTTTTGCCCGACACTTATTTCTAGAGAGGACACAGGGTCGTTGGAGCTGCACACCTCCTACACTTTTAGACTTAACCTTTGCAAGCAGAAATAAACACAGATAGAAGACACGACTAGGTAGCGACCCAAGGCAAGCGGTCTCCAGGAGAAATAAGCCTCCAGGAGCCGGGCAGTTTCTCACCGAGGACGAACGGAAGGAAAGAAGAGATGACAAAAGACCTTCAGGAAGGTGTGAACAGGGACACACATCTACGTGCTCGTGCCCGTGGCTCGCGGCAGCCGCAGAGAAGGCAGAGAGACCCATCTCATCACCATCACCACCCCCACCCCTGGCCGCGGAGCCCCGGCCGCTCCCCCCCCCGCCGTTCCCTACCAGCCGGAGCTGGCTCGTCTCGTCGTAGGATAAGAAGCTGAGGATGGTCTCGATGGCCACGATGGGCAGCCCCATCAGCGTGTTGCTCTGAGGCGGAGGCTCCAAGGACGCTAGGGCCTCCGGAGCCTCCGACACCAGCGGCGGAGAGAGCCGGGCCGAGAGCAGAGCGCCGCCTTCCCCCTCCGCCAGGAGCCGCTCCTCCGGCGCCGCCATCACACACCGCATCCTCCCGCAAACCGAGGCGAAAGGGACGTTTCCTATGACGACACTTCCGCGCCCGGCGCTGCGCGACTCCCAACCCGCCCGGCCGCTGGGGGGCGGCACGCGCTGCGCAGCAACAGAGAGCCGTGGCAACGGCTCCGTGTCCACCTGGGCAGCCAGGAGAATCCATGCCCCTCCAGGGCCCGTGCAGACACCGGAACTGTTTAGAATTTTCACTTATGACACAAACAGCGGGATCGAGTGCCACCTCAGCGACTTTGTGGGTGACACCAAGCTGAGAGTCACAGAATTATAGAATCGCCTGGTTGGGAAAGACCTTTGAGATCATCGAGTCCAACCGTACCTCTCCACTACTAAACCATGTCCTTGAGAAACTCATCCGCCCGTCTTTTAAACTCCTCCAGGGATGGCGACTCCACCACCTCCCTGGGCAGCCTCTTCCAATCACTGAGCACTCTCTCCGGAAAGAAATTCTTCCTAATGTCCAGTATAAACCTCCCTGGTGCAACTTGCAGGCACTTCCCCTCGTCCTATCGCTGCCGCCTGGGAGAAGAGCTCAGTACCCACCCTGTCACAACCTCCTGTCAGGCAATTGCAGACAGGGATGAGGTCTCCCCTCAGCCTCCTCTAAGCTAAACACCCCCAGGTCCCTCAGTCTCTCCTCGTAGGACTTGTTCTCCATCTCCTCACCAGCCTCGTTACCTTCTCTGCACGCGCTCCAGCCCCTCAAGGTCCTTTTTGGCGTGAGGGGCCCAAACTGACCCCAGCACTCAAAGTGCGGCCTCACCAGTGCTGAGCACAGGGGCACAATCCCCTCCCTGCTCCTGCTGGCCACGCTGGGTCTGACACAGGCCAAGATGCCACTGGCCCTCTTGGCCAACTGGGCCACTGCTGGCTCCTGTTCCGCTGCTGCCAACCAACACTCCCAGGTCCTTCTCTGCCAGGCAGCTCTCCAGCCACTCTTTCCCAAGCCTGTAACGCTGCATGGGGTTGTTGTGACCTAGATGGAGGATAGGGGTGATGTGATTAAGAGCAGCCCTAGGAAAAAGGACTTGGGGGTGCTGACTGATGAGAAGCTTGACATGAGCCAACAGTATCCTGGCCACATCCAAAGACGTGTGGCCTGCAGGGTGAAAGAGGGGATTCTCCCCTTCTACTCTGCTCTCATGAGACCCCACCTGGAGTCCAGTTCTGGAATCCCCAACATGAGAAGGATCTGGAACTGTTGGAACGGTTCCAGAGGAGGCTACGAAGATGCTCAGAGGGCTGGAGCACCTCTGCTGTGAGGACAGGCTGAGAGAGCTGGGGGTATTCAGCCTGGAGAAGAGAAGGCTCCAGGGAGACCTTATAGTGGCCTTCCAGTACCTGAAGGGCCTACAGGAAAGCTGGGGAGGGGCTTTTGACAAGGGCAAGGAGTGACAGGACGAGCGGGGATGGCTTGAAATTGGAATGGGGAAGATTTAGATTAGACATTATGAAGAAATTCTTCACATTGAGAGTGGTGAGGCCCTGGCAGAACTTCAGAACGTGACATTGAAAAGTACGGCGCCAGTCTCCTCTCTGCCTTCAGCTGCTGCTGCTTTTTCACATTAGTAGCACTGTGCACGCGTGTTTGACTGGAGTCCTAGTGCTGCCAAAGAAAACCAGGTGCCTGCCAGAAGTGACAGTAGCAAAGTGTATGGGAGAAAGCCATAAGGTATTTGGTGAGAATGGGACCATTCGTTGTAGTACCTGCACCAAGGTTGCACAGCTTAAAATATTACAGGACTAAAGCATTAGCTGCCTCCAGCATCCCTATACATGTTTTTCAGCCATGCTTCTCCTTGACCGTTTGTCTTAACCCATTTCTTGCATGTGCAGATTCCTCCTCTGCTCAGAAACCCACCTGTGACCTCTTTCTTAAAAAAATTTGCAATAAAGGAATTAACTTGGGAGCAGGACAAATGCAAGGGTAAACCTTTATGTGTGTCATCCCAATGGCACTCCAAAAATGTGCACTGAAATTAATATTTCCTTTTTTGGGAGCAGAACAGTGTGTGCCTTGTATGGACTTGGAAGTGCTTTGCTCCTCTCACCCCTCAACTTATCAATGCCGCTGTAAATTGATGTGGCTGTCTTGGAACAAGAGTTTTATTCTTGTGCCTGATTTTAGGACCTGATCTCCTTTCACATGTACACTCAGCAGTTTAAACCACACTCAGGAGAATTCTTTACAAACTTGTGTCTTGGCACGTGACATTTGGGCTGGCCGTCCATTAATGCTATAAAACCAAATGTTTTTTTTTTATCCTACCTAAGCATATACAATTTAACACAGTTTCATGAATGCTTTCTGTTTTGTCATAGAATTTGAGCAATTTGAGTTTTTAAGATAGTTTTATGTTTAATAAATATAAACTATATGTTCCATGTGTTTATTATAATAAGTTGAATATATTAATAATATGCACAATATATATTTTATTTTATTAGCTAGAACAATATAAATAGCTTTACAGTTAATAAGTCTGCTTCACTAAGTAGGCTAATTCTGCTGCCTTACAGATTCTGATTCACACCCTTCCCCAATGTATCTTGTGGCATTTTTCTGAGCATGCATCACTTTGCATTAATTTGCAAGGATGCACACGATGTGCACTTTCCTAAAATCACCATCACAGACTCTCCAGTGGCTTTTCAGTTACTATGGGATAGTATAAAGCCAGACTGCTTGATAATAGTTTCTGTAAAGGGATGAATTAAAGTTATATGTAGTTTATTGCATGTCATGTAACACGCAAACATTTTGTCAATGTTGTACAGCCCATGCAGGATACACATCTCATTTGCCTTGTTTGGATTACCACTCACTCAGATTTCTGCAGTGCATGTAAGATTTAAAAATTCTTGAAATAACCTGAATTTCAATTATACCACATTCGAAAGATAAGTATATTTGAACTGAATTTTTTTTGAAACACCTATATGACTCAGTTGAAGAATATTAGGGGAAATTTATTATATTGCTCCTTTTAAGCAAATGTTCTCATAACTTTTTAATTTATCCTCTCAGGGACGAAATGTTGATGTCTCTGTACTTTGAACTAGGAATATGAGGTTTAAAAGGTAGGCTGCTCAGGCTGAGGATGTCTGGTTTGCTTTCTTTGTAGTAATCTGTAAAAAAAAAAAAGTTATAAGTCTTCATAAAATCTAATTACTTGTCTTAAAATTTGTCAGTGAAATTCTTATATGTATCTATACTGAACAGATTCAACCTCTCAGCTTGCTACAAGCTTATGAAACTGTATCTATACCATCCTCCCAACTGATTTGAGTGTAGTCTATTGAGGACAGCAGGGACTGTGAAATTTTACTGAAAGTATGTGGAATATTTTGTTTGGGCTTTGTGTGGAAGCAAGGAATGCCAAGAGCTGTGGTGAAGAGGAAGGATCCTGGCTCAAATACAAGGAAAGCTGTAACTATCGAATGTGAGAAAGGAGAAGAAATTTGGGGAACGGGAGAAAGTGAGAAGTAGGAGCTAACAAGCAGACATCTGGGAAGATAGGGATGGGGGAGGAAATCTGGCAGCAGGGGTTGGAGGTGAAGGAAGATGTGTAACTAGGTCTAGAACTGCCATGTTAGTGAGGAATTATAGGAGCAAAGAGGAGTAATGTGCTCAAAAACTGAGCATAAGAGCAGATGTTGGGTGGGAGGAGAACAGATTTGTTTTATTAAGTTAGTGTAATCAATAGAAAAATATAAAATGCCTTTCCACATGGCAAATTCTCTTCTCTGGGGCAGCAGCAGTTTGCTCACTTTATGGATATTAAGGAATTTATAAGAGGTCCTAAATTTGGAAGAAGTCTGGTATATTCACACAGCTCTATTTTCATGCAGGCTGTTGACACTGAGGCAGAGTAAGGTCTTGCTTACTTAAAAGTCTTTTACTGAGAGCCAAAAAAGATACAGAAAAAAAGCCATATTAAAATTTCCTTTTAGAATGTTCTTAACAAATGAGGTGAGAGTGTAAATTTGCCCAGATTCCTGTTTTGCAGCTGAGACTTCTGATCCATTGATAGGTAACATAATAATTATTGTTGCATGGAGGCAGATTCAGATAGAAATGTAATCCCACTTTAATTAAATCAATATAAATATTCAATGGAGCCTTTGTAGTTTAACCAGTTTGGGGCTCAGTAATGCTACACGTTGAGTAAAAAGCTGGTTGAGAAACCACCTCTAAAATCTACATCTACCTCACAATTCATTTGTCATCCTGTACATAAGTTACCTGATCGTAATCATAAGCTGAAATTGAGAAGCAGAAGAATGTGAGGCTCCCTGGGAGATGAGAGGTAGAAGCAAGAGGAAAACAGGTAGAAGACAGGATAAAAGAAAATGCAACTTCTGTAGGTTTTTCTGAGCTAAAAGTATGTGGACTGGACTAATCTTCAGTAGTTTTTTTAGGTTAGGTGTGTTGCACAGTCAAGCTTTAATTAAGTATGGTTTTCTGTTTTAAGTTTCAAAGAAAAGTTTTAACTAAAAGTATTTTCAAATGCACGAGAAAGTTGGGGGTTGTGGTTATGTAGTATATTAATTAGGTAAACTGATGTACTTAGGGGATAGAAGGACAAGGGTTCAGACAAATAACCTTTCTGTTTTCTGCTCGGTCCTGCAGTCACTTTACAGAAAAGAAATTGTGGGAGACTGGATCTTTAAATAATTTTGTCTTTTCTGAAATCCTTCTGGTTTCAATCTCTCTTGACTCCAGAGGGACCGCTAGCATGAGCTAAGGCAGCTTCTCGGCAGCTGAGAAATAGGGATGAGGCAACAGTAAAGTGGCAGCATTAATTTACCTCTCCACATTCTCTAAGCATAGAGCTGTGCGGCCAAGCAGTGTCTTACGGTTTCTGGTAACAAATGAGATTGTGATCACAGAATTCCTATTGGCAACAGCTGAATGTAAGCTTGCTTAATGAGCATGGGTTTTATTTCCTTCCCTGTTCTTTGCACTGACTAACTCCCTTCTGGGGTGGGGTGGGTGGCTGTAGGCAGGTATGGCTTTCTTGCATCCTGTAATTGTCTTAAGCAGAAATTTTGTTACAGAAGGTCTTCTGTCAGGTTCTGTCTTGAGATAAATTGACAGGGGTCCAGAGTCAGTCTAGTGAATGTAATTTATTTATTGAGTACAACAGCAGCTGTGTATGGTGCATACAACACGCTAATTTGTGCCAGCATACATTTTATTCAAATAAGCTGGGGATTAATGGAAGAAATTTATTTCTCCTCTCTTTAAGACACAGTGCAGACCTGCTGTAGCTGGCTGCTTGTTGTGGAAAAAAAACCCTGAATTTAAATTACATGGAAAAGAATTTTGAGTGAGGACATCAGAATTTTCTTCTAGTCAGTAACTTGGCGAGCTGGAGAAGCTTTAGTTTACTCAAGTTAAATAATTCCTGGTTGAGCTGGAATAAATGGAAGACTTTTGTTTACTGTGAGTAATGCTTGTGTACAGTAGTATTAATATCACTTTCTACTTTTATAGAACCATCCTTTGAAACTGCTGCTAAATTATCAGCTTAAGAGATTAATAGGTTCCAGCAAAACTGATGCAAATTTCTAAAGTAGTTTTTGTGTGCTGTTGGTTTCTGGGTGCTGCTGGCTCTGTATAATTATTAGCTTACTGAGTAACATCATCGAGTATGTACTTCGTGTAGTGGGTACATGTGTGGCTCTTGCAACTTTGATAATGGAATTAGTTTACAGAGAGGATGCAAGTTAAGCAAGAAATATTTTTAATTAACTTTAAGGTTACAGGATCTGAACTTGAACCTCTATTGTCTCAGGTTTTTACATGGGTTACCAGTTCATAGATACAGTAACCAATGAAGTTTATATTCACTTTGTACAGAAGTAAGTGCTTTCACAGGGCAAGAGACTGTCTCTCATGCCTCTGAGTAAGGTAAAGGTATCTTAGCTGTTCCTCACGTTAGGAAAATTTAGGTTTTGTTTGAATTGTGGAGAGGGAATGTGACAGAACACAAATTTTTTGTGTAGATTTTAAATCAATATCACCAGTGTGTGAATAAGGAAGTAACCTCACAATGAAAATGGGCTTCACCTGACAACAAAATGTATATTTCAACAAAACCCAAAGCATTCAAGTAGAGGCCTGATGATGTTCTTCACTAGGCATGCACTGGTGTGATAAACTCCCTGAAGGGGATTACAGCTGAGGAGAGTGATTTCAGTTGCCAGACACAGACATTTTAGAAATCAGTAGTTTATCACCAGGAGGGAGTGCTATTATAGAACTCCTCAATGCCAAAGAAAACCTTCACACTTAAAGAACTGGACTTGACAGAAGTTGTTGGCAAGCCACTGTGTCTTAATTTAAAATTTACATCTGCTAAATGCTTCTTAATGTACTGGTTTGATTGTTGCATACAGCAAAGAGTTTTGCTTTGGAAGCAGCCACTGGGATAATATGGGACGTCCTAGCTAAAGTGGTTAGCAGATTCCTTAAAGGATTTCATGAATCTCAGCTGCAGACTTTGGAACTAGCAAACTTCTTTCATCTGGGAGGTAGACTCAGTCATTGCTGCATGGTTTTCCCTAAATGGTTTCCACTGCAAGGTCTGTTATCTGATGTTTTAAAACAAAACTAAACTGTAAAATGCATCCTTAAATAGTTAAAATGAATCTTAACAACTACTGGAGGACAGCTTGCGGATTAGCAGAACTTTATGAAGGTGCTGAAGGTATAAAACCATCAGTTTTCTTTTCTATAGCTACTTTTTGTCTTTGTGAGGAAATTTGACAACACTGACTAGTTGAGGCCTCTGCTTTGAATCATTCTCTGGAAAAGCCTTATCTTGAGCTGGAGACTAGCTGTATAAATTAGGTGCCAGATGTTCAGCATTGCTGGAAAGACTCCAAACTTGTGAAGCTGCTGTGCTGTGCCCCAGCCCACTGAGTTTAGGTGAACAATTCTCTTGGCATGTTCCCATTAGTTTTTTTTCTCCCCTCTCCCAGCAATCTCAATTCCAAAGCTTTCCCTTCTTTCTGCTCTCAGAAACTAGAGCTCAGAAGTTTGATTTGGTGGAGTTTTAACAGTAGGTGGCAGTGGACAGCAAATCTAAATCACCTGGCCTTCTATTCCTCTTATATTGATGCGGTTTTGCTGGTTTCTGACAAACTCTCTCTGATGTTACTGTCCTAGAAACGGTCTAAGAATCAGGTTCATCCCCTTCTTGCTGGAGAATTAAAGGGGTTATTAAAATATAAACAGCTTTTAAAAAAATGATTACAAGATATTGCAAAAGAGAAATGGTCTGATGTCTGTTGCCTGATAATCCTCCTGGTTGTGTCATGGGCTGTAAAAGAAGACTTGGCTGGTCTGGAGACAGCTTTTGGCAGGCTACTAGAGAAGAGGATGAGAAGTTGCTGTTAAAATTACTTGGGTACTGTGCTGAAGGAAATAATTGAAATTTTAGTGTTTTAAGTAGTGTGGTGATGGTATGAAATACAACAGTGTATTCCTGGCCTCTCTCCCCCCAGTGCCATTGTATGACAAGAACAATGGCAAGAAAAGATGATGCTATTGATTTCTACTGACTATCATCACCACTGTCTGTATTGTCTTTCTGCTACTGCAAGTTGCTGGGGTTTCACATCAAGTAGATCTCCCGTGTAAGGAAGAATGGTTCTGCTACATTTTTGTTTGGTGGTGGTGTGGGATATTTTTGGGTTTTGTTTTTTCCTCCCTTACCTTGGATGCTTTTCCAGCAACTCCATTGAGTATTTGCTTCCCCTGGACCCTTGCTGGGGCTGCTTCTAGAGAACTGTGTGCACTCTTAGTCAACTGCAGCACACTCCGGACAAGCTGCCAAGAGTAGCAGGAACCAGGGAAGAGGTGCAGAGCTTCAGCTGTCTGTGTCATTGGCTACAGACCTTGCAGATCTCATCTTCTGTTCCTGTTTGTGATAGCTCTGTATGTATGGGACTGAATTGTTGCCCCTTGCCAATTCTCCTGTGTGTGACTGTTATCTCCAACTGTTGACACTCTGGATAGTGGTCCTGCAGTCAGAGACCCTCATGTGTTTCTTCCCACTGAACCTCCTACTCCCCACTCATAAAACCAAAAATCTTTCCTGTAATTAATAACCTGTTGTGGGAAATTCATGTCATGCTTATCTGGTGAAATCATGCCTGAACTGCTGAAAGAGGCAGAAATGTGGATGCCATATGGAAAGTAATAAATCTGTAGGGAAGGTAAGAAATGCTGCTGAGATATGCATGGGTCTGAGAGAGAGTTGACCCTGCTTTACCTACAAACCTGGCAAGCGTCATCTCTTCCTTTGGAGTGAAACTGTGATCTAAAGTGCGTGGCCAGATGGCACCAAGAGCCTCCACCGCAGCGTATGAGTCACAGAGCCTGGGCAAAAATCAGAAAAGAAATAAATGCACCCCTTGAAGCTTCATTTCCTTAGCAGGGATGGGGTTGTACTTTTGTGCAGAAGATGTAAGAATTAGCAGTTGTGCCAACAGAGACTTCTGTGAATTGACCCGCAAGAGGCACGCACTAGTGAAACAGAGACCACACACATCCACTCATCTGAAACCTCATTACCAACTGATGTTTATCTAGACATTTCTTGTTTTATTTTACAGGCTTAGAAATAATTCGTGTCTGTATTTGGGGCATAAATTAGAAGTTCGTACTCTTATTTTATCCCTCAGCAGCTTGATGCTCCTAAAAATTCAGCAGGGATTTGGAGGGAAATTTCAATTCTCCCATGTGTTTTGCACTGTTACACTTTTATCTTGTAGAATAAATTCAAAGTTTGATTTAGAAAAGCGTCCTTCATGAAGACCAGGCCTGCAGGCCTGCTGTGGGTACTCTGACCAGTGTGCCAGCACCATGCCAACTGGGCCAGGAGAAAGAGCTGTACCGACAGTGTGGTAACTCATAGTGACGACGCGGGGCTTCGCCCAGCCTGGAAGTGGCTGTTCCGAGCTCTTGAGTCAAACAATCACGTAAAGACAAGTCTCTCCTCTCACGGAGCCATTGCCTACGGGGCCGGGAAGCCGCCGAAACCTGAGGACCCTGGGCAGCCGCGGGGCGCGGAGGGTTACGGGGCGGAGCCGTGACGCGAACGTGGCTCCCGGAGACGGCGCGCTGTTTTCGCCAGGTACCCAATAGGCGTCGGGAGAGGTGACGTCATATGCCAGCGGCGGCTTCTCATTGGCTGGCCTGGCGGCGGGGCGGTGCCAGCGGGGCGGGAGGCGAGGGTGGCCCCGGCGGTCCGGGGCCCGCGCGGCGGGGAGGGCGTCTGCGTCAGGGCCGCCTGGCAAAATATATACCGGGGGGCGGGGAGTTAAAGCTCGTTCTGGTACCCCGCAGGCGTCTCCGTCGAAAGCGAAGCGTGTGCGCAGGGGCGGGGAGGCTGCGAGCAGCCGGTTTAAACAGATGCGAGGCACTTTTGGGACACGTTTTGAATGTTACCGTATTTCAAAGTGCTGCAACAAAACCCGAAGTGTCTTTTGCTTCTCTTCAGTGTAATTAAACAACTACAAAAATAGCTTTCTGATTTTTTTTTTTTGGCGTCGCTCCTCCCAGCTGCATCAGAATAGTATTAAAATAATGCATGATTATCGCACAAGAGTTCCCGGGGTTTTTACCGACACTGTTGAAAAGTTTCTTCACCGTTTTAGAAAAAGACATACAATAGGTCTGAGTTTTGTTATACCTTCGTCTGAGAACTTCTAATCGTCTTTCCTTTTATCCTTTTTTAATTACTGGGAAGATTTTAATACAAGTAGGAAAAACAGATGGAGCTGATTTTCAGAGTCCTGTAACGGTGCTGATATGGCACACTTTTCTTCCAAGCCTTCCTTGAGCTATTGAAGTGCTGCTAGCAAAGCACCTGGCTTTGAAATGGGTATCCCGCACGCTGGTTCAGGGAGGGGAAACGTTTTGCTTTTTGACTCTTAAGCGAGTGAAAAGGCTTGTGGGGTGTTTTTTTTCGACAGCCCAGCCTTAACCTGGGTCCCTAAGACTTTATTTTTGGCATCTCAAAGTTGTTCTGCGAGGTTTGACTTGATCACCGCAGCTCGACTGCTCAGGGATGTGGTTTAGTAGTGGACAGGTACGGTTGGACTCGATCTCAAAGGTCTTTTCCAACCCAGCGATTCTGTAACTACCAGGTCCACCTAAAACCAGCGGGAAAACTAAGCGGCACCTTGAGCAGTGATGCTAAAGGGGCTGCGTGAACGAAGAGCTAAAAGGAGATTATCGGCAGGACCACCCGGGAGAGGCAGCAGGGAAAGCAGGGACTCGCCGACCAGGTTCGGGGAGGTTCCGGTGTTGAAGCCCGAGCGTGGCCAGTCGTTTCCCACCCAGGCTTCCCCGCTGCCGCTCAAGGGAAGCTCCCTCCCTTACAGCCCTGCGTGTTCCGGAGGGCTGTGCGGGAGATGACCCATGGGAACAGGGCAAGCTTGACCCCCGCCGCACCGGCTGTGGGAGCAGAGCTCCGGCTCCACGGGACTGGGCGGGAGACGGGATTTGTGCCATCCCCGCGGGAGCCGCGCCGGCCCCTCCCGGGGGTGGGCGGCGGGCGGGGCGCGGCAGCTCCTCCTCGCCGGGCCGGGGTCAGTTTCGGAGCGGAGCCGGGGGCGGCGGGAAAGCGGCGCCCGGTGCGAACAAAGCGGCTGGTGGGCGGGTGGTGAGGGCCGGGCCGGGCGCCTCCGCAACAGGTCTGCGTCCCGGCGGCAGCGCAGCACATCCGCTGTCGGGCTCCCGCGCGGGCGGTGGGGCCGGTGCCGGCCGCCTCCATGCGGTTCGGTTCCCAGATGATGCCGGTGAGTCCTGGGTGGGCGGGAACGCGGAGCGGAGCGGTGGGCGGAGGGGGCCGCCGCCGCCAGGACGCGGAAAGTTGGAGCGGGGCAGCGGCAGGGAAAATGGATCCTGCAGACGTGGAGGGGACGGGAAGGCGATTTCCCCTCCCCTGACCTCCCCTCTCCTCCCTGCTTCCCTCTTCCTCTCCCTTCCCTTCCTTTCCTTTCTCGCTCCCCTTTCCTTCTCCCCTCCTTTCTCGCCCCTCTCCCCTTCTTTCTTCCCCTCTCCCTCCGCTGTCCTCCCCTTTTTTCTCTCCCCCCACTTTTTTCTCTCCCCCCTCTTTTTTGTCTCCCTCCTTCCCCCCCTTTTTTCTCTCCCCCCCTTCTTTATCCCCCCCCTTTTTTCTCTCCCCCCCCTTTTTTCTCTCCCCCTCCCCTTTTCTCTCCCCCCCTCCCCTTTTCTCTCCCCCCCTCCCCTTCTTTCTCTCCCCCCTCCCCTTCTTTCTCTCCCCCCTCCCCTTCTTTCTCTCCCCCCTCCCCTTCTTTCTCTCCCCCCTCCCCTTCTTTCTCTCCCCCCCTCCCTTTCTTTCTCTCCCCCCCTCCCTTTCTTTCTCTCCCCCCCTCCCCTTCTTTCTCTCCCCCCCTCCCCTTCTTTCTCTCCCCCCCTCCCCTTCTTTCTCTCCCCCCCTCCCCTTCTTTCTCCTCCCCCCCTCCCCTTCTTTCTCCTCCCCCCCTCCCCTTCTTTCTCCTCCCCCCCTCCCCTTCTATCTCCTTCCCCCCTCCCCTTCTTTCTCCCCCCCCTTCTTTCTCTCCCCCCCTCCCCTTCTTTCTCCCCCCTCCCCTTCTTTCTCTCCCCCCCTCCCCTTCTTTCTCTCCCCCCCTCCCCTTCTTTCTCTCCCCCCCTCCCCTTCTTTCTCTCCCCCCCTCCCCTTCTTTCTCTCCCCCCCTCCCCCTTCTTTCTCTCCCCCCCTTCTTTCTCTCCCCCCCTTCTTTCTCTCCCCCCCTTCTTTCTCTCCCCCCCTCCCCCTTCTTTCTCTCCCCCCCCTCCCCCTTCTTTCTCTCCCCCCCTCCCCCTTCTTTCTCTCCCCCCCTCCCCCTTCTTTCTCTCCCCCCCTCCCCCTTCTTTCTCTCCCCCCCCTCCCCCTTCTTTCTCTCCCCCCTCCCCCTTCTTTCTCTCCCCCCCTCCCCCTTCTTTCTCTCCCCCTCTCCTCTCCCCATCTTTCTCTCCCCCTCTCCTCTCCCCTTCTTTCTCTTCCCCCTCTCCTCTCCCCTTCTTTCTCTCCCCCTCTCCCCCCCCCTCCGCCCCCCTTCCTTTCCCTCCTCCCTCTCACCGCCGCGCAGGGGCTTCCCCTCCCGCCCTTTTTTCTTTCCCTCAGGTTTTCCTTTTCCTTCTCTTCCCGGCCGGGATCAACTTGTCAGACGTGGCCGCTGGAGCGGGGGCAGGGAGAGGAGGGGGCGAGGGACACCCCGTCGCCCCACGCCTGTGGGGGAAACGAGCACCCCCTCCGAATCCTGGCTTTGTTTGTTTTTTAGTGGCATGAAGTTCTTGAAGTTTCCTCAATATGAGCGGCCCCTGCCGCTCCCGGGGTTGGGGGCGGCTTTGTGTCCCAGCGCCTGGGCTCGAAGGTGGTGTCCCTGTTGTTCATGGTTTTAAGTGATCAGGAGCTCTCGGGGTAGGTGTTCCCACCCCCGGCTGGGAGAGTTTCGGGAAATCACTCTGGGAGATGTTATAGCAGTTCCAAAAGGGACAGAGAGAACCGCCTCCTATTGGCGTTTTAACATGGACTTTTAAAACTAGACTTTTTTTTTTTCCAGCTGAAGTTGGGTGCAAGCACAGCGTCTTTGCTCGGTTTTCAGCACAAAATACCTCACAGTGATGACATAAAATACTTAGTTTCCTTAAAAATTATGCCTGCCCTTGAATACCTGATTTTACCAGTGTGAATGCTCCATGAAATCCATAATCTGTTGTTCTAAGAGAATGGAATATGTACAGAAAATCCCAGCAAGCTTAACACCTACTTAGTGGGAGTTGAGGGTGCTTTAAAATGTTCTCTCTGTTACCGTCCCCCACGCCATGCGGCCTCACGTGATAACGAGTAGCTTTGCAGGCAGAGGTAGTGCTTGAGCAGCACTCTCCTATTACAGAATATTTCCAGTTTAACTCTCCCAGGAGCTGACCAAAGTCAGGAACTGTACTAGGAGATGGAACTGGCAATCCGTGCTGGAAGGATATGGGTGTTTCAGGGGTGCCTATTTTGCTTTCAGTGTGAGGTTTTTCCAGTGCAATTAGGAGGAAATAACGAGTGATAATTTGATCTCACAGAACGCTAGAGAAGGCTGGGTGACTATTGCTGTAACTAATGAGGGAGGAACAGAATTTGAGCCCAACTAGAGATTAAATAGCCAATGTGTTGTGCAACAGTGGTGGTGTTTACCTATGAAAAATAAGCAAAACAAACTAAATATAGTAAGATGTTAATTCAATACATGCCAAACCCGAGCTGGGCAAGCACCCTCATGTAACAGTGACATCTCCCAAGAGATGCTGGCCAGTTCCTTGCCACTGACTTCAACTAAACAAAAAAACAAGTAGAAGTGTTAGCCCATCAGGGTTTGCAGGTGACAAGTTCCAGAATATGGGTTGGCCTGGTGGCTCAGACTTTTCTTTGGCTGATGACTCAACTCATTAGTTAATTCTGGGTTTTAACCCATAACTAGAGGGATGGATACAGGCTTTCCATGTTGTGTTAATGTGAATAATGAAAGATTTATAAAGGCTGAATGTGGCTAAAGGAATGAAAAATCTAAGTATGATGAGTATTAGAATGTTAATTCTCTTTAAAAAAAAAAAAACCCACCCAAAAATCTGAGTTTTAGTATAATCTTCAGAGGGATAAGATGTCCCAACAGTTATATTAAGCAGTGCAACAATGTTAATCAAGTGCTGTGGTCCATTTATAGTAGGACAAATAAACAGCCCCTTGCCACTTTCAAAACATTTTATAGTAAACATACTTGAATGTGAATCTGAAAGTTTGGAAAATGCAGTGCCAAAAGTACATCTTACTATTTAGCTTTTTTTTTTGGTAAGTATTTCTACAGATCCTAATATCTATTATTATTATTATTATTATTATTATTATTATTATTATTATTATTATTATTATTTTGGATTTTAGATTTTTTTTCCTCTTAGCGAATTCTCATTTCTTCTTATAAAGAGATTGAAAGAGTTCGGGAGAAGAGGGGAAGAGGAGGGAGGAGCAGGATATCTGAGTGCCTTTTTATTTAGGCACTAATGAGGTGTTCATCGACCTGAGTGTCCTTAGCTCCACTGTTTGAATGAGAAGTAGTAAGCTGGCTCTAAACCATAGGAAAAATGTTTTGTTTCTTAACTTTTCTTACAGTGTCTCTCTCTTTGCCACCCTCTAAATAAAGTCGTATAAGATCTTAAGACTCTGCTCCAGGTTCATGGCTCCCCTACCCCAGGAGGGTAAGGGATTAAATAACACAGGAGAAGCAGCTTGACTACTCCTGCTCTTGGGACACTACCCTGAAATGGGAATGTTTTCCTTGTGGTGATGACAGATAGGAGCTAAACTGCTGCTGTAACCATATGTCAGGACAATGTGATTAAAAGTCTGCGTGAGGGTGTAATGCAGAGTAATTTGTGTGTAGCTGTTCTGATGAAGGTAATAACAGGGTTAACACTGACAAGCTGTGTGAAGTTGTTTCACCTTTCATCTGTGAAGGCTTGTGGGATTGTGACTGGTACTGTTAAGTAGTGAAAAGGAGTTGGAAACACATTCAAAAATAGAATATTTTTCTCCATTGTAATTGGTGTCTCTCCCTTATTTTACATTATTGCCCTAAAGATGAGCATGCATCGAGAAATAAATTGTGTCATTATGCATAATGGATAATTTTCTTTTCAAAGATAGTAGGAGGTAGCACAGATTGAGCTACCCTGTAATGCCCAGTGAAGTTTCTGGATCAAATCCCCTTGATGATCTAAGTAAAGGTCCATTTTGCAATTTGTTTTATGCACAGCAGATTTTGGGAGCCTTCTTGAAATCAGGATGGATCCAGGCATGCAGATATACTGTTGAGTTAGGGACTGATTTGGCAAATGGGGAGTGTTTAAATTTCTAACTTAATTTTACCTTCTGTCATCAGAGATGACTTAAATTTCTGAAACTGAAGTTTCCTGATAACCATGTCTTATTTAACCAAGTTAAACTATGCTGTGAGTGTAACCCTTCAACTTTGATGCTATAAGGAGTTGTCCTTTCCTTTTACTGTCCGTTGAATGCCTTGTTCCAAGTGGCCTTCTCAGAGCTGTTCCATCCAGTGAGCACTGGATTAAAGTACATGTATTCATTGCAGAATGCTTCCTACTTTGGATTTGTGTCTTAGTTTCTTAAACATATTTTTAACGTTAAAGTTGTTTTGCTTGTTCTGTTAGGCAGTTAATTGGAATTGCCATATGATTTCTGAAATACTAAAATAGTAGTAGCCTATCTTGGGCAATTTTCTTGGGGAAAAACTTTTCTTGCTGCTTAACTGAAGAAATTTTAACAGAAATTAATCTCTCACTCTTCATAAGATGAGCAGCTATAAGTTTATAAGCAAACTAACAGCTCTCCACTGAGGGTGATAGCAGTGAGTGATCCATAGGATCTCAACCGCATTCCCTGTAGTCTTTTAGTTATTTAAGCTCCGATCAGGTATCAGTCATTAACACTGTTTTTCTTGTCTGCCTGCATGGATTTCAGTGCATGAAAAGGACTTCCAGACTGTGAGCTCTTCTTAGCATGTGCCTCATATCTTCATCTGGTTGAACTATTTAGTATCTGTTGTGTATTATTTTAACTGCATTTCCATTTAGTGTTAGTCATTTAAAAGTTTTAATATTGTGGTTGTGGTATTCAGTATTGGAAGTATTTTGTCTAGAATGCTGAGTAAAGCTTACGTGATAGTTTTGCTGAGCTTTTTTACCTCGAAACTTCTATCATTTGTACTTCTCATGCGTGATAGAAATATCACCTTGAGATCCTCCAAGAACTCCCTCTTCCCATGTTGTTACAAAATCTTTTTTCTGTCCCATGGATAATTGTTCAAGAAATAGTTTTAAATGCATTTAATTTCTCTGATGACTTTTTTTTATACCTTAGCCCACCATCTGCAAGTTGTATTGTATTATGCTGCAGTGTGTTAAATATCTTTATTTCTTTGTGTGGCTTTTATCAGAAATGAGGGAAGGGCAATATTACAAATTCATACCAGATCAAGTGGTAGAGGCCATGGGAATAGCTAATTATGCTGCTTCTGATCTATTCAGCAGTTCAGGGTGTGAGTGCCTCGTGGGGCTCTTGCGTTTACTGTTTCAAGGGCTGGTATGCAGTCGTGAAGTTCGGGATAGGTGGATAATTCACAGGATTTCTCTTTTTTATTATTTATTTTTTCCTCCTAGTGTTGCCAGATGGGATCTCTGCTTTATTAGTGAGCAGGTCTGCTTTGGGAGATTAATTTACATGCAAGTCAGTTGGACTTTGAGAGTCAGGTATAAAGGTTATTTCAGCAGAATGGCAATGGCAGTGTGCCTAGCTTTCCTTTCAAATTATTGATTAAGGAAAAGTCTTGAAAATGCTCCATTTGTCTAGCCGCCGTCCTTGTTAGCAGTCTGCCTCGGGGACTTTCCTTTCTCTCCCACTGTGCATGTTATTGAGCTTGTTTAATTATGGGCATAGTTCTGCCTCGCTGCCATACAGTTTGTCTGAAGCGGGAGCTGGATAACCCTGTGGAGACTGACTTAAGCTTGATGGCACAGCTGCAGGAGGACTTCTCGCTTCCTTCTGCATGGGCCCACTGATAACAAAGGGAACCCCCAGATTCTTTTTAATCCTTGGGCTTTTGACTTCCTATGAAGTGCAAAAGCTCATTTAATGCTCTGGAAACTGGGAAGTGCTTCAATTCATGACGTAACGAGCAGATAAAACTCTTCTCTTTGCTCTAAGTTTTATTACCTTTAGGCCTGGTCTCTCAGCTTAGTTACTGGTGAGTCAAGTGAAGTCTTTTTGCTCTACAGTTCTCAAACAGTCGGATGATACTGTGTATAAAGGTCACTAGAAATCCTGGACATCATGTGAAGTCTACGTAATTATCTTAGTCACTGTTGCTTAACTGTTTTAGAGGTTTCAGGCTTTTCTGTGGAACATGAAAGACCTGAAATGTTGTTTAAAATAGTGTTAGCTATTGCTGTAGTTTGGAATAAATGTTCATGGAGAGGGAACTGAGAGAGTCGGGGGAAAGAACAGCAGTTGTGACACTGTTGTGATGCTGGACATATTAAAGGGCAGAAACCAGTCTTCTGTGTGCTTTTGCTGTTTGCCTTTTGTTAATCATTAGTATTTTGGATCTTGCTGCTGTTGTTTAGGGTTAGTCATGTGTGTGTCCTCACCAGTTGTTTCAACATAATGGTGTCATTACTTGGCTGTCGAACCCAGTTGTGTGTAAAGGATGAGCGCTTTGGGTTTTTTTGCTGTGAAGTTAATACCAAGAATTTTATTACTGAGATAGTAAAATAGTTTCTATACCAGTTTCTTCTGTGCTACAATGATGCTTCCAGATGTGATCCTTGGATAGATGGCTGTGTGCAGTGCCCTAGCTTTTACTGACATCTTTTTAAAAAAAGAGGATTAGGGCAATAATTCTTGCATTTTTTTTGAGTATTTTATAATCCTACTCTTACATCTTTATTTCCTCCTTTTGCAAAGTAAAGCATATACATTTTAAAACCAAACATGTACTACAGTTATCCCTGGTTCTGCGTGATCCCCTTGATCTTGAAATTGATTCAGGAAGACCTATATCTGCAGTGTATCTGGGTTATAGCACCCAAACGCAAGTAAAAAGCTGGACACTTTCACATTGCTAACTTGAAAGCTTTGGACATTATTTTGAATTGTTCAATATCAAACATCTGGTCTTTAAAATACTAAGTGTTATGGATCAGAGCATTTAATAGAGGGAGCGGAAGCTGCAGGGAGATTAAGCCACTTGCTAAAGGTCATTCAGTGAGTTCATCCTGGGATTTGGAGACCCGTATAGTCAAACCAACTGGTACATTGTGGTGCAGGCTGGAATGTAAGTCTGTCATATCCAACGTAAGCATTTAATGATCTTGCTTAAAATAATTGCATTGCCAACACCCCTACTTCTGTAGGATTAATCATGAGTTGGGAGAGAACCTTGATGGTAATTTTTTCTGTTCCACACTTGAGTATGGTCCCCAAGGGAGGCGCTTGTTCATAAATCCTTTGCGTGCATGTGAAGTCAGTGTTCCATTTTCACTCTTTAAAGCATATCCTGGATATGAGAAGCAGTGTGTGGGTTTTGTTTTGATTTTTGTTGAATAAATTAGGAGGTTTTCCTTGTCTTTTGATACTTTTGTGAGGCTGAACTGCATAAGGAACAATTTAGGTCTAAGCTTAGATTACTTGTTTACTTTATTACAATAGTGTGTTAAATCCCATTGTTTCTTTAAATTTAAAGTTAAGGAAGAGTCTCTGGAATCATATTTTTCTTCAGTTTCCTTCTGCCCTTTAAGAGGAAAATCCATATTTTCTTAGATCTTCAGTGGGTTCTTTTTAATGCTGCCATTGCTACTCTGTTTGAGCTCTATGCTGCCCCAAACCACACATATGCTTTGGTACACCAGTGTAGCAATAGTCTGCGTGTCTGCGAACATGTCTCACCCTTGCAGTGTGCGAATAAGAAGCTGGAAGACTGCAAACAAATACTGGTGTAGAGTATCCCTCATGTATTCTCAAGGTCTGGAGGCTTGGACTTCTGCAAAGTCACTGTCCTCTTCTTGGTTTTCAGTAGTCACAATCCTGTTTAGCAAGACACACAGGGATCCCACTCCCCTATTCCTTAGTTTTGGTGGACAAAGTTGAAGTTGTGCGAATTGGCTGGGCTAGCAAGTCACGCAAAAATGTACAAGAAGACTCCTACTCCCATGGCTGGTGCTTTTATTCAGCTGCTTCTGCCATACCTGTGCACAGTTATAGCTCGGTGGTACTTTCTTTGCTGCTTGAGAGAGGTAGCTTGTGTGGTTGCTTTTTTTTTTTGTAATTAAAAAAAAAAGAAAAAAGAAATGTTTGTGCAAACCCCTTTTTCACCCAACTCGGCATCTGACTGTGTGTGCTGCCCTGAACGCAGAACCTTGCCTGCATCTGTGGTTGGTAGTTTCTGCCCTGGCTTCTCCAAGAAAGCCGTCTTTGTGCATCCTGGGGCTGGGAAGACCCTTGAAAGGGTAGGATTCCCAGACTTGGTTTGAGGTTCTTTAATCTCAACTGTAGTAGGACTGTGTGTGTCTCAACATAATGAAGTGTTCAGGAAAAGCTGACATAGCAGGGGATATGATTGATTTCTGGCTGCGGAAGAGGGAGGGAGATGTTGCAGAGTTGTGATGAAAGACAGGGTGCTTAGGGGCGAGGCAAAATACTCCAGACCTCCTTGGAGAATGCCACAAAGCTCTCTTGTGAAATACCAGAAATAACTGAGCAATTCTGCCATGGGTCATGCATGAGCCGTGTTTCCGAAGAGCATTGCCTGCTTATAGTGCTGCCCTGTAGCCACTTGGTCAGTGATTGCCACGCTGTGCCTTCCAGCCTTTTGAGAACAAGTTTCACTACAAGTAAGGGTTTGTATGGGGAAGCTATGGAAACAACACTGCACGCTTCTTGTCTCTGCATTGTTATTCCTATGCTACGGTATGTAGGTCTTGCCCATGAAGCCTTTCTACAGTGTGGTTTCCCAGTGTTGCACTAAAACGTTGTTATTTAGAATGCTTCTCTTGCAAACAGGAGTTACTTGGGTTTGGTTAAAGGAAAAAGTTTTGTACCTCTGGGAAGCAGAATGAGTGGCCAAATAGTAACAGGCTGATGGGGACAATTTCTGGAATTCTTGGGGCAAAGTATGTTTGTTAAAGAGCGCATTGTAATATAAGTGTTGATTTGATTAAACTGTGCTCTGTTTAATTCATTTAAAATAGCTGTGACATCGCCTCAATGACCACCATCTCACAAAAGATTATCTGTGAAGATCACTGTCGTGACTTTGCTGGTGACAACATGCAGAGCCACCCAGCAAGCCTGCTGCCTTGCTCTGATGAACTGCTTTCCCTTCCTTCCCTTCTCAGTGTGTCTGCACGGAGCCTGGTATTGCCTAGAAAGAGCTCTAGGGAGTGAGGGGCATTTAAATAAAACCTGTCAGACAGTGATCAACTGTACAATCTGCCAGCCTTCTGCGGCTTCTGTTATAGCAGCTGAATGTTTCCTGATGCAAGTTAAAGCATGTAGAGCTCCACATTACAGGAGCGAAAGTTAGATGGAGTGAGGTGCTTGGATGGCTTAACTGGCTGACAAGATTCCTTCTCCCCAGTTCTGCTGTGGTGGGTAAGTTGTACACATCCCATTATAACGTGGTTGACTAAGACCATCTGACCATCCGTCGTTTCCAATATTAGGGTAGCCTCACTGGTCCCTTCCAACTTGCAAAATAACAAAAAAGGTCCATCTGTTTTGGTACAAAAGCTCAGTGTGTCTTCTGTGCTAGTTGAATGTGTGCTGCTGTAGCGTAACATGCTTTGGTATCGGCTCAGTTACTGATGACTTCCTGTGTGTTTGCAGCCCGGAAGGGGTAGGACAAATGGCTTTGATTAATAACTTCAGCTGTTGTCAAATAGATATGATCATCAAGTACAGGCATTTTGTGCTGGTTGTCTTTGGCATTGCTGGTGGCTGTGTTGGTTGCCTGCATTGTTGTGCATGGGCTGCTTGCTCTCAGTGTCCTGGCAGTCGTTTAGGTCTGACAAGCAAAGGTCATTCTTCAAGGTACACTTCCATCACAACAGGAGTGCATTCCCACTCAGGACCGGTGGTGAATAGGAAGGGGTCACCCTTCTGCAAAGATATGGTGTGGCATTGCACCTAATTAATTTAATAGTAGGATGCTGCTCAAATGAATGATCTTGTTTCTTTGGTTTCCATCCCCACCCAAAGCCATGTGTCTTTTGTAGCTTCCACTTGAATTTAATAATGAGTTGGGTGACAGTTGGGAGGAAATGCTACCCACACTGGAGGCTAAAAACAACAAAAAGTCTTAGGTGGTGGAAGTAATTTGGCAGGTGGCTGCGTAATCGGACATAAAGGGGAGGGATTTGAGAAGAGCATGGCTCACCTCTGTCAGCTCACCATTTAGATCAGCTCAGCGGTAGCAGTCAGCTGACACCTTATGCTTTCTTTAACCACTCCATGTTGTTTTGAGAGATGGGAATAGAGGGGAATTTCTTCAGCATCTTTAGCTATTCTTACTCTGTGTGACGATTAAGTTGGACTAACACAAACGTGTTTGTCTGGTGAGATGAAAAGCTCCTATAGCAGGAAACCTCTACTTCTTGGAGGCAAGTATATAGGAGACCAGAGCTGACCTTGAAAGGAGTAAAGCACACAGGCTGTCCTGTTATATGGCCTGAAATTCCTGGTTTGGGTTTTTTTTTTTTTTTGGGGTAGGTGATTGAACAGCATGTTCTGGGATCGCAGCATAAAGGAGGTGTCACTGTGGTGTGCTAAAATGCCTCTGAATTTCACATAGTAGTAATGCATTTTAGGGTACCAGAATGGTCAGCTTTTATCGGAACAGCCCAAACAGTCTTTCCCGTGACTTTTCCCACAGTAGAATTACCCATGCAGTTAATTAAACATGTGTCATTGTTTCATGTGCCATGGTGTGTCTTCTGACTTCATCTGTGTGTGTGTCATGAGTGTTTTGGTTTCTCATAGATCTGTTTCATTTGGTGTAGGGGGCAGATTTTGGCAGCTGTCTTCCTGGAGGGGTGACTAACATGATGTAAGGAGTAGTATTTTCAAAAGCGTTTGGCACTCAGCTCTATGAAGTTGCTGGGATTGGAATAAACCAACGTTCTGTGCTTCTTTTTTTTCCTGACTTGCTATGTGATTTGTTTTGTGTTGCTAATTGCAAAATCACAAAGTTTCTGCTCTCTTGGACTTTTTTTTTTTAAAAAAAACCCCACCTTAACTGTTTGAGATAGACATTGAATCACAAAACCCCCCTTCTTTCTACTTTAATACTCTCCCTGTGGGTGGTCTTGGGAGCAGCCCCCTGTTGCCAATAAATAGACAGTAATAAATTGCTTGATGTGTGAGTCAGGCACTTGTTGCGTGATAAATGTGACTTTGACTTGCATGTTCTGATGAGCCCAGGTTCCTGGTGTGAATATTGATTGTCTTTTCATTGGTGAGATTATTATATATTGGCTGGAAAAGCAGAAAATTAGTGTTTTTAAATTCTGTGAAGAGTTGGTGTCTTAGCCAGAGGGCGGTGTGATGTGGGTGGTATAGGTGCCAGTTTGCTGTGATAGCCTGTTTTGTTTAGGTGTAAGTTGTGGTAAATAAGCTTTCATCTCTGACATGGGTATAACTTTGCTTTTCTCTGAAAAGGGTCCTGGTTTGTACAAGATCTTTTTTGATTACCAGGAAAAGTAGTAGGCTGTCTTTTCATCCGAAGAATATACATGCATCTTAAAGGACTGTTTTGAGAGGTGTAATTCTGAAGTGTCCCAGCAGGCAGCACTTCTTACGGCTTTTTATTGGCCTCTAGCCGTATAGGAGGCTGAGAGAACAGTAACTCTTATTCCCAATGGGGAGGATGCAAAGCTCTAGAGCAGCAAAAGCAACTTAGTTTCTTTTTTATTTTCCTTTATTTAGTTTTTTTTTTTTTTAGTACAAAGATTGCTTCTGGGTTTGACACAAGTATAGAAAATTGAGATGGTTCAGGCTTAAGACTGAGTTCATAGCCCTTGCTCATTATGCTCGGATGTTGCCTTGGCTTTAGGCTGAAATAATATTAATTACTTTCTTCTTGTATACCAAGTGTTTATAACTTGGTGCTGAATGCAGAAGATGAGGCAGTTTGCTTGAAGGGGCAAGCCTCCAAAGACCCAGTTCTCATTTGCTGACTCCAGGAGGAGGAGGAGGAGCAAGCTCCAAGTAGGATACCAACAGTGCAAGTCCAAATACTGTGTGTAAGCTTGCTTTTCTGCCAATCACCTTGCGGTGAAGTGTCCAGCAGTGCAAAAGTGGTGGCTCTAAGGAGCCACGAGGAAGGGTTTGAGCAGAAGGGGGAGGAATACTTGGAGGAGTGGAATGTATGGAGGAGAGGAACTTCACAGATGGCAATGGAAAGAGGTCTGTAAATGTGCTGCCCTGTGGTACAATATGAAGAATGTATTCAGGGTTTGTTTGCCACGAATTCCTGCAGTTGTCTAACTAAACTAATGTCAGTCCGAGAGTAGATTCAGGTCTGCGTAGAAAGATCTGTGCCTGATGTGTTGGGAAATGTGGATGCTCACTAAAAGGCTGTGATTTTCTACATGTATAAACTAAATTGATTTCAGTAACATATCTTAAAAACCAAACAAACTGGTCCATATATTTTAGAACATTTTGGTTTGCTTAATGCTGATGTTGAAAGCGATACCCACAATGAAAGTATAAATGGCTTTAAAACCACACTTGGTTTGAGACATTCTTGCCTTCGGTGATAGGTGGTAGCTCAGCCAAGGAGCATGGAACGAGTTGCTCCTATGCTTAATGTTCATGCAAAACAGTAAGCTTCATTTGCATAGACCTTTCCATTGTCTGGCTTATGGGAGGAGTTCTGTTCTCTTCTTGTGTATGAGAATGACTGAAGAAAAATGTCAAGTTGGAAAATGTAACTAGTTCTAAAGTAAAAGTCTGTGTTTGGAAGAATCTCTTCTTAAAGATCTTGTGCATAATGCCCTGCTGAAAGAGAGGGTACGTAGGTTAGGAATTCTGCGTTTACCACTCCTGAGCTACGCCTGACAGATTTCACGAAATGAAAAAGGCTAAACTAAGATGATGATTTCCTGTAAGGTTTGGCAGGAAGATTGTAATTGCATCTTCTTCATTTGTAAGTCTAAACTAAGGCGCTGAGTGCTGTCTTTGAGGTTGCAGCCCACGAAGTAGGAGTGTTGTGAACCTGCATCCATTAATTTCAGATGGTAACGATGCTTGGCCAAAACTCAGACTGTTTTCCCTGCAGCTGTTCAGATTCCTGTAATGATGGTTGAGATCCATGCCTGATGGTGAGATGTAATGTGGCATTTGCACTATAGCGTTTGCATAGTACTGTATACCAAAACCAGATGGCTTTCATTCTGTTCTCTCTACGTTAACGATAAGTGGGAGAAAAAAAGGAAGGGGAGGACAAAGCTTCCCCTTTGCTGTTTCCAGGTCTTTTTCTCTGTGCCCCTGAAAGTGCACATTACTTTTTAAGTCCTGGAAAAAATTGACATTTTTGCCAAAGATAAAATATAAATACATAATAAACTTATCTTTAAAATAATCTGTATAAGCAGAAACTACCATGCCTTTTGTGAGTAAAGGCTGAGTCTTGTTTTCTCCCGTGATACAATTGAAAGGGAAAAGGGCTATGCTTTATATAGACTGGGAATAATCCGAACAGTCCCACAGTGCTTCCTACCATACTCCACCTACCTCTCATCATAACTTCCTTCCTCATATTTGTGGCCAAAAGTCAGTAGAATATAAATGGAGTAGTTTATGTGGAGGGTAAGATGGCAAGAACCTAACTCCATGCATTTGAGTGCCTCTATAGGCAAATATTAAATTTTACTTGTAAGTTTTACTCTTTCTATTGAACCTATTTTTATTGAACAGCTGAATACGAAAAGAACTGGGGATAGTAATCATCTTGGGTGCCTGTCTTCTAGTAAGTCTGTTATCATCCTTTGCGTACCTTAATCTTTTGCGTACCTTAATCTTCAGGTACGATAAGTGAGCATGTTGCCTACTGAAAGACTGGTTTAGGATTCTGAGGAACTTGATACGAAAGAATTGCTGAATTATATTTTTATTGAGATATACTTTGCATTAAATGGAGGGCTGTAAGTATGCATAAGCTCAGAATGCTGCTTATGGGAACAGGAAAATATGCTGTTGTGCAGGCTGTCTTCTGTTGTTTAGAAAGTTGCATCAAGTCAGCAAAAATATCTATTTTAGCAGCTGATTTCTTTGCAGCTGTCTGGGAAGGTGCAGCATCAGTGTTTCCACTAGGTAAGATGCAAGACTTCTATTTAAAACTCTTTGTTTGGAGGGATATTATATTTATCGAGAAGGACTCATTTGTGGTTAAAACTGTGGGTATCAGGTTTGTGGGTGGAAGCAGTTATTTGTCATTTCTGTACTTGAAATGTGATAGTTAATCTATTCTAAAAATTTTATGATACTAGTTTTTCAGCTAACTAAAATTAACTTCTAAAAATATATTTTAATTCAGGATGTAAATTATACTGTTGTAATTATTTTCCATCCCACACACTGTGTAAAAAAACCCTAAACCTATTTCACATACTTGTGAAATATATTTTCTGTACTGATGTATGTTGCTGCTGTGTAACCACACTGTGTAGGAAAGTCATTGAAGGGCGTTCTGTGAGCTCTTTTTTTGAGACTTGTTTATCCAGCGCATCAGGGGTCCGTGCTCTCTATATCATAGGAAGACATGTGTTGAAACATTTGTGGTGTAATATGGTAGATTTAACTCAGATACCAATAAAGAGAATATTACTGCAAAGCATTGCATTGCCAACCTTAAGAATGACTTTTAATGCCTCCTGGATAATGAGAGCTAAGAACATTTGCCATGCATTAATCTTGCATGGCAAGATTATTATACTTAGCTGTGTTGTGGCAGTATAAAACCCCCCAACACTAGTATAGTGTGGTTCAAGGGTGTTAGGTTTTGGACTGAAATATAGAGAATATGAAGTGTGATAAAGAATTACTTTATTAGCTCTAATGCAAGGTAATGAAATGAACAGTGATTTCCAGAGGCAGTATGCTTGTTTGGCGATCAAATAATATTCTGGCCTTTATCATTGCCTTATTGTATGCCTCGGTTTCCCTGCCTGTAAAGTAGGAAACTGCTTGCTTGTGTCACAACTTCCTGGTCATAAGATGCTTTGAAGATGAAAAACACCATATGAATGAATGCCACAGTTTATATTGTTTGTTACATGCTGTGCAGGGGGACTACATAAAGTTAGGAATTCAGCAAATAGTGAAAAACAGGGTTAAGTTAAGTTGTTTTGGTTTGTTTTGTTTTTTTTTAATAGAGAGTTTTTTAATAGTAGAAATATTTTTTTATAAGGGACTGAGTTTTGCCCTAAAAGATTGTTATCCATTGTTGAAAGTTTGTGATCTGAATTGGGTGTTTCACTAGAAATTGTTTGGGGGAGAAGTATATTCATCCTTTAAACTTGGATAGTTTCAGGAGTTAATGAAATCCTTGTGTTTTAATTTGCATCATGCACAATAATGGAGTTTTCTCCTGAATACTTACATCCTGAATAATTTAGTATTATTAGTATATTAATCAGAAAATGTCCAATTTGACAGCCTTTTAATACCTAAGATATGTCATACCAGTTTATAATAAGGAGTAGAAGTCTAATCCTTGCAGAAGCACCATCAAAGCTGAAAAGTAAATTGCATTTCTGCTTTTAATCAATAATTGAGGTCTTCTGATCTCAGGAGAAGGTCGATAATGAGGTCTTTGATATGAAATGATATCTTATTGGATGGTCGTAAATTGTAAGACACGTATTTCCTCAGGTTCATGTTTCAAACAGGTTTGGAAGATTTTTTTTTGTTTTTTGTTAATGCAACAAAGCAGTAATGTAGCATGGACATAGTCTAGCACTTCTGTAGAGCTAGCCATTCTTAAATATTTTACTTTCAGTTGGAAATGTATTTGCAGATGTTGAGATCTGTTATGTCATGTAATACCAATATAATTGTATGAAATGATCCTGTTGATGAGTTTAACCACTGGGTCAGATTTGTGGGCAAATGTAAGGTACTTGGGGCTTGTGTACAGAAGAGAGCTGGAGGACTGTGGAATGTGACTTGCCTTAATTGATGCCCCTTTCTGACCTCCTGTTTGTTTGCTTTTCTTACTACATTCTCTTCCTCTTCCTGGATGTGTTACAGTCCAAACTTAGTAGCGGTAGTTGAAGGTGATGGATAAATAATATGGGTTAGAACAAAATCATAGAATCATCTGGTTGGAAAAAAACTTTGAGATCATTGAGTCCAGCCGTACCTGTCCACTACTAAACCATGTCCCTAAGAAGCTCACCAACCGGTCTTTTAAACACCTCCAGGGATGGTGACTCAGTCACTTCCCCAGGCAGCTGTGCCAGTGCCTGACCACCCTTTCAGTGAAGAAATTCTTCCTAATGTCCAGTCTGAACCTGCCCCAGTGCAACTTGTGGCCATTTCCTCTTGTCCCATCACCTGTCACTTGAGAAAAGAAACCAACACTCACCTTGCTACAACCTCCTTTCAGGCAGTTTTAGGCAGTGATGAGGTCTTCCCTCAGCCTCTTCTTCTCTGAGCTTAAAAAAAAATTATTATATATTTCATGCTAAGAGAACTGGAAATTGTAATTCATACCAATTTGGATTTTCTTAGATTTGTGTCTCAGGTGGCAGCCTTTTTTGAGACATGAATTTCACTCTTACTTTCTATTTTGCTGTTCAGTTGTTTGTAAGTCTTATGTAGCTGTCATTCCTTGCAAAAACGATCTCTTGCTTTAGCTCATGTGTCCTTGGTCATCCTTTTGATGTCCTTGGTGCATCTTATCGAACTATCTCATTTGGTGTCTCTATAACTGCGAACTTCTGTTTTCTGAGCTGTAGCAGAGTCAGCTGAAACCTGCGATGCGTTTTTAAAAGGTACTGCTTCAGTATGTGCACAACACATTCCTGGTTTCTTGCAAGTCTGTTACGGTACTGAAATGCTTATACATTTTGAAGCTTCTTGGTACCTATAAACTGTGATTACATCTTCGGGGTGGGGAATGAGGGGGAAATCTTAATTTAGAACTTAGTTAGGGACCTGACTCCTGCTTAAAAGTGCTTAGCACGAATACTGAGCATTCCTAGAACTCAGTCTTTGAAAGTTTGAGAGAGGAAAAAAATCTAATCCCAGTCAGATATTTCAGTATATGACTGGATTCTGTCTTTAAAAGATGTACAAAGCCTCACTAAGACTTGTCTCCCCCTTTTTTTTATCAAGTCTTTCATGTATACCTAGCTTGAAACAGATTTTTTTGCATGCTGTTTTTTACTTTTTCCCTTACATGTTAATTCCTGGATGCCTGTATATAACTGTCTTATCATTGTTGGTTTGGGAGAGGAGCAAAAGACCGTTTTGTGCTCTAGCTTGATGCAATCTACAGGGTTCAAACTTCTGAACAAACTGTCATGAGAGTATTCTTGTTTCCTTTGTTGTTTGCTGCTGCATAGCGACCAAACAGCAATATAAACTATCTGGTAGGCTGGTTAATGAATGTTGCTTTTGAACCATTCCCAGGGCAAGGGCAATTTATTGGGATCCCAGTGTGAGCTCGTGCAAGCCACAGAAGCCACCATGGGTTATGACCAGTGTCGAAAAGCCATAGTGGGCTTTTGGCTCACGACAGCTCCTTGACATTTCCTGTCTCTCTCTGGGGAGAGAGAGACCTCTCTGCAGTGGATTCTTTCTGCTCAGTGCTTGCTCTGGGCTCTGATGCAGCCAGGCCTCGCAGGTGTGCAGGTGGTGGAGCACCCCTGCCAGGCTGTTACAGCCATTTGGGTGGGAGAGAAGGGACACAAGTACTTAGACTGCTGAATCATCTCAGCTTTGTCCTTGAAGCTACCGGGAAGTGGGATGAGGTAGCCGTGAAGGTCACATCAATTTTGTAGCCTTTTAGTTACTTTGGACTCTTAAGACTCTGAAGTATGTTTTTAGGGAATTTACAGAGTTTTATTGCTTTTTTCCCCTCTGTTCTTAGAATATGTGAGATAGAGATAATGCAGACATTACTAAGTCTCAGAAATGGCCCCCATGGACCAGGTTTGAGTGCTCTTGGCTTAATGTATTAGTAATTATCCTGAACGTTGTGGATAGAAAGGGCAGCTCGTGATCCTTCCTGCGTAGTTGTCTGTGTTGGTAAATCCGAAGGATTAACAACTGTATATAAACACGCATATTGAAGAGTGAACAGCCCTAGTAGGGTTAGATTAGGTCTGCTTTATGTATAATACCATGATTTTTATAATTTTCTTTTAATTCCATCTGTAAGCTCATATTTTAAACTAACAAATGTTACTGCAGATACACAGTCTGTGTGCTTCCGTGTTGTTTTGAGTACAGAGTTATTCAGCATTGAGTGTCAAGTGGTGCTGTGTTTTACATACCTATATAACCCTGCTCTAGAGCTTTCTGGGAACCTCTTTTTTATTTTAGACTTTTCGTCCCCAATTTTTGTGATTAAGTGGCATTTTTATGTGGTTGCACATGGCATCTCTCACTGTCAGCCTCCTATAGAAACACTGCATCTAAAAGGTGGCACGTTCAGTGACAAAAGATTAAAACTGAGTATCAGAGTTCCTGCTTGGAATGCTTTGTCTCTTAATTTAGGTCAGTACTTCAATGCACTGTGCCGTAACCAGCACAACGATTGCGCCCATCTTCACTGTATAATAAGCGTTTGTGGTAAGCTGATCCTATCTGATGTGCTGCCACCCAGCTCTGGCCCACGCAGAGCACAGCAGAGAGGGAGCAGTGTTCAAACAAATTCCCAGCTGGCAGGTGGGATGCAACTTTTCAAGAGCAGAACTGTGGAGCGAGCAGCATAGAATCATAGAATCCAAAGGTTGGAAGAGACCTCCAAGATCATTGAGTCCAACTGTACCTGTCTCCCCACTAAACCCTGTCCCTAAGCAGCCCTGACTCAAGCTAGAATCCTCAAGTGCTGGATATCCAGCTCCATCTGCCTACCTGCCCTCTGTGGGATTTGCCGGCTTCTGTCGTTCAGTAACTGGAATTTTGTTGCCACCTTTGCATTTTCAGCATTCTCCCTCTTAATTCCTCTCCTTAAAAGTTCCAAATGTTCGGGGTTTCTTTTGGCCACAGTGTGACAAGGAAATGGTTAGAGGATCTAAACATTTTCCTAAGGATTGCAGACAGTTTGACCTCACTTTCACTCTGTGAATGTTTGTAGAAGGTCTTTAGGAATTTATCGGAAACTGTTGTCTTTAGGAGCTATTGTCCAGAGATCAGAAACTCTGCATGCTCTTGGTGCTGAATCTGCCGTTATCCCAAGACCCAAAAAACTATTTGCAAGTGCTTATACTGTCACAAGTATTAGAGAAGTGATTTTATCCTTGTACTGGGCACTGGTGAGGCTGCATCTTGAATCCTTTGTTCAGTTTTGGGCCCCTCACTACAAGAAGGACCTTGAGTTGCTGGAGCGCATCCAGAGGAGGGCAACAAAGTTGGTGAAGGGTCTGGAGGACAAGTCTTATGAGGAGCAGCTGAGGGAACTGGAGTTGTTTAGTCTGGAGAAAAGGAGGCTGAGGGGAGACCTCATCACTCTCTACAACTGCCTGAAAGGAGGTTGTGGTGAAGTGGATGCTGGTATCTTCTCACAAGTGACAAGTGATGGGATGAGAGGAAATGGCCTCAAGTTGTGTCAGGGGTGAAAGAGTGATGAAGCATTGGAACAGGCTGCCCGGAGAAGTGATGGAGTCACTACGCGTCAAAAGTGTAGTCGTGGCACTTTGGGGTATGGTTTAGTAGGCATGTTGGGCTGATGGTTGGACTTGATGATCTCAAACGTCTTTTCCAAGCCTAATGATGGGATGAGCACTTACACTCTATATAACAGGACATGCTAAGTTTAAAAACTTTCATAGAAGTTTTTAAAAAAAACTTCTCTCATAGGAATTGGGTGGATCTTGGCACTCAAAAGAGCCCTATAAATGGTTTGAAGACATCAGGGATGTGTGGTTTTGTGTGTTTGTATTCTGGGAGAATCCAGAAAAGGTGGTTTCTAAACCTGTAAAGAAGATAGGGCTAAATTTCACTTCACAGTGGCATCAAAAATACTTGTTCTAGAGCCAGTTCTAGAGCCAAACTCATGGCTCACACGCCAAACCCAGCCCTCCACCCTGTTTTACCCAGCCTGGCACCTGATTTCTACCCAGCGCCAGCGCTGAGCTCCTTGTCCCTGCGCTCCTGCCAATGCCGGTTGTGTGTGCAGCGTGTGATGCGTGTTACGCTGCAGGAGCAGGAGGACGGTGGGAGCCGTGAGTTTGACACCCTTGCTGTAGACTATTCACACAAAATCACAGAAATTATGATTGTGGTAATGTGTTTTTGTTGTTTTTTTTTGTTTTCTTTGTTTGTTTTTTACCTTTAAATTTAGAAGGATATTTATACCTCTCCCTTGCCCTGTTTGATTTGGACTTTTTTTTTTCCGCCTTTGAACTATTGTTCATAAGATGTACATCCCTTTTACTCCCTGAAAATGAGGACAGGCAAGGATTTGTGTGTTTTCCTGCAAATCAACTTTTCCAGCTTTATGAAAAAGAGTGAATTGTGTAGCCTATTGATAAGGTTTCTGTTGCTTTAAATGCTTAGTGGAGAACTTGCTTTCTAGCAACCAGTTGATAGTGAAATTGAGAATAGGTCTCAGAAGAGGATGGATATTAATTTTTAGCTTGCAGCTAATCTTTGATAGGAGTTTAATATTGATAGCATACAGCAAAGTGGTATTCAGAAGTAGTAATCATCCATATTTTCTATCATATATCAAATAAATCAACCAGTTTTTAAAATGCTTATTTTCTAGTTGTGGCAGGAAACACGTGAACAAGAATGAAATCTAGCTGTGTAGTGTATTTATACAGAAAAATAACCAAAGATCAAGGATCCTTCTACAACTCGGAAGGGGAAGCCAAGTAAAATATCTGTGCTTTCCTATGAATGATGTTTGGGGGGATGTTGTATTCAGACTGAGACTAAGGGTGTAAGCAAATCAACTTGTTCTTAAAAAGCTTCCAATGAAATGTGTTATGGAAATGCAAGTTATGTTTCCACTTCACTGCCTGGGTAGTAAGCTTCAGTCTCTTGTTTTTTTAACAGATGTAATTGCTGTTGGTTTTCACTTTAAAGAATACTTTTGAACTCTAGATGACTCTTTCCCCTGCTGCGTCAAATGGGTGCAGTATTTATGTATAGTGAGATGGGAGGAGTTCTGACACATCACCTTAAGAGAGAAGGAAGGAGCAGTGGGTCCAGATTTAAAAGCAAACAATCCTTTAGTAATGTACTTAATTGAGCAGGGAATTACTTCATAGTGTCTCGCTTGTACCTTAAAGAGAAGTTAGGTATTTTGTTTTTTCTTTTTCCAAATTCTGTATGCAGATAGGAAATTTGTTGATGGGAAATTTGTTGATGGGAAATGATATAATTGTGTTGAAAATACTAGATTTAAGGAAAGGGTTGTGTCTCTGACGTGCGGAGTGGCATAGAATAACCATGTGCTGTTGCTTTGTCTTTTCCAGATGTTTCTGACCGTGTACCTCAGTAACAATGAACAGCACTTCACTGAGGTGCCTGTTACCCCTGAAACAACCTGCAGAGATGTGGTGGAGCTGTGCAAGGAGCCTGGCGAGAGCGAGTGCCACCTGGCTGAAGTGTGGTGTGGCTCAGGTGGGTTAGGCTTGTGCTTTGTGGGTGACTGGTCATTCTCTGCTCCTGATAAGGCAGTGCGCAGAGACCTGGCAGATGCAGTGCTGTCCCAGAGCTTAGGGTTTTGTTAATGTCTTCATCAGACCTGCTGTAGGAAAATGCATCTACAGAAAGGCTCACACATGCAAAAATGAGTTGAAGAAGGGGAATCAAGCATGCAGATGTTCTTATGTGTATGCAGCCCTTCTTGAGAGTCGCTGAAGGCTGTTGGGGAGCTCTTTTCTCCTTCTCCTCCTTCCCACAGTGGGGTCCCAGTGGCCTCTGTGAGGTTTTCGAAATAATAAGTATCAGTAGGTCAGTGACCAAGTCGGAGTCATTTATTCAACCCCATAGCCATTTTCACTTGTGGTGGCAAAGGAAAACTTCCTTTTCTGATGACACCTTTGTTGTTCCCAGTTGTGTCAACTGGATTTGGAAGGGAAGGAATGTTACCAGAAGTAGTAGGAGTTACCCAGTTCTCTAAAGAAGGTGTGTGGTGGGTAGGAGGGAGGATGTAGAAGCTGCTTTTTGACTGTGGAAGAGGGTTTTATGTATGTGGTTGGTTGTGGCTGTTTTTCTTCTTTTGTGTTCCTGCTGATTTTTGTCTTGGAAGTTCGAATCTTAGCTTGCAGTGCTCAATTGGAATTGGAGAAGCAAATCAAAACCTATAGTATGGCTTAAATGGGAAAGGACTCTTGACTATCTCCTGTCTCCGTGGTACTCATTTGATACTGGTAGCCATCCAGAGGCATGAAATAGATGAATCAGGGACAGAATTTTATGTCATGAGAAATAATTATGTTTGATCTAACTTTTCTGAGATACTTCAACAAAATTATAAAAGAATCTGATGATAAGGGCTTATGTTCCTGTCTTCCTCTGGTGTTGGCTCAGGCTCGCTCCTGTTCAAAGCAGTCTTGGTGAGCTGGGTCTTTGTTTAACAGCATGAGATAGTCAACTTGTCACTTGATTTTTAGTCCCTGCTGACAGACATGTAATGTTTCTGATGTTTTTAAGTTTAAAAAATGCAACAGTTTTTTTTTGTTCTCCTTAGAAAGCATCTTTTCTTCATAAATGATAGTAAAATAAAATTACCAATCCAGCATGGAAAGAGATCTTTTAGGAAAGCTTTTTAACTGTACATATTTGTCCAATTCTGTTTAAATCAACATAATACCAAAATTTAGAGTGAAAGACAAGGCAAATAAAGGTTTAGGTAAAACCACTGAATTCATAATTAGCCTTAGCCCTATACAGAGCACAGGTTAAGCACAGGTTGTGATAATGTGGGACAAGGTTCTCCTGTCGTTACCATATTGGAGCCTCGCTAGAGTGGGCAGCTCCTCTCCTTGTGTTTCCTGCGTGTGGATTCTTGATTGGATTTTGAGGTGCTGATCTTGAGTATGCTGGAAAGAGCAGCGCAACTGTCCTGAAATCAAGGGAGAGCACCTCTACCGAGAGGCGAGTACTTAGTGTCCAAATGTTCACTTTTCAGCTTGACAAGACCTGGGTGAGTGGAACCATGTTGTCAGCCTCTCTGGTACTCAAATGTAAGAAAATAATCTGGATGCAGAAACATAAAACAAAGCAGAGAATCCTTTCTGAGATTAGTCTTTGCAAAGATGCCTTGAGATACCACGAGAACAGATGCCTAAATTTTACTTGCACAGCTATTGTCATAAAACCAAAAATAATTATCATCTATTTACACAGTGAAAGCCTTGACGAGTGTTTTAGAAACCAAATTATTCTTGTTCCCTTCACTGATCGTGTCATATTTATGAATTATTTACTTCTATATGCAAGCACTGGCGCGGTTGTGTGTAGAAACTATACAGTTTCAATCTGTATTTGCTAAAAAGAAAATGCAGTGGTCTCAAATCATGAAATATAAAAATACCTAAGTACTGGGTAAAGTATAATATATGCTTTTTTTTCCGATAAAATATATCCTTTATTAAGCTTCTGTGTAACGTAGCCACTTGCAAGATATGTTTTCGTATATATCTTGGTTTTTTGGGGGGAGTGAGAAGAAGCAACAGCCAGGAAGAGAAATACTTACAGCTTTTACCTAATCTCATCTTAGATGTCAGCAAAGTTGGTTATCTTGTTTTGCCAAGATACACTATGACTTCTATTTTGTTTGCATTTTGCACTGAGCAAATTAAACTTTATTTTAAAACAAGCATGGCGCACAGCTGCAAACCTCCTGGGGTAGAAACAAAAAATTTGTGTTTGAAAATGACTTCTCAGGCTTCAATTACTGAGATCTTCTTTAAATCTCTTGTGTCTCTTTCTTTTTCTATTGCTCAATCAGGAATTTTAGCTTCTATTGTCAGACCTTATTAAGCGCACTTTGAAAGATTGCTGCAAGTGCGCTTGAGGCACTGTGCTCCCTGAAGGGGGGCAAGTTTACTGTTGTCCCTGTCCTCCCAGTTTTGCTTGAAATATCATAAGTATTGGGACAAGCTTTCTTGATCTTCTATTACTGCCAGAATTCTGTTAGGTGACTACCTCGGCCACTGTAGAAAGCACTCAAAAGGTGTGAGTGTATAAAGACTTTTTTCTTTTAGACATATAGGGAATAAAAAAAATGAAAACTATTGGTTTGTCTTTTCTTCTTGAGCTTTCCAAATGTAGTTTTGTGTGGTATTTGAAAATCTCTGACCTTCCTTTTGAAGTCCCTGAGCGGTATTGACAGAAGCCCTGTGTAAAGGGCATTTCCACCCATTATAGACTTTCAGCTGAAGTATTGCTGAGCCACTAGAAATCTGTTTCATAAGCCTGCTGTATATTCTTTAAGATGGAAATCTGACAGTGAAACTGTTGGGTTTTGTTTTTTCTCCTTTTTTTTTCCCTTGAATTAAGGTTTAGCAGATGAAGAGCTTTTTTAGCTGTCTAGACAAGTAACCGCCAAGAGACTGCTTTTTCTGTAACAGTGACCTACTTGCTTATTCTGTAAAGCTAATCTTTTTTGACAGTGACTCCAAAAATTTTCCTTCCTAGATTGCTTGAGCACAGCTGCAGTATTTTCATTTAAAGGAACACTTTCATATTGAAAATAGCTTTTTGCATGCTGAAAACATGTTAGTAGCTCCTCTTCTTATGAAACTGAAAACGTTTATACTTAACACCAACAGTTTTTTCCTCAAATTATTCCATATTGATAGTGACTTTGAAAAACTCTCTGTTGAATATGAATGAACTACTCTCAGATTTCTTTCTTTTCTTTTTTTTCATATCCTCCCCCCTCTTTGCTTAAATGATGAAAGGAAACATCCAACAAAGGCAATGCCAGGAAAAATGAAACTGAAGCAAAAGTGTTGCTTTTTAATTTTAGTCTTTGTTTGCCTTATTTCTTAGGCCAGGAACAATATATTCTGTTTGTCCAGCATAAATGAATCTAAGCTGATCATAAATATCAGATGTTGTCATAAGATACTATGATAGTATCCTGACTACATAAAGTTGACTTATATATTGACCATATATTTGCCATCACTTTTAACCTAAGTGTAAAAATGTATGGTAAAATGTCTAGACTAAGAAAAAGCAGTTGCTTTTATGTAAAGATTTAGAGGGTAGTAAGTAATTCTAATTATATCCTCTCTGAGTGCTCAACTACAAAACGTGTAAAATTTGGAAGAACGGTAATACAGAAAGGGGGGAGTACTGGTAAATGACAGTGATAACATAGATTCCCACTGGATTTTTGTGATATCAAAAGGCAACAAGTAAGGCTTAAAGATTACAGATACAACTGAATCCTGAACATGGGAACAAGAGCAGGAAAATAAATTCAGTGGAACTTGTGCATGTAACTTTTTAAGAAACTTCATCTTAATTCTGAAATGAATAGCACGTTATTGGAATTGTTTTTCACTGACTCCTCTTTCTTTCCTTTGAGCCATGAATCTAAAATGGTTAATCTTTTCCAGATTTGTCAGAAGCACAGCTTTTTAAAATGCTTGTAATCTGGATTTCTCCAGACTTGTCCAAGTGTGGACAAGTGGTTCTATGGCTGACAGGAGCCATAGGAGAGCGCTCAAGGTGGCAGGAGCTGTGATGACTTGCTGAGGAGCAGGTCTGTTGGGTACTGCCTAGGAGCCTCTTCAGGGCATTTCAGTGCTTCTGCCTGGCCTTGAACACAAGGGCTGCAGTCTGACGTTGGATTGCAATCTGTAGGAAGCATTAAGAAAAGAATTCTTCTTCTCTAGAGTTTATCTTTGCATCTCTCGTAATTGTTGTTGAAATAGGAAGTAAATGAGTCCGTGTAGGATTTGGGGCAGAGGAGCCCTTAAGGAAGATAGAAATGACTGGGAAGTAAGTTTGTCTGAGGTGCCACAGAAGTGGAGCAAAAGGTGTTTCCCGCAGTAGTGAGCGAGTAAGATGATTTGCAAGTACAAAACTAAGGCACTAGAGCTGAAAGCTCAGAATCGCCTGTTTGTTTCCCCTTGGGCTGTGAGGGTGCCTCCACTTTTCCCTCCAGGGGTGGACTTTTAAAGGACTGTATCTGCTTTTCAAAGGCGTTGGTTTAATTTCAGACGAAAGGACTGGTCTAGCGCCTTCCTAAGGGAAAGGTAGAAATGCCTTGGGTGAGGGCAAGGGTCAGGTGCACACAGTGAGTAATACTAGGTGTGAAGTGAAAGATGAAGGACAAATTGTTTTGGTATGTGCCTTAGCTACATAGGAATGTAATAGTCAACTGGCTTTTTATCTTTTCAGAACGTCCCATAGCTGATAATGAACGGATGTTGGATATTTTGCAACGCTTTGGGATGCAGAGAAGTGAGGTTCGTTTCTTTCTTCGGCATGAACGGTCTCCCTGCAGGGAAGCAGGTAAGTATTGATCTCTGGTGCTTCATTTGTCTTAAATTGCATTTCAGTCCTGGAGGTTAAAGAAAATGCTTGTCTAGGTTATTTATTAATGTTGGTGCTCAGTGTGGTATTTCAGCCCTTTTGGTTTTGACTGTTGTTCTCTTAGGAGCAGGGAATACTAGTAACACAAAACCTGTTCATTTTAGAGGACTTCATCCTCTCTTGACAGATCTGGGGACATTAAATCCAAATTGAAACTTCAGCAGTTTTACTAGAGCTGGTCGTCACCACAGCGTCCATGGGCATCCTGTGTTAAATGTATTAGCCAAAGCTAAATATCTAGAGATCTATTGACAGTCTCTTCTTTTAAACCTAGTAACCAAACTGTTGTCCAGTAATGTAATTTATTATTTAAGCTTAGGGTATTTCACCTGGATAATGCTTTACCAGAGTGATAAACTTGGCATACTTGGCAAAAGATAGAGTACTTTGATGTTTCTTCCACAATCTACACATTTATACTAGTTTCAGCAACAGAATTAAATGAACTGTTTAGTCAAATTGTCTGAGAACATAATTATCTATACATGGTAAATCTAAATATGAAACCTGTAAAGAAAATGACTTCTGCTTTTCAAGGTTTTTCTGTGCATCCCATACTAATCTCTTTAGTAGAATCCTTAAGACTTTTACCTTTAAATCAGTTTACTGGGTGGTTCTTCCTCCCTATTTTCTATTTTTATCCTTGGTAATCTTCTTCAGTATATGCCTAAATGTCTCTATGTTTGAAATGCATAATGATGATAGAATGAGTACACGGAAAGTTAAAGCCATGCTGTCTTTATCTACTAAGGATCTTGCAGTGCAGTTTAGTTGTTGGGATGTAATTTTTCAAGTCCAGGGTGCTAGTAGCGTAAGTATTATTGGCATTTTATTGGCCACATCACTGCTAAGCAATATGTTTGAGGAAGAACAACTGAATAGTGAGGAGCTCTGCCATTAGTCTTGCAGGAGTAGGCTTTTGGAGTAGGTATCAACGGGGCAAGAAGCTAACACAGATGGCTTCATCCTGTGATACACGTTAAGTCCTGTAGGGAATTGAGTGACCTCGTTATTTGACATCTGAGCACCATTTGTACGTCATTTCATGGAAACATTAAAGTAGGGTTCCAGTTAAGTAACATCTTTGCTGTGATGGTGACTACCAGAAAGAAAAAACATTTTGCTTTTAAACCTTGTTGTGCAAATAAGCAGCTGTAGGTTAAATGGTATTTCTTCCCAGATAGGTTACTAACCTTTAACTATTGTTATTTGTATTCTCTGTGAGACAGTTGACAAAGGCACACCTGAACATCTAGGTGTTAGTTTTAAGACATTGCGGCCCAGATGCCTCTCTGTGAATTAACCAGGTATTCTCTTGTCATTTGCAGAGGGGAATACGTTTTTGTTATTATTCAGCTGTAATACAGACTTACCAGGGGCCTGTTGACCATGGGAGAAAAACTGAAATAGCCTGCAGTTGGTTAAGCCTTTTTTGCGTGTCTGTTTTCAAAGTCTTATGTCTTAAAATAAATGTTAACATTGAACAGCAGCCTCTTCAGGAAATATCGTCATCAGTTAGGTTTATCAATTAAGTGGTAAAAGCATGGGCATGGATAGATGTTCAATGCTAAACCAAAATGATGGTACTCTTTCTCCTTTTGTATTAAATGCTATGTTTAAAAATCCTGAAATACCTTACCATCCATGACTTTCCTGTATTTCTGTCTAGGGACTGGACAAAGGTCTCAAGATCCAGCCTTAAAGAGAAATGGTGTGAAAGTGCCTGGTGATCGAAGAATAGAGAATGGAGTAAGTGCTTGATGCGGTGGCTGGTATAGTGAAAACTGAGACTTCCCTTCCTTTGAAATACTGATGCAAATCCTACCCTGGAAACTAAGAGACTTTTTGGAGACATTTCTAATGACTGCTGTAAAACAGACACAAAGCCTCTACCAATTATCATCCTTGATTTCAGTTCTTAAGGTGTCTTAGATCCTTTGGCTACCATATCTGTGTTTCCTCTGAGATCACCCGTACAAAATGAGCATACTTTCCCTTTTCTACTCCCATTGAAAATTTTCTCTTGTTTTCCTTCAGTTCATTGATTACTTTCACATTCAGTTTTGTATTAGAGATCCTGTGGTTACAGATTTCAAGTTGAGCCCAATTGGTGTTTCAGCGTTGAATCCATTGTCTGTCATTCTTACTCTAGAAGATGTAATTGAGGATACAAGATAAATCTAGATTTAGGAAACCATACATGAACAGATAATTAATGTAATAATAGTGTTGCCTTTGAGGGTGGTGTGGTTTTTTCCCTCACTATATTTAAACTTTCTATTTTCTTCAGCTTTTGTTGAAGTGCTTTGAATTGCAAGGATACACCTACGACCACAAATCCATCCTGCTGCGTGCTGAGCGTTCTGGGCTCAGTCAGGGAAAGCTGATTCATGCTGAGTTTAATTATAAGGGGCTTCAAGATACCTTTTTAAAATGCTGCTGGGATTTTGCTAGAAATAGTAAAGTTTCAAGAGATGTCACCTTATGTGTGTTGCTGGATTAGACTACGCATTATCTTACAACTATTTATTCTTTTACAACTATTTATTCTTTTACCATGCAAATATGCCATTTTTTTTCTAATTATGTTATCGGATACTCAGTTGTTACTGTTTTTTGAAGACCTTTAGCATACTTTTCTGTAGTAGCTCTGTTGAATTGCACACCAGACAAGTTAAAAGCTACAGACTTGGCTTACTTTGGGTTTTCTCTGACAGGTCAGTGCTCCAAGGATGGATATGACACTGGCTGAACTTCAGGAAATGGCATCACGCCAGCAGCAACAAATTGAGGCTCAACAGCAAATGCTGGCTAGCAAGGTGAGTTTAGAATGAGATTGTTTGGAGCTGGGAACAAAAGTAGTAAGAGTCATATGAGCTTAAGAGGGCGGGTATTTGGGGTATTTTTCACCTCTTATAAACAGAAGGCTCCCTTTCTTTGGCTCACTCTTAAATATGAAAGTCAATCTATGCAAATATCGAGTCGTAAAACATTAAGATAATACCAATGATAAAAGTCACCATATAGTTTACTAAAAGGATAGATCATATAACATTAATATATTGTCATTTGTCCTCAAGGCTCTGCCAGTGCTATTTGTGCTCCATGGGGTGAGCAGCCATTCACGGGTTTGATCACTGAACAACGCTTTTGTCTCTGGATATAATGCTGTCCTGTAGTGATATCATGCTCTCTCCTGATAGAGTTCAGTGTGCCTGGTTTGGCAGGGCGACTGTCTGGAAAAGGGGGCATGTATGTGATAAATGTAACAAGGAGAATGATTTATGAAATGCTCGCTGAACGGTAGCACAAAAGCTAACGAAAGCACTGAATTGTTTAGGGGAAAAATACTCTGAATGCACCTGCAGGATAGTGGCATGAATTTCATATTTGACATAAGTATTGGTATACAATGCTCTTGAAATAGCACGGAAAATGCTGCTTTTGGCAGAGAATCATTAAGTGTGAGCCTATCCTGAAGAGCGCTTGGGTGGATAAGGTCCCGTGCTTTTCAGAATGTGCTCTACAAGGGAAGAAGGCTACCATTGGGCTCTTGTCTTGCTGCTCTTCTTCTGTTAGAAGCCCTTTCTCCCTCTGCTTTTTAGATCATCTGTGTTTCCTCCGCCCCTCATATATTTAGCATCTTGTTCCCTTGGCTTTCAATAATCACATCTCAGGGAAGTGCTTCAAAGCGTGGCTTCCTAATGGTTCTGCAGCACCTGCAAAGTGGTACTGTGGCCTCTCAAAATAGACAATAAAACTGTTTCTTTTTTATGGTAAGAACTGGTATGAAGAAGGTGTATAAGAAATCAGTCTTATATATATGTTATATGTACATAATATATGTGATACATAATATATAATTACTATATCGTATTATAATATAATATATAATTATATACTTTATATTATACATTATACATAATATATAATTGTATATATTTTATTATATTATATTAGTCATATATGTATATATATGATACAAGAAATCAGTCAGTCAACCAAGTGATTATAGTTTTCACTTGAAGTTCATGAGCAGAGTTAATACCTGGTTTGCCCTGATTAATTTGCTAAGGCAGAATGTTACCCTTTTCTCACTTCCAACTGAGATGTGTTAAATATAAAAAAGAAGGCTGAACTTTTATAACTTTTGTCTGTTTCGCTCGTGGGTGATAATAATAGACTTTGATCTTATAAATAACACTGTAGTCACTATATATATGAAACTAGAAAGAGGAACATTGTATCTATTTACTGGAAAGAGGGTCATAAAGATATTTTTTTAGGAATAAAAAGAAGTTTGAGTCTGGGTAGCTACCCACCAGGTGGGTGTCTGCTGCCTGTGGTTTCAATAAGAGTAGCCTTCTGGATGTCCCATTGGGAGGATTTTCCATTTAACATGCCTGTCTGGAGCAAACCTACTCTACTAGATGCCCTTTCAATGAGAGGCTTTCCATTGCCTCTTTCGTGCTTTCTGAAGTCAAATGCAATATTAAAAATAGATTCTGAGGGAGGAAAATGCACTTTCTTCTTAGACATGAGCTGTAGTATCTATTTTTTGGCATTTTCCTGCATGGGATTGGCTCAAACCTAGGACATAAACTGTAGGTGCTGGGTTTTCTCTGGAAGGCAATCTCACTTTTGGCTCTCCTTTTTTTTTTTACTTAAAGTGCACAGAGTCCCTGTTTCTAAATATGACAGGTAATTTATTTTCTTTTTAGCTCTAAACTATAGACATCTGTATATAGAAACTGATAGCACACTGTTCCACTCTTGTGCTCTTGGACATTCCACTGAGGTGTTGTCTGTTGTATAAATGGGAATGAGATTACTGTAAAGGTTTTCCTCTGTCTTGAATAATCCTGTGTTGTGACAGCAGTGATTGTTACCAGGAGGTGGTAAATTTTCCCAACTTTGGCGTGCAGTGATCCCCTATCTCAAGGAGGTTCTAGCAGAACTCGTCAGAGTACAAAGAGTGATGAAAATGATCAATAATTTATGGAATACCTTCTTTATAAAGAATGTCTAATGTTCTCCAGCATGACCTAGAGTTGTTTAAAATGTGATGTATGATGGAGATCTATAAAGTACAAGCAGCGTGGAAAAGGTAGAGGAAATAATCATTAGCTCTTGTAACTGAAGAGCCAAGTAGTGATTGAATTAAATTAATCAGCTCCCTGGTGGTCTAGTGGCTAGGATCCGGCGCTTTCACCGCCGTGGCCCGGGTTCAATTCCCGGTCAGGGAAAACCACATTAATCTTTTGGACAGGTACAGTTGGACTTGACAATCTCAAAGATCTTTTTCAACCAAGCGATTCTATGAATCTATGAAATTGGCAGATGTCATGGAATGTGAATGTTAAAATTTTTCATACATTTCAAAGGGTGTTCAGCGATTTAATGAAAGAAATATTTACCAAAGGCTGTTAGACATGAATGCCGCCTCTGTTTCAGTAGATTCTGGTACTGCAGAATGGTTGTACCTAGAGGACTGCAATAGGGACAGAATGAGTGTATGTTTGCTCTGTTCTTTCAGATTTCCCTTGGCGCTCTGGAAAGTCAGGATACTGGGCTAAAGCTGATCTGAGCTGCTGTGGTGATTGTTTTTAAGTTTTGAGATTGTTCTAGCAGTATCTTAACTGTAAGTTCATTACAAAAAAATTCCTTGACTGCAGGAACAACGTCTGAAATTCTTGAAGCAGCAGGATCAGCGACAGCAACAGCAAGCGGCCGAACAGGAAAAACTGAAGCGATTAAAGGAAATTGCTGAGAATCAGGAAGCCAAACTTAAGAAAGTGAGAGCACTGAAAGGCCATGTGGAGCAAAAAAGACTCAGCAATGGGAAATTGGGTGAGTTGCTGCTGGGTAAAGTATGTTTTTTGTGAACGGGAGTTCTTGGAGCTTCAAAGTTTCTGGTGATGTCAGTTATTCAGAGGAGGTATTTATAGTGTTCCAGGAAATGTTTCTCTTGACGATTTAACATCTTGTATTTATCAAGAAAACTCCTGAATGACCTAGAACAAAGTATATTTTCTTACTATATTTTAAATTATCCCATAAAGGCACCTTGTATTTTGAGCCTAGTGTATCTGCTCTCTAATTACAGTGTAGTTTTTCTCCTTACCTGAATACTTTTGTGTAAGACAGTAACTTTTTCCATCCTTGATGTTAATACTCTACACGTTTAGAGTGTTTTCCTCTTGGCCTGTAACAAAGCTAGGCCTGATACCCATGTTGCATGTTATGCAAGAGGTAACATAATGACCAAAGTGACTGAGTATTTTCTTCTTAATTATGGAAATCCAGCTTGTGTGTGGTTTGCTGCAGTACTAGTTGGGTGCTTGCAGTTCAGCGTGTTGTTCCAACATTATTTATTTCAGGCTTCATATTAACACACATTCCTCTGCCCATCTATTCATCGTACCTCTATACATAGTGTGTAGTGTATAGAGCTTGTCATTTCCAGCTGGACTCAAATGAAAATAGGTGAATGATAAATAGAGTGAACATAATAAATATAGTGAATATAATAAATATAGTGTTTTATTAGGAAGCACGGTACTTTACAGGTAAAGCAAAAGTATTTTTCTATGAGGACAGTGCATTTTCTGATTGGGTTCTGTTGCACAAAAACATCAGTTTAAAGGAATGGAAGAATAGTAGAGTAATATAAGGTCTTGGAATATGTGCATTTGTTTCCCTGCACCCTCCCCAGTGGGTCTGGTCTTGGTACTTGCTTGACATTTTACTGATTCCTTAAGCTTTGTTCTGTAATGCAATGGTTTTGGCAGTGGGAGCAGCTGATGACAGCTGTTTGTAGCAGATCCTAAAAAAGACCTCCAAGCCTGTTTGATATAACAGCTCAAGTGTTTTGTCATTGAGTTCCTATGACCTAAATCCAGAGTTTTAAATATCATAAATATGCCTTGTGGCTGAGTGACCTCCTTCATGCAGAGTTCAGCACTAAGTGAATTTGGACTTCTACAGATTAAATTTAACCTGGAAATGCGATTTTGTTGGTTTCCATACTTCATAAAGTAAAAAAAAATGTTCTTTTTTCTTCCTTTCCATTAGTGCTCTAAGTAGACCAAATTTATGTAATTTTGCTAGTGCTTTTGCTTTTACAAATGCTTTAAGGACCAGCTGATTTGACAGGGACCATGAGTTTGTGGCACTGCTCCAGAGGCTGGCAGGGTGCTCTCTGTCCCCTTAACCAATGCCTTGGTAGCAGCCTACGCTCGGCTGTTTCTCAGGGCAGCTATTGTGCTCTCTTGTCCTCTGCAGTGGAGGAGATTGAACAGATGAACAGCCTGTTCCAGCAAAAGCAGCGTGAGCTGGTGCTGGCCGTGTCAAAGGTAGAGGAACTTACCAGGCAACTGGAGATGCTGAAGAACGGCCGAATTGATGGTTACCACGACAATCAGTCAGCTGTAGCTGAGCTCGACCGCCTGTACAAGGAGCTGCAGGTAATGCAAAGCTGGCTTAATGAATGACAGCTCTGAAGGGCTAAAAGTTGATCGATTTCTAGCCTCCTCGGAAGGAAATCCCATTGCTTTTGATCCTGACAGAGCTCTGTGGCTCCTGCGTGTTGATGGAGGGTACTGTGGGTACTGGGTTCAAGGTAAAAAGGGGAAGGGGTATTCGGTATCTATACTTTAGCTTTCTGCAAAATTTGGAGACTAACTAAGATTTTCTGTGGAGAAACTTTGAGTCCACCAGCATGACTTGACTTTTTAGAAGGCTTTTCTGTTTGTGACTGTTCCCTGTCCCCCATCCTGAAAGTTAATTTGTTTTGATTTTTGTTGTTTTCCCCTCCTCCCCCCCTCTTTGCTTTGTGAATTTATTCAGTTGAGGAACAAGCTGAACCAGGAGCAGAATGCCAAGCTGCAGCAACAGAGGGAGTGTTTGAACAAGCGCAACTCGGAGGTGGCAGTCATGGATAAGCGTGTTAATGAGCTGCGAGAGCGCCTGTGGAAGAAAAAGGCAGCTTTGCAACAGAAGGAGAACGTACCAGTAAGTGGGATATTTAACAACAAAAAAATGAATTTGTTTGTGGCTCATACAGTCTGAAGTAAGAACTTGCGTGTCGGGGTGTTACTCAGAAGCTAGATGTTGTATTTATCCATGCATGGTGGAATTCTTGTATTATCAAAGTACTTTTCATAGTACGGTTTTAACTTACTTTTTATGGACAAGAACTCTTAGTGATTTTTTTTTGCTATTGCTAACTCGTATTTATCTCTCCTAAAAATGCTTTTTTAATACTTAAAAAGCATTTTTAATACTAGAGTATCACTTTCTATTTGTTTAATCCTTTTCTACTTCTGTTTCAAACTCTGTGCAGCATAACTTTCTTTATATTCTGCCCACTCTCCCTGACCCCAGGTTTCTTCAGATGGGAATTTACCCCAGCCCGTGGCTTCTGCTCCAAGTCGAGTGGCAGCAGTAGGTCCTTACATCCAGTCCTCTACTATGCCACGTATTGCTTCCAGACCTGAACTTTTAGTGAAACCAGCATTTTCAGATGGGACACAAGGTTTGCAGGTACCTGATGGTCCACTAAAAACACAAACTCTGCCCAACATGAGAGCTGGGAGCAGTTCACAAAATAAAACTCCTGCAGGTAATAACTTATGGTTAATGTTTGTTCTCCAGAAATGTTTGTTTTCTTATCTAGTAGCTCTGCCTCTTTTTCTTTTCAAAGCAAAATATGATTTGAAATGTGAGTCTTGCTACTTGTAGTATTCTGTCCCAGTGAATATATTCTGTAAGTTGTGTGATTCAATGTGTTATAAATTAGGTTGCTTAGTGAGCAATTTTGGTTGTTACACGGTGTAGTAGGTAGGAGGACTTTTCTGTAAACTACTGATTTATTTTAAATATTCCTAAAAACTATACAACGGTATGCGAGTTTCTGGAGGCAGTTTTAGGACATATATGGTAAGAAACTGGTGCCTGGACTTAAAAACTAGCAAAACCAAGTTTTCTGATCATGCATTTTGGAAATGATGCATGGAAAGGATTAACCCAAATTACAAGCAATGTTGTAAAGGAGGCAGTTGACTAACGCAGGAACAGCAATAAACTTGCTGACATTTTGATGGTGTAGGAGAGATGTAGGTCCAACACCTGACATGAGGCTTGGCCTCTCCTACTTGGAGTGTTAATGAAGATTTGCCTGACTTCTCTATGTGGCTTTCTACTATGAGATACAGTTCAGCTTCATGAGAGTACAAGTCTAGAGAAAGTGAAGAGTTGCAAATACCTCTCTTGTGCTGTCTTGGGAGGAGAAAACTCACTTTTCAGCTGGAAGATAAGAGAAACAATGCTCTTACCAAAGAAGGGAAAAAAAATGGAGGCTGAGGATGTTGAACTTATGTTTGTTTTTAATTTCCCTCCCTCCATCTCCAGTTCTGCCAGATATTAATAAAGTAGCCATGGCACAAAAACAGTCCAAATGTCTCTTGCTGTACTGGAGAACGGGAAACTCTTAAATTTTATCTGATTTGCAGATTCTAAAAATATCATAAGGGAATTTTAGCTCCGGTCTATACAAAATTTGAATGATTGCTATAGAAATGTGTGATGGTGTGCTATTTGAACTAAAATATCGCTCCTTATTCTTTAGCATCTGGGCAAGATTGCTTTCTTATTGCCTTGATAGTTGTTTCTGAGCTTGATTTCGCATTCTCGTTGGTTTTTTTGTTGATTTGTTTTATAAAGTGATAGGATTTAGAGCACTTAACCTAGATATGACTCATTTCAGGTAGGTGTTTTTTGTGAAAGTAAGTCAATAAAAAGATTATTTTGGCTTAATCTGTTCTACTTGTTCTCTCCTAGGTTCTGTGATTCCCGGTGCAAAAGCTTCCTCATCTGCCACTGATTGGAGTGGTTCAAATCCAGACAATCATATTAGTCAAGTATCAGCCTTGACTTCAGGAAAAGGAATTGTGACCAGTGAAGGGCAAGGTATGCTCTTCTGTGCTTGGCTAATCTTAAAATGTGAAGTATCTTAGTTAATGAAATCTGTCTCTTCAGTAAATGCGTAAAATTCATTTGAGAGCATAAAAAAAAAATTCAAAGAATATTGCCACATAGGCTTTAGTTTGGTGGTGTTTTTCTTTCCTTTTAATAATTCATTTCAGGCAGTGCACTAAATCCTAATGCCTCCACGCATGCTGCTGTTCAATTTGCACAACACAGCATTTGGCCGGCCCTGGGCTCCTTTGTGCAGGGATAGGATGGATCCAAAAAGCATCCCTTGTGTTCACTGTCTTGAATATTGCACAGAACAGGACTTTTATTCCTGCAGTTGTTTTATTCCTTTCAAAAGTCTTCTCTTCTGTCTCACAACAGCTGAAGGAGAAACTTTTTTACGAGACAAAGAGAAGAAGGTGCGTCCATTTTCAATGTTTGATTCTGTGGAGCAGTCTGCTGGGCTCGGCACGCTGCGAAAGAACCAGAGCAGCGAAGATCTCCTTCGAGAAGCACAGGTGTGCAGGGAAGCTCAAACCACTGTGTTCCATCTGACAGGGATTACTACGCAGTTTTTCAAATATTGCTGTCAGGAAGTTCCTTGAAAAGTACCTAGGTCTTCTTTTAAAAGATTACTTCTACAGAAGAATATTTTAGACTATTAATGTTGGTTACTCAAAATTCTTCTCTACAGTCACCATGATGAAAATCTACATTTTGACTGAATACATAAAAATAGCTGTTACTTGTACGAGTGTGTATATCCCTCGCTCCCGCCCCCGATTATATGCACAGAAACATTTGCATGAGGTTTTTAAAAGCATTTACATGCTTGTTTCACTGTTCCATGCAACAGTCATCCTTCAGATGTTTGATTGCAGCAATATTTCCTACCTAAATCTTGGCGCAAGGGCATGATTTAATCGAGTAGGAGTGTAGTAACGTGTCATAACTGGAGATGACAAGGGCTCCGCTGGAAAACAAGCTTCTTGCCTACAGATGCTACCGAGTGCCTCTGCTGTCTCTAGAGAAATTACTGTGCCCTCCCATTGCTTGATATTTTAAGCATAGGTGCTACAGAAAGAAGTAATGAGAATGGATTCAAAGTATAGACAATTATGATGATACAGTGTTTCAAGAAGTCTCTTAGTGTCTCCAATGATGTTGTTGCAGCAACAGTAGAAATGCTAGATATTGTGTCATTCTTGAAGGACCTCTGGTCCTTCTCAGCAGAGATTCCAAACCAGGTTTTGCTGTTAAATCGTAAATAACTTTTTTTGTGTCTTTCAGACAGCCAATAAAAATATAACAAAGGTGCCACCACCTGTCCCCACGAAGCCAAAACAGATCAACTTGCCTTACTTTGGTCAAGCCACTCATCTGCAACCTTCTGATACTAAGCTGGACGGAAACTTGCAGAAGCTGCCTTTGGCTGTTGTAACTATGGGGAACAAACAAAAAACAGTGGCACAGCAGCCCTCCCATCCTTCACAGCAGATACAGCAAAGAATTTCTGTACCTCCTGCAGGTCTTTCCTCTAGCCAGGACCAAATTCTCCCCTGCTCCAAACAGGAGAGTCCCCCCGCGGCAGCTGTGAGACCTTTTACCCCTCAGCCATCCAAAGAGACCTCGATCCCACCTTTTCGAAAGCCTCAAACTGTGGCTGCAAGTTCAATTTATAGTATGTATACGCAACAACAGACTCCTGGGAAGAACTTCCAGCAGGCAGTGCAGAGCGCTCTGACAAGGGCACAGACCAGAGGACCACACTTCCCAAGCAGTAAGCATGTGGCTCTTTACCTCACTTCTGTCTTCATAAACATCAGGTAGATGTACTTTCCACCTAATCTGTGGGTATAAAGCTTTTCCTCAGGAGAATTAAGCAGGTTTGTGCAACTATAAGAATCTTAGGTGGATCTTACATGCCGTCCGCCTGTGTTAACAAAAAGTGAAGAATATCTGTCTTGTATTTTCAAGATAACTAATGCTAAACCTGGTAACCAGATTAATTCTGTTCAGTTAATCGTATTCTGATTCTTTGCCCTACGTAGGTGAATCAGGTTGCGTGTTCTTTTTTTAAGGTTTGTTGATTGAATATTAACACTTGTTTTTTACCCACCCCTCTGAACTGTTCCACAGTGTATGGCAAACCTGTGATGGCTGGAGCTGTTGTGCAGAATCAGCTGCCACAGACAGAGAACATCTACTCAAACATCCAAGGGAAACCAGGCAGTCCAGAGCCTGAGATGGAAACAGCAGCCTCAGCTCATGAGAACCATGAAACAGAGCGAATACCCCGTCCCCTTAGCCCGACCAAATTGCTACCTTTCTTGTCCAATCCGTACCGCAACCAGAGTGATGCTGATCTGGAAGCACTGCGGAAAAAACTGTCCAATGCACCCAGACCGCTGAAGAAACGTAGCTCTATTACTGAGCCAGAAGGACCTAATGGCCCAAATATTCAGAAGCTGTTGTATCAGAGGACCACTCTGGCTGCAATGGAGACTATCTCTGCTCCATCACATCCCTCCAAGCAGACAGCATCAGCTGCCAGTCCTGAAAGCCCAGCAGAAATCCCAAATCCTTATCTAAGTGCAGAATCTGAAAAAGAAACAGCTGCTTCTATGCCAGAACCGGCTATTGCTGAGGAAGCAGAAAACACACCAGCAGATCAGAGCGAAGCTGTTCTTCCCTCTGTAGCTCTGGACACTGTACCTGAGGGAGTATCAGATGGTGATGAACTTATGCAGCCAAAAATGGAAGAACCAAACCTAGAAGCTTCACTGCCACTGGAAGTATACATGGAAGAATATCCTCCATACCCACCACCTCCCTATCCATCAGGGGAACCAGAGAGTTTGGGAGAGGACTCATTTAATATGAGGCCTCCTGAAGTTACTGGACAGTTTGCCTTGCCTCCTGTAAGTATTAGTTAGCCTGCAACTTGGGTGCTCTGCCACTAAGTGGTCTCAAGCTCTGCCATAAATCCTGTGTGTTCTGTTGTACAGCTTAAGCAGATACGGGAGAACAGTCACACAAGTAGGCTAAAGTCTCTCTTTTATTTGTGTAATGCTTTAGTCTCCAGGGTAAGTGACAGTAGTGAAAAGCCTCTACTGTCTCTAGAATTAATGACATGATGAGATATTTCAAGTTTCAGCTCTTCTGGGCTGTAAAGAGCGTTCCTTATAGAAGTCTGCCTATTACATCCAAACTGTACTTCCTCCTTAAGAGAAATTAAAGTCCTTTGGGCTTTTTTTTGAGGCACAGATACAGATTTCATAAGCCTTTCCCACTATTGCCAATATGAGATGGAAACTAGTGACCTTAATCCCCGATTGCATTTGTTTATCAGAAAGTGTCTTACTTGAAAAGAAACTTCTTCTTGAAGAGAAATGCCTACTACTTTCACTTTCTCAGAGTTTCTTTTAAAATCTGTCATGAATAGAATTTTAATAACTTGGTACGTGAAAGAGTGTTTTCCACCACCATGTTAGTGCAGAGAGGTTAAAAGTTTTAAATGTGCTTTTTAACCTTGTAATTTCTGCATGGAATAATCAGTGCATATTTTTGTGCTTTAAAGACTTTGTCCTTGCTCCCTTTTACAAGGAAACTTGAGTGGTAAGATTTCCTAAATTGTAAGAACTCATTTCTGGTTAGTTTTGTAATAATTCTGCAATGATGAGAAGAAACTGGCCCAGCTTCTTTGATTTCTTATTTACATATTTGGGTTGTGTTGACAGGCTCTTTCTTCAAAAAGCCTGTACTTTGTATATTATGTATAAATCAACAGGCAAAAGAATATTTTCTGGGAATCTCTTCTTATATCTCTTATCTTCACATGTTTGCTCTTGCAAAACATGAGTCATTTCTATTCATCTTTGAACATCTGTCAGAAATTTCCATACCCTATGAATAGTGTTTATTGCTGCTGCACAACCAGCTGGGGAGAGCACGGAGCTAATGCGTGCATATTCTCTAAGGGAAGGAGTACAAACTCAGCTATAGAAATACTTGGCTTCCAGCATCACAGGCAGCTTTTCTGTGCTTGGTTCTATATTCTTTCCAAAACCATTTTCCCCAACTGTTTATGTTCTGTTATCTTCTGCTAAGCTTAGGAAAATGTTAGGAACTTAATTTCAGTGCTTAAAAAGTAGTGTACTTCGTGGAGTGTACTGTGTGATTTGTGTAACATCTTTAAGAGCTAATGCTAAAATGGTCTGAATTAAAAAAAAAAAAAAAAAAGGCATTTTTGTTTTTCCTGATCTTTGGGGATTTGGGAGTTTTATTATGTTGATATGTTTGATGAAGGTGAGTTCTCTATTTGAGTTGAATAGAGTCCTTGTCTGGAGATACAAGGCAGAGATCTTTCATATCATATCTACTCTTCTATATTTGTAATGTGTTGGGGAATTGGTAGAAAATAGTCTAAATTTCATATTAAACATGCCTTAATTGGTCATTTCTGCTGTCATTCCCAAATAAGCAATTCTATATACTTGTTCTTCTTGGGGAAGAAAATGCCTGAAAATGTTGTTACCTTTTCACAGGGGAAGAGGACAAATTTGCGTAAAACTGGCTCTGAGAGAATTGGGCATGGAATGAGAGTGAAATTCAATCCTCTCGCATTGCTTCTGGATTCATCTTTGGAGGGAGAGTTTGACCTCGTGCAGAGAATAATTTATGAGGTACAAATGCTAACTTGTAAAGAGAAGAAATAGCAGTCCTGGTTCAAACTGGGAAGTTGTAGCTTTTCTGGACTGGAGAAGTGAAGATGATAATGCAGCCCTAGATTTGCCTTTGAGGAGATGAGTCCTAACAGGACCTGGTCACTTGGAGGCTGATTTTAACAGTGTTAAAACCACACTTGGATATTTAGCAACAAGACCATAAATTTGCAGGACAACTTTTTCCTCAATTTTTTATGTAGTGCCTGTCTGGCATGTTATCAGATAATTTGATAAGCAAAATCCATGTGAATTTTACTTATAGTTAAATAGTCAAATATCAGAAATTTGTTACAAATGCTTTTACTAAGTTATCAAGATACTACTCTGAACAATTTTAGGTCCTTACTATTAAAAGGAGGCTGCAAGCTTATATGTGAGTCTTCTTGCAAGATTTATTACTTCTGTCTTTTTCTCCCTGTCGATCATGTCCTTTGTAAAAATACGGCTCAAAATCATATTTCAGAATAAGACAAATAATTTTTATATGTGAAGAGATGTTTATTGTAGAGAGTTTCACCAGAATTTGAATGGTTTCTTTCCTGGCTGAATAGGTTGAAGATCCTAGCATGCCCAATGATGAAGGCATCACTGCACTGCACAACGCTGTGTGTGCTGGGCACACGGAAATTGTGAAGTTCTTGGTACAGTTTGGTGTGAACGTGAACGCTGCAGATAGTGATGGATGGTAAGGCTTTCTCTAAGTGGTACCTTACAGAAGCTCTCCACGAGAAAGCTATGGCTTGGGGACTTCCACAGGTCCCTCAAAGTCCCTCACTTATAGAGCTGGCAATGGCTCTGTGTAGCATTGTATGAGAATGCATGCAGAAGAAAATTGGCAAATTATGCTAAGGTTCCCTGTATGAAAAAAGTGTTTGTCTGAGGCCCCAGTAGGGTGGGTGCAATTGTCAGGATATCGCTCTGTTTCTTTGAAATATTGAAGATGGCTTATGCATAATGAGCCGTTTGCTGAAATTCCCACGGTCCTCTCTGTGAGACAACCTGCAGCTTACACATGCTTTGGGCACTCTCTAGCCCTGCGTGCTCTCGCTTCTGTGTCAAATACTTCGACAGCTTAAAAACAAAGCAGGGCAGAAACCCACAACCTACAAACTAGGCTTACGCACTGATAATGGGTTACAAATCCTACTTGCAGGTAGTGAGGGAGCTTATTTACAAAAGGCTGATATGGGAGGCAGTGATTTTAGTATTATTTCTGCCTATAACAAAAGTGTCTAAGGCTTGGGAGTGAATAAAGGTGCTTGTGATCCCTCAACCTTAGTAATTACCCCGATTATCTGCACTTGTCATCAAGTCGAAGTCTTGAACTAATTGTCTAAATTGTAAGAGGTGTTGTGTCAGGAGGATTTCTGAGTAAGTTTTTTAATATTGATTTATTTTAACATTTTTATTGCCTTAATTAATGTTCTTAAAATGTTAATGGATTATGAAAAGGTAGCAGAACTAGAGATCCATACGGAAGCCCAGCTTTAGGGCTCAAGCAACTCTTGGTAACTCCCATTATCTGTGAAAAGTTATTGCGATTGAGTTAAGTGCTTCTAGTAAGAAGCCCTCAGCAATGCAGTTCCGATTGCTGGACATCACTCACAATATCACAGTATCATAAGGTTGGAAAGACCTTTGAGATCATCGAGTCCAACCTATGACCCAACACCTACACCTACTCCTACTTGTCAACTACACCATGGCACTAAGTGCCTCATCCAATATCTCTTTAAACACCTTCAGGGACGGTGACTCCACCACCTCCCCGGGCAGTGCATTCCAATGGCCAATCACCCTTTCAGTGAAGAACTTTTTCCTAATGTCAAGCCTAAACCTCCCCTGGAAGTGGTTTGCTACCAGGATTCTGTAAGCACCGATAAGAGCAGTGTAAGTAAAGTGTCATCTTCTTGGTTTGCAGGACCCCGTTACACTGTGCAGCATCTTGCAATAACGTGCAGGTATGCAAGTTCCTGGTGGAGTCGGGTGCAGCTGTGTTTGCGATGACCTATAGTGACATGCAGACGGCTGCAGACAAGTGCGAGGAAATGGAAGAAGGCTACACCCAGTGCTCTCAGTTCTTATATGGTAGGTGATGAGGACTGACTTCTGGAGTGTGCTAGGGGCTCACCTGGCACATTTGGTATGGTTTTGGGTGAGGAATGGTTAATTTGCATGCTGGGTTGTGTGCCTATGCCTCAGGTTTCTCTTGGAAAGAGAGAGGTTTTAGCCAGCTTCTTGTGACATAATGATGTCCGTTGAAACGAACTTCATGATATTCAACCTACAGAGATCATCTGCGTAACAAAACGCTTCCCTGCTTTAAAAACCTTGAAACGATAAGCCATGTGCATTGACAAACACATCAGTGTGATGTGACAGTTAGGTGAATCTTACCACGTAAGTGCTTTTACATAGAAGTGAAAGTGGTTTGGATATATCAGTAGGCAGTTCATATCTGCTACCTGGTTTCTTTTAAATGAGGAATATTTCCTGATATGTGCTTTTGAACCAATAAAGGTATCACCAAGTTTCTGCCTTAGCAAGGAGGTTAGTAAGCACTGAGTTTGACTTTCTTTCTGGCCTTTATCTCCTTTTGCATTTAAAAAGAAATAACATTAAACTTAGACTTTATTCAAATACTAAGACTACAGGGAAAGTATTTTTTAACAGAGACAATGAATTCCCCATAGGGTATGATGAGTAGCAGTCAATGCGTTCTTAAATTACTGTATGTTTTGTATGTAATAAGGTTTTAAATTGCTTTCCTCTATGTTCTGTATGTGGTTCAACTACTGTTGAAATCTGTGGGCTAACCAAAATACCATTTAGTTTTCTATCCAGGCTCTGATGATGATCATCAACAGCAAATGCCCAAGGAATATTGTAGGACTAGATTAAAAATAATAATACCTGTCCAATTTTTCTCACTGCTTTTAACTCCGAGTTAAGGGATGGTATCTTTGTGTTGAGTAGGTAGTGAGGGAGATTTCACTCAGGAATTTGTGTAATTCTTTAAATTCAGGTAAACAGTCCACAAGGTTCCGTGGGAAGGAGATCCATGGCTTTATTAGATACAGCATCAATAAACACATTCTTTTGGTTTGTGGGGCTTTTTGGACCCACCATCTGGGGGGGGGGTCGTACTCTTGTTTGTTGTTGGGTTTCGGATTTCTTTTTTTGTGTGTTATAAGATACTTTTCAATGGGTACTGAAAGGACTGGAAGTCTTTGGCTTATTGCCAGCTTTTCCAAATTGGAAACACTGAAACTAAGGCGTCTCTTGATTCATTGGCTGTCCAGCTATCGAATTTTCATATTGTTCCCTTGGGAATTAATCCTATTGCGAAGACTGTTTCTGGTTGCCGATAATTACAGTAAGAAATTCATTTACTGGCTAAATCTGTTTCTTGCTATAAAAAAAATTTGAGATGTGTATCTGTTTGTTTCCAGAACAGATACTGCATTAAAACCTGGCCTTTCTAAACTTGTCTGAAAGGTGAGAAACCTTGGTGTACTTTGATTCACCGAATCCCTTTTTTTGCTGTAAAACATGCACAACATTGAATACCATCAACCAAGCGCAGATTGGTTTAAATAGAACTGCTAGTCCTTTAAGACTGATTAAATGACAAGTCTGATGCTGCTTAAGTAGGTAATTTTTCACTTTTTAATGCTTCTACTGTCTCTCAAGAGTGAGTTTGCGCTGCCACCCTGGTGTGATTGTTAATACTTCTAGAAGACCAGATCCATTGTGGGAATCTTCTTGGTCTACTGTGATGTTCAGTGCTTAGTCTTGCCTTCCATGTGGGTGCAGAGCACAGCTTTTGCCAAGCCTTTAATTATACAAAATGCAAAGCAAGGTTTCTCTTAGAACTTAAGCATGCAGTGGAAGTAATTTAATTGTGCATGAAGAGCTGGTATGCAGAAATAAGGAGCTTGATTAAGCAGATCTTCCTTTAGCTACATAGGTAAGAATCCTATGTAATAGGCTGTAATAGACATTAGGAAGAATTTCTTCCCTGAAAGGGTGGTCAGGGATTGGCACAGCTGCCCAGGGAGGTGGTGGAGTCGCCATCCCCAGAGTTGTTTAAAAGATGAGTGGATGAGTTCCTTAGGGACAAGGTTTAATGGGGAGACAGGTACGGTTGGACTTGATGATCTTAGAGGTCTCTTCTAACCTTACGGTTCTGTGATCCTAATAGGTAGGAGGCAGAAAGGGAAATTGCAAGTTTTGCAATACAATGTACAGTGAACTCTTTGCCCCTGGCAATATCAAAACCAAACAAAAACTCCAGTAGGATTCAGAATTCCAAAATGGAATAATTACCTAAGAGAAATCTTGAGTAACAGTTAAGATACCTTCCCTGATTTGCTGCTTAAAAGCTGAGGAACGTGTACAGAAAGAGCAGTATTTCATCTTTGGGTACAGCTGTCAAATGAGCACGTTCTAAATAACATCTGCAAGGCATGTGTATGTACTCCAAAATACTTCGATCCAGAAGCAGTTTAACAGAACTGTATTTCTGAAGTCAGTGTTTAAAATAATAATTGTAGTAGTGACAGGAACGATGGAACTGCTGAGAGAAGTGTCTGCGTTAACTGGAAACAGCTGGTGGGTAGCAGACAAGTCTTTCAGGTATTGAAATAAAGTGGCATAGGTGGCAAACGACACCTCAAGCAGTAAAATAGCAGTGGTGGTCAACATAAGTAGGTATTGCTCTCTCCCTTTAACAGAAAGAGATTACTGATGAACTAACAGAGTACAAACAGGCGTTTCTCACTCATCGCTTGGTTGTAGGAAGTGTGAACACTATCACAGAAATATAAACTCTGATCAATCATTGCTCCTTTCCCCATTTACCTTGTATTTTTTGGACGTGTATGGAATGAATCTTCTGTGTGCCAGCACAATGCCACCTGTGGAGAACTGACTTTCAGTAGGCTGATGACAACAAGATGCGAAGTGTGATAGGAACTGAAAGGTGTTGGTTTGGGGTTTTTTTCCTTTCCCTTGGATGACTCTCCAGTGAGAGTTACAGCACTCATTCCAACTGTTGCCTTTTATTTCTCCTTTCTTTTATTGAGCTGCTCTCTGCTTTTAATGTTGCAGGAGTCCAGGAGAAAATGGGGATAATGAACAAAGGAGTGATCTATGGACTGTGGGATTATGAGGCTCAGAATGACGATGAGCTCTCGATGAAAGAGGGAGACTGCATGACAATCCTGCGCCGGGAAGATGAAGATGAAATTGAGTGGTGGTGGGCACGGCTGAATGACAAGGAGGGCTATGTTCCCCGCAACCTGCTAGGGGTGAGTCTTTGATATTTGCAGAGTTAAAAAACCTCACCTCACTGTGTGGAGTTTACAGAGCATTATTCTCACCTTGGTTAGGTGCAATTTCAAAAGCCGAGAGGAAGGAGTTGACGTTTTCCATATTTATTGATCTGGGGAGTTGAATACCATGGCAGAGTAGGTTAACATGCTCTGTTTAGATACCAAATACAGATTTTATCAATGAACGCATAAAAGAACACGTATCACCACTCTGCTATACAGAGCAGGTTCTAATACTAACCTTGTCTTGCCATCTTGGAGAAAAAGAAACCTTATATCTGAACATGATACGTGCATAAGGTTTTGTTGAGTGTGTGAACAGAACTGGGTTTCCTCTCTTTCAGAAAGTGATACTCTGGCACAAAGGGCCTTAAGAACTGAAACTTGTATGAAAAGTCCTTGTATGAACTAGTCCTCCCCTGTCTGGTGGAGCCAGTACACCTTGTGATGCTAGATGGTTTCACAGAGAGTTCTAAGACAAGCACTGCAAAATTCTATAGTTATCTCTTTTTCTAGTGTTGACAAAGGGATCACGTAGCCAAATAAAGGCAGATCTTTCTTCTGTGCTCTTCTATTAATATTTAACCCTATGTCAAACGCCTGAAATTTGGCCTGTCCTCTCCCCATCACCTTCTGTACTACCTCTTTTATTAAAAGCAACCACGTACAAGTAGATATTTTCAGTTATGTCCCCATACTTCTCCTCAATGCCCGAGTCACTAGAAAACTACACCAGATGGACACATATAAAAATTCTGTTAGGCTTTTTTCTGCATCTCCATTTGCTCTGCTGCTGCAGATAAGAGGTTCTGCCAATGCTAAAGATTAACTGCTATGAATTTTATCTGATTGATGTACGATGCTTGAAGGAGCAGATAATCCTTATTCTTAAACTGGTTAGACTTTGCAGAGCAACTATATCTAATGCAAAATCATTTTTCATTTCTGTATCACTTTCAGGCCATGCCTGCCCACAATGTACTGTAAAATTGTCCCTAACATAGTACTTAGTTTTTTCCTTTCCAAATGTGAATATTTTAGAATTGAGAGCAGCCATCAGCCTTGCACAACAAGGTCAGAAATGGCAGGGATTTTTTTCCCCTGCCCCAAGGTGAATTGTGTACATGCTGCTACTTCATAAGCTTGTGCAACTGAGCACAGCTGAAATCTAGGCTAAGATACGCAGCACAGAGGTAAAAATGTTTGGTAGTTTGATATTCTTATATTAAGTTGTATTTTTATCACAGCTGCTTTATCCTTTTGCTATTAGGTGCACTTTGTAAAAATAAGGATGACACTATCTGCGTCAGTACTCTGCCCTTCCTAGTGACTCACTAGCTCCCTAAGCTGTGTGAGAGATCTAAAACTGAATGCAAATAAGATAATAGTCAAAAATGCAGACTTAATAGCAAACAAAATCTGTACGCTCTCAGGTGTTACGCTGTTGTAACTAACTTAATCTCTGCGAGTAGTGAAGTCGTAGCAGGTGGAGACAAACCTCCTGGCTGAAGTTGTTGGTCTTATCTCAATCATTAGCTGACAGTGAAAAAGAAAGCCAGAGGATAGCTGAAGTGAGGAGAGCTTCTTTAAGGAGAACTGCTGGGCTGTTAAGAGAATTCAACTGGCCACCCACTATCCACTAACTGAAACTAAATTACAGCTCCATGGTCCTTACGCAGCCGGATGTTTCCAGCTTGCCCAAAGCTATAGATCTATAAAGGCTGATGGGCAGTAAGAAAGAGAAAGCAAATTAATACCTCTCTATTTCCTTTATAAGACAGGGAAAAATCACATCGTTCACTAACACAAAAGTCTCTTCACTTACAAAGCCACATGCTTTTCCTAGCCCACCCAGCTGGGTAGAGCTGAATGTACTGAATTCTGTGCTTTTCAGTGCCTTCCTTTTGTACTGAAATTGTTAGTATTTTTCAAGCTTTCCTAAGAAGGCTAAACTTATATTTGTTAGTGCTCTGGGTGTTCTATAAGCAGGCTTTTGCTACTGTTACATTAGAATTGTAGCACCAAAGAGAGGTTTTTCTTTTGTTTTTTTTTTCCCCTTTAAAAAAAGCAACCTTCTAAAGCACTAAAATTTTAAATCTCATTTCTGTTTTACCCTCAGCTGTATCCAAGGATTAAACCCAGACAAAGAAGCTTGGCATGAAATAGTACAGAAGCCAGATTCTTCAAGTACTAATCATGGATGACTTACGAAAAAAAGAGTTCAATTTGTGTTTGTTCCAATATCATGAGACTTATTTCAATGACAATGTAATTTGAAAGCTATGAAGAATGCGCTTTGAAAACAAATGAAGGATTGATGCATTAGCAAATGGATGAGGGCATTCTGCAAGATGAAATAATGCTTACAGCAAATGAAATTCTGCTGCCTTTAGACTAAACAAGCCATTATTTTCAAGTACCCATTCTGATTTCTTCAAACATGGCAGAAAAGAATTTCTCATTTTTCTGTTACACACAAGGACTCTTTCAAGTTATCATTGAAGGAATCATCAGGAACCAGACAGTTTGGTTTTGTCCAGGTTTATCACAAGGTTTTTTCCAGATGGGAGAAATTAAAATAAAGTATGCGCACAACACCTAACTGCTTCTTGCTGGAAATAGAAGGTTTGTTGATGAAGCTAAACCGAAGTGCATCCGAACAGTGACAACCATGTGATGAATCCATTAAGCAATAACTTTTTAAAAATGCTGTAGCATCTTAGGATTCCATGTATTCCAAATATTATGTGCTGTAACTGACCACGTAGTTTTAGATTCCTCTTTTTACAAAGAGCCTCATGTATTTATTGTATTTTGTACTTTGAAAACTAAGTGTAGAAACTTTCTGTAGTTGTTGACAACTTACTTGTTTTTACTTGACTGTGATACCATTAAACTTTTGTCTCCTCTTAATCTTTAACTCTGGGTATTTTAATGTCAAGTTTTTATTAGGCCATCTGAAACTGTTAACGGTAAGACACTGCTTTTCTACGTTCTGCTAACATTCAACCACTTTCTGTATTAAATCAAACCCCTCCTCCTCAGTTTGTTCAAGGTAGTCTTCCTGCATTTAATATTAAGCTGAATCTGTTAGTTGTATATAAACTTTGTTAACCTTAAAAGCTAAGGGCCAGACTTAAGAAAAAAAACTTGTACCAAGTATTTTCCAAATAAAGCCTTTCCCATGGAACTCTGCTTTACATCTACCTATTTGAGAATATTCATTTGATAACGAACGCTATTTAATAGAGAGCATCAACTCTTCTGCTTCACCCTTCAGGCTCGTGTGTTCCTGCTAGGTAAGTCCTTACTGCTTTTTGAAAAGTTGACCATAAATAAAAGAAATTGTTTGTAGGAAGGGAGGACACAATTTCTCAGGTGGGTAAAAAAAAATCAGCAGTAGTGAGAACTCCTGGAAGCAGCAATCTGCTCGTGTACACAGCCTCATGATTTTAATAGCTTGGGTATGGGGTATACAGTATCAATACTTTTCTTGGAAGCCTTTATATTTTCAAGCATTAATTTTTTGAAGTGTCAGATAAAGTATCAGGCAATCTAGCATTTCAGCAACTGACACGCAGCCAGAGTGGCTGTCAGTGCCTCGTCAGCCCCAGAATGCCATTTTCCCCTTTAAAGGGCAACATACCGAGCTTTTGCTGTCAGAGTATACGCTTCTTTCTTGAAGGTGATCTAAGAAAAAATGTGCTTATTTGCTTGAGGAATAACAGCCTTACAAACTTTTTTCCTACTGTCTTTATTAAAATACTTTTTTGTATTTCAAAGGAAGATAAATCCAAGATTCTACCTGAGAGCAGGGGCTTTTTCTCAGAAGAGTCTGGTTGCCAAAAGCCTCCTGCTACAGGCACATCAGTGGTCAGGAGAGAAAGACATGTCCTTCAGATTGGTCAAACATGCAGTTGCTACTCAAATTCTTGAAAGAATATTTAACCAGAGCAATACTGGGGCTTGACAGAAAGCACAAGGGACCCATATCTTACCTAAACATCTGTATTCAGAAATATGTAACACCCCACCCCCTTTCCAGTTTCAGATATGTGGGGTGGAGCGGAGCTGTTCCTCAAAAAGCACTGATTAAACAGACTGTCAAGCTATAATGAGCTTTCTTCCAGAAGTCGTATAAAACGCCTTGAATACAAAGATATTAGTAAAGCAGTATTTTCAAAAGTTACTTAATTAAGCTTTTTGTACAGAGGGTGTATATAGAGTATTAGATAAAGAATGGCAGACCCATAACATGAGGTTGCAGAGTCTTCTGGTTTTGAAGTACGATGCTTTCCTCCTTATAACTGTAGGCAGAATTTCTCATGCATAAATTAAGGCATGTTCATGTTAGGATACTGCTGCTGTGTTTGATTGATTATCTTCACCTGATGTTGCTTTTTTGAGGTGGCTTGAGTTGATGTCAGTGGCTCAAATGACAGTAAAGCACAGCCACTATAAAGAGAGAGAGGAAATGGCCCAAGGTTAATTTTAGTAAAAATACCTGTGGCAAATATGCACATTCTCATTTCTAGCAGGAGGATGGAAGTCTGTTGTTATAGAAGTAATTTTAGGATCTTTCCTGAATGGTTTCAATTTATATCTCCTTTAAGTCAGAAGACTTTTGAGATGATTTGTGCATTCCTCATTTAGGTCCAGAAATAAGTTATGTTCAGGTAATAAGCAAGTCAAATGTGTGTAGGAGGATAGTTTGCTCTTAACTTAGTCCTTTCTACAGGGCATACATAGTGCAGAAAGCAGACAAGGGCAGTGCCCTGGGTCACTACTGCACCTGTATTTTACCCTGCTGTTGATAGAAGAGGCAAGAAAAAAGCCTTGTGTGTATCAGCCAAAATTACTGCCTGTATAAGTGGCATCAGGTTAAAGCAACCTGGCCTGTTAGAGAATACAGTGGTAGGTCCATTTTTAAATAAAGGGTAACCTTTTGTAAGATTGCTTAGAGAATACACAAGCTATATAAATCCAGTATATATATATATATAAAAATACAAATAAACAGCCATAATCAGTCAGAAGGGAGCAGGACAAGCTGTACTGTTCAACCCTTCCTGCCCCCCCGCCCCCAAAAAGACAACAAATGTTTTAGAGGTAAATGAACTTACATTAACAAGGTTCAATTCTATTGTTCCAGTGTTTTCAGTATCCAGTTTTCTAAACATTTCTGTTGTAGATAAATATGAGAGCAAGGTTGAATATAGGAACTAATTGGAAAACCTTCCCCTTCCTTGTGCTTCAGAACCTAAAATCTGACAACAGTCTACACCCCAAACTAGAAAGTGCCACACAAGATCATTGCACCTGCAAGAACAGAACTGAATGTTTTTAATGGTTCAGCGTATAACATTAAGGCTGTCTGTCAATCTACAACTGTTTAGGTTGATTTTAAAGAAAAAACAGTATCACTGTTGTTTGTGTGAAGAGTGTGGTTCTGGTTCAGCAGGCTGGCCTAAAAGGCTGATTTCTAGATCGAGGAGGAGCATGCGGGTTAGGCTGCCAGGTTTATAGCTCAGCTTTGAAGTTGCTTTGGTTCTAGTACAAAGTTTTCCAAGTCACTTATCCTTGACTGGACTTGAGAACACAAAGTACTGAGTCTGGCTATTAAGCATCTACTCACTGAACAAGGTTTCCAGTCGAATCAAACACCGGACAAAGTTATCAAAGTCAATGATGAGGTCTTCATCAGCAAAACGAGCCACAATGACTTGATGTAACTGGCAGTTCAATTTGAACCCTAGAAATACAGTGTCAAGGATTTTTAAAAAGACAACAAAGAAAAAATTCAAAAAGCTCAAACCAGCAAAAAAACTCCCCGACCTTATACGCTGCTAGAAATTCACTTACTTACTTTTGGTTAAATTCTCAAATTTTAAGAGTATTTACTCCATTTTGGAAACTCCCAGCACCCCTTGGAGTGATTTTAAGTTGTGAGTAGGTCATGTGTGTTGTTCCTGCTGTGTGTGCTCTCACACTTGTCTGTGTTCCCTGGGAAATGGGAGTACTATTGCTCTGGCTCACGGTCCTTCCCAGGGTGACAAGGTGACTGCCTCTGGGAACACGGGATTTTTCAGCTCACAAATGCTATAAAGCCTGCTGAGCGATTATCAACCCAGCTTGAAACTCATAATCCTAAAAAGAGACAGACCAACATCAATACCTGCTGCTTCCAGTGCTCTCCTCATCTCATAAGAATTCATGGTACCAGATCGATCCACATCAATTTCTCTGTAAATTTTCTGCAAGAGACAATAACCAAAGTCAAAACTTGTCAATAATTCAGAGCACGTTTGGGCTTTCATCAGATGTCAAACATTTTCAAAATATTGCCTGCACGTTGCTTAGAAGTGTTTGTAATGTGGGTCCAAAGGACTAGGTTCTTATCCCCTGATTCGTCTAAAAGCAGCTTTGGAAGTAAAACTTTTTCAATGCAGCAGCTGGAGCAGATAAAAACTCCAGCGTGTTCCTTGAAAGCCCATGTTGCGAACGAAGCAGCAAGACTGACACCAAACTCTCACTGCTAAGTGGGAAGGCAAAACACATTTAGGGCTGAGTTAAAACAAGGGCTCCTCAGAGAGCTGGCAAGAAGGGGAGAGAGGCTGCCTCCCTTTCAGCCCTTCGCCTGGGGCTGAAGCCGTTGCACCTCTGGACTCTGAAAAGCAAAACCTGGGGGGGACTGAGGATATGAATGCACCCTGAGCTGAAGCAAGAATTGCTGCTTTGAAAAATATGGTTGCATGCGTTGCATGAGGCAGATCAGTCTGCAGCTACATTTGATTACACATTCTCCCCAAATGTTGTGTCTTACCTGGTATTTCTGAATCTTTGTCCAGAGGGTGTGGAATTCCTTCAGTCCCAGTTTACCACTCCCATCATTCTTGTTTGAGTTAAGGTAAGGTCTTTGGAAGAGGGGAAACGGGTTTGCCCTCCCTGTGCTGAGTTAAGTTACATGGGCAGTTGTGACTTAAAAAAAACATTGCATTTAAGAAAAGGATGCAAGTCCTCTCTAAAGGACTCATCCTGTTGCATAAACAATTGTTGTCCAAGATGTCTTTCTAAATCACTAAGGGGATTGATTCATTTAAATTGTTACCAGTTCACAAGTCCCTTCTGCTCCTTTGGCAGCTCCATGTCTTTTCAACACACGTATAAAACAGCCACACTCATGCTGGTTTGTTCTGCATCGTTGTTTCAACACCTGCAGTTACAGGAGCACGAGTCCTAAGTTTGGTATATAAACAGGAAAACGCACAACCGAAGTTGCTATTTGGAGAACTTAAGGTCCTGAACAAACAGCTAACAAAGGAACCTGGTCATGGCATTGCTCCCCAAAACCACTAAGGACTCCCTATGGGCTGCCATATTTTACACCAAATCATAGTGGAGCATCATTCTGGTTCTGTAATTTTCCCTTTTCTGAATATGCCATTCAATTCCCTCTGCACAGAGAAGCTGAACATAACTATTCTTAGACTCGAATCCTACATCCTATGCTTTTGGCCTTATTCATAGGAGTAGAAGCTCCTAAAAGCCAGCGTACCGTCTGGGTCCTATATTTGTTTTCCTCATTTTCTATTTGCTAAATCCTCATGGCTTTCGAATGCTCCAACTCCAGCCAGGTAACAAAGCAATGAAATGCAGCATTCAGACTCTACAACCAAGGCAATCCATACCATGCTGAGAGCCAGGTGCCTTTTCCCAGCACAAACATCGCTTTATACTCAGCTAAACCAGAACAGGCAACAGCTGGGAAGACTTCAAAACAGATTGTCCTGAATGAAAAAGGACCTTCCTCACTGCCTGGGAGAATGCATGTGCCACGGTCCACAGCAACAGCAAGGGATACCATTTTTAATTGCGGAACCAGGGTAAAACCAGCTTCTCTACCTCAGGAGTCACTAGTACAGCAGCACGGCCCCACCACTGCAAAGGCAGCAGCTCAGCAGCACAGGCAGAAGAGTATTGTCCAGGAACAGCCTTGAAGGATACATCTAACAGGTCAACCATTATTTTGCATGTTTCAATACTAAAGCCATCAGATTTAATGTCTTGGCCTGTAAAGAAAGAGCAAAAGCAGGATTCTCACTGTGAGCTGTACCACACAACCGTCCTAAACAGCTCGTGAACTCTGACTGGTGTATACACAGCAGCCCTTATCTGCCTCCATGCCATTCATAGAATCATTAAGTTTGGAAAACACCTCCAAGATCAGCAAGTCCAACTGTCAGCCCCGCAACACCGTGCCTACTAAACCATGTCCAAAGTACCACATCTATGCATTTTTTGAACATCTCCAGAGAAGGAGACTCCACCACCTCCCCGGGCAACCTTTCCCAATGTTTCACCACTCTTCCAGTAAAGAAGTGTTTCCTAATGTCCAGTCTAACCCTCCCCTGGCTCAACTTGAGGCCATTTCCTCTCATCCTATTGCTGTCACTTGGGAGAAGAGCCCAGTACCCACCCCGTCACAATCTCCTGTCAGGCAGTTGTAGACAGGGATGAGGTCTCCCCTCAGCCTCCTCTTCTCTAAGCTAAACTCCCCCAGGTCCCTCATTCTCTCCTCGTAGGACTTGTTCTCCAGCCCCTCACCAGCCTCGTTGCCTTTCTCTGGACGCGCTCCAGCCCCTCAAGGTCCTTCTTGGAGTGAGTGGCCCAAACTGACCCCACCACTCGAGATGCGGCCTCACCGGCACTGGGCACAGGTGCACAATCCCCTCCCTGCTCCTGCTGGCCACGCTGGGTCTGACACAGGCCAAGATGCCACTGGCCCTCTTGGCCACCTGGGCCACTGCTGGATCATGTTCAGCTGCTGTCAATCAACACCCCCAGGTCCTTTTCCACTGAGCAGCTTTCCAGCCACTCTTCCCCAAGCCTGCAGTGTTGCACAAGTTTTTTTGTGTCGCAAGTGCAGGACCCAGCACTTGGCCTTGTTAAACCTCATGCAATTCACCTCAGCCCATGGATCCAGCCTGTCCAGATCCCTCTGCAGAGCCTTCCTCCCCTTGAGCAGACCAACACTCCCACCCAATTTGGTGTCATCTGCGAAGATACTGAGGGAGCACTCAATCCCTTCACCCAGATCACTGATGAACACAAAACTAGTCCCCACACTGAGCCCTACGTAACCAGCTGGGTTTAGCCCTGTTCACCACAGGACTCCAGGCCCAGCCATGCGGACAGTTTTTTACCCAGTGAAGAGTATGCTTGTCCGAGCCCCGAGCCGCCAGCTTCTCTAGAACGCTGTGGGAAACAGTGCCAAAGGCTTTACTAAAGTCCAGGTAGAGAACATCCACAGCCTTTCCATCATCCCCTGGGCGGGTCACCAGGTCACAGAAGGACATCAGGCTGGTCAAGCAGGACCTGCCTTTCGTGAACGCACGGTGGCTGGGCCTGATCCCCCTCCCTGGTTGTTCTGCACATGCCTGGTGAGTGCACTCAAGATGAACCACTCTACAATCTGCCCTGGTACCAAGGTCAGGCTGACAGGGCTACAGTCCTCCAAATCCCCCTTCTATGCCTTCTTGTAGATGGGAGCCACACTGGAAGGTCTACAGTCATCTGGGCCCTCCCAGTTAACCAGGGCTGCTGATAAATGACGGAGAATGGCTTGGTGAGCTCCTCCACCAGCTCCCTCAGTGCTGCCTCAGTACTCAGACGCAGCTGGAGGAAGGTACTCACGTTTAGCTAGAACTTTATTTAAGATGTTGCGCAGTTCAAAGGTGGAGATCTCCGCATCCTGCAGAAAAGAAGAAAACAAGTTCTTGCAAGTGACGAGCAATAGGAAGAGAGGAAATGGCTGCAAGTTGTGCCAGGGGAGGTTTAGGTTGGACATTAGGAAGAATTTCTTCCCTGAAAGAGTGGTCAGGGATTGGCACAGCTGCCCAGGGAGGTGGTGGAGTTGCCGTCCCTGGAGGTGTTCATAAAGACGAGTGGACGAGTTTCATAGGGACAGGGTTTAGTGGGGAGACAGGTGTGGCTGGACTCGATGATCTCAGAGGTCTCTTCCAGCCTTAGGATTTTATGATTCTATGATTCTAAGTTTTTCACTGTGAGCTGCAGACACCAACTCATAAGCAGTCTCCTGCTCCTTTGAGCGAGTTGGCCAAGTTCAGATATCCCTTGGAGTTCGAATTCCCCTTGGACGGAAATGCAAGTGGTAAGCTCTCCCCACCACCCATTCCCAGTAGCACCACCCGTTCCCAGTAGCACAGCCCTTCCATGTGTGTCAGCAGGCTGGGCTGTGGGGGCTGCCCGAGCCCTCAGGCAGGAGACAGCAACCTGCAAAGTTAAAAGGCAAGCCTATAGTTCAAAAAGAGTGGAGATTTCTGGCCAGGAACACTTGCAAATCCATGGTGTATTGTTGGGGAATGGCTCAAGGAACAGGGACATGGGTCCCTGGACGAGTTAGTTTGCAGCATGTAACAGCATCAAGTCTGAGCTGGTGTGCCTAGGCCTCCGTTAGCATAAGCGAGCTCGGTTAGCATAAGGGAGCTATGCAGGAGGCCCATGAAGATTACGATAACCTTGAGCAAGGAGTAAGCAACATTCCTGGTAACGAGCCAGCATAGAAAGGATAAGCGGCCTGGAAACAAACTGCGGCCGGGAAACTAACTAACTGCGGCTGGGAGACAAACTACGGCCGAGAGATGAAGTCACCAGTAGCCAGTAATGTTATAATACGAATGCATAATTAAAGTAAAGGTAGCCAATTATGTTATAACACATGTGCATAATTAAAGCAAAGGAGCATAAAAGAAGCTGTGTCACATCAATAAATTTGAAGCTTGCTTATCACTCATATTGAGTCTGCTGCATTCTTCCACCACCTCTCAGGATCCTTCCCGAATTTCTCCAACAGTGTACAGAGACGGGGCACTCCACAGAGTTGTGAAGCACAATTACACCCAGTAATGAAACTCTATCCTGGGAACGTGGGTGAGTCGGTAAGTCCTTAACAAGACAATACTCACATTTCCTGCTAGCTGCCCAAAAAGCTTCTTAAAGCTGGGTTCAATGTCATCTTCACTGATCTCGGTCTAGAAGAGAAAAACAGAAAATATGGAAAGGGGGAACTTTTCTGCCCAAGAAGGACTTAATGCATTTCCTTGTCTCTAGTAAAACACAACTTAAATGGCAAAGTGGAATGTATGTAGTGTTTTTACTTTGAATTTAATAATTTTTATTTTCAGGGGTGCCTCAAAATGCTGGTATTGCAAACACTGCAGGAATTAAGAACTTCTGCAATGGCTTTTACTACCAAAAACTTTTCAAAACTGTTTATTTTATTAAAAAAAAAATCACAGTCAAACTCAGAACTTCACTGTTGTTGCTGCCACTGCTACCAGTGTTGGACTAGCTGTCTTCATTTAAAGACAAGAAAGCAAAATGTAAGTGCTCATCTTGAAAATAAAATAGAAAATGAAAAAGGCAAAAAAGAAATCACACAGAGCAGTAGATGGATTAGCAGGTGAAACACATCCAGCAAGACTACACACTACGTACTCATGGAAACAACACCACAGGCAAACACCCCCCTATGGCTAAAGGGCTGCATGCCTGGAGAGCAAAGAAAATTTCCCATGGCTCCAATGACTCTGCAGAGAGCACCTGACCTCCTCTGTCCAGGAAGCCCAAGCTCACCACTCTGGACAAAGGACAACACGTTTCCATTATTGCTTCTGATATTTCCATTTGCTGGACAGTCAACTATCGATACTGAAAGATCTGTTTCCCAAGTGGGACAACAGTTCTGGCCAAAGCCTCTGGAAAACACTGCTGGACACAGGGAACAGACACGAAAACCCCACTTATTTACGACAATAATATCTCCATTTAAAACATTTAAGTTAAGATATACCTCTTCAAAATTGGCCTCAATTTCATCATCTATAACCCTAGAAAGATAAAGAAATCAATATTAAAACCAAAGCAAGTCACTTTTCTGATGCCCTTCCTTCAAGTTTCAGTTAAAGAGAGATTCTTTAAATGATGGAAATAATGATGAGTGTTCAAAAGTTACTGGATTAATCAGCCACCAGACACTGCATATCGCTGGCGAAAGCAGTATTTTGCCAGCTATGGCAACAAGTGTCTCAAACCAGATTACAAACTGTGCAAAGTCCTGCAGAACCATAGACAGCACTTTGGGTTAACTATAACCCTCTGGTTTATTTAATGCCACTGCCAACAGACCTTAGCCCAGGAGCAGGCTCTTGGTTGCAAATCAAACTTCACCTAGTCACATTTTTCCCCCTTCTTTTTTTCCTTTAAAACAGAACAAAAAAAATGGGCTTTGAAGTCATGCAGATATGCCAGAATGGGAGAAGTGTTTAACGCTGTCCCTCAGCTGCTGTGGGAGCGTCACACCTCCAGATAGTGCATGAGCCCTATAAGGGCCTGTGAAAAGCTGAACGTGCCTTCACACAACCAACCATCCCAGTGTTCTCACTGCTACAGAAATGTGCAACAAAAGCTTATAGGATAGTAGAAATGTTTTGGTTACCTTGAATTAGGGAACTCAACACGGAAGTTCCCAAACCCCTTCCCAAGGCCTTATCCCAGTTGCTCTTTAAGATGCGATGTTCAAATTTTTTCATGGCTTCACAGCTAACAGCGTGCTGTGAGCCTTCTCCACTAAACCCCATTTTAATTTCATCAAAGCCATTGTCTGGTCGAGCAAGTATCTTGAATTTTTTTCCAGCCTCACTTCAAAGGTGCAAGATCAATTGTTGCAATCAGCATGAAAGCACACGCATTTCTGTTTCCCAAGTGGAGAATCCAGCCTGCTGCTCTTTGGGGCTTTCTCCTCTCCAGAGACCAACCTGTGCCGTGGCGTCCAGCTTCCTACAGCTGAATAACCAGAAATGTCTGCCCAGGTAGGGCTGGCAGGAGTATTAGTAATAATAGTAGTAACATTATTATTATTATCATCATCATCATCATCATAATTATTATTATTTCACCATTCCTTCCTGCTGTATTTACTCAAACCATCCTCAGTTGCACATCCCCTTTTCCCACGCCCTGGGATGTACGCCAACCCTGTGCTGCTCCATCCTCCCGTGCCTGCAAGAAGGACCAGAGAGCGTCCCCGTGCCCTCACTCTTACAAGGTTACAAAACCCCTACATACGCAGAGTTCGCATTTTTTTCAGAGAAGACTCGCAGACAGAAATCCCCATTCTTGTTGGGTTCAAAGGTAGAAGGCACGATGATGTATTCTCCTGCAGGAAGCTTGAACCGGTTCAGCACTTCTCGGAGGTTGATGAAGGTGTTCGATCTTTCTCTTGCTTTGTTGGTCAGGAAAAAGTTTTTGCTCAGATGAATACTTGTCTGGCCAGAAAACTTATGAAAAACAGAGAAAGCAGTTAAAACCCCTAAATTTGCATTTATAATTTATTTTATTCCATTTATATATATTTCAATTCAATTTATAAATTGAAAATCTAATAGAGATGACAATTAGTTATGTATGAGGGGAAAAAACCCCAGGTATCTGTTCAACAGAGCCAAAAGAGAGGAGATGAAGGGGGCAGGTGCACCCCACCCTAGCTCTGCTGAGCTGTTTTGTTGCAAATGCATTTTGCAGATCATTTCAAGAAATCATGCGGGTGATGCTTATGTTTCGCAGACGATGAACAGTTTGTGAAGGCATCACAGTTTGTGAAGACATTTTCTTTTTCCATCTTTCTTTAAAGCTTTATGAGCCATGCCCCTCTGGTCTCCAGAGCCAGTACCACCAGGGGAGGGCAGCTCAGCTCTGTCCCCGAGGTCAGGCTGCCTTAAGGCAGGGTGCCCACTTACAGAGGCCTCAAAGAATAAAACAAACGTTACATCTTACAAAAGCATATTGGGAGCACAGCAACTTCTGGAACAAACTCTTCTGCACAGGGTTTTACAGGTGCGCTACCTCAGATTCAGAAGCAAATATCAGGAATGTGCATCATTCAGAAAACTCTCCCTTCCTGTCATCCCAGATTTTTAAAAATGCAAAACCTGTCAGACCCACTGCCATGGTGGGAGACAAAATTCCACTTTTGAAGGGAAAATAAAATCACAGGACAGTAGCTACAGTCTCTTTTTTTTTATGGAAATCAGGTTTTTGGACCACTACGGCAAGAGCTGTGCGGCTGTCAGAACACTGATGAGGCATTCAGGAGGTACATGGGAAATTAAATTAATAGGTAGCACCATTTCCTGATGGAACCACATTCTACACAACAGCAGCTGGTTTGAGCACACCCTTGTGTGCTCAAGGTGCCACAAGGTGCCTTGGCTGCTTTGCATGCACCCTCGCAGGTACAGCAAGCCCTGGAAGGTTATCCTGGCATTTTCCTCAACTGCACACGTTCCTCTGAGGAACAACAGCTCCAGGGTGCCTGCATCCCTGCCTTGTATTGCACAGGCATTGCTGTGTTGCACACCCCTCTCTGATGCAGGGCTGTCAAACTCACGCCGCCCACTGTTCTCCTGCTCCTGCAGCGTAACGCGCATCACACACTGCACACGCGACCGGTGCTGGCAAGAGCGCAGGGACAAGGAGCTCGGTGCTGCCGCTGGGTAGAAACCAGGTGCCAGGCTGGGTAAAACAGGGTGGAGGGCTGGGTTTGGCTCATGGGCTGTGAGTTGGACACCCCTGGCTTAGGCAATGAAAATAAACACCTCCTTGGAATATTAGTTGCATGTCAAATATGCAAACCTGAGAAAAGCAGCTGCACTCTGAGGTAGCAGGTGTGGGTCTGTGATGGGAGAAGACCCATGGAAAAGCAGCTTTGGTGAGTTTTTTGCAATACAGAGAGCTCTTATCCCAACCCAAGACACTGAAAACACAGCATGGGCTTAAGCTCCATTCCAGAATAAGTGGTCTCTAACTTTAGGTTCAGCACAGTCAATATTGTCCTGCAGTGAAGGAGGATCCTCTAAACTGTTTCATTCCAAAAGCCATTCAGCCCCAACTCTGCACCTGGACCAGAACATACCCTTTACATACCTCTGGAGGCACCTGCAAGGAGAAAAGGATAGAGAGAGTTATTTGCTTGTTGATTGGCAGCTCCAGGGCTACTTCTTTTCACTGTTGGCTAGCAGGTACATCCACACTCTTGGAAAAAAGTCAACCTGAGGGGAAAGGGGAGTGCTGAGCCCATGTGTTCTGACCTCTGACCACTCAGCTCCCAGTTCCACCCTGGGGGCAGGTGAGGCTCACCCAGGGCAGCATGGGCACAGAAGCAGCCAGGCTGCTTTTGTTTTCCTGCCAGCTCTCTCCTCTGTGCCCTGCTGTGAGCTATTTGGGCTGCCCTGGGAACAGTCAGTGATGCTTTTTGTATGCTCTGTTTCTTTACTATTTCTTCCCACCTTCTCTTTTACCCTTCTGCCCCCCCATCCTCTGAACCCGCAGGAGAGGAGGCAGGGGCTGAGCATGACAATAATGCAGTTTTCTGTTTCCTTATATGTTCAGGAGTATGAGCTTTGCTTTAAACCTTATTTGCCTGTGGGGATCAGATTCTCTGACAGGGTTTTCCAAAGCCAGAGTCAATACCAGGCAGCAAGCAGTTGTACATTTTGCCTCCCATTACAGAACAACCTGCAGGCAAGATTCTTATTCCTATTTTCACTGCCAGTTAAGCACTGCTACCCTGCAAACAAAAGGTCCTGCTTCAGGAGTTACCATAGACACATCTCTGACCCTTCACTCAGCAGAAGGAGTTTTAAAGGTGTTTTTGCTGGTTCTGCTGCTGGGTTTGCGCTCCTCAAGCTAGTTCTGGTGTCCCAGCTAGCAGGACATCCCTACCACGGCTGCTCTCATTCTGCTGCTTTTCACCACAGCCTGACAGCTGAAGGGGAGACTTTGGCACTTCTAATTTTTATTTTTTAAATAGTTTTTCTGCTTTTCTGTTTAGAAGCACAGTTAGAGGTGGGAAAGGGCCTCTGTAGGTCACCTGGTCCAACCTCAAAGCAAGGGCCAATAGTAAAGTTAACAACGTTGCTCAGGACTTACTCCAGACTAGGTTTGAATATCTCCAGGAACACAGATTTCATCATCTCTCTGGGTACCTTTCCCTGTGTTTGACTGCTGTGTTTTGGAGGATAGTTTTCTAAACATCTAAGAGGAATTTTCCATGCTGCAGTTGGTGTCCAGCTCCACCTGGCTGAGTTTTGATAGAAAGCCCAGTCTGAGAACTGCAGTACCCTATTTACAGTGCGTTTTCCTTTTCCTCCCATGCACTTATGCCGCCTTACTTGCCTCATAAATTGCAAAGCCAATGGTGTGCATGTCTTCTCCCATCTTTCTCTGCTTCCGCCGGTGCTTCTGAATCAGGCCAATGATGAAAGTGCAGCCCCTCTCAGGATCATCAGGATCCTCATCTTCTTCCTCCAGCTTAATTAAATACTGTGGATTCATCCAGAAAGTGTCTAGGAAGTGGATTTATGCAAACTGCTCAGAGGCTTCTTTGAAAGCAACTGTGCTGATATATACAAGTCAGCTAGGACAGGTGAGGCGCTGATTTCCAACTAACCCCCCCCCCCAATTTAACAACCACAACTAGACCCTCGGGGAGCCACATTTCCTAAACCCTTGTACTTGTTGGGCCTTAGTCCTGGAAATTCCAGGGAGGTGGTAGAGTCGCCATCCCTGGAAGTGTTTAAAATAGAGGTGGATGAGTTCCTTAGGAACATGGTTTAATGGGGAGACAAGTACGGTTGGACTCTATGGTCTTGGAGGTCTCTTCCGACCTTAGGATTCTATGATTCTATGATTCTCCTCCACAGGCCACCCTAGACCAGCTCCCACTGAAGAAGCTCCCAGAGAAAGTACAAGTGGACAAGTATAAAGGATTTCTCCATCTGAGTGCTGACTGCACGCTCTTACTCGGGTAGTTCCTGCAGCCCCCTGCAGTGGCTCCTCGCCTCCAGTTCCCATCCAGCTTCAGCAGGCTCCACTTCTTGTACCTGTTGCTTGCCAGGGTATCTGGAGTCAGGTTGCAGATCTCTAGGCGGGAGTAATGTCTCAAGAAGTCATTGAACGCCATCCTGTGGGAGGCAATGCCACAGGCAACATATCCTTAGGATAGACAACCACCTTGTCTGGCCTCCCTCTCTGCCACTGTGATTTAGCACTAGGATTTGGGGTGAATTTGCTCACTTATCTTGGAGAACGTACTGGGAGAGGTTACTTTGAGTGAAAAAAGCAGAGAAGACATTCCCTTCAGCCTGAATGGAAACTCAGTGCTACTTACCAAAATTCCCCGTCTTCATGTCTCCTGATCAGCCTCTCCCGCACCTCAGGGTCAACGTTGCTCCAGTTCGGGCAGCTGAAAGACAACCCCACACCAGCTACAGGGTATGGTGAAGTTTAAACCCTAATGTAGCTGTTCTGGCACAACGACTCCACCTCCTTACAACTCCAAGCCATCACAGTACACCACTACATCCTGCCAATAGCAGATCCAGGGCTCTCAAAGCACAGCAGAATTAAAATACGGAGATCTGGGATATTCAATACCTCACAGTTTTATTTGCAGAAAATGTTAATGCCTTGACTGAGACAGAGCTTTATTTTAGAAAAAAGCAAGACCCACTATAAATACTGCCCAAACTCAGAAGTGAGTAAACTCCAGCTTTCATTGCTAACAACAGAAATGGATTTTTAAAGCCCTTTTAGAAAGTAAGTTTTCAGAAGTTGACCACTGAACCTAGGCTGAAGGATAAACTGCAGAGAGGCTTGTAGGAGCCACCAACAAAATCACTGCCACTTACATGAAGGCAGGTGTTTGTATGAAGGGCACCCCATGCTGTGATATTGATGTGGGAGCTGACAGTCAGTGGTGGGGCGCAACACCTTAGAGCAAACATCCAGATGTGACTTAAGAAAGAAAGTGAGGTTGGGAGAAGATAGGCAACAGCACAATCATATCCCTCCAGTAAAAGCCTATGGGCAATGCGCAAGCCATCAACTCACTTGTCGTTCCATTTCCCAGTCCACTCCACTTCCCCCCAGGGATTTCGGATTCTGATCAGTTTCTGCATCGTTCCTCGGAAGTTCACCTGACAGGATGAGAAGTGTATGGAGAGTTACCCAGGGACTCAGCACTGCGTTCCCTTCCACCTTTTCTATGCGAATTAAAGGACAAGCCAGAGCGAGTATCTCAGTGCTACACAAATGCACTCATGTGGTCCAAAAGCCATGAAGTCAAACTGATTTTGAATGAGCTTCACACACTCAAGCTTGTCCCAGGAAGCCTTACAGCATGCACAAATCAAAGCTCATGATAAGAAAAATGTCTGGTTTGTGCCACTGAAAAAATTACCTCTGATAGGATTTCAAGCAAACAGAACGTAACTGCTACAGGACTGCCAAAAATGAGGTATAAGGGGATATTTCTTTAACAGCATCACCTATGTATAAACCGCCTTTTCTCATTCAAATGCCTTTTTCCACCCTCCCTATACAGAAGATGAGCCTGTTACAAAAGATGGGACACTCAGTCTGGCCACAGTCCCTTTGACCACACACATGCCCACAGTGCAGCGGCATCAGCCTCTCCTCACACTGCGCCAAGGCCCAGGCTTGGTATCTGCTGGTCTCTGTGCACACAGACACCAGGCCAAGCAAAGCTGTACGAGCTTCACTGGGAGCATCCAGTATTTAGGGGGAACACACGGTACTAATTTGAGGAAGGAGTTGGCACACCCAAAGCTGAGAAAACTGCACAGAGCAGCAGCAGCAGTGCAGCGTGCAGAGATGACGCTCTGGTGCCTGAGATGAACTATTCTTACAAAGTCTGCACAGATCTCCAAAGGAAAAGCCTGTCTAAGTTGTGTCTGTTTGTGAAATAAGGTCAATAAACTCCCTCTTTGCTGCTTTTGCTATGAGGGGAGGACTAAACACGTGCAATAAACCTATCCATTAGCAGTGCCCACCTCACCGCAGCACGTCTACACTCATTCCGAAGTTTGAGAAATTATTTCACAAACAATTACTGGTGAAGTGACCAAAAGTCCTTTCCACACCTTGGAAGGATGCCACAATCCGCTTCTTTTGTTTTTGCTTGTCTTCCCTTTGCCAGTCACCTGCTCTCGGACAGGTACCTTGTGTTTGAACACCATGTCAAAAGGCGCTGTTCAGCAGGCACTGAAGGGACAATACTAATTTTTAATTTGCTTTGCACACACCTCTTGCACACCTTGCTGTGTGTTCAAGGTAGAGTGCTGCCTCCTATACAGAAAGGTGTGACCAGCAGAGGGTAGTGCGCCCTCCGCACAGAGCTTACCATTGCTCCGCTCACTAAGAAATAGCAACGCTTATAAAAAAAGAAGCGGGGCGTTGCTCAGACTCCCAAGAAGTCAAGTTTGTATTAATCCAAAACAGGCCAAATAATTCAGGAAAAAGGGAATAAAAACATGATTTGATGAAACGGATGTGACTGAAGAGCTTGGCAAGCTGAAGTTGAATTTTTGGCTGCTGTGGCACAGGGAGGGATACGCACAAAGATTACTGCATCTCACCTACCTCCTCTGCCCCGGTGACTGAGTACGCGTGTCCCTTCACCAGCTTCTGGGAAGTGACTGCCTCCGTCTCTGCTGCGCTGGTGATCTGGAGGAGCGAAGAAAGTTGGTCAGCATGGCTTCCTGCGCAGAAAGGGATCCAATGGAGCAAATCTTCCCCCTCCAATGGAGATTTAGACTCTCTGGGAGTCATGGGGTGGTTTAGCTGCTGCACACAGGCAATGAGAGGGATCTGTGCGACAGAGCGGGGAGCAGGAATTGCAGCACGTGTGGCAGTGCTGGAGTTCTCAGGGCCCACGCTTGTGGCATGGAGTGCACACCAGAAGCTCTGCACTGAAAAACTTCCCCCACCTCTAAAACACTTGGTGCAGTGCACATTTTCTCATGCATCTCCAAACGCTGTACAAAGGGACTACACACAATGAACTCCATGTTCTCAAGGGACCAAGAGGAACACAAAGGATGACTGGCTTGAGGCTGCCCAGGAATGACTGGGGATCACGCTCAGGTCCAGCAAGCCCCAGTCTTTTGCTTTTGGGTCAAAATAGAATCATAGAGTCATAGAATCATAAGGTTGGAAGAGACCTCTCAGATCATTGAGTCCAACTGTGCCTGTCTCCCCACTAAACCCCACTCCTAAGGAACTCATCCACCCGTCTTTTAAACACCTCCAGGGATGGCGACTCCACCACCTTCCAGGGCAGCTGTGCCAATCCCTGACCACCCTTTCAGGGAAGAAATTCTTCCTAATGTCCAGTCTAAATCTCCCCTGGCACAACTTGTGGCCATTTCCTCTTGTCCTATCGCTGTCACTTGTGAGAAGAGCCCAGCACCCACCCCGTCACAGCCTTCCGTCAGGCTGTTGTAGACAGGGATGAGGTCTCCCCTCAGCCTCCTCTTCTCTAAGCTAAACAGCCCCAGTTCCCTCCGTTGCTCCTCATCGCTATCCTCTTTTTGTTCTACAGTGGGGTAGGAAGTTCCCCTGCCTTTCCCTAGCACTCCCACCCTAGGTGCTGCCGTGCAGACGAGCAAGAGAAAAGGCTGCACTTTGGATGGCATTCACTCCTGAGGGCATAGCAGCCTCTCACTGTTTCAGGGCCATTGGAATACTCGGGCAGTCTGGCCTAGAAACAGTACAGGGAAACCCACTTCTTGCTAAAAAGTGACTGTTCAACCTCTTGCTCTGAAGATGCTTAAAACTTTATGAAACGTGTTTGCCATTGCCTTCCCATTATTTCAGAAAGTGTGTGATCTTTAAACAAGCCTATCTGAAGTTTAACAAAAAGAGAGGGTGGCATCAAGCAGGCAGAATTCCTGCTGTCAGGCCATGCCCTAACACTGCCCATAGTGCACCCCCATGTAATGCTTCACTTCTGCGTCTCTATTTCTCTGATAGAAGATAAGAAAAGATTTTACAGGATTTTTCAAAGGCTAAACTCACTAATAGATGGTTTATAATACAGAAAGCGTCAGCACTTACCAACAAAAAATATATTTACTTCCTGCCACCACACACGTCAACAAGATGTGTAACATTCTGGAGCAAAAATCCCGATGTTGTACTCTTATCTAAATGCAAACTACTAAAACTGGCCTCAAAAATGCTGCAAATTCCCATGTAGACATTAACCAAGTACTTTCCCTGCTGTGAAGCTTTCCTCTTCTGTGACTCTGATTTAACTTAAAAAATGGAAGGAAATGCTCCAGTTTATGTTATGAAAACAGTTTACCTTCCCTTTAGACCTAACTAAGATGTAATCTGCTTTGAGAGTAGTGTGATTATCGTAATAACAACACATACACACATTTCAGTGGGGCTGCAAGTGATGCTAAATCCTTGCAGGCAGGGCCAAAGCTACTCTTCTTTCTGGTGCAGGTTCAGCTTTTGGGGATGTGTTTTGCCATAAAGCCTTTTAAAGGGCTGCCAACAGCCTGAGCCTCTCCACTTCAAGAACAGATTTTTTAGAAACATTTTAGTACAATTTGTGTAACAAGCAGGCTATGGCAAGGGTGGAGGTTGCCACCTCTGAGCATCTGACAGCAGAAGTCATTAGGACCAGCTTTCTGTTCAAACCCACTCAGGTTGTATCAACCTGCTGCTAAACTTCAGGCTTTCTTAAGGACATGTATCTTAGATACACATCAGGATCCCTAATGAGTTCCCTGTATGGTTTGCTACCTATGAAACAGCAAAAACTTTAAGTCTCGAGAAAGAAAAACATTGGAGGCATCGAGATTTTTTTTGCATGAAGTCAACCTATTTTGATTTCAACCTATTTTGAGACATGACATTCCAGAAAAGCACAGGCCTGTGCCACACTCTTGGGTCAATGGGAGAGCAGGGAAGCAGAGGCAGAGGGGGCCAGCATTCTTTGTGCATCTCCTGTGGATGAAGCACAGGTCCATCCCAGAGCTGCCTGCATGCACAGCAAGAGCAGTGTCCAGCAATAAGCCCACTAACTCACGTCAATGGAGCAGCCAAGGAGAGAGCCTTTCTGAAGCGCCTTCTGAATGATTTTGAAGAGGTTGGGTGGTGCCTTCTGCAGCTCATACCATTCTGCAATTCCGCCAGTGAAGTCTTCAAAGCCTTCAGTGGTCGTGCCACCAGAGAGAGACTCGTACGAACCGTTCAGCCTACATTAAAGGGGACACACACAACCATCAGGCTCCCTATACTCCTTTTCTCTTGGAGAGAGGTACTCAGTTGTGCCAACTGCCACAGCATTTCCGCTTTCAAGAGCACCACAGTAGCTATGAATGCACCTCCTGTTCAGCTTTGCTTCTTAGACCACTGGACTTGGATAGGCCAGCATAAAGTCTTATACAATCATGTAGACAGATTGTAGGTTCAGTCATATCAATAACAAAAACCAGGGACACCATTTGAAGAAAAAATAATATTAGAAAAATCAAGATCCAACAATTTGCCTCTCTAGTTCCACAGTTTTTTAATTCCTTTAACAATCACGGGTCTAATTTTCAGCTGATCAAAACCAGCTCAATGTCTTAGTCAATTGAAAATAACGATGCTAGATGTCAGAATTCCTCCCTGACCATCCCAAGACTGGAAATTCAGATTCGAGCATCTTTATCTTGAACAGAGACCCAGGCACATGGACTGGAGTGCTTTGCATGCTGAAGCACTGCAGCTTCAAGCCCTCACAGGTGCGTAGAGCACCTGAAACGGAGCTTCCCAAGCCCCAGTGACAGAAGACAGCGTTCTAGGAACAGCCTTACTATGAGATGCAAGAGCTATTTTTCCTGGCTAGCAGCAAACCCAGTACTTTTGACTGCCTTTCCTAAGCATCTGTCAGCAGAGCTTTATTAAAGCTGCCATAGGAGCAGTTCAAAAGCAGCCAAGAAGCAGTCATACCCTAGAATTTTTAAAGTGTGATAATTAGGCTGGCATTTAAAATGCGTAGTATCATTGCAGCTGAGGATGCTACAGGAAAGCAGAGGCTATGAGGGATTTGAGTGGGGTGAAAGCAGTCTCCCTTGCCCAAGCAGGGCTGCCCTGGCTTTGACTCACTTGGCATAGGCCTTCTCCAGCAGCGCACTCCAGAACTCACTGCCCTCTGCCGAGTGCACGAAGAGCAGCTCCCCGTTCTTGGTGGGCAGCCTATCATCCACCACGACATCCACCCACTCCCCGTACTGCCAGAACTGATGGAAAGAAAGCACAAACTCCTCGTCACTCAAGTCACCAGGACATTTATCTGCTAACATCAGTTTCCTAGAGGAAAAGCAAATCCCATTGCAGTAGTTTTCACCAATCCTGTTCAGGGATGTATGTCCTCAGCTGGATCTTTCGATGGAGGAAGGACCACAAAGACAGCCCCTGCTCCCAGCTCTTTAGTTAGCGGTCATCTTCTTACCATCACCACCACCATCACCAGCACCAGCACCTTCCTGGATTCAATACATTTTTCTGCCTCACTCTTTGATGTCCCTCAAAGTGCTCCAGGAAACACCACACGTAGACATGGCCAGCCACACTGGCTCTTGGCAAGCTCTTGGCAAGCTACTTTTCCACTTACCTGGAAATGGAAAATCCCTGCATATTTATCCTGGAAGCTCTGATCTTTGGGAACAACTCGGGCCAGAATTTCTTCATTTAGGGTGAGGGAGGCAATAGCAGCCAAGAGCCAACAGTCTCCTGTGAAAAAAAGAAGATGAAAAAAAAGGGCACTGTTCATTATTCAAAGTGTTCTCTTTAGTTTTTGTACTGCATAGGGATTGTGCATTATAATCGATAATCACCTCCGCTACGATGAGATGATCCTTCCCACCACTCTACCTCTAAGGTAGATCAAATGCATGTACACAAATACCTGCTATTTCCAGGCAAATGTTGCATTTCCTCGAGACAAAGTAATTAAAAAAAAGTAAAAGCAGGCTTTTTATAATCTACCAACACAGTTACCACCCTTTCTGGGACTATATGAGAGAAACCTTAACACCCAGCTGAGAGTGTACAGGCTAGGAAGCAGCATGGGGAAAAGGCAAAGAGCCGGGCCTGCAGGCACATGCCTGGCTGGGCATGTGGTACCTGGGCTGAAGTTTCTCCTCAAAAAGCCTGTGTTTTCTCTAGCATAGCCTGTTTTTCTTTCCCTCCTCCATGTTTAATAAATGCCTGTTGACTTGCCATCCAGAGACCTATCCTAGAGATGAGCTTCCTTTAAAGTCTCTTGCCAGACTCCTACCAAACAGGAGTTCCTTTCACCTTACACAACTCTGGAGGCTCTTGCTAATGGCCTCTCTGTTCAGTCCCACATCCAGTCACCAGAGTCAGGGAAGGTCTGAAGGTGGGCACTGTTCCCCAGTCCCACACACCTCATCATCCGTCCTGGGATAGAGCCAACATGCGCTGAGCCTGCACGCCACAGCCCCAGGGTCTAGGCTGTCTGGATAGTATTTTTGCATACCATCTCCTACCAAGCAGAAGGAGGAGGAGACCACAACTATATAAACATTACCTCTATTTTTAAAATTATTTTCAGAAACCAGTGTAACTAACAGAGTGGTTACCCTGCTGCTCAGCCACGGGCCTCTTGTGGCTCACTAGCAAAGTGATTAGAGATTTAAAGAACCAGCTGATTCCATGACTCCCACAACCCAACACAAAACTCATTGATACTGCCACCAGATTTGCTTTGTGAGCACAGGAAAGTTGGTATCATTAGATCCCACAGAGTCATTCCGCAGTGTGCATAGGATCGTAGAAGCATAAAGAGCCACAGCTACTAGCAAATCACAAGCCCAAAAAGCAGCAGCCTCTCTTCAGCCAGCTATCCTATAGGAAAAGGGCTTAAAAGCTCACAAGTGAGAAGCTGGGTTTCAAATGGCCAGCTGAGAGACAGTGTCAGGGAGAAGCAGCTCTTGGCAACCCTCAGGCTCAAACCCAGGACCATTTGGACAGCACTAGGAGGAACATGGGGAACCTGCAACTCCCTTCGTGCTGCTCATGGCTTTTCACAGTTGTTCCCCAGCAGCAGATCTGGAAGATGTGAAATTGCAGAATATTTTCAAAAATTGAAATGTTTTCTATTTCATAACCTAGAGGGGAAGAACCAAACATAAAACCTTCGCTTCGGCCCTGCTTCTGGCTGCTTGTACTGCAATGGAGAAACCATTGTGTCAGAGAAGTTGAAAAGACAGGAAAGTCACCTTGCCATTCTCTTGTGACAGATTACGAAGAAAGAAGGATGTTCCTCTCCCTCCTCTGCGACAGCACATCCATCTCACCCTGCAAAATGGCAACGCTTACAGCTTCCTTTGTAGCACTGAGACTCTCCTTCCTGGGATGTGCGCACCCTCTGGTGCCAGGGTGCATTCAGCAGCACCGCCAAGCACAGCAAACGTGCTTGTTGGGAAACAGATTGGGGTCAGAAGATACCGAGAGACACTTTTAGGTGGGCTAATCTACAATTAACAGTATGATCCTCAGTCCTCAAGCTGTATGAAGGCTTTAGCAGTTACCCTTCATGATGTCTCAGTTTAATGGAAAACTAAGATGTGTATCTGAACTAGGCAAGGGGCCTCTTTCCAAAAAAACCTACCACGACCTTTGAAATTAAGAGGCTTTAATCAGAAAAAATGTATAGAGAAGGATAACAGTTCATAACTACAAAAATATATATATACATAACTAAAACCAGAACAGAACAAACAGCAACACCATAACCAAAACCTTCAAATGAATTAACTTCTATCCCTGCTCCTTTTGGTCCAGTTATATTTATGGACAGCAGGACACGATGTCGCACCTTGGGAGGCAGCGGGGCCCTCTCCTCGTCCTTTTGTCCGAAAGTGTTGGGGAGGGAGCAGTAATTCCCCCGCAGGTGCAACACCTTTGCCACCAGGCAGTGGTGACTGCTCTCTCTCCGCAGGACAGCACAGGGCGCATGGAGTTGGGGCTGAGCCAAGGGAGCTCCCTCCAAGATGCCTCCACCAGCCCAGTAAAAACAGTGGCTCCCGCTCACAGCAGCTGTCGAGCAGAAGCAGCGCCAACTGTAAGAAACCTCTCATTCCCCTGCCCTCTGCCCAGACATCAAACTGGAACTCAGAGTTATCAACCACCCCCCTGCCACCCGTCCTGGCTCTTCAGCTCCCAAACCCCCTGTGTTGGCACGGGAGAGAAACATTCCCTGAAAGATTTTGAAACTACAACACATGGCAATTCTGCTGACAGAGGAGGATGTTAAAGGGTAAAAGGGCTCTGCAAACAAATCCTTTGGTCAAAAGCCAACAACAGGACTTCAGCTTCAGCTCAGCTTAGATCTGTATTCTCCTGTGCACAGCCTGCCCACACAAAGTTATTTTTATGCGGTTTTTCTTCCTTTTTTTTTTTTGGAACAAAGGAGTCTTCAGACAAACCTGACAACATAGTAATGACTTGGGAGAGGTTGTCCAGAGATCCTTTCTGTACCAAGGATTCCTATTTTTATTAAGCCTCCAAAACAGTTTCTGAACAAGAGTTGGGGTTCTCCAAGTCCAAGGGACAAATCTCTGCTAGAGGACAGTCCTGGCAGTTTGGCTCTTGTAGAGTCAGGCTGTATTAATATTGTACTACCTCTGAATTAATATCATATTGTCTCTACTTCATCCTCATTAACTTGTTTTTCTCATACTGGCTCTCATAACACAGCAAGTCAATTCATTTACCCAGACAAAAAAGTCCTCCTTCTTTCACCTTACCCAGTCAAAGAATGTCACAGCTTGTGGCAGGACTCTTCTGGGTCAAGACAGCAATGGATTGTTACGTATTTGGCAGTTAAAATATTGTATAGCAGAGACATTGTGGGAGAAGAGGATGGATGTAAATACACATGAGCACTGGACTAGTACATCTCAGGACATCCAAGCACTCTCCATCAATAACCCCAGCACAGCACACAGGTGCAACTCTTGTAGCACCCAGAAGCCACTGGATGTTTAAGACTGAAAAATCCTAAAAGAAAAAGGAAAAAAAGCAGGGATCTTCATTGTCCCTGCTGTGCCACTGTGCTCCTGCTCCAGGAACACTGGGAACAGCAATGAAACAAGTCACAAATATACAAACTGTTAGGTTAACCAGTCTCACCTCGGCACAGAGGCCAAATAATTGATAACCCACAGACAGGTGCCTGCCCAAGCAGCAGAACAACCCCAGTACATATCCCATGCCCTGCAAGGTTTTTACAGACAGATAAGCACAACTTGGAGATGAAGTGTGTCTCTAGACCTGCGCTAGCTAGACTAAAACCAGTGCAGGAATGCTTACTTAGACTATTAGGATGCCTTTGTGTGGTTAGGCTGATCCACGCTCTCATTCAGCCTAAATTAGTTAAACCCAGAAAGAGAGCAACTGCCCAGCATAGCTCTGCGAGTCCTAAGGCACAGCTTGGTAAAACCATATAGCTCTTGGCCTCTACAACAAAGCTGCAAGCAGAGATGAAGGCACTTCATGCATGCTCTATTGGGGGCATGGAAACAGCTCAAGGAACCCCTTGTTCACAGTCAGCTGCGGAGGCATTTTTCCTCTCAATTGCATAAACCAGTTGCACAGCCTTACTCAACCAGACAAAGTCAACCGCACCAAGAACACATCAGAGTATCTGACATTGGTGGTACTAATCTAAGAAAAAATGTGGTGATTTAAATTAGTAGCAAGTCACGCTCAGAAGGCTGCTTGTCTCATCATCCTTCCTAAGAAATATTAGCATTTCTACTCCATAAAAAAGGCAGGGGCTGGGCAGGCACACAGCAGCACAGGAGGAATACATTAACAACTCAACATGACCACAGTAGCTCAGGTCACCTTGGTCAAGAAGCTGCTCAGGCATTGAGATTAAGAGCATATATTCTTGAACGCTACAATACATCTTTCAGTCAGAGTTCCCCTGTAGATAAGAAGCACTGAAGTTCAAGGAGGAGAAACTGCCCCTGGGGGACCTCTAAGACCATAAGCTGAATTTATAAAGAATTTCCTTTACTTTCTAGTTGTCCCATCAAGGCAGACAAGGCAGAAAGAAACAGCAGACTTCACTGTAAAACCTCTCTACTGAACTTTATACTGGTTTCTAAGAAAAACTTGGAGTCAGACAAATAGCTCTTCACTCAGATAATTCTGAGCAAGGTCTTCTTGAGGTTAATGGGTAGATGCAACATATATGGGAGACACACACTGGCTCCCACTTTTAAAAGTGCTCAACAGTCCAGATATCATCTCTCCTTTTCTGAATAGTCATCACTAAAAGCAGACCTGACAACTCAAAGCCCGGATAAGAACAGATCTTGTAATAATATCTAGAGTTTTAGCCTGCACCAAGTAAGCCTGAGTAGGGTCTTTACCAAATTGTTCTAACAATAAGAACTGGTGCTTTTGTAAGGTTCTTGAGACTGACTTGAGTGCACCCTCAGCAAGTTTGCAGATGGCACCAAGCTGGATGCAAGTGTGGATCTGCTTGATTGAAGGGAGGCTCTGCAGAGGGATCTGGACAGGCTGGGTCGATGGGTTGAGACCAACGGGATGAGGTTCAGCAAGGCCAAATGCAGAGTCCTCCATTTAGGACACAACAACCCCGTGCAGTGTGACAGGCTTGGGGAAGAGTGGCTGGAGAGCTGCCTGGCAGAGAAGGACCTGGGCTCTTCTCACAAGTGACAGCAATAGGATGAGAGGAAATGTCCGCAAGTTGCGCCAGGGGAGGTTTAGACTGGACATTAGGAAGAACTTCTTTACTGAAAGAGTGGTCAGGGATTAGCACAGTTGCCCATGGAGGTGGTGGAGTCACCATCTCTGGAGATGTTTAAAAAATGGGTGGATGAGTTTCTTAGGGATATGGTTTAGTGGGGAGACGAACACGGTTAGACTCAGTCATCTCAGAGGTCTCTTCCAACCTCGTGATTCTATGATTCTATGACTTTGCTTTGACAGAAAAGGAAAGTCCAAGAGGAGGCTAACAACCAGGTCACATGAAGAATTTGAAAGGAATGTTAGCAAGGCTAGGTTAATCATGGAGAATTTTTGTAAATACACAATACAATAGGCAGAACAATATTATCAGAAATGGGAATACTATCAGGCTGCGAGTTTACTTATATTAACAAGAAGAACTAATTTTTTCTGTCATGCTTCCTTTTTGCTGCTATCAATGTTTTATTTCTTATTTCTATATATCCACCTCTGCATTTACCTAACCTCCAGCTATAAAAAAGAACGTTACAAAAAATGGAATTGCAAGACAGGCATAAATAGCCATAATGGCTTAAAATTTGCCATTCTGGACAGCAAAGACAGGCAAAGCACCCCCATGAAGCGCCTGGTGGGCGGTAAGCGAAGGGCAGCTCCTCTGGACATTGCACCACCCATGTAAGAGTGTGCGGTCAAAGGAAAAATGTTCATTCAGCCAAGCAGAGACAGGTTGTTATTTTAAAACACTCATAGCTATAGATTAACAACTACTGACTGTATTTATATTAATACTACAGGACTCCAGGAAGTTTTCTGGTTAGAAACACAAGGCTGTGGCAACCCGCTTAGAGTAGAGTGGTTGCCAGCAGGGGAAATCCATGCATCTAATTTTCTAAATTCATCCTATTCAATTCATTATTTTTTTCCACACATTTTTATGTGAGGTGGAGACACCTGTGTCTAAACAGTAGATGAGAGATACTGCACTATGTATGCCCCAGTGTTGTGATACCATGGTGACATCCCCTCCAAAGAAGGCAGTTAAGGGTGAACAAGCTTCCTCTCCACCGCAGCTCTGGCTCCTCCCCCTCCACTGTAATGAGTCACAACATGCCGTTCTCAGCCAAATACCATCACTGACTTCAGCTCTGATGCTGCAAACTAACTGCAAATCCTCACCTTTAAAAGATTGTTCTAGAAAGCAATGTAACCAGAATAAAGATAATCCAAAGCTCAGGGGACAGAACATTCATGTCTGGAGAACCTAATGAACTGCCAGCTTGGTGAGGAGATAACCCTTTCTGTGTTGATGATCAGCTAGCTAGATGTGCCTTTTGTGCATCACAGTATCCTATAATCCAGGTTAAAAGCAATGAAACAAACTTACAGGCTGCACCTGGTCCTGTACTAAAAGGAACACTGGTACCACTTGCTCATTAGCTGAACTGTTTGGTTACACATCCCCTGCCAAGAAGCCCGCTGCAGCAGCGATGGGTGCACATACTTTGGATGCCTCAACTGTCCCTGCAGTACTCTGAGGTGTTCTGAATGGCTTAGCAACAGCAGTGAAACTCCACATGGGTACAGGTCTGTTGCTTTGTGATCAAGCCATTTTTTCGATCAATAAGACTACAAAAAGCTTCCTTTGGAAAAAAGCAACATAATAAAACGTATAGGTTTCCAAGAGCATCTGACATCTGACAGTGCAATGTTCCCTGAAACATCCTAACATGTGATGGCACATCAGTGTCAGCACACAAAGATCAAGTAAATAGAAGCTTAAGCAAATGTATCAATATAAATGCTGGCGTCAGATGAGGCAGCAGCAGCAAAAAAAGCCGCAGACATTTGTGCAGCCTCATTGTGTAAAAGGGAGAGATTCAATATAGGCTCTCAGTAACTCAATGGCTATACACAGAAAAGACCAATAGAATCTCATTTTCAGTGAACCACCGAACTGTCATAAAATATCAAAATCCTGCCCAGATCCATAAGAAGATAGCGGAGCACTTCACCATAGTACTTAGTCATGATGAAAACAGCAGTACAGCCAAGAACACCAACAACCTCCTATTCAAACACTGTTTCAGGAGGTAAAATAATACCAGCTGTAAGTTAGTTTGTATCTTTTGGTGGTACCATACAGCCTCATGAGAACACCTGACTGGTCCAAAGACCATTAGGGAAATAAATGCTTTCATCAATTTAAAACGGGTCTTTGCATTAGCAACAGCAACTCCCCAACTTGAAAATTAAGTTACAAGTCTTTCATTCCAGTGCTCTTACGGTGACAACATCTTGATAGAAAAGCTGGAAGCCTGCAGAAGCCAGAAGGCAACTAAGTGTCTTCAAAAACAAGCATCTCTACAAAATGCCAGCTGTTGAAATGGCATTACAATAAACTCTAATTTCAAGTGGAACAACTCCTTAGCAGTGAAGTTTCACAATAAAAAAGAGGGCAGATGCCTTGCACTCAAGTTAAGCACTGGGACAGGCTTTATGTCAAAATATTCATGGTGGGAGACACGTCATTGAGCAGGGAGAGAACACATGAAGGAAGCCAATGACATTCCATGGGCTTCACCAATCCCTGCCACGGATGATACCAGGGCATGAGGAGAACTAAATTCACAAACTAAGTATTTTTTATAAGTCAAGGAGAAACGAATCATAGCATCACAGATATCCTTATTGCCAGGGCTTTTCACACAAATTGTATCTAGTTGTTCAAACACGAACTTAAATAACTTCTGAAAGAAAACATAAGCACAAAATATGTGAAATAAGCTTCCCTATTTGTTATATTTTTGGAAACGAAAACAGAAATAGCAGCAGCAGGACTAGAAACTACGAAGCCGCAACTTGGCAATATTGTGATGATGAAAAGCAAGCAAACAGAACTTGGGTCCTTTGCCAATCCTGCTGCAAAAGCTGAACACACAGCGAGTATTAGTCATGTTTCCCTAAGAGCTTTCCGTCCACTGCGCTATCAGCCTAATCCAAACCCCCCTCCTTACAGCTATGGAACAAGTAAGAGCCTCACTGCTTCCACTTCAGCTTATTTTCTCTTGCATCCCCACAGCTGGCCTCCTCACCAGCCTCCACGCTGCCTTCTGGGAGGAGAAGCACTGAGGCACTCACCTAAAACCCCTTCTGGCAGGTAAAGCAGAAGAGAGGCTTCAAGACTGGGAGAGGTGTGCATGCACAGCCAGGTTAAGCCTCCTGTTTCCCCGCTGCTCCGAGGGCTCCTCCGGAGTCGCTGACCCAGGGACTGCCACTGTACAGACTGAGGGCTCATAGGCCAGCCCGTCCCTCCTGAAATACCCCAGTTCTGTTTTCCTCAAGAGCTGGGGAGCAGCAGGGAACCCCCCATGTTTCCAACTTTCAGAGGGTAGCTCCTGCTCAGCAGCACTCGCTCTTGCTGGGGAAATAAACACTGCACACACAACTGCTCTTCTAAGCAGACTGTTAGAGGCAAAAATTAGTCAGGCTGCTCTCAGGTGCACAGCTACGGACACAACAGGACCTGGTAGTGACCAGAAAAGCCATCAGGAAACCAGTCTGTGTCATCCCTGCTTGGTGAACAAAGCAAGGTTGTGATCAGGGGCCAAACACACAGTCCCTACCTGCAGCTGCCAAGGGATCATGGAATCACAGAATGGTTTGGGTTGGAAGGGACCTTAAAGTCCATCCAGTTCCAACCCCGCTGCCATGGGCAGGGACACCTCCCATCAGCCCAGGCTGCTCAGGGCCCCATCCAACCTGGCCTTGGACACCTCCAGGGAGGGGCAGCCACAGCTTCCCTGGGCACCCTGGGCCAGGGCCAACCTCATTGTGAAACATTTCTTCCTAATGTCTAATCTAAATTTTTTCTCTTCCAATTTAAAGCCAGTCCCCCTCATCCTGTCACTCCTTGCCCTCCCCAGCTTTCCTGTGGCTCCTTAGGTACTGGAACACCGTTATAAGATCTCCCCAGAGCCTTCTCTTCTCCAGGCTGAACAACCCCAACTCTCTCAGCCTGATCTCATAGCAGTGGTGCTCCAGCCCTAGCATCATCTCCGTGGCACCCCTATATCCTTCTTATGTTGGGGATTCCAGAACTGGCCAGGATGCAGGACTCCAGGTGGGGTCTTGTGAGAGCAGAGTAGAAGGGGAGAATCCCCTCCCTCTCCCTGCTGGCAACACTTCTTTTGATGCAGCCCTGTTGGCCTTCTCAGCTGTGAGCCTGCACTGATGGCTCGTGTCAAGCTTCTTATCAAGCAGCAACCCCAAGTACTTCTCTCCAAGGCTGCATCATCCCCCAGCTGACCTTGCACTTGGCTTTGTTGAACCTCATGAGGTTCACACAGGCCCACTTTTCTAGCTTGTCCAAGTCCCTCTGAATTACATCCTGTCCTGGTGTGACAGCTGCCACAGGAAAGAAAGAAAGAAAGATGTGGTTTGATATGAAAAGACGTGGTAGGATGCAGAAGGATGTAGCTGCAGAGTGAGTTACAGCCTAGAAAAAACTGTGGTATCCTGGGGCAGCACCTGCATGGAAAATTCAGTGTTCTGCCTCCACCTTACCTAAGGCCCCTTGGCAGATGTCTGTGCGAGTGGCTCCACTGGCTATGAACTGGGGGCTGGAACACAGCTCCTGGGAAAGAAAAAGGCCTTGCATTATATATATCCATGGGGAAGGAACAAGGCCCTACTTGCAGCAAATTTAAACAAGCAATTTACCACAGCAGGACAACATGACAAAGATGGAGCATGTCAGGAATGAGTGTGGGGCACCAAACACACTAAGCGCGGTGAGAAAAGGGGCTGGTGACCAAAGCTCGTGTGCAGCCATCTCACTTCACAGGATGTGCCAGGAGCTCCGCTGCGTTTTCACACATGTGCACACATTGCTCTCCTGTTACCTCCATGCCACTGACTGCACCAGGGTCTTTCAGCAGTGCCTAGGCACCCCGGAGTCCCTCTGACCTGGGCTCAGAAGCCAGATAGGGCTGCTGTGGTAGCCAGAGACGAAGGCTGAGCGAGGGCTCTTAAAGGAAACCTCCACATCATGGTCAGCTCATCTCTCTGCTAAGGGAAAGCGTTATCCAAAGCGACAGCCCTGAGCGCTACACAAAGCAAGTGGTTTATCCACACCCAGAATTCAGGCCGGACATGGAAACGGCTGTCTGGTTGTTTTCTTTTCCAGATAGAGGGTGCCATCCTGCCGCCATGGACCCCGGGGCAAAAGGACACCCACAGTGCTCTGAGAGGCGCAGTCTCACGCAGCGGGTGCACCGGGATTCTGCACGGGTGCTGCACGGGGAGGCTGCGTGTCCCAGCACCCGCACCCCCACCCAGTGCGGGGCGGCGGCTGGAGAAATGGGGCTCCCGGGGAGGCCGAGAGGGAGAACGAGGAACGCAAAAAGCACACACACAGCTCCCGCAGAATTACATCCAATCTGATTTTTTGGGGGGGGAGGGTGTGTGTGTGAGAAAAGTCGAGTAAAAGGCGCAGTGGTGCCGCTGCAGGATGCTGCTGGGACCGGGATCCCCCGGGATTCCTCCCCCCCGGGATTTCCCGTCTCCCCGGGATACGCCCCCTCCTCGGATTTCCGCCCCCTCCCTGGATTACCCCGTCTGCCCGGGATTACCCCCCTCTCCCGGATTTCTCCTCCCTCCCTGGGATACCTCCTTCCCCAGGATACCCCTCTCCCCGGGACTTCCCCCCCCTCCCCCCCCCTCCCTCCCCTTCCTCCCCTTCCCCAAGATACCCCCTTCCCCTGGATTTCGGCCCCCTCCCTGGAATACCCCCTTCCCCAGGACACCCACCTCCCCGGGATTTCCCCCCCTCCGTGGGATACGCCCTTCCCCGGGATACCCCCCCCCTCAGCTTTCCTCCCCTCCCCGCGATACCCCCCCCCCTCGGTAGCCCCCCGCGTCCCCGGGATGCCCCTCCTCCCCGCCTTCCCCCCGTACCTTGGGTCTGCGCCAGACAACGCCCTGCGTCTTGTAGGAGCTGGGTCCCAGCTCTCGGTAGCCGAGGGCGGAGGGTCCGGCGGGGAAGGAAGGGTCCTGGAAGAGCCGCCCCTCCTGCAGGCAGTCCCGCCGCAGCGCCCCGAAGTCCTGGCCCAGGTAGGGGACGGCCCGGTCGTGCCGCCCCGCACCCGCCGCCACCGCCCTCTCCTTCACCAGCGCCGCCGCCATCCCCGCCATCCCCGCCTCGCTCGCTCTCACACCCCCCCGGCCGCGGTCATCAGTGCCGCCACCACCCCCGGGTTTCCCGAGCCCTTCCTGCACCGGGAGGAGCCACCGCCCCCCTCCAGTCACGGAAGGACATCCCCACCCACCCGGCCTCCATCTCCGTCTCCTGCGGCCCCGGAGGGAAGACCATCTCGGAAGCAGCCGGGGCCCCGTACCAGCCGTGGCTCCCCCGGTGCCACATGTGTCACAGAACCACGGAAAGACTGGAGCTGGAAGGGACCAGAAGGGTCATGAAGTCTGACTCCTGTCCCTGCGTACGACAACCCCAAAATTTACACCCATGTAGTCAACTAAGAAAATTGATATTTCCTGCTTGAACCCGAGAATTATTAATGTCCAAATCTATAAGCTAAGAAAAAACTATCATGGTACATCCAGCATGGAGAAGAGAAGGCTGGGGGAGCAGCTTCCCAGGGCTTAAAGGGGACCTTCAAGCCTTTAAGCAAAGCCTTACCTTTAAGCAAAGCCTTACCTTTAAGCAAAGATGGGGAAAGGCTCTGTCAGAGAGTGCAGGGATAGGAGGAGGTGGGATGGTTTTAAACTAAGGGAGGGCAGATTTAGACTGGATGTAAAGAGGAATTTTTTCACGAAGAGTGTGGTGAAACACTGGAACAGCTTGCCCAGGGAGGCCCCATCCCCAGAAACATTCAAGGTCAGGTTGGGTGGGGCTCTGAGCCACCTGGTGTAAAGATGTCCCTGATCCTGCAGGGGAGGTGGACTAGGTGATCTGTCAATGACCCTTCAAACCCAAAGCATTCTGGGATTCGGTGCATACCCCGTATCATCCTGTTACAATTCTGAATGCTGCACGCCTTTACAGCTTGATTTGCTGGTGGTAACCAAAGCATATGTTGCTGTCACCACCCGTACGAGTGCATCCACAGCCCCCAGTGCAGCCCAAACCTCATGCAGTGCGCTTCCCCAAAATGCATGCCTCTGCAGGGCAGTGCAGGACAAGGAGTGTCCCGGTTTCAGTGCTGTGCTGCGCTGCTGCCAAGGATTGCTGAGATGCTGCTGCTGGCACCCACATAGTATGGCGTCCCTTCAAGGGAGAATTCAAACCATTTGTTTCATATTTTAGGTCTGACTCAGGGCGTTGGGCGGCAGGCAGCATTCCCAAGGCAGCGGCGGATACGCCCGAGTGCTGCACTGGCAGCCCAGCTGCCTCCGAAGGAGAGGCACGTCCTTTTGTGCATCATATCCCAAGCCCTGGAAGCACTAAACGTTTAGAGCCAGCGCATCTGACTAAAATGAACATAATTGTTTGAAAAATGTCTAAAGAACCTGGCTGTACTCTTTGCTGAGATGTGGTGGAAGGTTTTCCTTGAAAATTACAAATCTGAAATTTTTCTTCATTGCTGATCCATGGTACCTTGATGCACTGGGGAACACTGTCCATTTCGTTGGTGGTTTTGGACTTCAGTCATGATTCCTCTGCCCATACTCAGAACAGATACTACTTAGGCAATTATGTGGGAAGCTGTTGCTATTAATTAGGAAAACAAGATAAGCATTGCCCTTTCAGTTCACAGTGTAGCAGAGGAGGCACCTCTAGTGCTGTAGCAGAGGTGCTGTAGCAGAGACAACAGCACCTCCCTAAATGGGAGTTTAACTCACAAGCCATGTTGCGTCCTAACATGACGGATCCAGCAGCTGCAGAGCCCCTCAAAAAGCGTTTGTTTGGCTCCACACAGTGGTTCAAATCTGTACAGCTGCCACAGATCACACCTCTTATTTTTTGGGTCATGGTAAAAGGAAAGTGGTGTCAGTTTAAAGCCGTAGTTTTCACTGGCCCACAAAACCACAGTATCACAGTATTACAAGGTTCGAAAGGACCTTTGATATCATCGAGTCCAGCCTATAACCCAACATCAACACCAACTCATCATCTAAACCATGGCACTAAGTGCCTCATCCAATCTCCTCTTAACCAGTTTTGGTTTGTGAACTCTTTTAGCCACTTTCCAGTAGATGCAGAAGTTTGACATGGATTAAAATTTTTCATGTAATCTCTTTGCTTTTCTTAGTCATCCGCCCCGTGTCCCACAGATGACATTCACAGACCACCCTAGGGTCTGCTGGTAGTGTGCTGACTGACAGTCTCTGTTTAGGCAATGATCAAGAAGGTCGAGTTATACGGGCAGTCAGAGTTACCGGTATTTCCTTAGAGTCACTGCCACAGGACCAGTGCTGAGAGACAGCCAAAGAGAAAAGGAGAGGACAGGAGGGAGCAAATCCAGAAGGAAACCAAGCCAGCAAGGATTTAAGTAGGTGTAGGAGGGGTACCTGGTGCAACGTAGAGAAGATGTATATTTGCTACCATGACTTGTTAGACTGGTCCCAAACATACATGGGTTGTACTGTCCCAGGAGGTTTGATGATAGACAAGGATATGTTGGTGTAATACAGGATTTTGCGTATAATGTATGGGAAGCTGGCCATTCTAGCAGCCATCTGAACAGCCTACTCACAAAATCCTCTGCAGCCAGGTAAGTTGGCAAGTCAGTCATTTCCAGACCAGCAGCAAATGTAGATGTGAGTCCACATTTAGAGGGAAGGAAGTTCTTTTGAGCACTACATGAACCAGTCCTTTGATCTTGCACATCAATGTGCCCATTTTCTTTGAAGAAAGAGGTGATATCCACTTGACTATGAGACAAATATAATGCTCCTAGGTAAAATAGCGGCCCCAAGAATAATTACCCACTAGTGTTCCCCCAAAGCTAGGAAACTTCAGAATGAAAAAGAAATTTTACTTTTTCATAAGCTCTCTGCACACCTGCAGCTCTTCAAAAAAGTCACTAACTCCCACATTTCCCAAGTGAAGTGGTTTCAGCTGTCTCTGCAGCAGCTCCTGCTGGTTGCTGATAAATAGCATCCAGCTGCCACTCACAACCTGGAGTCCTAGGTAGTGTATGCGTCCTCCCTATGCCTACGCTTGGCAGTTGCGGGCAGCTCAGTGCTGCTCTGCCCCTCGGCATCCCTTCTCCCTCTGGCTCATCTGCCCTCCACTACATATAGATATTGGGGAAACAATGGGGAGCAACTGGCCAGCTGCCCAGGTAGGGGGAAATGGGGCCACACACCTGCTGGGCTCCTGCTCTGCTCCCCAGGAGCTGCCCTGTCCTCACCAGGATAAGCATGGCTTCCCAGAGAGGGAGCCTGGCAGCAGCAGTGGGGATGTTTCACAAGGTAGGGAATTGCTTTTCCCTCTGGAGCTGGGACCTGGAGACTGAGCGAGGGTTCTTCACCAACACAAGACTGGCTGCAGCCCCAGCCAATCCAGTGAGAGGTGGCAGCGAGGCCTGGGTCATCTTGTGAAATGTCCCTGCCCTTCCCAGCTCCTTTACAGTGCTGGAACACCACACCTCAATCAGCCCAGTTGTGTCACGGAGCTCCACATCACATCACATCATCTCCTCTTCCTCTTCCTCTTCCTCTTCCTCTTCCTCTTCCTCTTCCTCTTCCTCTTCCTCTTCCTCTTCCTCTTCCTCTTCCTCTTCCTCTTCCTCTTCCTCTTCCTCTTCCTCTTCCTCCTCTTCCTCCTCTTCCTCCTCTTCCTCCTCTTCCTCCTCTTCCTCCTCTTCCTCCTCTTCCTCCTTTGGCACTAACAATTTCCTGGCTTTTATGGAACAGGTGAACAGGATCTCTGCTAATGTCATGTGTTTCCCTATAGGGAACCCGCTAGGCTCCAGCTTGTCAGCAACTCCTCCCTCCACAAACATTTAGGTAAAATATTGCAACCTCTAAAAGAATAGTCTTGTAGACAAACACTTAAGAGCTTTCATGGCTTGCACTAGCCTGCCTGTTAACAGTCACTCCATTTTCGCAGTGATAGGGTGAGTAGAGCCCACAGATCTAGAACAGGCGAAGGCAAGCTCTCTAAATCAAGCCAACCCCTTTTCACACCGTAGGGTCTGCAATACAGCTAAGCAGCTTTAATTCTCATTAGCGAAGTGCTGCAGTACAGGAGAGCCGTTTCATTTCCTTGTAATACACTACAACACAAAAATATGACTAAAACTGCTGTAGTTGACAGGTTGGACTTCATGGAATTTGCAGATTCTTCTTTGAAACCAAGGTGTTGCAGTTTCTTGATTTGTTTGATTCTTCCGCATTTCTCTTACCCTCATCAAGAAAGGGAGAGAGGGCAAGGAAAAACAGAAGAGCCAGACAAAAACATGCAAATCACAGAAGGAACAGAAATCAGAATAATTTAAATATTTTTTTTCTAGTTGCTGTTTCCCTAAGGGCCAATGCCACTGTAGCAGCAGGTTTTGAGAGTCATGAGGAACCTGAAAACTTTCCCCCGATAACATAACTGTCAGCCATTGCTGTAGCCAGCTATACAATCATCACCTTTTCCTTTTCTTTCTAGCCTCTAGGTGGTGCTTGTGTATCACAAAGTAAATCATGCTGTGGCTAGTCGAGCTTAGAAATGGACTTAAAGTACTGTACTAGGAGTACTCTACTTAGGAGCAAAGGGTTGTGTTGGACACGCTGAGTGGTTACCCAGTCCAACCTTCTTTCAGAAAAAACAGTTGTCCTCAGCCTTTTTCCAAGTGTGAGATACAGGACAAAAAAAGTCCTACAGCATATTTTACTGGAATTTTACGAAGATTGAAATTGTATTTCCTCTGTAACACCTTAACATGCTGTTGGTGCCCAAGTGTTCACACCTGCTGTGCCCACTTGCGTCTGGTGGCAACTGGAGTTACAGGTCACACAGCGTATCAACTGTATGTGTGAAAAAATATGTGGGAAACAAAAGATTCCTCATCAAAATGGCGTTTCCCAAACGCCAGAGTACTGTGCTTTTCACTGAACAGCACGGTTAAAGCTTGCAGCAATCACAACAGGATGGAAGCATATCTCTGGGCCACGGGAACAGAGGAAATTTCAGTGTAAGACGCTGCTGTGGGGAGGGAAAGGAACACATATTCTGCCCCACGAGCAGAGAAGGTGGGTACAGCTTGATAAGTCTATTTGTTACGAAAAAAATTGATCCTGAAAAGAATAACACCCCTCAACACTTTATTATTCCCCTCTTGACTCTGGCTCAGTACAGGGACACGCTTGGAAGTACTGAAATGTAACGGAGGCAAAATTTTGGCCTCTTCTTTTTTTCAATTTCAACAGTATTAATTTAATATTGAGATAACCAGTATAATAATTCTCTCATCCCAGCTGTCTCTACCTGTGTGCACCTGGAATGGAGCAAGTAATTTTGTTTCCTCTTCTGCATTCACGCTCTTCAAATATTTGCAGACAAGCAACCCAGTTAGCTTCTGTTTGGACTACTTATGTCAACAGGTTTCCATCTCTTCCCTTCCCCACACCTCCTGACTAAACTTTCCAAGGGGTACTCATCAAATATGCTCTCTGGCAAACAGACGTAGCTGTTTACCTAGCTCTCAGCTGGACACGCAGTGGGCTTTGCTGGAAAAACCTGGGCATTAAACAGGAAGCCAGCAGAGAGCAGCTGTGCTCCATGGCAAACTGCTCCTGCCCCAGTTCTTGAACCCACAGACATTTGCAGCCACCTTGCCAGGGAGGCGTGCACACCTGTGTCGGTACAAAATGAGAAATCTGGAGTTTTTTGACTATGAGAACAGGAAGCACTTTTTTGTTTTAAGGTCTAAAATGCATTCTGCATCCAAGGATTATTTTTTTTTTACATGCAGGAAATGCCAGCAAGAGAATATGAATATGATGGCTATTGCAATAGCTGAGATAAGATCTCATTTTTTATAGATAGGGAAGGTCACACTGGAGATGAGGAGTAGCAGTTATAAGCTTGCCTTGTATTTGGTGATGGCCTGGGTCATGCTCCTAGGTTGTTTCCTTGCCCCCTTGCTCTTTGCAGGTTATATGGCCAAGCGGCCATCTCTACCTCTGCCAAGTTTCCATGTTTTATTACTTATTAATTAATTAATAAAAATCACAATGCTTTGAGAGTACCAAATACTTTTTATTTTTTTAAAAAATATCACTTACACCAGAAGCGATTTCAACTTTTCAATATTTTCCTGGCTTTAAAACTCACTGGCATCACCATAGCCCTGTAAGCTGTAGCGGTCAATATCCAGCACTAGATTTTGTGACTGTTTTACCCTCCAACAGTATAGAGCCTGATCTCAGAAGGAAGGAAAGGAGTTTTAAATTGTCTTCGTCTGGATTTTTAAAGCACTAGTCCTCAAGCCTGACTTTCAGCACACTGACTGCAAACAATCACCTTTCAAATGTAAATAGGTGTGTCTGCAAAACCACCAGTTTCCCTTGCTCCTTGTTAAAAACATGTTTTTAAAAGGGGCAGGGAATTCACAAGCTTTTAAGCAAATAACAGGGGAGTAGCACAAGGCAGTACCCACAGTCCCAGCAGCACTGGCTGTGGCCCCTGCCAGCTCCCTGCTTGCGTCTCTCAGGTACATCTCGGGTACATATTTACACTTCGGGTGCCTCCTCTCTGCAGGGCTATTAGACCTTGTAGGGCAACCCCTGGCTCCGCCTGAGCCTGCTGCCTGCCTATATTCACCTCCTGTTGCCCAGGAGGCAAGGACAGAGCCGTGCTGTGCACCGGGTGGGCAGGTGGGTGGGCAGGCAGGTGGGCAGGCATGTCCAGGATTGCAGAGAGGCTGTGCCAGGAAAGGGCAGCAGCAGACGGGCTCGGATCCAAGAGGAACGCCATCAAGTATTTGAAGCAGGACTACGAAGCCCTGAAGCAGCAGTGCCTGCAGTCTGGCACCCTGTTCAAGGATGAGGAGTTCCCAGCCTGTCCCTCTGTGCTGGGCTACCGGGACCTGGGACCGTACTCCTTCAAAACTCAGGGGATAATCTGGAAGCGCCCCACGGTAAGAATGCCTTATAACTCCCTGTTTTACTGGGTTGAGATCTAATCAAAGCCCACCTGAACATGCATGGTAAATCAGTGGTGAACCTGCGTATCCACTATTTCTGTATTTTTTTGGGTTTTTTATCTCTATCTTGGTTTGCCTCCATGGTTAGCAGAAGCAAAGTTGAAAATGGGGGTGAAAAAAAGGGAACCAACATAATCTAAGCCCTTTATAAAGCAAGCAATGCTATAACTGCTTCATGGGAATCTTTTTCCTCTCTGTACATCCCGGCTTTACAGAGCTACAAGGCCAGGGTACTATCCAGAGCTGGGTGCAAATGCCCCATGTGTATCCAGACAGAGTGCAGGGCACTCCAGGACCATCAGTTGCAACGGTACCCACACCATGGTCCTGGCACTGTGCACTTCAGGAATTCAGGCTAATACTTAAATAAAATCCTCTGCCTTGCTTCAAGCCAACTATTAAGTTACAGACAAACTGACCAGAACTGTCATCAAGAAAATACATATCTCCTATAAATGGCCTTTCATTTAAAAATAGTCATTTTCATCAGGAGACATTATTTGCTGAACGTCTTTAAAATCACAAAATCAGAGCCTCAGAGATTTTTCTGCACTGTCATTTTTCAGTATTTGTTTTTCTGTCCTTACTTTGCTCCTCCTTTGTAATTTTGCTCCTCCTTGCAACATCAAGAACAACTGAAAAAGAAGAAGGATGGAAAAAACCCCAAACAACTTCCCTTCCTCTGGTGGGGGAAGGGACAATGAGAGAAGAAGGGAAAATTTCAAGGCTTTGGGTTTTATTATTTTTTGCATCTAAAAAGTGAGAAATGGAAACTTGCAGGTTTAATAATTCCAAGTTTCTATCCCGGTAACATAATTTGTCCATCAGCATCTCCCTCTGGCCCCTGAATGGTTCAGCAATAAGTTCTGTGGATGAGTTTGTTGCTTTTCCTACCCTGGGAGAACGGCAGCCTTAGAAAACTTATTAAATTATACTTTAGTTCCTCATGCAAGACCAGCACTATCCCCACCACAGGCAGAGGCACAGTCATAAGCGTAGTGTGGTTGGGAATGACCTGAAATCCACGGCACCCAGGAAGCAAGTTTAGGGTGGGGGAACCACCTACTTCCTTGTGGCAGTGGAAACTCAGCAGAGTGATGGTCACAAACTCATTTGCACTGCTTGAGCCAAAACCACAGCAAGATAAAAGAAGACGTAAAGCCAAGGTTGCATTTTCACCATTGTTCCTATGAGAGACAGAAATTCTCACCAATGTCACTGACAGTCCCAAGTAACAAAGGGATTCAGGATTTGCCTCCATATATACATGCAATTTTCTATTGAATAAGGCAATGCTGTTCTGACACCGCATTAATCAGACAGAGGGCAAAGGATGTATTTCTTTAAGAATTGTTGAAAGTCTGAAACAATTTTGAAACATCAGAACGTGGAACAAGAAACTTGTCAGACCAGAAGGGGTAATACATACTTTGAAAATGTGTCTTTTCAGGAGTTGTGTGCCAACCCGCAGTTTATAGTTGGAGGAGCTACTAGAACAGATGTCTGCCAAGGAGAGCTGGGTACGTACAGCACTTCTGAATTTTATTCTGCAAGAAGAAAAAAAGATCGAATCTTCATTTAAAAATTCCTCATAGACAGATCATTTTATTTGCTGTCTCCCAGACACAGTATGAAGGGAGGCAGATAGCCAAGAAGGGAACTCCTGCAGCAACACTGCTGCCTGAGACAGGATATATATGGGCTTGTAAGAGCTATGGCAAATGGAGAAGAAAAGGCTCTGGGGAGATGTTATAGAGGCCTCCCAGTACCTGAAGGGCACCAAAAATAAAGTTGGGGAGGAACTATTTGCAAGGGCATGTACTGATAGGACGAAGGGGAATGGCTTTCAATTGGAAGGAGGAAGATTTAAATTAGACATTAGGAAGAAATTCTTCACGATGAGGGTGGTGAGACGTTGGAACATGTTGCCCAGGGATGTCCCCTCCCTGGAAGTGTTCAAGGCCAGGATGGGGCCCTGAGCAGCCTGGGCTGGTGGGAGGTGTCCCTGCCCACGGCAGGGGGTTGGAACTGGATGGGCTTTAAGGTCCCTTCCAATCCAAAACATTCTGTGATTCTATGAAATCTGGAAGAAGCCAAACTGTCTCCTAGAGGTAGGAAGTTAATCATCCCTTTATGGAGCAGAAGACTGGCTTACTTTTCACCTCTTGAGACAGAGCTGGATGCTAACTTAACCATGAGAGCACTTGCCCTGAAGCAAGAGACTGTGCTTCTTGCCCACACCAACAAGACCAGCTAGAAAGACTCGGGAAACAAGGGACACCAGGGAAATTTCACCCTGCAGCCTGGTCGTTGGGTATTTTTATCTGAGAGGCAGAGCAAGTGCCAGCCTCAGTTTCACACACAACAGTAACCAAGGAGCAGAGCAGGAACTGGTTTCGCACAGGGGATGGGGCCGCGAGGTGCCATCGCACACCCAGTGGGACGGCCCATCTCCTTGCAGACACGAGTTAGAAACAAGGACCGTATCACGAATAAACAAACAGAGTACGTAAACTTTGTGATATGATCCACTGCAAGCAAATTGTTCCAAGCCCTTCATGCTCAACGCTCCTTCTGCGTGCGTGGCATTCGTTGTGGAGCTGCAAGCAGGAATAGGAGTGACCTGACACTGACCATGCTGTGTAAGCACAGCCTAAATAGGCACTGTTGCTCAGCACCCCTTATTAGGGGCTGACAGTGGCCAGGTGTCTCTCAGACAGCACTGGAGATCCATCACAGCAAGACTTTCTTACTGGCGTTTCTCCAGCGCTTGCTGTTGTCTAAGCAGAGTGCCTGGGCAGGTGGGAGCTGTCAGGCTCTCCTGCCTGCCGTGCCAACACAAGCTACAGACGACAGCAGCAGCAACCTCTCCTGACCACACATAGAGGCGAGAAGGCTGAAACCGCTGTAATGAGAATTTGATAGATTAGACCCAGAGAAATCAGCCTTTCTCCCTCCCGCGCTTCTTGCCACAGTACTTCTGGCCTTACCGGTCTTCTAGCTCATCCATTGTGCAAATGAGATTCAAACAATTTCTGCAAGTCATTGACAATAAATGATACCAATTCTTGTCCTGTAAACACAGCAGCATTAAAGCAATTGCTAAAATATTCCCTGGTGTGTGGGCCTGTGCTCCGAATGCTAAAAATAAGATGCCAAATCATATTCTTGCTCCTGGATATTTATTCGTTGGATGCTGAAACAGAGTAGGGGAAATCACTTACTGTATTTTAGGAGAATGGTTCAGATAAGTAATAAAAGCGACACTTCTTGTCACCACCAATTTGGGGAGTCTCTATAACACCATAAAAACCCCAAAGATCATATACATGAAGTAAAACTTTGTTTTCCTCGACAGTTTACAAGCTAAAGGACTGAAGAATTTTACCTGCTTTTAGACTAGAAGAGGTCAATGCACTATTAATGTCAAGCCTAGAAAGTGAAAGCAAATACTTTGAGCCTGTTTTTATTTCTGTCAACTCCTGAATGTCTCTGTGCAGTCCCAGTCCCTTGTGCTTAATGGGCTTTCATTAGAGAGTGGTGCCAAAATCCATCAAATAGCGGTAACAGAACAGGACCCAAAAGCCTACTTTGAAGCTGGGGTGGTGCTTGCCTCCAGGCTTTCCTAAGCCAGCCTCCAGTTGGCAGTACCCCAAGTGCTGATCCTGAAAGCTACCCCTAAACCTAGAAGAAAAGTCCCATAATCTCATTCTGCTCTTTTCAGGAGCTTCCTTTTCCCTCCCTCTCTCTCTCAAAAAAAAGGTAAAATAACCAAAGATAATCCAGTTTGTTTTTGTAAGGCTGCTTACAGTCGCTTCTACACACACTGACCCTTCACAAGAATAAATTTCAGAACATAGGCATGGGAGTTACTTTTCGGTTTTCAGGTGTTTGCTTTACATCTCTGAGGCATACTGTGCTTTTTTGGTATTTGATTCAATACCTTGAATATCAAAGTCCTTGTTATTAAAGTCCTCATATAAAACGCTTCTATTGAAAGAGACCCTGATTACATATTTACCTAAGCCGTGTATGTGACCCATTAACAAGTCCTTTAGGGAAATAGAGCCTATTTTTAATAATCTTTGACACATTTCTTTTCTTTTGAAAATAACACTGCAGGTCTGGGTTTATATGAACAAAAGAAACCAGAAAACCCAGAGTTAGTCTCACTCCATTAAACTTATTTCTATTTTCTCCAGTGTAAGCTAGATGAATATCAGCTTGGGAAGTTTGATGAGAACTTGAAAGACCTGAAATATTTTAAGCGTCCTTTGAACCGTATCTTTTTGATAGCCTAGTAACAACTTGAAACGCAGTCACATAGTCTTAGTTATTAAAGGTGACTTATGAAGCTTTCTTGCAGCTATCTGAATAAGTTAACCCCAGAATCATTTGCAGAAGGCCTTAAGAAGCAAGTAGCATAAATTTAATTTAAAGAATATAAAACATATTCAAACCCTCTCAGTTTAATATTAGCTTTCCAGATCTGCATCATTTATATTCATGGAGCGCTTTCTGTTCTGGAGGCTCAGAGGGTACAGCGGGCGGTGCAGCTTCCTTGGCCTGGGCTCTCAGCTGGAGAGTCGCCTGAAGCCAGTGTAGAAGCACCAGTTCACACGAGCTGAAGAGCTTGTTCCATCTGCATTTTGTGTGTGTCTCATCTTGTGGGCAGGTTTGAGAAGGTTACGGGTAGGTTGGGGAAAAAAACAAAGCTTGACGGCTCTGAGAGAGATTTGATACCAGCTGGGGGAGCCTTTGGAGCTCCTGTAGGCAGGAGAGGGCTTCATAATATTGGGTTTGTTCACGTATTTGGCTATAGACCTTAATATATGGCCCTTCTGATGTCCAGTCCCATGGGCCCAGGGGTATCTGGGATCTTCGTTCTAACAGACAGATTGTTTACATCTCAAAAAACACATTCACCGACAACTCTGAGATCCCAAAGAGAAGAAAACCCATTCCTTTGCTGGGTGCTCCTTTGCCTTTCCGTACACAGCTGCAGAGCTTAATTCATTTCCACAGAAAACTTTAGGAAGCCTTCTTTAGAAATCTGGAAGCAGGAACAGCCCGCAGTGCTAGAAATTCTGAAGCCAGGAGGTCAAGTCTTCCTTGGTGTCTGCTAGGATGCCACAGGCATTACAGATTCTGAAGAAGGGCTTCCAGCAGACACCAAAACTGAGAGTCAAATCTGCTTGCCAACGGGGAAGCAAGAGCCACAGTGTTGTATTTGGATCCCTTCTGAAAACTAGGAATTGCTGAAATAGCAACAAGCTAGAGTACAGTCAGGACAGAAATGCCTCTGTACTGACCGGTTAGATCTTGGAACTTGGACTTTTGGCTTGAAGTCACCACCACTAGATCTATAAAGAACTCTAATGCTCTGTACTTTGATGGTAGCTGAACAGAGACTGAGTGCTGCTCCATAGCAACTGAAACTAATCAAATTTCTCATTTATTTTATGGCCTCTGCAAGTGCAGCGTTCTTGGGTAAACATCATCAATATAGAGGAGTCACTCAGCTCCCAGGTCACCAAGGACTCTATATTCTCTGCAGCAATTTGATTATCTCTGTAAACCAGGAGGTGCCCGCATAGCACTGAGAACATGAGCCAATTCAGTTCATCTCTGAACAGCAAGTGATTTTATTTCAAGCATACTGGTAGCTGAAGGAATTCTCTAAGATCTTGTGTGTTTGTGTGTGTACATATATACACACACACACAGAGCCATGTTTCATGTCTAGCCTTTCCACCACAAACTCAAGGTCAGAATTGTTTATTTTGAATTGGAAAAAGAAAAAAAAAAAGAAAAAAAGAAAAAAAAATAAGAAAAAGGGGAGGCTTTACCAAAATTACAAATTACTTCAGATTCAGGAATCAAGCTGGCTTCTTTTTAGCACATTCAGCAGCAACAGTAAACACTGTAATTGGTACTTGTCTGAAACTTTTATTCATGAAATATGAGACTGAGCAGAAAGCAGAGTAAGTGCCCATAGGTGATTTAGCCTTGCAGGGCTAATGCTGAGAAGACTTTTTGGAAAATTTGTTTTCATAAGCTAAAAGCTTAAAACTTCCAATGCATGTAGTGAGTAGAAGTTCTTTTTGATATTGCCATTTTTCTGACTATAACTGTATTGGAAATACATTGTAATTAAATACTTAATTCATTGACCAGTCGGCCTCATTCCCTCTCCATCCAAAAATCCACTTTTTAGGAAGAGAATCAAATAGGCTGAAAGATGACTTATAACCTCCTGCTGAATCAGGACAAGTTTTAGTGGTCCTACATAAGGTACCTTTCTAGGGATCTTGTGCCGCCATGCCTTGCTGTAGGTACACCCACAAACAAAACTCTGTAAGCTGCTGCTGCTGCTGACAAAATGATGCTGAACTTTGAAAAAAGGAACACATATTGTCAATTTGTACTTTTTTAGAAGTAGTGATACCTATTTTTCAGTAGGGCTGAGAATCCTTGTTAACAGGCCAGGATCCTGTTGCAGTGTGCAAGACAAGAGGCAACCAACACAGTTTAGGCTCCATGCTGGAAGTGCCTTGGTAGAGGCAAATTCCTGCATCCTCATTCATTTGTGTTAAAGTCAACATCACAGCAACCTGAATGTAATGCATTGCTTGTATATAAAGATGGACCCAAACCATCTACGTCTCGGCATCTTCTGCAAACCTTTGTTTTTATTGTTACTGTACAACAGCCAATTCCTAGCTGGTTCCTTTTGGAGGGCAAGGTTAATATTTATTCAGGCACCAGCTTAGCCAAAGATATCAGGGCCCAACTAAGGTTTAGAGACAAGACTTTGTGTTGCTCAAGACAGACATAGCTCTTTTTAAGGCCACATTCACCACTGCAATTCTTTCAATACAATTCTTTCTGTGAGTGCCTTAAGCAGACTTGCCCCGAATGTTTCCTCAGGAAGGCAGATTGTACGGTGCATCTGTGGGAGGCAGAAGTGCCAACGCAATGCCACTCACTCTCCCAGACACTAAGAAGTTAATTCATGCCATAAGATAGCTGTAAAGGATTTCATGCTACATTTGGCAGCTTATGGGGATGAGATTCTGAAATTGTTTATTTCCAAGTCAAGGAAGTAAATAATATCTTTATGGAAATCCCTCTCATTTCACTGGTTCTTCTGTCTAATTGTGCATCAAACATACACCATCCTCAAAGCTCAGAGCACTTTCCCCTTCACTGCCTATAAAAATCTGGTCTGGACTGGGAAGGGGAAACTCTTCCAAGGTGTTGCACGTTGGGAGAGTGCTGACTCATTAATGTTGCAAGCCTTCTCTGGTCTCACTGGGGGTAGAGGGACACAACAGGGACACCAGAGACCCCCACCCTGCCACCTTCTCCGAAGCAGAACAAGAAAGTCTGGGATAGCTGAAAAAACAAGGGCTTCAGTGCTAGCTTTATAAGATTTTTCATCTTCTTCTGAAGAGCTGTTCCTCACACCATCGTTATTTCTTCCTCTCCAAGGAAAAACAAATTATAATGGCACAAAACATAGACCTGCACCAAGGAAAGCCTTGGTGGAAGATGTGAAAGAGATGTGTACGAAGCAGGTTGGGGTGTTCTCAGTCTCATTTTTTCCCACATCTATATTTTCTTGGGAGAGAAGGCTCTTAAAGCCTTTTTCTCCCCACCTTCTGCTCTTCCAGTTTTACTTATTTTATACATAGGTACTTAAAGCTGGGAAGAACCTTCCAGGCCAGTGAGTCAAGCCTTCTCCCACAGAATGCAAAATAATTTGTAAAATAATTAGGTTGAAGATGACCCTGAGAAGGTTTTTGTTCATAGCTATTTTATAGTCTGAGGCTTTTGGACTTTCTCTTCTATATGCATCACAGCAACTTTTTCTATTCACAGTTTAAACATCTCACAACCCTTTCAGTTTAATTAATCTTCTCTTCGGCAAGGCAAAACTACCCTCCTCATTGGAAATGCTTCCACTGGGTGGATAATGCTTTTGCACCCATATCTGATCAGCTAGCTCAGGTAGTTACAGGTCATCGCACTGGGGTTGATGTGTTTACAGGCGTTTCTCAAGTCACTGTTTGTCAGCTGTTCCTTACTCAGTTCATACGAAGCAGATAGGTACCTCCCAGTGAGGTACAGGTAGCAAAAAGCACATAGTATCAGGCAAATCCCTGTATCTTGCTTTTACAATAATATTCATTATGGCACTAAAACATAAAGCTCAAGTAGATGTAAAGAATTACTGCTGCTCTAAGATAGTCAATCATGCTACAGATTAAACTCCTTCCTTGGTTTCTTTGGTAGCCTGTTTCCACTGAAGCAAGACCCGTTATGCCAATCCCTTCTGCAGAATGTGCACCTGCACAAAGAAACTGTACCTTGGCACAGATAATCCACGGGGAACCAGAAAATGGGTAGTACTTTCAGAACAGCTGTGTTTTCCTAGACTTTCTGCATACCTCAGAAATAACACAGAATCACAACAGTTCTTCTTGCTGTTTGTATTATGCAAATGTTGTAAGAAACCCAGGAGTCAGTGAGTTTCCCAGGGGTATTGTCTTTGGTGATAGGGGCTTCCACTTACGCAATCTCCAGTGCACAACAAGCAGGAAACCGACCCAGCAAACAGCTCCAGCTGGGAGACACACAGCCTCCAGGAAGAGTCGGGCACACCCATCCTTTCCAGGATAAGGACTGAGCCAGAGAAAGGACTTGTCTCCTTGCAGAGTTTCCAGGAGGCTTCGAGTTCCGTTAAACTCATGCGCAAATCTGCGGCAACACGTCTAAGTGCTGGTACAAGTTCAAACCTTCAAAGAAAGGGCTAAGGAGGAACGGCCACTTAAGTGTTCTCGCTATCCATTGAATCTTCTCCAAACAATAGGAAAGGGAGTCCCAGCACCCCTCTTTATAGAGCTTTTGCCTTCTTCTGGACACCTGAGTCCTTGTCCCTCCCAGGTGTGGCAGCTCGGGTCTAGTTAAAGTATCACAGGTCGTTAGCTCTGTAATGCTTAGCCAGGCTTTGCAACCCACGTACCCCAAATGCCTTCTCTCATGGGCTATGAGCTTGGTCTCCTGAGAACATTAACAAGCTCAGATAAATCAGCCTGCTTTCACAGCTTCGTTAAAAAATTAAAACAGCAAAGCCCAAACAAGACCGTTGAAATTACCACCGTGATCACCCTCAAAGGCCCCAAGATACTTATGTGGCTAAGTAAAAAATGAGAAAAAGAGATAAATAACACAAAAAGAACCAAGAATGAATTGATGAACAAATACTGAATCTTGCAGGACTTGGAAAACACTTAATGCTGGTGTTTTAGTCTGGGTGGGAATGTGACATAAAGGTCTAAGGGTCAGCTCGCAATAACTCTATATTAATGAACATTTCTGCCTTGTAATGTATGTGTTTTAGGTGATTGCTGGCTCCTAGCTGCTATTGCGTCTCTTACTTTGAATCCAGATGTTTTGTACCGTGTTGTTCCCAAGGATCAGAGTTTCCAGAAGGACTATGCTGGGATCTTTCATTTCCAGGTACCATATCACAGTATCACAGTATTACAAGGTTGGAAAGGACCTTTGAGATCACAGAGTCCAATATATAACCCAACATCAACACCAATTCATCATCTAAATATGATCAGGGTATTGAGAATAAAAAAGGAAAATGCTAGTATTTAGCTAAAAGCAGCTTTTTTGTGTTTGTTTGGCACAGGCTAAATACACAAGAATTACAGTTTGTAAGTGAAATTAGTGGGAGAAAAGAGGGGAAGAAAGGAACAACAGGGTGAAACAACATTAAATGACACCTGCTTGGTGGCTAAGTTCTGCTGTTTTACAGCTGATAGGGCTGTGGTGAGTTATGGTTTTGTAACTGAGCCAAACGGCCATGCCACATGACTCACACCAAGCTTTGTCACCGCCAACAGTCCAGAATGAACTGAGACTGATGCGTTTCCTCCTCCTTCCCTTCCCTTGTCTGGATTTCCTTGCCTACAGCGCTGGTGTGTTAGGACTGAGCCAGCCTGCTTTGACTGAGGTATTTTGGTCAGAAGAGGTGTCATAAAACAAAGCATAAACCTATCCCTTCCACTGGGTCATCTCAGCAGAGGAGTTATTATGTAAATTATCTTTTTCCATTCAGGCATCAAATTCTAGATCAAATGTTTCAGGTGCTCAGGCCAAACAAAAAAGTTGTTAGCAATGTTTCACACATTTCCCAGTATTTTCAGAAGGGATTGGCACTATCAAGTGCTTTGCCTTTGGGTGACCTCTACTTGCAGCATTTTTACAGGGTCTTTTTTGGGGGTTTTTGCCTTATTTTTTAATTAAAAATTTCTTAATTTCTGATAACATATCTTAGTTTTCATCTAAACTAAGCCATCCCCCAATGGGCTGGGCCTTAAAAGACCAGACAAGAAAAGACAGAGTATCCTGTCCATGCACTATCTTTCTGGACTCTCCCCCGTGTAAGCTCTGCATGCAGCACAGATAGTGCTCCCGACAGTGTGTGCAAGACATTTTTGTTAATATTACCTATCAGCAAAACTTTATTAGAACATTAGGAAGCCTGCTCAGTGCTTCACAGGGATGAGAAGACTTTGCTACAAGGGAGAGGAATCCAACATGGGAATGAAACCTTACAGTGTGGCTTCTCCAGGGGAAACTGATGAGATGTGAAGGGATAGGGAGATGGTTGTTTTCACCTATTATGTGCACACCATCCCTCATCGTCTTTTCCTTTCTGTCCACCAGTTCTGGCAGTACGGGGAGTGGGTAGACGTTGTGGTGGACGACAGGCTGCCCACCAAGAACGGGAAGCTGCTCTTCGTGCACTCAGAGGAAAGCAATGAGTTCTGGAGCGCACTGCTGGAGAAGGCCTATGCCAAGTATGGTGGCTAAGAAGTTGACTGCCTGGGTGATCAGGGTGTTAGACACAACACACTTCGCTCAAATGCATCCTCCCTTCCACCCATTTTTTACAGGTTCCTCTAGCTCTATGAAAGGCATTGTCAACAGTTTGTTTCAAGGGGCTTTACTTCTGGTGCCCCAGGTCAGACTGATGATCACACAGGTGGAGGGAAACTAAATTATAAACCCTTCCTTCTGCAGTGCCAATGCTTGCAGGTGGAGATGGCACCTTATATAGCTCTTGTCATCTCCCCCACAGGTTGAATGGCTCTTACGAAGCTCTCACAGGAGGGTCGACTATAGAGGGCTTTGAGGATTTTACTGGAGGTATCTCTGAGTCTTACGAGTTGCGGAAGGCTCCTTCGAACCTGTACCAGATCATCCAGAAGGCTCTGAGAGCTGGGTCACTGCTTGGCTGTTCCATTGATGTAAGAGACTGAGGCTGCTTTACTTTCCTCACTCCTTTTCTCAGGGCTCAGGTCCACAATGTAACAAAAGCCTGGGCCAGTGTTAGACATAAGTAGAAAAGTCTGAATTAATAGGAAAACTCTTACAATTAATGGGAGACTTCTATTGATTTCAGTTATAAAAAATTTAGACAAGGTTATAAATAATCAGCTCTCATCATGCCTTCCCTTTTACAAGACAGGCTGTGATGATACTTCAAGCCATGAACCAGGGATTGGTCTTCCTGAACTCTGTGTTAGTTTCCTAAGGATCATTTTTCATTCAAATTCTATGTAATTTCAGCTGCAGACACTCAGCTCTCAGACACAATCTCTTTGAGACACTCTGTTGTAGCCTATAGTCTGATTCTGGCTTTGGTTTTCAATCCTAATGTTTATTGACACCTGTAATACAAACTGAAGTTACAGATGGTGTTTGTGCATGTGTTGGGAACTCCATGTCTTTTACATCCCATTTCATTATCTTGTTTGAAATCCCAGTTCATGGATTACCAGAATTCAAATTTTGATATGCCAGGTCTCAACCGAGGCGGGCTGGAGCTGAGCTGAGCTGACGTGAGTCTTTGCAGGTGACTGGGTCTGTTACCTGAGCTGGGAATTAGATTCAGATTTCCTTGTACATTCTTGAATCTCTGCTGTGCTAGGATTGCATATTTAGGGAAATGAAACTGTAGATGTGAACTTCTGCTGCGGATCTCACCTCTGTTTAATACACTTTGCATCAGGAGTGTTGGTATTCATTGTGCAAACCACTTTGGATATCTTTCCTCATATTAATTTGCTTATGAATTCTGTGTCTGTGCACAATATATAATCCTAAGTCAGTATACTTTTATTGCCCCAGATAACCACTGCAGCTGACATAGAAGCAATCACAAGTCTGAAGCTGGTAAAGGGACACGCGTACTCTATCACCGGAGCAGAAGAGGTAAGCCAGCCTCTCCAAGGTCATCATACAAACCAGCATGGGGTCGAAATATTGCAGTGCTTTCAACTTGCTGATGTCTTTCTGTGACTGATCAGAAAAATATTTCTAACTTATGCACCCTCTTACAGAAAAAGAAAGCACCTGTAGTACTTAGCCAAGTCAGAAGCTCTGTGCTGGTGGTTATATAGAGTAGATTTTGCAGTCTGCAACTTGCATTGTACGAACAGACTGGAATACAAAAGGTACTGAAATGGAGAGTGCGGAAAGCAGAAATAGGAGAGAAGGCAGCCGTTTCCCCATGTGTTTGTTCTGCATGAGGTGGGTGTGTGTACTTTGCCAGTCAGTGCTAATGGGAAAGGAGTAAAAACCGTTTTCATTAACTCCTCCATTAGTCTCACCTTCACAGTGAGCCCTGGACACTCCTGCTCCTCTGAAACTGGAATCATTACAGAGGTGTCCGTGCCACATAACCTCCCTCCCACCTTGCTGTGTTGTGTGATGCCTCCTGCTTTTGAGGATGTAGATATACTGCTGTTTTGTAACTGATGTTTTTCCTTGCAAGTTGCTGTTGTTGTATGAAACGGTGAGTGCTGCGCCTAATGGCTCACTCGGTGCCACAGAACGATGTAAAATGGGGATGGAAGGCATCTACGTGTCTTTTAACTCTTGCAAATTGTAATGGACTGCATCACTTGAGTATGAAACATGGTTTACCCCATCTGAAAACCAATTGCCCCATGATTACTGGAATAATGGAAGCGCTCAGGCTCTGTTTGTTGTGGATCTTTTAGGTATATTACCGAGGACGGCCAGAGAAACTAGTGAGGCTTAGAAATCCCTGGGGTGACATGGAATGGACTGGAGCTTGGAGTGATAAGTAGGTTTTCATATGCTCCTGCCTCTCTTCAATGTATTTTTGTATCTTTTAAAAATTAAATTTGGACTATGTAGTTAATCCAATCACAAAGTGCATTTAGGAGAAATACTGAATCAGTTGGAATAGAACACTATTAATTTATTATCAAAGTTGGTTATTGATCTCCTCTGCCCAGTGGACATTCTTATCTGCCGCAGGCAGAGCTTTCTAAAAAGAAAACAACAGCCATGTTTTAATTGTGAGCAGGCCAAGGCAAGCCATACCCACATCAGTTTGCAAGATGACTTTTCTCAGATGGATCTGACTGATGGCCAGACTGATGGTGCCAGGACCTTAGCAGGATATGCAAACTAATCCCATTCATGGGAAATACAGGCGGGGCTGAACCATCCTGCCTCTGACTCAGCTCTGAGGTTGCTGGGCTCTAAATCAGACCCATATTTGGTTTCTGCTGGAGAATCTTGAGAAAATGGGGATGCTGACTAAGCTAAGGGCCTAGAAGTTTGAAAATAGATCAGAAACTGTCTGGTCTTCAGCTACCTTGGAATCTCATAAGAATGGCAATGAGAGAACCTCTTTTATTTTTATATTTAGCATTACATAAATGTTACTTTCATTTGGGGCCTGATGTGTTTTCATGTAATACTTTGAGATTTCGGTTTTCTGTCCTGATTGACCGCGATGCCAGTGCTCACGTTGTACAGCATTTAAGGATAGAAAACATATAAGGATAAGAATTACTCTTACCTTTCTCAGAACCACTTTGCTCAGCCCAAAGATGAGATGCTTCAGGCATACACATGTGCTGTATCCTAATTTTCTTCCACTTGCTTCACCGTGAGACAGCCCTGCTGAGGCAGGTGCAGCACTGCACCATCCCGTGGGAGCAGATCATAGCAGAATGCAGCTTGCTGCACGGGAACATCAGAGTGGGAAAAGAGCAATGCACTTTTCTGCAGTACATTTTCTAATCCCACCCCTTTACTTTCTCCTTCTTTGGTGACCCCAGCAGCAGAGCTTAGATTGTTTCTCTAGGGGGCTATTAGGCATTCCAACAGAGCTTCTAATGGAGAAGCTCTGCCCAGCTTTCTGGCTGCGCATTACCTAATCCAGCCAGTCTGCAACATTTGTGCATTCTGGCACCTGGCAGTGATGATTCAATTTGAAGCTTATTTGTTGCAAATATGGTTGCAGTCTGATTCCAGCTCTGTATAGTCAGGTTTGCGGCGTGTACTGCCATCAGGAGGGGCAGAACCTCTAGCCGTTGGAGAAATACGCGCTCCTTTATCAGCTGTAGCTGAAGACAGAGCCCGACTCTCTGATCTTGTAGAATGAAACACAGTAACTGAACAGCTTGCATTTGTGCTTTGTCTGCAGCGCTCCTGAATGGAATTATGTTGACCCCAAACAAAAACAAGCACTGGATAAGCAAGTAGATGATGGAGAGTTTTGGTGAGAATCATACTGTTAGCTTAACCTTTTGGACATTTTATGTGCTATATGATTTTTAAGCAGTCCTTTCAGTTGGATGGAGAGAAACTGACAGCACCAAGGGGGTTAATAATGACGTGTGCTGTTAGCCTCTTGTTTATGTCCCTTCCCATTCATATATTGCCTTTTGTTAGAGCTTACATAACTCAATGCTTATCCAAAATATAGAGACCAGATGGTAATAAAATTAATGAAGTGGCAAGAATGAACCTTAGCTGCTTTGTATTTCGAGGTTTGGTTTTTTGTGTAAATGCTACGCACTAATGAAAAAATTTAGATTACGAGCTGGGGAGGGGGTCTGTTTACCCGGACCTAATGGAAAGCCCATCCCAGTTAGCTGATTATACGGAGTCCCATGTTGTCTCAGACTGGAAAGATAAACACCCGTTGTCTTTCAGTGCAGTTATACGGGCTGTAAGGCTCTGAGGAATGAGAACAGACCTCTGCTTGCAGCAAGAAGCAATCAAGGTCTGTCACTTGTGCAAACCTACGAGGGGTGGTAAAACCAAACACTAACAGTAGTGTTAAAGGAAAACACAAACTGAGACTCTTTTTCTGCAGAGTGATTCTGTCCCATTAGATGGCATCCTCTCGTACATTTTGTTCCCCCAATTTTAGAGAATTTACTTATGAGGTACGACCCATGAGGGATAGCCCGTGGCCTGTGTCAGACCCAGCGCAGCCAGCAGGAGCAGGGAGGGGATTGTGTCCCTGTGCTCAGCGCTGGTGAGGCCGCACCTCGAGTGCTGGGGTCAGTTTTGGGCCCCTCACTCCAAGAAGGACATTGAGGGGCTGGAGCGAGTCCAGAGAAGGCAACGAGGCTGGTGAGGGGGCTGGAGAACAAGTCCTCTGAGGAGAGACTGAGGGACCTGGGGGTGTTTAGCTTAGAGAAGAGGAGGCTGAGGGGAGACCTCATCCCTGTCTGCAACTGCCTGAAAGGAGGCTGTGGTGAGGCAGGTTTTGGTCTCTTCTCCCAAGAACAAGTGAGAGGACGAGAGGAAATGGCCGCAAGTTGTGCCAGGGGAGGTTTAGACTGGACGTTAGGAAGAATTTCTTCACTCAAAGGGTGGTCAGGGATTGGCACAGCTGCCCTGGGAGGTGGTGGAGTCAGAGTCACCATCCCTGGAAGTATTTAAAAGATGAGTGGATCAGTTCCTTAGGGACATGGTTTAGTGGGGAGACAGGCACGGTTGGACTCGATGATCTCAGAGGTCTCTTCCAACCTTCTGATTGTATGATTCTATGGGGATGACAGAAACCAGTATGACTGAGTCCATAATTTGTAACAGCTGTTGAGAGCAACTGTCTCCAGGAGATACAGCTCATTCAGGGAGTGGGAAAATTTGTTTCCCAAAAGCCAATACCAAGTTTCAGAGATCAATTAAATGGGGCTTTGGACAGCTCTGTAGTATTGACATTTTCTGCCCTACTGGGAGAGACATCCATTTCACTTGAATTGACTGTTGTAGGCTGATAGATTAACCCTGGTCTTTTTGTGCACAAGGATGGCGTTTTCAGATTTTCAAAGGCAGTTCACTCGCCTTGAGATCTGCAACTTGACTCCTGACACACTGACAACCAACGAGGTCAATAAATGGGAACTGACCCTGTTTAATGGACAGTGGAGACGGGGTTCGACTGCTGGTGGCTGCCAGAACTACCAAGGTGGGGACCCAGCCAAGTGGCACTTGGTGAAATACCAACACAACAATAAAAATAAATGTTTTTGAACCAAAGCGGGCTTCGGTTGGGAAGGGCTTGGAGGTCCAGCTCTTTCCACAGGCTTTAGCTAATATGCAGAAGCTTGGCAGCCTAAACAAATACCTAATTCACACTTACTTCCTTGTTGGGGATTAACAACCTACTAAGCACTTAATGAGGCTATATGAGGTTTTTTTCCTCTGTCTGATTTTCCTGCTTACACAGCTTTTGCTATGGACTGGAGGAATCCTCTAAAGGGCTTGGTAGGGCAGGAATGTGTGACAGTTCAGTGGCAGTGTTTTTTCCCATTCCTTTTTAGGTTAGACCTCTGGAGAGGCTCTCTGGCATTTGGTCCTCTTCCAACAATTAAAGCCTCAGCAAAGGATATTTCCTGGAGATAAATGACTGGCTGAAACTAACGATGTCACCTCCTCCCTGTTGGTCATTACTCCCCAGGAAATACCTTGATGCTTTGATTTGCCGTGATATGCCAACTGATATTGAGCATATCTGTGAAAATGTATTGGAAAGGACTAGAAAAACTCCAGGCAAAAGTACTCCAAAGAAATATTCTCTGTAGTTTTAGTGACAAACCTCTTGACTAAAATGACAGCAAAATCTTCTCTTTTTTCTCTCACCTTGGGAATTTGTAGCGACATACTGGACCAATCCCCAGTTTAAAATCCGATTGGATGAACCAGATGACGACCATGAAGGGAGTTTGAATGAGCCATGCTGTACTATACTGGTGGGCCTGATGCAGAAGAACCGCAGGAGACAGAAGAGAATGGGAGAAGCTTTACTTAGCATTGGCTATTCACTCTATCAGGTGAAGTTTGTTCCTGATTAAAAGCTTTATTCCCTATTGTGTTAAGCTGGAAAAAAATCAGCAATGTGCTACATCTTGGCATTCGGCGCTGCTCTTCAATAAGAACTAGATTTTGCAAGATGATTCAAATCCTCTCTTATTTCTTCCTGATCCACATAATATGGGAAGATTCAGATAAATTCAGGCTCAGACTTTTTCTCACTTTAATAGGAGAGCAGTGTAAAACTAGGGCAATAATTTAGCCACAGTCTCATTGAGAGCCTTCTTTTTCAAAATCTGAATGGGGGCAGGCTCCGGGTGCCTACCAATTCCAGATAAGTGTTTCTGATTACAGCCTATCATTAGTGCTCAGTAGTCACTGTCTTTTTTTTATTATTTTTCCCTTGCATTTGAAAATAGGTTTGATTCATTGTCTACCATGCTGTTGTTCAGTAACTTGGGGTGGGTTTTTTTCCGATTCTTACAGTGTTGCTTCTGTCACCTCTTATTTCTGTAATTTGAGGGGAGAGAAGCAAATATAAAAATTTCCAATCAGTATTATCATTCCCAATATCATATCCGGAGAAAAGCAATGAAACATTGTATAGATTCCACTGGATGAAGATCATTAACCAGCACAGATCAGAACAGACGGGAATGGCTGACTTTTGCTGATACATCTTGTGCAGGATGATTCAACCCAGGAAAGGTTTTCCCTAGTGCCTAAGTATCTGCTTACACAAATGGTTCTCAGCAAGTAGATGTTGGCGTTGCCATCCATATGGTGCCAAGCACCCTGGCCATGCTGAATTTGCACATTAAGGTTTTTTGTCTGCTCATATCACTGACTACGACTCTGGAAAAGTTAGCAGAGATTTTGTGCTTTACATCCATTTAATCCCAACTGCCTCCTCCGTGAGCTTTTCCATAGTAGGGTAGACTTGGTGACTCTTAACAAGATGAAGACTTCCTTTTGGAAGTTGTGGCTGCTAAGCCATTTCAAATGGACAGGGTTTAATGGGGAGACAGGTACGGTTGGACTTGATGATCTCAGAGGTCTCTTCCAACCTTAGGATTCTATGATTCTATAATTCTATGAAATAGACATCCAGCCACGATCCAAGTTACTTGGGTCAGGAACTGTTGTAGATTTACATCACAGCAGCTAATGCTGTGGCTGAGGAGGTCAAGTCAGGATAGCATGGATGGTGATCTAAAGCAGATCTATGTGCAGAAGTTGAAAAGATGTGTGCTGGAGTCTACCTGCCTTGCAGAGATTTTGTAAGTCATGTAGCTCAAACTGCCCACTGACAATAAGTGTGCCCATCACCAGGCTCCTGGCCTCCTAGTGTGCTGGTTACGAGGAACAAGACCTTATGTCTGAAGGGGCCATCTCAGGCCCCAGAATAATTTTATGGGTGACATTTTCAAAAGCTCTTTTGGGTCTCTGGAGGACACTCTCTTTGACTCTCACTGGAATCTGTGAAAATCTGGAGGTATCACTTACCATAGCATTTTAGTTAATTTAAGAAGGACTCAATCTTGAAATTTGTAATTTTTTATAATTGCCTTACAACCATCTCGTAATCTTCGGTCTGATAGCCAGTGACAGTAGCCTTATATTTTCATCATATTTCAATCAGAGTAAGCTAGTAGATTTTAGATCTGCTGTAATAAATTCTCAGTTTGGTTTTGGTTAGCAAAGTGGGGATAACTTGTTGACTTTCCTGACTGAACATTTAAGGGCTTACCCAAATATTTTCAACCAATAATATCACTCACAGCATCGTATCAGGAGAAAGGTAATTAAATGTTGTATAGATTCCTCATAGGGAAGATCCTGTTTTTCCTTTGCAATAGCTCTAGCATGAGCTAGAACTTCATGTATAACTGACACTACAGTATGTGGTTATAAACAAAAATGAAAAAAAAATGTCTGAAGGAGGCTTTATCTACATTTTTTTTCCCCCTAATGACAGAAGTGGGTATGTAGCAACCTTTAAAATTGTCTCTTTCTCTTCCTTTCAGATTCCTCCGGAGGTACTCAATCTCTGTTGAAAACTTCTAGACTCCAGCTGGGCACATTCTGTTGCACTGGAGAATTTAGCTGCCAGGAAGACTTCTTTCTTATTAATGACAGCTCTTCCTGAGAGCTTTTCTTGTGGATTACAGGATCAATATGTCAAGTTCTGAACAACCGTTTCCCAGGGACTGGGGCACAAGGCTTTATTACAGACATCAAAATCCCAGTCTTGACTTTATTTATACTAGTTGAAATTTGGCTTCCACTAAGATTGTATAACAGAGATCAGAATTTGTCTATTTAGTACAGGTGAAGGCAGAACAGTATCACAGAACCCTAAATTTGAGAAGATGTAGCTAATGTTGTTTAGAAGAAATGCCTCTTTTATAGTTCTTAGCTGAAACTCCTGCTAATGAACCAACCCCACTCAACCTTTCCTAATCCTCACAGATGCCAATACTGAGGTAAAGAGACTTTTCATTCCTGAAGAAAGAGATCCCAGGGGTGTCTGGCAGCACAAATACCATATGCTCATTATTGAGTTCTACCAGCCTGCGCTACCATTTTTTTCCTTGGCTTTTCAGCCCTTTTCTTCTCTCTCAGTAAATGAATGTGTGGTCATGTAGCAATTAACTGCGCTCTTTTAACAGCCTTGCACATGCAAAGGGAAAATGAACTTTATATATTGAAAAAGATATGGATCCGGCTTCTTAGTCTTTACAGTCCACTTAGCTTAAGACTGAGTAAGGAGAAAGGATGGGACTGTTGGTTAAATACCAAATCCAATCTTATGTTCAGAGCAAAAGAGAAAAAAGCCCCGTATTTTTCTACAGTTTAAAACAAAAAACCTCAATGATTATAAAATGTTTAATGTCTTTGTAAGCTCTGATCTTAGACAGCCAGAAACCTTATCTGTATGCAACGTTCCCCACTCTGTGTCAACCACAGAGCACCTTTTGTGAATCATTGAACTGTACTTTTTGAAAGACGTTCCTACAGAGCAAAAGTCATGAGTAGGAGGTTGATAGCAGGGATGTTATTCTTACAGTTTTCTTTCTACACTATTGTTTCTTCTTACATCAGAGTTTTGTCTTATAAGCTATGCAATGTTTCACTTGCTTTAGACTACATTGGTACTGAGGAAATTTAAATACCATTTTTGACATAATCCAAAGGAATACCCTTAGTATTGCTAACAGGAACTGTGTAAATCATCTAATGTGGCCCCAAAAGTCTTCTCTTTGTGACTACTGCTTTGTCCTATTTAGTATTCTTCTCTGTCTGCTTAAAGAAACCATGAACTACAATTCCTATGCGATCTGGAGATTTATCTCATACCATAAGTTGCTCAAAAACATTCTGAAATTTAATTTTTTTTACAAGCAACCATGAAAGCAAACACTGCTCAATGCCAGGACAGCTTCAGTACAGCAGGTATTAGTTTGACCAGATGAGCCCACATCATGATCTTTTTATTTATTTTGTACCACAGATTGTAAAGAGGCATGTGAAAAGATAATCTTTATAGAGGAAGATCCTTTTGTCTTCTAATTATCCATTTAACTGTTTTGCATGACACAAGCCTGGCGGTTATCTTTTGTGCCACCTTTCATGGGTTTATTATTTTACACTAAGAAAAACTTGAGATGACTTTAAAGCACTGGAATTGAAATAGGGTAGCTGACATCATTGAATTGTCAGATGGTTTCTAACAAATCCATATTTCTTACAGCTGGAAAATGTCACAGATATTCATGCAAACCGCGCTTTCTTTGCAAGGAATCAACCAGCAGCACGGTCTGATCCTTATGTCAACCTACGTGAGGTCTCCAGCCGCATGAAGCTGCCCCAGGGAGAGTACCTCATTGTGCCATCCACTTTTGAGCCTTACAAAAACGGAGAGTTCTGTCTACGAGTTTTTTCTGAGAAAAAGGCTAAAATGCAGTGCGTAGCTCCTCTGTAAACCTTCCTCTTCTGCTAATGAGGCATATAAAAGAAAAGGCCAGGTGTTGCACCCACATCCCATACTCTATCTTTTCCCTTAACCAGCAAAATAATTCCATTTCTAGGACTTATTTTCTTACATAGTCTTGTATACGTGATGCACACACCCCATGGTAGAGAGTCAGGGCTCTTCAGACGGCCTCCAGCAAGCACTGAGGTGATAACTAGGTCTCTCAGCTATGTGAAGAAGAAGATCCTGTAGTTAAAGAACAGAGGATTCGAGCATCTGATGATGAGGAGATGATTTTAAAAAGGGCTGAATCAATAGTAGCCATTGAATGAGAAGGCAGGAGTGTGGCTACAAGACAAGAACAACAAGGCTGGATTTCGCAAGGAAAACATCTTCAAAGAGAGGGGCCAGGCAGAGGTGGCACGGGGAACATGGGTAGCAGAAAACCTGGGGGCTCGTTTCGTGCATTTGCTAATGTCTTATTTTCAAACAGTTTGTTTTGCTTATTATTTTAGCAGTGAATGCTAGACTTGTAATTTCTGGTTGTTTTATTTTTTTCTTTTTCCCTTAGAATGGTTGGTGATGTGGTGGCTGCAAAACCATATGAGGTAAGGGTCTTAATGGGGAAGGTAGGGTTTTTTTCTAGCAGACTTTTCTTTAATCACGTCGGGGCAAAGAAGGAGACAGGCACGGTTGGACTCGGTGATCTCAGAAGTCTCTTCCAACCTAGTGAATCTATGATTCTATGATTCTAAGGGGAGAGATTTCTATTCATCCCCTGAGCTGGGATCTCAGTATGTGTTTGCGCTTACGATGAGACACAATTTTTGGTTATGTGGATTCTTTACATATGTCCATGGCTTGGTTTCACCTGCACGTTCATGGACCTGGGCCCATGTGGCACAGAAACTGCACCCTTGTAGGCTGAGCTGGAACACATTAAATTGTCCTTCTGTATAGTACAGGTGGGAGAAGATGGGGAGGGCATTGAATGATGTAGCAACAAATAGTCTTCCTGAAGCTGGAGAGAACTGCAAAAGCAGACTTCCATGAAGTCTGAATTGTTATGCTGAATTGTTATGGCCGGGTACAGAAACGCTTTCACTGCAGTTATTTTATAAAACTATCTTAATAGCAGAAGAAGACTTTTTCATCAGTTTTAGAAAGTTTTTACTCCTGAATGAAGCCAGGCTCTGGCTGGTCATGATTTAAGTTAGTGCCTCCAGTTTGCCGTTGCTGCAGAGCAAGTGTTCACTTCACTTTGCTGTAAATAGTCCCCTGTAAAGCTGCTTTGTGATATCCACAGCTCGCTTTCTAGAACCACCTTGTAAACTACACTCTCGGTCATGTCTTTCCTCTAGCCTCATGTCAATAACAAAGATATAGATGATGAGTTCAAGATTCTGTTTCAAAAACTCTCTGGAGAGGTAAGTGGATTAAAGTGAAAGAAAGAGACTGGGACATCTTTGTTATGATTATGTTAATATTTGACTTGCCCATTCCTTTTGCTGTCTTCAAAAAACCAAGTAGTTCTCTTTTATTAACTCACAGCTTCAGTTCATTTTATTTTACAATAGAGCACTTTTACTACGTTTTTCTTCTTATTGGTGCAAAATGTGATTTGTTCCCTTGGTAATGCAGAGCATGGAATAACTTTGAAAATAGGGGTGATGGGAGCCAGGACTGTGAAAATATTATCCCATGGTGAAATAAATTACCTATGGAGTTAGCATATAATTCTGACAATTACCTAATCGGCCGATTCCTTTCTTTTTGTTTAGAAGCCCTGGGAACTGGAAAACTGTTGACTGAGATTTCTCTCTACTTATTGTATTTGACCAACCTCAAAATCTACAAAGCCCTGCTGTGTTAGCCTGTGGCCGTTACATCAGATTTTCTCTTAATGAATTGGTGGTCACTGGCACTGTAGAGGAGAAATGCCTTGTTAGTTAGAAAGACTTTTTTGAGTTTAGAGAGGGCAATTTTAGTATTGTTTGGTTGTAGTTTCCATAAGCCTGGAAAATCTCAAATGCTTTCCTGAACCTCTTTAACTGAGAAAGAAGGCAGTTGCACAATTAGTTAAATCTGCTAAACATTTAACATTTACTTGGTCGTATCACCATAGCATCTAAAATACCACTTATTTTCCATCTAAAAAGCTAGGAAATAGTCATTGTTTCTGAGGATCTCCTCCATGTGTTGTCTAATGGTATATGTAAAGTGTTAGAAAAAGATAAAAGGTTTACAAGCCTTCAATAAGGTCTGGAAGGATAATAGTCCCCAGCTGTCTGACAGCAAATGAATATAGTTTGTTTTGAATAGTTTTTGAGTTAACATCTATAATATGTTTTCTGTCCAGGACTGTGAAGTGACTGCAACTGAACTTCAAACTATCCTAAACCGGGTTTTAGAGAAGAGTAAGTGATGTTGTGTAGTTCCCATTGAACGCAGCTGAGAGGCACTTGCTGATATGGTGAGACATAAAGTTGCTCTCTGGTCAGAATGACCCTCTGTGCCTGAGTCCATCAGGACACAGATGGGATCTGCACTAACAAAACCCAGCTCTGTTAGCTAAGGGGGATGAAAAAAAAGAGATTTTGTCTGCTCTTGGTTGCTTTATTCCTGGCTTGTTGAACCTCTCATATGGGGCTAAAAAATACCACCTGCTGCTTCCTTTCCAAGAGGTGCCAGCAAATATCCCGCAGAGGCACTATGTTCCCTATGCTTTCTTGGGAGGACCATCACGGGAAGATATTACCTTGCTGATCCGTAACTTCCGTGGACAGACAGAGGTTCACCACCCCAAACCTAATAGCATTCCATGCCAAACAAGCCATGTTAATCAGCTGAAGGGAAATAGTGGAAGAAATGGCAGAGCATTTACTCTACTGACAAGATTTTAAGGTGGCCGACATCTCCAAGGTTGCCTGCAAAAAGAAGTTGCCTAGAAGCATTTCTGATTTGGATTTTTACTTCCTTTTTTGTACAGGCAGGGATATTAAGAGTGATGGATTCAACATCAACACTTGCAGAGAGATGATCAGCCTTTTAGATGTATCCTTTGAACATCACTTCGTCACCTTTAAAGTTTCTGGATCTTCTTTGGAAAACTTTCTGACTAGATAAGCCTAAGTTTATACTTCCATTGCCCAGGTGCATGGCTGGAGGCATAAAATTCCCCCAAGCAGCTCTATTAGCTCAGCCTGGCAGAAACCTGAACCGTTTAACAATCAACTGCTTCTCTCACCTGCTCTGCTTCTCTCATTGCTTAATTTTTTCCCTAAAAAATAGCAGTGAGGAGATGCAGGGACCTTCTGCCTGGATGCGCCTGTGCAGTTCCAGATGCATTCTCAGCGTGCTTGGCAGGAGGCTGGTTTTAGGCACAACCTCAACTTCTGCCTCTAAGTCAGGCACTGCTTACATAGCACACAGCTTGAAGCAGCAGAGATGAGCTGGAGAGCCTGTTCCGAGGGGGAAGGCTGTGGGTATGTGCCGTGCCTCCCTCCCTTCTGCATAACTTGCAGGGCACAAGGGAGCTAATGAGCTTTGCGTAGCCAAGGGAAAAGGAGAGGTCAGCAACTCTGCCCAGTACTTTGCTGGGAAGGCAGCCTGTGCACTGGGTCAGCCGTGCTGCCAGGATTACACTAATATGGGTCTCATGATGTGGTCATATTGGGAGCAGCAGGGATTAGCTGTTGGGTCTTGTGGATCACCAGCTGTTAGAAGTGATGCCTTTGCCCTACACTCCACACCCTCCCAAACACAACAAGGCAACATGCACCGTAGGTGTTGACTCCTGGTTTCTGTATAATTTTATACATGATAATTTTATACATTCAAGGCCCTGAAGGACACGAAGGAAGACTGTGAAGCCTTCTATTGACTCTGTTCACTTGCAGTTCCTGTCCCTGCTGTCTAACACTTGTCTGTTGTGAGGCCAGTCCTTTGGTCCCCTAAGGGCTTTAATCTACTGTTCACTGTAAAAAATGGGAGTGGATCTAATTGTGCTTATATATTTAGCAATCGCATATATAATTTCTTGAGAGTGTAGATAGCCTAGAAATTCTTGGCGTGCCTTTAGCTGAGCAAATCTAAAGCTGTGGGCATGTCTGAATGAGATAGAGATGTATTACAAATGAGAACGACTGTAGCATGAAGATGACACTGTGACGGGTGATTTGCTTTTATCAGATAAGAACTGATTGCTACCCAGTTTTGCTAAGGGTGGAGAAATCCTGATGTTTGAACAAGCCTTAACAACTCCAGACCAATGGGACTGGCACCTTGGGACTCGTAGAATTCAAGATACTTTGGATGAAGATTCAAAAATATTTGGTAACACAATATTTCTGACTGTCTCTTCTTCTTCCCTCTCAACTCTGAAATAGAGATCCACAGTTGAGACAGGGTTAAGCTACCACAGACTTAAGTATTTTGAAGTATTTGGAAGCCTTCCTGCTGGTGGCTGGAGTTTGTTCTAGGGCTCAGAAACATCTCTGATTTAAAAGGACACAAGTAGATCCTCTTTCTCTTTGGCCTCATCACTTTACATAATTTGCGATACCTTATAGGAAAGACTGATTAACCCTTTTTCATTGCTGGCAAAGTCAGCTCTGTACTTTCTGCTGTATTAAAAGCTGTTGTGATATGTTACATTGCCAGCTAAGCACCAGCAAATGCAAGATACATTTTTAGGACCTTCAAAACCTGACTTTGTATTTTTAAAATTTATTCAAATTGCTGAATTATTTTTATGATGGAGGATTTACTATCCCAAGAAGTGCACCCAGCATCAAGCAGTCAAAAGAAGGTCAAATTTGCACCTGCTTTGCTTTATGATATACATTTCCGGCAAGCCTGCTTGATGCTGGTCAGTACAGAGCATCTGGCCTGGAGGTTCATGAGGAGACATTCAGCTCTTCTTCAGCTGAGGGGACTGGCTCTCTCCTGAGGCTGGTGTTGGCAGAGCAAGCCCTGAGAGCTAGTTCCAGTCTGAGCTGTAGGTCTGGGTGGCTTCTAATTCTGGATAATAAACCTTCTGGCAGTAGGAAGCATCTGTCATATTGTCTGAAATATTAAGCAAAAAGGACTTTGTCTGTTGTGGTGTTTGCCAAATGATAGGATTTTTCCCTCGATGGCCTGTCTGCCACCACCGAATGGAACGTGAAGACAGGCAGGCTGCCAGCCCATGGGAACACATTTCCCAGTCTGCCTTGCTTGCCAGTAGCTACTTAAAACATTTCTGTTGCTCATTAGCATTTCGAAGAGCAGGAGCTTGAGCTGATGGGGGCAGCCCCTGTCTCAGCCAACAGAAACCCAAGGCAGTGTCTGCCCAGCAGTGGTGGTGTGGATGCAGCAGAGGGAGGCACGAATGCCCTGACTTTGATTTAGCTACAGGAGCAGGGAGAATGGCAGGTCGCAGGCTGCAGGGTGGACCAGCAAACCAAGGCTGAACCCTGGAGGATTTGCGGTTCATTCTGGCTGCTGCCTCCGGACAAGCCTTGTGTTACCATGTCTTCACTGCCATTGTCACTCAGCCATGAAAGCCAAAGCCTGCCTGTGGTTCCTCCATTGCTTTGCTGGGCTGGCACATATTGAAAAGTCATTTCTGCATTCCCTCCTTCCTCTGCTGCAGGAGATCTATAAGAAAGTGGACAGTGACTACTCTGGTACCATCGACTCCCATGAGATGCGAAATGCCCTCAGAGAAGCAGGTGAGCGTGCTGCTCGGGTCACTCGGATCACTGCAATCCCCTGCCAAACATCAGGACAGTGGAGCCTTTAATGGCTTTCCTTCCTTCTTGGCTCCCAGATCACAGCATCGCCAGTGCCGTTCTTGTTTCCCAACACCACTATGGCCTTTTGCTATTATATACATCAATCTCCATCCTTTGTTCTGTATTAGGAACTGCTGGTATTTTTGTCTGTGCTGTGACTACTGCTTATCCACCTGATTATTACATGCTGTATTTTTTGCCTCGTTATTTCCTAATCTAACTGTCCTCTTTCAGAGCTATGTCCAGATCTTCTTTTCCCATGATTTACGCCCACCACCTTTCTTGACACTAGAGAAGGTACAATCCTGATCAAGGTGTGCCCCAACGATATCCTCTCTGACCTGTGCTATTTACTTCTGGAGCAGTGCTTTCTAGTTCAGGGGAGCTCCATGATTTTGATCTGTCTTGGGCTTGCTGGAGTTTATGTGAATGATGCAGAGACAGAAATAACTCTAATATGGGCCTGAACCAATACGTTATGTGAGCAATTGGTTCTAGTACAATCACTGGCACCCAGCTGCAGCACCACGACTCGCTAATTAGGGGTTTGTCTGGGGAACACAGGACTGGTTATGCTGTAAAACAATGTGAAATACGCAGTCTGACAAAACACAGTGTAAGAACTTTATGCCTCTCTTCACTCAACACAATGGACTTTGGAAAGGACCCACAGCAGAGATGGATGGAGTCCAACAGGCTTTCTTGAAGGAATACGAGTCCTCAATCCTTCACCCAGGGCTGCCTGCAGCTGCAGCAGTCCATGGAAAAGTGACATCAAAGACAGCATATTAACCTTCTGTGTCAGTGCTTTGTGTTCTTCCCATGCTTTCAGGTTTCTTGCTCAATGATCAGGTGCAGCACAGCATCGTTGTCCGCTATGCCTGCAGCAAGCTGACCATTGATTTTGATGGCTTTGTGGCCTGTATGATCCACTTGGAGACCCTGTTCAGTAAGTGCCTCTGTTCTTCAGCCAAGGGGAGTTCCTGAAAACTGTGGAGTTTCATCAAGTATTTGGTGTCTTTTAATTCTACATTTAACAATTGCCTGGAAATATGAGAGTGCCAGTAAAACCATGTCTGTTGGAGAAAGCGGCAGAGAAACAGAAAAACCTTTCTGTCTGAATGATGGGGGAACATGGGGAACACGTTTTCATAACCCACTGTGCTCTTCTGCTTTACGGTCATCTGCACTTTATGGTCAGTGCTCTGTCCCCCAGGTTGTCCCACCTCCTATAAATGGTACTGTTTATCATTTGCATTTGCTACTCAGACCTGGTTTTGTCTGGTTTGTCCCTGGATCGTACCAAATGCTGCTGCATCAGATTTTATAGTTGTCCTGCCAACTCTCAGTTTGCTGCTGTTTGCTGACTATTCTGCTCCATGAAGAGGGTCAGAAAGAGGAAAGAACAGCTGTAATATACTCCTACAGAACCAGTCTAGAATTCCAGTAGATAATGGCAAAACCCCAGACTTCTACATTCTGTCAGACTGATTCTCTCCATGCTGAACTCAGTCATTTATATCCAGTGTTTTTTCCCCCTCTTCTGCTTTTCAGAAGTGTTTCATCTTCTGGACAAAGACAAGAGTGGAGTCATCCAGCTCTCTCTGGCTGAGGTGAGACTGGTCAGATTGAAATATCTGGTTAAGCTACAGCAATGGAATGCACTAAAATATATTTATTTAAAATCATTATTATAAGTGGTAAACTTAATTGTGATTTCAAGGGAAAGTTTTTCGTTAATAGAATGAACCTTATATGAGCAAAAAAGTAAAGATGTGTTAAAAACCCCTTACGTTGTTTGAGAAGATGCTCACACAGTGTGTTTCACCATCTCCTTCCAGAAGGCAGTGGTAAATTCATTAGAAAATACACAGCAGGGAACTGTTCTTGTCTGGCAGAGAATGTACTGATCAACCTGCCAGAATTAGAAGAGATCTTTTAAGATGCTAAGTCTTCTTTTTCTGCACATTGTTTTTAATGCAAATTTCTCCTGTTGAAGCTGTAATAAATGCAGTCAGCTTGAGCATTTCCTTTGCAGAAAAACAAATATATCTCAGGAAACAGTTAGAAGGAGCTCCAAGAGGTCCATCCAAATAGTCCTCTTATCTGAAAACTGGCTCAAAGGGAGGAGGGTGAATAGGAAGCCCTGTGACCCTCACTCACAGTTAGTTAAATCTGGATGAAATTGTACAGTGCACCCTCCAACCCAGAATTTTTCAAAGGTCATGCAGTTTGTCCTGGAGAACTGTTCTTCTTCCAGAAGAGACGCTGTCTGCAACCTGTGAGGCCAGTCCTGGCAATAAATTTCCGTGAAGTTCCAGAGCAGATGGATCCTACACATACAACAGATTAAAATGCAGCTCCAACCTTTCCCAGCTTGTTCTCCCAGAGCTGTGGCAGTGCCCCAGTGGCATCCTGTGGACCTTCCAGATGGTCTGACTCCTTGTTTTGTTTCCCTTTCAGTGGCTGTGCTGTACACTGTTTTGAACCACAGTAGGTGAATTCAGCAGAGACCTCTGAGGCTCATCTGAACACAAAGTCATTTGGCTTCTCCTTGTTGTGGAAAGCAGAGAAAGAAACTTGGTTTTATTACTGGGAAGTTATTTTAAGCCCACTAAAACCAAAGTGATGTGATCTCTTGTCAGTTAGAAAATAAATATACTCTTGAACCAAAACAAATAAGCAAACAAATAAAACAAGCAAACCCAAACCTAACCTCCTTTACTTTTCCTGCCAAAACAGTATTTCTGTCATTCATGCTGAAATGTCACAAATGTTGACGTACCATAGATGGGCCAAGGTGGCTCTGGTTTGACTTCTGACTGTGAATGAAAGTCATGAAAGAATGAAGTGTCCAAAATCCTGGCAGGATGGCATTGCCTGCCGTGTCCACTCTGTGTTTCACAGAGAGAAACCCATGCTCAGAGTCCGGGCAAAATTTGTGTTGCTGCTGTGGCTTCCTCCTTTCCCAGCCAGTTGTCCCCTCTGGCTGCGTCACACACCTGCAGAAGCTGGGGTGAGAAGCCTGAAGGCAAATGATGAGCTGCTGAGAGCACAGGGGAATTGGGCATGGACACAGCCCCAAGGGTGAACAGGGAATTAGGCAGCCGTGACGGCACTCCTCCACTAGCCGTGGCCCACTTTTTCAGGAAGAGAAGCAGGGATGGAAGGCCACAGGCAAGTGGCTGAAGTGATTTCAGCTGAGCCTTTCTCCGTTGAATGCTTGTCCAGATGTTTACTTCAGTACTCAAAGGTGGGGTCTGCAGCTTTAGGAAGTGAGTGATTAAAGCCCAGAACACAAGCAGGAGGGGAGAAACATAAACTACACATGTCAGTGATCCAGGAGCTTGAGTGTGAGTGGGATGTTCTAATGTGGGTCATGATTTAAAGAAGAAATTCAGTTAATATTCACTCTCTAACAAAGATGTACTTCACTAAGTCTTGTAAAACCTTTGTTCATTTTAAAAACCTCCTTGCATTTAATTTCACAGTATAGTGAGTGATAGCACAGCAATTCCGACAAGGTAATCTAGCAGTGTTCTTTAGCAATCAGAAAATATTTTGATAACTCACATTAATCTGATGAGATGACATCTTTGACACTTCTCCCTGGGGACAGGAGTGCGGGCAGAGAGTTGTGTTCCCAAGGCAGATCTGAGTGGCCAAGGCTCCACCCCCCTCTCCAGTTCTGTGTTTCAGAAAGGTCTTGCTCCACACCTGCTCGCTCCTAAGCTCTTTCTTTAAGCAGGAAGAAAGCTGTTGTTTGGTTCCTGTTTCTGAATACAGAATGCCTTGTGACAAACCCTAGGGCTCTGCTTGACATCTCCCAGCATTTCGTACCGGTGCTGGCTACAGCTGTCTGACTGAAAGGGAGAGATGATCTGTTTCAGCGCGTGGCTCTACCTTTCTAATAGATGGTATTTGCTGCTCTCATTTAGAGGTCCTTTCCCAGTAAGAGAGAAATAAATACTTCTTAGTTCAGGTTGCAGGATGAAGGCAGCCAGTGAAGGAACCCTAGGCTTTCCCCTGCTGTCCCTGTACACGTATCACTGCTCATGACATGCACGCAGCTGCTTTAGTTTGCCACCAGTTTCTCGTGGTAGGTATTTATCTGCTGACCAACAATAGACATCTACATACCTCCACCTGCCCCGAAGACTGAGCTGCATGGGGCAAGCTGAGGTCTCAAAAAATCTTGAGAATTTTCTAGTGAATGCTGTGCATGTTAAGTAACACAAACGTGTCCTTCTGGGCCCTACAGCTTGAGTACACAACGTGTTTCCTTGCTAACCATGCAGCAGGGTGGGTGAGCCAACTGCATGCAGCTTCGGATTTGCTTTCTGCTCACATGCGCTATTCATGAGTTCATTCCAATTATGATCACAGAGAGGCCTCTGTCCACAGGACTGGGAAAACTCAAATATACGCAGAAATCCATTGCATGTTTCCATTTCTTCTCCCTTTACATCAAGCAAGATGTCCTCACCACAATAATTCTCACAGTTATCTCAATGACTTTCACCCTCCTGTACAGGACAGGCAGAGTGCAGCACTCCATCTTCCTTTATCTTTGGGAGGCAGGCAGCTCCGTAGGAGCCACCTCTGTCATTTGTTTTTTGAGCACAGCACTTGGCTATCAGGTCTCAGAGAACAACTGCTCAAAATTAAGCCTTTTCATGAGATTCAATGCACTTCTCCTTTTTACTTGACACATCTGCAAAAAGATGATTAATGTCCACCTTATTTTCCTTCCTTCTGCTGCAAACTAAACAAATGCCTGCGCTCATCAGTTCTCCCAGTTAGGCTGGGAGATGCCTGCTGACTAAAACACTTGCAGTAGTTTCTGTGGAAGCACTGGAATGTGCTGACCTAAGCCAAGGCTTAGGCACTTGCACTCTGCACTCTCGTACCGTTCATGTTGGCTGGGCTTCATTTTCAAAGCTATGAGACACTGCTGTTTAACCTCCTCTTAAATCTGAGTAGCTCAGTCACAGGGAATTATAATGCAGGCAAGTGACAAAGCTTCATGAAGTTGTGATACGCTCCCTGTCACTATGAAAACCATGCTGCGTGGCATTCTCAGCACTTTATAAATCAGGTGAGGAAAGAGACCTCCATGGAAACTTTGCAATGGCTCCTCACATCTTTCCTTTCTCTCTCTGCTCTCCCAGAGAGATATTTTCATTTGCACTGCAGACTTGTGAACTGAAGAGTTGAACTCTGTCCATTGTCCCTGTGAAATGTGATTCACATTAGGCCATATTCAGAGTTCCAACCTTGTTGTGCACTAATTATCTTGTGGTTGCCCACAGATGAAATTCTTGTGGCTATGAATCCTGCTGATCAGCATCCGACACCAGCTTTTCACCAGAGTAAACGTCTGCATGAGGTGCAAGACAATCACAGCAATCTGGGAATCTACCTAAAAGCTAGGAGTATAAAAAGCATTAGCCCCGTACATGCAGTTGTCTATCACCTGCTAATCCTCCCAGAAGGGCAGATTGACAGAGGGCTCTTTCCTTTCACACCACTGCAGGTTAATGATCCAATCCATGGCTTACGAGTAAGCACAGAAGGAGCAGTCCTTCCAAACTCATTTTCAGTCTTTACTCCAGACAATCTGGCTGAACCTGACTCAATGGCGTGGTTTAGTTCTTCATTTCCATGCAGTTCAGATGACCTGGTAGGCCTGAAAGTGCTGACCTACTGTGGGCGTGTTTTTCCTTTCCATCTTATTCAGGAGGCAACCAAACTCCCAGCCTGCTATTGTCATCCCAACCTAAGCTCATAGACTACAGATTCAAATAAAGACCATGAAAGCAAGTGAGATTCTGGGTGCGAAAGGAACTCAAATTTCAGATATTTTGAAGTTTCTCCACCACTAATGATGTCCCTTGCGACAGTTAATCTTAAAGTAGTGCCCTGCTGTTGCCTGACAAGGTTGTTGCCATGGTGTCTGTCTCTGCATAACATAAAATCCTCTTTCTTTAAAAGAGCAAATTACTTCACTTGTTACTGTTGGCCGCTCGTTAACTCCTTCCCCCATCTTTGAAATCTTTGATGTAGCTCTTACAGTGCAGGCCTCCGTCAGCACAGCATCACTTGCCTGTGTGGGCAGGAGGGCTTGGCTGGTGTGGCTCTTGGGGAGCCTCGTGCCAGGAGGGAAAGGGTGTGAAACAGAAAATACTCTACAGGAACAATTCTGAGGGATGGACTAAGGAAGCACTTGAAAAAACGTTGGGACAGCAGCCAGGAAGAAGCTGGATGAGTCAGCTTTTCATCCATGCAGATGAACAGTGTCAGGAACTGGAGAAAACTTTCTTCTTTGACTTCTTCCAATGTCTTAAAGCATTTCAGGCTTTCCTAACTTCCAACATCCTTTTTGATATTTTCTCGGCACAGAAAGACACAGTTTTAATCGCTGCTGTGTGTTTCTTGTCAGCTAGTATGGTAACCTTTTCCCCTCCCATAAGCAGTTACAGTATCACAGTATCACAGTATCATAAGGTTGGAAAAGACCTTTGAGATTATCGAGTCCAACCTATGACCCAACACCTACTGCTACTTGTCAATTACACCATGTCACTGTCTTTGCTCTCATCAGGTGTTATACTTCCCTGTTCACATTAATCATAACCAAATTCCTTCTGAGGAGGCACTGAAAACTATTTACTTTGACTAGAGACTCCAGTCTGTAATTCACTCTTGCTTGGTCTCTTCTCTCAGGTGACCGGTGACAGAACAAGAGGACACAGTCTCAGGCTTCGTCAGGGGAAGTTTAGGCTCGATATTAGGAAAAAATTCTTCACTGCAAGTGTGATTGGCCATTGGAATGCGCTGCCCAGGGAGGTGGTGGAGTCACCATCCCTGGAGGTGTTTAAAGAGAGATTGGATGAGGCACTTGGTGCCATGGTTTAGTGATGAGTAGGTGTTGGTGTTGGGTCACAGGCTGGACTCGATGATCTCAAAGGTCTTTTCCAGCCTTGTGATACTGTGATACTAACAACCTTTATGTTTGCTGAAGTTTTTAAAGGCAAAAAGAGAGCAGACCAGGGCAACGTGACATTGTTTTAATTATAAAATCATCAGTGCTCTCTTTAATAATGAATGGAATCCTTTTGTCACAGCTTAGCTACAAATAGCACAAGATATGGGATTTCCAGAGATTTTTCATTTCTGTGCCTTATCTTCTCTGTATACCTTAACTGCCTAATTGGCCAGCATTCCTAGGCTAGTCCTTGGACTCAAATCTCTGGATTCCAAGATTTTAATATCATCTGTCTTTAATGTCATCCATGTAGGTTTGACCATAAAAGAAAATATTTCCTTTTATTTAAAGGAATTTATTTGGTATCTGGCACAGTCACTAAGCTCGCTAGCTTAAAGCTGCACAAGTTTGATGTATGTTTTCCTGATTTATAATCCCACTCTTAGTCTGCTGTGCAAATTTAGCCAGCACACATTCTGAAGCAGGTGTGAGCTCTTGGGATATTAAACAGGCTTTGTGACCAAAACGCTTTATGGCAAATAGTGTTTTGCTACACTTTAAAAGCTCGGCATATTTGCTCATTAACTTGCGGGGAGTTGGAGCTCAGGAAACACAGTGCTCGTCAAACACAGGATTAGTTACCAGTGGTTGCTGGCATCATGGCAGACAGTGGGGCATCCTGTGAGTTCTCTGTGCTGAAAGGCAGCAGCATCCCTGGGCTGTTCCAGAGTCCAGGTTGTGTCACCCTAGGATGCTCCCTTCTGTCTTGGGTGGCATCTTCTACTGAGGAAGATCATAACTGTGAATGCAGAAAACTAGGAAACTATTGTCAGTTTCAGAAAAAAATCAGCATGGAACTAATTAAACAGAAGAAAGGAGATTAAAGAAAAAATGAGAAAATTATAAAGTACCAACCTGACCTCTAAATTGTAAAGCACCTTTAGTCAAAATCCTGAGAGAAGGAGCTATCTGAAGCAGCAGTTCTGAACTTAATAATAATGAAGCTGATTCCAACAGAAAGTGTCAGCTTCTACATGTTAATTTAGTTTGAATTTGTCCCAGTTTTGGCTTGGGATTTTTTCATATTGTATGCTTTTATACATGCTGATAATGTTTGAATTTCAAGACATGCTGTTCGAGTGCCTGAAAGCTTGAATGAGAAATGACCTAACTAAATTTTAGTGTCCACGCTGACTAGAGCACAAACAATCAACAAGATTTATGGAGAGAGAAAATAAAATTAATTTCACAGTTCATGCCTTGCATTGAATGGTGACATCAATACATGAGTAACAAGAAAAAATCATGACTTTAAAAATGGCTTGGGTGGTACCAGGGATTTCCTGTGAGTTCTGTAAAGTCAGTAGAAAGGTTAAGTGTAGCGCTCTGAATTAGGAGCTTGGGATTCAGTTCTCTTCACCAGTGACTTCCCCAGTGTCCTTTAGGCGTTCACTGAAACTGCCTCCTACCTGCATTTAGACCCTGCTCCAAAGCTGCTCTGCTCAGACTTGCCTGGGTTCAGGTGCCACCTACCTGCAGGGCTGTCTCTGATCAGAGTTGCTGCAGATTTTGTACTGGAGCTGTTGAAGTCCCTGAAAGCTCAAAATGGGCAGAAATATTTAAGTTTTCAAGGTTTTCAGGTTTTGGCATCTAGCTCAGGCTCAAGGCTAACCAAGTTGCCAGTATTAGATGTTTCTCTAGCAAAGAGTTGTCTGAGAGACTCAGTGCAAGAGGCACCTCTGAGGAAGCCTAAAGCATATCCAGTTCTTTTTGAAACACAGTGATAGCACTGCTTTCATCTGAAATACGACTACGGAGGAGTTGTTTCCCTGCCATTTTCACTCTCCTCCAGTACCCGGTGCTGTAGTGGCTTAAGCACTTAACTAGAAGGATGTGAGAAGCTCTGCTTGAGGTTTCTCTTCCCTTTAGATGAGTCGGCATCTCCTGTCTCCTGGGGAGGCCCTACCACCTCTTCTCCATTCTTCCTCTGGAAGTTACGCCACTATACAAAAGAAATTCAAATATTTACATGCCAGGAATACAGAAATTCTGGGTAAGATGGAACACTCTGAGGGGCAGATCTCCTCCATGGAGCAGTGTAGCCTGAGGTCTGACCCCCAGAATAAGTGACCTCATCACTGTCTACAACTATCTGAAAGGAGGTTGTGATGGGGTGTGTGCTGGGCTCTTCTCCCAAGTGACAGTGATAGGACGAGAGGAGATGGCCACAAGTTGTGCCAGGGGAGGCTTAGACTGGACATTAGGAAGAATTTCTTCACTGAAAGGGTGGTCAGGGATGGGCACAGCTGTCCAAGGAGGGGGTGGAGTTGCCATCCCTGAAGGTGTTTAAAAGACGGGTGGATGAGTTTCTTAGGGACAGGGTTTAGTAAGGAGACAGGCACAGTTGGACTTGGTGATCTCAGAGGTCTCTTCCAACCTTAGGATTCTACGATTCTATGATTCTATGATAAGTGCTCTTCAAGAGTGAGAGCTCAACACAGATGACCCCTTGACAAAAGTCTATGCATCCCAAGGGGTCCCAGCGACTCTGGCACTGACAGACTTTATTTTCCTGTCCTCATAAGAATCCTTGAGCCAGTTCTGTCTATAGGACTGCCAATATTGTTCTAGTTTAAAAGATATCTCTCTTCAGTATCTGATGTCCCATCACCATCCTTTGATGTAATGGAGCTATGTGATGGTGACATTCTATTGGCAATACGGATATAAGGGTTTTTTTAAGACAAGGTACATTTTGGGCCCAAAATAAACATAAACATGCAGTTGTCAAATATTGCTTCTATGAATTCCTACATATAGAACAGATGAAATTTCCTCAAATACCATGAGTATGGGTGGTTTTTTTGTTTTGACTTTGCTTTTCTTTGAATGAACTCTTCTGGTTTGGGATTCCTGGAAAAAAAGTGAAGTAAAATACTGTTAACCAGGACTCCTTTAATTCCTTTAAAAGTATCTGGCAACATAGTGATAATTGGCTTGAAGATACTTGGTGAGGGAATGTTTCCATCCCTAAATTCAAGATTGGGTAGGCACAGCTAACTCAGAATTTAGCTAGAAGGTGAAAGATGAAAGAACCTGGCTGAACCGAAAAGGTTTGCTACATTGAGCAAAAGTAAGAAACATGTTTTGATATTGGTTTTGGTAGGCTGAAGTATTCCAATGTATGAAGTAAATTATGGTCCATGCCACTGGAGTGGTCAATAGAGAAGTCTGAGAATACAGCTCATTCAGAGACACTGTAAAACCAATTATACCACCTGCAGGCCTTAGTACTACAGAACTAGACAATACTGTGCCGCAACATCTTCAACCTGCACTCCCTAAACATTTACTTCTAATTAATTTTCTTAGTTGTGTAACACTTCCTAATCACGCTGGGGAACCACTCTTGGATGGTAACAGGGTCTTTATCTATTGCTCTGATGCTCTACCAGTATACTCCCTGGCCTCATTTTGTGCTAGCCCATATGTCTATGAGCACAGACTGCTTGGGGAATGCTTAATAGATCCTTCAACTGATGCAGCTACATCTCCAAGGACCAGACGGGTACCCTTATTCACACTGAGCTACTGCTTGAGTAGTGCCATTGAAATCAATGGGACTACTATGGCGACACGGCTTGATGTAAGCGTTTTGTTAAGAGCTCCTATAAACAACAGCCAGAGGAAGCTATTTGCAGCACATCGCCACAATTTTATTGGTCCTGTAATACTCAGGAGCAAGACTGTGTGTTCTTGAGTGTCACCTAATTTGGGGAGTCATAAAGTCCTTATCAACAGATGGCATGGTCCTGGAACAGGGAGCACAATTAGCCCCCATTTTCACATGGGGGGTGACAGAAATGAGGAACCCAGATGTCTCCATTTATCCCATCGTTGTGGCTCGAGTACGGAACAGTATAGGGAGGTGCGTAATGAAATCATGCAAGAGTAACTACAATCAAGCATTAAAAAGGACAGACAAACCAAAATCCCAGCGTGAGGAGTCTGGTTTTGGTGGAACACACATCCCAGTGCTGCCAGATATGCCTGCCAGGCAATAGTGCAGTCTTCATTTCACTCGGCTACACACACGACTGAGGTTAAATACCTGAACTGTATTCCACACTTTTCAATTGCACTGATGTGCTTTAAAACAGCATTGATGCTTCTGGATTTCCACCACTACTGAGAAGCAACTCGAGTCTGGATCTTTTTTGCCCTAATCTCACATTTTCCTGAGAGCAATCAAAAATTTCGTAATAATGCTTGGTAAATTTATATCTCTTTTCCTCCTTGGTTTTCAAATTTTGTGAAACCTAAGCAATGGGTTTACTAGTAGCTCTCCTAAAAACCACCTGCTTCACTCCAGGAGATGTTCAATATAATTTTGAAGAAATACATTTAAACCTTATCAAAGGAAATATATTTTTCAAAATGTTAACTAAAATGTGGAGCTTATTATCACTGGATGTTGTTGGCCTACAGTATTTGACAAGATGAAAAAAGGGATCAGACATCTATATGGATAAAAAGGGTAATTAGTGTTCTAATAATTATTCCTAAAATATCTTTTGAAAAACTATGAAATCTCATGATTTCAGGCTTTGAGCTGACCTCCAATATTAGAGATTGGGAGAAATCCGCTGTGAAGTTTGAAATATCCCTCCATCTGTTTGCCTACTCTGAAACACTCCATCTTGGACACTTTGAGAGAGGATGGTCCTCTGGATGGACCACAGATCACTTCCAGGAGACCAGTGTTTTCTTCACACTATGTCGAATAGACCTGTACTAATTTGCCGTACAGTTACCACCGGTGCTTTGTACTTCACCCCCCTGTGTTGCCAGGAGCCTGATGTCAGCTCCTGCTTTGCTGCGCAGAGAGGAGTTGATATGCCATAAGGCAGAAGGAACTAGTGCCTTCTCCGAAAGATTTCACCTTTCCCCTCCTTCCTTTGCTGCTTTTATTGCATCCTAAATAAATGCAACTGAGTGGCAATTTATATATTTGTTCTTTATTTATAGCCTTATCATGCAATGGAGACTGTGAAAGGTATTTGCAAAGCACAGTTCTGGATAATTATTGAAATGACTGAAACATGTTTGACCAGTAACAAATGCTCTGAAACAGAGGACAACCTACAAAAGTGTAATTGTCTTTTTAAAAACAACTTCCAAGTGTGGACTTGAGGGCACTAAGATGTATATTAAAAATACTTCATAGAATTCTGGTTTCTGCCAATTGTGGAAAAACCTCACTAGGTTGCTAGGGCTCCCTCAGGAAGCACAGCATTGGGACAACCCATGGCTCTGGTTTCCAGATCTGATGATAATGGTGACTATAGTCCTTGGATCACCTAGAAATATGCTTTCATAATTCCAGTTTTCTAAGAGCACTAGAAAATTACTTGTGGGATTGAATAAAAACCTGCTAGAATTTTAAATAGCTGCCCTGATAGAAATCAATCCGTAAGGCAGAAGCATCTCAAATATTCTGGGACAAATATTTCTCTCTGCAAACATGCTTCTTAGTGGTGATGATATGCAAGCTATAATGCTCCCTTTTCATCTGACCCTTTTAAAACAATCACAGCTATACATGGCTTCAGATTGAGTTTTTCTCTGTCATCCATTCCAGTGACGAAGGTCTGTGAGACAGATCTGCTTTCAAATTGGGCAAGACATATATCAGGTGCTGCAACCATGAGCACCGCACAAACAATGATATCCAAAAATTGCCTTTCACCACAGCTTGATTAGAACCAGTACAAAACAGGAACGTGGGCTGCTGAGCCTCAGGATCTGTCACACTACTTGCCCTCTCCAATGCACTTCAAACTGCAGTGCCGGTGGCTTTCCTTCCGTTGTGCTTTATAAGCGTATAAATGGGGGATGGCAGGCTGTGAAAGCAAAGAACGGTTATGCAGTGACTGTTAGACCGGCACTGCGGAGATTTGGATTGGACTCTCAATTGTGTTGCAATTTTTTTTGAGAAAGTCATTTCATCACTCTTGTGGTCTCCATTCCCCATATTTTCTGTCCTTTCTTCAATAGCTTGGCTCTCCAACCTATGTGAAATTGGCATAAACTGTTACTCCGTGTGTATTTCTGCACTAGCACCATGATTCAGTCATCCTGTTGTGTCTCTCTCCATGTAACAGTTTTCTGTTTTGGAAATGCAACACCAGGCCTCTGCACGCAGGCTGGCGTGACCTGTGTCTTCTGTCACTCATGACATCCATATGAAATTATATGCTGAGCTTCCAAGAAAAAGAGTTGTTAACTTTCTCAGTGACGCCCATCAAACCAGGCAGTTGTTCCAGACCATCACGATGAATACAGGTTCTACCAAAAAAACAAGCCCTGACATATTTTTTAGCCTAGACTTTGGCCGGCTTCTTTGCTTTAAGTGAATTTGCAAAGTATAAAGGTTTGGGAAATCAGTACGTGATTCCCCTGGTGATATAGAAGGGAAATAAAATCTGGACCACACTTTTCAGGTTTTATAGGAATCATAGGATCATAAGGTTGGAAGAGACCTCTGAGATTATTGAGTCCAACTGTACCTATCGCTGTCACTTGGGAGAAGAGCCCAGCACCCACCCCATCACAGCCTCCTTCCAGGCAGTTGTAGACAGGGATGAGGTCTCCCCTCAGCCTCCTCTCTCAGCTAAACACCCCCAGGTCCCTCAGTCTCTCCTCGTAGGACTTGTTCTCCGGTCCCTCCCCAGCCTCGTTGCCCTTCTCTGGATGCGCTCCAGCCCCTCAAGGTCCTTCTTGGAGTGAGGGACCCAAAACTGACCCCAGCACTCGAGGTGCGGCCTCACCAGTGCTGAGCACAGGGGCACAATCCCCTCCCTGCTCCTGCTGGGCACGCTGGGTCTGACACAGGCCAAGATGCCACTGGCCCTCTTGGCCACCTGGGCCACTGCTGCCTCATGTTCAGCCGCTGTCAACCAACACCTCCAGGTCCTTCTCTGCCAGGCAGCTCTCCAGCCACTCTGCCCCAAGCCTGTAATGCTGCACGGAGTTGTTGTGTTCCAAATGGAGGACCCTGCACTTGGCCTTGTTGAACCTCATCCTGTTGCTCTCAGCCCATCGATCCAGCCTGTCCAGATCCCTCTGCAGAGCCTCCCTTCCTTCAAGCAGATCCACACTTGCACCCAGGTTGGTGTCATCCGCAAACTTGCTGAGGGTGCACTCGATGCCTTCATTGAGATCAATGATAAAGATGTTGAACAGGACTGGACCCAGCACTGAACCCTGGGGAACACCACTCATTTCCAACTGGATTTAATTCCATTTACCACAACCCTTTGGGCCCGGCCATTCAGCCAGTTTTTAACCCAGCAGAGGCTGTGCCTGGCCACACCAATGGCAGCCAGTTTCTCCAGCAGAAAGCCTTTGGGCTTTACTGAAGTCCAGGTACAGCACATGCACAGCCTTTCCCTTGTCCATTAAACGGGTCACCTTGTCATAGAAGGAAATCAGGTTGGTCTGGCAGGACCTACACTGAAGTCACAAGTTTGTCTCTAATACAAGAAAAGGTCAGATCAACTAATGAAACAGTTCATTCTTTCCAATTCAGATTAGGAGGGTGCTTTAATCCTCAAAATATCCTTGTTGAATATACTCACATATGCGAGTGCCTGTGGCCATCTCCAAAAATAAGAAGCATGATTCATTTCAGTTTCAGACATGAGCTGAACTATGAGGATCACGACTCACTAAATGAGCAAGGGTCAAGGGAATATCACCAGTTTGTACTCCGATGAAAGCGTAAGTATCAATAGTTTTCAAATGCAATTTCAAGGTTGGGACTGTTTAACCGCAGAGACTCAGTGAGCGCATTGCAGGACTACTAAAAACGATAATGCGCCACCTCCTTCTGGCAGGGCCTGGACATCTTTAAGCACAGATTTTCTGTCAGATTTCCTACCATCTCGGATGCTCACAAATAAAAGAAAATTTCAGCTCCCCTTGAGCTCTGCCCTAACATGCTGCTGGGTGGTCTCGACTGCCTAGGAGTGTGCTCAATGCCCCAGCTGCATGCTGGCGCTGGAGAGATATGGGCTGCCTGGGAGCTGCTGTACCAGAGGACAAGATCAGGGAAAGACTCCTACAGGTATGCCCACCCCATTTGTAAAGGTTCTTTGCTGAGATACCTGTTCATGAAACATGGCCAGAATGAGCCAAAACTGTGGGAATGACGGATAGGTGTTGCAAGTATCTCCTCTCCCAGAGAGACTTCTGAGTGATTCAGTTTGACCTATCCTTTCTGAAGTGGTCTCATTTTGGTTATTGAAATTCTAATTACCTCTGTTTCTTTTGTACACGTGGAATTTACTATGTCCATTTCTATTGTGAATGCTATATTTTCTGGCTCTAAACAGACACAGATGGATTACAAAAGCTCTAGGTATTGATTTTGTTGACACTGAGCTTTAAATTAGAGCTAATTTCTGAGCATGTGTAAAGACTGTTGTGAATTTGTTTTAAAAAAGAATGCCATCAAAATGTACTAAAATTGGTAAGCATCATCTAAAAAAATAACATAAACCTTGTGATAACCAAATTTGAATTTAGGAGAGATGTATATTTTTTTGCTTTAGAAAAGAAGTATGTAAAATGACAGGGGAATCAATTATACCTAAAGAGTTTCTTAGACTAAAGCATTGCCCTTGGCTTTTCAGGTAGCTATAGCCTTTATTTCCAGCTAAGAAAGGGATATTCCTAACTTTGTATTCAATCCAGTTGTGCTACAAGTGACTTGTCCCTGTGCCTGCCCTCTAAAACTGTCTTACGCAAATGTTTCAATGCAGAATTGCTAATACAGGAGTTATCCCGAGCTTCAGCCCGATCCCGACGCACATCAATTGCTTTGATGCAAACTTATGCCCAGGTACAGGCTTTGGGTGCGTCCTGGGGCATGAATGCAGGGAGAGGAAGCAAGGACTGAACCTGCATGTCCTCTCACTTGGGGTGTGAGCAATGTCAGAACTTTGGCTGGTTCTCCAGCTCTGCATCCCATGGCAGGGAGGCAGAGTTGGGGGCCACGTCAGCCGAGGTCCTTCTTGGATGAACCTGCCAAGGTACCATGGGGCACAGAGACAGACAAGCCCCTAGAAATTCAGAAATTCAGAGTAAGGAAGTACCAAGGATTATCATTAAGTTAACTTGTACATTTGTAGTATTATTTTTCATAAGTAGCTGAGTGTCACTATGAAAAATGTTTACATTTTTAAGAATAAAAGGAATCTTTTTTATCACTGATTTGAATCCCCATCTATGCCTTTGCAGTGCCCCAAGGCTGATGTTTCTTATTCTTATTACATTCATTTCTCACTCGGTTTTTGTTTTGGGTTGGTTTGGGGCTTTTTTTTTTGTTTGTTTTTTTGATAAACATTTTGTGTATGTGACCTGAACATCACAAGATAAAGTTTATTTGGGTAATTTTAATGATATCTGAGGGGTTGGAAGAGAAATTGAGAAAGTGTTTGAAGAAAGTATTTATATTTCACACTGTGTTGCAGCAGCTGAAATGATATTCTGATTAATTATCCAGTAGTAAGAGACTGTAGTGACCTTTGATTGTCAGTATTTTTTTTTAATTCGTGCCAGAGATCAAACAAGTAAAAGACCAAGGATGCATGGGCATGTAGTACGATGGGGAGAAAACAGCAAAGGGAGTGTTAATACGCTACACATGGCATGTGCATGCCTAAGATTTACTAGAGCTCATTCCTACTTCATACCCTTGGGCAGCTCGAAGCTAATAACCCTGTTATCTTGAGAGATAACATAACACCGGGCATCACAGTTTCACTATATAAGTTGTTTAAAATTAATTATATTGCATCCTAATAAGACCAGTTCTGGTTGACTCCTCCCTTATCTTGGATTACTTTCTCAGGACTGAATTTATTAATTTTACAGATAAAGCTGTGTGTGGTTGCACAGCAGTTGATGCTGAGTGTCTCTCTGTCTCACTTACTATCTGCTCCTCCATGACCTCCTGAAATCCTGATGAACAAGACCCACTGGGCATGGAAATCCATACAATTTTTCGCTTCTCATTTGTCACTGCATGTTGCTGTCCTGCAGCTGTGCACTCTTCCCCTTGAGGTTTTTGTTACATTCACCTCAGCTATGCCAGTTCTTCTCAAGGCATAAAGGACTGCGATCCAAAGGCAAGCCTAGAGCTTGTGACTTACCTCTTTTACTATGGTCCAAAGTAGCTCCCTTGAACATTTTGATAAGCCATGCATCTGGCAGTTGATAAAATGGCCCCTTTATTTTGATATGTCAATGATATGAATGGCATGGAGAATCACAGAATCATAAGGTTGGAAGGGACCTCTGAGATCATCGAGTCCAATCGTACCTGTCTCCCCACTAAACTCTGTCCCTAAGAAACTAATCCACTCGTCTTTTGAACACCTCCAAGGATGGCAACTCCACCACCTCCCTGGGCAGCCTCTTCCAATCCCTGACCACCCTTTCAGGGAAGAAATTCTTCCTGATGTCCAGGCTAAACCTCCCCGGCACAACGTGCGGCCATTTCCTCTCGTCCCATCACTGTCACTTGGGAGAAGAGCCCAGCACCCACCCCGTCACAGCCTCCTTTCAGGCAATTGCAGACAGGGATGAGGTCTCCCCTCAGCCTCCTCTTCTCTAAGCTGAACACCCCCAGGTCCCTCAGTCTCTCCTCAGAGGACTTGTTCTCCAGCCCCTCCCCAGGCTCATTGCTCTTCTCTGGACACGCTCCAGCCTCTCAATGTCCTTCTTGGAGTGAGGGGCCCAAAACTGACCCCAGCACTTGAGGTGCGGCCTCAAGCGGCAGAGAGGAGGGTTGGAGTAATGAGCAAGTAGCAGTGTAGGCAGAGGTCATGTAAAGCTCTCAGCCTGCCTCTGTAACAGCTACTTGAGAAGTGTTTCTTCAAAATGCTCTTTTTGTCAGGAAGGTGCTTCTGTGTTGAAACAAATCAGGTCTGCATTTTCAGTCTCAGAGTGGAGCTGAAGCAGGATCGGAATACCAATGAATTGATTCAATTATTTTTTCTCAAAATTTTAATTTACAGGAGAAATGTTTGAAGTCAAAACATAGACATGATTGTAATATCATCTTCAAGAAAAAAACCCCTTATGTTTTTGGCATTTAAACTTTGATTTAGAATAAAGGAGAAGCAGAGATATTTAAGGTATAATTCTCTTGGGGGAGCAAAAAATACCCCTCTGATTATGGCCTGGAATGCTACAAACTGGACCCAAATTTCAATTTTGGAACTAGGTTCAGTAGTTTAGTTGCATATTCACTGTAGAGATCCTTCTGGTCCATGAAAGGTTCAGAGACTTCTGAGCCAAAGGTACGTGACCTCTTCCAGCCTTGTTCATCTCTGCTTTGTTTCCTAGGATGAAGCACCATGTCTGGGGTGAGGGGAAGGAAGGGAGAATGGAAGCACAGAGTGTTACTGCATTCCCAGTACATCTGTGCAGAGTTGTTTTTAATGTCATGGTGCTTCAGTGCTTCATAAGAAATGGTGGCTCCTAAATAGTAGGATTTGCTAAAGAGGAGAAGAACAGAGAGACCAAGTCCTACTTTTGTTGAAACCATTTGTCAATAAGTCAAAGAAAATGTGTTCAGGGACTTCCATGGCAGATTAAGGATGCCACCTGTGAACGAGCCTGGGGAGAGTGATACTTAGAGGGTGGATCTGGAATTACTAAGTGTGCTGCACACTTCAATCTACATTTTTCATAACCCCGCATTTGGAAAGATAAAAGGCAGGTAAACGAGAAGTTGGGCTCCTGAGAAGTTAAAAAACCAAATCCATGAAGTTGAGAACAAGAAAGAAAAAGCTGGGCTGAGAATCCACAGCCATTAGGTGGGAGCTGAAGAACGTGTGTAACAGCACGGCATGCTCCCACCTGTGTCCAACCGGGCGGTCATGGCTAAGCCTTCCCAGTCAGACAAGCACGTGCCTCCTCTGAGGGAATTATAGGGTGCCACCCACCAACACAGTACACAGGATTTTCATCTCCAGTACACAATGTTCTCTAAGGCAATGTTTCTTGCATGTAGCCAAGAAGAAAAGAATCCCTAAATGCTATATTACAGAATTCTTCAGGCCATTCTTTGGGCCCATGCTAAGAAGGATTTTCTCCCTTCAGACCATTAATCACTCTTGCTAATGGGCTCTAAGAGAAACACAAATTTAACTGACATCAGCCTGACCTCGGTTCCAGGTAAAATTATGGAGCGCATAATCCTGGGTGCAATCATACGGCACCTGCAGAATAAGCAAGAGATCAGGCCCAGCCAGCATGGATTTAGGAGAGGCAGGTCCTGCCTGACCAAGCTGATCTCCTTTTATGGCTGTGTAACTCACCTGGTGGATGAAAGGAAGGCTGTGGATGTGGTGTTCCTGGACTTCAGCAAGGCCTTTGACATTGTCTCCCACAGCAGACTCCAGGAGAAGATGGCAGCCCGTGGCTTGGATGGGAATGTTCTGTGCTGGATTAGGAATTGGTTGGATGGCCGAGCCCAAAGGATGGTAGTGAATGGTGTCCCATCCAGTTGGCGGCCGGTCACTAGTGGTGTTCCCCAGGGATCGGTGTTGGGCCCGGTCCTGTTTAATATCTTCATTGATGATCTGGATGAGGGGATCGAGTCCTTCATCAGCAAGTTCGCAGATGACATCAAGCTGGGAGGAAGTGTCGATCTGCTGGAGGGTAGGAGGGCCCTACAGAGGGACCTTGACAGGCTGGAGAGATGGGCTGACTCCAATAGCATGAGGTTTAACAAGTCCAAATGCCGGGTTCTGCACTTTGGACACGACAACCCCATGCAGAGCTACAGGCTGGGGACAGACTGGCTGGAGAGCGGTCAGGCGGAAAGGGACTTGGGAGAGCTGGTGGACAGGAAACTCAACATGAGCCAGCAGTGTGTCCAAGTGGCAAAGAAGGCCAATGGTATCTTGGCCTGCATCAGGAATAGTGTGGCCAGCAGGACTAGAGAGGTCATCATCCCCTTATACTCAGCACTGGTCAGGCTGCACCTTGAGTACTGTGTCCAGTTCTGGGCCCTCAGTTTAAGAAGGATGTTGAAATGCTGGAGTGTGTCCAGAGGAGAGCGACGAGGATGGGGAAGGGGCTGGAGCACAAGCCCTATGAAGAGCGACTGAGAGAGCTGGGGTTGTTTAGCCTGGAGAAGAGGAGGCTCAGGGGAGACCTTATCGCTCTCTACAGCTACCTAAAAGGAGGTTGTAGTCAGGCAGGGGTTGGTCTCTTCTCTCAGGTGACCGGCGACAGAACAAGAGGACACGGTCTCAAGCTTCGCCAGGGGAGGTTTAGGCTTGACATTAGGAAGAAGTTCTTTACTGAGAGGGTGATTTGCCATTGGAATGCACTGCTCAGGGAGGTGGTGGAGTCACCATCCCTGGAGGTGTTTAAGGAGAGATTGGATGAGGCTCTTAGTGCCATGGTGTAGTTGACAAGTAGGAGTAGGTGTAGGTGTTGTGCCATAGGTTGGACTCGATGATCTCAAAGGTCTTTCCCAACCTTATGATACTGTGATACTGTAACTAATATTGCCTCCTTTTGCAGATGTTTTGCTTTGAGGAGGGTAGAAAAGCTCAAGAGACACAGCTGTTCAGAAAGAGCTGCAGGGATCACCCCCAAGTTCTTCAGGATTTGTATCGTCCCCAGCAGTCATATTTTCACCCTAGGAAAATGAAACATTGCCCAATTAGCAATATTTTATCACTTGTAGTATAAGATATCTCTCCTCTCTACAGCTGATTATACTTTTCCCAGTAAAATTTGCATCTATTTAAAATAACAGAGCATAATGATTTAATTGACAAGAGCTGTTAGATGTTGTAAAGAAGTCTGATCCAAACTCAAGGTTGTTAGTATCACAGTATCACAAGGCTGGAAAAGACCTTTGAGATCATCGAGTCCAGCCTGTGACCCAACACCAACACCTACTCATCACTAAACCATGGCACCAAGTGCCTCATCCAATCTCCTCTTAAACACCTCCAGGAACGGTGACTCCATCACCTCCCTGGGCAGCGCATTCCAATGGCCAATCACACTTGCAGTGAAGAATTTTTTCCTAATATCGAGCCTAAACTTCCCCTGACGAAGCCTGAGACTGTGTCCTCTTGTTCTGTCACCGGTCACCTGAGAGAAGAGACCAAGCAAGAGTGAATTACAGACTGGAGTCTCTAGTCAAAGTAAATAGTTTTCAGTGTCTCCCCAGAAGGAATTTGGTTATGATTAATGTGAACAGGGAAGTATAACACCTGATGAGAGCAAAGACTGCTTATGGGAGGGAAAAAGGTTATTCACCATCAAAATTAAATTGGTATCTTTATTAGGCCCAGTCTGAAAATTCTGTGTCTTACATAACAGAGACCCACGTCCCATGACAAGGAAGTCATTGTCCAATGGAAGTGTTTGCGTTTGGGTTTCTTTTTAATAAGACTGATTTCCTCCAGGGAAAGGCACTTTATATTTATTTCACCTCTGTATATTGCCTTTATTAAAAGACACCTCCACAGAGGCACTGCATGTCAAGCTAAGCCCACACTGTAATAATCCAAGGGTGGGGAAAGATGTTCAAGATAGCATGATTTTACCAAAGGCCCTGAAGGTACACAATTCAACAGAATCTCAACACTTCTATCACATTAACTTTTAATTAACGGGAGGCCTGAACAATCCAAATTCGGAACCTGAAAGAGTGCTAGGAGCTGCTTTAACTTGTGTTCTAACTCATGTTATCCCGCAGGCTTTCTGCATCAGGAAAAAACTGAACTAGAGAGATACTGAGACCCTCACTTCTGACTTCTCTCTAGCTGCTGATGTGCATTTTGGACATGTACCAAATGGCTCTTACAAAGTGCATTGAGGAGCTGCAACGGTCCAGACTGATGCTTTGTGTCCTGCATAGTAGGACTGAACAAGAGCTATTGGTTTTTCAAGGGATTAACTTAAAATGTATGTTTTTTCTCAGCCTGTGGCACAGTCTGTGGCATCACAGAGGGCCTTTCTCATTCTTCTCCTCTCCAGACCACAGTTTTCATGTGCTTTTATCTTTTTTCAGATGGGACTTCTGGTATATCATCCTCAGCTGAGACACATCTACCGATGCAAGCAGGGATAGTTTCACTCTTTCAGCTTGGATAGGGAGGACTCAAAGTATCTTACCCTTTGGTTCTTTTCAGCAAAATGGGTTTTCTTTCCACACTGTGCACCGGACTGTTAATTGCAACAGTGCTACCTAGCCCTGGGTACTCCTTGGGAAGTCTTGTTATTGCGGAGAGAACTGTGGCACGTCGCAGAGCCTTGTGTGTGGGACTGATTTCAACCCATCCCCAAGCTAAACACAGAGGGAGGAGCCTGTCTATTTTAGTGGTTTGTCTGAAAATAGTGACTGTACTTGGATCTTCTTGTAATGAAGAGAGGCAATTGTGGCTAGATTAAGGAAGAGGTGTAATCCTAAACCTCAGTGGAATTTACTTTGGGAGTACTGCTCAGGGGAAACATTCTGGCTGCTCAGAGGAGGATAGTGTCATAAATAAATGGCAGTTAAATTCAGAAGGAGAAAAAAGAGATGAGAAAGTGTAAGGAATAATAATCAGAAGATAAAAATCCCTAAGGAAAATATCAGCTATAGTGTATCTGAAGTATGCTGCAATGTTTAAGGTCAGAGTAATTCTATTTTCAAGCCACATCATTGCTAGTATTAAGAATAAAGAGACACTGTTTTGATTTCTAACTTCATGTAAATACTTGCAATAACACCGTCATTCAAATCTCTCCTGTTTAGACCAGCCACAGTTTTTCCACACTGTTTCTGTGCTTTGGCCATTTCCAGTATACAAGCCTACTCCGACCTTGAGCAAGACTCCCCCTGTGCCTTTGTTACCTCTCTGTAAAATGTGGGTGATGATAGTACATGTTGTACTATCCTGCAAGGGAAAAATGCCGTGCATGAATGTTATCATAGTGGGCGGTGTAAATATAGCTTAAGGAAATATGTACTCAAACACAAGCAAATTCGAGATAAAAATGGATACAGTGAGAGGTTGATCTAAAATTTCTGTTCCAATTGCCCTTGGCTTTTGGGGTGTTTCAAAATCAGATTACAGTGAAGAACGCTGCAGCAATCCACAACACAATGTGTCTGAGGGCTCACATGTGCTGGTTCACACCAGTGCCCTTCAGTATGTAGGGCTGGCTGCCGGTCAAAGGCTCCCTTCATCCAAGCTCAAATTAATTTCATGTTGTTCAGCAATGCCTGCTCTGCATGCATCTGCTGCTTCTCTTCTCTTGTTTAGACTAATGAGGACAGAGCCTGCACGTCTTACTAAATGTTTGCCATAGTGTTCATAGTCACGTTCTTGGAGAGGCTTGAAAAAGAACACCCTGAAATTAAGCCCAAACACTGAAACATTTCCATAACAGTCTTAGATATGACCAGGTACTCTGGATTTATTATTATATTTGGTAAGCAAAGTGAATCCTGTGTTCATGGAGGTGCTGGGTATGCACCTCCTATCTCTTGCGCAGAGAAGGGCAACGAGGCTGGTGAGGGGGCTGGAGAACAAGTCCTACGAGGAGAGACTGAGGGACCTGGGGGTGTTTAGCTCAGAAAAGAGGAGGCTGAGGGGAGACCTCATCACTGTCTACAACTGCCTGGAAGGCGGTTGTGACGGGGGGGGTGTTGGGCTGTTCTCACACGTGACAGTGATAAAATGAGAGGAAATGGCCGCAAGTTGCACCAGGGGAGGTTTAGACTGGACATTAATGAAGAATTTCTTTCCTGAAAGGGTGGTCAGGGATTGGCACAGCTGCCCAGGGAGGCAGTGGAGTCCCCATCCCTGGAAGTGTTTAAAAGATGGGTGGATGAGTTCCTTAGGGACAGGGTTTAGTGAGGAGACAGGCATGGTTGGATCATTGGATCTCAGAGGTCTCTACCAACCTTATGATTCTACTCTATGACTCTATGCCACAGCATAGCCTGGAAACATGAAGGATACAAAGGTGGTTGGAACTAGGAGTCGGTATGGATTCAGCTGAAAGGAAAACCCTAACCCTGCTTGCCCAACTTGATAACCTTCTATGGTGAAATGGTTGGTTTGAGAGATGAGGGGAGTGCAGTGGCAATTGTCCACCTAGACTTCAGGAAGGTTTTCTGCATTATCTGCCGAGGAAATAGGGAGGTGGACTGAAAAGATGGCCAGGCCCAGAGGGTGGCGCCCAGTGGCACCAAGTCCAGTTGGAAGCTAGGAACCAGCAGGGAACCCCAAGGCAAAGGGCGTTGCCAGTGGATAAAGTGAATTGGTCCTTTGCCGTGTCCTGCTCTGGGCTCGCCAGTGTAAGATAGACATGGCTGTACTGGAGAAAACCCCCACCCAGTGCCACTTACAGGTCTGGCCAAGCAATGCTGCCCTGCCACTGACACCCAGATCCCCATCCTCACTGTTGCTGGCCATGTCCCTTGTGGCAAGGGTCATCCTGTCCTGGCAGGATGGGCCAGGCCAACAGCTGCTGTGGCTCCAGGTGGACTCCCCCAGCGAGGGAGAACGGTAATGTTCCATGCTTGAGGTGATCCACTGCTGGGGTGCACTCTGGCAGACACTGTGTCTTACAGACACTGGCAATAAGAAATGAAGCATTGTAAATATCACTTCTTTTCTCCCTTTGAGTCAAATTCAGAAATGCCAAGGAGGAAAAAGTGTGTAACAGAAACAGCACTATAAGGGTGTTGTGAGCTAAGGACATCAGAACTCCAGGCTTGAGTTTTTGCACAGCCACTCAACCCTGTGCCACGAGAATGCAAAATACAGGTGCTCTAATTTTCTGTCACTTCATACCCATTGTGCATTTTGTATGAGTGGCTTCGAAAACAAGAAGCAAGGGAGACAGTCTCTAGCGTGAAGGTGGAGAATTGATGTACGAATGCAGCTTTCCCTTGAGAAAGAAAAAGTGACTACTGCCTATGGTAAGCAATCAGGAGGGTGCATCTGGTGCATTATTAGGAGATGGGTACATGGGATAAAATGGTACTAGATATATCTGAGACTTTGAATAAGGTGGAGAAGCCAGTGATGGGTGAAGCAGTTGCAGAGACCTTCATAGCAGCATTTTGCACAATATTATGTGTGAAGACAAGGAGAATTAAGAGACAGCAGTGTTTTTCTCTTTCTGTTAGATCCAGGGTTTTGGGGTTCTTTTTCTTGGTCTTCACATCTGGGGATCTGCTGAAACCTCTGTGCATGAATATGGAGAGATTTTCATTGAAAAGCTGTACACCTTTGAAGGCAACCCAAAGCATAGCCTTACACTTACAGATCTGGTACAAAGCGTAGAAATAACAGACTTTGAGAAAATGGCCATAGTAAGCAGACAAGATACAAAGAGTATCTAAATCCCAGTAGCGCCATGGATAGCAATGCTGGAGGCAGGTTCATGCTCTAATTTGTATTCAAAGCCTGAACACTACAGAGAGACCATTTCTTGTACCTGGAATTCCAAACAGGCTCACTATAAAGATAAGGCTGCAAGTTAACAAATAGATGTGATCTTTTATCACCTTAATATTTGAGATGAGTCAGTTCAAGGTTTTATTTTCTCCGAATAATAAACAGCAATCTACATGAGGAAGCGAAAATCGAAAAACTCAGTAGGGGAGGATTGTTCACTCTTTCTTATAACACAGAAATTAGCGTGCAACACATGAAGTTATTAATCACAATAAATGAAAGGAAGAACATCTGCACATAATGCATAATTGAATTGTGCACCTCCTTGTCACGGGATGTTTGGATATAACAAGTGTGAATGGACTGAAGAAGCAATTAGACAGAATCAGGGAAGGAAGGTCTCTCATGGGCCATTAAGCCCTGGGAAGCAGGAACAGCCTCCAGAAATTGCTGAACCGGTGACCGTCAGTACGTAAAGGGTACAGCAGGGGAAGGAGCATGCTATGCTTATCCTGTTTCCTATGCTTATTTCTTACACATATCTCACCGTTCAGACTCAGAGACAGGATGCTGAGCTAAACAAACCTTTGGTGTGACCCCATGTGCCTATTCTCATGAATTATACAAGATACAGTCCACACATGCTATGGATGCAATTTATATTTACTCAGAGCATCAGCTTATGGCCTTGCAAATTCTGCTGAATATTTACAATGAGAATTTAAGCAGAACCTAAGTGGTTCATGCATTCACATGATCCTATTTCACCCTATCTGAAATTACATACTGCCTCTTCTGGACCTGGTTTTTGGCTTGGGCGCAACTTGATATGCAATTAGTCAAACACCCTCTCCTGTGGTAGCTCTGTCCTGTTGTGAACAATTAGTGTTGTACAAGGGAATACATTCTGAGGCTCAGATCCTGGGGATTCCTGTCAATTTACATCGACAGCATGCTTATAAGAAAGGAACTGACAAGTCTAGCTGCAATTGACTGTTAGCAGCCACAGAGGCAGCCACTTCTTGCTCACATTTTTAGCTTTGCCTGCCTTGAGCATCCTCTTCATTTTGTAGAAACATTATGCAAGCTATTTATTGTGTTCGAATGTCCAGAAATGCATTTCTTAGTGTGCAGCTATGGGTTAAGATCTCTTAGATGTGCAACCGGTTGGAAGGAAATTATTCGGTTCTTAGTTATATACAGGACAGAATCTTCCTGTCAGAGAAGAGAGGACTAGCTGGTGGGAGGCTGACTTGGTGCTGTTCCCAGGGTGGCCAGATTGCCTGAGAAAACCCTCCACTTGAAGAAAGGACAACTTGACTTTGCAAGGAAGATCAGCTTCCTTTTAACTGTGGTTCTCAAAAAAAATCCTGCTTTGTGGTGATGAGTTTTTCTCCACATTAAAGTCTGTTCATGTGTAGCCGGATATCTTACAAGCCCTTTCAGAAATTATTTATTACAAAAAAATTAAGAAAAACTCCTCCCAGATCTGTGTCATCCAGAACTACATTTTCTGGGGGACGACAAGAAGAGGTAATTTTTTTAGTGATCAGTGTTCATGTCTCGGAAAGCTATCAGATGCTATGTTTTCTTAGCTTTTTAAAACCAGTTGGCTGTGTTCTGGAAGTAAATGGTTATTTGTACACTGGCTAATCAGACCCCTTCGTTGTTTACCCTGAGCTAATTAACTTTCATCTCTTCAAATTATTCCCAGTGCAGCTGATCACCTAAAGACCTCACATCCCTGTGCAGCAGCTGCTGTCCATCACCGATAAGGTGAGGCATTCTCCAACACAAGATGTCTACCCAAACAGACCTAGATCAAAATGCTAAGCAGTACCAGGATAGTGTATCAAACAACAGCCTTTTCATAGAATCACAGAATCGTAGAATCGTAGAATCGCAGAATCATAGAATCATAAGGTTGGAAGGGACCTCTGAGATCACTGAGTCCAACTGTCTTCCCACTAAACCCTGTCCCTAAGGAACTCATCCACCCATCTTTTAAACACCTCCAGGGATGGCAACTCCACCACCTCCCTGGGCAGGCTCTTCCAATCACTGACCACCCTTTCAGGGAAGAAATTCTTCCTAATGTCCAGTCTAAACGTCCCCTGGCACAACTCGTGGCCATTTCCTCTTGTCCTATCACTGTCACTTGGAAGAAGAGCCCAGCACCCACCCCGTCACAGCCTCCTTTCAGGCAGTTGCAGACAGGGATGAGGTCTCCCCTCAGCCTCCTCTTCTCTAAGCTGAGCACCCCCAGGTCCCTCAGTCTCTCCTCGTAGGACTTGTTCTCCGGCCCCTCCCCAGCCTCGTTGCCCTTCTCTGGATGCGCTCCAGCCCCTCAAGGTCCTTCTTGGAGTGAGGGACCCAAAACTGACCCCAGTACTCGAGGTGCGGCCTCACCAGCGCTGAGCACAGGGGCACAATCCCCTCCCTGCTCCTGCTGGGCACGCTGAGTCTGACATAGGCCAAGATGCCACTGGCCCTCTTGGCCACCTGGGCCACTGTTGCCTCATGTTCAGCCGCTGTCAACCAACACCTCCAGGTCCTTCTCTGCCAGGCAGCTCTCCAGCCACTCTGCCCCAAGCCTGTAATGCTGCACGGAGTTGTTGTGTTCCAAATGGAGGACCCTGCACTTGGCCTTGTTGAACCTCATCCTGTTGCTCTCAGCCCATCGATCCAGCTTGTCCAGATCCCTCTGCAGAGCCTCCCTTCCTTCAAGCAGATCCACACTTGCACCCAGGTTGGTGTCATCCACAAACTTGCTGAGGGTGTGCTTGATCCCTTCATTGAGAGCACTCGGTCCCTTCATCGAGAGGGAAAATTTTCTCTAGCTGCAAATTTTGCCTCTCTGGGGGAACTGCCTACAGTTCTGGATGTTGTTTTTCTATTATATGGTCTGCAACGTGTTAGCAGGAAACACGACTCCATGCACATGGGACAGCTCAGCTTGATCAAGTGTCTTTGCCTTTTAGTGTCTGATGATCTCTGTCTGATGGTAAAAGACAACAGCCCTGCACGAATTATAGGGTACAGAATGCAACGTCATATTCCAAGCATTAACAGCATCCCTGCGTTATTTGTCACTATGCTCCTCTGCACCTTTGAGGCCACAGTTTGGATGCGAAGAATAATTAAAGTAGGTGAGATTGTAAGAGGAAGCCAAAGCCACACACAGAGGTTTTTGGGTTTGAGACCTTTAAAAATGCCAGGCATAAGCAAACTTCAGTCATTTAATGCTGAAAGATATAACGAAGTGGGGTGTTCTTTGGAAAAGAGAGCTGAGACCATCAAAGGAATCTGGGTTAAGCATGCCTTTGAAAGCCATCCCAGGGGTTATGTATTTCCAGTGTCATAACTGTGAATGTATCACCAGCAATTCTCCCAAAATATGCAGAAGAGCCACAGAAAAGCTATAGAAATCGATTGTTCAGGAAGCCTTTGTTAATCTTTCTCTCTCTGATGCTACAAGAGGAGTTGTGACCTGCCTGTGTTACTACTTGTACCTGAATTCCAAGCCTCAATGTTATGTAAGGGAAGACGGTAGCAAATATTGGCTGAAGGTGTTTGCTTGCCAAGGCAGCCTCAGGTGGCCAGTAGACTCAATTTCTTCCTCCACCCAGACAGACCCAGAGAATTCCTTTGACATTAATCTTGGTTATTATTTATACGCCCAGCATTAGAGTCATCAACAGCAGCATCTCCAGCATTGGAATAAGTAACTATTAAAGCCTTGACACACCACCCAAAATTTTAGAAGAGGCCCTTTTCTCTGCAAACCATCCCAAAATGCAGATCTGAATGGGTGCTGCAATCAGAAGTGTTAAAAAGTCATCTCTGGATATAAGCGTTGCAGCACGGCCTGCAAATCTGCGCGTTATTAACCTTCCAGATGGCAAGCTGAGGAGACCACCTTCAAAAGGTGGTTGTACAGTGAAATTTTAATTAATGGTCACTTACCTCTAGGAGCAAGGCATAATGACACGCACTGTGCCAGACTTTACAGATATCTTCAGAAACTGCTGGAGTGTTGCAAAGTAGCTTTTTTCTTAGTTAGATTTCAGTGATTTACATCAGATCTACTTCTGCTTTGAAATGCTGTTTATCTGCTTTTCTCTCAAGGATCTTAACACTTTCTGACACCTTGAGCAGACCACATCAGGATGCTTGGATGGTTCCCCAGAGTTGATTGATCAGCGTTTCCAAATCTGTCTTCTAACCTTACTTGTCCCAGGATACCTGTGAAAAGTCAATCAACAAATGAAGATTAAACAGAGAGGTGTCTGAGGGGACAGCTAAGCAGGAGGAAGTTTTTAATCAAGTATTTCTTCTCTTGCTTACATCCTTCCATTTTGTGTCACCTAAAATTTCAGTCACAAAAATTACTCTTCAACCCTGAGCTTTGTGTGATTGCTGAAGCCATTAGGTTTGAGTGATGACCTTAATAGACGAGTGGATGTGTTCCTTAGGGTCAGGGTTTATTGGGGAGACAGGCACGGTTGGACTCATTGATCTCAGAGGTCTCTTCCAACCTTAGGATTTCTATGATTCTATGAATCTAAATTGTCTGGTGTTCAGACCTGTCTGGAAGCCTGGGTTAATGAAACAGGCTTATATTATTAAATTCTGCTGAGAGATAAAACCATGCTTCATTGCTAGCTCAGAGCATGAGTAAAGCGGATTCACTCCTACTTAAGCAAGGACTGCAAAGTTCTACAGCACAGACCTCTCCAAGTAAACCAGTTCATTGTCCATAGCTGCTGGTGCTTCACTCGACTCTTTGGTGTGACAGAGCACCCAGGCTGAGTGATGTGACCCAAGACTCCCACCTTTAGAAACAACCACTTGTCTTCCTCTGTAGGTCAACATACTAAAGAGTACTTCAGAGAGTGCTTTACTTGATTCTGTTCCCAGACTCTATTCAAAGCTACTTCCTCCACATCTTCCAGACATGTCAACCACAGGGTCTGAAGTTTCTCAAGGTCAGCGATTCTTTTTCTTAGGGTTCTGCTTATAGAAGTATCCAGACCACAAGGAAGCCGTTGGGAGTCCATCAGTCTTGCTATAAGTGCTAGGTTGCCTGCCAGGTCTGGTGATTGGTGCTGAAGAGAGAGGAGAGAGGATTTCTGCAAATGAACCTTATCCCACCTGTTGATCACCCACAAGGTGGTGTGAACACTTTGAAGTACTGGGTTTACAGTGAACTGCTCCACTGATGTAATCTGCCTTGCATATTAGCTACTTGGCCCTTGAAGATGCAGCCACACTAGTAGGATAGTACATGCTGCTTCTCAGCTGCAGATGTCTTGAGTAATTTGCAGATTACATCTAGTTACTTTGAAATTGCAGCAGGCAATGTGAAAACTGGAGTTTGAACCATTGCTTGATCCCCAGAGCAATCTGAGCTAGAAGGATCTGAGTGGAAAAGATTTCCACTGTCATTTAGGCACACCCACCAACTTTGGCCCAGAGAGGCTTGATTTATGGTGAGGGCCAGTGTATAATTAGATTTCTGTCTGCTCAACTTCTGAATTGTTTTGACTCAGCATGGCCAGTTCAGCTGAACTGAGTTCCCCTGCTGTTGAGGGATTCAATTAAAGAAGACTCAAGCTCATTATACAAAGGCAAAGTAAAATATATCATCAATTGATACACTAGGTTTTTCGACAAGGAAAGGGAATTAACGACATGCAAGCTCACCCAGTTATTCTTCTATTGAAATGATTGCAACAAACAATGTTCCTGTTAGAAAACCAAATTCATTTCACCATGCCACTGTTGTATACCCTGTTTACTCTATTTACATATAAAAGATTTGTTCTGTGCCATAAAATACAGTCATAAAAAAAGGAAATAAATGGTCTGAGTAGTGAGCTATTCAGATTCCCTGCTATGACATAGGAAAACATTCATGTGCACAGTGAGTATCCTCATAGCACTGGGAACACACTGCAAGAAGCTGGAGACTTATCTCTCAGTCCAGCAAATCTGCAGGGTATTATCTTAGAGAAGACCCTGAGATAATAGTCCCTGAGATAATAATCCTCAGGGAGGATGAGATCTTCATTATTTACTGTAGACAAAACATTAAAGATGAAGAGAGAGAAAGTTAGACTTTTCCAAGATGTCTGAGTCTGCATGGATTTAAATTTTGGATATTCTGCCCAAGATACTTAGAAAATACCTTATTCTGTTCAAGCCCAACTAGATGAGATTGTTGATACCAAGTAACCTTTTTACTCCTTGTGCAGGGATTCACAGTAGAATGTGGGGCACTGTTTTCAAAAGTCATTTGAGTAAGTGTTAGTGAACTGCATATGCATAACAGCATCCTTTTGTACCTGGGTGTGAGTTATGATTTCATTTTAATGCATATTCTGCTTTAGGCTTTTTAGTGCTGCTGTATATGACAGCTTGTAAGGTTTTAAACAAATCCTTATTTAAGTTAAATGTAGAACTGCATCTGTGTTTTGTTTAGTTTGGGGGCTTGAGGGTTTTTTTTGCTTCTATATATTTTAGACAATGAGGAGTGAATGAAGAGAGAGAATCAGCATCTGGACAGAATCTGGACAAGCTGGATCCATGGGCTGAGGTGAACTGCATGAGGTTTAACAAGGCCAAGTGCCCGGTCCTGCACTTGGGCCACAAAAACTCCATGCAACCCTACAGGCTTGGGGAAGAGTGGTTAGAGAGCTGCCTGGTGGAAAAGGACCGGGGAATGCTGGTCGACAGCTGACTGAACAGGAGCCAGCAGGTGGCCAAGAAGGCCAACAGCATCCTGGCTCAGAAATAGCATGGTCAGTAGGAACAGGGAGGTGATTGTGCCCTTCTACACAGCACTGGTGAGGCCGCACCTTGAATACCGTATTCAGTTTTGAGTCCCTCACTACAAGGACATTTTGGTGCTGAAGTGTGTCCACAGAAGAGCAAGGAAGTTAATGAATGCTCTGGAGAATAAGTCCTGCGAGGAGTCACTTAGGGAACCAGGATTGTTTAACCTGGAGAAGAGAAGGCTGAGGAGAGACCTTATTGCTCTTTACTACTGCCAGAAAGGAGGTTGTGGTGAGGTGGGTGTTGGTCTCTTCTCCCAGGTGACTATGATAGGATGAGAGGAAATGGCTTTAAGTTGCATCAGAGGTGGTTTAGACTGGATATTAGGAAAAAAATCCTTTATTGAAAGAGTGCTGAAGCATTGGAAAATGCTGTCCAGGCAAGTGGTGGAGTCACCATCCCTGGAGGTGTACCAAAAACACGCAGACGTGGCACTTCAGGACAGGGTTTAGTAGGCACAGTGGTGTGGGGTGATGGTTGGACTGGATGATCTTAGAGTTCTTTTGCAACCTTAATGATTCTATGATTCTAAGCATGCTTCGGTCTTGGTTTCTTCAAGAACTGGTAGAACATTTCTATGAAAATAAGTGCATCCTTCCTCCCACGGCTTTCCTTCTCATCACAGTCAAACTTCATAAACAGCATAGCCTTTATCTGAGACATAGGCACAAACACTCTAACGTGATTTGTTTTTAATGGAGTTCTTTCTTCTACAGTTTGTATGGGATTGTAGATTGTTTCCCCTACAAATACTCTACAGTAGTCAAGTATTTCTTCAGTTATGCAAAGAAACTTCCATTTTACTGGTGGCTATGCACAATCTTTATCTTTCTAATCTGTAATTCTAGGCAATGGAGCATGGCATGAAGCTTCGGTTTTCAGATGCACTTACATGGAAATGCCCGTGCATGGATTCTCTGAGCAGGCAACAGACTCTCAGACTTCCTTGGTGTCCACAATGGCAATGCTCATTGTGTTTCTGCTTTTCTCTTCACATCTGGCATCTTCATGCAGAGCCTTAAATAGGTCAATACATCATCACAGAAGAGTAATAGGAAATTAATTATTGTAGTCTCTGACAAACAAAGCTAGCAGCAAACTTTCCAGCGGAGAGCAGGACTAGTCTAAATACCAAGAAAATTCAGCTAGAAGGAGAGACACAGTATCAGGGCATTAGTCAGTTTAGCTCCTTAGAGTGCAGGAACTCTTCTGTTTTACAATTATTAACAATAATTGCACCTGCAAACCCAGAAGTAAGAGCTTATGATAACTCCAGAATGAGTATCACAAGAGGATATGTAATGTAACAGACAGAGGTGAGAGAGATACTGCAGAGGCTGAAAAGAAAGGCACTAGATCAGAAGACCTATGATGCTGCCTACCAGACATGCCTGGGACTGTGCTGCCTAAAAAGGCAGCCACATCTAGTAGGGTACACTGGCACTTTGTTTACAAGTTTCTGTGTTCAGTTTCTCACACCAGAGTTCTAAAACATCTAAGCCGACTGGTGAGAGCTTAGAAGATAATGATGAAAGATCTAGAAAAAAAATGATCTAAGAAGATACTGAAGGAACCAGGAAAATTAAAGTAAGGCATTGTAACAGTTTTCAGTTACTATGTAGAGAGCAGCTGCAAAGATGGTGGGAATAATGTATTTTCCACATCCACAGTGAATGGCATTTCTGTGAGAAATCACAGAAGCACGTATCAATGATGCAGAAACATCACACGGGACCTCTTGTGGTTCCTTCCAGCCCTATTTTCTATGATTGCTAGAAGTAACGTGCAGGTGTGTGAGAGCATCCTCTCTTCCATCAGTAATTAGGTACTGTTTCCCATCTTCAGAGTTGGTTTAATGGTAGTTTTCCATTGGAGCAACTCTAATCATTTATGAGGAGGTTTCTGATTTGCTGTGCTGTTAGGAAGATCAGAATCAACTTTGTATTTCTCCTTCTTCAAAGATATTCAAGACGTTGCTTGATCAGTGTTGGAGCGAAATTAACGCTAATGAAAAGCGAGGGCTATGAACACCTCTTTTTTCCTCAAAGAATCAAAGTAGACATCAAATTCAGCAGCAGCTAAAACCTTGCTGCTGTACGGTTAAAATTTTAGATCTGTGGGCAGTGTTAAATGGAGGTATCATTCCTTGACAGTTTTAAACAGCATAACACAACCACGACAATGATGAGATAAGAGGCAGATAGGGATGACAGTCTGGGAACTAAATCTGCTCTAATCTACTTGAGTGTAAATCCACTTACTCCAGCTGCATAGCTCCAGAGAATGATTCCAGGGTGAGAAAAGGGAATTTCACCCCACTGTACTCCTTTTTTGTTGTCGTGTCTTTTCTATGTGATTTGTTACCTCATAGTCACAGCAGAGCACAGATAAGTTGAAACTGTAAATTCTATATTCTCAGCTGGGACTTTTATGTTTCTAATTCTGGTATGTTACTTACCTGTGATCAGGAATAGGAATTGCATTCATCAACGTGACCTATGCAAGTACAAACAGGAGCAAGCAGTGACCCTAAAGATTTCAAAAACGATCCTTTAATTACTGAGGTCAAAGGTGAATCCCCATGAATTACAAAGTACCTGTGATCTTTGTCTCCAGCAGGTGCCTAAAGATACCGTGGCAAACCTGCCTTTGCTTGGATAGCAGTGACAATAAACAGACTTCTGAAACCATCAGGAAAAGAAATCCTCTCTCCAACAGGACAATTAACCAGTTGTTTCTTTTTCATTCATGCTGGTTTTACGGGGAGAACCCATCACATCAGTTCCCCTGGTCACAGAATAGCTTGTCTAATAATCATAATCATCCTTTGGGATATATTCTAATAGCCCAAAGATTCTTATGAATGGAATCGCCCTAGTCAGCACTGCAGCATGTTAGCATTAAATCACCATGGCATGTAATCCAGAAGGTAAAACCTTTAAGTCTTTCAGAAGGTTTGTTCTTCTGATTGGTAGTTTAACGATCTTCTAAGAAGCCGAGTTATAAGAGCTTTCTGCCAGAGAAACAGAGAAAATGCAATGAAAAAAAGGTGTCACATACTCTTCTGAATCAATTATAATGTCAAATATACATTTCTAATGAATTATGAAAGGTGAGATGACTTCTCTCTTTTTTCTTTGAGCTAACCTGGGACCAGGCACTGGGATTAAATCTGTACAAAGCCCTGCTCCCTTACATCTATTTTTTGTGGGTTGTGTAGGGGTTTTTGGCAGGATAAAATATATCAAAAATCAGGATTTTCGTGTAATGCTTACGCTTCGCTGCACTTGATTTCCATGCCCTGTGCATTATTAGGGAGAAGACTGAATGATTACCAGTACCTGATGAGCAACTCATTTTCAATGTTCCCTTACATATCTCTTCGACTTTGCTCAGTTTGGGTTTCTCACTGATTTTGCAGATCATAACCTAAAAGCCTGACCCAAAGAAATAAATAAGCCTATTTCTTTGGCCTTGAATAACTGAAGGACTAGACAACAGGCTAACTCAGTACAGTCCCTGGTTCAGGCAGCTTTTAGTTTTGCTTTTCCTATGCTGATATTTTCCCTCGGGGAATTGAGTAAATGTTGCCTAGAAACACCTGTGCTTTCAGAAAGGTCTGACACACTACAAAATAGCCATAAAATCAGGTGTGTGAAAAAGCCCATCTGTTCCCACCAAAATGAATCTGGGGACACAATTCCCATAAATATATTTGTACTAATCAAAATGCTGTTTGACCATTTTTCTCCTCAAAGCTTTTTAACTATGGCTTGCATCGCCCACAAATTTGCTAGTCAGCCTTAAAAATTTAATAAGTGCAGTGTATCAGTATAATATTCTGCTAGCTGCTGAATCAGTATAAGTAAAGGTTTTAATTACTAAAATTATGCAGTTATAAAAAAAAATAATGAAATTATCCTTCTCATTTGCATTCATGAGCTGCCTGCATTCAGGCATACGAGATGTGCTCAACTGCACTGAACCGTGGTGGAATAATTCTCAGTGCTGTAACTCTGCTCGACGATCATGCACCTTCACGGTTTCAGTTCCCAGTGAAACCAAACCACGGGAAAGAGCATTCAGTATATTGTAAAGAGGATTAAACATAACGTATAGCTTTTTGGACCTACACATATATAAAATTATTTCACTGTCATAATGTAAGAGGACAAGTTCCTGCTTTCAGTGAAGTCCTTTGCATAACATCTTTTACCATCGCTGGTGCAGAGTGTGTGCCTTGCGGAGGGAAGTTTCTGGATGCTGTCTTAATTAAAGTGCATCATCTCTAATCTGAAACAATGTCTGTTTATTTCACAACTAATTACTTCATTACTCTTTCCTCTGCTAAAAAATATTTGGTGCCTAAATGAGACTGCAAACTCTTTGGGGCAAACTCACATATCATGAGATAATATTATGTTTCATAGAATTATAGAATCATACACTTTCCTCTAGATCAGGTTGCTCAAACCTCATCCAGCCTGGTCTTGAAGACTTCCAGGGACAGGGCATCCACAATATTTCTGGGCAACCTGTGCCAGTGCCTCACCATGCTCAAAGTAAAAAAATTCTGCTTAATATCTAATCTAAATCTTCCCTATTTCAGCTTAAAACCATTACTCCTTGTCCAAATACTGCACTCCCTAATAATATTTGCTAAATAATATATTAAGAAAGAAACTTGTGAATAAAATATAGGCTGAAGTTTCGTGATTCAGTTTTGGGTATAGGCAAAATTTTACAATTTATCCCCCATTTGCAGTCATAAATAATCTTTCCCCTCTGATTCATACATAAATCATCAGCTGAAATACAACCCTCTACCCAAACAGTCTCAACAGTTAGGAAAATAATTTCTGACTTCACTGTGATGGACTGAAATAGTTGCAACAAAATTTCACATATATAATTCCATTTTTCTTCACAAGTTTTTTGTATAGAAAGAAATGCTGTATCCTCTGAGACTCTTTTGTAGGCCTTTTTTTCTAAAAGTTACAAGGGTAACTGTTTAACTTTGAACACCCATCCTACCAAATCTGCTCTGGATCCTTCTGTGACAGGTAAAGCTAAGTGGTCACCCAGGGAACAGTATTTGCTGCTTGATAGTATTCAAAATGGGCAAAAAGAGAACAGCTTCTTACACATTTTTAGTGTTTCAGAAGGACTGGTTTCCCAAAGATGAAGGAAAATCAGTGAAAATTACAGTGAAGAAAAAAAACAAACCCAGAAGGTACAAATGTGAGGGAGAACTGTGAGCTCTTTCAGGAAGAGCTCATTAAATAGCCAAAAAGCTGTGATTCCAGTGCCAATAAAGATGACAGCGTTCCCTGAAAAGCCATCCATAACCTGTGAAAAAATGAAAGCAGCAACTACAAATAAGCATTGATGTACAATCAATAAAAAGAGTAACATTTAACAATCAATTCTAGATGAGAATTTGTGAAGTGTGGGGAATGGAGAGAGGACAAAAAGGCATGACAGTAAATTCTTTCAGTTCCTTTCTGGGTGGGCACAGGCAGTCTGGGCTTTTAATTAGGAGCTTTGTAGGGAGGTACCACTGTCCAGCATTGATGTTGGTGGCTGTCATCACCCAGCATGGAGTAATCCCTTTGAAAAGGGCCTTGGGCTACTATGGTCTTCTCAACAGTGAAAGCAAGCCTGAAGTTTTTTGCTCCAAAGAAGAGACAGTTGCCTCCAAGAGGCGACTGTCCATTTTTTCCTGCCCTTCCTCCCAGGACTGAGCAAAGCCTTTTCCACCCCAGCACAGCTTTCTCCCTGCCTTGCACAGGAGCTCAGCAGAGCCAAACCAGTGGCAGTGGCTAACAAAGGTCACTTTTGGAGTGGGAATTGTAAAGAGCTTGGTCTGCTGATCTTACTTTAAATAATCTCTTGAAGTGGTTCAAAAGTGAATTTGAAGTATTTTCATATGAAAAAGTATAGATAAAAAAGGGGTCTGAGAAATCACTCTCTGGGAGCCGTAGCTGACAAATTCAATGTGGATCGTTGGGGATCTAATTTTCACGTGGAAAGCAACTTTTTGAACAAACTGCCAAAAGATAATTGGATGCCCTTCTGGAAACACATTTAATCAAACATTAATACACTTCAGTATACAGTGGGGCAACTGAAAGAAAAGTAATGGTCAGGGGTACACAGAAGGTCCAATCAGAAGAAGATCTAATTAGCCTGTCATCTAACAAGCTCTTGCCACCATCACCACCACACACGGTCCCATTCATGTATATAATAACTGATGCTTTATTCACTAAAAATTTGTTGACATTGCTATACCAGAGAAATCAGTTTATGGTTCAGTTTGTGTTATACACTTTAAAAGAAAGCAAACACCTCATATAAATAATATAACCTTAACATCTAATTACAAAGAAGGGCAAAGCTTTTAAGTGGCATTAATTTTAATAAAAAGGAATAATTAATATCATGAAAATTAACCTGTTGATGAAGCCTAGACCTGGATGGGTTCGCTTTTCAGTAGCAAGCATGAAGAATTAGATGACTCCCATGAGGATCCCAACACCAGAAATTCATCTTACTCAGACAAAAAGACGGAACTCCTTCCTCTGTGTAGCCAAGTAAGGTTTCAGCCCTTGCTCTGGGGACCTGTTGTCCCTTGACCCACAGATCCCCCTCCATGGACTACAGAGGGGAGGAACTGCCACCAAAGTTGCACACCCTGACAGATACCAGCAGGGCTAGCATGGACTTACTGCAGCTATGTGAGCCAAATGCAGGCAGAGTGCAGGAACAACCACAAAGCCACAGATAAAATGAAAATGAAAAGGTAACAACCATGACGGCTGCAGAGCTGCTGCCCAGAAGATGGATCTCACCTGCTGCCTCAGCCAAACTTGCTAACTCCTCCCTTAGCCACACTTGCTGGGCCTGCGCAGTTAAGTTTTGGTAAATGAAGAGAGAACCTTTTGAGGTGGAGATTGGCAACAATCCCTTGGACAGGAGGGGAGCAGGGTGAGTTGCTTGGCATAAAGGTGACCACATAGCAACTGTGCCTTCAAAGGCGACGAAGACAATGATGAAGAAGATGACGAAGATGATGAAGATGAAGAAGAAGAAGATGACGAGGATTACGAAGAAGATGATTACGAAGAAGAAGAAGATCTTCCCCACCAAGGGTCACGATGATTGGAAGGGCCAGCAGGATGCTGCCTGGACCTGGGACCATAGAGACGCCTTGGACCCATGGTGGTAGCTATTATCCTCTTTCTTCACTTTACCTTTCCTTTCCTATCACTCTGTCTACCACATGCCACTTCATGAGCAAAACAATAAAGATGCACTGTTTGAATGAAGCACAACCCCTTGCTGTGATTGCCTTGGTTTTTGCGTTTTGAGATCACAGTAAATGAACCATCACACATCCATTAAGTAGATAGTGACATTCCCACAGAGAAATTCTTGTACACACCTCCTCCCCTCCTTTTAAGAACTACTGATATTCTGTTTGTTTGGGTTTTATTTTGGGCTTTTTTTAGGATTTTTTTGTGTTGTGGTGGGGTTTTTTGGTTTTGTTTTTTTGGGGGGGAGGGGGGTTGCTAAAGGAGAATGACTAATCCAACCTAATTTAGTCTTCTCCTCAGTCTGAGGTAATCCTGTTGTTGCTATTTCAGAGGGGCAACAGTATGCAGTAATGGTGATCATGTTTTTTCTAAACAGCTTTAGACTTTTAATCATCTCACCTGATAAAACCTGACAGATATTCAACAACAAAAATGCAGCATCAAAAAGGAAGAAAGGATCATATGCAGAGAGAAACCTGAACAAACCTGAATTGTTGCCTGCACTGAGAGCCAAATGAACAGCTGATACAATTGGCACAACTCAGTAGTAATGTGGCTACAGCTGAATCAAATTATTTCTGTGGCTACATAAAAAAGTAGAAAATAAACATGGAAATTAGAGATGGGAACAACTCAGATCCAAATCTCTGCTTCCTCAAAATCTGCTAATTCTGAGAACTGTCTAGTAGGTATTTCTTTCTGATTTCTTCCATCTGAATGAACTAATTCACACTATATGGCTGTTGCTTTACATTGTGGATTTTTTGGAAAAATTTTGCATCTTGATACAGTATTTTTTACCCAGAACATGCCAGAGAAAGTTACAAAAATCCTAGTGTAAAAATGATGCAACTATCCATTTGTAGCTTTTGCATGGCTTTGCTACACAGTGAAGGTAACACAGACCACTGTATCCATATCAAGAAACATAAAAATGTGTAGATATGGAATATATGAGATGCATGTAACTGAATTCTTACCAAATTCATATTTGACTATGAGCTATGAGTTACGGAGTTAAGGTTTTGCATGGCATTTGGTTAGGACAATATAAAAAATCTCACAAACTCAGCATGTAATGCTCTAAAATTCTGACATTATATCTGTATCTGTTATTCTGCTTTTGGGACTGAAAGGTACAGGTATTTGCACTGGAAGTGTTCTCCAACAGCGGCTCTATTTGTGCCTTTCAAAGAATATGTGTGAACACATGAGTTTCAGGTCTTTCATTCTTCTGTCTCAAGGGGACTCCGATTCCTCCTTCTTCTTTCCTTGTGTCCTGAAGGAATATATAAAGCTGCTCTTTATGTGAAAAAAAAGGTAGCACACTCTTTCTTTTACTTTTCTACATGATTAATTAAATGCTTCTAGGCAAATACACTGTGTCTATACAAACCCTGCAGAGACATGATTTGCAAGGGCCTGAATCCCTCTGGGCCACAAAAGCAGACTTCTTCAGCACCTGTGTGGAAAGCTCAGCAGCTGGATTTGGACAAGGGAAGGCACATCCATTTTGGTTTGAAAGAGACCCTTCTTATCAAAAGTACCTCGCTAGTTCCAACGGTCCTGTCGTGCACCACATCCCAGATAAACACAAGATCCTTGCCGCTGAGGCTGATCCCAAACCCAGAAACACACATCCCAAACCTGTGGGAATTTAGTCTAAGAAATAGTGAAGTGGCTTTAAGTTAAATTGTGGCTAAGCAGGGGGCTGGAGATTGCAATTTTGAATTTAATTGCCCTTTGAGGGTGCAGAGTCCAAGGGGCTTGTTTGTAACTCTGGGTTCAGGCAGTAGCAGGAAGGCATTTGTGTCAATTGTGGTTCCCTGCCCGATGGTCTGTGTGCCCACCCCAAAGGTGCAGTGGGGTTCAGATGCGCCTCTCCTCGTTCTGCTCTTTGCTGTCTCCGGCAAAATGGTTAAAAGGGCCGGAAAGTGTGATTTGTGAACTTCTCCAGTGGGAAAATGGATGGGGCTGGGCTTCCTAATTTACACAGACCAACTTTCAGTGAGTAATGAATCTGTGAGCTGGATGCCGAGTCCTCTTATGCAGAGCCCCAGGTAGCATAATACAAAGAAAATTAACTGTGTCAACTGTGCCGTGAGCATGGAAAAATTTATCATGAGTTTATACTTAAGGGTGATGAATATCATCCATGCTAAGAACAGTGTTGCAAATCAACCCTCACATATGGCACTTTGTATTCTCTTGCCTCTTCTTGTCCAGGGGGACGAAAACAAAAGCACTGATAACTGATTTAAATTGTTTTGGGTCCTGGAACCTTTTCTGTTCACATTCTTCTGCTGGTAATTACTGTCCAATGGAAAGTAAGGGCCAAATGTAGCCACAGGACTAGTGGCAAGTAAAATTTGGCTCTAATCAGAAAAGTATTTCAGCCAAAGAACAGACCTCCCAGTAAGGGCAATACAGTCCAGTTCTCCAATTAGCCATATATATATTTTTTTTTCTGTAATATTTTCTAAACTATATTGATGGAAATGAAAATACAGTACAGTTTTCTGTTAATTAAAACTTTTCATTAGTTATGTAGGTCATTTGGAAACAAGATATTGGTTCGAACTCCACCCTCCCTATGCTGCCAGTTTTTCTAATGAAATGTAATTAGCACTAATGGGTAAAACTACACTGTTGGCTGGTTATTAATGTTTGTGTATTGGTCCCAGATGTGGTTTTATGACTGTCAGTGCTAACGGCTCAGTGACAAGAAAAAGATTTCTTCTTCCATATTGCTGTCATTGCCTTCAGCCCTTCCCCAACCCTCCAAAACCAAGAGTGTTTAGCAAAGGGAACTGAATGCCTTCAATTCTCATTTGTATTTGTTAAGAGTTAAAAGCCACTAGCACTTAGCATCTGCAGAATCAAGACTCAACTATTTTAGGGCGGCTTTTCTTGAGCCACCATAATTGTTAGTGGTTCAGAATTTATCAAAATAATTATTCTCCTAATTGCATACCTGTTTCTGAAAGCACACTTACGAGGCAGGGCTCTCTCTAAGCAATCACCTTAAAGTATTCTGTTTAGAATAATTGCTTTCCTGCAATCCCTGTAATTATGGAATGGATGGCAATCGCCTTCTTTAGGCAGAGAGAAAGCTGCCTTTTTAGACAGGGATGAACTGAAGTGATGAAATTGAGATCTCCAATAGAAATCTGCCCAGAGAGGTGTTGGGAGTAGCCTCTTGCATAGTCAAGCGAAAACAATGTCACAATGAAGAGGAGCATTTCCAGGTATGCCCTGGCAGGGACCAAAGCACACTTGGAAATAGACTGGAAAATACTCAGGAACTAATTCACTTCTGAATGAACATTAACATCTAAGAAGATAAAACATTTCTTTGAAAAGCATCTATGTATTCTTAATTGTTTTAATAATATTCACCTCCTTGGGTCACCCATGTTCACCTTATTTTTGTGAAATCTAAGCTTGTTAATATTTCTAAGTTAAAACTGAAATAACAGCATACTCTAGGTATGAAGAAATTGCCTGAATTGCTTATCTAAATCATGGAGGGATAAAATTGGCAGTCACATGTTTGTTCGAAAATGTTTGAAGACTTGAGTCTGTTACGAGTACAAGAAATATCACATATCTTAGGCCATTATCTGCCATTATCTGCCATAAAGGCATGACAAGGTCATTATTAAACTTAGCCCTTGATAGTTTAGTGCCTTTTGTGCAGAACTCCCCTTAGCACAGCTCTATATTTCATTGGATGCTGTTTAAATTATTTTTCTTATTTTTAGATACAGAATTGTCTATAATAACACGATACCTGTGGGCTATGGTGGAAGGGAAGCAATAGTTCTTCCTTGCAGCTGATGAAAAAGGAAGCTGGTCTGCAGCCAGGAAGTCTGGAGGATTTATTGCAACAATACGTACTTACAGCCTGGAATGATGTTCTGCCAGTCAAATCTCAGTTCTAGTCACTGACATTTTATATTTAAAAATAATTAATTGCAGTCTTCTGTTTTAAGCTGTTTTTTCCCCATGGACTGACCACCCCTATACTCATTCAACTGCAACTAACCTGTCCTGATGGCTTTTTTACAAATAAGTTCTCTTATTACCCTCAGCTACAATCATTGCCACACCCTTTTCACCATTGTCAGAATCTATCTAAAGGATGAAACTTACCTACTCAACAGCCACATCACTAGGACAATTTCTTCTGACCTTGTTTTTGAGCAGGTAAAATGTGGAGAAGGAATACCTTAATAGGTAACACAAAATTTAAAAAGTACTTAATCACACAAAGACACAAACCTCAACACGTTGGGTTACATTTTTGATAGCAAATTAAAGGTGCCAACAATCACTCTCATGCAGCGAAAGTAACAGAGTGGTCCATATCATCAAAAGTTCTTTATTTTCTGAAACTGAGAAGCTGTACACAAACCACCTCCAAAGAATAGTGTCTATCTTGTAGCATCTCCTCAACCAGGCTTGGAAGAGCCTTAGGTAGCCCAAGCAAGTGGTGTGAGAGTATTTTAAGAACACAGTGAAATGAGATTCCATGTCCTCACATAGATGAAGTGTCTATAGTGTCTGTACACTGACAAAAGCAAAGAGATACAGGTTTGAGTTCCTTTGGACCAAGGAATTTGATTTCCCGGTTCCTGGATGAGAGCTCTATCTCACATTGTCTGGCAAACACAGGCAGAACCACATTACTCTGACCTAGTTTGCAAACAGTTTGCTTTGTGGAAAGTCTGAGCTGGCTGGCATAGAAGAGTGCCCTGACAGTGCAGGTCACAAGCAGCCTCGTATGTGTCTCCTGGTCCCCGACAGGCTCAGTTTCTTGAGCTGCTGAGCATGGACGCTGTGGGAGTAACTGCAATAAGGGGTGTCCAGAGGCTTCAGGTAAAAAGGGAATAATCTAATGAATTTTGGCATATCCCATGCTATAAAATAGCTGTTTCGGTTATTTGTTTTGCAAATTTGGACTTAAAAGCCTCACTTCTGTCTGACTCCTACCTTAGGTACTGTGCAACTCTTTGAGTGTGTATACTTTGTTTTCACTCACAGGTCTTAGTCCCCGGCTGCCAAACTGCATTCATGTTAATACCTACCCTAGCTCTTTTTTGGAGTGAACAATTTTTTCCCCTTTGAAACAATACCTGTCTGTAGTTCTGAAAATAATTTAGTCTAGAGACATAACCAAGAAGCAGTGTGAACAAGTCCACAGCAGATTTAGCTCCATCTGTCAACCTTTTGTCCTGGCTTGCATCCTCAAGCAACCGTAAACACCTTTCCACGCCACAGCCCCAGCTGTGTTTCACAGTATCACAGTATCATAAGGTTGGAAAAGACCTTTGAGATCATCGAGTCCAACCTATGACCCAACACCTACACCTACTCCTACTCCTACTTGTCAACTACACCATGGCATTAAGTGCCTCATCCAATCTCTCTTTAAACACCTCCAGGGGTGGTGACTTCACCACCCCCCCACCCCAGGCAGTGCATTCCAGTTATCAATCACCCTTTCAGTGAACTTCTTTCTAATGTCAAGCCTAAACCTCCCGTGGCGAAGCTTGAGACCATGTCCTCTTGTTCTGTCACCGGTTGCCTGAGAGAAGAGACTGCCTGACTACAACCTCCTTTCAGGCAGTTGTAGAGAGCAATAAGATCTCCCCTGAGCCTCCTCTTTGCCAGGTTAAACAACCCCAGCTTCCTCAGTCGCTCCTCTTAGGGCTTGTGATCCAGCTCCTTCACCATCCTCGTCGCTCTCCTCTGGACACACTCCAGCATCTCAACATCTTTCTTAAACTGGGGGCCCAGACTGGACACAGCACTCGAGGTGCGGCCTGACCAGTGCTGAGTATAAGGGGATGATAACTTCCCTAGTCCTGCTGGCCACACTATTCCTGATGCAGGCCAAGATACCATTGGCCTTCTTTGCCACTTGAGCGCACTGCTGGCTAATGTTGAGTTTCCTGTCCACCAGCACTCCCAAGTCCCTTTCCGCCTGACCGCTCTCCAGCCAGTCTGTCCCCAGTCTGTAGCTCTGCATGGGGTTGTTGTGTCCAAAGTGTAGGACCCGGCACTTGGACTTGTTAAACCTCATGCTATTGGAATCAGCCCATCTCTCCAGCCTGTCAAGGTCCCTCTGTAGGGCCCTCCTATCCTCTAGCAGATCGACACTTCCTCCCAGCTTGATGTCATCTGCCAACTTGCTGATGAAGGACTCGATCCCCTCATCCAGATCATCAATGAAGATATTAAACAGGACCGGGCCCAACACCGATCCCTGGGGATAACCCCGGGTGTAACCCCAACCATCAGGTTCACACAGCAGGAATACCACATGGGCTGTACATTGTGTTATCTAGGATGTTTTGAACTGCACTTCCTACACCTTCACACATACAAAGGAAATGACTATATTGTATTAAGGACTCAGGGTGTAGGTGTGCAGTACTTAGGTAATACAGTGTATAGGGTGGATATGGTCTTTGTGTTCTCTAGTTCTGGGCAGTCAATATCACTGCTCTCGCCACTTGGCCTGGAGTGAGGGATCACTTCTGGGATGGGATGCATTTAGCTGCATTATCTAATCTAGCCTTTTACCCACCACAGATCTCAAAATAAGATAATCAAATAAATGAGTGTGCATGGGAAGACTTCAAATGCACACACAATGTTCTACTCGTGAAGAAGATGACAAAGCTTCAGAAGAGAGAAGCTGTAAGCCCACAGACAGCCAAAGTGTAGATGGGATGCCCATCCTACACTTGTTAGAAGCAGCCAGGAGCCTACTGTGTGCACCCAGCTGGAGGGGAGCTGAAACTCTCTCCCTCTGATACAGGCAAAGCCTGCCAGAAACACCTCTCACCACATTGCAGCACCCACAACCTGCTGCGGGGCAGTGGAGATCTCCCCCTGCTACTGGCGCCTCCTTGTTATTTACATGCCCAAACTACAGCAACCTGCTTTTGGTGGGTGCAGAGAAGCACTGGTTCTTGTTATCTTCATTCTGGTGGATGGCTGCTAATGCGAGGCAATTATAGTCACAGAAGCAGTGCAAGGAGATTGAAGCAGCTTTGTGATGACCTACGGAGAAAAAAGGTCATGTCATCTTTCTGACTTGTTTCCAGTCCATCTGTGCCAGCGCTGGTGAGAGGTTATTGCCACCAGAGGCAATTCAAGGTTAGATCATACAAGTTTGAGGTATGGCTGTAAACTTGCTTAAAATAAACAGCAGAGAGGTGACCAAGTGTAGGAAGGCACAAAATCTGTGACTGTGAAATTCTGGGGGGTGATAATCAGGGGACAAACCCTCCCATATTTTACAGAGTGTGTTGTGTAACAGCAGCTCAGCGCTTCAGGTCCAGCCTGTCGATCGCTGCTCTGGCCCCGTTTCAGCTCAGGGGGACGCACTAAAATAGATTACAGATGTCAGTTCTGGTCACTGAGCTATTGTAGCCCTTCAGGCAATCTACCCCTTCCAGAAACAAAGTACAAGCCAAAGTGGAGCAGCTCCTTCCCTTCTGTCTCTCTGTGGCTGGGCTTGCCTCAGGCTCCATCCTCCTCCACCTCTTGCTGCTCCTGACTCGCTTTGGGCTTTTCTGGGTTGCAGGAGTCCTTCCCTGCTCTTGGCAGACAGGGATGCCCGTCAAATTCCTTCACCCTTGCAGATGCAGCCCCCCCAGCCCTTTGGCCACCATCTCCATCTCAACATGCCACACCCATACATGTTCATCAAGAAGTGAATTTTTAAAATTCATTAAGATTTTCAAGAAGAGCCACTGCACAAAGGTAATTGATTTTCTGGTGCTGTTTAGAGCTGTTGTACTACCACTCACCTGGAGTGGCTGACAGACACCCAGAGCATTTGTTTGTTCTTCCTCAGGCTGAATGGCATCAGGAGCACAGCAATACACATGTGGGGAAAGGAGTAAAGAGCAGTAACAAGGGTTAAGCAGTAGCTGTTAACACAGATGGACATTACTTAATTAATCCTTTCCTCCTCTGAAGGCCAGCATGTATCTGGGCGTAACGCTCCCCATCCACATGGAAGACAGACTTAGCAGCCAGCACTTTGCTGTGCAAAATGGAAATAGTGCTAGCTCACTAGGGATAGTATTTTTTGCTATTTTGATTTCAAAAATTAAAGCTATCAAACCAGTGACACATAAAAATAAAGATCCTTCTATTACAGAAAGCAGAAACTGCTGCATTATTACTCTGTCCTGTCACTTGCAATAGCCAGCAGCTTATTGCCTCTGAAGAATCACCTCATCATGTAATTGTAACTCTGTTTATTTGCTTGGTTTAAAAAAAGCTATTACTAATCTGAACTCTCTCTTTGGGCTGGACTAGGGAGGTGAAAACTCACCCGGTCAGTAAATGATGCTTGGGTAAAAAAGCTCTATAATTTCCAAATTTTTCTGTTTAAAAGGAGAAGCAAAGGCATCTCAGAAATAAAACACACTTTTAGTTGAAAATTGGCCACATGCTTTTCCTTTTTTAATGGAAGACTTGTATTTCACTACAAGATACCCATTTTCTCCAGGGGAGAGTAAAAGATAAAGAATGACACTTAACACTGCTCTTTGAACTGATAAATGATGCACAGATTTGACCTTAAATCTCTCTTGAATAGCCTTGCAGTTTAGCTGGGAGGAGAGAGCATCAGGTAGGTGAGACACTTGAAAGCAACTCCAGTTGTACCTCCAGATTTACCAATACAGCATCAGAATGTGCTCTTTCCACATGCTGTCAGTAGGAGCCCATGTACCTTTGGGTATGGTTTTCCATTGGCGCCAGGTTGGGTATGGTTTTCCATTGAGGCCAGGTATGTTTTGTCACAAATGTGCCTTCTCTGATCCCCATTTTTCTTCTCCTTGAGGTGTTCAAGGAGCATGCCACACACCTTAATTTGCATCACAAGCATCATCTCTGCAACCTGCTCAGCTAGAGGGCACCCTGTGTTCCGCTTGAGGCCTGCTGTGCCCAGCTGAGGGTGAAGGGGTGATATCCCTAACTCAGTGCACAGTCGAGGCACCAGGAAATACGAAGCTGTCCCACAGCTGTTCAAGCCAAGAGAGAGTGTCTGATTCAATGATTAGTTGCAGTGAATTTCACAGATTGACTAAACCCAGCTGGGTGCTGCTTCATAACAGCAAATTGCTTCAGCTGGCAGGCCCGGGCACACTGCCTTTCTCCAACGGCAGCTGACGCGTGAGAGCACTCTGCAACACACCTTCTCGCTCCCACAGACTGTGAATGATGTGGCACAGGCATCGTCATGGATGAACCGTATCTCATGTGCAATGTTATGTCCACCTGATGAAGCCTGGGGCATCTTAAAGATGCCCTCTCAGAGTTGTCCACCATCAAGGGGACCTGCAGAAAAGCTGGGGAGGAGCTTTTTACAAGGGCAAGGAGTGACAGAATGAGGGGGAATGGCTTTAAATTGGAAGGAGGAAGATTTAGATTGAACATTAGGAAGAAATTCTTCCCGCTGAGGGTGGGGAGGCCCTGGCACAGGGTGCCCAGGGAAGCTGTGGCTGCCCCCTCCCTGGAGGTGTCCAAGGCCAGGTTGCATGGGCCCTGAGCAGCCAGGGCTGGTGGGAAGTGTCCCTGCCCATGGCAGGGGGTGGCACTGGATGGGCTTTAAGGTCCCTTCGGACCCAAACCACTCTGTGATGCTGTGAAACCACCGGGACCCAAGCCCAGCCTGGCGTTAAAGCGCTCGGGCGCCCCCGGAGCGGGGCAGCGAGCCCTCCCGGCGGCGGCCCCCCCGCGGCTGCCTTGCGTGTGCGCGGCGCTGGGGCTGCCGCGGGGCCGCGGGGCTCCCGGCCGCGGGCGGGCAGGTGCGCGCGGCACAGCGGGGCTCCGCGCTGCCCCCTCCCAGGTAGGGCCCGCCGTGCCCGCGTGTGCCGGGCGGTGCGTGCGGGCTGCCCGCGTGTGCGCGCCCGCCGAGCCGCAGCGGCGGAGGCAGCGGCAGCGGCCGCGGAGGTACCCGCCGAGGGGGGGGGGGCGACCCGCAGGTAGTGGCGGGGGGAGCCGCGGGGCCGGGAAGGGTGGGCGGTGCGGGGGCGGTGGGGGCGACCCGCGGGGCAGCGGCGAGGCGGAGCGGCTCCTCTCGTTGCAGGCGGCGGCGCCCCGGATGCCTGTGGCGGGCAGAAGATGTGCCATGGGAAGCAGGCGAGCGGCGGCGGTGCCCTCCCGGCGGCGCGGCGGCGGGCGCTGGCCGCCGCGCTCTGGCTGCGGCTGGCGCTGAGTCTCGGCCCGGCGGTGGGCGGTGAGTGCGCGGCCCCGGCCCCCCCCCATCCCTCGCGGCCGCCCCCTCCCCTGCCGCCCCGCAGCCCCGGCCCCGCGCGGGGGGCAGCGGCGAAACTTCCTCCCCCTGCACCCGGCGCTCGCCGAGGTCCCCCCGCCCCCCCACTCCCGTTCGCCCACTCCGCGTAGGGACCCCGGGGGCAGAGACCCCGGGTAGGGAGCAGTTGACCCCGTGTAAGAACAGCCTTGATTTTGAAACGGCGTCATTTCTTTTTTAATTAAAAATAAGCTAAAAAAAAAAAAAAGGCTTCCCCCACTGCGTTCCGTTCGTACATGTCGGTGCTGAATCCCCCTGCAGCCGGGGAAAGCAGGAATTCCGGGAGGGAGCAGGGGCTGAAAATGCAACGTCCTTCAGCCCTCTCCTCGCCGAGGAGCGACCCACAGCCTTATTTGACGTTTTTCATTTTAATTACATTTTTACACTATCATTTTGAATTATTGAGCCTGTGAGATATTTTCAGCAGGTACATTTAATTACAAAATTGCTTGAAATTGATTCCATAATTAGACTTGGATTGCTGGGAAAGTCTTAAAGTAAACTGCTTTGCTGTAAAATGAACTTAGCTGTGATGGCCAGCACGGTGTGATGTACTCGTGTTGGGGGAATAGCCATTTTATGATTGAATTGCATCACTAATGGCAGACAGAGTCCAATGTAAAAATTGCCTGGGCTTCTTCTCGTGCCAAAAACTTAAGGCGAAATTTTATAACTTGAATGCCTAAGCCCAAGCAGCTCCAATCCAGATGTGTTTTCTGTCACTGAACTTACGGAAATACGACTGAAGAGGACCTCAAAAGGTCAACTTGTCCAACCTCCTCCTGGTGTGATTCAGTCCTAATTTTCTATCTGGAGACGATAATGCTCTTTCCCAATAGAAATTCTGTGACTGTCAGTGCAATTCCAGCTTAACAAGCTTTTAAACTGTTGCAGTCTCTACGAATCCCTCTGTAGAAATCAATGGCTTTTTTTTCTGCAACTGTGTTATCCTTGGTTTCCTGCCCAGCCCACATATCAGCATGATGTTGCCATTCTGCCTGTCCTGTGCCTTCCTCGCGACTGGAGTTGTGTGAGCTCCTGGCCTTCTGTAACCTCCCTCCTATGGCTCCATTCATAAAAATGAGACTGTTCCAAGCCCCCCTCCTGCCTGAGGTGGTTTATAGCCCCCAGTTTGAATGTCGGCATTGAGTTAGCTTATTAGTGCAAGAGGTTCTTCAAAATATTGTTTATGTGTCCCTTGAATGTAGTAGTCTTCATCACAGCCTGCAATGAATTCCCGTGTAATGTTGATTGTTAGTAACACTGCTGCCTTTCACCTTGGTAGTGTAACTAATTCTATATCAAATTCCATTTGTAAGGCGTTTTAGGATCTTTGAAGAATTTTGGGGTTTTGGTCGAGAGCCTAGGAAAAGGCAATACACTGAACTATTATGCATGGGCAAAATAACCAACAAAAAGTATTAATTTCTGTTCTGAAGTTGTTATTGCTATTCTTTTCCAGTATGGTTGTGCTTGGAAGTTAGTTACTATATAAATACCAGTAAATGTATAGATCTTTCATGTGGTAGAATACATGGATGTTGTTTTTTTTTTTTTCCCTCTGAGTCATTTGAGCTTTGTAATTAGAACAGAGGAGTGTAAATTAGGATCTCTCCTGTTCTAGGCTGTTTTGTATCTCAGAGACAGCTCGCTGTACTTAAGCAGCTTGTGAAAGCTCAGGTTTTGGCTCTCTAACCTGTGGCCCAGGAACTTGTAAGCAGCTGTTGATACCAACCAAAATTGTGGTTTCCTGGAACCTTAAAAAATTTTGTTTCTGTGGGACTCTGGTTATGGCTTTGCATATCGAGACAAAAGGCACCTGGCATTACTGACTGCTTTGGAAAATGTAGCCCCAGTCTCTTTATATCTTCTCATTATCTGTTAAATAAGGATAATCATACTTCTCTCAGAGATTTGAAAAGGGCTTTGATGACATTTAATGAAAATACTATGGAGGTGGAAAGAATTTGTGTCAAAAGCTTTGGAAAAACAGCAGTGACAATATGCTGAAATAAAAACTATCTTATTAAAAAATGAAAATGAATAATTTAGGGTTATTTTTTCTGTAAAGCCATCCACAGCTTACATTTTGGATCTCATTTATAGCTTCCTCCCTTCCTTAGCTGATACCAGGATTTGGCTCCCGTAATAATCCTGTCATGACTTGTGTGACTCCTATTTTATATCTGACTAAGCTCTATTGATTGTCACGTTCTACCATTTCACCCCAAGTCAATACTACTTATAACTCTTTTTTTTTTTTTCTTGTCAATAACTCTACAGAGAATAACTCTGTTTATTACATTCTGACTTTCTCAAAAGCAGAAAATTTGCTGTAGAGGTGAACTCAAATGAACAAACCTTTCAGCTATCAATATCCCCCATTCCTCCCTGATGTATTTAACTCTGCTGACACCAAGGATAAAATAAATCTCTCATACTTCAGCTTGTGGCTTTCATCTAATCATCTTTGTTTATCTTGCTTTTCACTCTAATTCCATAGTGTAGAGGGGAAAAAAAGAAAGAAAATAAGAAAGTAGAAGCAGGATGGGAAGGCTAGTAAGAGGAAAAATGAGATGTCCAAGTGGATGGAGCTGATGAGAAGTTATTTCATAGTTTTAAGGCATTGTGCAGTTCACTGTCAAGCCTGTAGTGTGGAGATAGAAGCTCTAGGAGTGCATTTTTACATATATGTCAAATTCCAGCAATTATATTAAAATTGTGGAGGGGAGGTGGAATCTAAAAGGAAAGGGAGGAAAGAAGTTAAGTAAGCTTCTAGTTTGAGGTTGATTTTATGGCCGTCATTGTACCCGAACATCTCCTGGTCACATGTCTGCTTTATTGTCCCGGGTCAGTTGGGTCAGCTCTTTTCTTATGCAGCGTCTTCTGTACGGCCCTGGGGAGAGGCTCAGGGTTACAACGTGCATCTCTGTTGGATGGGGCCATGGGCTGTTACCTCATCTTGCCTCCTGACCTCAAGTAGGGTCAGGGGTACTTGTGTCCTTCTTGTGAGGGGTTTGTATAATCTTCTTAAAAAGTCTCCACCTCTCCTTTAAGCACCCTCTGCCAGTGTTTCATCACCCTTTATCAGAAATTTTTTACTAAGATGTGACCTGAAGCATCCTTGCTGCTGTTTAAGCTATTTCTCATCTTGTTCATGCTGCTGTTTAAGCCTGCTATTTCTCATCTTGTTCATGGCAGATGTTCAGCAGAGCTGCTGCTCCTCAGCTTTCTGGCTGTCTTTCATGTTCTGTTCCGTGTCCTTTGTCTTCTGCTGCAGAAGTGTGGACTCCAGTTCCTCCAAAGACTGGATGGCTCAAGTTTCTTCAAATTTTCCTAAGTCTACATCATACTTTCTAGGTTGCTGGTCATTCCGACCGTGAACTTGCTCCCGAGGAGCCATGTCCCTGTGGAATACGCTGCCCAGTGGCCTCACCAGCACTGAACAGAGCTGAGGGATAGCTGTCTGTGCCTTAGAGGCTCCATGGATGTAGTGGATGTACCCAAAACACATCCCTCAGGTTTCTGAGGATGGTGGACTTGTTTCTTTGGGGTAGTAAAAGTTTTCATGTGCACTGATGATGCAGGCCTACCATAGGGCTTAGGTTTTGTCAGTCTGCGGTGGGTTTTGTCAAGAGAAGCCAGTCAAGGATTCCCCTAACTACCTTGCATACACTTTTGAGATTATAAAGAAGTTTTTCTGAAACATCAAGATGTTTTCTGATACCCTCTTGATAAATCTGTAGTTAGTGTGTTTTACTGACACCCTCTCAGTGCGTCTGCTTCGCTTGTCAAGCAAAATAGACATTTCAGCCTCGAGTTCTCTGTACATTTGATGAAATCATCTGTTATTTTCCAGGATTGTTATTAACCTCCAGCTTATTGGAGAGGCTCAGTATTTTGGAAGGAACCGATTTTTTCCCACCGTGACACGATCTTATTCTCAATCCCAGATCTGTCTTACACAACCTGTGTTCCCCTCTCTGCAGACTTCAGTTAGCAGTTGAGTACTGTTTTGTAGCTGTTCTGATTGCAAGTTGTAAGGCCAGTGACATCTTAGGATGGTAGCTCATCATTTGTCTTAGTGGCACATCCTTCTGCATACAACCTTGCAAGAGGTGGGCATATTAGATTAATCTTAAATTGGTTTCTTAGCACCCTGCAGGAAGGAGGTTTATCTCTGATTTGCCTTGGATTCGTAGACTGTGCTTAACTTTGCTTCTCTGTTTTGCTCCGTTACTCCCAGAATTACCGTCAAATATCTTTGATCTCTGTATTAGGGATGATTACAACTTCAGAAGAATGAATTAATTACGCTTTGCTTGATTTTCTCATCTATAAAGTAGATAAGCAATGTATTTCATGGGAATGTTATGAGGTAGTTTGAGAACCTCCCAAAGAAAATGTTACAGGAGTGAGAAACAGGGATTTTAACAAAGTATAAACTGAAGTTTACCACCAAAGTAGAAGGTCTTTCAACATTCATCTTTGTTGTTGTGTGGGTTAATAATTAAATATTCTTACCAGAATTTGGAAGATGTTATCTTTTTTTTTTTTTAACTTTTACAGCTTCTTATGGATTTTTGCTATAGCGTTCATCATATACTCTGTTTTGTTACAAATATTGCCTGCCTCTGATTGTGATCCATATTTTTTTACAACAAAACACACATTATTAAAAGAAGAAAAACTTGCCCTCATGCTGTGCATTTCAGTGATGTTTTAAGCATGTGAAGGACAAGAAAGTGTGGCCCAAGTTCATATTTGCTCTATACCAGTGCACATGCGATTAAAAAATGGGCTGCATTTAGTGGTGAACATAACTTAGTCAGAAAATGAGCTTGAGGGATAAAACAGTGTAATGTTACAATTTCATTCAGTAAGTGTAAAAATTACCTTTGCTAACATATTGAGGAGATTGAAGGTACATGTATCTTACCAAACTCAGCAATTTAACTGTGAAACCAACATCTCCTCGCTTGGTTTTACATCTTCTCAGCTACTCTCTTCAGTGTTGCACAATCATAGCATTTTGAAACCAATTACAGGCTGTACATCTACTAAATTTCACAGTGGTTTAGAGCAGCAGTTTTTAACATCCATACTTATCTCCTGACTCTCTTAGCCTGTTGCTTCTGTTGACAGAGTTTGGCTGCCTGTTTTTCAGAGGGGGCTCTCAATGGCTTTTCCTGAACAGCTGGGCTGCTGATGGGGTTTATCTGAATCAGGGTTTTTCTGTCTCCATGAGCTGAAAACAGTGGAAGAAGTTGTTGGTGCCATCTGTGCTAATTGCGCTCCTGGGGGAGAAATGTGTTGGATGTGTTTACACACTCGTGATGGGTGACTCCTGAATCATATCAGCTTTTAATTTGGGTAGTGGCCGTAGTCAGTTGCTTTTCTGCTTGTTATTAAGGGATTATACAAAGCTTTTGCACTGCTTGAAGTTCCAGAATTTATCATCGGGGCATTTCTGTTTTAAACTACCCTTGTTTTGTTGGTGTGATCCGCTTTAGAAAGCAGTATATGGGGCTTTTCTGCCAGTGTTGCTACTTTACTTTTGCTAAGTGTAACTCACATCCATCGTTTGGCCAATATTCTTCCTTGTGTTAGGTTAATAGTAACAATAGTGATAAATGCATTTTTTTTTTTAATAGAGCCCTTCTCATACATAGTGTTCACAGCACTTTATATAGAAAAATAAGACAGTGAAAACATCACCCTCCGTAAAATAAAAAAATGTTACAAGTTAGGGTTGAGCCATGAAAAACAGTAGCATGCAGTTTCTCATAATGCAAAGCACATATTAACAAGGCTGATATTTCTGCCTTGCTTGATCATGTGGTTCATGATCTCGGTTTACAGGAAAGGGCAACATTAGAAAAGTATTGCACGTGGTTTTTAAATAATTCTAACATACCTGAGCAGTTAGAGAGAAGAGCATTGCATGACCAGGTAGCTCCATGCACACTATGGCATGAGTGCCATCGCTTGATACCACCCATCACGGTTTAGAAATCAGTGCATGTATAATGTGCTCTTGTAAAAAAATTAGTTGAGCTTACAACTGGTTGCTTATGAAAACATAAGGTGTGACGTAAAGGACATAGAAGGGTGAAAGAGGTATGGTGTCTGGTCCCTTGCTGTTTAATTTGCTTACTGCAGGTGGTGAAGCAGTGCAAAATGCAGAACTGGGAAGCATACCAGGGCTAAGGGTGCAGCAGAGTTCCTGGGGGTAATACCAAATTCTGCAGTTAGTAAAAATTTACAAAATCTGCAAAAAAAAATTTGCTTGGAAACTGAAAAGAGGATACAGGGCTTACAACAGACTGGAGAAGAAAATAGATTAGAGTTACTAAGGGTTAGACTATGTAGAAGTTGGATATCGTGAGATAGTGTCCCAAAAATAAACTGTTGTACACTGCTAAAGAAAAAGCAGGATACAGCATGCACGTGAATTGGGGGAATCATTATATAACTGGACCTCCATTCTGGAGACCTAGAGAATATACTAAAAAGAAGAAGTTGTCTTTGAAAGTGCAAAGCCTTTGGATCTTTTTTTGGTCCTGCAGAAAGGCAGCAGCACACATAGCTGTTGATCTGTCAGGAGGCTGGAGAGCACCATCCAGATTCAAGAGAAAAGCTCCCATATGTGCTGGGAGGGAGGAGAAGAATCTCCGGAGTGGAAGCCTGTAAACATGGTGTCCTGTTCTCAGTTCATCATTAGCAGCTATGAATGTATACGCTAAAAATCTATGGAATAAAAGATTCATTTCTGCCTCTCTGGAGGTGAGACAATAGACTTGACAGCAGAGTCCTGGAAACAGGACTGGAAAAGACCTCAGAAGCACCTGTAGTTCATCCTCTGCCCAGAACAGGACCCAAACACATACCTCAGGGAAGTTATGATTCAAGACTTTATGCTGGAAACTGCAGTTTCCCTGTCTATGCCAGTGCTTCCTTCTCTTAACCATTAAAGAGGTTTTCCTGAAGTTTGATTTGAGTCTTCCGTGCTGTGACAAAGGGCCTTGTAAGCATTTCTCTCTGGTGTGGAATTCCTAAGTGTTACGTCCTTCGGGGTGCTGCCTATCAGTGCAAATCCACCCGTGTTGTGTCTTTGGCCATCCTGACTGCTTCACTGAAAGGGTGGTCAGGGATTGGCACAGCTGCCCAGGGAGGGGGTGGAGTCACCATCCCTGGAGGGGTTTAAAAGCCGGGTGGATGAGTTCCTTAGGGACAGGGTTTAGTGGGAAGACAGGTACGGTTGGACTCAATCTCAGAGGTCTCTTCCAACCTTATGATTCTATAATTCTATACTGGTTCCCTGGGTCAGGTTGGGAAGAATCCTGACTGCACCCACCTGGCAGAGTGTTTCTGAAAAGTGAGAACAGCTGGAGAGCTAAGATTTAGCTGTAACTTCCTTACATTCCTGTGTTGCTGATAACACAGAGTCTTTGTGATTCTTCATGGTGGAACTTATATTTTTCTAGGTTCCTTAAAGTCACAGCTAAGTTTGTATTTAACACAAAATCAGATATCTTACGAGGAGCTATCCAAAAGGTCAGCTTTGCCTTGCTAGTTTGGAAGGGCTTGCAAGGATTTTGCAAAGCTGCAATTGGAAAGAACTAGGAATAAATCTCAGAGCCCTCCTATAAAAGATCCTTATTTACACTCTGTTCTCCTTGGGGATATTAGATCAACTCTTTGTACTTGATCGTGATGTAAACAATGTGGTTATTGCCACATTAAATTGCACCCAAGTGAATTTGTATTTTAATTCTGTAGACAGAGTGAAGTTGTATATACTGAACAGCCCCATAGTAATAGATTAGATCCACACAAATGCAAGTCAATAGCTTAAGACTTCTGTGTGTGTTTGCAAACAAACAATTTTAACTGGAATTTTTAGAAGCAGCTACTTACAGCTGTCACCTCCAGCACCTGAGTTCCCATTCCCAGTAAAATGGGTGCTGGTGGTGAGTACCCAGAAAGATTGTGGCATTCAAGAATCTGGAGTGGCACAGGGAGAAGTGGGGGATATTAGAAGGTGTGTGGGGAGGATTTGCTTTTCTAGGCTAAAAATGGAAGTTTGAGAGATTTAGAGCAATGCTAAGAGCTGAATTAGCAGGAGGAGGACTGTGATGGTGTGGGGATTGCAGTCAACAGGACTACTTAAATAATTCTTATAGCTGTTACCTTTGTGGCATAGAGTGTATCTTTTATTTATTTCTGATAAGTCTTCTCTGTAAGCCTTCTGTGCTATTCCTGTGTATGTGTAATAACGATTTGCATTCTGAAAGCCATCGGTGCTTATGAGACATTTTTCTGTATCTCTCCGCTTAGTTGTCATTTTTAGGGGTATTTTGTACACATCACATTACTCAGAGAAAACACAAATGATCCACTTAGAACTGAAAATAAATAATAAATTATTTTATCTCCTGTAAATTGGACTTCTAAAATAGCTTGATTGCAATTACCAGCTTTGCAGTAATCTTGGAGGAATTAAGATAAAATGGAGTTATCATGAGCAACAGTGAAAATGAGAATACACAGACATTTGTCTTGGGCTTGTAAAATCCAGAACATCTTTCTCTCCTCTGAAGGGGAGTCATGACCCCTAAAACGTACAGTCACAGCCATTCTGTGCGAGCATTACATTGCTGCCACTGCAAGACCAGCTCCTGCTCTCCCTCTCCTTAGCTTCAGAGAGAACCATCCTGGGCAGTTCTCACTGTTGCTGACTCACACAACCCCACACTCTCAGTTTTGCATTCCTTTTTTGCTCTGAGACCCGAGGTTCTTGTGTAAGGTCAGGGAAGAAATATGGAGGATACAGCTGCTCTTTTCATTCAGTTTAACTCCAGGTTAACACCACTTGGAGTTACTCAGATGAGCTGGAGGGCATGACAGGGTTGCGACAGCACAGACCCATCTGGCTGTAGCTAGCCCGGAGGGGAAAGTGTTTGGTATCTCACCCCTTTGAGCTCCTCAGTAAGCCCTTCAGTCACAGAAGCAGGCAAGAAGCAAAGCAAATAAGCCCTGCTTCTGTATGGAAGCATTAACAGTATAGATTTATCTGAAGCAACAAAATCCTTAATTTATACACCTTATAATGATTACACCCCTCTTTTAAGTCTTGTGTGGCTCTATGGAAATTATTCTCCTGTAGTCTGGTCTTTTGGCAGCATGCAGATACTTCTCCCAGTGCGGTACCCACATCTAAAACCCACCCTCTCTCTCTGTTACATGATTCATGTCCCGAAGAGCAGAGCCCTATCTCTTTTTTGAAGAAAGACTCTCAGAAATAGTTGCCCAGATGGAAGAATCCATATTTCAAATCTAGCAGAGCCATACTGATAGCCTGTGCATCATCTATCACTGCTGCACTTACCCAACACATCTATCTTAGAGACCAGCACGGAAAAGGTATTGTCTAGGACTGATTTTGTCAAGACTAGGCTGGTTTACAGAGGCTAGAATATTTTATTCCAAGGGGAATATCCCAGTGAAAATATTCACCCCCAAATCCCCGAATTATTGCAAAATTAATTGCAACTTACCATCTCTTTGAAACTAGGTCAGGATAGGACAAACCACTGCACACCAGCTCTAAGAGCTACAGTGGAAGAAATTGCCGGAAAGGGCACATGGTCTAGAAGGGGCACCTGGTGATAAAGAAGGGGTACACAACTGTCTTTTTATGTACCCATGCACTAATGCACTTCATTGTGCCCTTATTAACCTTAGGTGAATATAGATAGATAGATAGATAGATGGATAGATAGATAGATAGATAGATAGATAGATAGATAGATAGATAGATAGATAGATAAAAGCGTGTACATACTGGATAAGACTAAGAAACTAAAAAAAAACCCCAGCAATGAAATTGTAGAAAATATACTACTCTCATTGAAAGTAATTTTAAGGTTCTTAAACGTTTTCTTAACATTTACAAGGTTGCGTTTTACACTGCAAAATGGATAAGTGTTGCCTCTAAGGCTTCTGTTTGGATGCAAGATTGATATTGGATTCATATGAGAGATGGAGTACAGAATTGTGTTGGGTATATTTAGATTCTATTTCATTTTTATTTCGTATACAGTGACATTACAGAGAAGGACTTCATTCCTCATTTAAAACAGAAATCCATCAGATAAATTGCATTCACTGTAGGGAGAGGGATTTTGTCAAAACTGGGATGAAAAATGCCTTTTTGCAGTAGCCTTGATGTGATGGGAGGTGCGATTCCTGTATGCTACCAATGGCTGGGTTTTTCAGCTCTGGTTTCTATATGTGTTCTTCCAACAGGCTATCTGAGAAAAGTTGTAGAGCAAGTAGATCTGTGCAGTTCAGAAAGTTGGTATGCTGACCAGGCCAAGTTTACAAGGATCTAAGATAAAGCGTATTGAAAAAAAATTTGTATTCAAAACATCTTTTTTAAGAATGCTAGAATTATTAGAATATAAAGAAAATTCAAGGGGGCACTCATTTAAATTCTCTCAGCATTATGTCCACTAAAGAAATTTTGCCAAAGGACATTAGTATCACAGGTGAATGATTCATTGCGTTTGCTCTTCTGGCCTGTTTAAAGATGTGATTTAAAAATGCAGACTTTCAGAGGAAAGAGAAATCGATCTGAAGTCTGATAATTATTTTTGCCAAGGAAACAATGTAACCGCTCCCAGTTGTGACTGTGTACTTGTTTTAGCATGTGCTGCTTATGGTCACTTTTGGTGTACTAGATTGCAGTTTAATTCTTTGGTTGTTTTGTTGGAGAGGACAAAGTCCTTTGATAGTGTATCTATAGCTATGTTGTTAAAAAAAAAAATCTTCCATATGCTAATTTTTTCTGTCTTTGCAGTTGAGTGATTTGATTATCATAAAATCTTCTCAGAAGTACAAACCCAAAGCAGTACGGGGAGCTGCAGCAGAGTTTCAGGAGCCAATGAGACTGTCAGCTTACTGTGAGTGTTAACATGAGATTGCTGTTTGTTAGCTTGGAAATACCATTTGCTGGTTTTCCCCTGATCTGAACATCTTTGGGAACAGGATAACGTAGAGGTTTTCCTATTCGTCAGCTTTCCATTTCTCTTGTGAATTTTCTTTCTCGCTCCGAGGCAGTCGTTCAGGCCACTGGGGGGCTCTGATCACCAGCAGCGCTGCCAGATTTCCTACAAGAGCAAATTTAGATCCTCAGTTTTATCTTCTACACTTGACCTTGGGAGTGAAGGAGGTAGGGGTGAGGGGGGATTATATAAAATGAAGACATTTGACCTTATGAAACAATTCTGAGACAAGGCCTTACCTCAGTTTACATGCATGGATGAAGAAAATCTCGTATTTCTAGAACACAAGATGATGCTGGTTGGATAAACAGCCTCTCCTTTCAGCATCTGAAGACCACTCATTCTTGCTGCCTTGCAGCCTTGTTGATCTGTACTCATCTTCTCCTCTGGCCTGTTTTCACAAATACTTAACTGAAAATAAAACAAAGAGGTGGACTGGTGTGTTTTCTGGGATATTCTCTAGGAAGCTACAAGGCACTTTAAAATGCTTAATATGTTTCTTTTGTAATTTGGCTCCTCTTCAGCCTTCTGCAGATCATCTGGTCTATCTGTCTAGATCAGCTAGCTTTAAAAAAGTACTTCACTAACATTTTATAACCATTTGCCTTGACCTGAAATACCAAAAAAGATAGGAAGCAAAAAAAAGACAGGATGTAGAAGATGGGGAAAAAAGCAATTGAATGATGTACTAGTCAGAGGTTTAGGTATAGCTTCCCTTTTCTTTCTAATTGTAGTGGTAATTTCAGTCTTGACTCTTATTGAACTTGACTATATTGACTCTGTTTATTCCTGAATGATCCTACTGAGTTTTGAAACCAAGGGCTGGTTGCTGCCCAGTTCCTGAGTGATCATGTCCTTACTCTCATTTCATGGTTCCCGGTAGGAAGGGAATTATTCTATACATTATAAGCCTAATGACCTGAATTTGTAAAGCTAAATAGCAACACTGCTACTGGCATGACTCATTATTTTTAGCTCTGAAGGGGAGACAGTGGAGCAAAGGTTCATCTTTCTGTACCAGCTGGGTCTGTATTGAACAATCTGATGTTGCTGAGAGGTTTAACCTTCATGTTTCTCTTTTTAATCAGACTTCTGCAAGATGTTATGCATCTGTTCAGTTTCTTGTCATAAGAGACTCACTTCTTGAAAGAATGGCTCTCTGCTATTCTGGTTTGGTATGGGTCCTTTTTTAGTATTTCTAAGGACTTTGCAGCTTGCACTGCTGCTTGAAACAGCCAGATTAGAAAAGGTGACTGATTTAACTGAAACAGCAACAGTCTTTGGATTGGGTTTGTGCTAGTCAAAGCATAAATGTTTTCTCCATTTCCCTTCAGAATGCTAATTATTTTATGATTAATGGATAATTTTCAAAGGTAAACTATTTTGTAGTGCTGCTACAATAAAGTAAGAATCACATTTTCCTGTGGGATAACTGATTCAGATCCAGTTTGGAAAATTATATTGAGTTCTAAAAGCTTTTGCTCCTCATCTTGTAGAATGCTGCAAAGCCTGGTAGGCTGCAGAGCCTCTGTGTTTCTTCTAGGGTTACCTGGGAAATTAACTGGTCATTACATTCCTTGTGGCACCCAAGCAGTTCCAGTTTCTAACATTGAATTTCTAAGCAAAGGTGAGTGGTGATACTGTCAGATTTGGAAGAAAAAAACCATGTCTACATCTTAAAAAAAAACAGTTAAGTGACTTTGGAGGTTAAGAACTGCTTTAGAATTGGCTTAGGCACTGGAGTAAACCTAAAGTCTATAAACTTGAGCTTCTTGAGCTACTTGAGCTACTGTGAAGGTACAGGTCAGACCAGAGAGGTGTTACTGCCTTTGGGGTACTTGCTAAGAGTATGGCCAGAGCAAAAACATGCATTCAGATTACATGGATAATGTAGGTCTTAGACTGGAACACATGGTGGTGATGCAGCATAGTTGATAAGGAGAAGAATGCCTGTACATTAAGTTGAAGAATAGATTTTTTTAAAAAGTCACAATGGGAAACTGCACATACAGGAATCTTCTCCTGGAAAAAAACTTAGCAGTGTTTAAATCTAATTTAAATTATTTCCTAAGAAGGACATATGGTGGTGAATATCAAGCGAGCAATACTAGTATATTCTCTGTAATTAAGCCTCATTCTGCTACATATGGAAAATTTATCCGAGGCAAAAAGGGAAATAAGGGCAGAGAATAAGGAATATGGGGGAAGAATGTGCCTTGCGTTATCAGGGGATTGCAAGCTCAGATAAAGTAAGACACAGATATTTTGTCAAAGAAATCGAGTATGTAAGTTTAAAGCTTGCTCTAGGCAGTTTTAACTTAGCCAGCACTTCCAGCAGCTGATAACCTGAAGTGACACTGACCTTGGCAGACCTACAAGGGCTTTGCACAGGGATGAATTATTTCTTGATCAACTATATGAGGCACAGTCCAGTATTCCTTCTGTATTGATTATGGATATTCATTTTATCCCAGAACAAACATACTGATTGCATATAGTGGAAGTAGAATCAGTATCTCTGTAGAGCTGAGCTCCTCTGTATCCATTATATGATATCCTGGGGCACAGTGGTGCCACTTAGCTTATGCTATGCCTCTCTCTCCTTGCTTTTCTGACTCATTCTTTTTTAATGCATGGAATAGGAAATATTGGTTTATTCAGTAACCCCCTGCACAATTGGGGTTTTCTGAAAGGCTGTTTTTTTTCCTGGGCTTGTTGCGTTCATGTCCAGGGGATGCTTCATGGCCTTGCTTGCAGACATGCAATTGCACAGGTAATTTCCAAGTATCATAAGTGGCTGCTTGGAGGTTGTCAATGTTTAGGGACATAGTGGAGGCAATTTAGCTACAACGTCACTATTTTTAATCCATCCTCAGTGTACTGAATCATTGTACCTCTTGCTAAATCTGTCGGGGTCTGTGGGTGTTAAGTGCTGCTAGGATGTAAATCCTTTTTCTTGTGAGCAGCTACCCAGACTCAGGAAATAAAATGCCACAGTGAGAACAGACCTCAGTTATACCCTCCCCATGCTAATTGTAGTGGTTTCTATTAGTGGAATTGGGCAGCTTTGAAGTCACAGGATAATCCAGGCTGTGTTCTGGGAGGTCATAAATTGTGAGCCAGTGGACAAAGCTTTTTGATTTCTTGGACTAACAGTATCATAGAATCATAGAATCATCTGGTTGGAAAAGACCTCCAAGATCATCAAGTCCAGCCATGCCTGTCTCCCCACTAAACCCTGTCCCTAAGGAACTCATCCACCCATCTTTTAAACACCTCCAGGGATGGCAACTCCACCACTTCCCTGGGCACCTGTGCCAATCCCTGACCACCCTTTCAGGGAAGAAATTCTTCCTAACGTTCAGTCTAAATCTCCCCTGGCACAACTTGCAGCCATTTCCTCTTGTCCTATCGCTGTCACTTGGGAGAAGAGCCCAGCACCCACCCCATCACAGCCTCCTTTCAGGCAGTTGTAGACAGGGATGAGGTCTCCCCTCAGCCTCCTCTTCTCTAGGCTAAACAACACCAGTTCCCTCAGTCTCTCCTCACAGGGCTTGTTCTCCAGACCCTTCCCAGCCTCGTTGCCTTCTTTGGACGCGCTCCAGCCCCTCAAGGTCCTTCTTGGAGTGAGGGGCCCAAAACTGACCCCAGCACTTGAGGTGCGGCCTCACCAGCGCTGAGCACAGGGGCACAATCCCCTCCCTGCTCCTGCTGGCCACGCTGGGTCTGACACAGGCCAAGATGCCACTGGCCCTCTTGGCCACCTGGGCCACTGCTGCCTCATGTTCAGCTGCTGCCAACCAACACCTCCAGGTCCTTCTCTGCCAGGCAGCTCTCCAGCCACTCTGCCCCAAGCCTGGAAAGCTGCACAGAGTTGTTGTGACCCAGATGGAGGACTCTGCCCTTGGCCTTGTTGAACCTCATCCCGTTGATCTCAGCCCATCGATCCAGTCTGTCCAGGTCCCTCTGCAGAGCCTCCCTTCCTTCAAGCAGATTCACGCTTGCACCCAGCTTGTCATCTGCAAACTTGCTGAGGGTGCACTCGATGCCTTCATTGAGATCAATGATAAAGATGTTGAACAGGACTGGACCCAGCACTGAACCTTGGGGAACACCACTCATTTCCAACTGGATTTAATTCCATTTACCACAACCCTTTGGGCCCGGCCATCCAGCCAGTTTTTAACCCAGCAGAGGCTGTGCCTGTCCACACCAATGGCAGCCAGTTTCTCCAGCAGAATGCTGTGAGAAACGGTGTCAAAAGCTTTACTGAAGTCCAGGTACAGCACATCCACAACCTTTCCCTCATCCGTTAAATGGATAATCTTGTCATAGAAAGAAATCAGATTGGTCTGGCCGGACCTGCCTTTGGTGAACCCTTGTTGACTGGGTCTGATCACCCTGTTGTCCCGCGCGTGCTGTATGACAGCACTCAAGACAGTCTGCTCCATGACCATCCCCGGTACCGAGGTCAGACTGACAGGCCTGTAGTTGCTCGGATCCTCCCTCCAACACTTCTTGTAAATGAGTGTGACATTTGCCAACCTCCAGTCAAGCGGCACTTCCCCAGTCAGCCAGGACTGCTGGGAGATGAGGGAAAGGGTTTTGGAGGGGACCTCTGCCAGCTCTCTTAATACCCTCGAGTGGGTGCTGTCTGGCCCCATAGACTTGCATGCGTCTTATTGGCCAAGCATATCTCTAACCAAATTCTCCTGAATCCTTGCAGCTTCATTCTCCCTGTCTTCTGGCTCAGGGGTCTGAGGATCCCAAGAACATCTCACCTTACTATTAAAGACTGAGGCAAAGAAGGCATTAAGTACCTCTGTCTTGTCCTCATCCCTCATCACTACTGTCCCTCCTGCATCTAGTAAAGGAGGGAGATTCTCCTTGGTCCTCCTGTAGTTTATATGTTTGAAGAAGCATTTTTTATTGTCTTTCACCGAACTGGGTAGTTAAGTTCTAATTTTCTCTATATATGATCTCACCTCACCCTCACCTCCTGGGATCCTGCCCCCTCTTCCAAAGCTCATAAACTTTCCTCTTCTTCCTGAGATCAATTCAAACCTCTCTACTCAGCCAAGCTAGTTTTCTTCCCCGCTGACTCGTTTTACGGCACATGGGGGTGCCCTGCTGTTGTGCCACCAGGAAATGAATGCTGTCAATGCCAAAAGTCCCACAGATATTTTCATTTTAGCTTAATATATGGAAATGTTTGTGATTAAGGAAAAAAAACACCGTGAAAAAACAGCGCTAGAAATGTTATGTGAAACCTTAGGGAATGTGACAGCTGAAGCGTGACTTCTAGGTCTTCTGTTGAGTGACTTGCCAGGTTCAGAGATACTTTTGCACATGCTACTTTGCCCATCTGTTCTCCCTGCTTCCTCAGATACCCTGAGCAGGCAGAGAAGCAAAACTCAGAAGACTTTTGTTCTCTCTGCTTTTCAGAGAAAAGAAATTTGTCGATTGCAATACCCTGCTTGGGTGCAAAAAACCCAAGCTGGCAGGACAAAAAACGCATATAGTATCCCTGACGTGTAAGGCTGCTTGCAGAAGGGCTCCCAGCCACCTTGATTTTAGCAGTGGTCATTGGGTTACAGACCTGGATGCCAATATTTTTTGGGCAGCTGTGGTTTTTCTTTGTTCCTCTGATAGACATTTAAATTATAGACATATAAATCTGCAGATGACACAAAACTGGGGGGAGCTGTTGATGCTCTTGAAGGCAGAGAGACCCTGGTGAGGGATCTAGACAAATTAGAGAGCCAGGCAGTCAGTCACTACCCACATGAAGTTTAACAGGGGCAAGTGCATGATTTTGCGCCTGGAACACGGCAACCCTGAATGTACAGACAGAGTGGGAAGAGAGTGGCTGGAGAGCAGCCCTGTGGAAAGGGACCTGGGGCTTCTGGTTGACGACAAGTTCAACAAGAACCAGCAGTGCCCTGGCAGCAAAGAGGGCCAACCGTGTCCTGGGGTGCATCAAGCACTGCACTGCTGGCCAGCTGAGAGAGGTGATTGTCCTGCTGTACTCTGCACTGGTGAGGCCCCGCTTTCTGCCACCTGTTGTGTGCAGTTTTGAGCACCATAGTATAAAAATGTTATAAAGCCACTGGAGAGTGTCCAGAGGCGGCTGACGGAACTGGGGCTGTTTTGCTGGAGAAAAGGAGGCTGAGGTGAGATCTTATCACTGTCTACAGGTGGCTGAAAGGAGGTTGTAGCTAGGTGGGTGCTGGTCTCTTCTCCCAAGCGGTAAGTGATAGGACAAGACGATATGGCCGCAAGTTGCACAAGGGAAGGTTCAGATTAGACATCAGGAAAAATTTCTTCACCAAAGAGATTATCAAGCATTGGAACAGCTGCCCAGGGAGATGATTGAGTCGCCATCCCTGGAAGTGTTCAAAAGACAGGTAGATGAGATGCTCAGGGATGTGGTTTAGTAGTGGGCAGGTGTGATTGCACTTGATGATCTCAAAGGTCTTTTCCAACCAAACGATTCTGTGATTCTAACTTAGTGAATGGTTTAGAGGGGAAGTCGTATGAGGAGTTGCTAATGTCTCTTGGTCTGTTCAGCCTGGAGAAGACTGAGGAGAGACCTCAGTGTGGTCTACAGCTTTCTCAAAAGGGGAGGAGGAGCAGGTGCTGATTTCTTCTCTCTGGTGACCCACGATAGGACCCAAGAGAATGGCAGGAAGATGTGTTGGGGAGGTTTAGGATGGATTTTAGGAAAAGGTTCTTCAGCCAGCGGGTGGTGGAGCACTGGTTCCCTAGGGAAGTGGTCGTGGCACCAAGTCTGATAATATTCAAAAAAGCATTTGGACAACAGCATTAGACACATGGTGTGAATGTTGGGGTTGTTGTTGACATGAGTTGAACATGATGATCCTTGTGGGTTCCTTCCAACTCAGGACATTCTATAATTCTAAATAAAAGATGTAATACTATGATGAGAAATGGCTTAATTTATGTTATTTTCTTTAACAGTGTGGCCCTCAAGGCAGTGACACGTTGTAAGACTCAAGCTCTTTGTGAGCTAAATCCCTGTTGACAGCGCTTGATTGATTCAGTTTTGCAGATGGGACAGATTGCCTTGTTGTATCTCAACCTGTCTTTTGATTACTTGCACACGGACCCAGCCACTGACAAACCAAAAATGTTAATATGGATGAATGCTCACACATACGCCTTACACATATGTGAACATGCACTCCTTTATGCACTGCATGAGGAAAAAATATACTTGTACACAATAATCCCGTTCTTCGTACATGTGTAATAAGAATACAAAGTTCAGAAATAGAAGCAGAGGTTTGAAAAGCTGACTTGTAAAAAAATCGAAACCGAATATTGAGTGTTTGTATGTTCGAGAGGGCTGAATACAACAGGGATTTGTACTTGATCATCGATCCTTCTTCCTTCAGTAGATCATCGCTTGTTAGCTCCAGATCTGAAGTTGCTTTCACCTGAAGGCCTTCTTTGACTGTGCTCATGTGGGATGCTTATCTGCCTCATAGCCCTAGGTCACTTGACACTAATTCCTAATAATTGCTGTCAGTTTTAAAGGAAAAGCCAGTACTGAAAAGGCAAACTATTCACCTGTCCTTGAAAGTTTTGTATTTAGCAGCCAATTGTCACACAAGATGGACAGGAGGTTGTGGTGGGGTGGGTGCTGGTCTCTTCTTGCAGGTGAGGAGTGATAGGACAAGAGGAAATGGCCACAAGTTGCACCAGGGGAGGTTTAGACGGGACATTAGGAAGAATTTCTTCACTGAAAGGGTGGTCAGGGATTGCCCAGCTGCCCAGGGAGGTGGTAGTGTCACCATCCCTGGGGGGGTTTAAAAGACGGGTAGATGAGTTCCTTAGGGATAAGGTTTAGTAGGGAGATAGGAACGGCTGGACTCGGTGATCTCAGAGGTCTCTTCCAACCTTAGGATTCTATGATTCTGTGATTCTGTGACTGCTGTTGTGGCCTCTCCTGTGTATATTCTGAATGTTACCTGATCCAGTGAAGACCACAGGAGTTGTGCTTTGGATTGTATCAGAAGTGTCACAATTAATTAAAGGAATTCAGTTTCCAAGTTCTCCTTGTAGGATCATACTTCTAGCGATAGCATATAGACATTGAAAGCATTTTAAAATATAAAATTTAGATCACTTTTCAATTTTTTTAATCTTAATGCCTATTTAGAAATTGATATTTCAGTTCAATAGACTTCAGTTGTAGTAGTCTAACACCTACACAATAAATTTTTTCTGCTCTGTTTGATCCTGTAACTTCTGAAATTGAGCAGGAAAGACCCTTGATCTCTCTGAAGGCAACATTGTGACCGTAGTTCATTTGGACAACTGATGGCTTGTGTTTCTTTTGTGTTCCAGAGTTTGTCCTCTAAGCATTTATTTTCTTAAATGTAAAATTTTATGTTTTAATGTAAAATCTAGTAAAAGCCCATGAAAGCTGTGATTTTGTACCATCTTTTGAAACAGGATCCTGAGCTAAGACACCTTATTTTTATGGCATCACTAACGGTGAATGATTTCTGGCTACTGTACTGAAATCTCTTTAAAACATGACCATCTGCCCAATGTTCTGCAAAGGCAGGAAATATTAATTACAGAATATTGTGACATCTCTGGATTTATAACACAGCTGAATGTGGCCCATTATGTTTACAAAATTAATGTTGATTCAGATTTATGTAGATGAAGAACTACATAGCTAAATAGCACTTTGTTTTCTGAGCTGTTTTACCTTTGTATAGGAACATTAGACTAAAGGAGTGTATTTTAGAAAGACATTCAGTACAAATCTGCATGAGAATGGTACTGTTGCTACCGGGTTTATTATGAACTGTTACATAAATAATCTGCTTTTAAACAGACTTTAAATATCTGTTTATGCAATGTAACAATTAGAAAAGTTAGCATGTATTTTAAGACTGACAGTAGCTGACTGTGACAACATTTTTGGTTTGTACAACAGAACATTTTTCACTTAGCAACTTACTTTAAAAAAAACAAAGCAAATAGCAAGAGAAGTACTGTGTACATACATTGTCTTTAAATGTGAAGTTCAAGTTGTGTAACGAGTCAGCTGCAACCAGGAAAACATTCATTCTGACAGTTTGTAAGTAAGTGTTCTCCTATGCCTCTATCTTAGAAAGGTTATTTGTCAATAGATAATGCTGTATACACTATGAGTTGAATGAAGTAAGACAAAAAGGTTTCTACATGGATAAATTTTAAGAATGGAACTACACATCAGAGCCACAGGCTGATCCCATCAGCCAAGCCCATGGGAGGGCTCATCTTCTTCTCGGCCGGAGTTTAGTACTGCTTACTCTGTCTGCAAAACAGCTCACAGACTTGGGTGGCTGCTGAACAAAAGTAGTGCCTATATTGTCTTATTCTTAATGCAGTGGCTCTTAATGTTGCCCTCTTGCTTTTGAGCCCAGCTCCTGATGCTTGGCTTTGTCTTCTGGGTATTGACTCTGAACTGAGAGCATCTACCGCAGCCCCTATAAAGGTCACGTGTCCCTTGCTAATGAAAATATATGTGCCATATGAGTGGATTCACCTCTTGTTAGACTATTAATGAATCCTGCTCCAAATGTCGAGTTTAACAGCAAAATTACAGGGTTTTAATAGGCAGTGAAATAATCTTAATGTTACTCCAGGCTTGAGTGTATTGGATTTTCATGCAATGTACCTCTGGAATGGAGTGGAATATTGTATTCTACCTACTCATTCTTCAGTTCTTCATGTAAATGTATACTTAGATGTTTGCTGGAAGTAATGACTGGTTAAACAAGTTATATTTATTTAAGCATGGATCTTCTATCCACTCCACCAGAGCAAGTGACAGTTCCTAAGACTGATTATTCAGGATGAATACCCCTCCCTTATTCAAAGCCTAAGTGAGTGTGTCTTCTGTACATGCAGGAAAACAGTCCTCTCATTCTGAAGTTGTCACCACTTTTGCTCACAGATACTGTTCCTGCTCTGGCCTTGCCACATGGCTTCTACAGGCACTGCTTGTGCCTACAGGTACCCTTAGAATCAGTACCCGTAGCACTGGCTTTGTCAGCTTGTATGACAACATTGGAAAGCTGTGGTGCGAAATAAAGGCAGTGCCTGTCCATAGTGTATCTCAAGTAAGCTGAGCCCCCGCAGTTCCACTGCCTGTTGCACTAGTCATAGAGAAACAGCTCAGATGTCTCTGTGCACCTTGGTTAACCGAGACACCATGGTGAGAACTCCACCCGTATCCCACCTGCAGAGGAGTTTATTTCAAGGGTGGAAAGCTGTGGCTTCATGTTTAAAATCTGGAGGAATAAATAGGTGGTATACTTGTTGCCAAGTTGTATTTCTATTCTGTTTTGAAATTGGTATGTGATTCTTCAGCCAGGTCTTATCATTGCCAACTGGTAATACTACTTAGGCAAAAGGTCTTACAATGGTACGGAACAGATATAACATATAGAAAATGATTGTTTAATCCTTTGGGCATGTGTCTGTGTAGGCTGAAAAAATTAGTGGAGCTGGTCTCCTGCCTCAGTTTCCTTAAAGTCCTGTGCGTATTTTGTACAACGTTTTGGTTTTATGAACTATCATTCACACATCTGGTTTCTTTCTGGTCTGTTTCTGACTCTGGAAGGTTCTGCCTTGTATAATGGGTCTGGAGTTGATGACATATTAAATTTAGAGATTTAAATTGTGAAACATCTGAAAGGAAGCACATTTTTCTTTAGAAACATCCTCAAAACGTAAGACTCAAGCTATTTTTTGGTTTGACCACCTCTTGAAGACTAACCCTCTCTATGTCACTGTCTTCTAAATCTCCTGGAAGAAGGATCTGATCACTTGTAGTCTTCCAGTCTGTTCTTGTCCTAGATGCAGTCATTTGAGATGCACTGAGGTCACTGGTAATCAATCCTGCATTCATTTTCCTACAAAAGAGTTAATCTGTCTGATTTTCAGTAGAATTTTGCATTGAGAGAGAACTGCAGAAGTAATGTGATCTGTGCACTTTTTCACATTTTAAACCTGTTATCCCACATGCATCTGTCTAATCTGTAAACATGTCCAATACTAGAGCTTTCTGTGAAAAAAAAGTCAAAAAAGCAGTAACTGACCAATAAAACAATTGACCAATAAAATAACTGACTAAAATAAAGCAATATATATTCCCTCTTTCCACTGTAATACATTAAGCAAAAGAGTACAACGTAGCTGATTTTTTTCTTGATACTTTTTCCTCTTATTCTCATTGAGAAAATTCCTACAGAACAAACTAGATTGTGACATGAGCCTTTTGTTCCATTCTGGTAACAATAAGTTTTGAGATCACAATCATATTCCCTATGTAAGAGCTCTACAGAAGAGGTGATATTCTAACACCCTTTGGCACCCGCATCTGTTGTAGTTGCAACAAGTTACAAGTTGAAACTTGTCTTTGCTACCTTGGTCCTAGGAACACTGAGAGATTGCAGGTGCTGCAGCCGTAAAGGGACAGGAGAGAGTAGAACTTTCTCACTTCAAGATTTGGAAGATTAATTTGATTTTGGGTCCTGAAACAAATGTGGCATGCTGGGTCTTTGTGAATGTGTTCTTTTTTCTCGTAGTTATAAATTCTGTTATACCTTCCTTATCTGTCTCTATGTATAGTGTTGACATGGTAGTTGACCCAGAAGATGAGAAAGATGAGGATACATTGGCTGTGACTTCAAGCCATAAGTGACTTAACAGTGGAAGAAGTATTTATAATTACAGAAACCATCTGGGTGTCAAGTAAAGACACTCCAGACTGCAACGGACTACCTACCACCTACCTTTGATTGAAAGCAATCTTCACAATGTAGCAAATTATTTAAAATATTTTTGTTTTCAAGGATTCACTTCTTCCTTGGCCAGACCTGGGAATCGAGATAGCTGAGTGCAAGTTTCATGTGTGTGTTTGAAATGATGGATCTACAAAGTAGAGGATCAGTTGTGTTTCATGGGACTCATAAAACCTCACAGGGTTCACTGGAAATTTATCTTCTCTTGTTGTACAGGAAAGAATTGAAACTTTCAGACTGCACCAAGGAGATGTTTTCAAAGCAGAAGACTAGCTCTCTGTTCTCACCCTACATGAATGTCCAAGAGGAATGTTTTAAGTCAGGGTAGTGCATGCTGAGCTCTACACTTTAAGTCTCATCTTTGACTCATCAACACTTTATAATCAGCTGTAAAAGATTTCACTGCCTGACCCAGTCAAAAGTACCTTTTTTTGCTATTTGTACATCTGCATCCAAGCCTGGTGTTATGCAGGCAGACGTTTTAAAGAGGAGTTCATTATCAGATATTTACAAATCCTATTGGTCAGCTTGGGGCAAACTGGATGGAAAGCAGCTCTGCGGAGAAGGGGCTCGGGCTCCTTCTGGACGACAAGCTGACCGTGAGCCAGCCAGTGTGCCCCTACAGCAAAGAAAGCCAACAGCATCCCGGGCTGCATTAGGAAGAGAGAGAGACTCGTTAGGGCTGCATTAGGAAGAGAGAGAGGGTATGTTTCATGGGAGGAGAAGCTGAGAGAGCGGAGACTGCTCAGCCTGGAGAAGAGAAAGCTCAGAGGAGGTCTTATTGGTGTATAAAAACAACCTGAAGGGGGAGGACCAAGAAGACAGAGCCAGGCTCTTTTCAGTGGTGCCCAGTGCCAGCACAAGAGACAATGGGCACAAATTGAAACACAAGAGATTCCCATCTGAACGGGAAACACGTTTTCACTGTGAGGGCGATCGAGCACTGGTACCTCAGAGAGGTGATGAAATCTCCATCTGTGGAGATACTCAAAACCTGAGTGGATACAGGCCTGGGCAGCCTGCTCTAGCTGGCTCTGCTTGAGCTAGGGCATCGGACTAGATGATGAGACGGTCACTTCAAATCTCAGCGGTTCGGTTATTCTGTGATACACTACATATCAACACACACCAGAAGAAGCCTCCCCATCAGACTTGCCTATCAGTCCTGTCAAGGACACAGGCATTGTGTGAGGCACACTCCATTACACAGACATGATGGAGTTGTGGAATGACTGAATATGATGTGCAGGTACTGTCCAAAGCATATGGCCTTGTGGCAAGTGGAGTGCAAGGCTGAGGTGTATTCCTAACATAAAGAAGCAGCTGAAGACCTGAGACCTGCTATTTGAATTTAAGTGTATACAACAAGATTTCTATGTCTGTTACACACACGTGAGCAGTTTTGCTCATGTTCAAGAGACTGAATGATTCCAGCCTGAAAATATAGCCTAAGAAATACTTTATTCTGGCAGCATGTGAGCTACCTTTCCTCCACTTCCTTTCGTATCTCTTCTAACCAGAATGAATGTAGTACTTGATCAAGGTGAAACAATTTAGCAACCCTTTCAATACAGAGGTAGAAGGTCTATAGAGCAATGTAAGTAAAGGAGTAACCATTAGAAAATAAAAAACTGTCAAGGTATTAAGTATGGCAGTGCTATCCTGGTCTGTTATTACTGTTATCATTACTGTTATTGCTATTATGACTGACATAATTGTTTTTAACATAGTCTGGCTACTATTCTCTGCTGAAATTAAGAAGAATATGTTGCATTGGTGTCTTTATGAAGACACAACGTGATCCTGTGCTGCCTTGGCGCAAGTAGGACCAAACTGCTAAAGCACAGCTCACATTCCTCAATGTCCTTGTGTTGCTTCTTTCTTTATAGGAACAGATGGCTTAGCAGGATTGTTCCTGGACTTGGTTAAAACAAAGATGCAGAAGGTCATATGAACTGGCTTTTATTAGAATATGCTGGCTATTACAGTTAGTTGTTGTTGAACAGTCAATCCTAGATGTCCTTCTTTTCCTTCACACAGATAGGATCAAAGGTCTCTCAAGCGTGGGAAGTGTATACGACATAGGAGTAATTGAGTGGCTTACTTCGCATCTTACTTAAGTAGTAAGATGCAAAATGACTGATCTCATAAGCATATATGCATTTTGAGACATTTCTTCCCATATCTGATTCTGAAGATGTAGAGAATACATTTTTGTTGTATAGCAATGAAATGACTGCTGTATTGGCAGCATCTCCATAGTTCCTTACTTAAAAGCCACGATGGCCTTGAAACCTTGAATCTGGACAGAGTAACAGCTGCGTTTAAGCTCCTGATTCAGGGACTTTAGTTTAACAGTGGCAGAAGATTTCTACCATCTAAGTAGCTCTTAAAGGACCTTACAAATACAAAACTGATTTTTCAGTTGCCCAGGTGTCTGCATCACACGTGGTCTCCTCATGACCTTTCACAGTCTCATTGCAGATGCCAGTTTTGGATGAAATCTTGGAAGCTGAATTGTACTTGGTTGTAGAAATTAACTACTTCGGGATGAAGAGGTGCTTCTAGGGCCATTTGCAATCCCCCTCTACTAAGCACACTGTTATTTTCCTTTCTAGCACTTTACATCCGTACCAAAAGGAAAATATTTTTTAGGTTTTTTAGACAGTATTTACTGATGCTTGCTCATTGTATTTTGGCCTTGTATGTACGCTACTAAATGTAGGCTAATTTTATGTCGGCACTTGATTGCTGGCTGTACTTGTTCCTCAAACGGATCGAGCAGAATGCTAGGAACAAAACTACAAAGTGATTTTATCTCATCTTTTCCTTTATTGTTTTTGCATTAAATAGTTTTGTATTCTTTTCTTTGTTCTGACATGTATTTCCTGGTGTCTTCATTTTCTGCACAAAACTTAAAATTGTTTCTCACTAATCTATATATATATATCAAAAGTTGAAAGACATGAGTGAAGAGACTAATGATGTGATGGAGAGGAAAGGTGCTTTTGAAAATATATTTCTAGTTTGACTAGATTTTGCAGCTGGTTCTAAATAGAATATCTTTGCAAACTTTTAATTTCTGCAGCCTTGTTAGATTAGATTCCTAATTGAGTATTCTAGCCAGCAGACCATTAAATGGACATTTTTGAGTTCTTAATTGTAGTAGAGACAATATAGCAGACTTTGTGATGAAGGCCTTATGTGACTGTGAGATGGCCCATTTTTTATAGTGATCTTAATTGGTTTAGCAAAGTATATTTATTTTACCTGGAAATACTGCTTTGGTGTATCCTGAAGGCAATCACAGCTGAAAGTCACAGCTGAATATGTCAGTGGGAGTCAAAGTAAAAGGTGCAATAGAAATGTTATGAATTATTATTAAGATACATGAGAAAGCTCTGCAGGGAGCTTTCTTGGAACATCTTGGGAAATGGTCTGCAGTCAACCAGCTGGGAAAGCTGGAGACAGAATGTTAATAGAAATGTTGTTTTTAAAAATCACCATGACATCAACATTTATATCAAGTGCCTTGTGCTGGAACTGGTTATATAACTGTGATTATATTAGGTGTGATGAGCAGCTGTGTAGTCGAGAAATGTTAAAACAAGATTTTTAAAACATGTAATTGTGCCCAATGTATTGCTTTTTTGGCGTTAATTAATTGTCGGATTTTGCAAATGCTCGAAAGGCATTTAGGTGCTTGTGAAAGTATCTCAGTATCTCTATGCTGTGTGTTATCCTGCCTCATGCATTTGGAGCCTCAGTTTGCAGGAGAGAAGCGAAGTCTCCCCTTTGTAATCTAAGGGAAGAAATAACTGGGCTTGAGTCTGAGGCAGGAGCTACCTTTTGCCCAGAAGAGTGTTGGTCACAACAGAGCCACATGAAGGAAAGAAATCAGTTTGCCTTCCTTAAGTAATACTCAGGTAAAGACATACTAGTAGAGTTTGAGAGGCAGTTGGACTGCAAAACCTCTCAGGTTACCAAATGCTGAAGAGTTAGACTTGCTCACATGACCATTCATTCTTCCAGTCCTTTTGCATTTGAGCCCATTATAGAGATTCATGATCTTTCTCAAGACTGTCACTTCTTTTAATCCAAGATGCCTGCGTACAGTTATTTCAGATATGTGAAAGAAAGACAGCTTCAGCTCATCAGTGTTAACCAGTATGGGTGCCAGTAGGATATTTACTTCAGATCTGGAAAAAGAAGCCAGAACTGAAGTCCCCTCACCTACAAAAGAAACAGCTGGCAAGGACCATACAATCTAGCAATTGGTCTGGTATTTGCTTGGCAATGCTTTCCTTCGTTAGTGGGAAGATAAAGGAAAACATCCCAGTTCCAGACTAAGTAAACTAAAATGTAAGTTCTTGCCATTGTGAAGTAAAACCCCTCTGGCAAAAATTTCTTGGTTAGAAGGATGATAAGAATAACAACACGTAAAGTCTTTATATGACAAGCATCTTCTTAAAAATGGCATAAGCAATTCAGAGTAGTTCAGAGACGAGAACAAGCGATGAATATTTCAATAACTGTACTCTTGGAGATACCAGAAAGAAACATACTGTATCCTTTTTCATCCTCTAAGCAATATATGCTTTAAGGCAGATTTCTTCTGAAGAGCCGTGGAAGGAATAGGATATAAAACACAGATGGTACTCTGTAGTAGTGGATTTTTAATATTTAATATTTTTAATGACATTTTGAAGGTCAGCTGTCTAGGGAACATGAGGGGGATTATGCAAGATGTTGAGAGGTCTGAGAAAGCTCTGCTTTCTTTTCTGAAAGAACTCCACTTTCATCCATCCATCCACGCAGCAAGGCAGCCGTGATGTGTATAAAACTTGTGTACAGGCAGGCTTCATGCATAGGAAACAAGCTATGTGTTTTCTTTTGCAAAATTCTGTTCAAATGTTTATGTCTAGATAGTGAAAATTTGATACGATTCTACCACCTTAGTGTATTTATATATTAATATCTGATTGCAAAAGGCTAACTCTTTCCAGTAATCTGAATTGCTTCTAGCTGCTCACTGAGACTGAAGAATTGCTGCATTTTCAGACGAAGCAATTGTTAATCAAAGCTGTTCTTATCCCAATATGATTCTTGTCCTTCCCCTGCATGCTTTCCATAGTGAAAGGAGCCAGTTTTGCCATAATTTACATATTTTTACAAAACCTTACACTGAAATAGAATTTGGTCTTAAGGCAAAGCTGCTGCTTCTTGGATGTCAGTTTCTCAACTATAATTATTTTATTTCTCTGTCACTTTCAATAGCTTTTTCTTTAGAAAGATATAAGAGGCTCCCTCTGGTGGCTACATTAACTTAATTTGGCTTTGGTTTATTTTTTAAAAAAGCAAGATGAAAAAAAGCAGAGTACTCCATAAGACTGAAAGCCCAAATCAAAGTAAACAACAATAATAATAGCACAGCTGTTGTACAGGAGCAGCGATGTAGATTCATACTGAAGAGGGAAAAGGTAATTTCTGGTGGGGATAGCTGAAGGATCTGCAGCACAGTATGAGCTTTAATTTAACCCATTCATACACTGTTGCTATTGAGCAGTACGCTGAGACAGGACCAGGACATGAGATCTGCTAGGTGGAAACACAGCATCTATTTTAGATTATCTAAACAATTAGACCTGTTATCTCACTTAGCATGGGGAACTGCCTCATCTTTTGACTTTTTTTTTTCTGAAATAGAGCTGTGATATATAGAGGTTTCTTGAAATAGCAATAGAGTGTGTTGCACTGAAAAACGCATCCCTTGGTTCCCATTAGTAACATCTTTTGTGTTTATTTATCAGGTGCGATCAATAACATTGCCGGTTGGCTTTTTTTCCTGAGAAAGTCCCTTTTCAACTGAGTTTAAGAAGTTTAAACTTGCAATATAAGTTAATTAGCTAGCCAGAAAGAAGAGTGAAGTCCCTAGAAGAATTCTTCAGCCCTCTATTTCGATTGAAGCTGAAGCCTAGGGTACATTTGTGTGTTTGGATCTGTATGTGTGTGCCTGCTGTCTAGGCTCTGTCCTTCACAGCTCCTTGTGAGTAGCACATGTGGGATGCAGAGTTGTACTTCCTATGTCAAACCTAATCCTAGTATAACAAAACATTCAGGTTGCTCCTCTGGGAGACCACTTTGACAAGGAATAATAAATGACATTAGTCCTTCTCTTAATTGCCAAGTAATATCTGGGCTAAAGGGGAAGCTGCCTGATTCATGTTAAGACAGCTGCTAAACATGAGGTTGGCATTTATCCCTTTTCTCTATTGGATGTGTGTCCTTTAGCCTTTCATTGAATCTGAACTTTAACAAAACAATATGAAGTTATTCCTGTAACCGTGCTGAGTTTCAACAAGATGCCAACAGGGCACAAGATGCCTCATTTTATGAGAGCAGTAGGTCTAAATGCATGGAGTACAGGCATGCTTTGTGAGTGGGAAAGATCATTAGGTCAAGCCATGTGCTTCACACCATGTAGCGTTATCTCCGTGTGGGAACTCACAACTGCCTGGTGGAGGTCACTTCTGCCTGATGTGTGATGATTGATGTGTCTTTGCTGTGCAGCATGTGGGCTGCAAAATGGTTTAAGTCAGAAATTGGGAGCAGAGATACTTCTTTTCATATTGGGAACAAGTGTTTCTTAACAATAAGACAGATCAGATCAATGGCAGTCTCTCTGGTTTTAGGTACAGCAACCTATTCCCAGAAAATTAATAGCAGATGAAAAAAATCCAAGAGGTGTCTATGGTTTTTTCAGGAATGCAAAAAACTAATTAAAAGATTAAAATTTTCAGGCCACTATGTAAGGCACCACCAAGTGTGGGAAGATGCTTTCTTGTCTTTGGATTTTATAGCCTAAACTCGAAGACCTCATGGAGAACAACTGTAAAAGTGGAAAGAAGCTGGGCCTGCCAAAGGATAAATGAAATGAGTGGGGGTTTGAGAAAGAGCTTAAAAGACAACAGGATATGGATGGAGAAAAATGAGAGGGTAGGGAGGTGTAATAAAAAGATAAATTCAAGCCTGAGAAAAAAAGCATAGCAGTTAAAAGTGTATCCCAGGGAGAATGTAGAAGAAAGGAAGGGCACAGAAATAACCAAGAGTAGGGACATATGGTGAGAAAGAACAGGATGAGGGGCTTGGACTTTGCAAAGAAAGGGAAGGAAAGCCATGGGGGGAGCTGGGGGTCTGGGTGACCTGGCTGAAGCATCAGGGAGCAGCAGGAGCAGTTCTGTTCCACAGAGTGGGACAGGCCAGGAGCCAAGAGTGACCCCCAGCACATCTGTGTCCTCGCTGACCAGCTGGCAGTCCCGAAGGGTCTCAGCAGAGCTGGGTGCTGGTAATGGGGTCCATCAGCAACTCCAAACACAGCCAGGGGATGAACCAGGTGCAGTGGCAACCCAGTCAGAGAAGCAGCAGATTGGTCCACAGAACAGGTCCAAGTTCTACCTAGAAGGTGGGGCAAAGACAAGATAAGCACACCTGCAGCACAGCCCAGGCAAGATCTGGGTGCCCAGGCCTGAGCTACCTGGTAGAGGCTGTCCATGGGGGTCCCAGGTGAGGCCAGTCAGTTATTAGCACCTGTCAGTGCCCTCAAGGCCCCAGGAGAAACTGGCACAAGAGCAGAGACCTTAGTGGGAATAGTGAGGAGACTTGGGCTTCGAGGCAGCTTTAGAAAGGTAGTTTTGGCGCCGAATACTACATGCCAAGTCATGGTGGATAACTCCTCCCAGTTAGAATGGGAAGAGAGAAAGGAGAAGATTTTAAGAGAGATTTTTGGAAAGTGGCACCCAAGAGAGCCATGAAAGAAAGCTGGATGATGATAGAGGAGATATGCAAAGAAAGGGTCATTGTTGTTCTCAAGAGGACAGTAAAACTGGTAATGATGAAGAGCAAAGGTCAGGAAAATGGTGCAGGGACTACATAGATGTTCTTCTTCCACAAGCATCAACAGCCAGTTTCACAGCTTTATCATTAAACTGTTCTTGAGTTATTGGAAACAAAAAGTATCCATGAATTTTGTGCATAACAAAACAATGCCGTTAGTCTTGCCTAGTCCAGCAAGGTCTGCAAGAATTGTCCTAAGAAGTTAATCTCTAATCTCAAATGAGGCTCATGAAAGTGTCAGATTATGAAAAAAAAATTGGTCAGAATTGGTCAGAAACAGGAAGTGGCAGCAAGATACTCACTCTTAACCTTAATGTAGTAAGGCCTGTTGGAGAAGGTACTGTAGTTTGACCTTCTGCTCACCACTCTGCCGTTAGCCTCTGCTGTCTGCTTGTGGGAGTGAAAAACCTTTCATCATCCTAAGATTAGTACTGGCATTCTGTAGTCACAGTAGCTGCTGAAGGGCCGTGCCGAATTAATAAGCTGCTTTAACTGCCTCAGTGGCTTAGGCTGCATTTATGGAAAGAGGCTGTAGATGTAAAGTGTGGAGATAATAATTAGGAAGAACGTGACTTTTATATAACCCAACTGTTCTTGCAAGTCAGGAACCTTGATGTGTTTCTTTTTATCAGTGGATACTGCAATTCACTGAACACTGGAAGGCAAGCTCAAAAATCTGTGCAGTTATAAAAAGAAATGGCTGAGCCAAATATTTTGTAAGTAAGATTTGAAAGTAGAGACCCTGAATTAAATCAGGCAACCGATTATATGTGTGACTGGAGTCCATGGTGTAAGGAGGGAGCCAGACTCCTGCATTTATTTAAGTCTGCTTACTATATAATTCAGGGTAGTGAGGTGAACTAAGGATGAAGCATTAGCTTCAGCATACAATTTTTATTCTGATCACTGGAGCCTAAAGTTATTAAAAGAACAAACACAATTATGACATCCTAAGGGACTGACACATATATAAATCTGGATATGCTGCCTGTTTCTAGCAAAACATATGTATGGATCTGTGTACTGCCTGCTTTTTAATTTAACTAGGTTTGCTGCAGCTGTTGCTCGGAAAAGAACCGTTTAACACTCTGGGGAAGGAGAAGCTGCAGAAATCTTCTAATTAATATCTATTACAAAAAAAAAGTTTTAAATAAATTGCTTGTTTATGTGGTTAAAACTCTTATTCCTTTAATAAGAACAAAGAACCGTCTCTGGTAGTTCTAGACCTTTCCTAGCTCCCAGCTAATCAACTTACAGTACCATAAAAAAAAAATAAAATCAGCTTATTCTTCCTCTTCCTCTAGTTCTTCAAAATGATGAGAATCTGTTTTCACGATAGCTAGGAATGTGAATAATTTCTGAAGAATAGAAACCCATAGTCTTTAAATTTAGCCCATAGTTTTAAATTTGGCCCATGGTCTTTTAATTTAATTTAGTCTTCTAAATCTTTATTTAATTTTATAAATATAGTATATGTAATTTATAGATTGGCTTTTATGAAAATATTTTGAGCATCAGGTAGCTCAGCATTACATATCTGTACACATGAATGCCATAACCGTCAATCCTTGAACTGAGTAGTAGTGATGTGTGTATATTTATACATAAAGTGTATTAGATGTCATCTGATAGTCTCAACTTCACTGATGTTAATGCAGACTACATTGCAGAGTTGGTAGCTTTTAGAAGTTCAGCAGAAAAAAATAAATCATGTTCAAAAAGACAGGCCATTAACCCTTGAGAAGGCTCTCAGTGTATATTGCAAGCCCCCCAAACTGCCCTGCAAGGCATCTTCCTGGCACTGATGCCCTGTTCTTGTATCAGGCACTGCCCACCCTCTAGCTCTACTGCCTGTGACTCCGGGTTTTCTCCTCCCTTCCCTCTCATCCCTCTCCAGCAGGTTTAGCCTGCTGGGTACCCTACTGGGCTTTTCCCCATGTTCCCATCTCCTTCTCTCTTACGTTCTCTTGGGGTCACCATCCATCCAGTTATCAGCCAGCTAACAGGCTAACGTATTTCTGTAGTTTGTAGAACAGCTCTGGCTGTTCCTGCTCCAGTTTCTTTGGTTTCTCTTCTGCCCTCTTCCTTCTCTTCTGCATAAGTTCACTGTCATCGGCAACTTCCAGTAGAGCCCTAAAACCCACAGAGAAAAGGGAAGGGAAGGGAAGGGAAGGGAAGGGAAGGGAAGGGAAGGGAAGGGAAGGGAAGGGAAGGGAAGGGAAGGGAAGGGAAGGGAAGGGAAGGGAAGGGAAGGGAAGGGAAGGGAAGGGAAGGGAAGGGAAGGGAAGGGAAGGGAAGGGAAGGGAAGGGAAGGGAGAGAAGAGAAGAGAAGAGAAGAGAAGAGAAGAGAAGAGAAGAGAAGAGAAGAGAAGAGAAGAGAGAAAAGGAAAAGAAAAGAAAGAAAAGAAAAGAAAAGAAAAGAAAAGAAAGAAAAGAAAAGAAAAGAAAAGAAAAGAAAAGAAAAGAAAAGAAAAGAAAAGAAAAGAAAAGAAAAGAAAAGAAAAGAAAAGAAAAGAAAAGAAAAAAAACCCCCATAATCTGGGCAATCGTTCTCTCACTTCAATAATTCACAAGATTCACCAGATTCAAAAGATTTTAGATTTTTTTTAAGATAGATTAAAAGTCTTGGAGGTATGGTGTAAAATAAAGCTTAGATGTATTAAAGAAAGATTGTGTCAGACTAATGTGTTAATCTCCTGAGACGACAGCTGGTTTCCCAGGGCCGGTATCGTCTGTCTTGACTCGCATAAACTGCCACCAGGGAAAGAATACGTGAAGATTTGTGTTAATAGAAGAATTGCAGAATTGATGGGAAACGGGCTAGAGGAAGCCAATTGTGGTGAAAGGGGAAATACTGAGCCTGAGAGAACTTTACATGCAGATGATTTCTTCATGATGCCACAAAAACTGAGAGTGTACCAATGAAATTTGTCATTGACATTTTGCTGGAATTTTTTTTTAGATTAAGTATGATGGTTCTGTAGTGCTACAGTGTTTTAATTATAAATGTTTCCGTCTCACTTCCTAGCTTTCTTGTGGCTTGGCTCCTTGAGCTGATTGTCGTGATGCTGCGGGCAGCCTGCCGTGGCTTTCCAGCCGTTGGGAAGCCCTCAGATAGGGCTGCGCCAGGGCGAGGGGCACATGAGGATTTTTAATGGGGACAGCCCCACAACTGGATTATCTGCTGCTGTGTATTAGCTGCTGCTCCCAACCAGTGTCTGGAACAAATTTTTTGGGGGGAGCAGGGAGGGCACCCCATATTGAGGAGTTAAATTGAGCACAATTATGAGTCAAAAAGAAAGGGAAAAAAATATGCTTCTGCATCATCTTAACTTCCTACCGATTTTTCCAGTCTTTTCAGTATGGACGTAATAACTCATAGGACAGAGCATTTTAAATGCATAATTTAAGTAACAAGCATTTTACTATCATGACAATGCTTCACTCTCTGGGCCCAGCTGGATTCTTGATTCCTTTCTCTACAATGTAGTGGGCTTGTCTCATTCTTGGAAAAGAATAAGTCAACTTTGTTTCATTTTTCTTCAGTGACTGTGTTCTCATGATGGGAAACAACAGATTAAACCCTGAGCTTAATGCTAAGAGTAATAGCGAAACACAGGAACCTAAAGTCCCTTTTCAATGTAGTAGGAAGTCAGAAGCTCTCCTTGGGTTCAGATTAGGACTAAAATCAATCAGGGTATTTTATTCCAGGGGAAATTACCTGCTTTCTTTCAAAAAAGCTTTACTTGAGTAGAAGTGCTTTGCAGTGTGATTTGAAGCAAGAAGACTTACAGGTAAATAATGTGCCTGCTTTGCAAAGCTGACCAAATAAGTTCCAGCAAGAAAAACGCACAGAGGAAACAGCGAATAAAATCCAGACGGCTGTGATGAGGTCCTCATCTAAGACAAGAGGACACAGTTTCATGGGTAGGTGCGTATAGAGAAAAATCACTGTAGAGCATAAGAGCAGAGTATCCAGAAGCATCACAAGATTTATGGTAAGGAACCAAATGTAAATGATGGAAACATTGTCTGCTCTCCTGCTTTAAGTACAAGCTTTTCACTCCTTTGTCTCTCAGTCTTCTCTAGTGTCCACTTTATTTAAAAGTTTAATATTCTAATATTCACATATTAATGCTAATTGTCCCCTATATCCAATTCTGTCTGTTGTTGGGAAAGTATAAAATCAATTTGTATAGCACAGCAGAAAAGCAGAAATTGTTGGATTACCATGCTGTTGTGTGCAATAAAAACCAGCATTATCTAGGGAAGTCTGTAGTTGATTAAAGCATAAATATCAATTCCCCCACTCATACCTCTGAGTATTTGATTCCTGCATCTTATAGAAACAAGGATCTCTGCTGAACAGTGTGACATTTCATTACTTTTGATTTGCTGTCATGAATAATATTCTATGCTATTGGCCTAGAAGAAATATTACTATAGTAACTAGCTCATAATTCATTTTTTATGTTTTTTTGCTGTATTTCCTAAGGGATGCCTGTCTAGACTAAAAATGTTTAAACTAACTCTTGGTAATAGTAATTAATTTTTTCCAGAGTGCTAAAAATATGGTACAGATAAATAATAATATTCAGATACTGCTTTTTAAATACACAGCAGACCCATAACATTCTTGAAATTATGGGAATATAGTTTTATTTTATCTGGCACTTTTTTATTAGTAGCTTTCTGTGTCGTTATTAATCCTTTTTAGTGACCTAAGGCTGGATTCTCACATCAACAATACTGCAATTCTCATGAAATCCTTAGACATACAATATATAAAATGTTACATATGAGGATGAAAATATAAGTAGGGCTGCTTGATTTAAAACACAGTACTGAGCTTGCTTATTTATTTAAATCTGTAAAAAGGAAATCTTGGTGTAAGTGATAGAGTAATATTTTATATTTTGGATTTGTGCATATTTAATTCCTTATGGTGATTCCTGTGGGTCACCAGTCAACAAGCACATGATGACAGATATCTTTATTACAGTGCCTTATCAGCATAAGGACTAGGAGGATGTGTTAGGTATGTGCCCATTTATTGAAGCATATATAGAGCTTAATGTGCATTTACTGCATCCTTGTTTTTGTTAAGGTAAAATGTGTTGTTTGATTATATTTTTTTAATAAGATTATTTCAAAAGCTTATCTATGTCAAAGCATATTTGCCTGCAATTAGAATTCACGGATACCCAGGGTTCAGATAAGAAGCATGGAGCTACCATTTTAAAGAAGAGGTATTTTAAAGTAATTAAAATCCTTAAGTATGAAAACCCACTTAAAAATAAGCTTAATTAAGTGCATTTTATATTGAAAATTCACTTAGAAAGGTGAAATATTATCTGTAACAAGGAAGCTGAAGAAGCCGTCTATTCTTACCTGCCCGTTTTTCACAGACTAAGAAAAAACCTTAGGTTTATGCTTTTTAAATTCCTGTTAGAGTTTGCAGTTTAAATAACAAGTCATTAAACTGAAATAGCTGTATAAATGGAAATGGAGAAAATACCTTATTTTTGCAGAAAGCTGAACAAACTCTGACTTCAGGTTGTTAGTTATTTCTGCCTAGTTCTTGATTTAAATTGGCCTCAGTTTAGGTCTCCGCATGTGAGTGTTATCATTTTCAGTGGCTTTGTTCAAAAACTAAATATCCAGTTTCAATGTTTAGGAACTGGGAGGGGGTTGTGGGATTTCTCATGTGATAAATTGATTTTATTTCACTCTGAATCATACCCTAGGATAGCCAGGGTAACTTTCTGGGAAAACCCCCCCGAAACAGCTCAGAAGAACAGGACTCTGTCTGCAGGACCACTGGCAGATTTACTTTCTGCCTTTTGCTTTTCATTAAGTGATGGGAGGTTCAGAGGATCAGCCGGTAGCATGACATTTTTGAGTGTTCATAAATTATGCAGTTAGACTTGTTGGATTACAGAAGTCTGGAAGCAACAAGTGATTCTTGCATTATAAATGAAATGATTTATTTACAGAGATGACATGGTTATATTAATTGTGATAATTTATGATTAAAGGGACAAGCCTGTGCCTGTCATATGAACTGCTTGTGTTTTATCCAGGTTATGAGCATTGCTATTTTATGATGACCTCTTGTTGGTCCATCAGTAGAAATATGGTAAATACCACAACCAAAGTATATTTTGTATCAACTGCATATTTTACTGGGTACGATGACCTTAAGTACTCATGAGCCTCACCAGATGGTATTAGTTTGCATTATATTTTACACAATATCCCACTTAAGTTGCCATGAAACAGAGAGTCTTTAAATTAGATTGAATATTAAGCTGGTTTTATTACTGAAATATTCAGTTTCAGCAGTAATTATATAGTCTTTATGTTAGGAATTTAAAGCCACACAATAGCATCCCATAAAGTTGTTGCTAGGAATGCAGTGTTGATTGTGATAATGGCTGCTGACCTTACTAATTTTTTACTATATAGGTAACATGAAAATTTGCTGCTTTATTTGACATATGGGTTTTGTAGATTTTACTAGTAGGTGCTGATGTTCACTCTTTGCAACCATGAGAAAAAGACCAATAGGCAAAGTAAAATTTCATCCTTTTCCTCAAAGACTCGTTGAAGGGTTTATAAGGAAACAGAATCCATTATAGTTCTAAGGGGTTTTTATTTTGTTTGATATACTCTTTCCTGGAGGATTATATTTCTATTATAACCCAAAGCCTGGCTTTCCCATTTATGTAACTTTTATGGTTCTTTCCAAAGCCTTATCTTGCGGTTTTGGATGGTTTCATCAGGTTCTAAAGGGAGGAAAGCAAAAGATGTCGCATCTGTAATGTGAGGTTACTCCTGCCATTATAAAAATATTGTGTCACAATTTTAAGTAGCTGCTCTTAAATGCATATCTTTGAAAAAGAAATAAACTAAAATTCATGAGAAAAAAAGACTTAATGTACCAAGCTGTGTTTTGAGACATGTATTTACTCAGTTTTGGCAGGATAGGGTGGAGTTTAACTAAATGAAACTGTATGAAAAGGATTGTTGTGTAAAGGCTGCAAGTCTGATCTCATTAAGGACCACTGAAGAAGGCAATTCTCAGCAACGCTTGAGCATTGTTGATTTTGAATATTGTACTAGAAGTTTCATACTTAAATTGAAAACCAGCTCGCAGCTAAATAAGCTATTGAAATAATTAACGCACCTCTTGTGCAAGAGAGGAGCAGCCCTGACAAAAAAAACAGGGCAATTGTTGGCTTCTGCAGGTTGTAATGCCCCCTTTGAAACACCTTGCTGTTCCTCCCGCACACCCATCCTTGCCTCCGCCTCAGGTAAGCTGCAGGAGGAGGTGGCACAGTGTGGACTTCACTGCTTTGTGCCTGAATCGCACACATCTTCAACAAGAAAATTACTACACAAGTGACTTGCACTGATTTAAGTAGGGCCAAGATTTGAGTCGAGCCTGTTGTTGGTATCTGTGGAGAAAAGATGGGGCTGAGGCTTTGTTTTCTTCGCCTTTATAGTCTTACCATGAGAAGTTACCATATCTGCTTCACTGTCTGTTCCCTGAGGCTTTTTCCTTCTTCCTTGCTTCAGGAACAAGCAATGGAAATGCTGCATGGAAGGTGATCCTGTGCTGATCCCACACATCATCTCTTATTCAGGAGCTGAATAACAGCTGGCTAATGGCTTTGTAGAGCTAGAGGATACATAATTCAGTTTTTTCATTTGTGTACCAGTTCCTTCTGAGGAATTCCCCTTGGGGATAGATTTATCTGCTCACAAACAGTGCCTGCAAAAAAGAACCTAAGAGATCAACCCACTGCAAAATGATCTCTAGGAGAAATGAAAATCTTTCCTTGTGAAAGGTCATCAGAAAAGTGGCAGCGGGGTCACAGAATTAGGCTGCACCAGGGAGAAAAACATTCTTGCTTTTTATGTTGTTTTTTGTGCTGACAGTCCCAAAATCTCTAACTGACTTAATGAAAACTGAGAAATGAGTGTGCCTCGCTTTTTTTGCCAGGCAAATTGTGTGTGACTTCAGCACCTTTCCTTTTTCTGTTGTTGCAGAGACAGAGTAGTAAACAGTTGTACTATTCCCTGATGCAGCTAGTAAGAAAGGACACATATCTCAAAGTGGCTTATAATATTCCTTGCCTGACTGCGAATTCTGAGATTACTGAAGTAACAAAATTGAGCTAAATGTCATGTTATCCCTTGGTTTAATGGAAAATAATTAAGATCATCACTGACTTATTGAAGGATATGGGTTTGCTGCCTCAAGCATAAGAAGCTTCTTTTTAATCTCCAGTATAAATGGACAGCCCTCTCTGATATTAAGTATTGCCTAAAGTATGTAATCCCGTGAACAGGACTGCATTTGTCCTTGTTCATTGTGTTAGCAAATGAGAGTCTTGGGCAATTTGCACCGGAGGTCTTGAGCCAGACAGCAGGTAAGCGAGCAGGAAGTTCAGAGATCCGTTTGACTCGATGCTGCACTGACACTTCAGTTTTTGTGATAAACTTCACTGGACAGGGAATTAAAAGCACATAAGAGCAGATGCTCTGCTGCTCTTCTGCTGCTTCAGCAGAGCCAAGCGAGGGAATGCTGGTGAAATCTCTTCAGGTGAAGTGCCCTGGATACCGGAGCACTGCAGAGGGGCAGAGGCTGGGTGTGGGTGATGGCTTTCTCAAGGATGCATGGCACGTAGGTGTTCAGGCTGGGTTCTGGCCATCAGGTCACCTCCTGGAAATTGTAGCCTGGTTAGGGAGTTCAGCACAGTGACCTGGAGTCACATAAAATCAGCCCTGTGAGGAGGCAGGGAAAAGCCGTCCTCTGTGGTAACCCGACGATGTGCCCTGCCTCTGCTAGCAGGAGCAGGTAATTGCACATACGACCCTGGCTTGGCTGCTTGTGTTCTCTGCTAGCAGCCCTCAACCAGGGGACCGAAGGGAGAAATGCAGTGTTCAAATGCAAGAGCCCTTTATCACCTTCAGTGTTCTCTATTTGGCCGCCACAGCGTCACACAGAGCCCTTCAGCGCAGGGAATGATTTGGCCTCAGGAAACAGAGATTTATCTTGAAAAGTCTTCTTCTGTAATATCTTCCTTCTCTCTGTCTGTACCACGGAAGCACTTCATCCTTATCATGTAGGAAATAGCTGAGGCTCTCTGATGCTCTTCAATTAAAATGAAAAGATTAATGCTACAATGCAATGATATTCAGATTTTCCAGTCATCCCGCCCACCGGCATTAATTCTCCCCCTGCCGTTTCTGTTGCAAAGCTGTTTGCGCTTTCAGTACACAGTATTTGTTCAATGCTGTGCTAAACCTGTGTTGCTTTGCAGTAAAAAAATGCTTCAGTTTATGCAAATTATATTGAAATTAGTTTGATAATGTGATAAACAGTCACATTTATGACTGCAAATGTTGGATTTTTGTTTGTTATTTTACAGTTAATTTTGGGGAAGAGCTTTACAAACTCCTTCCTGGTCTCACTGCAGTAATGCAGCACTCCTATACCAGTAGTTTAAGAATTTGGTAGGACCACCAAGCCAATGTGAATAGAGGGATCACACCCAGCATCACAGTTTCCCTTTTCCCAGTTATAGAGCTCCCTATCTCAAAATCTCCCTGTACCTAACAGCTCATCTTCTGGTTTAGTTCCTGTATCTTTGAATGGCAGGTTTCATGCCATTTTTTTTATTCCCTCTTCCTGACACATTATTATTCTTCCCAGTAACTGTGCTAAACCTCCAGAATCCCATAGTCCCCAGGAGTAATTTACGGATATGTTACTGTGCAATCGCCACCGGTAGATTGGGTCAGGTGCTCTGTTTTTATCCAGGTCAGCTACTGAGGAGTGCGGCTGAGTTTGCTTCCTCAGTAGCTGCGTGGCAAGATAGGAGTATTTCTGCCACTGGAGTATTTCTGCTTGTAGCTGGAGATGGGTCCTCTCCTGAATCTGGAGTACCCAGTAGCCAGGTAGGGTTGCTGCTGGTTATTAGTGGAAGGTGTGAGGCCCCACGAAGATTAAACATCAAATAGAAAAAATGTGAATAGAAATAGAATTCAAATAGAAAAGTGCAACTACAGCTGCCTGAGGAGTAAATGAACACAGTTTGATTGTATCTTTCTTTGGCATAGGGTTTGATGACCTACATGCTTGTGCAGACCCTGGAGCTCCTGAACACGGATACAAGACACCCAGCGCCGGTGTTTTCTTTGAAAGTGTAGTAGTCCGGTTCCATTGCCAAGAAGGATACAGGCTTAATGGTACTTCAAAAAGACTTTGTGTGAGACACTTTAATGGCTCTCTGAGCTGGAAGCCAAGTGATAAACCTGTGTGCCTACAAGAAGGTAAGTCAGTTTTCTCAAAGCAGTTCACCAGTGTCGCTTCTTCCCACTTGTCTGTGTACCATGTCTGTGTGTCTCAGCACAAAACACCCAAGACTGGAGTCCATTTCGTTGTGTCTTGTCTGATATGTACTTTGGTTTCCTGTCCATCCCATCCATAATTGCCATTTGTCAGTTAAATTTATACTGTGAGAGGCTCTGTGTGTGCACGTGCTTGTGTTGAAAGGAACATAAAGAAATCTGAAAGAAAAAAGAGAATACATTTCTCCTTTTAAGTAGTTACAAATTGATGCAGAGATGAAAAATAACATCCAGTATAAGTAAACTGTTAGTAACTATTTTTTTAAAACCATCTACCTTATGGTCCTTTTTGCAATATTTTACTAGGAAAATATAATGAATTTCCAGTCCTACTGCTCCTGTTAATCAGGAGTTTTAAACAATTGTATTTTATTACATGTGCATGATTCAAGTAGGAAAAACAACTACATGTGGACTGCACAAGTTTAAAGTCACAGTGAAAGTTTACTTTGAGATAATTCATACTATTATGGCATAAACCATGATTTTTTTTATTACATTTTTGAAAATTTTTTTTGTTTTAAACAATTAGGACATGATATTAAGTAATTTCTTCTTCTAGGAGGTAGAGACAGGATTAATGTGAATATCCTAAGTGTGTAAAATTTGGCCAAAATACATCCAAGCAGCACAAACTGTTTATTTCACCAAGTGTATTAAAGATACAACTTGTTCTTCTTGATTTATTTTTGGTCTATTAAAGCCAACTGTCATGAAAGATGTTAGTTAAATCAACTGTGTACATTTTAGAGCTGTGAATTCTCTACTGAAGTCATTAGCTATTGCCTCGTTGTCTTCAAGGTGGAGCTAGATAAATTCTATTTCAGGATGTCTGCCATAATTTAAAATCAGATAAATATATGGACTTCATTCAAAAGTAGTTAAAGACTTATGTGGCTCATAAATGCATTTGCTACGTAGAATCACTCAGCATGAATAAAAACTGCAAGTAATTAATTGTTCACGCGAGTGGGTGGGTGGGTGGGCGTGATAACCCTGTGCCAAGACAGGGGTGCATGAAGGGACGTGGCATGGCAGGAGTAAGCAGGGCCTGGGAGGACCCTGCTCAGGAGATGCCAGGGAAGCGAACAACCCTAAGCAGTGCTCTGTGTGAAAGTGGTGTGTGAGATGTTGAAGAGAGTAGCCAGAGGCAGCTGGTACGTACTCTGGGGTCTTCCAGGTAGCTGCCTCATTGGCAGGAGAGGTATTTGTAAAATATGGGCTCCTGGACATGTGTAAGGCCAAAGGCTGCAGGGCCATGAGGGGCACAGTTGCGATCTGCCTCGTAGCATGCGCTGAGATGACAGCTGTTGTGTTGAACATAAAGGTAATGGGAGCCGGTAACACCTGCTCCTAATGGTGGCAGGAGTCAGCGTCAAAGAACCAAGCTGATGCCTTTAAAAATAATGTCTGTATGAAAATCGATGATCTCGATGAAGGGATCGAGTGCACCCTCAGCAAGTGTGCGGATGACACCAAGCTGGGTGCAAGTGTGGATCTGCTTGAAGAAAGGGAGGCCCTGCAGAGGGATCTGGACAGGCTGGATCGATGGGCTGAGATCAAAGGGATGAGGTTCAACAAGGCCAAGTGCAGAGTCCTCCATCTGGGACACAACAGCCCTGTGCAGTGTTACAGACTTGGGGAAGAGAGTCTGGAGAGCTGCCTGGCAGAGAAGGACCTGGGGGTGTTGGTTGGCAGCGGCTGAATATGAGCCAGCAGTGGCCCAGGTGGCCAAGAGGGCCAGTGGCATCTTGGCCTGTGTCAGACCCAGCGTGGCCAGCAGGAGCAGGGAGGGGATTGTGCCCCTGTGCTCAGCGCTGGTGAGGCCGCACCTCGAGTGCTGGGGTCAGTTTTGGGCCCCTCACGCCAAAAAGGACATTGAGGGGCTGGAGCGCGTCCAGAGAAGGCAACAAGGCTGGGGAGGGGCTGGAGAAAAGTCCTGTGAGGAGAGAATGAGGGACATGGGGGTATTTAGCTTAGAGAAGAGGAGGCTGAGGGGAGACCTCATCCCTGTCTAAAACTGCCCAAAAGGACGCTGTGACGGGGTGGGTGCTGGGCTCTTCTCCCAAGTGACAGCGATAGGATGGGAGGGAATGGCCACAAGTTGTGCCAGGGGAGGTTTAGACTGGACGTTAGGAAGAATTTCTTCACTGAAAGAGTGGTCAGGGATTGGCACAGCTGCCCAGGGAGGTGGTGGAGTCGCCATCCCTGGAAGTGTTTAAAAGATGGGTGGATGAGTTCCTTAGGGACAGGGTTTAGTGGGGAGAACAGGTATGGTTGGACTCCATGATCTCAGAGGTCTCTTCCAGCTTTATGATTCTATGATTCTATGATAAAATGACACTCTCTCCTGTTACAGCCACCTTTCATAAATGCCCTTGTCTCAGCTCATGGTTATTTAAGAGTGATAGCAAAAAAAGTCTAAACTGGATATTCATACTACCAGAAAAAGCTAAAATGCTTGGAAAATTTATTTCCTTGACCATTGCAAGTAGCTTCTAGGAATTTTGATGTGCATCTTTGGAATAGAACCTGCATCATCCACTGCAGTTGTTAAAATAAGCATTAATGTATCTTATTGAATATTCAAATCTCTTCCCAGGCCCCCCAGTCCAGTGGAAATCTGTGGAGGAAGTGTCTGATCACAATGCCGTCAACAGCAAAACCTCCACTGATTTCAGTGTGATCAGCACTCGAGACAGGTGTTTGCAAAAAAGGAAGAAATTGGAAGATAAGAATGTGATGGGTGATGTGAAAACAGATGCTTAAGAGCTAATCATTACTTTACAGCACAGAACACTTAAAAGAAGATAGCAAGCCGATGCTCTGATCAAGCAAAGCACTTAAGCTTGAGCATAACTGTAATTATGTGATTAGTCTTGTTAAAGGTCTGTGCTCAAAATTAGGCACACACAAAAATGCTTTGTATTATTTGGACTGAAGAATAGGACCCTGATTTAGGATTTAGTGAAGCAAGTGCTTAAGCACTTTTCTGATTAACAGTGGAGTAATACCTCAAGGATTATTAAACCAATCCTAGATTTTAGCAATGGGGAAAAAATTAGATGGCGGAATTAATTCTGCCTTTCAATGCTCAATATAACAACTGATTCAGAACAAATACCAAGCTAAGGTTCAGTAGTGATCCATGAGACCTAAGCATTCGCTTAAGTGCTTTTTAGAGTGATCCTTTTGTGTGTTGGGAGCAGAATGATGAGAGAGGAGCACCACAGGGAGGTGGGCAGTGTAGGAACATGGCACATCTGGAGAGCAATTAAAGAGGAATTATAACAGGGCTTGTAGTTCTTAGCTGTCTAATGACAACATAAAAGTCCTCATTGCAGAAATTCTGTAATGATATATAAAAAGAAAATTGGAAGTTGTAGCAGTTACTGGAGAAGTAAGAAGTTAACATTCATCACTAACTATCACAACTGTAATAATAATCTTTATATTGCATTTACTCATTTCGGACATGAGTGCTGTGTATGCTGTACATCACTCTCCACGCAGTTTATGCAAATGTCAGATATTGCCAGCTGAGACTGAACAGTAAAACCACTCAGTGCTACAGTTCATTTTAAGTTAATCTCGGAAGTTTGAATGCAGCTAAGGGTGGCTACATATAATTGTATGTCTGTAAATTATCTACATTTAATTTTAGCTATGTGTTTACTAGAACAATTTCTAATCACAAATGGATGGTATTTACCAAAGGAAGCAAAGCAACCTATTTCAGAATGTAATTGATTTTAAAACCAATACATTTGCCTGGAGCTCTTTATCCAATCAATTTGATTTTATAGGTCCCGTCATTTCTCGTTAAGCAGGAGATGTTAAGTGTCAGTATGAGAATGAAGTTGCATGACAAGGTGCACAATAAATGCCCTGTCAAAAATCTGTGTGCTTAGCCTTATGTTGATCTACAGCATGTTGCGACTGTAACTTCCATCAATTCTAATATGGTTATGCACATAAATACCAATGCTCTAAGGTAGGAATTTTGTATTTACTGTTTAAGAGCAATATGTTGCCTTGTTCACGCTTTAATCTAATCTTCCCCTACTGTGATAATGGGGCTGCTGAGACTGTTGCCCTACTTGGAACAAATGCTACCTCTTCCCTCAGAGATTGTCTCTAAATTTACAGTCTATGTGGGGTTGGCAAAAGCAAAGAGCTGTGCCCTTCGCTCCCAGTGCTTCTGCAGGCAGATGCCATCAAGATGCCCTTAACGCCTCATTCTCCCACTGACAGGGTTGGTAAAACTGCAGTGAAAGTAGTGGATTAGAGCATATTTTGGCTACGGTTTTACTGTATGACATTTAGCACTGATTTCTCTTTGCCTTTGTCCCTGGGTCTGTGAGTTGACCGGAATATTTTTATTTCTCTGTCTCTTATCCGTTTTGCCCAGTGTTCACCAATTCCTGAGCCTGGTTTCAAGCACTCTGTGATGTTTGTAACTTGTGCTTAGCACAGTGGCCACAGATCTTAAGCAAAGTCTCTGTGCAATGTCGTAATACAAGCAAAGACAATACAAAATGTTATCTAATATGCACTGAAATACTGTGTTGCCAGCTGCAGAATGACCCTGGTAACACAGTACTATGGATTTGATGCTAGTGAAAAACAAGAGACAGTATTGATCTTCAGTGTTTGCTTTTAAGAGGACAGGGTGCAAATGTCCCTACCTTCAACCCATTTTTCATTATGTTCCTTTCATCCTTCCTTCCTGTTCCTCTCCGTTCCATCCTGTTAACGTTGGGGTTAGATGAGAGAGACGCCTCCACAGCGAGATACATAGGAGCACTGGTGCTCTTTGAGTTTGCATGCAGACCAGGAAACAAAACAGTGCCAGAGCACGGGCTAGGGCACTGCTCTTCAGATGCACATGCTGCTAGAAAGGTCCCTGACATCGTTTTGGCCAGTGTCAAGTAGTACCCTCCAGGCAATTCCTGTGAGCACCTTCTGGATCAGCACAGACCAGGGACAATTTTTGGAGGGTAAGAGATCACCTACAATAGACAGAAGTCATGCCAAGCCAGCTGGTACCCATGGGTGGTGTGGCTATCTCTGTAGTGGCCAGGTCACGCCTTCCTTCTGAGCCTTTATGCTTCAGGTGCTCTTGGGAGGAGGTAGAGTGGACTTTCTTCCCCACAGGCTGGAAGAAACATTTCTGAGAGATGACACGCGGTTTGCCCATAAACTAAAGCACCATGACTACAGTGTTTCACAAATTTTATTCTTCAGACCATGCTTTCTGTGATGGGGGACACACTTGGTTTGCTAAAGCCAAGAACTCCCAGTGCACAAAGCTACATCTTCATGAAAGTTAGGTCAGGATGAGCCCTTGCACTTAGCAGGCTGTCGGCCCTGCCAGCTGCACTGCGCTTGGTGCCTCTACAAGATAAGAAATGTGTTCCTAACTGGGGCATTCTTTTGGCTGACCCGTTTTAATGTTCACATGGTAGATATAAACAGGTCGTGTAAAACTGCCAGAAGGGAGTGTAAGTCATAGCTGTTGCTGTTTGATACTGGTTGAAGACTGTATGCCCTTAAATGGTTTAGCAGCTTCTACAGATCTGCTGAAAAGTACTTAGAATAAAGCAGTTTATTTTCTAGGACAGGACATTTTAAATCCCGGTCACTTACTCACAGCTTTTCTAAGCAGAATTTATGCCAGATAATCCAGTTGTTGGAGGAGAGGTGGCTACTGCAATTTATGCCTGACTGAGTGCTAAACAATACAAATTCAGCCAGAGGAAAGCATTTGCTCACAAGGCATCAGGAAAAAGAGCTGTAATACTGAGGTCCATTGGTCTCCCACGCAGCTGGGTTTTGTAACAGGCCTGTTATCAAAGTCAGCCAGGAGATTGCAGGTGAAGGATGGTACCATAAGCAAATTATCACTGTTCTCTGCCAACAGGCAGCTGATTAAAATGATTTGATCTATAGCTGTTATTTGGAATAATGGGGATGAAGTCTCTGTAATAGATCATTGTTGCAGAATTTCCTCCACTTCCCAAGAGAAGTGTAATATTTTTCTGGAATGTACATACACACCCACCTTTTTACTTGCATACAGAACAGAAAGCTGTTACGCCAAGAGACTGAGCTGTTCGTTGACGTTATCTTCAGGCATCCAGCTCCGATCCCTTCCTGCACGGGCACAGAGCAGGATCCCCATCTATCTTATCCCATCCTCGGGGTGCCCAAGGCGGCTTCTTTGTGACAGCATTCAAGGCTCGGTGTCGGGCGTTTCCGACGAGCCATCCTCTGCTGTCTGCTCCACCGATCAACTTGCCAGAGAGAGCGAGAGCACATATTGTTCAGTCTTTGAAGGCGATGTCTGCAACCTCATCACAGCGCATTTATATCCTTCTGTGAGGGTATGCATCCTCCCAGGCTTGGGCATTTATAAATGAATGAATTCTGATAAAACTTCTTGCTGCAGGTTCTCAGCCCCTCTGGCAGACTGCCAGCCCTTCTTTGCAGGCAGCCAAGGAACTCACAGTAACAGGAGGAATGGGGGAATTTTTTACTAATAATATGTCCAGGGTCCATAATAAAAGTTAGTGAGTACAATGTATTTTGGAAAACGTCTCTATAATGAGAAGGAACAAAAGAAAATATGTCTTAGCTCTTCCACTTCATATTAGTAAAATTTAGGGATGAAGTCTCAGAATGTTACATACCCTAGTTTGCCTAAATAGATAAATACATTATGAAATACATTTGCTCACAATAATTTGTGTGCTAGGCTAAACGACAGCTTATCTTGCTTCTAGTTGTGCTTTAAAGCAAATGATCAAGCTATTGCTATTACTTTACTTTGTGCATGCTCGCAATTAATTGCTAAATACAAATTTAGAGTTACCTCTTCCTCAGCAAGAATAATCCGTGAAAATGGCAGAAACTTTCTCTTTCATACAAGTCTCAAGGGGCTTCTGAAAACTCTCTATTTTTTTTTATAAATATTACATTCCTAAATGAAGGTAATTGTTTATTGTGGTAGAAGTGTTGGCAAAAAACCCAGTATAGAACAGGCTTATAATATTTTTACATTTTTGGTTTTATTTGAAACACTTTGAGTGAGGCACTTGATGCCTGGAAATTTATCACCATCACTGTCATGGATTGCCTGTGGGCCAACAAGCAGATAATTTTAATTATATTTTCCCAGTATTTAATCTTTTCCTTTCTTCTGTTTAATCTCACTTCCCATTTATGGGGAAGCTAAACTTTGAGTCACTTGGATTATTCCTTCATATCCATTTGGCTTGTCTCTTAATTATTTCGTATTAGGAGAGGGGTTTTTACCCTGCTTCACCCTTTCCTTCCACCGTCCACAATATTTTTCACTTTTTAGTCTTCTGGGTTATATTTTATATTTTGGTGTCTTTGTCCCTCTTCTCTACAGTGAGATATAAGACTGTGTGATATGTGTATCGCAGGCGGGTAATAGAGCCCATGCCTGTCTATCACTAGAGGTTTGCAGTCATTTCCCTTGTTGGGAGTCTTCTACAAGTACTTCAGGTGTTGCTCAGAGCCTTAAAAATCCCACCCCTAAAGGCATGTGAATTCAGGCACATAAAATCATCTGATTTAAAACAATCAGTGAGATTAAAGTGAAGACATTCTTATGACGAACTCTGTGGAACGGAGCTGGGTAAACCCTTGTGAATGTACTTGATTTTCATCTGTCTTTCTGCTAAAACTGCAGTTTTTCTGTGTTCCTCATGCCATATCTGTATTTTATCTTTTCTTTCGTCTTGTCCGCAGTGCTGTCAAAGAGTCTGCCGTCGCCCGGGACTTTGGGATAATCTGACTGTGTGGTGTAATTTGCACACATGATGACTGGATGACCAGAATTAAAGATGGTCTTCCTAAAAGCTCTTAATTTTTCTTGTTTAAAACAGTCTGGGAGAAATTTACTTTACTGCAGCACATCAGCTTCTACTACAGTGCTATAGACTTTGTAACCGAGGGTTAACTAGGGAGAGGACATATTTAGTGAAATGCATGTATTTTCCAAATGGTTTAAGCAGAGCACTACATTAACTGATAAATTTTGCTTAAGACCTTGATTACTGACTAGCCAGCCATGTTTTTTAATGAAGTTACTATTTTTGTTTTTTTCATGAAGTCACAGATTGCCTTGTTCCACATGTTGAAGATGCAGAGATTCATAACAAGACATACAGGACTGGCGATAAGTTAATAATCAGCTGTCATGAAGGATTCCAGATCCGTTACCCTGACTTAGACAACATGGTTTCAATATGTCAAGATGATGGAACATGGGATAATCTGCCCATTTGTCAAGGTTTAGTACACCAGCACATCCTGTTTTATAGCTCATGCACCTTGTTATAGCTTGCGAATATTTTTTTCTGGAGTTGTAAGGATATCAGTGATCTGATAAGTTCCGCTGTACAATATTTGAATAGTGCTGCTGTTAAGATTTTTTTTATTTTTCTTCCCCATTGCTCACTGCTGGAAAAAAGATGCCACTTTCCGAAGATACCATACTTAAAATACCATTTTAAATATTGCTTTTTGTTTGCTAGTCTAAAGCCTAACTCAGATACCTTGCATTAAAGAAAAAAACCCAAACATGGTTAAATGAGTGAGAATTTCAGCAAAAGAGCTGATGGGCAACTGACGTTTCTGCACCAATTAATTTCTGAAAAGATTTAAACTTCTAATGGCAATTTGCCTTTCTTTGCCTTGCGCAGCAGGCAGAGGTAGACGAGAGAAGCAAGAACTTGTTCTCCTATCGGAGTTTTCAGCAGAGTTGTTGGTCCATTAAAGCTGCAGGTATTGGAAAATTCCGTGTGTGCACAGGAACTATTTTGGCCAGAAAAGCCATTACCACAGAGCCAGCAGTGTTAGTAGCGTGGGCTCCCAGCCTTGCTCAAACTGCAAGAAACGGCTAGGAATAGGCCAGCTTTAGTGCATGGAAATTCAGTAACCTCGGGCTGCTGTTACCTTTGCATTTCTAACTCGCACGTCTTAGTAACATTGACTTGGTTTTCACCAATTCACATCTTGATAACAAGCCTGGCCAGCGGAATAAGCATCAAGGGATGGTAACTGTCTGTGAGAAGAAGAAGACTAGGCTAGTATCAACTTTCCTCAAACCTATCCATCGTCTCTTGAAGTTGATGGTTCTCTGTAGCCTTTCAATTACACCGTCACGTCAGTTTGCAGAGTCAAGACAGGCAGGGAAACCGGGACACTTCTCGGCGATGGCGGTGGCAGGGTGAGCCAGGAAAGTCAGGGTTGGGTGTTCCTGCTGTGAAGTAATGAGATTGATGGGCACCAAAGTAACAGGAGCTCCATGTGGGTCTCCATGGCTAGGATGCTCAGTGTGGAGCACACCAGACTGGGTCTCAGGGTCTTCTTTTAGACTATGGTACAGGCATGTAGAAATTCAGGCACATTACTGGGCTGGCTCAGCGCACCCGAAGGGGGCCACCAGAAAAGGGGAGTTTTCGCGAACCCACAAAAAAGTGGCCAATAGTTTCAGGGTATCTTACCAGCACAGGCATCGTGTGTAGCAGTATGAAAGATACAGCCCATTTTTGAGAGTGAGTGCAGCTCACATCTAATTAAGGGAGATGAATACTCTTGTAGTTAGGGGAGATGAATACTCGAAAGATTAACTTGCAGGTACTGTATTTACGAAAGATCCAGGTGGAAATTTTGCCACAGCCAGTATTAACTGGGGAAGCAAAGGTTCCCCAAGTACCCCTTGGCTTGTTACTTTCTTCTGTTGCTGTATTTATGCTATGAAACATAATCAGTTGCTGCTACCTAATATTTGGTATTAACTGCTTTTCAAAATGGAAGCAGTGCTAATAAAAGTTAAGAAATCAATTGCACAAGAGTCAAGTGCTGTAGCTACCAGACAAATAGAGAGCAGGCAATTCAGATTCAAGTGTCTGCCATATTTTGCCAAATTCTACAAACCTGTTCTGAAATTGTCTCCGGAATTTCTTTTTGTATGTCAAGCATTAATAATATTAAAGGCACTTGTCTATTTGCACTAGGTAGACTGTCAGTTACATTTCTATGGCCCTTTGATTGCAAAAGGCAGGGGTGTCTTATGACACTGAGGTGTCTTTTTTTCTAGCAGAGCAGTGGGAAAGGATTGTAGAGCTTAAATCCAAACTCAAAATATTTTTGCAACAATATGATAATTACTGCTCTGGAATGACGTGCATTACTTAGCAAAAAAATGTCCAAAGTAAGTTTTCAAGCAACTTGAGGTGTTTGGAGACCTAGAGGATTTCACAAACACTTGACTGTCATACAGATTCAAGTAAATCTCTGTCCTGCATTACAAGGAACCCAGTGAGCATTAAAATTCTGAGCCAGCAGAACAAAATTTTCCCTGATACAGTCCAGAGAAGAGTAAGATTGGTCTTGCATGGGCAGTCTGTGCTATTTCTTTCTGCCTCACTGAGCCTGCTTACATTGTCCTCCTCTGGGGCTGCTGGGTTTGCAGGAACCCTGTGTGCTGTGTACAGGGCATCCTTGATGAGGGGTATGAGCAGTAGCCCGTAGAGGCTCGAGGCTTTATTTGAGCAGAGAGATAACCAGCTGGTAAAACAGCTATCAAAACCATTGCTCTGGTAGTAGAGTGTGCTGCAAAAAGCTTTCAAGCATTTTGTGTCATTTTCTTTTGTTTTCATCCCTCTTCCTCAAATGACCACTGTAAGGTAATAACCCCTTGGAGTGCTGCTGAGACTTCTTGTTTTAGAGGACAGCATCTTACAAGAAGTTCTCAGACTGATTTTAGTTTCCCCCCCAGGCTTAAAATTGTGAGAGTCCTCTGAACATCCTTAACAAATACCTAGTAGTGGCAAGAGACCTATTTATGGATTCCCATAATGCAACTCTTATTCGTCTCAAAACTTCATAATATTATTTTTCATTCCCTGATTACTATATAGTATTATTTTTCATCCCTTGATTACTAATCATTATTCCTCCATATTACTGCAAATTTGAGAATCAACAGTATTAAGTATTACCCAGGGGTAATTTCTAAGGCCATGAGGAATTAGTCATTTTTTTCTAGTCCAAACTCTTATATAAATACCAACTCAAACCAGACTCTGAATGTATGTGAGTGACATGTTGTAAAGTCATGTCATCTATTAAATTCACTGCTCTTTCTTGCACCAAACATTTTTGGTGACCATTAAATGGGCGCAGCTCAGTACTATCCATGACACAAATCCCTCAGATGTAATTCCAGAAGTAGAACATAGACTCTGACTACATTTCCAGTTACTGGTGATAACAGGTATGTTAAATTTTGATAACCTATTCTTAGAACTTGTTCACTGTTTATTCTGGGACTGCTCATAGGAAATGATGTCTGATTAGACTTTCTCAAACTGGAATTTCAAAATCATTAATTCTGTCTGCAAATCTTTTACAGTTGTGTGAAATTTGTCACAGGAGCAGTTTTAATAGTAAAGATGGTTTACATGCCTGTCAGTTTAAAGAGAAGGAATAAAACTCGTGGTTTATATAAATGACAGCCTTTATTTATTATAGATTCTACCTCAAAAAACAAATTGCCATCTCTTAGACCAGTGAATGTTTGTGAAACAAAATGCTCTCATTTTCGGTAAACCTTACCGGGATTTGCTGTGAGTGAATCCCACGCTAGCAAAGTGTGTGGGCTAAACAATGCAAGGGTTTGAAACAGGATAATGAGCCGTCTGTATCTGAGGGAGATCATGCAGGTGTGCCATTCATAGTAGAGAAGATGAGAAATACCACACTGCTCGATTTAGGAATCATAACCAAGATGTGTGAAGATGATTGAGATAAGCACCTTGTAATAAAAGATACCTCCCTCTTCTTAATTTGCAGGTTGCCTGAGGCCATTGGTTCTTCCTCATAGTTATATTAACATATCTGAGTTCGAGGCCTCCTTCCCTGTAGGAACAGTGATGCATTATCAGTGCTTTCCTGGATATAAACTAGAAGGGGCAGAGTTCCTTGAGTGCATGTATAACCTTATCTGGTCAGATAGCCCACCTAGGTGCCTTGATGTGGAAGGTAAATGTCTTATTGTTTATTTATCTTTCAATTTTGCCAAATCAGCATGTTCTATATGATTTTACCTCAGGACTATAATCACGGTTGTTCTATATGTAATGTTTCCACAGGCCACACAAGAGCGCAGCTGGCTTTGTTTGTGTGCAACCCATTGTGGTTCACTTCACCTTTAGGTCTTCATTTTCCCTAACTAAAGGTTGCTATCTTGGTGTCCAAAGAGCAGGAGGGGGAGCTCTTAATGCTGAATGCTTTGCCCTTAAAGTGTAAATTCTTTGCAGCTCTTCCAGTGAAAATACTGAGGAAGTTATGGAATTCACATCTGTGTGCAGATGGTCTATGTTTCTACAGATACAGATAGATTTCCATGATAAATGCTTCATAGAAGCTTAGTTTGGGCTGTGCGAGCTGCAAAGATTATTCAGGGCTACACAGTGCTGCATTCTTTACTATTTATTGTCTCTCGTAGTAGTACACCTTAAAGAAGGGTTTGCAACCAATATGACTTACCTACGTGTTTGATTGGGAACATAAAAACCTGTGATCACTCAGTGTGAAACAGAGCCAAAAGGAATAACAGCAGCAGCAGTGGATGCATTTATAATTGCATCCCATACATTTAAAACAAAGATACCAAATGGATTCCTCCACACATTGTCAAAACCTTGTGAACTGTCTTCCTCCAGCTTCCTACTGCATCTTGACTGAAACATCCTTGGAAGCCATCAGAATTATACATCCTCTGAATTTCATTCCCCTAGAAGAGCTACATTTTTGCTCTATTCCAAGCTTCTAAGGAAGTTCTCTATATGTAGAATTTAGCTAAAAGCAATATAGAAATTCATATGCGATGCTTATGTCACTGAGCTAAATGCTAAGCATTCTGGAAGTGCAGAAATTTGCCAGCAGCGTCAACAAAGTGAAATACTGCACAAAAATAATAAAAACATCCTTCTTTTTAAGTGACAGTTCCAAAATTCAAAAATGCCTTGCAATTTGGACATAACGAAATGCTTTTTTTTAGCACATCATAAAAGATTAATCCCAAATTAGCTCTATGTAAGACATTTTTGGATAATTTGTTTATTGTTGTTTATAGCACAGAAAATGCACTACAAAATCAGAAGGGCCCTGTTAGGCTTAATCCAAACAGAAAAACTGTTTTCATAAAAATGACAATTTTCCAGTCAGGAACATGAGAGCATTAAAATAAAGAAACCAGAGTGTACGATACAGAAAAAGATATGCCTTATCCTAAATTAACACAGGTGAACATTCCAGCTTCTATCAGAATACCTGGGAAAACTCATGGGATCATTTTTTATTGGTTTTATTATAAAGTCGTCGAGAAACTCTTTTCTTGATAGTTTAAAATACGGGGTGCTGCCTGAAACGTCACCATTTTAAATAATATGTGAAAAGTGATCATCCCCATCACCTATGATGATCTGGGATAGAAGGGATCAGTGTGTGCCAGCTGCTCACGAATTTTGATTTAGATCCAGATCCAGCCTTCCTTTTTTATTGTTCTTTCTAAATGTTAAAACTTTTAATGAGGATTTCATGTTGGTCATTTCATGTCCTGTCCGTGCATGTGTTGCGAGAACCACGGGAGACTGAAGTCAAGGATGTAACGCGTGCAAGAGCGGGTTCTCCTCAGCTTTGGGGCTGTCTCCACTTCTGTTGGGGCAGAAGAGGGAGCAGCATCACTAAAAGGTCCCCCCTGGCAGCTCCCCTTGTGAACTTCAGCTGGGACGCAGTGAACTTCAAGATTAAATCCAGATAGGGTAAATGAACTTGAAATACCCTTGTTTGGAAGTGTTTGTTCAAGTGGGTTATGCAAGGAATGCCAGTCTCCAGGAATCTTATTACAATCCACTACTCATAAGTGGTCAAACTCACTCCCTGCATGTTTTCATTTTGCACCTTGCATACTGATATCAAGCTCTTTTTTTTAGCATTCCTTTTATGTATGAGGAATAATCTCACCAAGCAGTATTTTTCACAGAGGAAATCTGCAAATAATTTATTTATTTCTGCAAATAAATTATTCTGCAAATTTATTTATTTCCATGACAAATTCAAAATTTATTCTAATGGCATTTCCTGCTGGATATTTTAATACCATAATGATTAAAAGCAAATGGTTGTTAGGAAGCTAAAGTAAAGCATTTAAGAGCTTTTATTTTGCTATAAACAATGCTGCTTACAGATTTCTTATTTTAATAAATGTTCTTCTAAAGCCTTCATAGAAGGAATTTCTTAAACGTGTGTGTAATCACACAAATGCTATGTGCCAATCTCATAAATTTTTCCCTGTTGCGCCCAATAAATTGTGATGAAGGGTTAGTTCCACCCAAGCCTACTCAGCTGCCATCATACAACGTGCTTCCTATCGCTCAGTCCAGTCTTATTCTCAGTATTGCCAAGCGCAGAGCTTCTACCAACGGCCAAGACATTAGTTTTTGCTGATAGGGAGGAACATTTTTCTGATAATTAAAATCACTGTTGCTTTGATAAAAAATAGTAATGAAGTGCAAGCAGTGCTGCAGAGTTACACAACAGCTTCTCAGAAACAGCTGTTTGCATCTGATCGGGGAAGCTGATAGAGCTCAGGCAAATAAGGATGCTTTTAGCTCAGATTGCCTCATATTGGTATGAGATCCTCTTCTTAAATGTTTGTACCTTTGCCAAATTTAAAACATTTGGATAGATTTTTGAGTGTCTGCCTCAAGCTGAATCGTTTGGGAAGCTTCAGTTGAGATGGTTCAGCTATATCTGAGATGAATGATAGAGGAAATGGTGTTGCTTTACCAGTGCTAGAAGATTTCATGCTCATTTAGAGGATGGGAGGAAGCATCTTAACACTGAATTTTCTTCTCCTTTAAGCCCTCAATTTGCATCTTTAGCTTTCTTAATATCCCTTTTCTAGTGGAATTCCATAATTGTACAGAAGTTTTTTAAACTTTCTTCTGTACTGAAACTTGCTAGACACCTCCAAGGATATCTGAAAATCTAAGGGAAATGTTAATGTTTTTATTTATATGGTTCTTAAATTACCAATTTGGGGTTAATCATCCATCTGTAGAAATGAATGTAAGTTAGTGATTGCCTTCTATAAAATCAGATATGCAAAAGATGGTGGAAAAACCCTTAAATTGAAGATTACTACAGGGGGCATAAACATTAATTGTAAAATCAGATGGCTTCCAAAAACACTGGAGGAAATCAAACACTTGAAAACATACCATTATGGAACTCTGTTAGATGAAACAGATAGAATTAGGAAATATTTATTGTATGATACTTTAAGGTGAATAAAGACATTATATAGTATTTGGAGAACTTTTAAAACAAACAAACAAACAAACCCCACCAAAAGCCTGTCCGTTAGTACTTTGGAAACGTGATCTGCCTATGATTATACACCTTGCCATCTGGACTTTGTATTTTAATCTTTCTTGCACTTTTGAAGACTTCTAAGAAGATGTAAAGAATAGTTCTTATAAGGAATCAGGGAGAACACCAGGCAAAGAGAGGAAAGCCTGGAAGAATTTGAATCTAGTGCTAATGCTAGAATACAAAGCAGTTGTATGGGTAGCGTAATTGGGAATACCCAGCCTTGTTTTTAAGAGTAAAAGGAGAAATGGGTTGATTGAATTTGAAAACAACAGACATGATCCTATTATCTGGAATGTCTGGTTTCACCATCATCCCAGCTGAAATGAAATGCTGGTCCTGCAGGAAATTAGATATATTGCAATATCAAAACTTCATTCTATATGCTGGAATCAACAGATACTCCAGCTGCAGTTAAGCTTGTAAGAATGTGAAATGGCAGATATTCCAAATTTTTTGTGTGGATTCAAAATTTAAATGAAACAACATGAGGAATAAGCTTCAAAGAGGAGATCTGATGAGTAGAAGACAGGAAAAACAGAGAAGAAAACTGAAGTCATTTCAGAAATCGGATATATAAAACCACCCCGTTGTGAGGGGAGTTGAAAAGATGCAGTGCTAAGCAACCCCCAGTTACAGAAAGGATCCTGAAAATTCTAGAAACTATGAAAGATAGGAGAAGGAAGGAATTAGGGAACTTGTGCAACAAAGCCAGAAGAAGTGCAAGTGAACCTCCAAAAAACTGGCGCATCAGGACATTTCTGAAGAACAAAAGGGGTTTTTCATGGTCATATGAAAATTTAAACCAGCAAAGTATGCTGCAGATAATAAAGTCTTCCAGAAAGACAGGCAAGAGTACAGAACACAGCTTTAAAATGGTTCTTCTCATGAACCCGAGGACAGACACTTATAGAGAAGGTCTGATAGTTCTGACAGAGAACCTAGAAAGCAACGAGTGTGAAAGAGCGTTGGAGCAGGGTGATATTACAGGTGAAATGTCACAGCTGTGTAATATTTCAAAACAAAGGAACTTACACTTTCTAACCAATTACATGCAGGATGTTTTGAAGGAAAGGTTCAAAAGTCTTCATTCATATGTAACAATTGCTAATGCTATAAGCAGTGACTGATGCCGAGCCGGACCTTTGATACACTGGGCCCTTAAAATATTTTAAATTCTTGATGGAAGATGCAGCAATACGTGGAGGAAAAAAAGATACATCAGCCTTTAATCAGTTTATGTGCAGGAGTCAGAATAAAGTAAGCAATCCTAAGCCTGAAATACTGTACCTTGAGACAAATGGATTTCTTTCCGTGTTTCTTTGTTGACATAGGGAAGGCTTTAGATTAATTCCAACATGACAGGCTGATGCATGTCCTCATGGAAGGCAACGTTTGTGCAGCACATCTCCAACAGATAAAAATCCTGTAGAGGGAGCAGAGGGTAACAGTACAAGCAAGTTGTGAAACATTATGGTACTAAGAAATTAAGAGAGGTAGATACCAGGATTCTGTTCTATGTTTACACCTACTCAGCTTGCAAGCAGGAGGGAAAATAAATTAAATATTGCTCAACTGCCAAAGAGGTCATCCAAGTTAACTGGGTTAATGTTAACACAAGATGCATTGATAGCCTTGGTTTTAATAGCTGTGACTAGAGTGGTGTTTCAGAATATATTCACTGCCTACGGCAATTCTTCTTGCAACTCAGGAATGACAGCCAGCAATAGATATTGAAATAGCAGCAGCCAACAGTATTTATAAGCATCTTTACTTGGACAATGTCTTTACATTTGCGACTCCTTAAGCCTGATGGCCAAAGGATGAAATTGGCTGATAGTGTTTCACCCTGGGGGTCATTATGTTACAGAAAGCAAGCGTGATGAAGAAGTTTAAAAGGATAGTTTTCTTTAGAAGACACCATTCAATAATTCTATGTGTTTCTGCAATGTAGACAGTTAATTCATTCATCGACAAGGAGATGCAGAAATGATATGCACCCTGTATGAGTGTGGAACAATTCAAGGATCGGCTTACAGTGACTTGGAATAGCTGGATTTTTGTGCCGTTGGAGAATGCTGCAATCCTTCTGTACACGTTTACCCACAGCTGAAGAGGTGTGGATTCAGAAAGAGCACAGTGAAACTAAATCCTAGGCAGGCTAATCATGTTCTGTGGATGTACTGCTTAATGATCGTCCATCTCTTAACTCCAGCAGGTGTATTGCAAAGCGAAACAAAGAAAAGCAGAACACATTTCAAGATTAAATGATACACAAAAGTGAGCTGTTCAAGGCTCTTGTTGTGAGGGTGACTGTGATTGAAGTAGACGCCTTCTCCACTGTTCATACTTTTTCAAGAAGCAACAGAAGAACAACTTGTAATCTCTTTCTTTTCTATCTTCTGTTTCTGTTTGATGCACAGAGGACTGTCACAGCAGATCATTGTTTTATGCCTGCTCTGTCACCTGTGTCCTTTTCAGAAACTCCTTAGCATTTCCAGGATCAGCCAGACATCCCAACTTTTTTATGGATCCATAACTTCTGCCCTGAAGTTCCGTGTTAGCTGCCAGATACATGTAGCATTTTATCCACTGTGCTTTAAATATGCTGAGGATTAGGTGGGGGAAAGCAGACAAAATTTCTCCCTGAAGGCTGTTTTATAATATTAATCTTTAGCTTTCTTTGGCAAAGCTCCTCAGAAAGGAAAAGAACATCTCATTGTCTGTTGAAATGAAATATCTCTGTGCTTTGTGGGCACATTCATTAAATCTGACTACACAGTGCAATCACAGAACATCTCCCACAAATGGAGGAGCTGTAGCCACAGACTCGGTGCACTGGGAGGTTTACTCACAGTGTAGGTTTGTTCCAGAGATAAAAAACAACGTTTAAGGGGTGGCAGTTGCACCAATCAGTGTGGGCAGGAACTTCATAGCTAAATATAAATACCAGAGAGTGATACTCTTCCACGCCTTCCCAGTCTTTTAAGCTGGTTTGCGGTATTACAGTCTAAGATCACCTGCTGGTTTTCCTGTCCCCCCTTTTTCCCCTGGTATCAGTCCACTGGTAATGGGACATTGTGCTTTTCCTTCTCCCCGGAGGTACAGCTTGATTTCCTCAGCCTTCAGCTAAGCCCTGGAATACAGCTTGTCTATTCCAACATTCCTTCTCTCCGTCGATGCCTGATGACTGGTGTAGATGACACCACACAGGCTCAAGGGATTTTTGCATATTAACAAAGAGGAAAAACTATTTAAGAAAGAAGGATTAGAATAACATGAAAATACTGGTATGTCCATCTCACATTGAGCACTGTCAGACATCCCTGTCAGGTGCTTTTTTCTGTCTGATTTTCTTAGCCAGCTTCCCAACAGCTCTCTGTCTCTCCTCCACCTCCACTCTACTTCTGAGCACTTTGACTTTTCCAGGTCTGGGATTATCCTGTAGCAAGCCTTGACTTATTTTGAAGCTTTCTGATTCCTTCCTGTTGGGCCTTTATGCAGTCTCCAGCAACTCTGGTAAATAAGACCACAAGTGCTCCAAGGACTGCCATGTGAATAATGAGTATAAATATTTCCTTGAAGATAATTTATGGACCTCTTGCTAAAAGAAGTCCTAGTTCTCTGTTGCTGGAAGCTCGTCCTCAATTTTTTGTAGTTTAAATTAAAATTGCACTTTTTAGCTTCTAATTTGTAAGAGAAAAATTACTTGGGGTGCGTTTCATCCCACGTCTGTTTTGAAATCCATTTGATACTAAAGACTTTTGGCTTTAAGATCAATGTTTCACAGGTGCTAGGAGCAGGATTGTTGAGGGTGAGTGTGAATTTGGAGTGATGCTTCTGTAGGAGCTCAGCTGACTGGAGCTGCCAAATAGGCTCCATAATCTGTAACTCCAGTAACAAGGAAGCTCTGTGCACAACGAGATTGGAAATCACCTTCTGTTTCCATTTAGGAATCAGCTTTGTTAAACTACTATTAAAATAGGCTTGGAACTAGTTTAAAACTGTTTCATTTAGGCTCATACAGCTGCTGTCAGTGATAGCAAGTTTCAGCAAGATGGTGTTTGTCAAAGTAAGACCAGAGAAGCAGATTTTCATTAAAAACTTAATTACTGAATTCATGGCACATTTTTTAGAAGGTGAGAAGTGCTTCTCACAGTGTGCACATTGAAAGGCTTACCTTGCTATTGTAACTGCGACAGAATCACCCAGGGGTGATCGTCTAGGGGTGAAACAAGCAGCATGGAGCCATGAGACCTGGGGTATGTCCTTAGCTGCTTGAATATCGACTTCCAGAATGGTTTAACTGTTAGCTGTCTTTTCAGAAGAAGCCATCTAAGTGGCATTGTGAAGGTTAAGTAACTGTGAAAAGTTAAGACTGAAAAGAATTTGGAAAGTATTGGCTAAGAATACAATATTTTGAATAATTCAAAATAAGCATCTTGTATCTTTGTTACTTTAGGTCGTGTCTACTGTCAGGCTTAATAGGAGTTACTTTATGTATTAGGGCTCACTTAATTGTTTCCACTAAACTTTCTATTCTGGTGTTACTATTGGTGCTGCTGTTTTGCTGTGGGAATGAGTAATCAGAAAAGTTCCTCAAAGCATTTCTTAACATTCAAAATGCAAATTCAATGGCCTAAAAGTTTTTCTTACTTGTTCCAGTAGAGCTATAGTATGCACTGACCCCCAATATATCATTGTTATAGGAATGTGCCATCAGATATTGTTAAGCTGATCTTCATGATAAAAGAAAAGTCACTCTAGTTATGCTTCCTTTTCTGCTTACATTTCCAAAGACTGTCATTAGAAATAAATTCTCATTAAGCAGCTGTTCTAGATTGATAATTTCACAGGACTTATTTTAAAGCAACTGGGTTTGCTACTTCCTTCTTTTACAAACCCCTTCATTTCTTTTTCAAGCTCTCCACTGGATATGAGTGGTTGAGTCCAACAGTTTTTCTTCTGTCCTACTTAAAATACCAGAAAATTTAATGTGAATTTTTGTTTTGCAGCTTTACAATTAAAATATTTTTGGTTTTTTTTCACATTGAATATATATTTAAAGCGCAGAATTTCCTCCTCTCCTTCCTGTTAGCCATCCACTTCACCGTCCCTCACGCATTTCCCTATCTGATATTGCACTAGAAATACCAATTTTTGTCTACCAGTTTTTGTCTTGAGATCTTTTTGTCTAACAAATAAATTGGTAAATTCTATAAACAGTATAGTGGTTTTGCAGTTTAAAAATCCACCGTTAACGGCTACCTTTTCATGAACACCACTAAGTTATGTTCTTTTTGTTTGTAGTTTTTCACAGACTCAAAACTACTAAGAAATATTTTCCTTTGTGAAAGATGCTAATACTGGTGTCACATCAACAAGATGTTAGCATTATATTTTTCATACTGACTATCTTATAATATGTTCTTGTATGTGAGAGTGTAAGGAGCTTGAATTTAAGGACTCTGTACTGTGCAATACAAGAGTAATTCGAGTGCTGGTAATACTTGTGGAAATGGCCAGGCCTGTCAGGTGAACTGGGCAGAAATGTTGAGGTCTGTGAGAGAAAGGCTTCTGGGTTCTAAAGGTCTGTAGGGTGATGGCACTGAAATAACCAAGGAACTGAGTATTATTAGCTCAGTGTTCATAAAGAAGCAAGAAAAGGAACAAACATAATCTTCATTTTCTGTGTTCCTGTAAAAAAAAAAACAACAAACATTTTCTGATCCTACACTACCAAGGATGTATTTGTATGAAGATAATATATGATCCTCACTGAGGCATCAGAATCCGGCTAGTAAAGCCTCAGGTGGGCACTAGACCGCCCTGGCTGGCAGGAGTCAGAGCTGCTGAGACGTAGGCTGGTGCAGCCTCATGGGGTAAATCATGGCTCCAGTTAAACACTGGTTGGAATGCAGTAACCAGGTGACAGGTGTCCAGATTTCTTTTGTTAATTAGTGAAGGAAGCCACCTCAGGAATCAATACGCGATCTTCATGGAAGTATGGTATTGTTCCCTTTATTGCCAAGATAGCTCACATTATATACCTTCTACAAGGGTTCACGCGGCCACAAATAACAAGCGGATTGGCTCTAAACATTTGCCCACTCCTTCTTACACTAGCGGTTTAGCATTCTCTTTAACATTCTTTCACTGACTGCAAACTGCTTACTTCTCTATTCTTAGTCCTTCAAGGTCAGTTCACTGACACTGCCATCCTTAGTATAAGCTGGATTGTGCACATAGGCCACACAGGCCTCATACAACACATGATATTATTGCTCGATTAAAAAGATTCTCCTACAAATTAGTGTCCTGATAGGTACAAGAATGGCACATGAAGGCCAGGAGAAGATCGTGTTCTCTCCCAGTCTGTGCACAGTGCAGAGAGGGTGCCCACCTCTGGTTACTGTCCAGCCAGGTACACCAGTCTTTTGTATGATGAGCAGGCGTTCACAGTGTGTTTGGAAGAAGCCTTACAATTTTGATAAGGTGCAAATGTTGCTAAGCGTGTCCCTCCTCGTGTCAAACAGAAAACGGCTGGCCTTACATTGACTTTTTCTGCTAACGCAGCTAACGGAGCAGCTGATGTCCTACATGAAAGGCAGGCTGGGAGCTACAGAAAAAAACATACTATGCAAAGAATTAAAGGTGGAAAATGAGCTTCTTGCTTATTCCTGCCACCTTTTTATAAGTAAGAACCCTGTATTTCAAGACGTTTTTGGTTTTTGGCTTATGTACAAAAGCTGGGCAAAACCTGAATAATTTACCTTCCACTCTGCTTTGACCAAAGATTAAATCATTGAACTAATTGAAGGTTTTGAGCACCATAAATATCTGTAACTGCACTATCTCTCGAGTTGCATTTAAAAAGTGATGTGGTGTCTTTATTCTGTGCCATCTTTAGCATAATTGAGAACATGCTAATCCCCCAAAAATCTTCCTTCTCTCCAGCAGTGCAGAATTCCTGCAGCACCCTCTGGACAGAGTTTAAAAGGCTTCTTGACCAGAATGGGTAGGAAAAATTAATAGGTGAACCGCATTTATTTCTCTGGTGTTGGGGCAGTAAGCACCCACAGCCTGTGCTACCCTTGCTGTGACCATGGTCCAAGGGACAGATCTGCTGTGCTGCAGAGGCTGCAGTGCCATGGAGCAGACCTGCCTTTGCCTCTGCTCCAAGCCAGTATATGACAGTGTTTGTAACCCAAAGCTTGATTTCCTGTGTTTTAAGGTCTTCCTGAGAGCACTAATCTTTCGTTAAAATCAAAGCAGAAAGCCCATAGCCGATCTCAGAGGAGAGCCCTCAGCTCCAGCAGCTTCTAAGAGCGGGCAGAGGAGTCAATCAAATCGAATCAGGAATTCAACTTCCCTGAGTAACAGCCGTTTTGAGCATCCCAGAAGGGATTTGTTTGCCATATAAACAAAACTGTTCTTTCTTTTTGATGAACGAATCAGATTTTCAGCTGGGAATGCTGAGCTGTAAGTACGTGTAAGTCCCTTTACAGTCCGTGGCCAGTTGTTCTACAAAGACATATGTGGAGCCACAGGATCCCGTGCTGCAGAGCCACCAGCAGACACTGCCTGAATTATGTCCACCCCTCTGACAAGCTCCAAAGTTAAGGACACACATGTGGTCTTTTAATGTTGGTTGTCAGGAGATACTACTGGATGATACATGCAGGATGCTGTAATCAGTGCATTAAAGTCTCAAAAGCCTTATAAAATGAAGATGTTGAAAGCTATTGGTCATAAAGATTTGGTGTCGTGTTTAAGAACAGCACTCGGGGCTTTTTTTAAGCTGTGACAACTTCCTAAAGTAGAATCCACTTGTTTCTATTATTTATCGTTCATACCGCTGCCAGCTTTGACAGTAAATGTACTTGTCAGACACGCTTTTATTTTAATCAGCTTGTGGCTATTTTCTTTCTGTTAATTTGATGCATTTGCCTGAAGTCTATGGCTTGGAAATTCCGAAATACAATTAGGACTGATCACTGGAGATGACAGAATTTTAACTTTCCTTGAAAACTTCAGTGGGCTTAGGTTTGTCACCTGAGTTTTCCTCAATATTTGATTTGGCACATGCCTTTAATCTGTGTAACCAGTATTGCACACTGGTGTCCAGCATGAATAAGGGATCTGACCCTGTAAGACGACTAGTTCTGCACTAAAAATCCTCTTGTCTTTGGGAGCCAATAGTGTTCAGCAGCCCTCCAGACGTTCATAATTATACTTTTCTATGATCAAACTAAGGGCACTTCATGGCTGCTCTGCCACTGACTTTAGAGGATATTAGACCAGGATGATCATGGGAATAGAGTGAGTATGACTCACTGCCCAGAACTCAAAATTAGTTGTTTGTGATGAATCTCATTTGATTTGATTTGGAAAAAGAGCCTCTGAACCTGAGCATTACTGAATGTACAGGGACACCTGTTTGCCCATGCAAATGTCAAAGTATCCTGTAACTGGATCAACATAAAATTGACAGGAGGTAGTGAGGGATACCCCGAGTGAGTGTAAAACCCTGACTCTGAGAGTCAAGCTGACATAAGAACGAAGTGCTGTTCGAATTGAACTAAACTCCCTCATTTTCAAACAAGCTCCATTGCATATACTTTTTGTAAGGGTGTTTAATGCAAGAGCTGTTGGCAGGTATGACTGCTAAAAACTTGACTTTAATTCATGATTAATACTCTGCAGGGTATTAAAGAAATGTCTGCAGCAGTTTCCAGGCAGCATCAATACAAGAGCATTTCCCTTGAAATATGGTGGGTGTCTGAGGAAGGGGTGGCACCCACTCTTAGCACTGGGGTCATACCCTTCATGAAGAGGGATGCTCTTTTTTCAGGTTATGTAAAGTATATTTCCATTTGTAAATGGACTGACAGCTTCATATCTGAGTTGTACCCACAGTGTACTGTTTCTAATCTGCCTGAATAAGTGTCATTCTCGAGCTGGCACACATTGCTGGGACACTGGCACTGAGGCTTTTTTTTATTCAGCGGGCTGCTTTGACTCTTGATGACATTAAGAGGTTGGTGATGAAGCAGCAGGTACATTGCTGGAGAAATTCGTTTCTGTGAGCGGTTGCTTTCTGTGACAAGATGTGCTCTGCTTTGCTCATTGCTAGAAAGGTGTTAGGTAGGCATCAACACATCTCTTGCAGCCTGTTGTAGCTTGGCAAAACTCAGTTGGTTGTAAAGAAGTTCCAATTGCTGTCTTCCTTTGTTCTCATGCTGTAAGCGTAGATAATAAAAATACACCAGGTTTCCTTATGACAGGTCAGAATCCTTGCTTTTATCTTTTTAATAGAAGAATGATCCCCAATATGGACAAAAAGTGCTTTCCTACTTTTTCAGTCTGGTGCCAGTACCCTAGTCTTAAGAAGATTGGTTTCAGTCATGAGTTGACTTCCCAGTAAAGTCTTTCTCGTGGGCCCAGAGACTTTGGAAAGTATGCAGATTATTGAGGATGTGAATTTTTATGTGAATTACTTGCTCTGATTTCAAGTTATTATTAAGCCTTGCCAGCAAAAATGCAAACAAAACCATGTCTCCAGGGGATGGGGAATAGACATTGCAGCACATTGTAATCAGCTTCTCTTGAAGATTCATTTAATATCTTGTGTGTTTTTTATTCTTATTAAATGCATTATTCATGTAGCAAGATTCACAGAGAGAAGCAGCTGAATTGTAATTTCTGGGAAGATTCTTCCTCCAAGAGATAGCATTTTCATTATTTAAATCAATGCAGTAGGTCTTGCCTGCGTGAGGGAGGCATGAAGGGAACAGCCTGCAGATGGGGCACTGAGCCGGTTAGTTGCTGCCACTGAAGGAAAATTAAACAACCCATCCAGCAATGTAAGCCCTTTTTGGGTCCGTGTGTAGCCATCTGAGACACCATTACACTTTGCAGGGCTTTTTCCCTCTGTGTTGGGAGTACTTAAGAAAATAGCAATCAAATAACACTCAGTGGAAAAGTTTCCTCTTTTACAAAAATACTGCTTGAAGCTGCTCTCCCTGCTGCTGTTTCCTAGAGTGCTCCCTGGGCTCTCCATTGAGTTCATCTGCCCAGCCATGTGAGAGGACGTTTCTTTTTGCTTCAGGGTCTACAATAAAGTTCCACATGTTTATATTGCAATTCACTTCTATTTACGTACCCTTATGTAAACCATTGTATTTAATTAACACGAGCTAAGCCTCTGTTATACTTAAGGCCTCACTCCACTGGTGACCCCACTGAGATCAGTATGGCTCTTCAGATATAACAAAACACAAGTAACATCAGTAGAGTTTAAACTGGACTTAATAACATTACAGTGGTACAGACTGTACTTGTTTAAGTAACATCACGTGCTGTGCATCTCTTGCAGCACAGCTGACGCCAGACTTATTTTTATTTTTAAAAATGAGTATTTAGGAATCTAATTAGTGCATATAACCATTTAATTGTATTAATAAAGCAAAAAATAAGATGTTACGTGGGAATTTGAGATGCTCCATAAGGAGAGGCATTGGTCTGGCACCACTGACACTTCAGGGAGCCTGAAGTGTGCCCTGTGCATTTTAACACACTGAAGCTACCCAGCAGGGTGTTGCTGGTGTGAATGTCTTTCTCCTTTTCTCTTTGTTTATTTGCCCAAGTTTGCCCACTACCTCCCATGGTGAGCCATGGAGACTACATCTGCCACCCACGGCCTTGTGAGCGTTACAACCACGGGACGGTGGTGGAGTTTTACTGTGATCCTGGTTACACCCTTACCAATGACTACAAGTACATCACCTGCCAGTATGGAGAGTGGTTCCCCTCCTACCAAGTATACTGTGTCAAAACAGGTAAGGGAACAGCAGTGGCATTCCTCCTGTTTTCTTATAGACCCTCTGTTTCAAAGCAAATTTCTTGGTCTGTAATGCTTGGTGAACGTCGCCTGTTTTGTGACTAAGTGATGAACGTTGATTTTAAGATGCTATTAAATATAGTACATTTCCAAGACTTTGAATGATCCTAAACTATTTCAATTGTTAGCTCTTCAAATTGACGTTTTAACATCTCCTGAGTACTTTTATATGTGTATAATCTAAGGTCACGATTGCATGTATAAAAAAAGTCAAGGGGAAAAAGGAAGGTCCAGCTCTGGGACCTTAGTGTTAAGATTGCTTGGGGCTTATGGCATTGAGTTCATGCGTGTTCTTACAACATACGTGTAAATGATGTCTTGTCCTCACTGGTACTTCTAAGTATTATTGAAGTATTAATACACAGTAAAAATCAAGCACAAATCTTGTATTGCCTTTTTGTTACAGAACAAACCTGGCCAAATACACAAGAAACCCTCCTGACTACGTGGAAAATAGTGGCATTTACTGCTACCAGTGTTTTATTAGTACTCCTACTGGTTATTTTAGCCAGGATGTTCCAGACCAAATTTAAGACACATTTTCTTCCAAGGTTTGTATTGCGTTTTGGGGTTTTTTTGAAGATGCAGGCCTTGATTCAGTTTTCACATTTAGCACTCCTTGCTGAGGAGACGGAGCATCTCACAAGCCTTGCAGATACTTTCTTTTGCTCTAAGCAGAAGTCGCTGAACCAACGGTGTGGAAAGGCACCCCCAAAAACCTGCAGAAGTCCCTTCTGCAAGTAGTATAAAAGGCAAAGTTCACCAGATATGCTTTGGGAGCAATTACAGCTCTGCTACTGAGAACTGCTTCTGCTTGTAAAAATAGCTGACAATATCTTTAAATACTCTTTTTCAGGTGCTGAGGGAATTAATTTTTTAACTACTGTAGACTTAGTAATTTAAGTTTTAAGAAAGAATTTCTGTTTTCTCTATGGACAAATTTATATTAAAAGTTTGCTTTCCCTTCATGAGTATTATTTTCACCTCTCCTATATCTTCATTTATTTCCATAAAATTCTGTGCAGCTGTGAGCTTTTGTCATTGATTCTCACAGTGCTCCTCATCAGGTAGGTTGGTATATTATTGTCACCTTACAACTGGAAAAACAAAAGCAGCCATGATAAGTTTTAGGCAAATCTAGTACTGTATCAGGGTTTAGATTTGTTTCTAGTTCTCAGTCTGCTTGGTTTGCTGTGGACCTTGAGTGTGTGACTTCTCTCCTGCACTCCTGTCTTTATTCTTCCATGTGCAGAAGGGGGAGGTGAAAAAGCTGTATGCTACCAAAGATGTCCTCGTGCCAACGCAGCAGAAAGGACTTGGTGGTCTTAATGTTAAATAAATATATGTACGTAAAAGCATATATATTATTTAAGTAATACGTAAATTTATATACCTATCTGTATGTGCATATATAGAGTATATGGGGAGTAGTGTAGATATATAGATATAGACGTAGACATAGATATAGATATACATATAGATATACATATACATATATACACACAAGTAGCAAGATCTTTGGGGTCATGGGTTGCACTACAGATAGCTTTATAGCCCATACTTGTCTAGCTTGTTGAAATGGCTTTCTGTCCTCTTCTTTATGGAAGTTTTAATGTCCTAAAGTTACCTGAGACCAATTCTCTCCTGCTAGGGCTGTACTGTGATTTAATTGGCTGCTAAACAGATACTTCAGGGTTTAATTTAATGAATAGAAATGTTTTGCCTAAAAAAAGGAAACCAGCTTAGTACTGGTTAAGGAAGCCTTTATACTTAGAAAGTAAGACCTGAAGAAGGCCACAAATCTGGCCACCAAAGCCCTGTCATCCACACCAGTCATCTCAGTGCCTGTTCACATGGGCTGCAAACACTTTTATGCTCTAGCAAACATCTTTCCAGGGATTCAGACACTTGTGACCGGTGAACCATGTCTATGATCGTATATCCATGATACCTACCGTGCACAGAACAGCAAATGGTGCTCCTTATCTCTTCCTAGCACCTGTTTTTGTTCTCTTCTTGAAATTGTTCCTCACATTACTGGTTTCATTTTTCCAGTTGTAACAGGCACCACCTGATTTTCAACCAGAAAAGAGTTTGGAAAACCCATAAAGCAAATATTTCAGTGAATGTAAATGAACCCGTAGCTTCATTTTGAAAGATTAGAAGTTATTGTGTTTACTTAGGTTGAGCGGTTGTTCCAAGGTGCTTCTGGTGTGCTTCTGCTCTCTGTGATAACTCATCTGTGTTTGACGTAGAGGCAACCAGGAGGGCTCCATGGGTGACCCCGACTTTGTAGTGGTGGACGGTGTTCCTGTCATGCTGCCTTCCTATGACGAAGCTGTAAGCAGTGGCTTGAGTGCTTTGGCACCTGGATACTCAGCTACCACAGACCAGGAGCATATTTTGCAGACAGAAGATCAGAATCCTCCTGCGTACCCTGGCCCCAGGATTACAGGCACACTGCCTAATGAATTTGAGACTTCTGACAGTAGGTTGGGCTCCTCTGAACTGCTCCAAAGCTTGTGCCCATCCCCGGCAGCAGCACTTCCTGGCTCAGATAGAGCTGATGAATCCCATACCAGTGCTGGGGAGGCTGCATCCACAAGTCCGCGGATTGATATTGCAGATGGTGAGTCTTGTGTAGGTGCGATAGACAAGTCTGTAAACAGAAGCCATCATTTGTTTGTACCATCAGAGCAGGAATAAACCCATCTGACTTGCTTGTACTTTCTCTGTGTTTTTGCCCATGTCTTAATTTGGACATTTTTTAAACCATGGTCATAGAGTTTCATATCTGCAATATATTCTTGCTAGCAAGTGGTGCAAGGGATTTGAGTCCCAGGCCAGGACGTTTCTGTCCACACTTCATACCAGCAGTCTCATCAACAGGGATGCCAGCAAGCACCTTTGTATAGCAGTGAGGCCAGCAATCACCTCGTCTGCGTCGGTCTGTTCATCAGCTCATCACCTCCTACCTTACAACTCCCTCACACACCATGGCTTTCACAGCAAAGAACAGGGTTTTCTCCTTAAAATGGAAAGCAAATCATGTTTTCATACTCAGCCAAAATTAGCGGTCTTTATTAACAAACTGATCATGTCCATGAATACAGCAGACTGTTCATTCTGAGCCACGGACATGGGAGTCACAGCATAAGGAGACCACACCAAGGAAAGTAGATATCTTTCCGTGGAGGCATTTAGGAGTGGCTCTGCTCCTGCTCCTCACAGTCACTGAGAGTCACTTAGGCAAAGAGCTGAAGCCCAGTGTCCTGCATTCACCTGGGTGAAGGTCTGGGTGGAGGGAGTCTTCCTGCTTTGTAGGGTTGGTGCTAACTTGTAATCATATCACAAGGGGAAGGGGACAGCTAGAAAGAGGAGGGAGAACTTATGATAATGCCAGTAAAAGTCCCTACATACTCCCTCAATGCTGTTTCAGTGATTAATGTAGTAGGAAGGATGCTTGCATTTAGTTTTTTATGGGCCTAAATTGTTTCAGAAAATCTGGACAGTTTTAGTAGGTTAATTTTCATCTAGGCATTAGAGCATAAGTGGATCTAGAAATGGTGGTATCGTATGTCTTGTTCAGATTTTTGCAATGTCCATTTCTTTTTTTCTAAATTTGCTAATATTAATACTCTACAAAACTATAAAGGGAAATTACAGTCAGCAATCAGTGCTATTTCTTTTTTTCCTCTAGAGATTCCTTTGATGGAAGAAGACCCTTAGCCTGCACAGAGACACGTCTTCGTTGCATTGCACTGTTGGGTGACATGAATCATGAGGATTTAGAGATAGAAAAGACTATCTGTGGATTTGGGGAGGGTATTTTACTATTTATCAATCTTCCACGTGATGATGTCACTAGATTGGAAGTACACCTTAATCCACAGCAGGGATTACAGCATCAGCATTTGGAACAGCAGCAGTTCTATGAATGAATCCTGGGGATTTGATGAGAGCAGATGTAGAAAAAGAACTGTGGCTTTTTAGAAATTAAATGTATATCTGCATCGCAGAAAGTCATATGGTTCTGTAAGAAATGTTATTGGATTTTGATATGAACCGCCTCACAAAAGCATGTCAAAGTATGTAAATTTGCTTATAAAGACTGCTTTAAATGATCTATGGACCTCTAGTTTATGAAGCATCCTTACAAGTTTGAAAAAATACTAGCACTGAAACACAGAAAAAGAGGGAAGATCCTCTTTGGCTTTCATATGATAACCAGGAAGCTTTTGATTTAGTTGTTGGTGATTTTGTTTCAGACCATGTCTGCAGAAAATATAACAGAAATTATGGGATTCATATATACTTTGATGTATGATAGCAAATACATATAAATATATATATTTAAGAACTCTTAAAAAGAAAGAAAAGGAAAGACTCCCAGGTCATGTAATGATCTGGAGATTTTTTTAAAGGTAATGTATAATTTATATCATATAAAATATTCAAGGTAAACTATCAATATTTGTATTTATGCAAGACTTCTGTGACTACATTGCATTTGATAAATCCTGCTATAATATGAGAGGTCTATAAAATGTTAAAATTATTAAATATGTGCTTAAGAAATGTTGAACTGTCCTGCTTCAACCTTTCTTAAGCTTTTACAAATATATATACACTAGAGTAATCTACAGTCATAGCCCAGAGCACTGCCTTTCCCCCCTGCGCTGTGGTAGTATTCTGAGCCATTGTTGTAGAATACTTTGGAAAAAAATAAAGCTCAGTTTCAGTTCTTTCGACTTATCTGACTGTGTGTAGTTGGACTTCTTTTTCATTCCTCAGTTATTTCACCAGCTCTCTTGAAGGTTGAGATGGCAGCAGAGCACCTGCTCTGGCGTATTTTCAGCTTTTTATTCATCATCCAGCTACAAAAGGAGAGAGTGGTTGTGGCTGATGGTGCTGAATGGGTGCAGCAGTGGCACTGCTTCTCTACAGGCTTTTCTGTCCTCTGCCTGCTATGCCAGAGCACTGTGCCTGAAGGCTAACAGTTCACCTTTGTGGTGTTATAGGCTTTTCCTTATTTGTCAGGAAAGCTCGTGTCTCTTTCATATAGTTATTGAAAGCCAAGCAGATTTTCTCATCTTATTTTGGTACTGCACAACCCAAACATATGTTAAACTGGCAGTGTTCGAAGGAAGAACTCACTGCACGTTCATGATGGAGATGGCCCTCATGTGGGCTTATCTAGACTAAAGGAAAAAATGAGACAGAATTCTGATGTTATATTCCAAGTAAATCAATAATATCCCTATTGCTCTAAATAGAGGATCACAACACATTGCTTTGTTATTTTTCATGATTGTTTAATTATTTATTTGTATTGTGGTGGCATCTAGCGGCCCTACTCATGAGCCAGGCTAGTAGAATGATAACATGTGCCGCAACTGTTCAAGACAGTGTTTATCAGCACCAAGAAGCAAATGGAGACAGAAAAACTGTCTAATGGAGAGGCAATTATTACAATAATCTCAATTATTCCACAGTATTGCTTATTAGAATGTAGTGATTGGTATTGAAAGGTAAGACATAGTCTATGGTATTCTCCATTCTTGCTTACATAAAATTTGCAAATTTTGGCACTGAAATTGTCTCAATTGCAATCATAACTTCAGGTTTATTCCAGAGCCACATCTATTGGGTATTAGCGCTTTCTTTGCCACCCATTTTTTTTTAGGTCTCCTGCTTTCCTGAGGTGTTTGCACCACCAACTGAAGTTCAGGATTGTCACGCCAGCAAACAAGAGCGCAGTCATATCAGCCGTGAACTGAAGCATATCTCAAGCCTACGGTCAGTTAAGTGATTTTTGTTTCATATCATTGAAAAGTATTGAACTTACTTTAGATGCCCTATTAAATTTTATAAAATCTGTCTTTGCTGGTCTTTTAACAGCTTGTGAAATTTTATTCCTTATTAAATTTTCCATTTATTAAAAGCTTCAGGTGAAGATTTGGAACTCTACGGTTTTACAGATTTACACTGCTGTATGTACTGTATTGCAGTCATTTTGTTAAGGGAGACAGACAGGGTAACAAGAAATGTAAATTTATGGCTTATTTTAAAAAGTGCAAAACTGCAAATACATTAGAAAATGTTGATGTATTAATATTGCTTGATAGTCCTTTGATAGCACTGTGCTAAATATAATTTGCAAAGGTAAAAGAGAAGGTTTTTACCATTTTCTGCTTATAATGTATAAGACTTCCTGGAAGGCTGTTTTGGGAGGATTAATTCTGTAGTTGATTTGGGAGGTTTTGCGAGCTTGAGTATCTGGGGGCAAACAGAGGACTGTTTTGCTGCTTTTGCTTTTTTCCCCACATGGGGCTTGAATTCTCATGAGAGGGGTGCTGGGCCCCAGATATGCACCCACGCCCAGTCGCATGAGCTGATGGTCCGGGCTGAGGGCTGCCCCCCACTGCGCCCTCAGCCTGCCCAGCTCCCAGACACCCTGGACACCTCCACAGCTCCCTGGCCTGAGACCTCAGGTTGCCTTAAGCCCTGAGCCCCAGCAGCCACACCTTGAGGAGGGCAGGTGCTCTTAGGGCCCTTAGAGACTGGAGAACTGGGAAGATCAGGACAGTATGTTTGCCATGCAAGCAAAACCAGATGGAAGGATGAGCACATTTTATGCAGATCATAAGCTGTTTTCGCTCGAGCTAACTGGATGTGAATAGAAACAAACCCAGGAAGACCCTTGTTGGTGAGGGTCGAAGCAGCATGTTAATCAAGATAGAAAACTTATGTGCCTCCAGCAGAGGGAAGAAAGGGTACAAACTGAGAACTCCAGGAAAGAAAAACAAGACCTGGCTTCAGGCTGCCAATATTTCTAAAAATTAAGAAGGAAGAGGAGGACAGATGAGCAAAGTGTTAGCCTTCAACACTGACTTAGGAACAAGGGCTTGAACAGCAGAGTGCTGGGGGGAGGGTGGCGATCCAAGGTCTTGCAGCAGCTCTGCAGGGAATGAATCACAGCCCAGAGTGAGTCAACAGGACCTGGCTGCTGTGAAAATGTTAAATGTCAATACGGAGATGTTTACACAGAACCTTAACTTATAAAATGCATGAAGTAATCCTTCAGCTTCACTCAGGAGTCAGCTAGAGCAGTGTGTCAAATGTTGAGCAAGTTTATTCCTTTTCAAGGAAAATGTGAAGTAGCTGGAGGGAAGCTCAGCAGAGAGGATCAAGAATTATTAGGAGTTTGAAAAAGCCTGTCCTTACAAGACACGATGGACATCACGTAATGTTTAGTGCAAACAACAGAAGACCAACAGGGACACAGAAATTCTATTTTCTGCAAGAAGCATATTTTGTAAAGAAGAAGGCAGTATAAGTAGGATAAGAATAAAAGGCTTAATTGAAACATGAGAGAATTAGGTTAAATGTTAGGAAAAACCTTCTGCCATAGGGATGGTTACAAGCAGGGAGAGATGGTCTGAGAAAGCTATCAAAAAAATTGTGTTAGAAGAGATCTTTAAGACTGTTTAAAATAAATAGAGGCCAGAAGAGCACTGGGATGGCATACACTACATGAGCTTTGGGGCCCCTTCTCATTTTGTTTTTGTGTGATTCCCAGCTTGTGGGAGCCAAACTTGGCTTAGGCACAGTTTTCTTCATATGGACTAATTCCACATGGGTGGTACTGGGCAAACTGGTCAGCAGTTGTCAAAATCACAGCCAGAAATATTCTCTGTTCCACTAACAGACGCTTTTTGTGTAGCATGGGCTGAACTCCAGTAAAATCCCGTGTATTAAACCCTGTTGCATTAAAGTGACATTGATTTCAGAGTTTTATTGTGACAAATCCAAATTCCGTATTTTCTGGTCTTCACGTCTGTCTTGGGCAGTTAAATGAATGCAGTTCTTTGCATGAGGTGAAGTAAATCCTCTCTCAGCAATTATCTGAAGACACCTATTGAGTTCAAGGAAAAACAGCAGCTCTGGCACTGGAGCACAGAGACAATTGTCACATTTATGCAAAACTTGTTTCCCCTGCCCCCAAAGCTGTTTGTTCCTCTCTGCGCTTCTGCAGATGGTAGCGTCACTTACCACATCAGCTGTCGGAGGAGCAGCACAGATGAGAGAAGCACATCTCAAGCTCCTGTTCTTCGTCTCCTGTGGATTCTCAGGGAGGGCTCAGGAGCAGAAAGAACTAGAAAGCATGTAAACATCTGCTGTAATCCAGGAGCATCTTCCACTGTCAAGGGCATGTCCAGTCCCTTTGACACAGTTCCCAAATGAATTGTACTGTGGTGGAGGGGAGACAGCCCCTGCCTTGTCAGTCACTCTCACAGTCCAGGGCATTCAGCCAGAACAGACAAATCCTTCTCCCCTGGAATAATGTATATAACTTCTTTCATGCATTATGATTTCTCATGTCACTACCATTACATAGCAGCGTGCAGCCCATTCTTCCAGTCCTACCTTTTCCAGGAGAGTAAGTTATGTTATTTAACTATAACAGAAAGGGTGTTAGCTTGAGATTAAATCGTTTGCTGTCCACATATCAAGAGTAGACTTTAAGTAATTCACCTACACCCGATACAGAAACTGGACAGCTAAGGCTGATTTGGATTCTTGAGATAGTTTTCCTCAGGAAGGCAAAGGGACTGTCCTGCAGGGCAGAGGGAGCTTCTATGTGGGGACATTTTGTAACCCAGGAAAACTGGATTCACCTGGTTAAATATATTAAACAGAAACTTGCAGAAGGAATAAAAGCCACTTCAATTTTAATGAAGTCCAGGGGGTACATGGGTAAGTTCCCCATGGTCTCCAGTAAGAACAGAGGGAGCTGTTTTCTTAATAAAACTGGTTCAAAGGAAGTCAAGAGGCAGGGAAGGACAACAAGCTTCCTGGTTTGGTGGTCCAACAGCTCCTTCCCGCCACCTCTGCATTTCAGTGGTCAGATTGGTTCTGCTTGCAATAAGGGCCTTGGCTTTGGTTTGGCTCCACTTTTTACTGTGTTTGCTTTCTTTTTCCCCTCCGCTCATCCTTACAAGCTCCATCTCCTTTTTTTTTTCTCCTTTGTTCTAACTAATAGTGCTGTTCCAGTTTCATCCTGTCACCTCAGTCATGCTGGGAAGTGAAACAACTTGCTTAATTGCAGTGCAGTACCCAGCAGGACATGTCCCCTCCTTCATAAGAGGTTGCTCTTATTTGCCTTCCTCATTTATATTCTCATCAGAGCCGACAAGAAGGGACATGGAGCTCCCCACTCTGCCAACAAATGGTCTGTGGAAATGATTAGAGCAGGACACTCAGGAGAGCCTGCACTGCTACACACACGATGTATTTGTCTGCCTCAGTCACAAGCTCATGATCGTTCATTGGCCCAGAATTGACAGATGCACATGAATGCTTCTACACAAACACAGTAACTGAGATTTTTAAAAATCACCTAATATTTCAGGGTTTTTCAAGGTAAGACATTTTAAAGAAACCCTCCTTTCTAAAACTGGTGAGCTCACAGCTTCAGAAAATGGGTATTGATATAGTCTAGTTAGGGAGCACAGGGTGCACAGCAGGACATTTCATCTATCTACTTCCTTGTGCTCCAGTATGAATTTCTTGTCCCCAGGGTAACTGCTTGAACTAAACAGTTTCCAGTTGCTGAGCTGTCAGGTTCATATGGGGTTTTTTAACCTAATTAAGCTAGATTTATTTTTAACACTTATTACCCTCCACTCCTGACTTCCATCCATCTACTGCTGAGTACATACTGCTCTTGCCAAAGCAAGTGTACTTCAGCAGCTATCTCAGCCCCCTGGAACAGTACCACCCTGCAGGAGATCACACTTGCCACTGTTGTCCTTTCTATTAATTCCATGGCAGCACATGCTGTTCATCTGCCTTGTTCAGTGCTCTCGTTTTAATAACTGTGCAACCGTTGTTATTTCTTTTATAACCATTACCATATCTGCCGTGGTTGATAATTCAGGGTTAATTACTTACTAAAAAGTATAGCAGAACAATTTAGCGTAGCTTAGTGTGTTCATTAATGAAGATTACAACTGTCTGCAATCTATTGCTGGTACAAAGATTACTGGAGTTTGGTATAATTGGCTTTTACTGAAAGGGCTGCAGCAAAAATGAGCTTAGTCCAACTGGCAAAGTCAGCTGATTGTTTGTACACTCACTGCCTGGTTTTTCATTGGGTTTTGGGCAGCCACTTGGGAGAATTGCCATAGTGGCTTACCAGGTTAACTTATGAATCCATTTGCATTGCAGCAGGGTGCAGCTTACATACAGCTAAAGAAGTGCTGAAGCCTGGCATTAAAAAGGACATTGTGGCAGCTGCAAAGAGTCCAGTGTTTCAATTACACTTATTGTGCTGGGCTGAGCTGTCACAAATACAACTTAATATATCGGCACTGGTGAGGCCACATCTTGAATCCTGTGTTGACTTTTGGGCCCCTCACTACAAGAAAGACATTGAGGTGCTGGAGCGTGTGCAGAGGAGGGCAACACAGCTGATGAAGGATCTGGAGCAAAAGTCTTATAAGGACCAATTGAGGGACCTGGAGCTGTTTATTCTGGAGAAGAGGAGGCTGAGGGGAGATGTTATTGCTCTCTACAACTGCCTGAAAGGAGGTTGTGGTGAGGTGGGTGTGGGTCGTTCAAGTAACAAGCAATAGGATCTGGAGCAAAAGTCTTATAAGGACCAATTGAGGGACCTGGAGCTGTTTATTCTGGAGAAGAGGAGGCTGAGGGGAGATGTTATTGCTCTCTACAACTGCCTGAAAGGAGGTTGTGGTGAGGTGGGTGTGGGTCGTTCAAGTAACAAGCAATAGGATGAGAGAAAAGGGTCTCAAGTTGCACTAGGGAAGGTTTAGATTGGATATTAGGAAAAATTTCTTTACCAAAAGAGTGGTCAAGCTTAGGAACAGGCTGCCCAGGGAAGTGGTGGAATCACCATCTCTGGAGGTGTTCAAAAAACACGTAGATGGGACACTTTGAGACTTTGAGGCACGGTGGTGTTGGGCTGACAGTTGGACTTGATCTTAGAGATCTTTTCCAACCCTTATGATTCTACTGGAGTTAGATCTATCTATGACGAGACTTAGATGATAATGTTCTCTCCATTTCATGGGAAAAGTGAGGGAAGCATTGCCAAGAAGCATCATTAAAGATAAGGTTGCCTCTCCAGTTGTTTTTCTCTAGTCTGGCAGTTTCTTGTTACCAAAAATTTTGCATCTAGGAGCTGTTACATATAGAAGGCTTTGGATATATGCACGGCTTCCAGTGAAAAGGGTGGAAACTGGGACCACTGAGCTCCTTTCAGCGATGAGCTCTTTCTACCATACAGTCAGGATATCTCATCTCCTGATTCCAAGGAGCAGAAGAAAGACCATGTGCTCCCATCCAAGGGAAGATGGGTTTTAGCATTACACTCCTTTAGAGGGGACTGGACCCTGGAAACTCCACCCAGCTCTCTGATTTTACTTGTTTTACACAATTTGCACTGAATTAAGGCTAACTGGGTGCATTGTGGTACTCTGCATTCATTTAAGCCTGCACAAAATAGGGCTGTGCAACAGGTCATCAAAGCCTTTGGCTACTCTAGACACTAACAAGTGAAAGCAAGACAGTTCCTCTCTTGGGCATTTTTTAAATCTAGCATGGTGCTGTCTTCATCTTTGGATGCCTAAGTATCCTAAATATTCCTAAATATCTTCATATTAAATTTTGAACGAGAAAGTGATTCATCTGCCCTGACCTTTGGTTTCTTCATTGAGACTGTGTCACCAAACCATATTTTATGTCACTAGGAGGCAACAGATGTAAATCAAATATCTGCCTGATCTAGAAGATCTAACAAGGGAGTGAATTACTTTCATCCATTAACGCAGACAGATTTTCTTAGGAGGACTTTTTCTGCCTTCCAAATTCAGTTTTAAAATGTGATTTCATCCTCATAGGTCTGCCTGTTGGTTTCCAGCACAAGGGGCATTGTTTCAGTTTGCTTGCAGAGCCAGCAAGAACAACAACCTGCCACTCTGTTTTGTCTTCTAAATGCCTTTTTTTTCTCACTGCATAATTTTAAAACTGTAAGTCATTTATTAGGAAAAAACCACCCAAGATAAATTTAGATTTTGAGTTTCTTCAGAAGGAAAGGTAGTGGGTGTCCTTTCCAAAGAAATCAAATGATAGAAGATTGACCCTTTACTTCCACGGTCCAAGACTGCACACACAGTAAGCAGAAAGGGGACTTTTTTTCCCAAATAATCAGCAAGAAATGAGAGTGGGCCTTGGGTCTCCGAAAGTACCCATGCTTACCAAACACATCATCTGCACATCCAGTAGCCACATCTGTGGAGCATGTGAGAACCAGGAGGCTGATGCCTTTGTGTGCAAGAAGGAGAGAGCAGCGCTCTGGCCCCCATGCCACCTTGTGCTGCCCACATTGCTGTTCCTGCTCACTCAGGTCTACTGGGCACTGCAGCCCTCACTGAACCTCATAAATTTACAGTCTCTGGCAGAATGGGCCTCCCTCTGCAGCAGTGCTGTATCATTTCTTTTCCATGGTTTGTCCTCTTAGGTTCTTCCATCAGCAAGATGATTGTATCAGCATGTTCTTGAGACCCAGCTGGAAGAGGCAGGGAGTTATTTTCAACTCATACTGGATCCAAAGTAACTGCCATTGAAGACAAAACAAATTAAAAAACCTTAAACAAAAGTCAAGCTTAGGAGTAGCCTCATTGTTGTGTTGTCCCTGTGCATTCATTTTTCTGTTCAGATTAGTCATGCACTTGAAGAATAGGAAGTTCACAAGAGGGCAGCCAAATCTCATGTTGAGAATTAGGACCATGGAAGGAAACAACAGCATGTAAACCAGAAAAATATTAGCCTGTGATTGCATTGAAATCTCAAAGCTGAATGCAAGATGTGTTCATAAGTGCTTTTGCAGAATGAAACAGCCTCTGCCATGCAATTACATATTCAAGCTCTGTGGAAAAGATTTGTTTACTGAGTGTGAAAGGCATACAGCCCAGACTGCTGGCCAGGCAGAGCCCTCTCTAATCATCACAGGCTGCAACACAAATACAACAGCTTGAACACCTCTGATATATGATTAATATTTTTCTTTTTTACAGAGTGAAGAGAGTTTGGACCTTAAAAGGAAATTGAGCTAAGGCTTTAATTAGTCAGGCCACTGGGAAAGCAATGGAGAACGACTGTGGAGAGCAATGAGTTGAAAGCTGATAGGGAAATTGATGCCAAGCAGATTGTGATAGATTTTAAATTCCAAGTGTAGATGGACTCACATGTGCAGATGCCAAATACAACTCCTATATAATTCTATAAAGACAGGAAATGCAAAAAAAATCAAAAGAACATATTTATGATTACTGGCAAATGCTGTACTTGAGCAACTGCTTTATCCCTTGGCATGGTCACAGAGAATTGATTCTGCTCTCTTAAGATCAGATGTTTACTGCTGCTGAAGGATCCTTGTTGATTTGCACCATGTACACTAGTGCAAAAGAGACGTGAGTTTATGCTATTGTAGCCCATCTGTACCATATCTTAACCCACACAGCTCTGTCAGTGCAAATACAGACACACTGGCCAGGAAAACCAGTAGCAAAGGTGATTAGCCACAAAATTCTCTCAAAGGTACAAAATAAACAAATAATATCAGCAGTCTATTACAGGGTTACTGAAAATGGCAAGTATGCTATTTTCAGGCAAACATGATTTGTGAGATGATGGTTGCTTCAGAGGCAGTGAGTCACAGGAGCTTAGCCTCTTTTCCTTAGACAGCACTTCCTGTGGCCAGAACAGGTGCAGTGTTTTGGGGCTTGTGTTGATAGCATAAAATGAGCAGAAAATGTTGTCAAGTGAAAACTTGACAGGTAGGAAAAGGTAGGAAAAACACAGGAAGAGAACACAGAAAGGGAAAAACATTTCATGTCAGAAAGGCTCAAGTCTCAAGTGTGGATGAAACCAGAAGTGATGTGACATCTGCTGAGCCACCTCCCTCTCCCAGCCCTTTCTCCAGTTACTCCTGGCCAGCAGCCTGCTGTCAGTATAAAAGCAGTGGTGCAAGCAACACTGGTTGGAGCTTTGCTAAACCCAGCACAGAGTGAGCCTAACTGCTGTGATTTTCTGTTCTGGCAGGTGAGGCCCCAGCTGATGTGTTTACCTTCTGCATGGCAGGAGGCTGACTGGCAGGTCACCTCTCTGGAGAGGACTGTGGTGGCAGGGTGCTGCCAGGAAGCATTGCCTTGCACACTGCTCTGCGTAGGTGCCAGAGACAGCAGCAGCTGAGGGGCTGTCAGCCAGCCCAGGACCTTGAGGGACTGCCCCGCTGTCCTTCCTTTTGAATCTGGGTAGAAGATCACTTCCTCCCAATTCTTGGTAAAAATGTGATCTTATATAGATCAGATTATTATTCTGATGCCTGCAGGCATCTTTCCATGCACAACAAATGTTAAGGACCTTTTCTGTAGGATATTATATGCTTGGCTAATAAACCGCTTGGGAGACCCTTAAAAGAATAATGCTCTTGGAAGTGGAAGAAGTGATGTGCTGGTTTTACACTCTCTTCAGCCTTTGTGCTTTTGAGTGGCACAACATGACATGTTGCAATTCATCTGTCATTTTCACTTTTGGAGAAGCGGTCGGAATGAAGCAATCCAGCCATCCCAGCTGAATATGCTGTTAACTGACAGAGTGCAACGGGGTTCATGAGGCTGTGCTGGAGGTGCTGACTTTCAAATCCCAATTGCATGCAGAAATACAGCATATTGTCAGCATGTACAATTTTCAATTTCATGGGACATTTCCTTTGGTGTTAGCAGTGGATTTTGTTTAACCTTCATCTTCCCTTTTTGTTAATGCCACAGGAAGTATTTCTTGGGACTCTCTCCTGTCTTACCCAATACTGCGTGCTGTGTGATTCCCGGGGGGTTTCTGAGGGCAGAGACCCGAGTTTTCCTGAATGCATGCATTTGTACATACACACGCAAATGCTGGACAATTCAATAACATGAATGCTGTCACAGGCCAATTTATTACAGGTTAGTATAAAACCAGATTTCAGCTCTGGTCAGCTTTTCTTTGCAGAATAGGGGGAACAGCTGCCTGGCTGGCCGATGCTGCCTGAACAAAGGTTTCCTTCTACTGCGAATGGCCTCAGGGGGGAAGCTGCTGCTGCATCTGGCTGGCCTGGGAGCAGGGTGCAAAACAGGGATTTGCCTGGTACAGCTGTGGTGGTCAGACAATCCACGGTTGTAATTATATATATGTATGTATATATATATATGCGTACGTATATATATATTTAAGTTTGGGAACAAATTCTTCTCCTACAATCTACTCAAACCTTGGAGAAGAGCAGAGTGGGCTGAATCAGTTCCTCAGACACTAGCATTTCACATATTTTTACCTTTTAAGAATCCCAAGCAGTGTAACCATAGCTCTGAGCTTTTTTGCTAAGATCTGACCACACTAATTTCAAAAGATGAAACTTGGATTTCAACATGTGTTAAAATGAACATATCAGCATTATCAAACTAAAACATAATATGCTGTATTATTCTTAGGTCAAGACTGATAAAGCACTTTCATCACTTGATCAAAACCTTGCTCAGTTAGGCTTTACTGATCTTGCTTTTCTCTTCTTCGCTCAAATAAACACAGTCATATTTGTAACTGAACTTAGTGGTAGCCAAGGTTACAAAAGCACATAAATGAAAAAACTTGACACTCCAAAGTCTTCAAGCTTACTAAGAATGAAGCTCATAGAAGCACATTCAGATCAAAATCAATACTTCCTAAATCAGGAAACCAATTCACTTGTAGAGGCTCATTTTGGATCCTTCTATGTGCATAAAGGGAGAATAACTATCTTTGTACATGTAGAAATTTATTTTTTCTTATTTGATCCATTCTGTGGACAAGCTGTTGAGTTCCCTGCTTTGATAAAAGCTCTCTAAAACACTTTAATAATTCCCCAAACACTGAACACAAATCAGACTGGCTTTTTTTTTTTAAAAAAAACCCAAAATAAACAACTGGATGTTTACTAAGACATTCACAGATTTACCCATGTTTGTTGTGAAATCCAGGTGGGAAAAAAAATCAAATAATTCTTGCTACTTAACATGATAATTCTAACTGAGACTCATAAGGTAAAGAAATGCAATGTCATTAGCTATGCAAGATATGAAAATGTTTGTCTCCAGAAATAATGACCTTATTATAATGTTGGTCTTGCGTGGGTGGAAGCCTGCTTTAGAAGCCACCTGTGGGAAATGAGTATTTCACCTGGCTATTGTAAATTACGGGCCAGCCCAGAGGTACAGTAAGATACACACTTGGTAAGTGTCTTACATGTAAGAAATCAGTAATTTAATGCATTGATCACTAGAGTGCAATTATAGACCCTAATTTAGAAGGTGTTAGTCATTCACCATAGATAACCTTCCGTGGCTATTAGAATTTCATAGCCTGAGTTCATTAAAACTGGCAAATGTCATTTGCACAGCCAGCACATACAAGGCCTGTTCTTTGGCTGGAAGCACATTTTTTCAGTATTAAATCCACTCTATTAAATACCAGAGAGAACACCTGTTTGGGTCTTATTTCAATAAAGATTATATCCTAGTTGCATTTTAAGGTAGGTTATAAAGATTGCACATTATTAATGTATTTTATTAGCATGTTTAAAACAGAGGGGGATACACTGGAAATATTACAAGCACATCACTAGAAGACATCCTAGCTGGTGATAAACCATGGCAATAAACAGCCTATTAACCTGCTGCAGTCTTTATGAAAATATGAGACAAATGACTATTTGTTACAAAATCTTTTAAAGCATTTACTGACCTTTTATAAATGAACCTTCATATATGGCATTTTCTTGAAATTAGTAATAAGCTTTAATTGCATATTTCAGTGCTTAATTTCAAGAAGCTGCATAAATCTAGGACACAGTAAAATTCTGTAAATAATTACTCCTAATTTTTGGCGTTTTCATGTGTATAGTGGAAAGGATATGTTTTCTTCTTCCCTTTTTCCTAATCCTTTATGGTGCCTGCTAGGTGTCTAGCGTTTTATGTGTATGTGACTTCCATAAGACAATGGAGGAGCAAGAGCTGTGTGTCTGTTTAACACACCTTGGCAGAAAGACAACTTTTTAGTTTCCATTTCTTGCAAGTGACAGAACAACATGAGATGGTGTAGGTGTGCCTTTTGTCATCAAAATAAAACATGCTCATCTGCATCATTTGGAATTGCATTACTTCCTCGGTGCAAGAAGGCACTGAAAGATGTCAGCACAGTGCTACAGAATATACGGTTGCATTAACAGACAACTTGGTGTTTCTTTTCTCTCTGAGTTACACCAGCACGGTAGCTTATTAGGTTGGCATCTTTTTATAGAGTCCTGTGATTTATACATTTTAAACTTGGAAGTTTTCAATACCTGAATCAAGAAGACTTAATCCACAAGTCTGTAGTTTTAATAATAGTGTGTAAGCATTGTTCAGTGACAAATCAAAGTCAATGCACCGAACTAAAAAAGTTCCATGTTGGATTTTCAACCATAACTTGGCAAGAGCTGTTGCAAAAAACACTTCTGTAAATTTGTGACTTCTTGTTAGCAGCAGTTAACTGTACCACAAGCAGCAGTGAATACCTTGCTTCCATGCTTAAATGTACATTATATATTCAAAAGATAGTCAAGACAAAGCTGTGAAAGGATAGCAATCTTGTTTACTGCTGCTCCAGCCACTTTTAAAGTTTTTATTCACCACTTGAAACTGGCTTAGCTGGCACCTAAACTGTTACTTGGTTCTAGGCCTTGCTTCAGAAACTTCAATATAAAGTATCTCAACCAGGGAGACTTTAGAGCAGCCTTCCAGTACTTAAAGGGGGCTACAGGAAAGATGGAGAAGGGCTCTTTATCAGGGGGTGCAGTGACAGGACGAGGGGTAATGGTTTTAAGCTGAAAGAAGGGAGATTTAGATGAGATATTGGGAAGGCATTTTTTTCCTATAAGGGTGGTGAGGCACTGGCACAAGGTTGTCCAGAGAAGTTATTGATGCCCCATCCCTGGAGGTGTCCAAGGCCAGGCTGGATGGGGCTTTTAGCCCCCTGATCCAGTGGGAGATGTTTCTGCCCATGGCAAGGGGGTTGGAATTGGATGATCTTCAAGGTCCCTTCCAACCCAAACCATTGTATGATTCTTATGAGTACAAACAAGAAGCCCAGGCTGACAGGATCCACAAAGTCTGAGTATTTCCCACAAGCTACAACAATAGGATTGTAAGTAAAGTATCCATGTTAGGTGCCATGTTGGGACACGTTTAAACTGGGGGCAAAGACACAGGTGGAGTGTTTGGAAATGCTTTCTGCCTTCAGAAAAGTTGTGTACAGTTCTGGAATCCCCAAAAGAAGGAGGAAGGATATGAAACATAAGAAGGGTATGGAACTGTTGAAATGGTTCCAAAGGAGGGCTACCAAAAGGGCTGGAGGAGGGCAGGCTGGGAGAGTTGGGAGTGTTCAGCCTGGAGAATAGAAGGCTCTGGGGAGACTTCACAGTGGCCTTCCAGTACTTGAAGGGGCTCCAGGAACGCTGGGGAGGGGCTTTTTACAGGGCCAAGGAGTGACAGGACGAGAGGGAATGGCTTTAAACTGGAAGGGGGAAGATTTAGATTGGACATTAGGAAGAAATTCTTCCCGCTGAGGGTGGGGAGGCCCTGGCACAGGGTGTACAGGGAAGCTGTGGCTGCCCCCTCCCTGGAAGTGTCCAAGGCCAAGTTGAATGGGGCCCTGAGCAGACTGGGCTGGTGGGAGGTGTCCCTGCCCATGGCAGAGGGTGTCACTGTATGGGCTTTAAGGTCCCTTTCCACCCAAACCACTCTGTGATTCCTTTACATGTCTGGACAGACAGTTAAGATGCCCCGGCTGACAGGATCCACAAAAAAACAGGTGTTCCTCACAAGCTACAACAACGGGATCGGAAGTGAAGTGTTCACAGCAGACACACGTTGGGCCAGGTAAACCGGGGGCAAACGTTCAGGTGGAGCGTTTGGAAATGCCCTCTGCCTTCAGCCGGCGGGTGCGCGGGACGAACGGCGAGCAAGGGCAGGCGGCGGCTTCAGCACCCTTCCCCGCGCCCCGCTCGGGCCGCCCCGGCTTCCGTTCGAGCCGCGCCGCTCCGCCCCGGGGCGGGCTGGGCTCGGCCCGGCGGTGGCGGCGACGCGGGCCGGGCAGCGGAGGTGAGCGCGGGGCGGGGGCCGCGGGACCCGGGCAGGGGCCGGGGCAGGCGAGAGCCGAGCGACAGCCACGTGCTGGTCCTTCGCAGCCCACCTTTTGGTAGAACCATGGACTGGTTTGGGTGGGAAGGGACCTTAAAGCCTTACAATTCCAACTTCCCCACTACGGGCAGGGACACCTGCCACCAGCCCAGGGGGCTCAGGGCCCACCCAACCTGGCCTTAGACACCTCTAGGGAGGGGGCAGCCACAGCTTCCCTGGGCACCCTGTGCCAGGGCCTCACAGCCCTCAGCGGGAACAATTTCTTCCTAATGTCCAATCTAAATCTTCCCACTTCCAATTTAAAGCCATTCCCCCTCATCCTGTCCCTGCACTCCCTGATCCAGAGCCCCTCCCCAGCTTTCCTGGAGCCCCTTTCAGTACTAGGAGGCTGCTCTAAGGTCTCCCCAGAGCCTTCTCCAGGCTGAACCCCAGCTCTCTCAGCCTATCCCCATAGCAGAGGGGCTGCAGCCCTCTGATCATCTCCGTAGCCTCCTCTGGACCCGTTCCAACAGTTCCAGATCCTTCTTATGTTGGGGATTCCAGAACTGCACACAATACTCCAGGTGTGGTCTTGTGAGAGCAGAGCAGACTACCCTTGTCCAGGTGCCAAGCTTCACCTTCCCTCTTCACCCTCTGCCTTTCCTTTTGAGCTGCTGAGGAATAAGGCGTGTTAGCCACCCTCAGGAGAAGTTTTTTGGCAGCTGGGTTGCTCTTCACATTGCTCAAAATAGTACGTGATTTGGCATTTTACTTCCCGGGCAGATGGGGATTGTTACACATATTTTAATGGATGGGGGAGGAAAACTTTCTGAAATGTAGGAAGGCATCTGAGGTGGGATGGGATGAGGCATGGCCTCACCTGCACCTGATCTTGGAAGAGTCTAGCTTGCTGGACATCAGCGGGGTTCTCCCTCACTTCAGTATTGCGACATGGAATTTGTTTGTGCAGACACCAAGCAATGCCTTGGGCTGACAGGGATGATGAGTCAGCGTCTAACCTGGCTACATTGCATGGGTAGGTGTAGGCATGCTACTAGCTCAGACCAAGGCCAAAATCATAGAATCATAAGGTTGGAAGAGACCTCTCAGATCATGGAGCCCAACCGTGCCTGTCTCCCTACTAAACCATGTCACTAAGAAACTCATCCACTCGTTTTTTAAACACCTCCAGGGATGGTGACTCCACCACCTCCCTGGACAGCCTGTTCCAATGCCTGACTAGTCTTTCAGTAAAGAAATTATTTCTAATGTCCAGTCTAAACGTCCCCTGGCACAACTTGCGGCCATAATGCAGCAGTGCTGCTGCTTTGTGTTAAAATGAAACAGGGAATTATTACTGTACACTTTTAATTCGGTTACTCATGGCTAGGAGCATTTGCCCAGGTCATGGAAGAGTTCATTCAATTTCGTGATCTGCCTGAAGCCAAATGAGTCAGTCTTCATACTAATTGTCGACAGGCCATTCTTGGCACTCTTCAGCTTCCTGTAACACTGTGCAAGAACCTTTTAGAAGTTTATTGAGGTGGCAATAGGCAGGAACTAGAGAGGAGAACAAAAGGGCATCAAAGATGTTCTCTAAGGTTGTTTTCTGGGTTGAACACATACATAGTCAGGATGTGGGAACTGCTCAGAGCAGATCTCCCCCCTTCTGTTTCTTGACCCCATACAAAGCATTTCCCATACCTTCATTATGCTGAAGCACATCTTTGATGTAGTGAGTCTTGAACAATATTCAGTTGTATGAGCTGTAACAGAAGAGGAAGATAGTAACACCAGTCCAAAATAACCAGTGCTTCTGCAGTTAATTTGTGAGGTGAAAAGGTTTGGTATTGCATTGTGCAGAAAACACAATTGAGTGTAGCTGTTTTGCATGGTAGATTAGTGTGCTAAATGAAAATGCTGCTGTCCAGAAAGAGCTGGGTAGGGGCAGAATTTTAAATCTATCCTGCACAGGGGTTTCTGGTTTGGCAGTCCCTAGCTGAAAGACGGCAGATCTTTTATGGAAATGCGTATCTTTCTGCATGTACTACATGGAGTGTATAATTTGGTCACTCTAAATGCCTTTTATGCAGGTTAGTCTGTGTGACAGCTAGTCTTCTTGGTCGAGTTGGGATCATCTTGTACAAGGGTATCAGTAGATCGGCACTCAGTCTGGGTTATATATGCAGGTGAGCTGTAGGACTTTACTACCATATTGTGAGTCAATGGAATATCTAACTCACCAATAGCTTCACGTAAGAACTGTTTAAGAAAGGCTTCTAGCTTCTTTCCTACCTTCTTCACTTGTTAGGTCTTCTTTGCACAACAGGTTCTGCAGCGCAAAGTTATGTCAGCTATACTTGTGATTTTAATTTTTCTCCTTCACCAAAAAGTTAAAGCTGACCTATACCTAGCTGACCTATAGCTGATCTATACCTATTTCAAAGAAACTCAGAAAGTGTCCTTTCAACGTCTCCATTCCAGGAAAGAGTGAAGCAAGTTTCTAACTTCACTTAAATGCTGGGCAAATTGGCTGGTTGTCTGTCTCTCTTTTGTACTACATTTATGGCCCTTCTGTCATTGGGCATTTGCAGCTTGTTATCTTTTGATTGCTTTTCTTAAAACATATGTGCATAAAACATACTTGAGAAAGCAAACATCCCTTTGTTATCAATTGTTCCATTCAGTTCTACATATTTAGGCATCTGTCTCCATACTCTTAATAGTTCCTTAATAAATAACGTGCTTAGATTGGGTCCCAGGAGTGGAGATGTGGCAGCCATGCCATTTCCCTTCCAGCTAGCCATTTAGTCATCTTTGGTGATTTCAGCTACCAAACCATTACCACTGTTTCACTGATATGACAGTATTGATGAGCTTTATAAAATAGTTAGCTTTGCAGGTAAGGCTGTACAGAGCTTTACTTGTGACCCGAGATACAGTCTGAATTCTGCTTTCTCAAAGTATTTTTGTCCCATCTGTGAGAGTTGGCCTGTAAGTTAAAAACTTGGCTGTCATTCTTGAGAGGCCTTTTCCTATTATCGCTTTGATCTTTTCCTGGTGAGAGTTTTAATCCTGGCTGCTTCTAATTATCCTGCAAGCACAGTAAGGGACCTTTTGTCCCTGGGCTAAATCCACTTTGTGAAGAACATAGTTCAAAATGATAAGTCAGAGGGAAGGGAAACTAACAGGAGGGAAACACTACTTCCCTGGAGTGGCTTCTAGTCTAGACCAGGCAGTTATCACATGACAGTTTTCAGATTAAAAGAAAGTCAACATGAATTTGGAGTGATGACTGTGACCATCCAAGGTTGGTTTGTACAGCTTTGAACCAACATCTCTGCTGGGAGACAACTGTAGCACTGAGTTTGAAAAAAAAAACAAACAGGAATTTTCGCTGTCCTCACTGAAGCCGTGTGAAGTTAATTTCCTCAGGACCTGGAAGAGCGTAAGAAACGTTGTTGGTCCTCATCTTAAGCCTAGTCTGGGGCTCTCTGCCTTCATAACGAGACACAGGAGCAGAGGAGCCCGGGCTGCCTCAGGCTGGCAGATGGACTTGTGTCTAGTGCTGGGGCACTTCACTGCGACAGGCAGCCCAGCTGGCAGCTCAGGCAGGGATAGGAGTGGGCTGGCTCTGGGGCCAGGAGCTGGAGGCTTGGGCTACAGCAGTGTCCCTGTGCCTATCCAGTTTACTCCTGTCCCTCAGAGAAATAGACCAGAGCGTGTTTTATTTCCCCATCCTTCTGGAGACTGCTTTCTTTTAAAGAACAGTAATAATATAATAAGAATAGAGGAATCACACTGTCTTTGAAGTGTATGTGTCCACATCTCTTCCTATAATCTGAGGGGACAGCAAAACAAATCTAGATGATGAACATCCCATAGGCAGCTTCTGATTACCCAAACCCATGGCTGGTTTTTATGGTCCTTCTTCTCTTGTCAGGTCATTAAATGCTTTATTGTCTTTAAGTTTTCCCAGTCAATGACAGGAACTATCACAGTACTCACATGCTTTCCTGATTTTAAGTTGGAAAATGCTGTATTTGGCTTAAGCATCCTAGCAACTTAGGGGAGAGGCTGAGGGGGTGGGACAGGCCATCACTCATTAATCTGATGAATGAAATTAGATTGTAATTGGCTAGAGGGGCCCCATGAAGAAAAGTTTGTTTACACTCCACAGCTTTTTATGAGCACAAATGCATATATTATCATGGCTTAGAGCCTAGGTAAAAGCTTGGAGTTTTATTTTTGTTTCAGTAAGTAGATTTGATCTAATCAGATAACGGCAGCAATACAAATTTTCACAATAGCAGTTGTCCCTTTAGCTGGCCACTCTATGAACAAAGGTTTACTGTTTGTGATATATCATTGAAGAGCTTTTTTATGGCCTACATAAATATTACACACTCCTTGTCAGTAGGCTTGCTGTCAAATTAAAAGAACAGGGGTGCTCTTTGAAAGTCTTTGGGTTTTTTCCTGACAAATTTTACCAAGCGCCAAATGCAAATAGTCCTTCACAGTCAGCGTGTATCACCAGCCTCTGGGAAAGATGCCTGTAGTTGTTGTTATGAGTGAAGAAATGACTCATGATATGAGATGAGGATATTTGATAGTCTCTCCTCGTAGGACTTGTTCTCCAGCCCCTCACCAGCCTCATTGCCCTTCTCTAGACACGCTCCAGCCCCTCAATGTCATTCTTGGAGTGAGGAGCCCAAAACTGAACCCATCACTCGAGGTGCGGCCTCACCAGTGCTGAGCACAGGGGCACAATCATCTCTGTGCTCCTGCTGGCCATGCTGTGTCTGATACAGGCCAGGATGCTGTTGGCCTTCTTGGCCACTTGGGCCACTACTGGCTCGTGTTCAGCCAGCTGTCGACCAACAACCTAAGGTCCTTTTCCACCTAGCAGCTTTCCAGCCACTCTTCCTGAAACTTTTAGCGTTGCATGGGGTTGTTGTGACTGAAGTGCAGGACCCAGCATTTGATTCATGCTTAAGATAAAGTATAAAGAAAAGAGAAAGGGATTGAAAATAAGAAGATGGAGATGGGAACTAAGATCATTCATTGACACATCAAGTCTCAGGTCATGAGTAGAGTTTTGCATAGGCTCCTGTAGCACTTCTGCGTTGGCTCAGCAGTCTCACACTGCTCACAACTGTGAGAAATCCTCTCAGCCCTAGTTGCCAACAAGCTGTATGTTTGTTTCATTGTGTCTTACAGCTCAGCTTTGCCCTGTAACAGACTGTTGTATCTGCCATTAGCCCTTTCCTGGAGCTGTTCCAAGCACGTTATACGCAACATGGCCAAAGATCAGTTACAGATGTACACAGATCAGGTATTTAAACTTTAATACTATTAGGACATGAACGTTTGCCTAACATTTATTCTCTAAACGTGAGTTTGAAAGAGGAAGGAAGAGGGCAGAAAGGAAGAATTTCTTTGACGTTGTCGGGATTGTTGTTCCAAAACTCATGGACTGAATCAAGAGGCCTTTGAAATCTCAGAGCTAGCTGAGGTTGTCTGTAGTGACCGAGGCGTAATCTGAAAATAAGCAAAAATGTCCAAAGGTTTCAAACTGTTCTTGTTCATTGTTTCCCATTTCCCATGGGCGTGACTCTTTCATGCCCATGAGCTTTGTACCTGCAGCAGATCTCCTTATTGATACTGTTAATGAGTGCTGCACTTTGCCAGCTTCTGGCAGAAAGATCTGGGCTTAACTAACTCTTCTAGGAATTGGTTAATCCCTTGTCCCAAAAGGATTTAACAACTGACTGTTGTTTCTGGTTTGGGAAAGACATCCTGCAACTTTTATAAGAAATGTTGGATGCCGTGTAGAGGCACAGTATGTCGGAACAATTTCAAACTAAAAGCATAACTACTTCAAGCAGAATTCAAAAGCTGTATGGGCAGGACCCCCAGTTCATTATATCACAACCATAGATGTGTCCATCCTTATCAGGCAGGAAAGCTACTCTGGTGAATTTAAGAGAGGGACAGAAGTTTACAAGAAAGTATTTATATTAATATCTAACAAGCAGAAGCAAATGATTTGAAATTATATGATTTTCTATACAGAAAAATCTATCACTATTTGGATTTGAAACCAGAGAACTATTTCAAATCTTAGAATTTGCTACAAAGCAGAATTGTGGCACCATTCTTTCTAGAAACTGATTTATAAACCCTGCAATCTCAGTGTGGTTTAGCTTAGATGTCTCTGTTCAGTTACCTGAACTCTGGACACATACATAGAGAAATTAACTTAAATATAGTTTCAAAACATTCACAAAAAAGTTGAACTCTGGTGATGAAAGCACTGTACATATCAATTTTTAAGTTAAATCAGTTTAATTTTATATACAAATCCATCTCACTATAGAAAAAAAAAGGGACAATAAAGATGATCTGTTTCTCTTTAGTACCTAATTTTTTAGAGTATAAAGAGGAAAGAGGACTATCTTCTATGCATTCATTTGCAGGAAATACATTCTGAAATTGCTTAATCCTCTTTATTTCTTCCCTTTCTTTGGGGAGCTTTTGTGCTACCTGTGACTAGTGGTGTTTCACAGGAGCACACCAGGGTAACAGCAGCACTCATGCAGGCTCCTCGCTGTCCAGACAGCAAGGCCTTTAGCTACAGAGCTAAAGGGAGAAAAACAGTAGGATGGCAATAGGATTAATGTTTATCCCTTAATCCTTAATCCTAAAGCAGGCATTCTTGCACACTCATCAAAAGATCCTGCTACCTTTGGTATATACACATGCTACTCATCTGTGATTCAGGGACCTACAGAAAATTGCCTGGATGGTTTTGTGGAAGTTAGCATGGAAAGTTAGGCCTCTTTTTTTGGTGCAGATAATGAACAATTTACCAGCTTTACCTTTGTCTTTACCATTTTATACACTAACAACATCCCAAACACCTAAAACACCTTCTTGATCAGAAGAATCTTGATCTTTATGGAGTTATTTCAAACAGTGTGTTCTCCTGGTGGGCACACAATTCCTTTGGCTGACTGAGGTCACTGCAATAGCTTATTGAGAAGATTTTAAAACTCTAAATCTTACAGATCAGAGGTGTCAAACTCACAGCCCACGGGCCAAACCCAGCCCTCCACCCTGTTTTATCCAGCCTGGCGCCAGCGCCGAGCTCCTTGCTGCTCCTGCCAGTGCCAGTCGCGTGTGCAGTGTGTGACGTGCATTACGCTGCAGGAGCAGAATGGCAGGAGCCGTGAGTTTGTCAGCCCTCTTATAGATGATTATATCAGAGTAGTCATCTCTAGAGTCCACCCAGCCTTGTTCTCCAAAACCTAGGGGTGAAAATTGGGAGTTATTTAGGCCTCTTACTCATTTTCGTAAGCACATATGATACATGTCTGCTCACTTCAATTCATATTTGACCTAGGGTTATGTGATGGAAGCAGGAGACGCTGCTGAAGAGAATAAGCATGCTACTGAATGCTGCACAAAACCACTTCTGAGACCAATATTTTCCTCTTAAAATGTAAGTTAATCCTCTCAGCCATCAGCAAGGTCAAAAATATGATATGTAACCCATTCTTTATTTATGTGGACACCAGTGCATTTTTGTTGGGGGTGTGGAAAGGGAAATGGCAAATCCTTTCTGATTCTCCATGGGACAGTTAATACTCTTAACTTCTTTCCTGGCTTGTGTACGCCAGAAAGATTACAGTCTTAGCTCTCCTTTTCAGCTATACTTCAGGCCCCACTTACTGACAGCCTCTGTGGATGTCCTAAGATATATGAGTTCTGACACAAAAAACCCCAAAAGTAACCCTATAGCTTGGGAACTGAGGTGGGAGGCAAGAGACAAAGAGATGGTTTATAGAACATGTCCTAACCTGTCACAGTGAGACAGGGCTCAACTCAATCACTTCATTCAGTACGAGTGGCTGCAGGTTCAAATACAGATTCTTTTTTTTACCCTCTGTTGGAAAAGGTTGGTGTGCAAGAGTGAACAGTGAGTTGGCATGAAGATGTTGCACCAGCCCACAGCACTTTGTCTGTGAAGCAGTTTTTAGCTAATAACTACCTCTTCCCAAAGATCAAGCTGGTGCTCAAAGGAACCCATTTTGTCAGTAGAAGATGTGAAAGCAAAAGTGATGTCGATCCTCAACAGCCTTTCAGAAAATGATCTGTGGAATTACTTTGAACACTGTCAGCATCATATGCAGCTGTAGAAGGGAACTGTTTTGAAGGCGATGATGGTTCTTTTTCTTAATTTGTTACATAAAAAGAGTTACAGGCAGTGTCTTGGGTTTTTGTGTTGGACCTCATACACAGCTATGCTGAGATGGGCAGGCACTACTACAACATCTGCTCTTAGGTACTGTCACTTCCCTTCCTTTTTTTTGCTTTGCTAGTGAAGTTTTCTACATGCTGTAAAACCAAGGTAACAAAACTGAGTTTTTTAAAAAGGTAGTACAGTATGCTAGGTCAATTCCAGATTAGTCAAAGTGTCTGCATTGGCCTTCGCTGATCTAAGCACACGCTTCCTGAGGAGGCTGAAAACAGAGCTGGAGTATTTGCATTCTGTATGCTTTCACATGCTGCCTTTAGATCTAGGTAGAATATCCACCCTGCATTGTATAAGTTCTTTTCATTGTCATAAACACATCCAGCTTAGGACTTTCCATCCCACAAGCACTTGCTGCGTTTTTACTACTCCTCCAGCTTTTCCCATTCTCTTCACTACTTACCTCTTCTGACAGCAACGCAGTAAAATGAAGCAAAATCTCAGGTGCTGAGTTCTGATTCTCTAAACTTCATCACTCCAGTTTTCAATAACAAATGAAGCATTTACACATCCCTTCATCTCAGGCATGTATCTGAATAGAATGATGGTCATTTTTTGGAAGAATATTCTTCCCAAAAGATTTTTGGTGCTAATATACAATGATGAAGGGTTGTATAAAATCCTACATGGAGGGATTCTGATAGATTAAAAATCTTTGCTGTCCTCACGAGAGCAGTAAGAGACATTACTTAGTGCCAGCATCCTCCTGCTCATGGAGGGCCAAGATTCAAAGGCAAAGGTAGTAACTTATGAAGAAAAAATTGAGGCAGCAAAGAGTTAACAAATATCAAATGAGCAAAGAGTTTACAAATATTGCTTGTCGCTAAACCAGAGTGGAGGTGGAGTTTAACAACTGTTAAGAGATTGTTAGAGACTTCCTTAACTTACAAGGACATAAAGGAGCAGGTAAGTGTGAAAGCAAAGGTGGCTAGGAACATTTCACCATTTTCTTATTTTCTAATATTAAAAATAAAACTACATTTTTAAATTAAAAAACAACAATATTTTCTAATTCTTCCACTCTAAACATTTTGAGCCTTTTATTGTGATAAATTGGTACACATGTCTATTAAATTTTGACTTCCAAAATACTTTCTGTTTGTCATTGCTTTTGGTAATGCTGTGATTTTTTGCCCATACTTTAAAAACCAAGCATAGCATCTGAACAAATACAAGGAATGGAAATGCAAATACCTGAAAGGTAAGTGTAATTTAAAACTATTTGTGCTAAATATCTTGTATTATGGTGTCAACTACAACCATTGTAATATTTAACAAAGAATAACAAGGGAACTTGGTGTTTTGTTTTCATGGTTCAAGGAAAGAGAAAAAGTGTAAAGTAGACAAGATCTTGTATGACTGGCTGTATGTTTAGTTGTGTCTTTTTTTAATCACATGCAACATTTTGTAGTCTCAAAGACTAATATTAGTTATATAGTAATTAGTTATATAGTAGTCTCAAAGACTTTTTTATTATTAATTATTATATTAATTATATAGTTTACTGTTTATGTCTCCTTTTAACAGTGTATGCTAGGTCAAAAAAAGAAGGTAGAAAACACAATTATTTTCTAGTACTAGGAATTATTCCCCATAGATGCAGTTAAAATCTCTTAAGAGAATTTTGATTTTCATTGCCTGCAAATTGCTTTTCTTTGCAGCACATCCTAAATTCCTTAGTGAGACAAAATGTGAATAAAATTTGAGTGCCAGGACTTCAGAGTTTAGGACTTTATCCAATGTTCATAGTCTCTTTTACTTTCAAGAACCAACTCTTGTACCCAAACCATGAAATTGTCTTAAAAGTGACAAGATTGGTATATTAAGTTGCAAGGTACATGTGTCTCCCAGTTGATGTTTGAGCCTCTAGGGTAGAAATTTGCATAACTCACCCTAGGAGTCACTGTTGCTACAAGTTAAGGTTTTTGCATAATCAGATGACTTTAAGAACATCAAGAAAAATCTTAGGTACAGTGATATTGTGCCAATTATGAGATTCGATGGTACTGTAATATTCTTGTATTTCCTATTTAGCAGATAGTCTCTAAAAAATGGCCAGATTTTTCACTTGCTGTTTACAGTGGAAATATCATAAGGGTTTCTAGTGCCATACTTTTTTGTTTCCCAGAAATCACTTTGATGAGCGCAACAAGCCTAAGATTATTTTAGTTCAAGTCCAATATTCTGCATAGACTTTTGTACTTGTACTTGTACTTGTACTTGTACTTTGAAGAAACAGTGTGCTCAAATCATCATAATACTTACCGGGATTTACCTCCTTTTAATGACTGCCTCAAAGCCCAACTGTTTTCCTTTCTGAAATAGATCTACTTTGCAGCCGTTAGCCATCAAGAGTTTAGTTCCACAAGAATTTACACTTACCAATTTTTAAGCAGTTTGTGGTGGTAGTCACAAAAATTCTTCGATTGGCTGTCATTTCATTTCAATAAATGCTTTTCTAAAAGGAGAGGTAGCCGATTGCAATCTTAGTTAGATTTTTTTAAGCTACAATACATAAGCAATCATTTTAGGGCTAATAATTTGGTCTGTTTTTTAACATGCTAAATAAAAAAGACCCTTCTTTGTTTGGAGAGGTTTTTGTCTCAGATAAAGACAGAAAGACAGATGGATGGATAGCATAATTCAAGGAAAATCCAGAATGGGAATAAATGAGTAAATGGATTCATCAGTAAGCTGCATAAAGGGTTATGGACCTTTTTGTATAACTTAAGAATTTTCAGTTCAGGAAATATAGTTTTTCACAAAACATGAAGTATTACAGTACAGTTTCAGGCTACCATGGTTTTTTTTTTTTTCCTTCAGTGTTAGCCTTGTTCCTGCCTGTACTTTCAAAACTATTTTACAACCCTTTCAAGAACATTTTCACATTGTAGGATTAATTTGAGGCTCAAGGATCCCCAAAAGGGAACCTCCTTTTAAAAATCCATGGCTGTTGGGCACTTCTGTATGACAGCAACCTGAACTCCAAATAGCATGATTGCCCTCACCAGGGGCGCGCTCAAGGGAGGAGCAGCATTGCCTCCTCTGTTGAGATGACTGGATGACTGCACTTAACTTTGGTAATTCAAACTGTTTAAACCTGTTCATATAACTGAGTAAGGAATTAAGGTAATACACCAACATCAGTTCCATGACGCAAATTAAATAGCTAGACCAAGATTTTCATACTTACCTAGTGGGGTTTTAGTGCCTCCCTAAGGTATCTAAAGGAGGATTACTTTTCAAGTCATAGGAGGTGCTCACATCTCTTTGGGACCCATCTTCTGATCAACCAGCATATCAGATAAGCCTGTTACGCTTCAGAGAAAGGATGAATCCCAAATCACTAGTTGTTTTTACTGTGACAGTAGTCTTCTACATTCTACAACTGCATAGATATCCAACTACAGAATTAATGGTTGCTATTTTCATTTTTTTCACATAGATTCGTGATGTTACGTCAACAGCTAATACTTGTCTTTGGAATATCACTAGCTAGTTATATATGTGCATTTAGACAATGTTATTCAGAAGCCCAGGTCTCCCTGTATCATTCCTGCAACCTGACGGATATTCCACTTGTGCCGAAGGATACAGTGAAGCTTTTACTAACTTTCAACTATATCAGACGAGTGACTGCAACTTCATTTCCACTGCTGGAGCACTTGTTGTTGTTGGAAATCGGAACGCAACATGTCTCTTCTGTTACTATAGAAAAAGGAGCTTTCAGGAACCTGCCAAACCTTCGTACCTTAGACTTGGGATTCAATGGGATTCTCAAACTGGATCTTGATGCTTTTGTGGGCTTGGCACGTCTGACTGTACTCCGTCTGTTTCACAACTGCCTTGGAGATTCCATCCTGGAGGAGCGTTACTTTCAAGATTTGAGCTCACTAGAAGAACTGGATCTTTCAGGGAACCAAATCACAAAACTTCAGCCTCATCCCTTATTTTATAATCTAACAGTCTTGAAAACTGTGAATCTGGAATTCAACAAAATATCCAACCTGTGTGAAAGCAATCTTACCAGCTTCCAAGGAAAACACTTTTCATTGTTTAGCCTCAGTTCTAATAATTTGTACAAGACAGATGAATTGACTTGGGCCAAATGCCCAAATCCTTTCAGAAATATTGCATTTATCTCACTAGATCTTAGTAAAAATGGCTGGAGCACAGAGAAAGTCCAGTATTTCTGTACAGCCATTAAAGGGACTCAAATCAAATCTTTAATATTTAGCTTTCATACAATGGGTTCAGGATTTGGCTTTAATAACTTAAAAAATCCAGATAAGGATACATTTGCAGGACTAGCAAGAAGTGATCTTCATTTGCTTGATATTTCAAATGGTTACATTTTCTCTCTCAATTCTTTTATCTTTCAAAGCCTTGGCAATCTGGAATTGCTGAACCTTTTCAAAAACAAGATAAATGAAATCCAAAGGCAAGCATTTTTTGGCTTGGGAAACCTACAAATTCTCAATCTCTCAAGTAACCTTTTAGGTGAGTTGTATGATTATACTTTTGAGGGTCTACATAACGTAATGTATATTGATTTACAGCAAAATCATATCGGGATGATTGGTGGACAATCATTCAGTAACTTAGTAAGTCTGAAAACAATTGATCTCCGAGACAATGCCATTAAAATACTCCCCTCCTTTCCACATCTGACCTCTGTCTTTTTAGGTGACAATAAGATAATGTCTGTAGCTGACACAGCAATAGCAGCAACACATCTTGAATTAGAAAGAAATTGGTTGGCAAACCTGGGTGACCTGTATATTCTTTTCCAAGTTCCAGATTTGGAGTTTATCTTCTTAAAACAGAACCGCTTATCCTACTGTGTGAAAAGTAATAATGTTATAGAAAACAATCAGTTAGTCTATATGGATTTAGGTGAAAATATGTTACAGCTTGTGTGGGAGAGAGATTTATGTTTGGATGTGTTCGGGGGACTGTCCAAACTTCAGGTTCTACATCTGAATAACAACTACCTTAGAGCTCTTCCACAGGAGATTTTCAGAGGTCTAACATCTCTAAAAAGACTAAATCTAGCTTCCAACCTATTGTCTCATCTTTCTCCTGGGCTTTTCCCACAAAGCCTAAAAAACCTCAACTTATCTGGAAACCAGCTTTTTTCTCCTGAGCCTGAAGTCTTTGTGACTTTGAGTATTCTGGATATCACAGATAATAAGTATGTCTGTGATTGTACTTTAAAGAGTTTACTAGTGTGGCTAAACGAAACCAATGTAACCCTTGCTGGCTCACAATCTGACAGATACTGTGCGTACCCACCTGCATTTGCAGGGGTGCCACTGTCATCTCTGAACTATGACGATTGCAATGAAGATGAACTCCAGCAGGCACTCAGGTTCTCAGTATTCATCTCCACGTCTGTCACTCTTCTAATGTTTCTGATGGCAGTCATCATTTTTACTCGCTGCCGGGGGGTTTGTTTTGTCTGGTATAAAACTATCACCAAAAAAATAATAGGCAGCCATCCACAAGCAGCAGATAAAAGTGAATATAGATACGATGCGTATTTGTGCTACAGCAAAAATGACTTTGAATGGGTCCAGAATTCTTTGCTAAAGCATCTAGATTCACAATATTTTGATAAAAACCCGTTTATTTTGTGCTTTGAGGAAAGAGATTTCTTGCCCGGGGAAGAACATATTAACAATATTCGTGATGCCATTTGGAACAGCAGGAAAACAATTTGCATTGTGACCAGACAGTTTCTCAAAGATGGGTGGTGTGTGGAAGCCTTTAATTTTGCCCAGAGCAGGTACTTCTGTGATCTGAAAGATGTCCTTATTATGGTTGTGGTTGGGTCACTTTCTCAATATCAACTGATGAAACATAAACCAATTCGAAACTTTTTACAAAGGGGTCGATATTTGCGGTGGCCTGAAGATTACCAAGATGTGGACTGGTTTTTAGATAACCTTTCTTGCCAAATTCTGAAGGAACAAAAAGTGCGAAGGGAAGCCAGTGGTATAGAGCTGCAGACTGTAGCAACCCTCTCACAATGAGAGCGTATGGGGTTGCTGGCTTTCTGAATACACCAGTTCTAACTGTGCCATGGCAGGAATAAACAGAAGTTTACTTTCTTTGAAAAAGCAGGTAGGATGACTATTTCACTATAAATCCTGCAAAACATGGAGACAGCTTGAAAGCAATCAGCAAATATCTGAAAGTGCGAATAGTTTGTGGACTATGACACACATTTTCAGAAGAATTAAATGAATCACAGATGCTTCACATTTTGGACGCTTTAGTCCTGATTTTCAGACTTACTTAAGGTACTTACTACTTACATAAGGTCTGTTTCCATTAGAGGGGGATGCCCGTGGTTGTTTTTCCCAAAAATAGCCCATGGTACGGGGTGGAGGTGACCAAGTGTGCTTTCATGTATGGTCTCTCCTAACCATTGGTTTACTACACTTACGGCTTTGTGGATTATTATACTTACTTCTGCTTCCTGAACTCTCTTTTCATGCTCTGTTTCAAAGTAGAATCGGTGCTTTGCACCTTTGTGCTTTAAATTAGTGTAACACAGAATTCATTGGTTTGTTTTCTACTCAATTAGCTTCAGCTTCTCAACTGGAATGCACAAACTTCGAACTTCATTCATCCTCTTCCCCACTCCAACTTCTCTGCTTGGTGGGCATTGGTTTACTTAATTTGCTGCTGTTTCAGTCCAGTGCTTTTTTAGTTGAGCCGTCTCCTGCCCTACAGAGAGGAGCAGCTATCCCCTTTGGATCTAGAGGAAGCCCAGGCTTGGGAAGCAAACAAGAAACTACCTCAGCAGCCATGTGGTCTGTACAACGGTGACGTGGCCCAGTGACTGCCAAACAGCTTTCACATTCTGGGAGTGGAAAGTGCAGACAACTGGTGTGTAATCTGGGTTGTTCTCTGTACATCCTGCGTCCTGATAAATTCTAAGGTGTTTTTCTGCTTCTAATGCAATATTTTTCCAGAGTCATTAAGGCCTGGTACGTTCTTATGTCTTTAATGATTTTACCCCTTACGTTCAGATATGTGTCTTCAGGGGGTTTTTCAGGGTCATTTTAATAAAAATCTGACTCAGTGTTCACTATTACAGAACCTCTACCTTGATGGCGACAAACTCCCTGAGCCTACTGTTCATTTGGTTAATACATTTATTCATCAAAAGCTTACCAAAATAATTTCAGTATGGCCTTGGTGAATTTTTCACCATAGTGAGGAAGCAGGAACGGGAAGTTTTGTAAGTTATCTGTCTTGCCCGTAGCTGCAAACAAATAATACCATCTTAACTATTTTGATAGAGATGAAAAATACAACTCACTTTATGTGAATGCAGTTTGAATATGGATTTGCCTGTGGCTAATGTAGTTTACTCAGTGCACCAGTATACAGGATTTCTGTTGATAAAACTAATACAGCAAAATATTACTGTCTTCTCAATCGGTGTAGTCATGCAGGAACAGAAAACGGCTAAACCTTGAAAAAATTTCCAGGTGGCAGGGGGTGTGGGGGAGCAGATTAAACAAGGGATTGACTGTGGTGATGAAACCCTGGGTGTCGCTGTTGGATTGAGTAACAGCTAGGGCTCCCTGGACCCCCTCCTGCCTCCCAGCCACTGCAGCTGCTGGCACTGGGGACAAAATAATGCAGCAGAGGGAGAGCTGAACAAGTTTCCCAGAGCCTGTGTGGGCGGTCAGAAAAGCCACCACCTGCATTTCGACTCATCATTTCTTACAGTTCTCTGAAAATGTCCAATCGTTTTCCTTTTTTTTTTCCCCTAAACCAGTGCAAATATTTATAGGCAACCTTTAAAGTCAGAGGTTATACCAGAGAGTATTTCACATCAAAAATCACTGACAGGTAGCCAAAGCACGACTGTACAGTGCAGATCACATGCACATCTAGGCTGTTACCTATGGATCTGTACATGGTGTAAGAGATGGGTATTTTAAAAGCATGCTTCAGAAATTACATTTGAATAATTGCCACAAAATATTTTTGATCAAGTTTGCATTGAGAGCCCTCTCCATTTAGGACCTTATTGTGTACTTACAAGACACTTGTATCACTTCAGACACTTAAAACTTACTTCAGCCAATCTATGTATGAAGGAACAACAAGCAGATAACAGGGATTACTGAGATGGCTTTAACCAAGTCTTTTTGATTTGTTTGAAATGCTTCTGTCCACTTCATGCTTATGTCACTGGTGGGAGATGGTATATAAAAATTATATATACTTCAGTCTGTGAAAAAGTCTGACTTTTTACATAAAGATTTAAATAAAACCTTTGGATGAAATTTCATTTTCTGCCTCCATGCTTATGTGCCATTTTGGAACTTAAAGAGATCAAACTTGTGTCAGGAGCCGCTGGGAAAATTTCTTTCTACCACAGAGGCATTTTAGCAACAAAGAAGTAGCCCAGACCAGTCTGCCCCTTGCAAATTCCATTGCAAGAGCTCTACAAAAGGCAGTAATAGGATTTTTTGAGAACACACTACTGAACACCAGTCCTGATTGTGAAGTGGTTTTCAGGGGTATGAATAACTGCAGTGTCAAATTTTAAAGAGTTCTGAAATAACTTTCTTTTTTACTCACTGTGAAACCACTCCAAGCCTGACACTCTCAGTCTTCCCAGTTGATACATGCTATCCTATACCATGAAGAATTGACTTCATATAGATCATAGGACCCTGATCACCACTTCTGCAGTCACCTCTTCTTAAATGACAAAGGCTGGGGAATTGTAGAGTTTGTGCAGACTTTATACTCTACAGCTCAGCAGGAACCACAAAAGCATCCTGTACAAAAATGGAGAATGACTATGCTTGATGAATTAAGCCCATAAATTGAGCCTCAACCTCATAACTATTGATCAAATTGCCTTCAGGCTCACTAGGAACATTACTGCTCTATTAGAATTTTATGGCTCTTTAGTTAAGGATACTCTCATCAGTTTTACTCACCTTCTTCAATGAAAGACATTAACTTGTTGGAGAGTGTCCAGAATAGGGTGTGAAGTGTGACACCGGCTTTAAAGCAAGCTATTAAGATGGAAGCTGGTGAATTTATTAGCAGTAGCAGCACAGGGAATATTCAGAGGACAGTGACCCAGTGCCACATGGTATCAGCTCAGATATTTAATAGTAAAAGGCTACCCCCACCGCTGCAACATAAATTGCAAACTTTAACTGGTCAAGCAGGCAGTGGTGTTCAACAGCAACAGCTAGGCAGCCTGTCAGAGTCCAAAGACTACGTGCGCTTCTTTTCGAAATCAAGGCACACAGGAGCAGATCCCAGATCCTCTATGGAGGGTAACAGAAGGCAACAATGATGTGCCCACATATTATCTCATTTTACAAGATTATTATTTCGTGTACTGTGAAATCAGGCTTCTCCTCCCTCTCCCATCTGACACGCATACTAGTCTCAGCAAAGTGTTTTCCAATTATATTTGCTAATCCCAATTGCTGTTCTCTCCTCAGAGAGGCGGTTCAACACACTGGTAGTTCTATCACCTTGTTAATTTACAGTTAGTATCCATTATTGTTCCCCCTCCAATAGCTGTGCTATCCCTGTGGAGAATACTAGCATAGATGAGATGCAGGGTTTTCAGTCACTTGAGTGTGACACTCCTACATACGTTGCTCAGAACCACTCTGCCTTTCATTTTCTTGTATCACATCATTAATTCAGCTCATTTGCTGACTTCTGGGTCTTTTTCAGCATGACAGCTCTCCTGCTTCTCATTGCCAGAGACCATCTGGGTTTCAGATTATTGGATCCCACCTTCTCAATTTCATGTGTTGCTGATTACTTTACAATGGCTTTAACATGTTCTCTTCTTGCTGGAGCTGTGAATAGCAGCAGTCCCGTTAAACCCAAAGCAAGGCCCATAGCTGGCAAAATACGTACTGATGAAGAGCAAAATACATAACTGAGTGGCAAGAGTGAGTGGTGAAGATGCTGCAAATGGAGCAGAAGCAGAACATGTGAATTTCTGGGAGATAAGCAAAGTCAGGAAGGGAACCTATGGTGGTCTAAGCGTCTTGCTATCGAAAGGGGACTTGGGTCCCACAAGAAGTGAAAACTTGAAGTAGGCAAAGACAAACAAAGAACAAGGTACATATTTAGGGTCTGACTCTACAAACATGATCAGAAATAATGTCTTAGTACACTAAGCAGATGCTCTGGTTTGGGCTAAAGCAGAGCATATTCTCTAACTTTTCAGCTAAGTCTCTTTCAAAACTTCAGCGACCGGAGCTTGCCAACATAGTTTTCCATACAGTGCCTGCCTCTAGAAGTGATAAGCCTGTCAGTTATCACCAAGGTAATGCACCACTGGTGAGGAGAGAGGCCACAGCTCACACCTAGTCCTATGTAACTTAAGACCATCTCAGAGTTGGTAGTAAAGTGGATTGAACCTGCTGGGAGGAGCTGACAGGACAGGTGACCCAAACCTGACACACAAAGTATGTGCATGTCGTGCTCAGTAGAAGAGCTTGGAGGTCACAAGGGTCAGCCCTCTTCTTCGATAGCCAACATTCAGGAAGGACCTGGCCGGTCTGTCTGCCCCTGTACCCATGCACGTGTTCCTGAGTCAAGTTCCTGGATCCAGGTCCTGAGTCCAGCTCTTGCCTGCCACTTAGTCCAGTCCAGGACCTCCCCCGCCCTGCAGTGTATCATCATCCAAGGAGTTTCCATTGGTTTTGAATGCTTGTATGTATTTTATTGTTTTATTATCTTCCTTTTTATTATTATTGTTTCATTAAAGCTGATTTAGTGTTAGACCTGGAAGTCGCTCTTGTTTTTCTTTTCTCTTTCCTATGGGGGGGAGACTGGGACTAAAAGCTGCCCAGTTTTAGCTACTGACCTGGCTGGGGTGGTTCTAACCCAGGACAATAGATAAAATAGGAGTAGCACTAGCAAATAGATGCAAAGTTGCTTTGCACTATAAAGTACTGCCAACAGCAAGCGTGTAGTTATGTGAAATGAGGCTTCCAAAACCAGAAGACTGGTGTAAAAAAACCCCAAAAGATTAGAAAAGAATGATAAATGTCTCATATTTGACCATCGTTGTACACTTTCTCCATGATCATAAGAATGTGGGTATTCAGGCAGTCTATTAATACAAGAGCCAAAGGTTTAAGAAACAATCCAGGTATTTCAAGACTTCTGCTTATATGTGAGGTGTGCCTAAATTAGTCAGACCTTGAATAAAGAATAGTTTTAGGAAGATGGTGAAGAAAAGACAAGCTGGCCTTTCCAGCTTCCCAGGCTGCTCTGTGTGATGGTTCTCACCTGTGACCTTCTTCATGCGTGTAAGATTTTGTAGTTATTGCTGATAAATAGGACTAGCAAAACTACTGCCTTGACTGCAATGAAATAACCTGAAGTAGAAGTGAGGATATGAAGACTTCCCATACAGACGAATTTACTTCAGTAGTCCTTCCAAAACCCCTTCTGGTGGTTGTTCATTTATACTGCTTGTCAGTCTCTTAGAAGGCATCAAACACTTTTGGTGTGCCAAAGATCTTGTACTTCCTTTGAATACAAGCACTTTTTCATACATAGCTTTTAGTTACCTGTTTTCTGCTTTGTCCTTCACAAAGATGAGCTGAGCATCTTGGTCTTCAGTCTCACTGTGCTGCTTCTGGCAGCCATCAAAGATTCCATATACCTGGGACAGAATTGCAGGTGCTGCTCCACCAGGATTTCCTTGAAGTAAACAAAAGCTTCAAAAGGAAAGATTAGAAGCTGAGATTTACCCAGAAGGCCACTGTGAGCACAGACACGAGCCACAGGGAATGCTGCATGCCAAGCCAGTACAAGAAATTTTTAATTTAGCCTTATTAGTCAACCTTGTATCACATCTACGCATTATTGTTAGGCAAATCCAACAGAAGCAGACACAGAGACTGACAACGGGCTTGCCTTCCTTTTCTACCCTTGCCTTTGCTTTCTGTGTTGTCTACATATAGCATGGAGAGTGCCAAAAATAAGTCTACATTTCTTTTGCCAGTATGCAAAAGTGAGTATACAGGTATGACATGAGTTATTTCATAGTGCAAAGACTATCTATTCATAGCTGACTCTGTTTGAGACATGTGGTTTTCCTTCCTTTTAGATAGCCTATTGTTTGTCTTGTCCATTTGTATTAAAAATAAAATCTTTGAAAACTGTACGTAAGAGAGAAAAATGTATGCCTTCTGAAACTAACAATTCTCCAAACAGGAGGTTAGCTTTTTCCTGTTTAGACATTATGTTCAAAGAAAGGAAGTCGGGATTTTCAATTATAATAATAATTACATGGCATGTAAACACCAGTAAGTATCAAAAAAGCTTCATTCTTTATTTAGTGTGCCCTGAATTCTACACTGCTGTTTATTGTATCTTTATCTTTACCAGTTCACCAGCCTCTTGCAAAAAATGATTTATGAGCAGTAATTGCACTGGGTTGATCACCTGTCTGCTTGCTTCTTGAAAGCTTCTACAGTATTAGAATAATGTTATCAGGCTGCTTCAGACCTCCATGGAGAGCAGTGGGGCAAACAGACAAACCTCATACCAAGAAATAGTTTGATGTGGCAGGAGATTTTTTGCATCAGGATTGCATACCAGGCTGTGTTACCTTTTCATATCGCTACCCAAAGCTAAGTGTTTCAAGGTATGAAGTCTGGTGATGTTGTTCCTACAAGCTGAATTGGCAATATAATTCAGCACTGTGATTAGACTCAATATTAAAACAGATATCTGGTACATGTGGCACTTTGTAACAGTGAAACTCGACATGTTGTATAAAGAAAAGTGCATTTATTGTCTTCTTAATAAAGATGGAGGAATTGAGGCAGAGAGAAGGAAGTTGAGTACCTTTTGTCATGGGCAGGACTGGGAAGATATCTCAGATTTAACGAAGCAGAAGCTATTAAGTCTGTTTGCTCTGTTTTGCAGGAGTTTTACAACATATATTTTTATTACCTTGGGAACTAAAAAGTCTTCTATTTATCTGCAGAACTAATTAAAAGTGTAAGGTCTCCACTTAATGTGCCAGAAGTCTGCCCATGTGGGGCAGAACCAGTTTTACAGGGAGGTGGCTGAAGATTCAGTGAGTGTTGCCAACTTGCGTGTCATTGATTTTGAGGTGATCTGGGTCTACTCAGAATAGTAGCAAGAATTCACTGGGCATTTCACTGCGAGTTCCTAACACTTCTCAAGTAGCCATATGGATTAATATTTCTGATGAGGGCTTGCAAATTAAGAACAGTGGGGAAACTGGTGAAGGACATATGGCCTAATTCAGGTGAAGATGCACCTGTGGAAATGCCAGCAATGGAGCAGGGAGAACAGGGAGAACACAAAGGATCTTTAAATACATCAACCTCTTTTCAGAACTCTAAGATGCTATAATAAAATTTTATCTATGATCAGAAAAAAGCTATGGAATGAGCCATTTGGTCATGTGGCTTTAAATCAATGAAGCCTAAGAATTAAATGTGACTAAGAAAAAAAAAAGGTGAGAAAATTAATGGCAGAAAGTACAAGAAATTAACAAACATATCCCAACTGTAACATTCTTTTTTCCAAATCTAGAATTTACTGCTACAACTGCTCATCAGAAAGGTAAAACCCAGGCCCATGCACTCAGCCTTCCTTTTGGGATGGTGAGAATGCCAGGGTGAATCCCTTATTTTGTTATGAGCGTTATCACCTGCAGCCGTCCTGACATGAACATGCAAGACTCCTAAAAACCAGGCCTCGTGTTTCTCACTGTCTTTCTACGGAGAACAGCCTTCAAGCTACAAAGTGAGAGCATTCCAGCTGCTCCTGTTGAAAGCATCTTGTAATTCTCAGTGTCAGCTTCTTTAATTTCAAACCTTAACTGCTTTGTAACTCCTTTTTTTAACCTCCCTAGTTCCACATTGTCAAACATCCCTGGACCACCTTTTGTTGCAAATGGATTTGCACCCAGCAGGGAAAGGACCATCTTCTGCTGCGAGCCAGGACTGACAACGTGTGCTGCATGGCAGGAGTGAGTGTGCAATTAATACGAGCTATGAAAGGTGTACAAACCATGTATTTGGGTATTTCTACTGTACTCACTACCCAGATTTTTGAGAAAGCTCATGGATTATTCTCAGTTCTTCCTCAGGTCTCAGCTACTTTCTGAATTCTAAACTGCGTTTTTCCTGCCAGAAGGCCAGATATTTTAAGAAGATGCTAGCTCAGCCTTCAGCTGTAGCAGCCAGCGCTGCTCCTGACAGACCTCATGACACAAGGAGAAATAAGAAATTATGTGGAACAAATTGAAATCCAGAACACATAGTGCCTTCACAAAATCCCCTCAATACTCTGCAGGGACACATCCAGCGAGAGGAAAAGTAGGCTGTCAGTTAATACAAAAGCTAATGGTATTTTACTCGGTTCTGTCTTTATGAATTCTTGTTCAGGAATAATTTGGAATCTGATTTGATGGAGAACAGACCCTAGCTGGGAATGTCAGAGCTTGGTTAGTTTAAATAATGAAGGAATTTCTTTTTTGTTCCTAAAACTTGAGATAGGCCTTTAAAAAAGCCCGGTTAGTTTTCCATCCTGTTTTCCATTTTTTGTGCAATTCTCCTAGCCTAGGTTCTGACTGAAGATGGAAACAAGTCATTTCCTGAAAGAAAAGACAGATTGCAAAAGACCCGTAGTCTGATTTTAAAGAGCTGAAGAACCCAGAGGAACAAAAGAACTACCAACAACAGCTGCAAGAAAATTGTACCTGAAGCTAGCAGAAGTTTCCAGTGTGAAGAAAGAGGAGCTGCATTACTACAAAGGGTACTGTCCCTGGCCAGCTCACTGTCTATTCATATTGTAGATGTGAGGACTAAATGAAAGGTGAAGAATGGCACAAGAGGCCAATAACCTGAAATAAAGGAGATGAGTTCAACTTTTAAGGAATCTTGTGCGAATCACCCTTTCCATGCCTCACTTATTCATCTTCTCCATGGGATAAGTAGCACAAGCCCTCTGTCCTAAGGATGCTGTAATTGTAAATAGATGAAACACCGTGCTGATGGAGCAATGTAAACACAGAAGTCATATAAGGGCTTCACTTTTTTTAACTCACTTCCCTCTTAAGAGCAAAATCCATAGGCCTGTCCTGTGACCATGGAAGTACACTGGCACTTGTCTTCACACCCTGAAGAACTCTCCCTGATGACAGACATTATTTCAGTTTATTGCTAAAACTGGAAAATCTTTCCTATTCAACATGACTTCTGAAAAAAAAATAATGTAGTTCACTAGAAAGCAGGAACCCACTCCCCCTGGGTGTTCTTCCTTTTGAGTATTTGCTCATATTTCTGTGGTCGTTTTTGCCAACAGTATCCTTTTCATCAGTGTTCTTCTCTAAAGAGACTCATTCATAACATTCTCATTTGGGTATACACACATTCGCCCCCTTGACACTTCAGAAATCCTCATTTCCATTCATACCCCAGCACACACATCAGAAGGCTGTTTAAAAGGCCCCAGGAAGTTTGCTCAGACGTGCTATTTTAGGAGACTTGGACTGGCTCTTGGAATTTTACAATATTTAGAGGATTTGGCACCATAACTATTTCCACACCAGGACACGTGTGCTGTACGACTTATGAGAGGGGAATAAGCTACAGACAAGCCAAGAGATAAAGAGGAAGGCTTTATAAAATTCTTGAAAGTAGCTGTAGCAAATGGTTTGGGGAAGACTGACCCATTTGGCCAACAGACCATTCCTGAAGAGAGAGGCAAGCCAGGCTGCAGCTGGCCAACCTCAATGCACACGTGGGACCCATCCAGCACTCTGTTACCTGTACGGTGCCTGCCGCTCCGCTGCCTGTACCGTATCTGCACTGTGGCCAGTGGAGAAAGAAATTGTTAGCGTGTCTGAGGATGGGTCATGACACAATTTTGGATTAGCTGTGGGGACAGAACTACACTATCTTATTTGCGTTTACAGCACTATAAAGAACATACTTACGAAGCCTGACTCTTCCTCTACACAACTCCACTATGTCAGTGTACATGGTGTCGTCATCCTAAAAATGTCAGAAGAGAGAAGGGCTGCCCAGTTGTATGAAGACTGAGGAAGAAGAACAAGGGAGATGCTGCAGTTTTCTTTGCAGCTCCATCATACTTGCTGGCAGCTGCCAAAGGTACCAGAGAGGAACCTTTTCAACAGAGGTGCCCATCCTGCTGATACTGTGGGAGTTGCTGCACTTAAGTAGCTACTTAAGTCGAAATTTTAAGCAACAGAATGAGGAGGTGACACTGGCCACTCTATCAGCTTTGTTGTTCTCATTCAACAGGCACTCTGACACGTGCTCATACGGCACTGACTGGCTCTAGAGAGCAGCACCTGGGACGCTGCTCTTAGTAAAGAATAATTTCTGCCCCTCAGTTACTCTCCATCTGCTCCTTGTAGGGTTCGTGGTTTATGAAACCTGTCTCACCTCAGGTTTCCATGTACTCAGAATTTAAAAGCACTTAAAGAGGCCTGGCACTATAACTTGGGGACCTATCAGGAATATCTGCAGAAAAATGTTTTACAAAGTAGGTTGCTGCAAGTAGCCACTATGGCTGGGCTGTTCTGCTTCCCAGTTTTCAGATGACGGTGGCATTTCTCATCTGTCTGTTCTCCCATGGAGGCCAAGACACTGTCCCATGCTTCACAAACATGAAACACAGCGATGGGTGATCAAAGGCACCGAACAGACCTTCATCTTGCAGCAGCTCATCTCAGCAAAGCCTCGTGCTCCCCTCTGCCATGCTGCATTTTGCTGCTTCTCAGATGACCTCAGAATACAGAGTTTTTAACTTAATAACTTACTGTTCTCTGACCTTCACTTTACCTCTATGAAGGAAGAAGCTTAGCAAGAGGCGCTCAGGAGAGACACAGCTTGTATTTCACATATAGAAGCAGCAGTTTTTCTTTCAGTGACCCTTTGGTAGCCCTTACACTCAGGTTGGAGATCTCCTCATATCCTGTTGACTGTATTTCATTGGCATGACAAAGCAGCACATCCTGCCTGAACCTATGAACCTTTGGCCGGACCTTCATCTTTAGAGCTCCAGGATACATGCGCTAATAACGCCTGATGAGCTACCGTGATGTGCTCGATGCCTTGGTTACTGAAATTCGGCATTACAAAATAGCATTCTGTTCTCCTGTGACATTTATCTGAAGCCAGAATCTTCACTAAAAGCTGCTGCACCACCAAATCATGCAAAGCAAAATTATGCACAGCAAAACCAGCAGAGATTTCACACAGAAGCTCTTAGATTTATTTCGCTTTCTGCAAATGCTAGAGATGTATCGAGCCTTAGTTTTCAAAGTAGCATCTGGGATCAATGCAAAACTTTGTCACACGTGGCTCAAGGTGCCAGATTCAGGCTTGCCTCCCACAGAGACCCAGCAGCTGCACAGATTTTTGCCAGACTGATAACTCTTTATGCAGTATTAAAAACTTTCATATTCCATCTATTTATACTTCCATGTCACTTCAGAATTATTTTTTTTTTTTTTAAATCAAAGATACCAAGAAAGCTATATAATTCTGTGTGTTACTTCACAGTTTGATAGAGAAAACATGACCTGGGAGGGTAAAAGTCTGAGAAGTGAGATGTGATTGCTTTAGCACGAAGGTTAATTAAATAAAGTTCCTCAAGATCTAATCCCCCCTGCCTGGATCCCACTTGCCTTTTGTGACTGCTTTGCATGTTTCAGTCTACCCATTGAGAGGTGGTTGAGGGAGATAATGGTTGAAGTCTGCCTGCCCTGTGTCCACTGACTTTGAGGAGGAGAGGAAAACCATCTTTGAACTACTAATATATTTACTAGATGAACTACTAATATATTTACTAGAAATAATATATTTACTAATATATTTAATAATATATTTACTAATATATTTACTAGAAATAAACAGTGAGATGGTGACTGATTAATGGGTGGCTTGGCTTTGATGAGTCATTTGAGATGACAGCCTGAGAAATACCTAGGTGGCTGTAAGCGGGAAGAACTGGGGAGAAGTATTCCACAATTACGCGTTGTGGCTAAAGGAGAACCAGAGATCACAGACAGAAGAAAAGAAAAGGGCTTGAAAATCAAAGAAAACTAGGGAAGAATAAAAAATACAGAGAAAATTATGGGCTTTTTGTATTTTGTATTTTATGCAATCTAACCCAGTTTCATCAATACAAAGATGCCCAGGGAGTTCCATAAATCTTTTAGTTAAAAAGCCCCCACATTTACTACATCTTGAGTAGATTAATCCCAGAGCAAGAAGTATAATCTTTGTTTTCCAAAATCTTATCCCTTCTTGAAAAATCTTTAAAACAGTATTAGATCTCAATGGAGAGAATCAGATGATCTTAGTCCTAGACCACATTCTGACTTACAGCATCCAAAATAATCAAGATTATTCTCCTGCAAATGTGGCCGTAAGCATTTTTAAAATATGCAGCTGTCTGTGAATTCCATATCTAAAAAGAAGTCACAAAAAGAGACCACCATGGTGACTCATTGCTCTCAAATCTCCCTTGCAAAAAAAGACATCTCTGTCCCTTCTAAAAAGATGAGTCACAATTTTCTGATGTTGGCTAGAAATCTGTCCTCCATTTCTCAGAAAATGGTGTTTATAGCAGTATTTAATGATTCAGGAATTGTAAGGTCTTTTTGAGAAACAGAAAAGGATGCTACACCCAAGTTACAAACAAACAGCATGACCTCTGGAGGGAAGACGTCCTTGTGGGTGCATGTGGGGATGAGAAAAAAAAAAGACACCAAGATTGCTATTGATAGGGTACAAGCTCTGTTTTCTCTGTGACAAGCACCCACTTCCACAGTTACAACAGGAATTCATATCATAACAGAAGCTTATCAATACGTATTCTAATTAATTCCCAATTTTTAATGCCTCCGTGAACTTTTTCAAAAGGTGCCTTAGCAGATAGGTAATTCTGTTTCATCAGTAAATCAAGCACACAGGAAAATCAGCTGCTGTTCTCAGCAGGAGTCACAAGCAACATCTGCCTTGGTACATTGCCTTCTCCATTAGCCTTACGAAATTAGATTTGGCTTTGCGAAAAGCAGTGTGCAGGTACCCTTGTCAGCTCCAGAGGCACGAGACGGGAATGGCAATTTAATGACCCATTTAAAAGCAATGAAACAGCCATTTATCCTAATTGGAGGAACACTAATTATATCAGAAAGCGGTGCACTTTTAGATAGCAGAGTGCAAACGCTATCTAATCAAACTTAATGAATAGGTAAAGTATCCTGACAGGGCATCTGTGCGTCACTCACGCTTCCCTGCAAACAGAAAAATTAGCCTGCAGGGAGCTGAGCTGAAAATGAAGATTTTAAAATGGAAGGTTAATTATGGTTGTTGAATACATGTGCTTTATCTAAAACCGAGTTTGCATTATCTCCTTTTGAAAGAAAGGAAGGCAGTGGAAAGGCGGCTGCAACACAGGGGAGTAACCAGTGTAGAGGACCTGTGGTGGTGACCCCGGGAACATGGGGGGACTCCAGTCTTCGAGCCTGCACTGCTGCTCACCACTGCTGCTCCGCCACAAATCTTATGCTGAAATGTCCTTGTTTTCTCTCTAATTGGCTCCCAGAGAGCAGAAGAGAAGCCTTTGGCACCCCTGGAAGGGAAGGGTCAGTGCAAGTCCAGTCCCAGCCAGATGGTCCGGAGTGCAGCAGAAGCAAAGGGTGCAGCCCTGGGCTAGCACGAAGGACCTCATGGCCTTCAGCATCAGTGTTTAAGTAAACAGGGGCTGCTTGTGCTTGGCACTGAATTAGATCCCAGGAGGTCAAGATGCAAGGGCTGGGAAAGGACTTGAAACAAGGATCAGGGCACAGGTCCAGGCAGAGCACCTTGGAGTCCAGCGCTCCCGGAAGAGGAGATTACCGTTACAGGGGGACCAGGGGAGTCTTGCCATCAGCAACTGCGTGGGTATATAAATGCACTTGTATGAAAGTGAACTGGGCTTTCTTTAAGCTGGTCACCGATGGGATCCCAAAAGCTATGAAAAAAAGAATTAAAACTTTGCCATCTCTTTCAAAAACAAACCCTCAAGAGGAATAGCAGTAAAAACTCTGCCAAGGGAAAAAAGCCATCAAAACGTGCTCCTGCGAGCAAAGTACAATGTTAAAGTCAGAAAACATTTCCCCTCAAGCTGAATTAGTCAGAGCCTTAAAATATTAGCAGAACTGGCTGCATGGAAGCCATGCAAACAGCGCTAGTTTTATATACTGAAGATGCCAAGTAAACACACAAGTCTTGACCAAACAAGTACGGCACTGACAGCTCAGCTGAAAAAAAAACAAACATGAGGGATGTAATAAAACTCCAAGTAAAATGTGTTCCCAGCCAAAAAAACAAAACAAACCCCAACAACTCAGGATAAAGAGACATTCACAGCCTCTGAATGCTTACTGAGATCAGACATAAAAGCCTCTTCAACTTATCTTGAGTTGTACTTTCCTCTTAATGTCAAAGGGTACCCTGCTGTATAGGGACATGTTTATACCCTCTCATGGGAAGCCAGAGGCTTCAGATAAGGGAATGTCTTTGGAAGAAGAGGGCTTTGAAGGCTTGGGAAGATAGCCTTTATTATCAGCCAACCCTCTATTAGGTTGGTGAGATTCCTGTTTGATTTGGCTCCAGTCTCTAGCCTCAAGTTCCTGCCCTAGCTTTTAAAATAGAACACGATCTCCCTGCAGCTGAAAAAGGGCAAAGGGTGGAATGTGTAAATAGTAATTAAAACAAAAATCTTATTTTTAAAAAATCCTCCCCTAAAAGATACCCTGTGCTTTTCCATAGTGGCTGAGGTTGGCAGGCTGACACAGCTAAACACACCACACAAACCAGTTCAAGTTAAATGTAACTTGCCCAGCTATTTAAGACTGGGCCGACAACACAATCTTGACATCACCCTTCCTTGCTTTCGCGATTCGAGGCAATTCAGCCCAAAGGACAGATTTCTGAACTGGAGTTCATGACTGCTGGGGGCTCTCCTGGCTTCCCAACCAGTCTGCTAGGTAATTACCTCAGGACATCTCTGTTGCTTTACTTTTCTGAATTATTTTGAGACCTATAAATAAGAAGGTAGAGATTAGCTATGACTATATATTCTTACTATCAGTAGATTTTGTTCCATATAGGTTGTAAGACTACACAGAAAAAAATAAAACAGCTAAGAAAATCAAACCTGGTTTGGAGAACAAGAGGCCTTCATATCCTTCCTTACCCTCATGGAGCAGCCCTGCCAGGCTCTGGCTTCACAGGAACTGAGTGCACTCAGCTCCCATTTATTGTTTATGTTTTGTGACAGTTTTTCACTGTACTGCCATAAATCATGACTTTCTTGACTTTCAGTGTTTCAATCAATATATAAAATGTCTGATCAGATATCTGATACTCTCTCAATGTGCACTAATGTAATTTCATAATGTGATTTCCTTTTTCAGAGAAGGAATCAGAGAAGCTATTGTTGGATCAGGAAGAACTGGGCAATCGGTCAAGGACACTTTAAAGGCAAACTTTTTTGTGTTTTGAGTAGTGTATCTGGGTTTGGATTATACACGATTGGCTTCTGTGACTTCCACTCCATTTGCACATGCTACAGATCAAAACTATTTCCGAAAGCTAAGGACATACACAACTGTCCTTGGACAAAGTGGATTCACAGGATGGGTAAGCGTCAGTACCTTGGGAGACCAATTTATTCACGGAAGTTTTTCAGCATCTACAATTTCTTTTTATATAGCATTAGTATTGCGTGGAAGAAGTCACACTCTAGCCCAGTTTGTTTTCTGTCTCATTTCCAAGCAATATCTGATATATGGGATGAGTCTAAGCTAACAGCTATCTCCAAGTAGGACAACATTGGATGGGGATCCTGAATAGCTGCAAGGTACAAGGTGTGAAATGGCACCAACTACAATTTATAGGGAATCATTAAAGAACTCAGACAGGAAACCCCCCCCACACTTCTCTTGGACTATCCAACATCTTTTGAATGGTGTTACCTGAAAAAGTGAACGTGGAAGGTGACTTTACCTTGAAGTGACAGAGCTAAATTAGATCCCTCAGCCACTGTCACTACTTAACGTCAGTGCATGCCTTAAAGCAGTGACGGCTGTGTGGGAACTTTGACACAGGCATACCTGACATTCTTCCCAAATTGGAGTGGAAAGACCAGCCTGGGATTTATACAAAGGGGACACAAAGCCGTACAAAGGCCAGGGGCAAGAAAGACATCAAAATTCTTAAGCAGAACAAGCAATCTTTATCACATTGAGGTGATTTTTTATTTTTTTTTCCAGGAAACATCTAAAATATTAATTTCCAGCAAAAAACTTATTGTCAGGAACATCTTCCCACAAAAATGAAACCCTGGGTTAAAGAAACGTCAGTTTTCTTGTCTTATTTTTTTTGGTTAATTTCCTTTATCCCTTTTCCTATTCTTTCACTTTTCCAATGGTAAAATAAAAAGATTCAGAGAGAGAGAAAAAAAGAGAAAATGTCAAGCAGCCACAACAAAACCTGTACAAAACCTGGTGGAATATTTTGAACTAATAGGGTGTTTATGTTGTGTGCAAAGGCCTTCAAAATGAAAACATTATGAAAGATCATTTTTTTTCTACCATCGTTACCCAAAATAACACTGAGTTATACAAAGCATTTCTGACGTTTCAAGAGTTCCCAAACTGCACTTGAATAAAATTGTAGTAATAACAGGTATCACTCAGCACCACTTTGAGAATGAAGTGCATAACGTGACTGTTTAATTCTTATTCTCTCTCCATATTCTCTTTTTAAGGACAAAAATGTTTCTTATTCCTGCCTAGTGTCCTCTGCTGAACAGCAAGCAGAACAAAAGTAGCTACTGCCAATCCATAGTCAGATACAGCCAAAGGCAGTAATTTCCAGGGCTGAAAAAACAAGGTTTATTTCTTTAAATGGCTACATTTCTTGCATTTGTGTTTTCCTTAAGAGTTTTCTAGGTCAGCCACCTTCTGAGGTTTTCATTAAAGCTTGGGCCTTCGAAATATTGAGATTTCTGACAGCTCCACACACATTCTGGAACTGCAATTCTGTTAGTTCTCTCCAGGCTGCTGGAAACACAAGGTGGAACAAGCAGTCAATCAGAAAGACACATTTATTTTCATCTCTCATGCAACAGATATCTGAGAAGAACATCTCAGTGAGGCCCTAAGGGCAAAAAGGGCTTTGATTTACTCCAGAATCTGCTTTCTTAGACAAGTTGGTTCTCTTGGCAAAATTTAGAACAAATTCTTGAACTATAAAGGCTTGGGAAGGTTTTGACTTCCTGCCTTGCTTGAACAAATTTTGTTTGCACTGTATTTTATATAACCCACCCCGTTAGTCCCCCGGCAACAACACTTAAAATTTCCTGATGACATGCCAGTATGTTGCCTATTTAAAGCCTTCATTGTTCACAATATCAATAATTGTTATACAAACACAATATTGAAGAATTTTTTCAAATCCTCATTAACTTCAGTACCAAAAGGAAGGGAAAACAAGGGCAGGAAAGCCCTGCAATTATTGTTCTGCATTCTCTGTCACATCAGTCACCCTGCATCAGTACACTGTCTTCCTTGTTCTTCATCTCTCCTCAGCTCAGATGTCCTCTGGCAGAGTCAGCTTGGAGAACAAAAGCTGGATTAGACATTCGTACGAATAAAAATAGTATCTAATATTACACGAGCTAATGAAGAATGTCCAAACATATCAACTGTCATGCTTCAAGGGGATAAACCCATCGCCAGCCTCCCCTCAGCCACACAACAATTCAACGTAATTATAATGGGAACACAATGAGCATTTAAACTTTCTTTGAAACAGCCACAACTGGAGACACTGGAAAGAAAACACTTGACCAGACGACTCACTCACGACAAAAATTCCTATGGCTGTACAAAAAAATATACAAGGTAAGCAATCCAGACCAAAGGAATAAAGGAGTTTTGGCTTTCTGCTTGAAATGCTGGCAGATGAGCTCCAGGGGAGGTTTAGGCCGGACATTAGGAAGAATTTCTTCCCTGAAAGGGTGGTCAGGGATTGGCACAGCTGCCCAGGGAGGGGGTGGAGTCACCATCCCTGGAGGGTTTAAAGGACAGGTGGATGAGTTCCTTAGGGACAGGGTTTAGTAGGGAGACAGGCACGGTTGGACTCGGTGATCTCAGAGGTCTCTTCCAGCCTTAGGTTTCTATGGTTCTATGAGTCTATGATTCTGTTGCTGCAATTCGTGCCAACACAATAATGAGTGTCTGCTAAAATGAGTGTCTGTCAAGGCACTGCAGTTGCCTCACAGCATATTGTCTGCGCATCCAGCAAGGACCCACATTACAGCGCTGCGCACGCCCTTTTCATTGTAGTTGTCCTGATCGCCACCCCTGCGATGTCACACTGCCTTCGGTAAGTCCGACAGTTCTTCCTAACTCAGCTCTGATGCATTCAAGCCCATTCCTCAAGAAGGCAGCAATATGCGCTCTCAGAGGTATGGGGACATCTCAGGCTCAGCTTTTTATGTCCTTTTTATTCCTTGTTCTGTCAATATTAAACACACACCTGAGTACCTAGTTCTGTCTCTGCTTTATTTACCAGGCAGAAGAGAGATTTGTCTGGCTATCAGTGCTGTAGATTTAAACCATCATCTAAGAATTAGGCTTGTCTTTTTATTTCATACATCATTTTTAGTAAGGATAACCATGCAATCACAGTTGAGATGTTATTTATGAGATGGTGCCTTCTCCTGGAGCTGTGCAAATTCTGAATCAGGAGTAGCTAATATCTATATTAATTACCTGCCTCTCCTTAATTGTATCTGTTCCTCTCTAGTAATGTCCTTGTCTTCCAGAGTTGACCTTATCTGTAAATTCTGGAACATCCACAAAAGGCTGCAGAAGCAATATACAAGTAAAATGCCGGACAACCAAACTGTCTGTCTTATTTTGGCATTCTTTTCACTGTATATTGCAGAAATGACACAAATACCATGCAGTGCCTGGCAGTCTTCCCTCTGGAAGGTCAATATTCTTGGGGTAAAGATTATAGGAGAGAAAGGGCAAGTGGGAGAAGATTCAGTAATACAAGAATGAAGTTAACAATTTACGAAGCCACGTATAAAAAGGCTTTCTCAGGACGTTTTGAAAGGTATCCTCAGGGAGATCTACTTCTAGATTCATCTAATATTTTTGAGAGGTTTTTCCTTGTCAATTGTCAAGTACATGGGTATGTGTGGGCTCTATGGTCTGGCCCTAACGAGAACGAAGCAGCCACAATCATACATAAATTAATGTTTGGCTTCTAATGTGACTGAATTTAATCCATGTATTGATTTGAAAACTAGATGGTGCCTTAAATGGGTATTGAAACTAAATGGGAAGCAGCACAGAGCAGGCTTTAGATGCTGACTGTGGTTCTGAAGTTTGAAGCGGACAGGCAGGCAGTCACAGGCTGTCCCCACTGAAATCTGTGCATCGCCTTTGAACTCAGCTTTAGACACAGGTACATCAAATCCCAGTAACGCAGTCTGGAGGCGATGAATGAATTGGCACAATGTGGCCAGACGCTGTGTAAGGGAAGAAAGGCCAAACTTTCTTAGAAAGCTGGAAGTGAAAGATTACATTTTTAGAAGCTAATGTAAACCTGAGCTTCCTCAAGTAAAGTATGCTGATGTGTCTCAAAGCTTCAGCTGGCCTAAAGACTGTAAGTAAACACTGTAAGATTCTTTTTTTTACAGCCTCAATCTTTATGACCAGATCTAACCTTTAAAGACATCCGGCCTGCTTATTTATTTATTTTTATACGTACACTTAGGTGTGCATAAAGGATGCTTACAACTGTACCAGAAAAACTGCTTCCTACAGGAAAGTATTCACTTCAATTCTGCATACAAGAAAGGATAACTGCAAATTCCAGGGTCACTTTGTTCGAAACCTAAATCAAATAATGGCTCCTCTGTGTAAGTACAGAAGTGTGCAAGAAAACTGCCAGTCTTTAATAACAAGAATAGATCCCCTGCATTTCCTAGCCTCTATATACTGGAAGACAGTGAACTGGAAATCTGGTGTCTTACTTTACAAAAAGTGTGCAAGATTTATAACTTCTTTATTAATATGCACATTGTACCCGAAGAAGTATCACCATGTGTGCTGGGTGAGTGCTGGCTGCTGCCACGAAAAATCCATGCCTTTTCTTGTTAACAGCTACGCAGACAAACAAATGGGAACAATATATTAGTTAATTGAATTAAGCTTTCCCAAGCCAGCATGCCGCTGATGGGTGACTGTTAGGAAGAAGATGAACTGGATTTAAAGCACTGGGACGCAGAAGACAAGAGGCAGAAGCTGGGCTCAGAGCACCAGGCCCAGGGACTGCCATAACGACTGGTTCTACCCTGTCAGGAAATAGGTAACCAGTTACCCAGAAAAGGAGGTGTTCTGTCCCTAAAAGGCAACTAGATTGTTGGATGGGACGACTTTCAACAGAAGTCAACATTGACTCACGACTTTATTTCCTATTGCAGCCCACAGCATAGCCCAGAGATACCTGGGATAGCTTGAGGATTGAGAGCAGGATAAATACGCCAGGCCAGAGCTTGTATTGTCCCAGTTCCATCCGTTTGGCACCTAAAGGGCACAGGGAAAGCATCTCAGGTAAGGCTTTCCTTTGCCTGCTCAAATAAAAAGATTAACGCAAATGAAGTAGACCCTTTACCAACCTTGCTACCTCAAAGACAAAAGAAACATTTCACTTGTCCACCTTTCCATGTTATTCCAGTTTAAGGTTTCAATCCTCTTGTATGTTAAAAGGAAGGAAAGAGACTATACCGCATTGTTGGCCAAAAAGACGTTGCAACCTCTGGAAAACTTGAGAAGGTGGTGTTCTGAGTTAGGCATAACTCACTGCTTCTAAATTAGGAGAGGAGGAGGTTTAGGCTTGATATTAGGAAAAAACTTCTTCACTGAGAGGGTGACTGGCCATTGGAATGCGCTGCCCAGGGAGGAGGTGAAGTCACCGTCCCTGGAGGTGTTTAAGAGGAGATTGGATGAGGCCCTTAGTGCCATGGTTTAATGATGAACTGGTGTTGGTGTTGGGTCATAGGTTGGACTCAATGATCTCAAAGATCCTTTCCAACCTTGTAATACTGTGATACTGTGAAACTGTGATACTGTGATCTCAGACTTTCTGGGTATTCACCGGGGTGAGACACAGTTGCTTCCAGAATGTTGCACCTGGACTGGACGTCTGAAGAAGACAGCGGGAGTACATCTCAGATTGCTACTACGCAGTCAAGAGCTTTCTGTCTCATATTGAATTTGGTGCTTTTCTGCAGGGAGAAGAGAGGGATTTCAGGCAGCACTCGGCAGCTCTGCACGTGCTGTTTCTCAGTGGCCGCAGTCAGCTCTAAGCGCTGGCACATTATTGTCTGCTGCATCCATGCCCAGACAGACCAGAGCTCCCAAATCTCACTTTGCTAAAATAATGCAGTATGGGGCAAAACTTGGTAGCTGGGAGCCACGTTCTCAGTTGGGACAGGCTGCTGTCCTGGAGAGAGAGCATGGAACAGACTGAGAAGGAGTCTTTTGGCACAGTTCCAGTTTGTCTTCCCCATTTCCCCTCCGCTGTAGGAGACCGCAAATAAAAGTTGTGTTTAGTTGGCCACACTGAGATGTTACTTCAGATCTTCTGAAGTAAAAACATACCAATCTGAGAGCTGTGATAGCTTTGAGGAAATCTACATTCCGCCAGGCACACCTAAATGTGAAAACATGAGGAGACTGTGGCTTCCTCGCGGTCTGGGTTTCCTAAGGAAGGGTGGACCCATTTCCAGATAGCATGGACTTGGGTGGAGGGAAGACAGTGGCAGCAACAACATCTGACGTGAATCTTTGCTCTCCTAATCTTAAAACACAACAATGTGAAACCAGAGCAAATGTGAAAGCCAAAGACTCCAGCAGGGTTTCACATCAGTCAGGCTTTTCAGGGTAAAGTGTATCAAAAACCAGGAGTGAGACAGCAAATGTTAGATGTCAGGATGACTTCTGAGAAGACAAAACAGATTTAAAACCATAGCCCTTAGATTTACATCCACCTCAGAAGCTGACTCTGCCCCCACCCCTTTCCCAGTCCCCTGATGGCAGAGGTTACGACACAATAGCGACCTTTGCGGGATGGCCACTTACATTTAGAATCCCCCCAGCTCTCCTCCACTGACAAGGGGCTCTGACAAGGCTGTGCCCAAGCAGCAGGGGCTCCTTGCCCAGCAGGGCCTCTTGCAGGCAGCAGCGACTGCAAGGATTTGAGGAACACAAGCACCGGGCGGGAGTCGTGCTCAGTTGCTCAAAGGAGGGGGAATAACTTGCAGAGTAGAACAGTGACAATGGACAAAAGGTAAATTTAGACCTAATATCAGAAAGTTAAATTGCCGAGAGTTCTCCTGAGTGGAAACTAACCCTGGGGGAGGGCATGGCCCAGTGCCTCCCCGCTGCCTAGGCTATCGCACCTGCTCTGCCGCTTGAGATCGGTCACTCCCTTGTGGCCAGAGAGGTTGGCGAGCTGTGACAGTGAGCCTTATTCGAGCTCTGTGTCTGGGAATAGGCACTAAAAAGCAGGCTCACCACAGCAGAACTGCAGCCCCTCCGGGCTGGTTGGGCCCCTCACAGTGTGACAACCAGCTCTTGTCCTTCAGGACGCACATTCAGGCACAGGAAGGGAACCAGAGCTGAGCTGGGAAGGAGAACTTGAAGACAGAACAGAGGTGGAGGTAATCCAACCTTGGAGGGTTGTGAAAAGGGCAGCACAGACGCGATGCATGTGTACACAGACTTGGTACCAATTAAGTATCTAAGTACATTGTTTTACTATTGTAGGTCAAGTGTCTTGTGGTGCTCCCCTCCCAGTGGTTTCAAGCAGTTTTAAAGCTGGTTGTTGGTACTTTGGATCATCCAAGCCTAGCACTTCAAATTTATTCTTTTAAAGACATCATGAAATACAATAATGAAGTACTAAAAAGAGTAAATGAAAACAGAGTTTGTATGTCCCTACAGTACCAGACTATTTATAAAAATACTGAAGTAATAATAACATTAAATGTAAGTTTATAATAATAGGAGTTTAAGACTGAGGCCTATTATTCTAGATTTTATATATTTAAAATAAATATGAATTTAAACATAGGAGCACAGTATTTCTGAGAGCACTAAAACAAAAACAGATCAAGCCACTTTTTTCACTTAACCACGCTGAAGTGAAAAATTAAGCAATCAGTTTAAATATCAGTAACATTTTAGCTACAAAAATCCAATTATGTATTTGGAATACCAAAGAATCCAAGAACTACCCACATTTCCAGCTACTTGTACACAGCATCACAAGGACTTCCTTCATCTTTTGAATTTTGAAACATCTATGCTAGCCAAAGTTAGCTTCTGTATTCAGGGCACAAACCTCCCTCTTCCATTGCCCGTAACAAACCAGTATCTGACAAAACCCGAACAGGCACACTGACATTCTGCCTTTAGAGAAGGTCTCAGTTACGGAGCTGCTCATTCTGGAGACAGTTCAGCCTCCGTGTCAAGTCCTGACTGCAACTTTGCTGCACTGATGCACCTGTGAACCCGTATAACGGATGCCAAGTGGAGCACATCAAAGTTACAGCACTGAAAGCTATTTGGATGTACTATATTTCTGGTCATTTATTGCAGGTTCATGGAACTCATCCTTTTCAAACATCACTGCTTTTAAAAGCACAGAACTCCCTAATTAAACATCTATTGTACTTTACATGCTATTTTTTGCAACTGTGTTCAATACTTAGTACTCCTGAGATCATAAAAGTTGCTTCAGTCTCAAATATTGTGGTTTACACACACTGTCAAGGCATTTACCCCCTCTGTATCACACACAAGCTTATTTCGGTGCAAATAAGGATCTGGGGTATGTCTCTCTCCCTCTCCCACTGCCTTAACCACACGAATTGAAGGTGAGATATCGAAGTTATCCCATGCACCTACTGAGCTGCCTCAAATTCTCGTGTATGGGCCTGAGTACCTTGCAGTTAAAATACATCAGCTGAGGTTCCACACTGCTTCTCAGCTGCAAAGGATGAAAATGCCAGATTGAGTAAGACTTGAATTACAGTTTGCATTATGACACCTTATTTTGGTGCTGTTGTTTCACATATTCCGACTTCTCTGGAAAGCAATACCATCTGAGATCTCAGTCAGAGGACAGTTTCTTGAATTCCCATTTGACAACAGCACGTTGCTCACTTGGGACATATTAAACTAGTTGGTTTTAAAAGTCCTTATAGAAGTGAAAAAGTAGCTTTGTAACCCTACCAATTTTTAATTTTACGTTGTTTTGCTGAATACTTCCTGAATGACTTCTTTTAGGCTTCTTTGTCTGAAGACAATGCTACCCAAAATATGAGAGTAAGTCACTGGCTGCCATTTCTTGCGCAGATGATCCTCTTTCTGTGCTGCGCTAAACAGCCACATCCAAACTGTGTAACCACCTGCTTCTACAAGTGTTCAAACTATTGTCAGTGTAACACAGCACACTCTATTTCTGCCCCATATTAATAGTGTAATACTTCTGTGACCAGTTAAAAAGCTGACATATTACACTCCCCAAACATAAACAAAGCTTCTGTAATAAGAAAGGATCGTAGGGATTATGCTATGCAGCTACACAAGTTGTATTTAAACAAAAATAGGAATCAACAAAATGAGATGAAGGCCTGTTACGTGCAATTTTATGCACACATGAAATACGGGGAAAACTGGTTACCTTTAGTGAATGTTAATGCCAAAATGAGCTACAAGTGGCACTTAATGGATTCAGTACTATGTCAGGAAAGAAATCAAGCTATGAGAGCACCTAAGAAAAGCCCCAAAGTTTAGATCCAGATGAGACAGAACCCTAACTAAGAACACAGAACAGAAGAAAGGGTGAATAAGGGTCTTGGACAACGTTGCTGCTATGACAGCCACATATCCAAGCTCTGTCAGACTGAAAAGAACGTACGTTAGGAAAAAGGGTTGATGTTTATCTATGCCACATCAGATCACTTAGAAAATATTTTGGACAATAATATTATAGATCATAAAAATAGCTATTGAAAACATAAATTTTAAAAACATAGATTAAAATATATATGTAATCTTCACACTTTAGTGAAGGAGGGTAATCTAACCTTGTGCTGCAGGATGGCACCCACAGAACTCTCCACTTAAAGCACAGCTAAACCCATCTTCCTGTGTAGTGAATCTTTTCAGTACTGAGTTCGTGCGCCTTCAGTTGCCTATTTCTGTTTTAACCTTAACTCTAAGGTCACCTATGGATTCTGGTTTTGCACATTGCACAGAGTGGATTTAGGGCCAAACACTAAATTATACCAGGAATTTTTAGGAAAGTCAAGAATTCAGCAGTTGTGATACCTCTCTTCCTTATGCCAACACAGCTCCAGTAACTCCGATTAACTTACTTTTGATTTATACCAGTAAAGTGAGAGTTGAATTACTGTCCTAGCTTGCAGCATTCATTCTTATTACAAAATGAAGAACTTCACGGGTGAGAGAAGAGGAGAAGAGGTGGCTGATGCAGTTCGTGCCCTGAACGCTGCCACTACAGCAAGGTGATTCCAGGCGACGTGCTGTTAAGGTTGGGTGAGGGCAGACAACCAGAGGTGCTACCTCATTAGTCAGCCCAAGCCAAGCTGTCCTCACTTGTCACCCATTTGTCCTGAAAATGACTTCAAATACATGTAACCTCTATAATAACCTTAGTACATCATCCATCTTAAGATTTAAACTATGACATTTCCTATTATTGAATACCATTCAATGCAGAAGACATGGCTTAGGTCAAAATTTTAAGGGTCTGACATCATTCAATTTGTATTTTAGTCATTCTGTTTTCTGAGGATTGGGGCACTGCAACATAGTCAGCATTACCTAAAAGTCAGTTATGAATGAACTGCTCCTTTCCTAAGCCATGCAGAAATGAGCCACAATTCCTATGAAGAGAAAGCTATGGACAATTTTGGTTAAGGCTTTACAAGGGTTTAAGAATGTTTGTTTAGGGCTCCAAGCAAAACCATCCATCTGCTCTACAGACTCATTGCTGGAAGGGTTCAAGCGCTAGCACTGCTGTCATTGTGGGCAGCCTGCAGCAACAGAACGAGCGCTAAGCAGACTAATCAGCACCAGTTTTAATTAACTTGAACAGTTCGGGAATCTAGATTCAAAATCCATTTTTAACTGAGAATTTAAATAAAAGCAACAACCACCTGCTCCTCTGGAATAGGTCTATCCATCTGCAGGTAAAATGACATTTATCAAATCCTAAAAAATGGAATCCAAACCCAAGTTGAACAACCTACCTTAAATGCATTTCAGAAACCAATGGAAAATCATTTGTCTCCAGGAAACACCTGAGTCCGTGCAACTTTCTGAAGCGGAGATCTTAGGAAAAACGCTTGGAATATATGCTGCTAAGCAGAGGAAACATCAAAGTCAAGACTCCTCCGTGTGTAAGACCACAGTATTCAGAAGTTACAGCATGGGAGTATGTAAAACCTGCAGCCCCTCTAAGCTGTGCATGATGTATTTTACAGGCTCTGAAGACCTCAGAGACCTTATTGTGATAAAGTGAGAGAACCACTGAGATACATAGAGTGGAGCTGAGTGGTGCCAGACTGACGCTACAACAGTCAAAGGAGAACAAGGGAGGGTAGTCCACAATGGAGACACTGGATCCAAATTCAGAAGTCTGCGGAGATGTGTTACCAACTTGGAGAAGCTTTGCCTTTATTCCAGTGTCTCTTACTTGACTGAACTTTATTTGCAAAGGCAAGTGTTCTTTCACACTGTGGGAATACGCAATACTTAGTAGGATGGTGTCCCAATCCACCACTGTAAATAAAAAGCTACATGTACAGGCACTTCAGAGATTATTGGCAGAAGTAAAATTTAATGTAGCTTGCCAGCATGTGGAAAAAATGTAAGGTCGATTCAATGAAGTCAGTGTGATTTTGCCCTGAATCACCCATCTGCTACCTATATTAAGTAGTATAACAGATTCTATATAAATAAAATATATTCCATTTTGATCACGTTTGACATTTCTTACAGTGCTAAAATTTTTGTCATTTGCCAACCCGTATTTTTAGAGCTTTCTTGACCGACTGCCAGGGCTCCATCTGGCAAAATTAGAGGTGTTCCTAACTCAAAGCATTTCAAAGCAATTCTCCCATATTAGTTAAAAAAAGACCAAATTTAAGTGATTGGAGGAAAAGATTGGTTTTAATTTTCTTAAGAAACACAAACAGTGAAAGAATAAGTTAAAAAAATCCCTTAAGTTACTATACCAGCTACCTACCTTTCTACCAATACTTCGAGTGAAGCAGCTACATTCAGAATGATTTTATGTGTAATGTTGTGTAATATTTTGGATGTATTTACTGTAAATGATCACATCATTTTTTGTTCAACTGATCACGGTATTACATGATGTGATTGTAATCCGAAAAACACAGTCCCTAAGGACAACACAGACCACTAAGCTATCTCACGTGTTAAATACAAATTGTTTTTCTGAGAATGAGAGAGTTGGTCTCAGATGCAAGTCCCATTCCCAGGAAGATACTTTATTCCTGAAGGAAGTGTACTAGCAACTTCAGAGCCACTGTCTTCTCACATAAAGTCTCTTTCCTCTATTGGATACTGAATCAGTTAGAAGAAACGGGAGTATTTTAGGCTCATGAGCTTCCCTTGGGACTTGGCAATCACTGACAACTCTTAGATGTCTCAGTAGGATACAATGGTCCTCGTAAAATTTCCTGGAGCGGAACAGGATCCCACCTCTCCTCATGTGCTTCCAGTAGCCTGTAAAAATGTAACTACTAATATTTATTCTTTTCTTTTATGAGTTTTCTGGGGATCGCGTAATGCATAGTCTCAACTGTCACTAGAACCAACTCCTCTTCCGCCCTCCAGCAGTCGCACTGGCTTGGATTTCAGAGTCTACACATGGACTGACATAGATGCTGCACTCACAGACCCAGGCTGCTACACGCATAGCTATTAAACTTTGAGTGATTGCTCCTTGTCCAGCTAAATAGTTTGGGAATAATAAGGAAGTTAGCGTGCAGGCAATGGCGAAGTCACAAAAGGCAAATACAATCGTGGTACTATTTGCTAGCCAGGTACATTAACTCATTTTAATCTTTTCTAAAAGTAAATTACATCACAATTTCTTATCTGCCCTGCTTTTTTTTTACTGTATTGCCCTTTAAGAACATACAAATCTTAATGAAAATACAAGATTAATCTTTATCGCTTACCTCACCATTATAAAAGCAGTTATTAAAATAAGCAGTCGGAAGGGGTTCCTTACATTGAATGCACTTGTGGAAAGCTGGCTTAGAGAAAAACTCAGTTTTGAGCTTACCAGCTCAAAATGTTCTGTGTTGTGCTTGTATGTGTTAGCTGGGGACCTGCCCCACAGCCCAGGTCTCCAAGGCGCAGCTGTGCGTGACAGATGTGACGGGCACTGCACAAACACTGCTCACTGCCTTGGCAAGGTCTGGCAGCAGGGCCACTAAACTCTCAGAACTTTGTTTTTATCCCAGGAATGATTTACTGCTTGGCGTGTTACACCCCCCTCACAGGAACCGCACTCAAGCAGGTGCAGTGGTCAGGAAGAAAGCTGGACAATAGTAACAGCAATACACCTGCTCAGGTCTTATCCCTGTTGATTTCTCTGGCCTGCTGGCACTGCAAGGCTTGGCTCTGTATAATTAATGCCCTCTACGGAGCACAGAAAATCCTCCAATTGCTCTCATTACAAACATATGGAATAAAACTGGCTCTAAGCCGAGTTATGAGTTTTAAAATTGAAAGCGAGTTTTATTTTGTATTTAAGAATTAATGTCACTCTTCTGAAACCATGTGAAACCAACCCTGTGAAACCATTTTAGCTTTTTCTGTAGAGTCCAACCTCTTACTCTGTTCCAGACACTGTGATACATAAGCATCAAAATCACCACTCCCAGACAAACCAGAAGCAGTTTGTCACACAATACCAACCTTCCATGTCCCTTCAAACACGAGCAATAGAACAGAAAAAGGCAGGCTTTTTCTCCAGCGATTCACAGCACATGATACCACATCAGCCCGTGAAATTGATCTTATCTTTGATCAGTAAATCAACACAATCAGCACACCCGAACCATTCTATGAAGAGGGATTTGCCATTGAAGTGCACAGCAATTACGACATACTGGGCAGTTCCTGCTCCCAGATCCACTCTCCCTGCGCGATGACACTGGCAGGAATTCCCACGACGAAATCACCACTTTGCCATTTGACTAAACTCTGCAGTTACACCAACACCATGTCTGAAATTCAGCATCTTGGGTCTATGGTTTAGTTGAGTATTTGTAACCACATCTTGGAAATTTTCTAGGAAACAAAACTCAAAGCATAATATTTTAATTTATGTCTTTGAGCCTTCTGAATTGACCTAATCTGATATATTGACAGTATGTCTGGAACACGTGCATTAACTATGCTTTTTTCCACAGCAGAATTACTTCTGATTTCCATACTTTGTGGGAAGGAGTTCAGTATTGCGAGGCACTTCAGGCCTGATTTTGTAACTCCTGATTTACCTATGTCATATACATGAATTATGCTTTTCTTGTCACCACTGAGAAGTAAATAACATTACTATTGTTTCCACCTGTATTCTCTGATATTTAATGGTAAGTCTAAATAGCAACTGCCAGAAAGGGCAGTTTAAATATTTTACCCTGCTGAATGCACAGATCCACAGCAGCAGCAGTGCAAGTGCTGTTGATGTCCAAGAGCTTTTCTTTAGATTTCAAGAGGATAAACAGTTAAAAATATTCCCCAAACAGGCTATGCTGCAGAGCTGGTCTTTCAGACAATCCTGAATTAACAAAGTTATAATCCTGCTGCTGTTTGAGGTGCACATGAGCCCACCAAGGCAGCAGCAGAATGAAGGTAAATGACGTATTCTGAAAATGCGGCAATTTCAGCCTGCCCCAAATGTTACTGATCTCACAAGCCCTGGCTTCAGAAAAGGGAGAGTTTCATTTTAACACTTGATTTCTTGAGACAGTTTATAAGGAGAATTCAAACTCCAAAGTGTTGGGATCAAAACTAAATTAAGCATAATCCACTTTATGAGTTACAGCAACAAACATTTGGGACAACATCGGGTTTTACTACAAGTAATGGCTTTATGAAATGTATAAACTTTACTCTTCCATAAAATACATTTTTTCATTCCAAAATGCAAATTATAATTCATATTTATTCAGGACTTTCCTTTCTCGTGCTTTGAACTTACTTTAAAAAGAAAGACACAGGATTGCCAAATTAAAGGTTTATTATAGTGTTTTTATTAACAAACTTTCATTGGAAAGTTCTGGGCGCATTAACATAGGAGGCACATCGGCTTCAATGTTTGGCATTTGACAGTCAACAGAATTGCACTTCACTGTGATAGCCTTGCCAGAACAGTGGGAATTCTCACTGCAACCCTCGTAGCGAGCCTCTCGCGCTGACCTGTTCAGCAGATGTTTTTTATTATTTTGCTCAGTCTTCAAAACCTGGTCATTCTGCAAAGAATCAGCCTTGCTCTCAGCTTTCTTTTTCTGCTTTGACAGATAGGTTTTCTTGCTTTCAACCCCGTTTGCCTCTGTACCACTCTTTTCACCACACTTGTCTGTCTGCTGATAGAATCCCTTTTGATTATTTGAGACGCTGTTCTCACATTCAGAGCAACACACGATTAGAGGTCCTGCGCTTCGGCAGAGAAACTGTGAGGAGCTCATCACCTTTGGAACAGTTCTTGCATTATCCTCTGGGTTTTGATGAGCATGTGAATCTGTCCTATTAATTCTTTGATGTGCCTGAAACTGTTGCACAGACTGGAGGAAGAAATTTTTAGGCAGAGAGTTCTGTGTCATTGTTCTTTTGAGTCTTCCTTGAAGGCAACTGCAGTGGAGGACATGCTGGACTGGGTGCACGTAACCCTCGGCCGCTTGCTGTAGAGCATTTATAGGAGCCACAGAGCTTTGGACCTTTACAGTTCCTGGTGAAGGAGAGCACTGGTAACAGAAGGTATCGCTTAACTGTTGGCATGAGTGCGGACTCCACTTCACTGCCACTTGCTTATAGGCATCAGGACAGCTACACTGCCTGCTTTGAGAGAAAATCGGGCATATGGCATGTTGGTCAATAGATGTCTGCAGCACAGCTGAGCTAGCAACATTTTTTATGCTTTTACTCACTTCACTGTTATAGGCTGAATGCACAGGCACGCAGAGATTGTGGGGCCTGCTGCCGAAGAGCTCGGAGAAGATATGTGTTTCTTCGTAAGTCACTTTCTCTGCAGGGTTACAGATACCGGTTTGTGATGCTAAAGGCTCGAGCTCATAGTGCTCGTGCTCCAGTTCTGGCTTTTGACTTCTGGAGTCCAGCTGATATTTGCTAGAAGGATGTGATTTATTTTGACCTCTGCCTCCTTGGGCTCCTGAAAAGGTTCGAGAGAAGGCGTTACAGTGCAGTTTTTTTGGTAGTGGAATCTGGCCACAAGTGCCCTGGGGCCCAAGGCATCGGCACATGCACTGGAAGAAGAATGTTGCAAAAGCCCAACTAATGCACATTATAAGCATCATAAAAGTGCCAAGCTGTGTGTATGCCAATACTGTAGAGGGCATCATCATGGCTCCAGCTACAAACGTAGTCAATGCAGCCATTGCAATAGCAGAACCCATGCGGCTTAAAGAAAAAATTACTTTTCCCTCTCGGTCAGGGTCAGGAGCTAAACGATAAGCCACTCCATAATGAACAGCAAAGTCTACAGATAAGCCCACAGCCACTGAAATAGTGACAGATTCCAACACATTTAGCTCCCATCCAAGAAGAACCAGAGAACCTACAGTGACAAAAATAGTTCCAGCTATTGAAACTATTGCATAAAGGCTTATAATTATATTCCAAGTTGTAAGAAGCATTACACTAAATGCAACAGCAACTGAAAGACCCATGGCAATCAGAGTACCATCAGACAGACTGTCCTGAAGATCATAAAATTCAAGGTTACTGACAAACCAACCATTGCTAAGACCTTCAGGAGCAGAACTAAGCTCACTTGAAATCCATGAGTCCACCTCTTTGTAGAACTGATGCATTTTTTCGTAAGCAAGTGTGAAGAGGTAGGTGCTATGGAACTCCAACACCACCGCCCTGATGGTGTCATTTAGGTCAAAGCGAGGACCTGGGGTTTTACTATCTAAATGGTACCCTGTGCTTCTTTCTAGCTCCATTATAGCCCTCTTGATACATAATTCAAAAACTTCTTGTTTGTATGGAAAGCTCCAGTGGCTGCAGCAGGGGTAAAGGGATGGTTCATCGCAATCTTGATTTTCCATCCACTGCTTAAATGTTTCAATAAAGCAGCTTGTGAAGTCTTGTTCTTCAGTCTGATAATAAAACGTTTGATTTCTTAACTTCTGACAGAAACGCAAAATCCAGACCTGTGAAGCTGGGCTAGCGATGTTAAAACTGCTATCTAGTTGCAGCTTTCCTTTACTTTTAGGGTTTAAAGGGTCACCATTATCCTCAGGTGTGACACCCCAGATTACTGTAATTGGCATGTGGAGCTCTTCTCCATGGTGGACACGTTCAAACATAAAAAGCTTTTTGTATTCTGCATCATATCGCTCAAAGGGGTGAGAAGACCTAAATACCTGAAACTCAGAGAGCTCCAGTGACGGCAATTTCATCTTTGGATTCACACACACAATATACGCTCCACCAATTGTTAAGGCAAGGAACCAGAAAAGCCAAATATATCGAAATTTGATAACAATGCATGGCAAAACCTTTTCAAAAAATATCCTCGATGCTTCAGAGACTGCAAAAATAATCTTGTGGAACATTTGGCACAATACTGTCCAGCAGTTTTTGTTGCTGTACACCCTCTGCTGAGGTTTCTTAAAGCAACTGAAAATATTGAGAAGGTATCGTTCATGTAATACAACTACAGCAGGCAGCCACGTAACCATTAAAACATAATTCACCAAAATGGCAGTGCCAGCGTAAACACCAAAACACCTGATTGCTGTGATATTGCTGACATAATTAGCATAGAAGGCAGCAGCGGTAGTAAAACTTGTGACAAACATGGAAAGAGCAGCATGCTGCAATGTGATGCTCACTGTCTCAGAGGTGCCAGCGTGAGGTTTATCAAATTTGGTGTAGTTCCAAACGTCACATAAGACAAAAGCATCATCTGCTCCAATCCCAACAAGAATAATCAACGCAGTGAGATTCATGAATGGGAAAAACTCAAAATTAAATACTACCCGATAGAGAAAGTAAGAAATAATCAAGGAACTAATTATTGCAAACATAGTCATCAGCGTGATAAACATGGACTTTGTGTACACACACATAACTAATAAAACAATTACAATGGCTATGGCAGGATACACAGTATCCATCAACAGGTAATCTTGAAACAATCTATGTTTTATTCCAAACTCAATCCCTGTGACGGTTGTTATGCCATCAGAAGCGTTCCAGTTCTCAAAGTTATCTAGGTAAATACCCATCATGCTTTCCCCTTTCTCAGTAGGAGAGAAGAGCATGCTGTATTTTAAAGCTGGTAAGACATAGTCAGCTGTCTTTGGGCTTAGGAAATCCTTGTCCACTAGGTAGTGAAGGATCTGGTAAACAGCGTTGTACTTGGTACATTTGCGAGGCACGTTTGTACACTTGAGTTGGTCCTTCCTTTTGGCATTCATATCCCAGCAGTCCGGCCCCAGGGTTCCGTTGTAGTAGTATTTGGCACATGTGCGAAGCAGCTTTAGGGTGTGAGAGACATCCCGCTCTACAATTTTCTGACACGACGACCTGTTGTTTAGAATAGCGATATAGTTGCCCAGTGTCCAGCTGGGACAGCATGAAGCAGCAGTGGCTCTCTGACAGAGATCGCCAAACTGGGAATGGGATCTGATCTGTGTAAAGAGGCAGGACAAAAAACCCAGTTCAAAGTAATGGTCTGAATTATTAGAAACATTCACCTACAAAAAAATCCCAAAGTGAGGAAATTTCAGCTTACAGTCCTTTTGTGTTAACATTTTAAATTCCTTTTTCCACACACATTGCTTTTTATCAGTATGCTCTGACATGCAGCAGACCAAACCAGTACACTGACGTCACAGAGGCATAAAACTGGGAAAGGCATGAAGAATATTGTAATCCTATTGTTGGAAGACACAGAAGTTTTCTTCCAGATCAAGGACTGTTAACTTTTTTCTATTACCTCACACCATAGTCCTGAAAATAGACAATCAGCTTTACATCCACAAAGTTTCATTCTGCACGGAATGCATCCCTGTCTACAACTGCCTGAAAGGAGGCTGTGACGGGGTGGGGGCTGGGTTCTTCTCCCAAGTGACAGCAATAGGACGAGAGGAAATGTTGCGCCAGGGGAGGTTTAGACTGGACATTAGGAAGAATTTCTTCCCTGAAAGGGTGGTCAGGGATTGGCACAGCTGTCCAGGGAGGGGGTGGAGTCGCCATCCCTGGAGGTGTTTAAAAAAAACGGGTGGATGAGTTCCTTAGGGACAGGGTTTAGTGGGGAGACAGGCACCGTTGGACTCAATCTCAGAGGTCTCTTCCAACCTTATGATTCTATTCTATGATCCTATGAATCACATACTGAAGTTCCTAGGAGACGCAGGGAGTTACCATGAAGAAAAGAAAGGATGTGACAGTTTTACTGAAACTCTTAAGTAATAAGGCTGGATGATGGAAATTTTCTCAAGTTGGAAAAACTGAATCTTGATAGGGCACAAGGAATGTAAGTCTCAAAAGCCAGGACACTTCTGGCAGGTTATACATGACAAATTAGAATTAATCCTTCAAAGAGTAAGATATATATTGGCCTAAAATCCAATATCCATGTATATTTTAAACGTAGGTGATCTGAAATACACCATTTTGCTTTTTTTTAAGCAAAATTGCATAGGTTTATTATTAGCAATTCTTTATAATGCAGACAAAAACCCTGCACTTGGCGATTCTCATGGCAGTTATAAAAGCTTGAATATGGACTTGATTTTGTAAACCAGTTTCTGAACAATAAAAAACTGGCACTCCAAAAAAACAGGATAATTCACTTTTGATTATTTCCAGATAAAAACACTCACACATGCAAACTCGAGGAAAAAACTGAACAACCTCCTAAATATAAGGAAGCACTGGAATAGCATATCTGTATTTTTCATGGCACAGCTCCAGGTTAATCCTATGAGGATATAATAATAGGCAAATTGAGAGGAAACGACTGTATTGTCTTCTCTGTGTAATCAAGTCCAAGACGGGACAATACAGTTTAGATGCTGTTCTTCAGCACTTGTTGGATGCCATAATCATTCACTGATAAAGGAACTGCTGCCAAAGATAAAGTAACATGAGCTGGGAGCTGGAAATTAGGAATTAAAGTGCAAAATTTAGTACTGGAGAGCTCATAAAATGCTATGTAATATGTTAATATATTGTAGCGTTGAGCTTTGTTGGTGATCCAAAGGAAATGAAGAGGCTGTTTTCCTGTTGGACTCGGTCTGTCAATGGCAACACTTCCATTTATTTTGGAACAAGTAAGGAATCTAAGCTGTGCCACCTGTGCACAGGCTGCATCTGTCCTCATCTGCAGGCAGATCTGCCCAAATGGATCTACACACTGAAAAAGAATCACAAATACACAGCTTTGGGGAAGCAACCTGAGGACATCATTCACAGTGTTCAACATTTATAAAATAACTGTTTATGTTTTACACAGAAAACATTCTGTTATTAAAACATAAAAGAAAGGGCTCTTCTTATCCAAGCAGCAAAATATTAGAACACATAGAATGGTTTAGGTTGGAAGGGACCACGAAGGTCATCCAGTCCAACACCTCCTATAAATGCTTTGTATATAATGTTTCCATAAAGATTACAGGACTCCCGTATGCTGAGCAGCTGCAGGATGGAGCCCCTAAGTGTCAGTAAAACACAGAGTTAAAGCAGTTTCAAGCAGATGGGAATACAATTAACACATGGAGGATAACCTTTCAATTCCCACTAAAGCAAATACTAGTTGGTGCTTATCACCAGAAAACCACAGGAATTCTAAGGTTTGCGTCTCCAGAAAATAGTGTGTGATTTTCCTGTCTTTGAATACAGAAAGCTTTGCCGCTTACTTCAACAGAACTGTGGCATGAATTCCACAAAATTAACTGCAGCCAGAGGAGAGCCAGTAAGATCAGAAGGTCCCTGCAGTCACCAGTTCCTCCTGATAGCCACCCTGCGAATCAGCATTGTCTCTAGGGACTGGATGCTACCTAAACTCAGCACTCAGAAGGGGGGCATATTGCAGCACTTCATGTGTTCTAAAAAGTGTTAGACACACTTAGAAATGGTTAGAAAGTCTAAAAATTTTTCAGACTTGTTATTGTAAGTAACATGCATTTAAAAAAACCAACAACTTAATGAAAAAAGCCCTTTCTAAGCCCCAAGTACCTGATTTTTATTATAAATTTACATACATAGACCAGCAATAAACTAACCACCTCAACTTGTTTTGCCTCCAACTAGCTAAAAATCCATGCTGTTATCACGATGCACCGTTGTTCTGCTCAGCTGAGATGTTCAATTATTATATTCCTAAGTATTCTAAATTACAAAAAAAGATCCATTGAAACATCATCTGAAACAATATTCTTTATAAATATCTGCACAACTGTGGAGGTAGCTGAAACAGCCAGCACAGAATTTTCTGCAGTGTTCTCATTGCAAAGGAAGAGTTATTATGAGATGCATGGTGCTTGGTTTTTGAAGTAAAGTGGTTTTATCCTTCCCTCAGAAGGTAAAACAGTATTTGAAATAATAAACTACTATCAAAGTGTGCATATAAGAAGGAAAACAAAAATTCCTGAGAAGTAACGCAACCATTACAGAGATCATTCTTCAAAGGTAATTAGCTTTGTTACACAGAAATATTTTTCTTTTGCTAGTCATTGCTTTGCACTGATCTGTACTGCTTGGGATTTACCCTTATCAGTTGTCTGTGTGACTGAACTTGCACAGTTAAAATGCACAGACCAGCATCTCCTCCCTAACTCTCAATTTTTACCCACGTAAAAGGTTTTTCTCCACTCTATCTGCTGGCTGAATGGGTGATAAGATTAGTCCCTAGCTCAGTTAATTCAAACTTTCATTTATATTTATATTTATATTTATATTTATATTTATATTTATATTTATATTTATATTTATATTTATATTTATATTTATATACTGTACTTTGCTTACCTGGCTCATTCTGATTGAACGAGACAAACGGTAACCACATGAGCCATCCCATCGGTACAATAATCTCCGACAGGGCAATAAGGAACATCTCATGAACATGTAAGGCAAAACCCACTTACACCGAGAGAAGCCAACCAGAACAAACTGTGTGTCAGACAAGGGCCAAGGGAGATTCTTTATACAGTGTTTCACCACAGTTCAAGCTTTTAAGCAAGCAAATGCCAGCTGTTAGGGAAACCAGTTTGGGGATTGCTAAATTAATTAATCAAAAAGGCAATGATAAATAAATTTAATATTACTCTGAAAGTATCAAGATCCACACGTAATTAATTGGGCTATACTTCTAGCTACTGTATCTGTGTTCCTTTGATGTTCATTTGCCAACATTTTCTCTTTTGATTTAGAAAAAGAAAAATCTGAGTGGCCCACTGGCTTTCAAAGAACACTGCATATGCTATGACAAAGTAGGTAGTTCAACTGAAGGAGAAAAAGCAAGGAAAACTGAATTATTTGCTGGGGAACAAGAACAAAAAATCTATGGAATAATATTCTAAAAGGAAACACACAGCAAAAGTTAAGATAGTCCTTTCTGCAAAGAACCTTCTAAAGCAAACTTTATCCACGCCGGTCTGGATGGTATTAATAGGAACACCAAACAAATTCCCCAAAGAATCTGAATGCACAAATGCAACACTGTTTTTCAACTTCATCTGCATGCTGATTGCCCATTCGAAAAGGATGTGTACAATGTGAAGTCCTCTCGTATGCTACTGGATGGCAATGGGCAGCAAACCAAAATTTCAAAAATATGTGAGTTAAATTAGATGCCATCCTCCCTTACCTTCAAGTTATCTACATTGCACATTGACTTAATTGCATTCAAATTCCATAAGTTCTCTCCTTCTGTTGACGTAAACACCACTCGTGAATATCGATCACCTGAAATTAGAGGGGAGGGGTTTTATAGATTATTTGGGTGTGTCTGATATCAAAGACTAAGGCAAAATCCCACCATTCAAATGACACATTAAATCTTTTGTCAGGCCATGGGAATTCACCTTCTTTTCAAGGTGAGCTGGTAAGACCTAATCCGCATGAAAGATCCCGTTTCCTTAAAGTGCATATAGTAAATATGGCATCTTCAATATTATATACCGCTCGGAAGTGCTACAGACTTCCATTCAAGCAAACTATCTTCTGAAATACGACATACGAATAAAAATCAAAAGATCTAATGAGCAGACTATGAAATTCTTGGCACAGCCTAATGGCAGCACACAGATAATAGTTAGCAATCAAAGGCTGATTTACTAAGTCATTTGGGAATATAAATAATAATTATAGAGCTGTTTCTACAAGAATGTTTTTGCCTTAGAAGCAAATGACTGCAATGGAAATTGTTGTGATACCCTTCAGGCCATTTTTAGGCGTTCTACACGTGTAGTTTAGAAACATACAGCTTAAATTGCAAATTAAATCATATTTATTAGAAGACAGCTTTTAGGAAAGGAAATAATTGCCTAGAGGCGGTGAGATTTTTATGCATAGTTAACAGGGGAAACAGATATGCAAACACAAATATACACTACCGTGTAACACAATATACTTTGGATTAAGAAACATTAACATGTTAATTATAATATTCCAAAACCCAAAAGGCTTTTTTTTTCCCAGTGCTGTGAATGTGCAGAATTTTTGCCTTTCACAAGGCTGTAGTGAAAAGACTCAGGGGTGGTGCTTTATGATCTCTGACTGTGCTCTAGGAGCAAGGAAACTGAAATCTGCAGATCCTGGAGCACAAAGATATCAGGGATTACAAAAATGGGTGAAGAGGAAACCAGCTGTTTTCTTTACATAATGAACTGGCAAATTTTCCCATAAATGCACAATTCCTTCATGACTGCCACAATTGAGACTACACAGAAAGAGCAGTGGAAAAAATGAGACTATGGAGAAACAGCAGGCAGGACAAGAGTTAACTCTGCTTCATGTTGCAGTTAACGCTCAGTAAGGTTTCAAGTATATTTCTTCTTTTTCATACAAGATCTGCTCGGCCTAATTTGGTTCTGACCACAGGAGCAGAAATGATGACCTTGCTCACATCCTCTCACTGGCATTGTAAGACCACAGCATAATTAAAAAATAAAAACATCATAAATTTGGTTTTCACACCATTTTTTGCTGGTCCTTCCTTTCTCAGATCAAGTAACATAAATAACTTCACAATTATGTTTTTGTGCTCTGTCCTCACATATTGAAGTACCTGCAAAGGATCCCAGGCCATTATATGAATAAAGGCAAGACCAACATTTGCCAATGCATGCCTTCTGCCAGAACAGAACTTATCAAAGTTGCGCGCTATGCCCTGTAAAAAGCCAATAAAGAGGTCTTTGTCTTTATTGTCCTCCATTTCAATTTAGACAGCTCCAGGACTTTCAGGTATGGGGGTAGTTGGGTTTTGTTTCTTTGAGGGGGATGTTTTGTTTGGGCTTGTGAGGGTGTGTGTAATTTTTTGTGGTAGGCTTTTTTTTTTTTCCTATACACTTAAATTCTGTACAAAATATGACCTGCGGATGTGTTTTAGGACATATGTAGGAAGTATTTTGATTTAGGTTTTTTAGAGTTAATGGCACAGATAAAACACAACTTCTTCCCTAGTGTGAATTAAGCACTACCTCTGTAGTCACACAAAATGCTGCTCTTACAATGACTAGTGTTACAAATAAATAATAAAAATCTTCACAGGAAGTGGAATCACTTAAAGGAAGCAATATTACGTAAATACACTCACTTCCTAAGAAGAACCAATAGAACACAACTTTTTAGCCCAATTTCAAAGGCTTCTGCACACAGAAAGAAGGTACTTACCATGAATATACTAAGCAAAAAGTATTTTCCTAATAAGGCACATAACATACAAAAAGCTCAGAAATCATTCATCTGGCAGAAGTTTTTACCCTTCCTTACACCACTTCTCCACTTACTTGGAATATCACAAAAAAAGGTATCCTTGTGGAAGTTCCAGTCTGCTTGCCTCTTCTCTCTTTCATAGTGATCATCCGACCATCTGTCATCTCGATGACTAAAACAGAATAGTTTTACCTTATCTTAGCAAAGAGATCGATAAAGGAGCATCCAAACAAGTCACAAATCTTACGTACCAAAAAAACCCACAGATTGCCACTGATGCAACTTTGTTATTCAAAACCTGAAACATTAATTGAATTTTTTTTCTTATTATAGACGTCAAGGGAAACTAACTACACTGAGATCAGTACTGAAAATACTCCAAATTTGAAGAGATAACTAATACGATACAGTCTTTTAAAAAGCTTGTGATGGAAAATATCTACTTCTATATGAAAATCCTTAAGAACTGCAGAAGACCATATTCATTATTTATAATAAACCAGTGGCAGTGTATACATTAACTTCAGAGGGTACTGGAGCAAGTACTATGTACACTTAAAAAAACCCTCAATAAAATAAAATGCATTTTTAATACGTACCTTTTAGCTTGCTCATCTGCATATTTGAAAGGATAGTTTGCAAGTGTGGCTTTGTACCCTGTATTTTTCACCATATTGTTCCAAGTGACCAGTCTCTGTCCTATGGCCGTCCCTCTTGGCTCAAAACCCTAAGACAGAGCATTACAGAATTCCATTAATGCTTTTCATTCTTTAGCTCAAACAGGAAAGCGGAAACACGATCAAAGTGATAGACAGTTTTCATTATGAAGCATAGTTTCTCCAGGCATCTACTTTTAAAGGTAAAATGCTTTGTGACAGGTTAGACAAAATAACGACCAACTGTAGAGAGTGACAAGGGATTAAGCATTCCTGCACGTACCGCTGCTCTCCCTGAGAAGTGACGACGATTTAGGCCATCAAAAATTCAACATTCAGAGCAAAGGTGTTCTACAAAGTCCTCTTCTGTATCTCAATTATCATTCTTTACCGATTAAATATGATTTAAAACCACTCAAGTATATCAAGAACAAGGTGAATCTTTAAAAAATTGACTTTGAAACATTTTTTTATAACTTGGATGTTTTCAAGAAAGAGCAATTACAGATGGATGTGTACAGATATACGCTACTATAATATAAATGGCAATACCCTATAGGAACCGGATCTTTTTATTGGTGGATAATAATTAAATACAATATTTTCAGTGGAAGTCCTAAAAGCTACTCATAGGTAAGATATCTCAGGGGAAGTAAGAAATTTTTATTCAGAATCTGAATAAAAACTACTTTCAGTCTTTCAATATGGATATCATTTCATACCCAGAAGGCACTTAGAATCCCCTTTCCTTTAACAGATTCTTGCCCACGCTCTTTGAAAGGTGGTTCAGAACATACGGTCTGTGCTGTACATCTAAGGCTGGGATGAATTTACAATATTCAACGTACAGCAACTCTGTTGAAGCACATATGAGATTTCAATAGGAAAATGTAGAAGGAATTCAAGCTAGCGGATAACACTCTGATGGCAACTGCATCTTAGCATCACCATTAGCTGCTCCAATGTCAAGATGTAACAATTCTTTTTTAATTAGAGGAATTACAAGGCTCTTTACCATCCCATTTCTTTCATGGATTCCTTACACAGAACTTCCTTCTGCAAGCTTACTACCGATTGAATCTCTCTGGAAGCTGGTTCCAAAAAGATTCATAGTACAAGGAACTCTTTTAGGCACGTTAAGAGTCAGTTTTTTCCTTTGGGCCAATTTCAGTTTAAGAAGAATGTATCAATTGCTGAACTTGCATCTGCCCTTTACTGTTATCACTGAAAAAGAGCGAATCAAATTACTTATTTGATAGCAAAATCAATTAATATTTACCTACCAGCAATGGATCGGAGAAATCTGGGAGATCTGGAACCAATATTCCAACCAGTGCACACACCACTATTAACACAGTGCACATGCCAAGGACCACCACTGGCCAGTCGGCTATCAGTGCAGCATAGCTACACGAGGAGAGGCAGAGAAAAACATGTTACAGAACTAAAAGTCATACCCCAAATTAATCCATACTTCTCTGAAGAGCCATGTTGAAATACTGAGGTTTTTCTTTGTTTTACTTTCAGCAAAGTAAGTTGGCTACCACACATGATGGAAATAATTTGGAAACAGTTTATTTCTACACTTTTTTTTTTTTAAAGTAAGAAAACAACAAAAAAATCCCACTTCTACCAAATCTCCCTACTTATGTAGAAATGTTTTGAGATCGGACTATTATTGTTTTCCCCAGGATTCGGCAGGTTTATCTTAGATTTTCCTTGTGATGCTACACAGGTGATTAACTATGGGCTACTGAAATAGATATTTCTGTTGTTTAGTACATGTTCAATATTTTAAAATGTCTTAGCAATAATGTACATTAAAACCTTTTACATAAAAATTGAAAAAAAAAAAAGCATATGAAGTGAAGACAGTTGTTAAAGTCTAAACCCAACTTAATATAAATATTTTTTCCTTAGCTTTATGCTTAACTTTTGGCATGGATAGTATCCATGGTTGGGGACCACAAGAAAACAGACGCTTTGTTAACCATTTAATGTTAGAAAACACAAGTTTCTTCTTTAAAAGCTTAAGATTTTAAGGAAAATATCAAAGAAAGGAAAAATCAGTTTTAAAATAGAGCCCAAAGGAAAACATTTCCTCTATATTTAAAACAGTAATTAAAAAAAATACTAAAAGCCTAGATACTAATGATTCAAAAAATCTCTTGTAAGTACAAAGGCGCAAGGATGCTGTGACATGATACATAAAGTAATCAGCATTAATTGTTTAGTCTCCTAGTATAACATGTATCACTGGATTTTAACTCCTAGTTCAGTATAAATTTTAAGAGTAAACAAATTCTTGTATGGAAATACAATATTCATGATTTTATGAATTATTTTTATTTTTGTTAAATTGACAGAAAAGTATCAGAAAATGAAATGCAACCCGGAGTTCTCAATTTTTTAATAATTTTTCTTACAGTAAAGACTTGAATTTGTAGAGTTTATGTTTCAAGGGCAACACTGTCTAATCCTGAGATCAAGGAGAGTACAGAAAGTCTCACACAAATTTTAAAATGCCTTAGGAAAATAATTACAGGCTATGAATCACTCTACACTGATAGTCTCTGCACACAGTAAATACTGATCAAGGAGACCTATACTCTTACTTCCTCCTCACCTTAGAGGCAATGTAACGTGCAAGTTTACAGCACAGCACTCTCTTTACTTATTTCTACTCTCTTAAAAGATTAGGGTTCTTTTCTACTTTCAGAGCAACTCATTATTTAATCACAACCCAATTACCAGCTGCACAGAAATTTTCTGTCCCGTTGCTAAGAAGGGAGGTAATGCCAGCTCCTCACTCCAGCAACAGCTTCACAGTTTTCAAATCAAGCTTCTTGCTGACTTTCCGTAGCGCGTGGAAATAGGTACAGCCTAGGGATCCAAGTACAGCTTTACGTATCAAGGAAGCCCAAAGCACTGGGTGTATCTCAATTTCCCATTAGGTAAATGCGGAATAATTCTTACGTTCTCACACAAGAGGTTAATTGGAAAAAGCTTGCAAAGCAATCTGCAGTGTAAGTTTTTATTAAAGTGAATCACAAAGGGGCAGCCTGCCAAATGAGCAACTGCACAGAGTAGAAGGGAAGTAAATGATCTAATAGAATTTTCCTATTTATAGGACTAAATGCTTTCATAAACACCCAGTGCTAGATTGACCAGCTATTACAGACACTTGATCTGAAGTCATAAAAATTATATCTCATGATTTATTTTCCTATTCATCACTAGTGCCAGATATGCCAGATATTCCGCTTTGACATGTTACCTCTACACTTCCACTCTCAGCTGAGCAGCTCTTAAATTGGTTAAATTCTTCAGTCATTAGCTACAAAAACCCATGTCCTAGGTGAGCTGCCTAACATATCAATAAGCCACACACAGAAGGCAGTAACTGTTTGTCTCCACCTTTCTTGTATCGCACGCTGAAGTTCAGATAAGGAAAGCTGACCTGGGTTAGAACATCGAAAAGGACTAAGTGCACTGTATTTTAATGTTATTTGTCTGAGCATCACGTGGTGCTGCTGAGTGGTCTGGCTTCAGCCAAGCTGCCTACAGCCAGCCTCAATCCCCACCCACCGTAAGTGGCTAAACAGATGGCAGTAATTTTATTTTTTCCACCCATTAAAAAGCCTTAAAATTAGCTCAGTTGTTATTTTCTCCGCAAAAATAAGTCACTGCCCTGACTTAGGTTCTGCATAAATGACCCCTTGCCTGATAATGTCCAAGTCCAAGAGGAAAACATTTAAATCAGTTCCTCAGCCATGGAATCACCCATATTCAGAAAGAACATCCTTAATGCTAAGCACATACTTTAGCACTTTTCAAAATCCTGCTTTTTGATGCCTAATTAAAACTGCAGTTGTTCAATGAGCTGGGCGCATGCCTGCGCTGACACGTCATTGTTTCTTTTTTTTCCTCCAAACTATTCAAGCACGAAATGATGAATTCTCAGTAACTATGACACTGACTGAAATCTCTTTTTTATGCCATTTCAGCCTCTGCTTTCAATCTCATTGTCTGAATGGTGACGCTGCTGTAAGCTGCCTTGTACCATAAAGATGCGCAGAGTTTTTATTAATTCCTTTCCTTTTGCTGAGCTTCATACACTTGCAAAACGTTTGAGTTTTTTGGTGGTTTTTTTTCCTGCATGTTTTAAAAAATTAAAGATGTTTAGGAGACACAGTAATTAATTACATATACAGTTATCTCACACATTTAGCACTAGTAATGACTGGTTTCAAAGCAATTTGCTGTAAGGTCATCTAAGAGCTCAGATGCTTTCTTAAAAAGGAGAAAGGAAAGACAAAAAAAGACAGTATGCTACTTTTCCTTCTCATTTTAAGCTACAGTGTAACACAGGTTTAAGGGCTTTAAACTTTTCAGTTCATCACCTGTATGCAGACATACTCAGGTTAAACCACTTCCCAGTCTCATATCAAGAGGAATAAACATATCATATGCTGTTTCCGTTTCATAAAGAGGTGGCTATGACCAGCAGATACTTGCATGGCTGAATTCATATTAACAAACAGCTTTCTATAACTCAAATTAGATATTTAGCAAACAGGTTTGCTCTTTACTGAAGGCAAATGTTAACAGTTTTAGACAGGCTGCTCTCTTGTTTTCTCTGACCCTGCCATTCTTCAGAGCATTTGCAGTCCAAGCCTAGTGTTCCGATTGTGTGGGCTTTCTGGTTTTAGGAAGAAAACAAGATCATCATGATGAAATTTCTGAACTTTTCTGTCAGGTTGTTTTATCATTATTGATGATACAACCAAGCTGCTTCTCAGACTAGAACCTTTCATCAAAAAGCTACCGAGTCACAGGCTTTTCGTGCTTGCGCAGAAAGTGTATATACACACAAAGAGAATGGTAGAAAAAAAATAACATAAAATGTTTGCCAAAAGGGAACACTGAAAACTGCATAGATTTTACAACTCTGGCCCAGTATCCAGTCTCCAAAAGCCTCTCCCACAGAAGCTATTTATGGAAAGATTACTTAGGGGAGCAGAAGTGTTCGGCCACCATCTGTGGTCTATGTGCTTCCTGCCGCCCCAGGGTTCACAGATGTGTCATCAGAGATGTGAAAGAGCTTGTCCCCAGCTCCTCCTTTCAGTGTTTATTAGGGATCCACTATAGATCAGTTCTTCTAAATGTTGTTTGAACTTGTGTGATGCTACCTGCCTCCACAGTCTCCTGTGGCAGTTTCAGAAACCCACCATCCACTGCATAAAGAAACACTTTTTCTGGACTGCCTGTTTGCCTTGATCATTCCTTACTCTCTCTTTGTGTGGGGAATAAGTTTTGTCATCACCTTCTCTACTGCCTTTATGATTCTGCAAACCTCATATGTGACAGTATCAGACCTTACCTTTTTGGTAACTTGAATGGTCTGGCTGGCCTGCATGGAGGAAATAAAGAGTAATTAAAAATATATGAAATATACATGAATGTGCCAATTTGTTTAATTCTTTCCATAAATGGATAAGCAGCTAAATTATAAACATCGTCTATTTTAGAATATGGATTATTTTAAAAGTCATACAATCATTTTCTATTGAGTCTTTGCAAGCAAGTAATTCAGAGAATAATTACAGCTACAGACAGCTGGGTTTTCAAAAGTGGAATTTTATGCAACTGATTTTTGGGATTACTATTTAAGAGTCTTCCAGTATTCAACAAGAGATCAAATAAACTAACGAGATAATAATTCAGCATCACTGAAAACCATGGCAAAGTTTGCACATGATGGAAATGGACAACCAAAACACCACATACTGACATTGCAATTCACAAACCTTCTTAATTGTCCTTCATAACTCCATTACAAGAAACAAATTTGGACATAAATTCTGTCTTGTCATAATGCATGAAACACAGTGACAAAAAGTACATATATAAAATAAGTTTTCTGCATAAGTTTTTATTATTTCTTAAACATCTAATACAAACAACATTACTTCGATGTGGAGATGGCAAACTGAAATGCAAATTATTCTTACGTGCCGCTGTCCAGGGAGTACATCAGTTTGTCAGATATTGCATCCATAAGATTCACATAAATTTCACTTGGAATAAATTCCCATGAAGAATCAGTAAGTCCTCTCAAGAGTTTCCTGTCTATGCACATAACATACAATCACTTCAAAGATGTAACCATACCATGGCTTCAGTTAAGCTATGGACCTGCTTTACTTTTACCATCAAGGGCATATGAAATGTTACTTCTTCAAAAAGGTACAGAAAGTAACGAATTGAGAAACAGTTGTTACATAAAACAGATCACTTAATTTTTCTACATTGAGGTCTCTAAAAGAGTAAAGGTTTGGATGCTTTCACACCACCAGATAAACAGCTCAAACTTCGGACGCCTAAGAGATTTTCACAAAAGTTAAAAGCTTGATTCAATGCTCAGGAATGATATTTGCCTTCCCTCAAAGGATAAGGTTCAACCCATTGGGCTGAAATTCTAGTCCAGGAGAACAGAAACACTCTAGCATAATCATAGAATTGTAGAATCATAATTGCCTCAAGCGAGCTGCAACCTCGCCCGTACTAGGTGAGAGTACTGCTCGTACTGCATCTATTGCTAACTGAGCAGCTGTAAAGGTAAAGGGGAAATAACCTATGTAAAACTAAGCCTTAGAAACACCATGCTCTGCTACATCAAACAAGAAGCATAATCCAACGCAAACCAGCTCCTAATGCAGTAACAGGCCACTTCAGACACACAGCCAAAGCACTTAACTAAAAAGACAGGGAAAGGCTGATGAACATATAATTGACAACACAATCTAAATTCAATTAATCTAAATTAATCTAAATTGAGGGAGCTGGGGTTGTTTAGCGTGGAGAAGAGGAGGTTCAGGGGAGACCTTATTGCTCTCCACAACTACCTAAAAGGAGGTTGTAGTCAGGCAGGGATTGGTCTCTTCTCTCAGGTGACCGGTGACAGAACAAGAGGACGTGGTCTCAAGCTTCATCAGGGGAGGTTTAGGTTTGGTATTAGGAAAAAATTCTTCACTGAAAGGGTGATTGGCCATTGGAATGCGCTGCCTGGGGAGGTGGTGGAGTCACCATCCCTGGAGGTTTAAGAGGAGATTGGATAAGGCACTTAGGGCCATGATGAGTCGGTGTTGGTGTTGGGTCATAGGTTGGACTCGATCTCAAAGGTCCTTTCCAACCTTGTGATACTGTGAAATGTGACCATTCCTATTATCTCCTTACTTAGCAGGACAGAAGAACAAATTAAACCAGTAAAGCTAAACACTGATGCTGAGCCCTCTTTTAATTTTCATCTTCAGCCACGATGTCTCTACAGCAATACAGCACATAACTATGAGGGCACATTCCATCAAGAAAATATAAAGCTAAAATATTTGTTTGCTCAAGAAATATAAATTAATTTTAATTTAACTGTTAAAAATAATAAGAATTGTATAAAAGCAAATTTCTGTCAGCTGTAATTCACTGCTGTCTGGAAATGCTCCAACCAGACAAGTAGAGCTGCTCACTGGGACATGCCTGAAGGTAGGACATAGAAGTAAAAACTGCTCCTTGCAGCCATGAGCAATCAGGAGAAAAGGAGAAAAGCAGAATAACCAGTCGCATTTGCAGTAACTCAAGCACTAAGGAAACGTACAGACAAAGATTTTCTGTTAAATCCAGCTACAAAAATTAACTTTAAATTTATGAAATGTTGCCAACCTTCAGTTTGTAATCCGAGATGTACAATCTGACTTTGAGAGGTACTGAACACACTCAATTTCACAACTAGTGCCAAAAACGTCTGGTACCACCACAAGAACAACAGGCTCAGCAGCAGTCATAATGTACAGAAACTCAAATAAAGTGAGTTCTGAAACGATTTTGCAACAATAAGTTGCCTGAGGCTGGAGAGAAGTTGTGGCAGGCTCAGGGGACTTCTCACTGTCTTATCTACAGCCCTAAACACAAACCCAACTTTTCTCGTCTACGGCTGGTCTGGACGCTAAGACAGTAGGTACTGAAGACAGAACTCACCCAACCTGAATCAGAAGTTAGTAGGAACAAGACTCTGTGTGAAGAGAAATGCTTGAACAGGCAAGCCCTTTCATGGACTAATTCAGCATCAACACAGCATAAAACCAACGTGTGCTTCCATGCCCGTATGAAACACAGGACAAGCTACAGAAGCAGGTAACAGCTTCTTGTAATTGCAGCATTCACTCTCAGGTTTACAAATCAGAAACACATCCACACAGATTTAATGTTGATACGCTAATTCAAATATTTATTTATGGATTTTTTTGTAAAGATTTGCATTTCCACATAGGTTCTGTCACTCGTGAAAGCAAATCCCGTTTTCGTCTGTGCCGTAGTGGACCTCACCAAGAGCAACAATTATTTCACACAACCAACAGCCACCCAAGGACAACAGGCTGTTGTAATTCAGGCTTACACTAATTATCTAAAAGTTATATGCCAATTCAGGTTTACAACGGCAGATAAAGTTGCCCCCGTATCCTCAGATGATTATTACCATAATCTCCACATCTCTATAAAGGGTTACCTGGTTCATCCAGAGAGTCATCTCCACATCACTAGGCAATCCCCCAAATACAAGGATTTGCTTGGACAGTGGGGTATGGAAGCTGCCACAGAGTCATCTGAGGTCCTCAAAAAGCTGGCAAGACAAACATTTGTTGGGAAGGACCAACGTGTAATTGATACTGTTCTAGGGATGCTGCAGGCACTCCCTCAACATATTGTCTTGTATATTCGCCCTTTCCACAGCTCTCCCATCCCCTTTCTGCATGCAAAATTTTAGCAGAAGTGTGCGTTTAAAATCTTTCTTCAAACTTTACCCTGTCTTTCATTTATGTTTCTATAATCATAAGTCAAACCAGATTTTCTTAACAGACTGTAAAATTTGTTTGAATAGAACTTTCAAAAATTAACTGAGGCTAATTTGGTAAGAGGTAAAAATACCAACAAGACCCTCCCTCACCCTCTCTCTTTCCCATCAAAACCAAACTACATTTCCCTCTGTTTTCTCCACCTGCAAAATATATTGAGCAGAACAAATGATGATGATTAAGTTCTTCAAAGGTAGGGAGGGTTAAAGGTCACACCTGCTATCAAACTGTTTTGTTTCGAAAAGCATGCATTAGAAAAACCTGTATACACTCAGGCGAATTCCAGCAGTGTAACCAATCCGTTGCAGCTGTTGTGATGACTCTATTATATTGGTCAATAGGAAAAGTTATCCCTGAAAACTATGTCCAAAAAATTCTTTAGTTATGCTTTAAAACGCAAAAATGCATGGCATGCCTGATCTTTCCCACTTAATTAACACTACTGTGTCTAATTTTTGAAGCACTATATTTTCATTTAGCCAGCTTAAACAATGCCACTAGCCTCCAAAAAAAAAGTCTAGACAAAAAAAAAAATCCTCATCAGTTTTCATGAGAAAGAAATGGTGAATTCCATAATGGTGCTGGGACAAAAGCCAAACTGATCCGTGTATTAAATTATCTCTGTGCTTAGTTCTCACAAGTTTGATAGCGGAAAGTGACAATCACAGTTGTTTTGTGATGGGACAAGCACAACCAGGTTATTACGTAAATTAGAGTCACTGATTAAAATCTCAAGAGGGGAGAAGAGAAAGGGGGAGAAAAAGCCTATTTATTGCGAGTTCCAGCGCCTACTCAACAGATGCTTTGCTTCGTTCAGTCCTTTCCTAATGGCGAGTTTAGACTGAGCATTGTGCAGTTAGGAACTGGATAAAGAAAGGATAACTAGGACTGGTTGAAAACTGCAGGCATTTTTCAACGTGAAATGTGTTTGATTGACCAGCACCTTTCTGTGCAACATGGTGAAAAGGAGGAATGGTGTTTGTTTGAAAGCGTTGCTGTAATATCCAGAAATTTACTGTAGGAAATAACAAGAGTATGAGGAGATCAGGGCTCCAGTTTGTACTGGACTACTACAGCTCTAATATTCACCTTTTCAGCACTAAATAAGCACTTAACCTTGGCATTTCTACCAATATTTTGGACAGAGAGGTGACAGAAAAACATTTGGGCCTTTGTGTACACACCACATATAAAAATAATACTGTTGTTTTACATATTTTTCAAACTGAGAAAGACGACGACCAGTGCTCTGGCTTCCTGAAGAGGAACACATCGTGCCACTGGCCACGTCCTGCCTTCAGGATCTCAGTGAACACAAAGTTTCTTTTCAGTGAGGACAATGAATGGGTTTTCTCATGAAAGTTAATGGATTGGCGTGGTTCTAACAGAGAAGGGAGTTTGGTCTTAATATCAAGAATCAAAGTAGAAAGCAAGCTTTTGGAAATCATAAGTATTATTAAATCTAGTCCTGTAACCTTCAAGTCACCTGGACATTATGTGGCAAAACCCAGTGTTTCAGGGGATTCAATTCAATGTTTCATGAACAATTCAATGCTTCATGAACATGGTCCTCAGCACAGGACTGTTACAAATGAATTTAACACTCAATAATAAAATGATGGTTTACTACTTTTGCAGTGTATTTGTTTCATTAATCTAATTCAGGTTTGTATTCCCCTGAAATGCACGTGTCAGAGTAAAATAAAAGTATCTAGATATTCTAAGACATTCTTTTCCAGTCTTTCTCACAAACCTCAGTTGTTAGAAAGGTATTAATTTAATAATTTTGCCTCACACCACAAGGAACCAATGCTGGCTGCCTCCCGAATGGGTGCAAGAAACCCTGCAGAAGGAAGCCGTTAAACAGAAAATTAAGAAAACAGGCTGTGCTTTGAAGCATATTTTGAAGACAGCTTTCCACCTGTTGTGGAACAACCAGCGTTTTCAAAAATGTGTTAGCATCTACCAACAACCTAAAATGTTGAAAGACATACTAATAAGATTTGAACAGTAACTTTCCTGCCCACATTGATAGTAACTATATGTTTTTTTTAAGGCAGTTAAAAAGCATTAATACATTCCAAAACATGTTTGTGCTAACTTATCCAAACAATTTCTTCTTAAGCCATTTTAAATTCCTAATATAATTCTAGATATTGCCTTGGCTAAACATTTGATTTCTGATTTATTTCATGCCACTCAGAAGCAATTAATTTCTATTTCACAGTGTGCAGATGTAGAGACTGGGGCCCTGATGTAGAAGGGCTTTTGCCCTTTACTCCTTGGAGGAACAAAAAACCAGTTAGACTTCAACTAATGCCTGCGGGGCTACCACTGTGACGCGGCGCTACCACCCTGACGCGTGGCAGCACAGAGCCACCACCCAGGATTGTTGTGCCCTATACTAAGACGTAGGCAAACAGCATCACAGCATCACAAATAAATTCAAAATTGTCAGTTCAGGTGCTTCTCCTCTGTTTTGTTCCTGGAAGACAGCTGGAAAGGGAAGCACAAAGACACACTCCCAGCAGCAACACCCGGGCGACCCTGGCACTTCGCTTCAGCTGAGCCAGCTTCCAGCACTAGCTTAAAGGTACCACCTCCTAGCTGGAATTGGCACTAACGGAGGAAGCACTGCTCTTCATATCAGTGCCAGCTAACAAGCATTTTTTTCTGAACCCCCAGCTGAATGGCCTAGAAGCATCACAAAAAGATTCAGAGTTTTTGCAACCACTTCTCCTACCTCACTGCAGGAATCAGCCTCAGATGAAAAAGTACTGAATGCCGCTAAACGCCATCTTTTAGCAAATCCAGCCGAGATCTGTGCTCAGTGATGTGTGAACTGTAACAGCATACCACAACATTTCATGGCTCAAACCCAGGTGCAAGTGTAGCATGGAAATGGTCACTGACAGAAAGCTGACAGACTGGGAAAAGCCCTATTTTCCAAGCAACAATTCAGAGAAAACTAACGGGTCAGGTGGCTGGTTCTTCTTCACTTTGGTGGCGAGCTCCACAAAATATTGAAAATAAATGTGTAGCTTACAGCTATGTATCATAAAGCAGCTGTCACAGGAAGGCAAAGCAATCACTAACAGCACTGCAGACAACGCAGCAGCAGGAGTAACCCTAACAACTGCTCTAGCAAGAGTGTCTGGAGAAAATGAAAACTGCAGACGTTTCAGTAGATCTGTAACACCTTCAGTGTCTGGCAGTATGGACAAACACCGACAGCCTGGCCCCAGCTGAATTCTACTTTCCTCATGCAGCTACTTGTAAGAGGGATGTATTATTTCTCTTGATACAAATAACATCTCCATAAACACACACTGCTTATTTGTGAAACGGTGTATTCTTAGGACACAGACTACATCCTCTTTTTAAAGCACCTGTATAACACAGGTGTGTGAGCATACTGATAAAACAAAAGAAGTATTAAAAAGCCAACAGCAGAAAAACAAATTTTGCACACCTGTTTTTCACTTAAAAATTCACGTCAGTAAAAAATGTTAAGTTGCAATAAACAGCTGTACTTACTGGAAGAAACCTACCAAAAAACAATATAAAGATTCCTCTGTCCAAGTATTATGAGGTGTTTAACCTCAATGCTTTATTTTTTCAGAGGGAAACTAATCCCTTTGTTGGTAGATTTGGTTACAAGAAACAATAAAATATAGCTTTTTGTCATTATTACACTAAGGGATAAGCTAAGTCCCTGCAGGAGAGAATAAGATATGCATCATATTGTACATCTCCCATTAGAACATCCAATACAACCTAAATCCCTGCAGAGGAAGAAAACCCTTGTATTTTCAGAATGGCATTGACCCATGAGAACAATCTGAATTCCTCTTGAACATCAAGCCAGCTTCACAGCAGTGGCAAACCCTGCACGCTCAACTAAGCCACGGTTTCGCTCACTCACTTTCCACTAAGAAATCAATATAAAACTTTACTAAACTACTTCAAAAAGAGTGACAGGTAGTTTTGCCATCTCCCAGTCACAAACTTCTGGCTCATGCTAGCATAAAATAGGAAAATATGCTTCCATCAAGTCAACAGAGATGGGAAAAGCTCAACACAATCACACTGACACCCTATACATAAGGATTTTCATTTAGAAGTTATTTTGATAAGTTTAGTATCTGGGCTGAGGACTTTGGACAAAAAGAGGCTGAGGGGCAAGATCCTTACCGTCTACAGCTTCCTAAGGAGCGGAAGTGCTAGCACGTGTGGAAACCGTTCAAAGCTGCATCACTGAAGCTTTAGACTGGACATCAGGAAGCATTTCTTTACTGAGAGTAGTCAAACACTGGAACTGGCTTCCCATTCTAGTGGTCAGTGCCCAGAACCTGTCAATGTTTCAGAGGCGTTTGGACAATGCCCTTAATAACAAGCTTTGAATTCGTCAGCCCTGAATAGGTCAGGCAGCTGGACTAAATGACCATTTTAAGTCCCCTCCAACTGAAACAGTCTATTCTGTTCTATTCTGGTATGATTCATTACATGGTAAAATTAAAACTTCTAGAAATTTATAACATACAGATGACTTGAAACTGAAATGCTCCTATAAACATCTCCCTAGTTTGAGGTTTGCCACTTTTTTCTCTTCTCCTTTTCCTCACCGCTCCATACGGATGGTACACACGCCATTTACTTACAAAGTCTTCAGATTAAGGTTCCTTAGAAACTTTTTTGCAATACTGATTTCTAATACCTTCCCTCTTTCAGCTTCAACAACTGACTAAATATTATCAACTACTAGGAAATCTGGCTCTTTTCCTAAATAGTGACCACTTGGTTCACTTGTCTTGGATGGGAAGTGAATCGTCTTCTTTGTAGGAAAATCTGACAGTGTATGAAGGAGCCAAGTAACATACAAATATTTTTCTTGTATTCTTCCTTCCATAAACTTTTATCCAATGAGTGTAGCCACTTCTAAACACAGTTCTCAAAATCGTCAATAAGAAAACTGCCATCAAACATAAACTGGATTGTTCCAACTTTAAATGGCAATATTTATACATAATTTAAAATATGTTCTTCTTCAAAAAGGTTTAATTGAAGCTATATATATATATTCCTTGAACTTCTGAAGCACTAAGGGTATGACCACATATAGCACTACTTGGCAAGTTAAACAAATGTTCTGAACTACTCAAGACAATAAAAAAAGTTTAGTAAAATATTACCATGAATCATTATTTGAAAACAAGCCAACAGCTAATTTGGAGCAGACTAATATTATCTCCAAACCTTTCAAAAGTCTAAAACCATTAGGTTTTTTTCCTTTTCTTGGTAATTACAGTGAAATTAATAGACATGTTCTGGGATTTAAATGATGACTAGAGTAGTTTTCAGTATTTTTACTAGCAAAAAGTTCCTTCCTTAGAAATACTTTATTACAAAGATGTTTTTATTACATTTCCCAGTTGAACAGAGCAACACAAGGTTATGGTCACATCTTGTATTTCTCTGACAGAGAGGATATTAACATGACCCAAGAAATCATAACATACACACACGAAAAGCTCCATCCCATGATACTGAAGTCAATGAAAGAGATGTACAAGAGCACTTATTTTCATCAAGGTATTTCTCCACAAAGCTGAAATTCATGTTCTTGTAGGCATTAATGATAAACATTAAGCAAATTTAACTCTGACTCTGGAGTAAGGTGACCTCAGACTGCCATGTATCACACTTCAACTGGTACATGCTTCAGCCTGCCTTCCTGTGCAGCTGGAAGAATTTTTGATTTTAACTCACAAGGGGGTTTTGCTCTCAGAAAACCTCCTTTGACCAGAGAGGTTTTTTTGAAGATGGACTACAAACCCCTACAATTTCTTCTGATTATTATACTGACTATGGAGACAAGCGTTAGTTTTTAATCATTCTACATAGTTAATCTCTTGTAGCAAATGAAAACACTGTTACTTAAGTAATTTTGTTCTAAATTTAGCAAAGTATTTCACTTTGAACATACATTTTGGTGTTGAGCTGTTGCTCCAATGTCTGTGAATTTAGTTACTTAGAAGGTCTTTAAATGATATGACAAGTGTATATTTGACACAATTATAAGATTTAAAAGGTTTTAGTAAGCAATAACACAAAGAAGGCTCTTTTCGTTACGCTGACGCAGATGAAACACTACTTTCTCCCCACCATAAGACTGAAAACTTCTAAGAAGTAGGAATACCCAAATGTTTCTAGTCGCATCTCTTAGAGCGGCTGAAAATCAGGTCACTGGCCACGTTCAGTTTAGACTTTTCCTCTTTGTTGTCTTGTTCTGCATTTAAACCTTATCACAACCTACTTTAAATTAACAGCACATAAGAACAACTACACATAGTCAAAACATTCCAACAAACTTCTAGTGTCTTGGCTGTTCTGCCATGTGGGGTTTTTTCCAAAGACATGTACATAAATGCTCAGTTTTAAAAGTTGTCTCAAAACCACACCAATTAGTCTTTGTCAAGAATGAACACAGCTGATGCTGGTTTCCCAGTTGATTTAGTACAAAAGAAAGGAACCCATATTTTCTACTACTTCCTTCACATTATCAGCTTTATGCCTTCTGAAGACTGCAATTCAAAGGCTCAGCAGATTGTTGGTTAAGTACTAGCTCTTCTCTTGTTCAAGGAAAGGTGAGCAATACAGGGCAAATGAAATTCATCTCCAAGCACACACAGAACATGGAGTTTGTAAGTGGTAGAGACTAAAGGTCAAAATACGGCCAGGCTGATACTCAGCTACACTCAGACCAGAGTAGGAATTTTCCAAGTGCCTTTTTCCTGTTACAAAAATGCTTTCTTTAAACCAACTGGAAGTCTAGACAAATATTAGTGTTTAATTAGTACAATTAAAAGCCTGCAAAAATCCCCTGGACTGCCTAATGAATGGGGGCAGGGTGGGTTTAAGTGCACTTAATATTTTTCTAGGCATGTTATTTTTAATTTAGTCAGCCACTGAATTATAGATGGCATTTTTATTTGTATTCAGCATGTCAGTTCTTTGGTTTCAGCTTCTACGCAAGACTACTACAAAGTGCAGCATGCTTTTTGCACAGCTGACAATAATAAAGCTCTTAAGGTATCACACTCAGGGATAATGTATGACTAAAAATAAAAATGAGTAAAATGAGCAAAAATGACAGCACACAGTTCAAATTATTGACTGCTATGAAAAACTATTTCCAAGAAAGTAAAAGAACCAGTTCACTTGTTTGGTCACAGGGAGAGCTCTTCCTCCACCCATGCACAACATTTGGACTCAGATTGAGAAGGACGAGTGAGACTGCTACACATTCCCTTTCCTTTCCTCAGCTACATTGCAATCCCCAAGTCTGCCACTGCAACATGAAAGGGAGCACCTAGTTTGTGGTTCCCATGTGTCCCCAGCCTTTTCATTCTGGGAAACCACTGGATAAAGAATTCCTATTTTAGCATGGAATAAATTACTTCAATGAGAAAAGCACCAGAATTCAAATTGTCTGCGTACAAATTACCAACATGCAGGAACTCCTGATCTACAGCAGTAAGTCAAGATATTTGCAACATTCTGCAATACTGAACGAAATGATGGTAACAGCTTCTGCCTTTTAGTGGCTGAAGGTTGATGAAAAGGTTTCGAAACAACCTCCAAAGGTTTTTCTTATAGATATCTATAGGGAAGAGAATAAATATCTTTTATTAATCTATAATGCAGCATAATCATATTTACTGTACAAAAGACATTCAGCGCATGTTTCACAGAAAAACTGAAAACAAAAGAACTCTTTAATGCATTAAATACAGCAGAAGCTAATGCTTTTCAACTGGAAAATATTCAGATAGGTGGAAAACACTTTGTTTAAAAACTCCACATAGGAGTTGCTGCGGACAGTCAATGATGAAATGAGAATATCTGAAAATATACATATACATGAATAATCAGGTCTACAAGCCATGCAGAATATTCTAGATAACAATTCTCCTTTACCAGGAATCAAGCAGGGAGCTGTTTTGTAACAAAGTCTTGTTATTAAGATTGGTATTGAGCAAACATTCCCTTGCTTTCTGAAAAAAACAAGAGCTTTTTATTTCTTTCTGGATCTTTGTTCCAAGCAACTAGAAGGAAAATAAAAAATGCGTAAGAGGCAGCTATAAACGTTCTATCCTTCCTTCACAGCCTTTTCACATTTATAGATCACCTTTTTAAAGTATTAATTAAAGTGTACGTATTGAAGTATATCTGCAATACTGTTTAAACAGTGTGTGGCACAGAAAACTGAGATAGAGCAGATCTCAGAATCCTGGAACCATCACATGATCTGCAATGCCAAAACAGTTCAAAAGCAGGCTTAAATCTAACCGAAAGGAACACCTACAGTAAGTCTGAAGATAGCAATACTGTACCAGTTTCCTGACTCTGGAATACTACATTTTTTGCCCCACTTAGAATATAAATTTGTTTTGCAAATGAAAAAAATCAAATCCAACAATTCAAACTAACAAAGCTTTGAGAGCTAAAAACTCCAGACTAGGCTGGTGTGGGACAAGGAGCAATGTATCCCAAAATCTTTGCTTTTAGCCAAACTAATGATTCTGTGAGGTTTCAAACTGGTTTGATTTTCATTTTCTAGCTTGGGATGACTGTAGGATCACGGAGCGATCATCCCACATGTCCTTTTATTGTCTTTTTACCAGAGATAATTTGGATGCTTTTCAGAAAAGTTCTCTTTACTTATCTGCCTCAGCCAAAAGCATTAGTAGCACAGTCTTGAAATGTAAATAATGGTAGGTGACACAGAGCAGATCTGCTCCAAGAAAAGACTACTTGTATGAATTTATTGGTTCAATAATGCAGATCTGCAAGCACTACACACATCAGCAGTTTGCAGCAATTTCCTTATCAGTGGTACCATCGTTTTTTTCCCATCTCCCTGACCTCTTCTCCCCTACCTTTTGTCTCAAAGTCCATATATCTACATTCTCTAAACTGTACCACCAGAGAGAAGTTTCAAAAAAGCCGGCATCAAGATTAGCAAGGATACAGCTAACTTTTAACTGGTGCTTTCCCATTAAAAAGCTGACACAGAAGTCTGAGAGAAGCAATTCAGTTTCATAGCAGAGATAACAACCATGCACAGCACTGTCACCCCTATGCTTTCAACAACCCTGAGACAACTTACAGAATTATCTCTGCATATTCTGCACTTTCTCCTATTGACACGCATACATACATTCCTATATAAATAACAGATTTTGAAAAATATCAGGAATTATTTTAAGATATTTCCGGTTTTACATGTCTTTGCTGTAGTGTTTAGTTCTGCTAAAATACGCAACTCTTCATTATTTATTTTATCTTCCTTTCATCCCACTAAACGTGCTGCTGGGCGGCACAGTCTGACTCTTCCCTAGTGACTCTTAACTCAGCTCTTCCAGTTGTGAAGCACCAGTCTTCACGCTTCTTCCACTTGTTCAGATGAACAGCCATAGCTGGTGGTTCTTCCTCATTTCTACTGTCTGCTCCGTGAAGGTTAATGATGATTAGAGAAGCAGATGGCAGCAAAGGAGGGGCAGTAATTACCACCTTCCAGTGGCTCTAAGCCCCACACATTTCTTGAGATACGTAAGTGCATTCAGACAAAAACAGTCACTTCAGCATGAACCATTCAAAGGGGCAGGGTGCAAAAAATCCCTTCCAATATCTGAAAATACTTTCCCAAATACCTTCCAATACCTTTTCAGTACCTGAAAAGAAGAACTACTAACTAAGAATCATACCATGCTCCAAAGAGGGACATTTATAAACAGTTTGTCAGAAAGCAAAACAAGTTTCTGGACAACTGTGTTCTGACACGGAGAGATGGCTGGAATTTCCCAGAGAGTGTTTGTACAGTTAAGATGTTATGCCCACTAAAAAAAAAGAGGTTATGAACATGTCTTGAATGCACTACATCTTAAATATGTGCACAAAAGAACATAAAAACTTTCCTCAAGATCTTCCAACCTCAGATAAATACCTACAAATCACCAGAATCGTTATGACCTACAGGTGACCTATTTTACCTACTTTTACAACAGATTTTTTGCCACACAATCACATTGTAAATCACGAACCCCAAATATATTCTCTTTTATGCATTGACCCTTTTGCACCCATCTAAAAAAAAAAAAAAATTACCTGTTGCCCACATATTCAAGCTATGATATATAGATGGTATTTCCATGCAATTTAGCTTAAACTTCAACACTGAACACACTACGAAATTCCAGTTTCAGCCAGCTTTAAGGGGATAGGACAAATGTGGCACTATTTCAAACTGTCTTCTTTATACACTCCAATCTGCAATAATATACCAGAGCCACATTCCTTTAATATTAGGTCACTGACAAATGTTAAGCCTTGGGCTTCAAAACCTGACAAAACCTGTTGTGCCGAAACAATTGGTTACCTGCCCAGAGCTGTAAGCATTAGTGATACAGTTTGAAAAGAGTGTTCATTGCCCTCTACATCATCATGTTTCCCCCCACTCCCAAACTTAAAACTGTAACAATATTTGAATGCAACTTTTAAAAACAGAAAGAACCAAAATGAAAGTTAATTTGATTACACACTGAATTTAATTAACGTATGGTATGAGACCCAGCATTTTAAATAACCCTGTTAAAACACGCACATCTTATAAACCTGGACGATTTCCAATTAGCCCATAGAAAAATACCTGGAGAAGAAGCTGTTGTGCAGATTACAGGCTCAAAATACAACAGAGTATGGAACAGAGAACACATAAAAATATCACAATTGTTACCTTTCTGTGTACGGAAAGTTAGCAGAGTATGTCAAAAATGAACATGTTTATCACGTATGCTCTTCAGCACTGCACAAGTAACCACCAGTGAGACCATTTGCTTCTTTGAGCATGTACACAACCAGCTGAAAGGTTGCATTCAGTTGCTCTCCGTTTTTACTATCTATAGACTGTAATGGTTAGACACATAGAATATTCAGAGAAAAATCATCTTTAGTTCCATGCTAACAATACAACTGATACAGTTGTACATATGCATTGTCCATTAATACAGCCACAGCTACTTTAAGGAGTGAAAATGTACACAAGTCCACCTTCCTCAACCAGCCATGGGACCCAAGTCCTATTCACCACGTTTCAGAGCTAAAAGTACAGGTAACAGCAACCAGAAGCTAGGTGGCTTTCAGAAGATGGACCCATTTGGTTTGCTGACTTACGATGCACACTGAACGTATCTTCTTGCTGAGAAAATTCAGGTGCATTAGCTACAATGAAATCCAGAAATGAAACAGCAACCACTCACAGGGATACAGAGTAAGCTAATGCATATAGTTGAGTTAGTAAGTACAGGTGCTTAAAGGTCAGATTCTATCCTTATTGTAACTGCTAACAGTAAGACAATCACTTACCATATATCATTATTTATAATTTACATACATTTATGTACAAATGTACACCATGGTGAGGATGTGCAAGATACTTGTGAAACTGTAAAGATGAAAATAAGTATCTCAACTCAAGATTCCAATCAGAGCAGTTCAAACAAAGTCCTCATAATTTTTAAGTGCTATGGGAAACATTACTTTACCCTATCTGGAGAACTTTTCCCTGTTCTTTTTTTCTAGACTAAGAACAGCAGCATAGACTACGGATCACATTTGTTCCCTTCCTCAGAACTACAGAATACAGTTTAACAGTCCTGCTGCACAGGGAGAAAGATGGTGAAACTAGTGCACTTCTTTTAACAGTTTGACAAGTATGACTGATTCTGTAATGGCTCAACCTTCTGCATAGCTTTGCATAAAAAATCAAATAAAAGTTTTCATCTTTATTTAACATGAGATGCAAAAACCATGTCTGCCTGCAAGCAGTTCCAACAACTAAGAGTTTTCCATTCATAAGAGGAAAAACTGGCTGGGGAAAGTTTATCTGTACTTTATATGACAATCCTTATTTTCATTGCTTCCACCTTAAGGAGAAAAGTTTTATTCATTTCCACTGTTTTCACATATTGTCCCAGTCTGACATTCTCAGAAATTTAGAATTAGTTCATCAAATTCATGAAGACAAAATCATTATCACCATCTATGAAACACTTGTACCTCCAAGTTTTCGAGTAAGGATGCAGATGATGGACATCAGGGAGGAGGGTAGTTTTTGTTACTCCAGTGAAAACTCATCCAGTTTGGCTCAACTGCAACTCAGGAGAAAATGACCTTGCATGAGAGCTCAGAAGCATCTTACTGCAAAGGGGAATTTGACTTTTAGAAATTGCTTCTTGGACTGACTGATTTTGCCCAGGCCCAGGAGGCTGTAGAAGATTTTCCTTGTGACTGTTTCTCCTTGCAGCTGGGACTATCATCACTGTAACTCGAAAGCTAACGGCTATAAAGAGGCAACTTCATATGAAGTGGAGGATGGAAAGCATTAAAACCTGGAACAATCCAAAATTTCTCAGTCCAAGCACAGCTCTGAAGTTTAGCAGATACATGTGCTGAAAACGTAAGGGGGCAACTCACTGAACCAGTTGAGCTAACAAAGAAAAGCCACCCAGTACACTTACAAACTGAATTGTTGAAAAGTATTTCTCAGTGCATCTTTTTGAGGAAATACAAGGTTTGATTAGATGATGCAGACATACCAGGTTTTTCAGTGTTTTCTTAGCTATCTCTGTACTGGTTTATTTCACATAATATAGGCGTACACTACATCTTGTAGAAGAGTTAATAAGCTTCCAAAACAGGCCTCAAGAAGAAGAAAAAACAGCCTTTTTTTTCCCCTCTGAAAGAACTAATTCACTTCAGCAATATCCACTCAGCCCAGCCAAACTAGTTTCTTGACTTAGATTCTTCTGAGAAAAAGCAAACATTAGTAATATGGTTCACCTTCCTTTTAGGGCTTCTGCTTTTTTAAAAAAATGAGATCTTTCTGGAGAAGGTTACCCGTACTGAGAACTAGAGAATAACGCAATCTGCTTACCTTATCCTGGCTATATGCTGCTGCACAGGCTGATGCTGGAAATGGTCAGGCCACTGATGGTGAAGGCAGAAGGATGGGGCGGGCTGAAGACAGCAAGCGGGCTGATATATGGGGGTGTGTTTTTGGCAAATAGATGCTGAATACTCAGTATGTGGCTGCATGCAGCACGAAGTCATAGGAGATGGTGCTGAGCTGCCCACCACTGAATGACATTCTTGCTTGTTATTGTGACTACTTAAAGAATGATGATACGGACAAAGGTGGCAGCATTGCGACAACATCTGCTGAGTTCTTTGGTTGTCTAAAGGCAGAAAGGATGGTTTGATTGTACCATTAAGTTGCAGGCAGCCATTTGGACTTGCTTTTGGTTTTGGTGTTTCCTTGGATGGGAGTTGTTGGACCGCTACGTCTCCATCAGTAGCTGCGACAATACCTGGGCCAGTAGCATTTGACAAGATGCTGCCATTGCTCAGAACCACAGAGTCACGGACGTTGCTCATAGCCATGCTCCGAGCTCTCAATGGATACTTGATGCTCCTGCAGAAACAAATAAAGCCACATTTACAGAGCTGCGGTGTTTTCAAATGCTCAGAAATAATTTCAGATTGAAATGTGTAGAGTTCCTTTCTCATCTTCGTCTTTCACACACGTGCTGGCAGGAAAGATTTGAAGAACTTCTATTTGTTCAACAAAAAGTTAAGAATGAAGTTACATAAATGCCATGGGATTAAATCAAAACTTAAGTCAAATGAATAGACATCTGAGAGTCTCTGGGTCACAGCTGACAAGTAATGGTTGAGATGCACGAGAACAGGATTGCTTTACACAAGACTAAGTAACCACCACTACTTATGAAAACAGATTTTGGTATAAACTGTGTAACTGTCCACACACCTTGCACTGCAATTTGCCCATTTGCTTTGAAAGCCAGCAGGAGACAGGACCACACAGTAGAGATTATTTAATAATCATTAATGTGCTGGTTTCAATAATCTCCTTTCATATCTCCAATTTCTATTGAAAATGAGGCATGTTTGTGATTTTGTGGAGAAATTCTGTTTAAATGCCTTTTTCAAATAAATCAAGTAATTTCAGCAGACATCTGTTAAAATTGCTGAATGGCACCCTAGGTCTTTAGCAAAAGCTCAAAATGAAGTTATGAGTACTAAAAAGATAGAACACAACCACGTGTATTTCCCAAGTTTAAAAAAAAAATAATTCCAGGATTCAATTGCTGCTGATTGAGAAGCTCATGCTTCTGTGTGGCACATATTCCAGAGGCAGTTAAGAAATGCACTATGCTGTAAATAAAGGATATTAAAGATTTTCTTTTAAAGTCTTGTTTTTTCCAAGCAAAATGTAAATAGGTGAAAACTGTTAACACTGGAAAGGTGACTGAGGAACTTGGCTTAAAATAAAAACTTTTCTGAGGTGCTCACAGAAGCCAATTTCCCTCATGTTAACTATAAACACATTTTAATAAGTTTTAAAAATAAGTTGAAGATTATTATTTTGATAAATAACATGAAAGGCCAAACATCACACTCAGATAAGAATGTGTTTTCAAAGTTACATGGGCGGGGGAAGGACGGAGGAGAAAGGAGAAAGAGGAAAGAACACTAATTATGTAGAATAAATCAACACTTGCTTAAAAAACAGAATCAGTTCATTACAATTGCTTTGGCTAATTTAATGTTACCTTTTTAATACTGAATTTATTCGACAACATCAGTAGTCCAAATTGCAAGGCAATTTTGACAGACTCTGCACTTTGCAGAAAGACACAACAAACAGATTAAAACAGATAAGCAAGGAAGTTTCTGACTTGTTTTCTTCCCCAATAGCTTTGCTGAGATGTCAGAGAGCTAAGCCTGCCCAGCCAGCTGAGCTATTAAATTGCCTGAATGCTAGTTCTGAGCAGAAAGTGCTTTGCAGAGTGGAATGCAGCCCCCCTGTGCAGCATCCCCCCCAGACCTAGCTAAATCCTTCACTTCTGAAACGAAGATTAATCTTCTGTTATTTGTTCTAGATCATACGCAGAGCCAGATGCCCTGGGAAGTCACTTTCATTTAGATAACCGCTCGGAACAGCAGAACATGCTGCTTGACAGGCATATTTTTCCCAGCCTCCAATTCCACACATTCCTGCTGAATCCCCCCTCCCCCAGCTCAGGCCATCAGGCCCACTGAGGACTTTCCACTGAGCACAAGAGAGTAAATTCTAAACTTCACTTCTGTCTGAAGAGACACATCAGATCTGTGAGATACAGTCTGTGAGCACTCGGGTTGTCCCTTGCAGGGCAAGCAGACTCAAAGCCCGCTGCAGCGGACAGAGCAAGAGCCCAACACTGAGGCAGAGGAAGCTCCTCTGGACTCATCTGGAAGCGGTTTAGGTATTTTTGGTAGCCTTATTTTCACATTCACTCACGTAAGAGACAGGTTGTGAGATGATGATGTTACATTTCTGTTTCCAAGTTAGTTTGACACGTTCCTATGACTGCTCGAGACCACTTCACGCTGATCAAAGTCACAGTTCCGCAGACGGTCATTGCGGCTGCAACAAGAGCCAGTGCAAATCTCAGCCCCTCAGGAAGACATATGCACCGATCTTTTGCCTTAAACCCAGGACATCTGCAGTGTGCAGCAACTGCAATAACACAACAGAGCTTTTAGTAGCTGCTTCAAATCACCTCATAAAAGGAAGTAGGCATTTACGCGCAAAGCACACACGTGGCAAACAGAGATGGAAGGTAACTCGCACCCGCAGAACACAGCAATTCCAGCTCAGGCACACACACTCGGGACCTTCTGCAGATCTGTGCCTCTCAGGGACACCAACACAGGAACCAACTGCTGTTCCAGACAGCTCAGCAGCCTCCAGTTAATAGGATGGAAGATAAAATGCTTTACTTTCAACACACGTAAAATCTACCTGTGCATCTATCAGATTAAACACAATCTTCAGATGGACGCTTGAGAAACCAGTGAATTCAGAGAAGCCAAAGATATCATCACCAACACCAGAACATTTAATTCTGCTCTTGTTCTCCCTTTAAGCAAGCTGTAAAAATTTAAACAGATCAAGCTGATTCTTTCTTTCTTTCTAAGCCTTGAGAAGCTATTGAGTTCTGCCAGTTCTCACAGGGTCTTTAAGCAATGCAACAGAGGCACCTGCTTACCTTGAAGACCTTTCAATGCCCTATTAAAGAAAGCAAGGCTATTTTGCAGGCTTAAGGTAGCCATCTGATAGAATTTTATTCAATCACAGCCAAGAAGATCAAGGACTCAAACCAGATCTCTAGAATATGAATTGGGCTGTATGTTTTCATCTGGTTCGGTAGCTTTTCTCTTTTTTAAACAAACATAAGATGGTTGATGTCACTTGGCAAGTCTAATGTTATGAGTTGTGTTTCACTTCTGTTTGAGGGCATTAAAAACTAGGTACTGAGGTACTTCGTGCATCTCATGCTCTACACAAGCAACTGCAACTCCACAGACATAAACACTTCATGTGTAGCTATTGCACCAAAATATATTCTTAGATTATATTCTTATCTCTCTGCTGTATTTTGTCTCCTCTACCATAACTGCAGTGACTGGGAGCTTACTGAGAGATGTCATAAGGGTCCAAGGAAACAGTTAACTGAGAATCTCTCCTTAACAAGTGTAAGCACAGTAACATTGTAATAACACGTGGGCAGGGAAATCAAAGAATCCCTTCATCCTGAAAAAAATCTAAAAATAAGAGTTACTGAAAATGCTGTCTTTGAGAATTCTGAATTCCTTTAATGCTGAAAGTTTATTTTTGCTGTATTCCTGATAATACTTTAGGATTTGGTGTTCTCCAACAGAGCAGGGCCTTCAGACATATTCCAACTTGGATCAGCAGGCTTTGAAGCACTGAACAGGTATTCTGAATAATGACATTGTAGATAATACCAATTTTAATACAGATGGTCCTTAATTAACAGAAGATTAAATACAATTAGAAAAAGTCTTGACCTCTATAGCTGGACACATGGTATTTTAAACATTAACATCTACTTAGAAATTAGGTCAGCTGCATTGCTACAGGAAGAGAACTAGAATTATCTTTAATTACTGCACACCTGATAACAGTAATTGCTAGGGTAGCACTTCGGTCGTGCAATTCAAATTGAGGCAAGGTAGAGGCAATGTTACTTAGTGATAGTTTTATGGAGTAATCCCTCTATTATTTGTGGAGCTAACAACGAACACAGCTCGCCCAGCAGACATCTGCCATACGCATTGCAAGCCCTCCAGGAAATAAAGTAACGCAGTACCATAATCAAACTATGTCAGATTTGGTGTTCCCTAACTAGTGTGTTCTTTGTAGCCTTGGATTAAGTTCACCTGTTGCTTTGGCTGCAGCTGAAAGTATTTTTCTTTGTTTTAAAGTTTCTTTTAAAAAAAACCAAAACAAAACCAAAAAAACAGACTTAAAGAAACATTAGTTCAACAAATCCCATCTGGAGTCATAATGCCTGCAATTGAGAATGATAAAAGTGCAAATTCAAGAAGGAATGACGTAGCGGAAATTTAGTATAACCTAGTATATTAATATAGGTAATTTATAGATCTCTAGAAGATGACAGAAAACAGCTAAGTGTTGAGGGTTGTTTTAATCATTTAAGAAAAAAAAAAAAATCCCCATACCTTGTACCTTGCACTAAAATAAAACTAAGCTGGTTACAAGACTACATTTTTCATTTAAGGTAGGACAAGAATTCATTTAAAAGTCACTTAAAACCTTTTAGCTGCAGTCAGCATCATGCCACTCACTCAGCTAAACCAGTCCAGGTTTTCTGGACCTTGCAGGCCTGTCAGCTACAAAGCATCCTGGTTCCAAGATGAACATGAGGTCTGAAGTAAAAAAAATTCAGTGTCAAAAGTTCATCTAAACCAGTTGGACTCTGAAAGTAGTGCATTCTTGAAATAAGCAACACTTAACAATCCCAGCGCTACCTATTAAGTTGCCCTCCAGATGAAATATTATAATGGACTTGTAGTCCCTTAATACGCTGTAGTTTTTAATGTGGGAAATGGGTTACATGGTCTCAATCTGTAAACTCAGTTAAATCCTCTCCAGATTTCATTTGCTGTGCCAGCCAGAGCTGCTCTTAAGGAGGGCTTTCTCCTCCTTCACATCACCAAAATTCTCTGGGTCTTTGCTTTTTCTCAGTGCTCACAGGAGTAACAGGTGGTGCCTGGTGTCTGATACTGCTTTTTATGGGAGATGTCTAGTTAACTATCATTGCAACGGTCTTTAGCAAGTCAAACAGCTTTTTAATGTTTTACGGTTGTTCTCCATTCTGGCTCTCACTTAGACATTTTTCAAATTCTCCAGCTCTTACTCCTATGTGTTCATATGTGGTGTTTTGGTTTCTCTCAGTACTCTGACTTTTCCATTTCAGCAGTTAACCACTAGGTCTTCCCTGAAAAGCTTCCACTATACAAAATACAGGCACTTGCTAGCCTTCCCCGTCCTTTCCACTTCTTTTTCAGGTACTTAAATATATTTTAAATATATTTAAATATTTTTCACTTTCAAGAAAATTCTTGAATTCTTATTTTATCAGCACACGGGTTTACCTGATATAATCGCAACTGCTTAACTTTGAGGGTCGATACATCTGATTGATGCATCTCCTATTTTCGAAAAGTGCCATTACAATCAGTTTATTTTCTGCACAGTCTGAAAATATCCATTTTCTCAACTAGTGTCTCCATGTTAACAAGCAGATTTTCAGCAATCTAAGTACTTTCACTATGCAGTCGTACTTAGGAGACAACTATGAAGCAGAAGAGGTTTTCAGAAGGGAAATTTCCCCTCCTTTAACTTGCAGCAAGTGTTTCAAAAGCCTTCTCACTCTTCCATACCTCTCCGTAGCCCAAGAGGCTGTGAAGCTGTCCCGTCCTGAACCTGAGACACCATGAGTTCATTTCCTGCGTCGCAGGCTGGCTCAGGAATTGCAATTCCTGTGACGGGGAGTTTCCAGATGTCACCGTGCCAGGACCACAGCTCATGGACAGATGGGCACCAGTGAACCAGTGCTGCCAAGCTGGCACACACACTGACCCACCAGCGGATGAGAAAGACTGCTAAGAGTAGGAAAAAAAGGGTATTCTCCAGAACTTCAGAAATACATTTTGCTTTATTTTAAGCTAAAGTTACTTCTCCTGGCACAAACAGTAAAACAACTGCAGGCCATTTACAGAAATCATTTGCAGGACTTCAACTAAAGAAATCAATTGCAGTGCTTTAACTACAAAGTCTTTTTAAAAAGTCAGACACCTAGTAAGTATCATTAAACTACAGATAGAAAAAACAACAAGGAGCCCTGAAAATTCTCCTCCAGAAGTTTTGTATGATCCTAAAATTGTATTTAAAAAAATATAATTAGGCATGGAAAACGGAAAAAAACTGTACTAAGAAAAGCTGAAAAAGCTTCAAATACACAGAGTTTTGGAAGTGATACAGCTACAAACAGCAACAATTAGAACAGAACTTATTACTTCAAAGAAAAAGAAAGTGCATAGTTCTGGAAAGCAGGTACACCTCAGCAGAGCTTAAAAAAAAAAAAAAAAGCTCTTAAAACCCCCCAAACGTTGCTTAAAACTGGGACACGGTCATCTCACTAAATCTTATTTACACAACTTACTGCCTTTCCATTATAATAGGAAAGATATTTACGTTTTATGAAATAGCAAATATTCTGATTCGAAATAACTCCCGTTCTCCTTACACGAGAATAACAAAATCTGTCTGCCTCTGGATACAAAAGGAGTTACGAGGAAAGTTCCACCGGTTTTTACTTCATCATGCTGTGGGATTAACACTTAAATTCTTAGAGCTGTAAAGGGACACAAAGCAATACTGTTCAGGATACAGATCCAGCTATGCCTGCTATCATCCTGACCGTATCAATGTTACAGAAGAGCTCAAGAAACCTCTCAGACGTCTTTTTAGAAGCAGATTTGTGGGGGGGGGGGGGCGTTTGTCCAAACTTTAAAGCTGTGTTTGAACACCTTTAAAGAATCTGTTCCCAATAATAGCATTTTTTTTTCCTATTTTAATAGAGGCACTAAGAGAATTTTACAACTGCATTATTTTAAATAAGTGAACGGCTCGGGGAGGCCGGGGCACAGCAAGCACCCGCGGGCACCCCCGTTTGGTTTACACCGAGCACTCTTTGCGTTCAGCTACGGAAAACACGGTGCCGAGTTCTACCCCAGCAGCCCGTTCCTTCGGAAAGCTCAACATGAGAGAGCTGACCCTGCTCCTCCTCACTCCCCAAGTGCAGGGCTGGTTTTCGTCCTCCCGTTCGCCAAACGCCACCCAGCACTGGGAAGGGACCGGACCCCGGGCGCGGGGGGTGTCTGGGGGTTCTTTCTCAGCACCTCCTCGCCCCAGCGGGCTCCTGTTCTCTGCGCGCCCCGCCAGCTCCGGGGCGTTACAGAGCGAACAAACCGGAGGGACGCGGCAACCTCCCTTACCCCACCCTGCCCTCCAGGCCCCGAGCTGTCCCGGCTGCCACGCGCGGCCGGGGCCGGGGACACCCGGGCTCACGCGCTTAGCACTCACCAGCGCCGCGCCGGGGGGGCCCGGCAGGGACGCAGCGGCCCCTCTCGCTCCAGGTGTACCGCTCTCCCTCACCGCCGGCCGAGCCGGGCCGAATCGAATCAAACCGAACCGAGCCGAGCCGAGCCGAGCCGAGCCGAGCCGAGCCGAGCCGAGCCGAGCCGAGCCGAAGCGCCGAAAGGAGCTGGAGCTGCCCCTCCCCGCGGCAGGTCGGGAGGTGGCAGGGGCCGCCGGCTCCTCCCTGCCGCCGCCCCCCGCCCTGGGTCCCAGCCCCCTCCGCAGCCGCTCGGGAGCTGCTGGCCGGGAGCTGCCGCCCCAGCTGCCCCCCGCGCAGCGCCAGGGGCACCGACACCTGCCCGCCAGCACCGGTGGCACGGGAAGAGACGAGGAGGGCGGGACACCCAAAGCGGCACCGGAGGCGTTTCTGAAACACGTTTCGGGCCTCATTAGCTCCTGGCAGCAGGTCCGGTCCCTACCCCAAGCGCTTTCATCCCCGGGTTGTCAGGCATTTCGTACGCGTTCCCTGCGGGGCTGCAAATCCCCGACGCTTCTCCAACAATGAAAAATTACACGGAAAACCGGGGCATTTTTAAAGATCTTTGTACCTAAAATGCCTTTTCATGAGCTTCCTTCACAGCTGAGCACTTGAGGAGCCGCTCGTCCAAAAGTGAGCATCTCCACGTACTCTTCAGATACACTTTTTTAAAAAGACTTTATAAATACAAACGGAATCATTACAGACAATTAATGCAAAAAGCTGAAAGCTCCACGAGGAGAGCAGACAGCCCGGTCACTTCCAAGTGAAAATGAAAAACCAAAGATTGCCAAATTCTGGGGGTATTTAAAACCTCAGTTCTAGGACCCCAAGAATAAAGCAGCAGGTCATGTTTAGAAAGAGCTCACTACTGAAGTGGGAACACTGTACTCACTTGATTTGCAGGGATGTATTACAACGGACTTTTAAAAATACTATGACAGGCGATGCCACAACCTGCTCTACCCGGGGATGCTCAAACTAACTATGGTACCTCATGCGCTCACCAGTCACATGTTTTTGGAGATGAATCCTGCTTTTTCCTCAGACACAAGCCTCCAAACTGGCATCCTCCTGAGGCAGTTCCTAAAATCCTGTCTCCTGCCACTCCAAAGCGGGTCAAGCCACCTGGGACTGGCTTTTTAGAAGAGCTCTTCAAGGTCAAGTTGAGCTGGTTGTAGCAAAAGGAATTTCTCATCCACACACATCTTATTACCAAAGGAAAAGCTGGGGCTCAATTTCCCTTGGTGTGACCTTAGAATTACGCATCCTAACTCTAGCCCAAGGTAATATGCAAGGCAGCTCTTCCCGCTCATTGGATCTGGTCTTCAACAGGTGGTCAGAGACTGTGCTGCTTTCCCCTTCTAGGGGGAACCTTTTTTTCATAAACCAGTGTTCCTTGCCTTTCTCACGTAGCTTCAACTGGAAAATTTCACTGGCATCAGCTGCCATCCCCACATCCCACAAACCATCAGCATCCTTTCTAGAACATCATTTTTCTAACATCAAACTTCTTTTAACAGCTTCCTTTCTATCCAATGTAGAGACAATCAGTGCTGGAGATCCAGGACAGTTCTCCTGTTTGAAACACAGATACATCTACTGCACAAAACAGCAATACTACAAACCAGGTAACTTTAAACCATAATTCAAAATGCAAGTAGGACTACAATATGGTATTCACTTTATGAATATCTGAAACACGTAATATATGCCCAGAAGTGTCACAAGAATAATCTCAAAGCTACTTTTCCAAAGTCACAAACCCCCATGTATTATTGAAAAACCTATCTACTAATAGAAGTATTCTTAAATACGTAAATATTACCAATATATAGTTCACTGCAAATATCATACAATTTGTATTTACTAACCACCTCAAAGAGTGACAAAAAGCACATAATTTTTGCTCACTGCCTCGATATCTAGGAAGAAAAGTACTATAAAAATCTAAAGGATGACAGTCTATTAAAGCTCTCAGTCTGTATATACTGCACAAAGCAGTGTTACTATATCTTAGCACATGAGATCACTGCAGATACTTTGTTCCCAAGTATGACAGTAAAGTGAATGTATAATGTATGTTCAAAGGTTATGCTTAATAAAATTATTCCGGTGCAAATTGAATTTAAATACTGTATCGTATATTTGAATTACAGACTTGTCAATTATTGCCTTTACAATATCTGAAAAGCAAACTCAACACAGTGAGTACTGAGAAACCTTTCCCCCACGCTAAGCCCCACAAAGTCTTTATTGCCCTCTGGCATAACTCTTGTTTTAGACATCTCCATCATACACCCTTTCAGCATCCCCTTCCCCATTACATTCAGCTTTTAATGTTTCTGCTTGTCCCACTGTTCATCTCCAGCGATATCAGAAAAATGCCGACTTCTTCATTTACAAGCGATTAGGAAATACTCCTGAGCTCTGCAGCACCTGGACTGCAGGTACAGGAAAACTGGGGAAAGTGGCAAAGGACAGAAGAATTTAGACTGATTCATGGCAGATCAGAGATGTCAAATGTGATCTGTTGAAGCCTTGAGAAGAAACACATACATGCAGAGAATCTGCAGGACATCTGCACTACTAATTCAGCCTTGATTTAAGTTAATACGATCTTCAGTCTACCAGTTCCACCTACCTACAGACCTATCAATACGCTTTACAAGCAACAAGAATTTCTATAAATAAAATGAACTCTCAAAGCTTCACTAAGCATTAAAGAGAATATGAGCAGAATAAAATTTGACTATTATACTATCTTGAAGATTCACTATTACTTTAAGATTTCATAGATTACTTCAAAATTTGTGATTTGAACACCAAGCCCTTGAAGACGGACATGTTGCTCCGGGCAGACAAAAGTACTTTGCATGTTCTGATCACAGAAAAATCCTTTAAACTTAGAAAAACGGGCAAACCATCTCTTATCATCACTTCTCATAAGTAGCTTTTTAAACTAAGATTTTAAAATATCTTTTTTCATAGAACTCTCAACTAATAAAATCAAGTAGTAGTAGTAAACATACTAATGCAGTTCTCAGTTCTATATACAATCCTTAAGAAAAAAATAAATACTGTCATTCTGCTAACCATATTAGAGATTAAAATAATTACAGTTTGCATAACACATAAGCCTAAAAAATTGATGCTTATATTTGTATTTACAGAGCACAGCTGAAATACTGTGTGGTAAGGTATGAAGTTTGAGCATTGTCTCTCTTCAAACAAAACATAAAGAGCTGCACTTCTTGGCCATGATGCTTTCACAGCCTCTCCTGAGGCTAAACTGAAGATGCCAGGTAGTACCATCAAGGGCCAGCCACTTCTGTCAGCTTTGGGTGCTCACGATCAAGAGCTGCTGCCAAGCTACTACCCTTCCAGCAATGTAGCTGTGCCTTTTCTTGGCTGAGTGCCTTCACACACCTCTCCAAGCTTAATATGACATTAATGATGAATTCTTCTTTGTCACAGCAGTGGTTTTTAAAGGGAGAGAGATTCAGAAGGAGCTGAAGGACTTTGATAATGTTGGACATTAATAGGTGGGGTTTTGGGGTGCTCTAGGGAAAACTGATGCTGAAGGACTACACAAGTGCTCAGGGGAAAAGTGCAGAGGCTTTTGAAACCCTTGAAGGCCAGATACAGGGCACCAGAGGTGCTGTAGAAATCCTACTGAACTGCTAAAGAACTGGGAAGAATAAGGGAATATGGAATAGAAATAAAGAGCTAATTAGAGTTTAAAATGACAGCATGAGTTCTGTACACAGCACATGTACTCTGCAAGTATTTTATTATAGCTACATTGAATTTTTATTACAATTCCTATCCACCTACAGAATTTCCTGACTGGTGTTTTTTTCTTGGCCACAATATTCTCTACTGCGTCTCAGATGCTGTAGCACAGTACTTCCACAGTATTGGCATTACCAAATGCCACTTAAAACAAACAATGCAGTGGGAGAAATATGGTAGGGAGCCAACCATTTATTTTCTAAGTTTCATAATAAAGGGTACTTTCATGCAACACTTGAGGTAACACTGAGATAGCAGCAGCTTCTTTACTTATTCAGAGGCACACAGGGCCCATACTGGGACCTTCCAGATTGTAGCAGGGTGAGAAACATGCCAGGAGCAAAGTATTGGGAAAGTGAATGGACTGAGTCAGCTTTATATATCAGGGATCACCAGGTCTGGACTGTCACTGTCTTGCACATGACAATTTTGCAGAGGTACCCGAGTGCCTGCATAGTGCCTCCAAGTGCTCTTAGGTCCAGAAATAGGAGGCAAAGACACAAACTGACTTATCTGAGGCTGCAGCCACACAGATGTGAGTCATCTGCTCCTAGATCTAAACTGAGCCTGGAAACACAACAGCCGTGTTCATCAGGCATCATCCCCGAGACGGAAACTTCCAAACCTGGAATTCGGGAAGCTCTAAATAGACAGTGGAGTTAATTTACAACCTGTGTTACCTACCCACAGACGAAAGAGAATATTCTAAAATATTAAAACAAAAGCACCCAGTAACAAAACCCCCTTCTACTTAGATCTGTTGGTTTACTTCTTTGTGATGCTGAACAAAACACAAGGTATTAAATGTAAGAACTCGCATTCTCTCTTACACTGGCATTCTTCTATATGCTCTTCTGGGGTTTTTTTTCTTTATCAGGGGGTGGAGGAGACAAAGCTTCATAGAAATACAGGTCATAGCATAGGCAAAACTGATTTAGTACCATCATATATATCTATGGCTGAAGTTTTAAGTATTGAGCCTTTCAATTCCAGACTGCTAACTCCATCATGATGAAACATTGCCAGATCAATACATGACGTGAAGTAAATTGGCTGTCCTTCTCCAGTTTCCACTCACCCAGGTTTCATCACAAAATCTTCCCTAATTTATACCCTCAAGAAAGACTGAAGATGAAGTGGAGCCTTGCAAAGCAACCTTCTACAGCACTAGTGACAGGGGAAATGTCAGACATTGTTGCTGATCTTTTTTTTAGATAAACAAAGGACTTGCTGACTTACAATTGGGAAATTTAAACCCTACACTCAATAAAACAGATACCAACACATTCTTTTAATAATCTGGAAACTGGACATTTAAGGTTGCATCATCTTCAATAACACTGAAAGTCAAAGCACAGAAATAAATTTATAGGGGCAAAGAGTGTATTTCATTGTCCATGCAGTGCTAGAACAATGTGCTCTTAGTCCCTGCTCTAATTAAAGAGTCAGTTCAGTATGATATTGCAAACAAATGAAGAAGGATTCTAAAATATTTCCTTTATTGATTTTTTTTAAAAGCTCTCAAAGTATGATAGTGCCATTTGCCAGTCTTCCCCCTACCCCCTGACTGAAACAAGACACTAGCAGTACTTCTCTAACTTTTTTATTGAGATACTGAGGTTTTAAACTAGGTCATGTGAAGGTTGAGTTTTAAGAAATGCAAGGCTGTCTTAGTTTTTCTACTTAAAGAACAGAAATACTAACATCAACTTAATAATGTTTCAGTGAAGATATAACAGAAAGAAATTATTTATTTTTTCTGTTTCCAGATCACATGTACTCTGAATTGAAGTGTATCTCTGAGGCTCCACAGTAACTCATGTCCCACACTACACAAGAATCTTGAAAAGCTAGTCAGTTTTAAAAATTCCCCACACTGGAAGCTATTATTTGCATTACTAAAATAATAAAAAAGTTGTTTATTAATCATGAAACAACAAAAAATACAGATTTAATATTCTGCAAAAATGTTTTAACATTGAAAGTTTGTAAGCCAGTTTTATTAGCATCTCAAACAGTTTTCAGATACTAATATGAAGACATCTTTTTAGAAGTATAAAAAAATCCAGAATCAGAACTGAAGAGCTGTACTTTTGATTTATCCACAGCTCACAACGTTTTGAAGGAATTTTTAATAGCTTGTCTTCAGTTGTAACAGTTTTGCTCTCTAAACAGAGTGCTTCAATAATAAATTACATTAAAATGCAGCTGCATAAACATGTTTACACACAGTTATATTTTTTCACACACATTCCTTTCTCCTAGGTCTACCTTTTCCATTACGAACTAACTACACTTCAGTGTATTTTATGTAAGTGCACACATGTATAATGTCACTCATAAAACAATTCAGACAGACCATAAGGAAAAACTAACATCAAGTCTTTTTTAATGTTGTTATCAATGAGCTGGGCGAGGGAATCGAACACTCCCTCAGCAAGTTTGCAGATGACACCAAACTGGGTGGGAGTGTTGATCTGCTTGAGTAGGAAGGCTCTGCAGAGGAGTCTGGACAGGCTGGAGCCATGGGCTGAGGTGAATTGCCTGAGGTTTAACAAGGCCAAGTGCCAGGTCCTTCACTTAGGACACAACAACCCCGTGCAGCGTTCCAGGCTTGGGGAAGAGTGGCTGGAGAGCTGTCTGGCAGAGAAGGACCTGGGGGTGTTGGTTGACAGCGGCTGAACATGAGGCAGCAGTGGCTCAGGTGGCCAAGAGGGCCAGTGGCATCTTGGCCTGTGTCAGACCCAGCGTGGTCAGCAGGAGCAGGGAGGGGATTGTGCCCCTGTGCTCAGCGCTGGTGAGGCCGCACCTCGAGTGCTGGGGTCAGTTTTGGGCCCCTCACTCCAAGAAGGACATTGATGGACTGGAGCGCATCCAGAGAAGGCAACGAGGCTGGGGAGGGGCCGGAGAACAAGTCCTACGAGGAGAGACTGAGGGAGCTGGGGGTGTTTAGCTCAGAGAAGAGGAGGCTGAGGGGAGACCTCATCACTGTCTACAACTGCTTGAAAGGAGGCTGTGACAGGGTGGGGGCTGGGCTCTTCTCCCAAGTGACAGTGATAGGACGAGAGGAAATGGCCGCAAGTTGCACCAGGGGAGGTTTAGACTGGACATCAGGAAGAATATCTTCACTGAAAGAGTGGTGAAGCACTGACACAGCTGCCCAGGGAAGCAGAGGAGTCTCCATCCCTGGAGGTGTTCAAAAAACATGTAGACGTGGCACTTCAGGACAGGGTTTAGTAGGCACAGTGGTGTGGGGCTAACAGTTGGACTTGATGATCTTAGAGGTCTTTTCCAACCTTACTGATTCTGTAATCTGAGTGTAAAATAGACAAGTCACATAAAAAGCAGCGATTTCATCACTTGTAGGATACCAGTATTTAAATTACAACCACTATCTTGATGTTACAGGGAAAGAGACTATTCCAGTAAAATTTTTTTTCCAAATGATGGGAGAACTGTGCTTTACCAATACTATTACAGTAATTACCATATTAAGATTAACTTGTCCACAGTCAAAGATATAAGAAAGAACTGCATTTCTCCCACCATTTGGAGGAATTCATACAGCAATAGTCTAGGAAACATAACTACCATTATTTCAGCTAGAGAAGTAAAGGAAAAGTCACTTTTTCAGATTCATATTTTTAGTTCAGGAACAGCAAAGTCTTGAAATTTAATGTATTCTTTTAAAACACTAAAGTATCAGTTACTTTTAAAGTAGGGACCATTGTTTTGCATTTCAGTTCAGGGAAGCTAAAAATGTAACATCAATATTTACTGCAATTGCATAAGTTTTGCCATATAACATTCACATTGCACATATCAGAAAATTATTAATTTTGCTGTTCATTTCATTCACTTTTACAGCTAAATAAAGTAGAATGTTCTGGCTATTCATTTACGAGCTAATTAGGTGACTACTGTACTTATGAAATATTTCTTCTACCTATTTCAAGTTCACTCTTCAAACTAGCGTGCTGTTCCCTTGGCTTAGTTAAAGTAATAGAAGATCCCTAGCAGTTTCTTAGTTATTCACTTTTTTCAAAAGGATTTTCAAATTTAACTGCCCAAACCTTCACATAATACATGAAAGGGCTCCACCTTTGTGTGCAACCCAGATCACATCTTCACCTTTCCTCATTAGGAAAGTGAAATAAGCACCAAAGGTGATCATTTTTATTTCAGGGGGAAAAAAAAGTATGGTTTGGAGTAAGCCACCATTGCTACAGCCCACAGGACAGCTTTTATTTGGTGTGAGCTTTACTGCCACGCTAAGGAAGGCGTGACAACAAAGCAAGAGAAAATGCTATTTGAGCACAAACTCAGTGTTTGCTCACCAGGCTGCCTGCCTGCCACAGGGTCACCAAACACAGCTCCGGCACTGGGAACTCAGTTTTTTCTAGCTGTCTCTTAGCAAACAGATGTGAGCCTGGGAATTTCTCATACATTGAGATAAATCAAGAACCAGACCTTTCAGAGCATTGACCTCCACAGCTTTAGAAGGAGACGTCAGAATTCTCTGGGATCCGCCGAGTTCATGCTGTTTAGACTACAGTGTCGTTACTGCCCATTATACACAAGTCACTCAGTTGCCAAAGCTGTTTGCTAAAGTTTGGGATGCGGCCGTTCCACCTAGACTCTTAAGTAAAAACCCTTGAGACGAGTCTAAAGTATGAAACATCAATGTAACATTCCCCTACATGTTTGAGTTTGGTTTTTTTAATGTTATCTCTATTCCTGTCACACTATGCCGAGGATTACTGAGGTGTATCTTCTCAAAACCCTGATTCGGTGTTTTCTGCAGTGCACATGGATCCCCCACAGCCCCACAGTTCTGAGCTATATTTTTGCCAGTCCCAAACTGCACCTGTATACATCCCTGGTCAATTTTTAATTAAAAAACCCTTAGGCAAAGCATAGGGTACACAGAACTTGCATTACAGTTGTATTACAAACCCAGATATATTATTAGGTCCATTTAACAAATCAAATTTTTATACTGAAGATGTCCAGCACAGACCACGTGTCTAAGATGATGTACTTGAAGGCTCTGCAAACCTGATGATTCAAACCTCTTGACATTCCCATTCAATAAGTACAGTCAGATAACTATTCAAGATCAGACTTCGACTATTTCTGGTATTGTGTGATGTATGCAGCCAATTCAGTTAGACAATATTGCTTTTTCCAATTACTACAGGCTGCTCACACGTACTATATGTGCTTTGTTTCTATGAGATTCACTGGAATAGGATTTGGCCCTCTACTGGTTACACCAATTGCAGTATCAGATTAAATCTCTTTGCATAAGAAATAAAGAATCTGAAAAGGATCAGGTGCTGAAATGTACTTAGCACTACAGTTTCTTTCCGTACCCAGGATTTGAGGCTCATGAAGCACTCCAGGACTCTGAAGCAGCAAGACTGATACCAGTCTTCCGCACAGGAAATCACAGTATGGGAATTGGGAGAACACTAGTAACTTTTGGTCCTTACAGAGTAAAACCGTGGAGATATTTTTTATATCCTGGCAAAGCAGAGTGACTGGGTGTATGCCAGCAGTACCACAGCTGGACAAAGTCAGCACCCGTAAACCACCTCCGTGTCAGACACAGAGACAGGCATACAGCAGCTGCTGAAGACTCCTGGCAGCCCTGCGGCAGCAGCAGCAGCTGCACAGTCGTTGAATGTCTCCCTTTGCAACTCCCTCCCTTTCAGTTCATTTAATTGGGCCACGTACCTGTTCCAGAGCACAGGCACGGCTAATTTTAATAAAGCTAAGAAATCGGTTTACTACCAAGCCATTGAACATTTATTGCAGGATTCAGATATTAAAAATCGAATATTCTTTTTACAATTTTAAATCTTAATTAACAAAACACCCCTGTTTAGTCTACAGTATTTAACAGTCATCAGCCTGTCAATCCTTTAATATGAGCAAAGCATGCAAAAAGATACCAACCTTCCCAGCGAGAACTCATGGCCCAATCAGGTACTGACAGCAAGAGAGCAGCCACAGAACGACCGTTCCATTTGTCAGAAAATAGTCGTCTTTGCATATAACCTTTCCAAAACAACTTATGTATAAATTTACCACCAAACCCCATCATTCCCAAAGAGTTTGCTTTAGAGACAGAGTAATCTAATCTCAAGGAAAGCATCCCCATCAATTTTGGATGACTCATTCTTCATGCTTGCAAGACAGATCCACTACGTTTTTTTCCTCACAGTGAACAAAAAGGTATCACATGAATCTCCACAGTACTCAAACCCAGATGCATACAACGTTATTGCTAGGCATTAGAAAAGATTAATACCCACCAGTGTTTCTTTCTGCCTTTCCAGTACAAGCAAGTGCAAGAAGTCAGGCAGGATCAGCAGTGTCTGTGCATGGTGAGTGGAAACAGGTGACACTGAGCTCCCTGGTTACTGGTACATTCTAAGCTCAGGGGTGAGGGCAAGCTGCTCCTTTCAAGGGGAAGGGGGCAGGGAAGGAGGGAGAAAAAGGAATCTGGAATGCTCGTCCCAAGGTCAGAGGACAAGGAATTTCAAAGCTAGGCGATAATTTTAAGATCCAAGTGCCTATCACACAAACACGTGCTAAGATGCACATCCACGCACTTCCTCCTCACAGACTGCGTTTAATGCCAATAAATTTTCTAAGTTCACCTCAGCACATGCCTGCAACAAGCTCCTTTGCTGCTGTAAGGCAACTGTAGCAAGCAAGAATAACCACCAGGAGTGGGGAGATGGGCTTCTTTAAGTGGCACTGATGATTTAGGGCCACTTAGGAGAATACATGCATACAATGTGTATACTGTAGCACACGCCGTAAAAGCAATAGGCTTTAGAGTTGATACTTAGCACTACATAGAAATTTTTATTAAAATTTTGCCTAAGAAAAAGCATGCAGTACAAAGAATATAAAAAGGAGAACTGCAAATGAAGGGATAAGCATGATGCATAATTTCTGGTTCTAAATCTTCTATAAAACACATTATTGCTGAACTAGTTTCCAATTCTCACAAAACAACAAAGTAGAAACAAAGGGCTGTGTTTGAAAAGCTTATAAACTCAAATTCCAGTCCCCTACATACAGGAATTTCATTAGTACAAGATGGAGAAGAACTCACTGTTTAGCATTCTAATTCAATACTAAAACATAGTTGGGTACAATTGGTTAAGCCACTAAAGGCATTTTCCCAGGTTTCTTACTTTCCTGTTGAATGACTGCACTTTTGCCCAGCTAAACAAACCAATTGTTCAGCAATGTCATTATCTCCTATGACTTTCTTTGCAAGCACTGCATTATTATCCTGCTTGCGTGGCTACTGTAAACACTGAGCAGGAGTGTGGATACTCTTCCTATCCAAGCATGACTGAAATGGCCACGCTTCTTGTGCAGAGAACACACCTAAAAAATACTGGTCATAATGAGCTAGTTTGCAAGGCCACAGGTAAACACATCAGTGAGAGCTAACAAAGCTGCATTTCACTAAAATGAAACCTGTGCACCTTCAGATGGGAAGCAATTCAAGAAAAATTGTGCTGGGTATTACTGAATTCTGTATAATACTTAGCAAAAGCCTCAGACTTCAAAAATAAAAGAACAGCCAGGTCCTGTTAAATTTACTATGGTCGCCCCCCTTACGTTTAAAGGCAGAAAGCAATACTTCCCTCAGGGAAGGGGGGCCCAGCTCATAATTTCTGGATCAAGCCCATAACTATTAGCTGCAGAATAAAATTATTAGTGACAGGTTCACTGAATTACTTCTTTACAGAGGTCACTAGTGCTTCCTAGAAACCTAAACCTGCCATTTTAAATTTCACTGATAATAAGTGAGTTTTTTAAACTATCAAAATTAGAGCTAAACCCTTATTAATACCCTTATTTAGTCATGCACTTAAGTACAATACATTGGCCTTTTCTTCAATTCAAAGTTATAAACTCAGAAACACACAAGTGCTGGCATGCACTATTATTACATCAATATTTTATGCCCACAGATGTGGATGTAGAATTTCTACTGATTTTCAATATGGTCATTTCTCTTAAAACTATAATACAAATGAAGAATAATTTCTCTGGCAAGTACATAAACTGTAGTTTGATTATGACATTTAAAACAAGATTAAACAGGGGCTTAGAACTGGATTAAACAGCAACTTTCACTATGCAAAATTTGTTATGAAATGGATCAATTTTGCAACTATTGGGAACCTGGGAAAGACTCAAGAAACTGCATGTACAAAAATCTTACTTTCATTCGATATTTATTACTGCCACTTTAAAGCTTTGCTCTACTATTTATGAAGGACCTTAGTCAGAAATTGTTCAATCCACCACCTTATAGGTCTAGTTCTGTTTAAGCTTCCAAAACTGCTATTAAACTCTGTGTACTGTTTCATGTAAAATATATCTACAGCCCTTGAAGTACAGCCCGTTTTCCCCCTCCCAGGTAAGTGACCTCAACAGTGGATTACAAAGTCCCGTTTCTCTCGCTTTGTGGCCTCTCTCACTCTGGTCCTGTAAACTTTGCATTCCCCTTGTACAAAGGATGCCCTTGTAAACCTAGTAAACTGCTGAGTCGTTAGCTAGTTAACTCTCCACTACTTGGTGAGAAACCTGAGCTTGAAGTCCTTCAGATGGAGTTCTGCACAAAATCTGCAGCTTTTTCTTGGAGCTGTCATAGTTTCCCAGCAATTACTTCCAAGGCATTCACAGACATTTCTTTATGGCTGTAGCAGAAGTCTGGAGTGTTGACTTCGGTAATACCAAGTTCTCCACCCCTCTCCCATGCAATGAGGGCATTCATCCTTATTGTCCCTCCTAAATTCTCATCTACTTTGTCAGAAGAACCTCTAGAGGTAAAAGTTAGACAAAGTATTTGGAACAAAAGTATTTTGAAACCCTTTTTTTAAATTGGGTAAACCAAACATCTTTAATTCTGCTGGTTCATAAGGAACTGGTGGGTAAAGTGGAGTTATAGCTGGATTACTGTGAAAGACGCGCAATACCCCACAAAATGATCATGGTACATCTCACATTAAAACAAGTGTCACCTCACTGTCACAATTCAGCCATGTTTATTAGTATTGAACAGGAACATACTAAAGTTCTCGTAGTTTCACAAGCCTTAAAAACAGATTAAAATCATAACTGTTATGATTTAATTTACCAGTAGAAGCTATTATGCAGAGATACTTGAATCCCACTGGCCCTCATCACAAGTTCCGTGGAACTATTACCAAAATTCAATAGTTGTCGTATAGACTCTAAATATGAAATAAGTTGATAGTAACTTGTCATTGAGACTGAACTACCACAGACTGCAGATTTCATGGTTGAAACAGAGTTTACTACAAATACAGCTCTTTTTGCAATTTCTTTTTTTCTGCTTAAAATTTTAATGCGTTTTGTTTTAACCACTAACATAACTCACACAGTAACTAGAGGTGCACAATAACGGACACTGATGCAAACGGCTGGAATAATACTTGATTAATAAACTTGAGAGATTCAGTACCACCTTTTGTGCAGGGTATAGCTGCTTCTGAACAAAGTCTTTTCTGCTGTGCCAGTTTCTCTACCTCTGTGGTACAGAGGAAGATCATATTCTTCATTTACCTCTGGGCACAGGATTTAGCTCTTCATCTGACCAGGCTTAAGAAATAACCTTATTGAAATAAGAGTTTCTTTGAAGGACTCCACTCTGCAGAATTTGCAGAGCACTCTCAGTAAGATTCAGCCAAGAGGGGATAGGATACTGAGGTATTTTGTCATCCCACAAATGAAACTTCAAGATAATAAACACATATATAAGTAGATAACCAAAATACTGAGAAATTTGTAAGAAACTCAGGCATTGAAGTCCTGAAATGGTCTAAATTACTCTGATCTCCAAATGCCATTACATTCTATTTCACCAATACTAATATATTTCACTATTTGACTGTAGTTCCAAAGTCCTGTGGGTCTGGCTCCCCTTGCAGCAACTGGCACCTAAATGTGAAAAGAAACCTCTGCTGGCCTTCTAGACACTAGGTGATCTGGAATTCAACAAACTCTGTCAGGGACTGCACCGAATTATCTACCATCTGGAAACTGTAAAAATCAAAATAATATGAAGGGCAATGAAAAAATACTATTAAAACATAATGGTGATGGTAAAGTTTGACAACCTTCCAACAGAACTAACTGGAAACTTGCCTTTTTTGATAAGCCATACAACTTAGAGCAAACTGAGTGAGAGCTGAGAGTCCTGAGGTATTAGAGGAGGCAACAACCAAGCAGGGTCTCCTACCGATGGAGATAAATGCCCTGGAGATAAACTCTTATTTTCTTAAAAAAAAAAAATCAACAAACCCCCCAAAACAAACAATTTTTTGGTATAACTTTTACATTGGATCAACAAAAAACAAATTTCAAAATACTAAAGTTCTTTGCAGATGTACAGTTCCCTTTCTCCAGCCAACTCTATACACTCTCTTTCTGTGAAACTTAGCGCTATACAAAATTAAATTAAAGGATTATTTGGAGTTGTCTTGCATAAACATAAGCCAAGTATCAGCTTAAGTTACTATAATGGTCTTTCTACAAGCTCATAAGTCCCACGGCAAACTTTGGCAGAAACAGACTTCAGTCTTTAGAACGCACATGTTTAGGTATTTGAACACAGTGCCAAAAATTTCCCAAAGATAAGTCAAATACACTAGGAAACCTGTTTTTAATATCCAAAGAGTTACTCAACCTGACCTGAATTTATCAAGATAAAGAATACATTTTTCTTGCTGTTCTGAGGACAGACAAATCTTTCTGCTCAATATCCAACAGCTGTTGCAAACAACAGATGCTGGAAATTCTTTAAGAGATTCTACCAAAAAAAATCTGACTGAGCAAAATACTTTGCAACCTGAACACCAGGGTTTCTAATATGAATAGTTTCTGTGTCATGGTCTTAATTTCAGTATACTTCATCTATTCACTCAATCTACAGCCTGCAACCTCTACATTCAATAAGTTCTCATACATACCAGCAGTCATCCTCCATAAAAAGACTTGTTCACTTAACAGTGCTAATCTCTGCTCAGTGAAATATCAGCTCCTGCGACCTGTCAGAAAGGAACTTAACAACAACATACTCCAGTCTGACAGAAAAAGCAAAAAACCTAAACAAGAACTAAAAAAGCTACCTTTTCAAACCCGAGGCTTCTTGTCTGTGAAGCTGAGTAGTGTCACCTACACAGAAGAGTTCTGCTTACTCCTTTTCCCAAAAATGAAAATCATAACATTTTGCCAATTCACTAAAAAGCTTTTCTTTTTTCCACCCAGTTTAAGCCAAATGTGTCTCTGCACTGGATCCCAAACTTCAATTTCCTTCTACTTGTGCTATTGTTATGCCAGCTCTTCTAAATATTTACCCTTCCCAGATTCCTAAAATGGAAGAAGCCAGGGTTCTTTTGTAGTGCAGATGATTTGCACAGACCCCAAGTAGTGGAGAATTTCTCACGCTTTCATGGGAGGGAATAGGATTTAGTGGACACTTTGTTCATGACAGGGTAAAGTAATCTTTAATAAATTTAAACTGAAGGCTCTAACACAGAAGGATTATGTACGCTTTTCTCATGTACAACGATAAACATTAAAGGTATTAATAAACATTTCTTAGAGAACTGCAGATTTACATTTTTCATAAACTGTAGATGTGATTTAGTTCATCTATATCTGGATGCACTTAGCACTAAGCTGTTGAAAAATTATTTTATGGTATATGCCGCTTCAATTTATCTTCCAAAAAATTAAGTTGTCATTATAGATAAGGATTCAGTAAAAGTGAAAGCTTAATCAAAAAACTTAAAGAAGGACAACCAAAATACAAGCATTGTATGATAAGGGAAAACAAGTGAACAATTTGGAGTCTCCACAGGGACAGCTTAGCCATTGCTACGAAAGAGGGCTTGGTCTTTGCTGGCATGACACGCATTCAGCAAAACGATCTACATGAGCAATGCTCCATATCCTGTTTGTTTATTAAATCAAAGCCATAGCCTAACAAGTTAAGCTACAGTAAATCTAAGGGAGATGTAAACATAGAAGATACTGTGGAGTAACATGAGACAAAAGCAGTTTTCCTTTTCTTCTTTTTGTAAGCACACACTGAGTTAAATTCTCCTACTTAACAGAAATCTGTTGCTAAGGCACTTATTCCTCCATTGCAACAGAAGAGGCTAATTAGAACCTGCCAAAGCCACTCATCATGACATCTTAGCTGAGCTGTGAATAAAATTATCAATATATTATAGTATTCTTTATTTAGAAGTTGTCAAATTATGCATTCTAACTAGAAGGAAGTCTTCCCAGAAAATCTTTGAGAATTGAGCCTCTTGTGCTATCAAAGCAAACACTTCTTTGTGTGTATATTCCATCTGATAAAGTTAGACTCCCCCCCCCTTATAGCTGCTGAAAACTCAGGAGTAAGAATCTAAATGAGATCACCATCCCCATAATATTCCAGAATTCCTGAAGGATCCATACAAGTGTATATAGTAACTGACAGAGGAATATAACAAAACTTAAAATAAAAAGTTTTCTGCATAGCGGGGATCTACAGTTCTTCAATATCCATCTCAGAAAACCACACAGGCAAATCAGGGAAGGGGAAAGAAAGCAGAGGCTGCAAAATCTGCGTTTCAGTTTAAGGTTATAATTTCAATCAAACTAGAAAAACAAAAAACAAAACCCAAAACAAAACCCAAAACCAAAAAATCCACAAAAACTTCAAAGATATGGTTATTACCTACTGAACCCACTCTGCAGAGCTCTGCCACTCTATCAATAACCATCTCTCCTTATGCTCCAGATACGGCACCACTTCTCTTTTTTTTAACATAGGCTTTTCCTTATTTCTTGTCTCCTGTTTCTATTTTTTATATTTATCTCCTCTGTTCCTGAAGTTTCCCAGCTATAAAAGTCTTCTGAATCAGCAGAACCATAAAACTAGATTAGTTTCTAGAAGCAACAGTCTTGATAAAAAAAACCAGAAATCTCTGCATCTGCCATGTACGCAGTCTTACTGTGTAGAATACCTACAAAAGCTATTTATCCTTGCAAGAAGTTTAGATGTGCAGGACAGTTTTAACATGCAACCAAGAAGTTTCTGTGGGCACAGAAGTTCTACAGACTCCATTAATTAGCTTCATCTTTTAACCACTGCAGTGACCTGCACTGCGTTTGCACCTTCCACACCACTGAAATGTCAGACACTGTCATGCACATTGATGAGGCACGTCTCTAGTTTTCCAGTTGAGGTGAAGATTTATTTCAGAGCTGTTTATCCTCCTAAAGGAAACAGCTGGAAGACAAAATAAGAAACTCTGTTCATGAGATTAATCAGAAAGTGTAGTATTCAAAGTCATCATTGAAACGGTTTTGGTTTTTTACAGACTGACTTCACCAAAAAATATTTCAGAAAACCCTTTCTCTAAATGATTCTCTCAACGGGTGACAATACAGTTGCATTTCACTAATTTCACATCAGGTCAATCAAATGCTTTAAACTGTCAAACGTCACTGAACAAACACTAGCTATTTATCACCAAAGACCCTATCTTTCTAAAAGAAAAAACTGAAAACAAGTGCTAGAACTCTAAACCCTTGAAAACAGAACTTCAAAAATAACAGCGGATACTGGCAAATTGCAGGTGTTTAATTTTCTCAAGTTTTATTTTTTCTACTTAAAAAAACTTGCTTTATAAGTCACAGGAAGAACAATTCTTTACCTCTACCGTTTAAAACTCACAGCTGAACAGTTAGAAGCCTGCTCTCTACACTTATTGAAGTGATAAAGGCACATCAACTCCATCTACAATGGATCTGCCATCAGTCAACAATACCAGGATTCAAAACAACTGATAATCATGAGATATTTAAAATGCTGTATCTCCTCTGATTTTCTAAACCCTGCAAGTATCATGACTGATTTACAAAGCACGTAAACCAAGGTGTGTTTTATGTCACCTAGTACAATTTGGAAATACTTCTCACATATTTTAACGTATTTCTAACAGTATTTCAAACTATTTTGTAAAACAGACCTCATATCCTTTTAACTACAAAAAGTAGAAGCTGAAAAAGAGAACAAACCTAAATGCCATCAACAGCCATACTATATATAATACACGTAATAAGAGTGAGTGATATTTTTCCTATAGCTTAGTCCTGGGATGCAAACACAGCATGCTGGTTCACTTGCATTTGCCTTTACCTGAAATCAGAAATTAAGACATTGTTATCTTTTAGCCCCTAAAGAACATTGACAGATAACAAAGAAAACTAGTAGGAAAAAAAAACCTAATATGAACTCTCAATTTATCATAAGGAAGCTTTAGAGGGCAGCTTTTCTTATGAACACTGGAGAAAAAATGCTTCCTAGTAGCATTAATTGATTTTGTGATCTTTCTAAGCTGATAATGAAAACAAGACTAACCAGCTATAATAAGTATTATGACTGTTCAGCGTTATAATATGATTTTGGAATACTGAGCTTAATAGATACCGAACAATAATAAGTATTTCCAAAGATAAGTTTAATCACAATATTATCATCTACTTGATTGATGTGCTAAGTAATAGCTGCTGGCTTCAAAGCCAGTAATTATCAGAAAATTTTAAAAAGCTGAAAAATCAGAACGATTTGTAATATCCTAACGGCAGTAACCAAAGGTTAAATATTACTGAAGACTGGATCAAACTTTTTAACACTCCTTGTTGTATCAAATGACATGCTTTCCCATTTATCTAGTTTAAAAAAGCATACTTGAATGAAACCTGACTTAAATGCAGAGAGATAAGGCAGCTAGCTAAACTGGAAAACTGTACTAGTGTCAGTCATGTGAAGCACTGCGTCAAAGAGATGCTGCTAACACTGAATAGTAAGGTAAACAGGCCTACCTTAAGCTGAAAAGCAGTTTTGTTTTGAAGAGCAGTCAAGGTTCATTTGCATATTAAGGAACAGTCTTAAATATATATGTATATAAACATTTCCCATTTTAACAGCTTTGTATATATTATAAGTAACATCCAGACACCAGGCCACAGACAGAAGCCTTTCAACACAGAATGTCTGATATTCTCAGGAATCTTCTCTCTGACGCAGACTGTATGGTGTCAGTTCCGGAGAGCACAGGCAAAACAAACAGAAGGAGAAAAGGCACCTGGAAAGAGGCAGCCCAGTTCTAGGCAAGATGATGTCACTCTGAATGGTGCCGCAAAAGGAGGAAAGCTATATGAAATACCTCTTTGGGTTATTCTTCAAGACGTGGTTTTACTGACACTGAAAATAATTCTCAAATGGAAGCTTGAGGAAAAAATAAACTTCAAGCTAGATGAAAAAGAGAACATGTTCACAAGAAAAGATGTAAATACTTATGGCACTTTTCCTACATCCATCACCACAAAACACCACACTTTATGTCCAGGTTTGCTACAGTCGAAATTTAAATTCTCACTAACAGCTAAAAAAAAAAATGTCACTTTGATCCCTGAACGCAAATTAGATGGCAACTGCAACAGAAGCCTTTCCAATACAGAAGAATTACTATCATGAACTTCCCAGAGGCTGCACAGAGCAACCCTTTCCTTCATTAGCCAGCCGACGGTGTGACTCATGAGAAACAGCTGACTGCACACAGAATGAAGTCTCCACTGGAAACCAGGCTGAGGCGTTACGTTTGATGTACTTCAGGCAAGTGAAAAACTTCATTATAGCATTCCAATCAGGTCTCCAGGAACAGCAGCACACGGCATTAGGGTCTAAAGAAAGAGGAACACAGTCTCTTGTAGCTGCATCAGAAAGAAAAACATGAACACACTTCCTGCGGTTTTTAAATTACACTCCAAGAGCTATTGTTACTAATAGCTGCTCCGAGCCATAAAACTCACAACCTTGGAGGGCAAAAGTCAAAGAAACCCTACTAATTTTCCCCGGATTACTCACAGAATTAATAAGATCATTTGGGAGCCAGCCTTGAGGTTATCAGAAATCTCTCATCACACGCCCACAGTACCCTTTTGCAGCATTTCTGTTTACAGCTTCTTAATGAACTGCAGCACCGAAGCAGAAACCCTTTTGCCTGCTAGCAGGTCGTGCTGGTATGCAACTTGGGTATATATATATTTTGCATTTCCAATACTGAAGTTAGGAAAAAATGAAGCTGTTTTTCAGTATGGTCCTCTAAAGCATCTTTATAAAAGTGTATTCATCAGAGAAGAAATGGATGTCAAAACTTGTATGTTGCTATTACTATAAGCAAATTATCTTAATTATTCGTGACATAATCAAACGGAACATTGGCTTAAAGTGCCAGAGAAAATGTTCTTTTAAAAAAAGAGTTTTAATAACAATAAAGTCTCAGGCAGGCAGAAAAATCCAATAAGTTACATAATGAACTGTTTTAATACATGAAAAATCTGAAATGTCATGGGAACTTAATGGAGACTACACTGCAAACAGACTTATCAAGGAAGGAATCACAGGGTTTTAACTACAGGCATGTTTTCAGTACACTATGTTTACGCACTTAGAGGGTTTCAGCCCAACTACTGCCACTATTTGTGCAGAAGTATCTCATATTCTGAGCACCTGGTTCTATGAGGTTTCCATCTATATAGAACAAAACAGACAACAAGTTGGAGATCATCTTTCGGCATCCAAAATGTGGCTTGCCAGCCTGAAGCCCAGACATCTGCTGTGAATTTGGGATGGGAAGTCAGCAGGAAACAAACGAGACCTGGTATGCCAAAACTCACCAACTGCAGGATAGCTCTCAAGAAGGTCACAAGAATAAGTTGGAATTGGGTAGAGATTCATATCAGACTAAATAACTAAAAAATACATGACAAAGCAGGACCTCACCCTGCCCTTAATGTTAAGGGCCAGTCAAATACCCAGCACTGCTGGAAATGCTGCGCATTTGAAAGTAAATCCTTTCTTTTGGCCTTTTGGATTAAAGGACTTGAAGAGGGTGAACCAGCCTAGAAACCAGAGCAACATTAAAGGACAGCCGTGAGACCACACATCACCATCAGGCTGAAATGCAAGGATCTGGCTTGGAATAATAATGATAAAAATCCTCCTTCCTTCCTTTACAGGAACAAATGAGAAAGAAAAAAATCCCCAAAGCGGTCTCTCATAGGTAAGAAGTTGACTTAACTTGGTTATCAGTTACAGAGAAATCACAATAGTTGTGGGAGGATTTTGCTGGTTCGATCAGTACAATCAGAGACTACTAAGATTATTCGGCATTCGCTGTCGCAGTTTATAGTGCAGTACTTCCCTTCCTTCCTACATTTTAGGTCATCAAAAAGGATCCCAAGCAAGCAGAAAAATTAAAGAGGCTTTAGCCAGTTAAAGCTGTTTTACTTGAAAAGTTATAAGCAGAAATAATCCAACACATGAAGAAACAGAGATAGCACAGAGATCCAGGCACATACACATACACTTTGTTTCCGAATGGGAAGTTAATTCTGAATACGGAGTGAGGTTGTGTCTCTCAATTGCTGTAACGGAAGTTCACTGGTCTGAGAAGAGTTAGTACAGACACTGATCTTTTCACCATGCAAACCTGTGCATGTTTTCTGCACAATAGAAACAGCCTTAAACCACTGATACCTCTTAAGTCATAAATCTTACTGTATGACGTGTGGTTTTAAGAAATCCCATGACACTGCTGTTGTGTGCTCTCCAGGCACTGCTGATGCACTGTTCGTATGCACGTGTTGAAAAGAATGCTGTCACACGTAACATTTGGCATCCCACTTCAGCATCTTGTTTGTGTTATCATGAGCTTTTGCCCACTCCTGCCCGATTATGCTTTTTGCACTGGAAAACCTTAAGATGAATTTTAGGAATTCCTTAGGGTTAGGGTAGATTGCCCCTCTCCCTCATACAACCCACTGTACTTGGAGGGAAAGGAGAGTACAACACAGAAGCATGGGTGCATATAATTTTGATAAGCTGAATTACCAGTTATCTACACATTTTGTCCCCAAGAATGTAAAAACAAAGGGTATCTGTTGCTCCTTCTGTACTGCTACATCACTCAGCACAGCTGCATGTCCTCACTCGGACAGTTTCAGTTCAATCCTAACAGCAGCTCTTGGTCTCATTCTCCTGTTTGTAACACGTTCTCTCCATTACTGGAAACACGAACTTAACTTGCCAGCGGAACAGGCTGGCAGCAGCAGTTTGCCTGCCTACTGAGCGTTGCTGCCTTTCAAATCTTCTACAATTGCTCAGTTCAGATGTTGTCACATCTGAGCACTGCTTCACACATTAGAGCAGCAAAGTGTTGGCTGGATCCCCTAACTAACGGGACCGTTGCACATTGGCTAGTGACACTGGTGGCAGTAGGGTTGAAGCAGTTGGCTGTAATTTGAGAAGTAACCTAAAGGGATCAGATGCAAGGATAATTTCCATTACCTGGAAATCGCAATTACATCAATTTTCTCATCTGTTAAGCTTGAAAAACAGACAAAAGGTTCTTAGACTAAGAAGGTAAAAACGGGGTATTCTCCTTTCCTGAAAGCCTTAGAGCCTGTAGCATCTGGAGGCATTCATTAGCTTTCTTACACAGCTTTTTTTTGTAGACTTTGATCAATTTTGGCATAGTCACTAACTGGATGCTTAGAAATAGCACAGCTGTTCTCTGAACACAGGAGAGTTTAAGGTTGCAATCATTCTGTTCACATACTTTGTTGATTATTCACCTGAACCAGTCATATCACTGGAGTTTCAACAAAAAAGTCCCATATTCTTTTGTTATTTTTGAGCCAATCACAGAGCTACAAGTAACTCCACCCTACTTTTATCCAGGGAGTCCAACTACTACTAGCCCAACATCTTTATGAGCCCTTAAATCTTCCTGCAAACTCCTCTATCAAAACAGGCTGACACCAATTTCTTCCTTTTGTGATGTTCACTGGTAACCCTCTCTTTTAGTTGATCTAATACAATCAAAATCTAACTTCTGTTTTTCCTGGATGACTTGTTGTCAGAACTATGTTGAACTTGGGAATTCCAGACCAATTTTTATATAATTATATCATCACGTCCCCCTTGCCTCAGAAAGCTAACTGGTACGTATTTACTATTTCACCTACAGTATCTTCAAGCAAAAATTTTCAAGTCTCAATAAAAAAACTGAAAAAGGACAGCATCTATTCTCTGTATTTAAGTTTAGATGCCGCCAACAAAACAGAGCAATTATCAACAAGTAGCTATTTAAATATTTATCATTATAATTCTGAGTAAAAATAAGGAAAATTCTAAATGGCTTTTTAACCTGAAAATATGGATTAAGAACTTAATGAGATACCAAACCACTAAATATACTGCATGTAGAATTGTTCAGAAAGTAACTATACAGCTTAGAGATTAAGAGTAAGAAATAAAGGTCTTCAACATGCTAGCTGATAGCCAGCTTCAGTAGCATCCACTAAAAAAAATAGTTACCAGACAACTTTTCCACCACCTATAATTGAATCGATGGCTTAATTTCAGAACTGAGGGTCTTGGTCAAGGGGTCAACTGAGGGTCTGAGTAAAGAATTTCTAGGCACACAGGACCCTGCTTCCATTGCAGTAAATCATCAAGCTGGTTTGAGATTTTTTTTTAACTAGAATTCTTATTTCTCCACAGTAAACAGCTATTACTCAGCAGAAGCCTCAGGAGTAATGGGAAGGGAGCAGACTTGCTTTCAAGAATGGCCTGAAGTTATTTCAGCACACCCTGAAGACTACCACCAGGGCAGAAGACCCCCAAGCATATGCCAACCAAGCCTTGGCTACGCATTTCGTGCTGGGTTGCATGAATTAGTCTGAGGAACCATAAGCATCATAGTGATCTTGCCTACTATATGAATATGAAGTACCTTACTCAGTACCCAAAATGTAATCAAATCTATATAACCTAAATAATCAGAAGGTAAATATTTATGCGCAAGCTGATGTCAGATTTTGAATAAGTCTTGAAAACTCAGGAATATGATGTCATGTTTCTAACTTCTTCACTTGAGGTAGAAAATTAACTAGTACAAACTATTTATATGCATTTTCCAACATGACATCTCTGCCAATGATACTTGAGACAGTAAGGTTTCTCATTATCAGTATCAGAGTATCACACCAATTAACACTTTCCGCATATTTTTTCTATGAAATCCATTTTTTCTTAAAGTTTGGAAGACAGTTGAAAAGCTCTAGTTGTACCTGAACTGAAAATAAACAAAGTCTGAACCAATTAGCCTCAGGAGGGCATGTAAGAATCTCAGTGTAAATTTCAAAGTGAAGCTCTGCTTGGAATTTCAGCAGGTAATTAAGTATAGACCACTTCAAAGTGGGACATGTCTATACTGATCACTGGAACACACACTATTGCAGAAGGGGAAAGTCAGTACTTCAAACAGCATTTGAATAAAACATGGATTTTTTAAAAATATCTGTACCTACAAGAAACATAACAGGCTGACAGAAGACATAAGCAGGTCTAATGTTCATTTTTTCAGTTAACATGATTTATGCCTGTATACAAATACTTCTTTCCAAGTAGCAGAACTTCGCTGCTGGCCCTGAATACCTTAACATAATTAGAATGGTTTTAAACATTAGTTATGCCCCGATTCCCAATCTTTCTGTGCAGGCAGTGGGGTACTGCAAATCCAGTTTGTCTTCTCTCTAGCTGACCTTGGGTAGTACCACACCTGAGCTCATCCTGTTTGAATGCAGAAGTATCTGAAGTCTCTCCTCCAGCTCGCTGACATTTTTGCTGATCATCATGTGTGCCAACATCTCTGCTTCTTTAGTCTGTCTACTAATTTTCTCCTCCTTTCAAACTCTAAGCTTTGGCAGACAATCAAGAGAAAACACTGCTCCGTGCCAAACATAAATCCCATTGCCCCAAACATTTATTTTTCCTAATAAAATCCTATATGCTCACTGACTTCCTCAAAAGATTTCCAAGTCACAACTGTCCTCCACAAAAGCTAAGCTGTCAATATATTAATTTTATCCAGTTTGTCTGATGCAGAAGTTGGACTTACACCATTCTTTCCCTTCAGCCTGCAAGCACAAGAGAAATTACTTTTGAAATTAAGATTATCAGAGAAAAGAAATGGCTGCTGGGCTGCAAGTTAGCTGATGTTGCAAAACAGAAGCTAACATAAGCAGCAGAGCAACTGACCACTATTTTGGCTGTTACACAAGATGCAGATTTTTTATAGGAGGAAACTCACTTGGGTCCATCCTAAAACAGAACCCTTACTCTTTAGTTTTTCTCAGGGTATTTAATAAACAAATATGCAATTCTGAATTTACGACAACTATATCTGGCAGATAGGTTCGCTGGGGCAACCTGTTCCAGTGTTCAATTATCCTCACAGCAAAAGAAGTTTATTTCTTATGTTTAAATGGAATTTCTTTTATTTTAATTGGTGCTCATTGCCTCTTGTCTTTTCACTAGACTGGGACACAAACAGCAAGAGAGCCACAAATGAAAACAAGCACAAAAGGTGTCAGACTAGCACGAGAAAAGATTTCTAATCTGCAGCTACTATTGTATTTCTTTGCTTGGAAATGTAGAAGGTAAATATTTCTAGCCTGTTATTCAGTCTCTGTTCCTTTAAGGATGTTAACTGGGTAATGTCAACATGGGAAGCAGGAAAGCACGTACACGAACATTTTATTTGCAAGTTTTACTCCATGTTCTGTCACCTAAAAAACCCCACACATTTTCTATTTCTATAGAGACACTGTGCCAGTATCTTCACACGGACAGCTCTGGTTTTCCTTTCATCAAATGAAAAAAGGTTTCATACTAAATTTCAAGGAAATGTTCCTACATTCACCTCCAGACTTCACTCCAAGCAACAAAGCAAAGAGAAGGGAAAAACCCAATCACCAATCACATGGAAATTGTGTTGCTTCCAAGGACACAATCAATGTTCAAGCAAGGCACTGATACAACCACAAACGCACGCACTCTGCTACTGCAGGACCTCATGCTCCACAGCTTCTACCCAACTTCCATCCCACCCACCAAGGTACACAGACATTCACTAAGCTGTCACCTCTGCAGTAGGATGCACTCATGCTTGCACTAGACTTTAACCCATTTAATTGTTCTGTCTACTCTATAATAGAGTCATTATCTGATCAAATATGATAATAATTCAAAGAAAAATAATGAAAATAATGAAAAGAGTCAGTAAAAAGAATCATCATTTAGTTAACTGCCTTTTAAATCTAATTAATTCAATGTCTCTGCTTCTGGTTCTTTAGAGATACTAACGGCTCGTTTGATTAGCTCTTATTTAGAGTCAATTACTGCACTGGAAAAATGCATCTTTAATGCAACTGGCATCTGAGACCTCTCCATTGTTGTTCTTGATTAATTCCTCAGGTCCTTCTCTCAAAGGAAAGTTCAAAGTTTTTGTTAGTGTTGCAACATAATTTTCTAAGCCCTCGCTTTCATTCTTCTCTGCCAGCACCAAACCAATTCCCAATCACAGAAATTTCCATCTAACTCTCATCACACTAACTCTCCCAAGTAAAACACTCTTGCCATTCTTACAATACTACTTTCCCAGAAGGCAAAAGGAAAAAACCCATCTGCATCAAAAGAGAATGAATTTGTAGAAATTATTTACCTTGCAAAGAAAAGGAGTACACCGTATAAAAACTATATGTAGAATAACTGCACAGCAAAGTTAGCTAAAACTGGGAATTTTTTCCACAACGTCCCAAAGAGTTAGGTAGCCTCACACATTCACAAGACTTGCATGTTATACTCCCACTTTGTATTGTTTCCCCCTCAGCTGCCTGCATCTCCTGTGTCTGCATACAGCACCTTCATTTTCTTGCCCATATGTCGTGTCCTATGAGAGACATGCAGCTGAATGAAGCCATCGAGCACTTGGCACATGGAAACTACAAAGGAGAAAGACAGCAAAGCCTTATTATAGCCAGATGTTGTGCCTCTTACTGGAGCTCCATGCTCGGGAATCTCATTAGAAAGAGTATTATTCCCAGTTGCAACCAAACAGTGGAGAGAAATACAACAGAAGTAAACCAAGTTGTCTGCTTGTGATAACACAGCGTTCAATAAGAACACATACTTGGCACCTTGATATCTTTGAAATCAATCAGCCTTTAGAATTTTCTGCCACATGATTCTAAACAGAATACAGCAAGATTTAGCGCACTGCAAATTTTTATGGTTGACAAGAGCATTTAGCTGCTCATACTATTAATGTCAACAGAAAGGCTATTGGAAGAGAGATAAAAATCTGATGTTTACAATGTTAAGCTTTTCGTGTCTCTGGCTCAAACTGAAGCAAATAACTTCATCCTCTCCAAGGTGATATGATATCATCTCCTTATGATAAGATTCCAGCTCCATCAGGCCCAGTGCTCTTCAGCCCCTGAACTGAGCTGCTTCTATTGGCAAAAATCACAGAAAACCATTTTCCCTCAGAATCTCTCATACCAGGTTATATTTCTCCCTGGTTGGCAAGCCGAGCTGACTCAAAGGAGGACCTGGGCATGCCAGAGCTGATGCAGAGACAAGGCTATGGCACTGGCTTAGCTGCAGGGTGCGACTTCACTCACCCAGCACAGGAAGTGTTTAACTGCTTCCTGAAACATTTGTCTTAACCCTGTCTTTGAAAAAGACATCTTAAACATGCAAGTCTCTCTTCACCTAACCTAAAGAGAGCCGGAAGACTGGCACTGACTCTGTGCTTAACCATTTAAACAGCTAAACTTAGCCATGCTGAGCTCTCTCCTGAACTATGAAGCTGACGCAGCGGCCGTAGACACATTCTCTCAACTACCTACGACAGCACCTTCCGCAGCCCCTAAAGCTTCTGGCAGTAGCTGACACCAGAGAAGACACAGTAAGTAGCCAGATTATCAGTCCAATTGAACACAGCCATTTCCATGTTCTTTAAATTCTTTCTCTCTGTTGAGGACAGATCTTATTTTCTGTTGCTACTTCTCACCAGACGACCTATATACTTTCTTCACTCTTCCTAAACTTGCTTTTTTCTCCAGCTTTTTAATGGTGTCCTCTCCTTCTTTCTGCTTCCTCTGTTCTTGCAAGAGCTTCTTTCTCCTATACAAACAAAGCATTCTAACATGCCTTCTTCAAATCAGGATTTCATCTCTTTCAGTCTACTCACTACTATTAATGATCACTCTTCTGCCATCTCTATCTCCTCCTTGCTCAAACTATCAGAATATTATGACAAAGTAGTGAATAGACTGGCGTAGCAAAGCGGCACTGGACAGCTCTCCCCGTATTAATAAGACTTTTCATGCCCTAGGGTAGGATCTGATGCTTCCTTTCATGTTAGTACCAGCATCAAGTACCAGCATCTCAAGAAATTAAGCTCTATAAATGAACATTCAAAAAATAATATTTTTTTAAAACCTATAATGAGATTATAAAAACAGAAATCTGGCTGAAGCAGTTTTGAAGCACAGTATTAATTAAACACAAGTTTCTTGCATTTTAGGATCACAAAATGAAATTACCTTTCTTACACTCAATTAGGACAAACTATGCAGTCCTTCAATATTCAAATTCTTCTCATGTGTTGAAGATCATACAACTAGTACCACCAAAAATCTTCAGCTTGGGCAAGGTATCTTCAGTTTAATTACAGGAGATAGTTACCTGACCACAAGACCCTAAGAGAGATGAAGATTTTTACTATTACATATCTTAGCAAAAAGAACTTTAATGAGAATACGGTACTGGATTTCTAACATGTAGCTAAAGGCATCAAAGTAAACATGCATTTGCATCTATTCCATTATTTCCATTCACAAAACATGAAGGTGTAAGTAGATAATGCTTTCAGCGCTGCACATGAGAAACAGGCGACTCCTTGAATTCAGTCTCAGGATTGCAACTACTCCCTACAAGCCTTAGCAGACGGGACAATTCAGCTAGAACATCCCAACCATGAAACCACAGAAGAAACATACCAGAGGTAGAATATGAGAAAAAAGGAAAGGCATACTGCCTTTCAGACTTTTCCCAGAGGAGCAGCAACTTTGTGTTATTTCACACTCTAGATAAGAACATTATTCCCAAAAGGTCAGTAAATAAAATCAAGTATAAATATAGCAATTGCAAAATCAGGATGAAACTCTCAGAAGCCACCCAGACTTTCAGCCACTCTCAGATGACTTCTTGCTTACAACAGGTGGATTTCTGTAGGAATGCTTTGTTTTCATCAGTTACAGCTAAATCACTGTATAGCTACAGTTATAGCGTGCAGATGAAGCCATCAAAGTCCATATCTCTTCAGACAGTCAATTCAGTAATTCCATCTGAGCAGTACTTTTTCACTGGAAGTGCAAGTTTGCCCTAGCTCAAATCACTATCAATGTCTAACAGCCTAAATGAAGTAACGTGCTCTTTTCCTAATTGCCACACCCCCAAATTATCTACAAGAGAAAAAAAATACAAACACTACAATCTAAGACTACTCTGGTAAATATTACTATTTGCACTGAGTGTACCCAGGACAAGCAGCAAGCAGTCCCTGGATCCCCAACCGATCCCTGATCACCCAGAACACTTCAACAACTTCAGCAGTTTTTCCACGAGATATTACTGTGACTGCAGCATGACACAGAATAAGCAATCCTCATCTTACAGCACTTCAACAGTCTCCTGCTTCTCCCATGAATGCAAAGTTACAGATTAGTATTTTATTTGTCAAAGCTCACATACTAATTTTTATTGCATTTTACGGTCATCCTCTCCCAAGACCAACTCAAATATTTTTCCCCTAAAGTATTTTTAAAATTATGTCTTTTAAACAACATATAAGTTCTTTCCTTTAGAAGCAGGATTCCATTTAGTGCAAGTTCAAGATACTAAAAGCCCATCTAAAGCACACTCATTCCTTGGGTTCTTGACTTTTTATTAATACAAGTATTAAAGCTCAGAATTTTATCTCTTCTCAAATAACTGAAACAGCTCTGTTACAAAGCCGCAAACTGTAGTACAGCATGAAAATGTCAATGTCTCCTTTTAGCAGATATTTGCACTGGTGAAATGAAATTTTTACCTCAGCTACCTTCCACTGCTCTTCCCCTTGCAGAGTTTTTCTGTTTCGTAACACTCTGGAAACCCAACATCTTGCTCTGAAACAGCTTTGAAAAACTGGCCTATGGCCAATTCGCAACTGATACCACAGTTCAAATACCTTCCCAGCAAAGTTGCACAAACTTCAAAATGCTCTGGGATCAGTCATTAAAATGTTTTTGTTTCAGTTACAACACTAATGAAAACCAAATGCCTAAATTTATTTTAGTGAGTTTAATGGTCTAGGAACTTTGCTTACGAGAAAGGTCTGAATCAACCCCCATTTACCAAACTGAATAGATTAGCCAGTACAATGTTGTACAGAGATATGAATAATACTTTAAAAAGATTTAATTAAAAGTGTTTCAGCCACAGATTTAATTAAGGGTGCCCAATTAATTGCTTCAACGTGATTTTTCTCTAAAGTCTTCTTCTACAGTGCGCCCACAACTATGCACTTTTAGCTGCGAGTTTACAAGGTTCTATTTGCAAACAGATTTAAGACACAAAACTTATGCTACACCACAGGACAAACTATTGCAAACTGGAAGTTTTTATTATCCAAATAAGGTACACAATAACAGATCCTGCCTGCAATTTAAGCCTTCCCCAACTGTCTGCTTGTGAAAGATTTCACTGTGTTCCGCAAGTGCGTCTCTAAGTTAATACGCATACCACATCCAGCAAACACAGGGATATTCTGGGTGAGAACTGAAGAATACTAAATTGAAAGCTTCATACAAAGCTGTCTTTCAGCTAAGAGTCGTGACATTCTGCTGCTGGTTTAATCCATACCGTCTACAATTAAGCCAGCAAATTCTATGCTGGTTTTGTCCAGGCTTAGCAATCTATAATGAATTGATGTTTCAGCAACATTTTACCCCTAAATTCGTTTTAGTACGCTTTGTACACACTTTGCCACAGCAAAGAATATCAAAGTTCAGCTAAAACAATATCAGCATAGGTTGATATCTACATTTTCAATTTACAACACTGTTGACCATGGCCTGTATCTCAAGATATTTAGAGCATGCACCACCTGTTTCCAACTAGGACTCAAAACTGTTCAACCACACGATTAATGACAGCTGCTAAAAAGTCTAAACTTTTATTTCTTTTCACTGATATTTTAACAAAAGCTATGTAGGACTGAGGCAAGCCAGAGTCTTGCTAAATATGACTCATTATAATACACACAATACTCTAATGGTTATTTGCACTTCTCAGCATTCTCAAGACCATTATAACTCAAAAGTTCACATTTTCTGTCTGCAAGAATGCAAGCATCTGTGTATAACAACTGTTCCGAGGACAGGAGAGCAAGCAAGCTGTCTGTGTAGTTCCAGAGTCATACATACGTAAGAAATCCCTAGCACTAACTTTCCAGTACTCATGCCTAACGCAAAAAAACACGCTATTTAACCAGGAACATGTAAAACAGTAAATAACCTGATCAAGAGGCACTACCAAGCACAGAAAATTCCAACCTAGAAAGAAAAATTCAGATTCAGTCATTAAAAAATCAATTGTTTATTCCTTAAAAACTGATATATAGCAAGAAATGAAAGGCTATAATTCATTGATCACCCAACATCGATTCTAAATACATTGCCACCTTATTTAAAAGTGGAAAGCTGACTTATGAACACTGACATTCTTGCCGTGTTTTCAAAAGCATGTAAAACTATCCCTGTGCAGACCTCCTTCTTACTGTTCTCAACGTCCTGACATGCTAGAAACTTTTCATATACTTATTTCAGAGTTTCACAAAAACATCTGATGCTTGCAGTAATTCAATTAATTTCACATATTTAAGAGGATGCTCTTACAGAAATTAGAAGACAGAATTCTAGTACTAAATAGCTTATGTTTTTCTGTTAATCTCAAAAGGAGGAGCAAGGAATAACACAGGAAAAAAAGGACACTTTAGACTACTACAGTTACGTTTCACATAAAAACCCCAAACACAAGACACATCCAAGGCCTTAGCTCTCTTTGAGGCTTACAGATTACGGACACCACATCCACAGCACTAGAAGCAAAGAATTCTTTCTCCAAGTTTCAGCTACACTACCTCTAAAAGCAACAGCAACGTCGTTGAATAGTTTGGCTATTTAAATGTGAATGAAAAAGTATGTTAAGAACATTTTATTCCTATTTCTTTTGTAAATTCACACACCTGCTCTTCACTACTTTAAGAGGGAACCAAGATAGAACATTTATTCATGTAAGAGAAATAGCTATATAAGAGAAAACACTGCACAGTATGAATTCAACCACACTCTTCAAGAAACTAACTATAAAAATACCATTTTGTAGTATGAATTTTCTCAAACCCTGGCAGGCTTCCAGAACAGTCACATATATAGTTCTAGCCAGTAAAGAGGTCCTCTTTCAATATTTCAAGTAGATACAAGAATTCCTCCATTTATTAAACTGAGCATACATACCTATCTTATCTCAGGCATTCAATACCAAAGATTAATAAAGAGCATGTGGATGAAACAAGCAATACACCCAGAGATCGAGAATACCAAATCTCTGCAACACTGTTGGAGAGAGGTTCCCACTATCACGTACTGTTTGCACAAAGCAGCACAGAAATGCAAATCATGAGCTCTCAGGAGACACGCGCATCCCATCGGCACACAAGGGGAACTTAGAGTTTTAAGTCTAACCTATGGTGTGGGACAACCTTCTCAAAAGTGAATCTACTAAACAGTAATACACATTCATTCCTTTCTTGTAGAAAAATAATCACATCAAAAGCAGATTACACAGAAACAGAAATATTGACAAATTACATTTCAAAACCAGAGCATTAAGACTGACTCTTATGGCTCATAGAACAAGTTTCAATTTCTTCCCTGAGAAAGGCAATCTTTTATGTGAATGTACTGTGAGGGAAAAGCAGATAAATATTAAGTCTTCCCCAGTGCAACAGAACTTAATACCTCCCATAGACAGGGCATTCTTACTTTAACACCTCATGTACTCGGTTGTTTAGTTTAAAATATACCTTATATCACAAGAGCTGTTCCGGAATAGTGATATGGAGGCAAGCATAGCTTAAGAACAAGGTGACTGCTCAGCTTTGTTCCTATTGGTACACTCACAGGAGTAGTCACTCCTTTTGAAATGAGAACAACACTTCGAGTTAGTATCTTTATTTTCCCCTGACACTCTGTATCTGAGGTGTTTTCTCACTGTGCATTAAGGGTTAATCTGAAAACATTTAATAGAGATTGCTCCATAAATATTTAGGATCTTGATGGCTGGCAGTGTTAGCTTTGAACGCTAGCTGTCGGCTTAGGCCAAGAGGACTGACGGAAAATGAGGTAATCCAGCACATGTATAGAGAGCGCTCTTTGGGTTTCCTTCCCTCTCACAAGCCCAAGTGGCTTTTCTGCCCACAGTATTATCTCCAAGTTTGGAAAAATAGACATATGGAATGATTAGAAAAAACAAAAAATACAAGGTGGCTTTTACCTAGAAATCTCCTTGGAAAGCATGCTTGAACTGCCATGAAAGTAGCCTAACGCAAGAAAATTTGGTCACTGGTGATTACCAGCAAAGAGACAGTTTCGCATTGTTAAGACAACACCTAAATAATGAAATAAGCATAGACTGCAGAAGGCACTCATCCCCAAGCACTGTCATTTTATAACATGCTGCTGAATTTGCATATTTGTGGTCTGTGGGCTATATTAGAGCCAGCAACAGGAGCCACATCTTATCAGGTCTCAAAATCCAAAGCTAGATATCTGTGTTTCTCAGCAAACCCAGTGAGGATTCTCATAACTTCACTTAATGCTAAACACGCAATATTAGCTACTTCAAATCCATGCCCATTTTCTTCCCAGAGAAGCTGAACTTGTGTCAAAGAACACTAGGCTACAGCTTCCCTTGCTATTCAGCAAGATAAACGTTCGCTCCCTAACACACACTTGTGACGGGATGCTTGGCTATGAGGAAGGACCCAACTAAACTGTATCTCCAAGCAGATGCAAAAAGCATGTGTTTCAGATTCTGAATGGAAAATTAAGATGTTTAATGGTGGTGGCTGCTAAGCTGTATTTATCTTGCATGAATCTCTAAAGATGTTTTGTACTAACATAAAAGCAATGAAGAGTTCTCCTATTAAACAGGTGTAGTTTACAACACATCTGCCTCTACACCTACCACTTCACAAAGACACCTCTCTGGCCATTGCTATGGATACCAAACCCACAGAACAGCCATTTGGATGTTTGGAAACTCAGCTCAGATGTACTGCACTGAAATTAGCACACTGAGTGTACTCTCTTTACACATTTTAAAATAGACAGGACACTCCTTTGCAGAGACGTTTCAGGTTTGTGGCACACACGAGGTATAAGACTACCACACTTGTGTCAAAATACCTTTAACAAGCTTTACATGCAGGAGAATACTAACATTGTTTTGATTGACAGGAGAGCTAGTGGAGCAAGTGACTGGAACACAGCATTGCGCTACACCGACAGAAGATCATGCCCAGGCTTCCTCCCCACTCCAGCTGAAGAAACCTGCCTTTGATTATGAAGCGGAAGGGGACAGGGCCATTGTGGCTGTGGAGTTCCAGAATTAAGTTTACCTCAGCACGCACAAAAGGCTCAGTTTTACCAAGAAAACTGCTACTTGTTTTTTTGCCCCATTAAAAGAGGTCATCTCTCTTTTACAGAGCTGCAGCTTTAATAGGTGTTTCTTCCTTGCTCATCTTTCACTTTCCACATTTACCTTTTCACTATTTTCCACTATGTTGCCTCTTGACTTTTGGCTTATTTGACCAAAAAACCCAACCACGTGTCCTGCAGCAGTTGTTTACCTTGTTCTTAAGGACTGCACAGCTTAGAATGAGACATGCGCAGTACCTACTCTACTTGTATCTTCCCTAAAATAAAGATAGGGTTCATTTTCTTCAGCTTTCAGACAAGCCTGCCCATGCCTCTTCCAATGTGACTCTGGAAAGGATCAAGTTAATGTTTGACTTCTGATTTAATTGTACACCTTTTCTAGTGGTCACATAACAGCAGAATCTGCTCTGCTGTGCAGGCAGTTTGCACAGGCTTGAAAGCCAGCAGTCGTATTTCTGACTCAAGATTTGAGGGATTCCATAAACACATTTATCTTTGTGATTCTTATTTTGGAAGAGGAGAAAAGTAAATGAGTATTTAGGAAGGAGCAAAGCAGATGATTTAGAACGCAGAGAATTGACTAGAAACATACTTAAAGTGTTGCAATATGTAAGTAGTCTCTCCAGGGCATTTAGATCTACATAGGCAGGAGTTTTATGGTTTAGTTTCCCTGTTATGCCAGCTCTTAGCCAGACAAAATTCACCACCCCCTTTTTCCTAGATGACGGGAAGTCTAGGATCTTTCTTTGCTCCATGAAGATGCATGAAATACAGCAGCTTTACGTGGCAATATTGCATTCATCAGTTCACAGGCACTGCAATAACACCATGTATGTTGTTCACTTATTTAAATGTCAATTGACAGGACTCCAAAACACTGCATGGCACACAAAATCAGCACGTGCATTTTACTGCAGAGGGGGAAAAATGAACCTGAACAACTGACAAACTACTGCAAAGTAAGGATACACACAGGAACATTCCTGCATTAACTCATTCCAAAGTGAACTTAATCCATTTTCAAAGCAGACAGTAGAACTTACGTTCACTGGTCACTTAACTCCTGATGAGAACAGCATCATTTGGATGCAGAACATTCATTTGAAAACAGCTTGCGTGAACCTTGCCTACCTCAGTCCTCTGTAAACAAACATTAAGTACCTGACATATCCATGGCAACTTGTGCTGTGGAAACCAGAATTCAACATAACCTTTCAAAAAATGATGCCAATTCTTTCACAAAGAATTCACTGAAGGAACTATAAACCCTGTAGGGTGACACTGTAATAATAAATTTTAATGTAAACGTCAGTGGAGACCTAGCTCAAAACCTGCACCTGCAGAAAGCAGCCTGCACTGATTTTAGTCTGACGTTACAGTTTTACCAAACTTATTTCATTGCCCTAAAGACCCCACACGCCCTCTCACTCTTCAACACTGCTGGTTTGTCAAAAAAGCATGACATCATACTAGCATGGCTCCCAGGCTCTTAAGAAATTTAAATTAAAAAATAAATCTATAGGATAGTTGTATTGCTGCAAAAAGGCTAAAAGTCAAAACAGTTTATACTGATGCAGCCTCCTCACTTTGAAAAGCTAGGTAAGAAAAAAGAGCTGGGATTCCAATAAAATTTTAATTCTGCAATCTTTCTGTATCCTTATAAATCAAGAACAGATCCAAACAACTATACCATACATCTGAAGTCTTTGACAAAGGTGCTATCTTCAACCATAGTGGGGAAGGAAAAAAAGCAAAGGAAGAAAACACGAGGCTGCATTTTCCATACACAAAGACTAGGGAAAATATCACAGTTAATTCTACTACAATACGTATTTTTAAACTACCAAAATTTTGAAAGGTTGTTGTTTAATCTGAAGATACTGGAGTAGAAGTCAAACCATGACAAGCTGTGTAGCATGGTCAACACACTGGAGGGAAGAGATGCCATTCAGAGGGACCTGGACAGGCTTGAGAGATGGGTCTGTGCAAACCTCATGAGGTTCAAAAAGGCCAGGTCTTGCACCTGGATCGGGGCAATTCCAAGCACAATTGCAGGCTGGGCAGAGAATGGATGAAGAGTAGCCCCGAAAAGAAGGACTTGCGGGTGTTGGTGGATAAGAAGCTCAACATGAGCTGGCAATGTGCATTTGCAGCCCAGAAAGCCAACCATACCCTGGGCTGCATCAAAAGAAGTGCGACAAAGGAGGTGATTCTCCCTCTCTACTCTGCTCTCATGAGACCTCACCTGGAGTACTGTGTCCAGTTCTGGAGTCCTCAACACAGGAAGGACATGGATCTGTTCGAGCAAGTCCAGAGAAGGACACAAAGACAATCCAAGGGCTAGAGCTTCTCCTATATGAGGACAGGCTGAGAGAGTTGGGCTTGCTCAGCCTGGAGAAGGCTCCAGCAAGACCTTAGAGCAACCTCTCAGTACTTAAAGGGTCTACAGAAAAGATGGAGAGGGGATCTTTATCAGGGAGTGTAGGGATAGGATGAGGGATGATGGTTTTAAACTGAAAGAGGAGCAGTTTAGATTAGCCATTAGGAAAAAAAATGGTGCTGTAAGGATGGTGAGGCCCTGGCACAGGCTGCCCAGAGAAGTCATTGATGTCCCATCCCTGGAGGTGTTCAAGGCCAGGCTGGATGAGACTTCGAGCAACCTGATCCAGTGGGAGGTGTCCCTGCCCATGGCAGGGGGTAGAACTGGATTATCTTCAAGATCCCTTCCAACCCAAAACATTCTATGATTCTTACATACCAATTCTTAATGCAGAAAGAGATACATATCTGAGAGTTTTCATCTCTGTATTTACAGGCAAAAATTAATCCTTACTTCATTATCTTCTGTATGTGAAAAATATGGCCAGAAACTAAACATGCCCTTCAGCAAATCATAATTCAACATCCTATCTAAGATTAAGATGCTGACAGTTCTGTCTCCCAGGCCCAAGTTCCTGCTACCAGACTACACTGCCTCTTATTCATGCATCTTTATTGCTAATTTTAAGAAAAAGGGCGTGCAAGATAAAGGCTGGTATCTGCTAGTGAGGAAAGGTTTTATTTTGTATCTTAATTCTAACTCAGAGTAATAAGCACTGCAGTCTGAAATCTCAGGATCTGATATCAAACTTACCACGGGGTTTCAAGAACCTAATTTCTCCCTTGTCCCTTAAGTAATTTTATGTGAGTCTGGGGAAAAAAGATTATTCTGGACGTTTATAGTCACCAGTACATACTTAGTGTATCAATTGGAAAATATGTGCAGTCATGAAATGGAAGTGAGCCAGAAGATTTATAAAAGTATTTCCCCCCTCCCCTCCTAGTGCAATGTTACTTTTCTTTGAAGAGAAGGGAGTGGAAATGAAGGAATACAGATGTGCAGTTTTGATAGCAAGACCCATTAGCACAAAATGAAAAAGTAATTAACACAGGCCCAATGCTATTAACCGCTTTGATACCTTTTTATTATAATTTGTATGTCTCTGCTTTCTAGAAATCCTTCTAGGATTTTCTAATACTACACAATAACAGCTGGAAAAGACATCAGTAAATCAGCTAATACACCCTCTCATGACAGGAACAGAAAAACATGGTCTAGACACAGTTAATCTGTGCCTTAAAAGGCACTCTAAAAATGGAAATACTACAGTCTTCCCAAGCAATCTGTTCCAACGCTTCACAATTTTTTTTGGCGTCCATTCACACCATCTTTGTTGCAGTTTAAGCACATTACCAGTGGGTCTGTTGTCAGGGTGACTACAATGAAAAATGCTCTCCTCTCTTCTTGTTCAATACCTCACCTGAAGACAACTCTTCCTTCTCCCTGTAGTCTTCTGTTCAAGGGAAACAGTTCTAAATCTTTCTGGGAATAAAATAATTACATTTTCACAACTTTGTTCTCTTTACTTTCCTCTATACTCTCAGTACTCTGAGGTGAAATGCCTAAGCCTAGAATGAACAACTGTCATGTGATTTATGGAAAGTCATGATGCTCACGTATCACAGTTCATCTGACTTGTTTGCAGCCTCTGTGGTAACAGAAGCGCATTCAGTTTGTTAACTGCAACATCCTCAGATCCTTTGCACAAAACTCATTCTAATCCTTCATTGTCTACTTATACAGAGATGATCAATGAATGGAGGATCCTCAGCCTTATCCTCATCCAAAAGGCATGTTCTTCCCCAGATTGTTTCTCCCCTTTCTCAACTAATTCTGAACCCTAACCACAATTTCCAACACTTGCAGCAATCCCTAGCTTGGTGTCATCTGCTGCTAATATGGCATAGCTTTACTGTCACTAATTTTGACTTACGTAAAACAGAACCTTGCAGAGACCATTCAGTCTAGACATCCTCTGGTCTGACAGCGATCCATGAAACTATTCAAGGTTTTTCACCAACTTTACATTATACAAAGAAACATTTCCTTGCTTTTCATGTGGACAAACTCATTGGATTGTTAGCTCATTAAACTAAGAATGTATATGTTCCTCCCAAACAAGACAGGATACCATGTCACAAAAGGAGATTGGACTGCTTGTGAATTTTGTTTTGAGAAAATCCACATTATTTTTATTTAACAATTTTGTACTTTTTCCAAACAGTTTATACGTTTTCATATATTCCAAATGTTTGCAATGTTTTTGAAAGTGATCTCCGGTTCTCCAGAGGTTCTTTTCCACCTGCCTCTCTACAGGTACTGGCTTGGCTTCTTCCCTCTTTAAAGAACTTTATCTGTCTACATGGAGACTGATATTGGTTCTGGCACCCTTGACTGACAACCTTGTCTGAATTTCACCTGCTTCTCAAATTAACACTTTTGTAAGTGTTGTTCATTATTTTCCTTATCTAAGGGAAGTTCCTACACTTTGGTTTCTGGGGACAGGTATAATTGCTGCCTTTCCTGCAATAAAGATAAATCTGAAGCAACAAGTGCACAAGCACACAGTTTTCTCAACATCATGTTACATTTCTTTCCTTAGTAGCAGGCTAACTCCTTATTCCTTTTATCATGCAAACTATTCTATTAGTACACGTATGAGGATGCTTTTAGTATCAAACATGCCTGAACAGACACAGAGGAAGAGCTAGCCCTGCAGAAAAACCTCTCTGGAGAAAGGAACACTCTAATGTGAACAGCTTGTTGTAAGGTATAATGCCTTTGTATCATGCATTTTCATTATTTAACCATATTTATCTTTCAATCTTTATTCTAAGATTGTTTAACAGAACTTTGTCTACATGTCAGAACTCTTAGCCAATAAGCGCTCTTAACCAAATTTATAGAAAGAAATCCATACTTTAATGAAAATATGAATCCAGAAAATGCTTGCATGTTATAGTAAGATGTTCTGATTTTTACTTCCCAAGAAGTGCTGTCATCCAACAGACAAGATATCACACAGCATCCTCTTAAAAGGGTTGACAAAAGACCTGGCATCAAGCCTTGAAGAGCAAAGCAGTATAATTACTTTGGGATATCATTCAGACCCACTATTACCCATTCAACTTGGAACCTTGAACCCTAAGGCACCACTGGACCCTTCCCTGAAACAGAGCAGGCAGTATTGAAAAGGTAGGCAGGAGGGACCTCTGTTGATCACTACTGGACCTCTAAAGTAGGAAAAAGATTCAGTGTCTCATAGTGCCATTATTACAGCTTCACTTTGTGGGTTTTACAGATTTAGCAGCCTAAGTTCTAAATGCAGCAAGGAACTCTGAACAGTCTGTTCAATTTGCCTTTGGTGGTTAGAGGAAAACATGCCAATTTAAGAAAAAACAAAAACATGTTTGGCACAAGCATACAGATGATAGCTTCTCCTGCCTACATAGTAAAAAGAGATTAGAAATTCATGTATTTCTGAAAGTTAATAACCTCTTTCTGGTACTTGTTATTGGTGAAGCTGTGACAAAGAGAAATTAAAGCTTTGCAAAGGAACAGATTTTGGAGGAGCAAAGAAGAGGGACCCCCCTAAACCATCCACCGTGACACATCACTGATCAACATCTATTTGCAAAAATAAAATTGAAAAAAACTTCTCCATTTCCCCACAAAGCAGTCTGGTTTGTAGAACTCGCCCATATCCAAAGCAATAACAAACAGTCATGTGACCCTCCTGTGGAAAGGCCATGGAAAAAAAAAAAAAATCTGTCTGGAGTTTGTGTTGGCCGGACAAATCAATATACTTAGTCATAACTCAACAGCACTGCTTACAAAGCAAGTAATTGTTTTCCCACTAATGCCATCTCAACTATTTTTTAACAGAGAAGAAGTTGTCAAAGTACTGAGTTTGCAGCAGATCTTAAACTGGCTTTGCCTGGCAGCAGATTAAGCGAACACTTTACTGATACAACAGTTAAACACTTACACATAGAAGGAGACAGTTACAGTTCACAGTCAACCATGATACCACTTTCTTCAGCTGACTTAATGTATAAACATTATTACACAGCGATACATTTACCAATACTATATCTAAAAATCTTGATACACATCTTGCTTTAAAATTTCATAAATTTCACTGGCAAAGAAAATACATTCTGACTAATTCAGGCCCATAAAATTTCTAGGACTACTTTGACTTTCCTGAAGGGAGTTCTAAACTAGGTTTAATAATGATTTTGGTTTTAATTCTATTATGTTTTTATAAAGGTATCAGCATGACATACATTTCACATGATTTAACATCAAAGGAATGAGATTAAGTTACTGAATTCTTGCAATACCTGCTGTAGTTTTTTACAGCATTAAAGAAGCCATCAACAATAAGTAAGAACATATGTTTAAGACTAGGGCAAAGTTTATTCCAAGAGGCAAAATTCCCTTCAGATTTAAATAATTATTTTGAACAGCATTAAAGAAAATATTTTAACTTACTTACATATTCAAACTGTGGCATAGTACTCTCTAATTTTCTAAGGCCAAAAGATTGTAACTGCAGCGATGTTTAATTACTTACTTAGTTCTCAAAATCCCCCTCGCCCTTTTGCTCACCCAAAGATATCTCCACATCATCCAGTTTTTAAAACTGAGCTGCTGCCCAGCAAGGTTGTTTCAATATTAAATATTTTTATCTTCAGAAGTGGCTCCTGCCAGCTGCATTGCTAAGCACAGCAACTACATTCAGCGAACAGAAAGGGGAGAACATTTCTAAGAAATCTTTTAAGTTCACACCAGGTCTAGAAGCATCTTCAGGCCAAGTCTATATGTATCAAGCACCCACCATGTTTTATAATTAATAGGAAAGTGTAAAACTCTGAAGATCACTGATGAGGCCTCACAAAAAAAAAAAAAACAACCCCCAAAATCCCAGCTTTAATTCCAGCACTATGCCACCGCACAAGTGTAATCTGAGCTGTATCATTCCACTTGCATTCCAGGTAGAATGGATTTTGTGTTTACAAAATGTTTCTTCTCAGATCTCACTACTGATGGTCCATTCTGTGTATAAACATTTAATCACAGACAAGCACTTCCCAAAAGGCAGCTTGAACACACATCAGTAACAAATGCATCTTCCCCATGATAAAAGATAGCAACATTCTTACGTTAAGCATACATTTAAATAAAATGGTGGTAGGTACAGAAGCCTTAAAGAGACGTACACTGAAGGAATCAATTTCTTAGGTTAGTAATTTTATGTTTAAAATATTTTTAAAATATACTAGTTGTACTAGACAGGTACAAGTTACAAAAAGATGAAGCTGCTGTACTTGAAATTTCAAACCTGAAATGTTGCTCATGGACAATCCCTTCAAACACTCGGGGAGGAAAAGCAAATGCGATACTTTTGAAAAGCAAGCCACAAGCACAGTATTAGCTGTGGCAAGAAGACTTAATGCCTTTGAGCTTTATGCCTTGGCACAGCTCCAAAAGGCAAATCTTATCCCATGCAAGGATACCCATGGCATAGAGAAATACCAGGAAGCCTAAAACAAGGCTGTTTATAGTCCTTGACCAATCTTGGTGACATAAAGGCAGAAGATAAAGAATTAAAGCTCTGGGAGGGGGAGAGATTCTTGACAATCCAGGAATAACAACAGTTTAATTTCTAAATTCTCTGGCTTGCACAAGAAAGCACTATCGCCGAGCATGCATATATCACCCTGGAACATAAGCATTTTCAGATGACAAGGGAAACATTTCCTCCTATTAAAGCCAGAGCTATCTCCTTCCCATTTTATCTGTACGTCAAGTTCATTGACAAGGAGAGACTCTACAAGACTGAAGCACAGTATCCATCTGCTAATAGTTATGGCTTAATTTAGTCATTTTTATTAATTTGTGCCAAATAGCACAAGATTTATGTTGTACTATAGGCAGCACAAGAATGATTTTATCACAGCGTGCTTGGCTGTTTCTACAAAAACAATGCAAGCAAGACTCTTCTTCAGAGACTTGAACACAAAAAGTTAATGTTATTTCCAGTCATAAACTGACTACATCAACCCACCAGAAAGCAAGTTTTTCTCCTCTACACAGAGGAGTAAGAACAGGGAGGGCAGAAAGAGTCTCTCATTCACAGCTTCTGTAAGCTGAGCACACTATGACCACCACTCGGCTCTGCACCATTGAGGACACCAAGCACGTCACTCAATCATGTCCCTCTTGAGGGCAGCCATACAGTCACTCTCATTTTAGGCTGCATGCTTTAACCTGTCTCCATACCACAGGTCCCTCAGCACTTAAGTTTCCCCTTGCAGGGACGGGCTGCACATGCCCCTGTTCTCATCTCCACCTACACACCCTGAGACTACACACCTTGCTTTCACTTGTTCTTCTGGTGTTTCTCACTCCTTTCGGACATATTTCTATTTGATTTCAAGTGGCACTTTCCTGTCTATACACCAGCCAGTTCCTCCTTCTCTGTCTCTCCTCAATGACACCTTCCCTTCCCAGAAAACTTTATTCTTGCAAGGTCTATGCTACCCTATATCACCTCTAGCAACCTTTATTCTGCACTGATACCTGACTTCACTCCACTCCATTTCCCAACACCTCTTTCCTTGCTTTGCTTTGCCTGTTTGCTTCCACTTTTAGATCTCTTCCTTCCCGATTCACTATCTGACACTGATTCTCCTTCCCCACAACTCTCCCAGCCAGATTTATTTCTGTTAATATTGCATGTTGGAGAATCTCCCGCAGAGCTATTTAAACTCCTTTAATAAACAGAGAGTAAAGGTCAGCTTAAAGAAAAAACACCTTTCACCTTTATAAAATTGCTTCACACACAGCTCAGGGCTTCCTAGCCAAGGAAGCCTCTCTATTATTCTAGCTTTCACCAACTCAGACTCTGCTTCTTGATGCCCAGAACGTTTCTCAAAAGCTCTGGACTTGGACAAGCTTGTGTTCCAAAAATTATGCAACGATAAAATTCACACTTTGACTACTGCAAGACTCAAAAATGAGAACTCAGATGGAAATCTCATGTGGCTGTTACTATTAACGTCAAGACGCATGCAACAACAGCATTAGTGTATCACATCTCAAGAAGAGATCCCCTTCAAGGGGTAAGTTACTGTAACGAGGGTCTCTTTTCACAGCAAAGCTAAGAAGTATTTTGTTTACAACAAAACATTGTTCCGTTAATATTACAGTCATTTGTATTAAAAGCTCCAGTTCAAACAAGCAGTAGTTACAAGTTTTGTTTATTTCAGCATTACAGTCTCACTGAATATACAATTTAGAGCCTACAGTCCACTCTTACGCCAAAGCGAAAGCAACCTGCTTTTTTAGGGCTGACAAGAAACCCACCCTTTTTTTTTTCTAATACAAGAATATTTTTCACACCTTCCCACAGTGTTTAATTTTTGCTGCAGTTCACACCAAAGCCCAGCTGACTTTGTAAAAACTGCTCACAGGAAGTGACACTAAACTCAGAAATACCATCTGGTTGCTGAACAAGAAAATAGCTGCATTTTCCAAGCCAAATTAATGCCATTGATCACTTTAAAGAGAGATAGCTGTAAGCTTCCTCATTATCTGAGGTGCGTATTATGTATTTCAAATTTTAAAAGTAATTCTATACTTCCATCAAAGCTAATAAATCAATCATCTGTTAAAGGCTTAGAGGGAAAGTAAAGCTTACTGCTCAAATCTATGGTCAACATATGAGAAACATTACTATGAAAGCCATTCAAAAAGCCTCCTCATGGGAAAGGGTAACATTATGAGAACTAAGTGTTTTCACATGTTCTTTTTACCTTTGTTCTTTTATAGTCTTATTTTTCACCTCTTCTAGGGCAAGATTTTTTTGGAGCCTACTAATCTGAATTCCATCTCTTTCTCCTCAAGGCCCCTTGGGACTGCCCTCCCCCATCAGTGTCTTTTGTTCCTGCTACAGTAATTCTCTGATCAGTCAAAAATAGGTTCACATGGCATTCTCCAACAGAGCTGAGAATCTGCAATGGTAGCAGATTTGGAAGGGAGTGAGAAAAAAAAAAAAAAATCATTTGAAGGGAAAATCCCTACTTTCTCAGCAATGTTGCAAGACTGTCTGCTACAAAATAGAGAACATCCTGAAGTCACTCCTCTCAGGCATTACTGAGCAGGAGAAGGGAAAGTGAAGAAATGGTACTGCTTTATACACAGGAAAGCCCAGCCACTGACACCGCTCTCTCCGAGGTTCCAAAGGCAAACAGCCACTGCTACAGCCTTATTTACTGCATTATATAACCTGCAAACAACCTTAACACTGCTTCAATGAGTTCAAAAGCAATTTTTAAAAAATTGAAAACCCAGCCCTTTCAGTTTATTCTCTACATCCCCAAACAGGGGGAAAAGCTCAACCCTCCAAAGTTATACTATAAAATCTCAAATCCTAGTGCAGTGTTCCATATTTTGCACCACTACAGTATCAGGTCCCAATTTCAGCATCTATCTGCTTTTACCCAATGAACACATTTAAGCTTCTAATCTCAAAATACCTGTGTCCTCAAACTAGACTATTATATTACTACAGGATATTACTCACTTTGCTGTAAAGAAAGAAATAAATGTTTCTGCAGAATTTCCTTTTCATTTCTATTTAATGAATTCCAAAATAATTTATACTACAGTCACAGTGTAGTTCCACCATTCTAATCCTAAAAAGAATACTAGTGCCAAAGGTCGTTGTGTTTTGTTACTTTAAGCTTAACATTTAAAGATATTTACTTAAGCAAAAAAGCCCCTGGCTGCTTGTTTGATTCTAATTTGTATCTCATTTTACCTTTACATTCAGCAATCAGCACAGCACCATCTCAACACTAGCTGCAATTTCTTGGAGCTACTGAAAAACTAAAGAAATACAAGGCACATTTACGGTACATTCAGAGTAAAATGCAAATATATTCATAGTATGTTATAATGTTTATAAGCCTTATTATTTGTTAGAGTCAACAACTTAGTGATTAGAAACCTAAGTATTTGCCACAAGAGTCTATAAATGCTGATGATTTAAGTATTTATATTTTCCTAATACAGGTTTCCCCACTCCAAAGACTGGTAACTCCCTTTGGCCTTTTCACATTAGATCTCCTCCACCACTGCAGGCTCTTTCTTTCTCTCACCTCTTTGCCCAGCTAAGAAATCCTGTCTTCCTCCCAGTCCCTATCTGTCCCAACCGCTTTCTTGCACCTTTACGCCCCTGCAGTTGCACCAGTCAACACTCTTAAAGCTGAGTATATTTATAAGCCCATTAACGATTTGGAGGCGTTATCCTAAGCATCTGTTATTATTTCACAGGCTTGGCTAAGCCAGGTATTTTAAGCAATCTACTTGGAATTCTGATCAAACAGTTTTCTTTCATTGAAAACACAACCACTACAGACACATTTTGAGTAATTACAGCTCTTCATCCCTCTCCTGAAAAGAGCTGGCTCTCATTTACTGACACACAACATGAACCATCAACTATTCTGCAAAATCATATTTTTCAATCTTATCCAGATGCTGAGAAAACAGGAGAGCCCTGTTGCCCTTCTTGCAGAGATGTTTTAAATTAAACTTCTAATATCCTATCTTGTCCTAGAAGAAAGATGGGGGGAAACAGCAGGTGAGCTGTCCTTCATGTGGGAGCTAACCCATGCCGTAAGCGGGGTGCAGTGACACCTAGTTCCAACATCTGCAGATGCCACCACTGACAACACAGTAACTGGTCATTTATGCTGGATCCAGAGACTGGAGAGGCTTGCGAACTACTCGCAATGCACGCATCACCAGCCAGACTTCTGCCCTAATGGTCTCTCCAACACATCTCCAGCCTTTGCCACCACCACTGGAAGCAGCGCTTAAGCAGCTTATCGGCACACCAGCTGTGCAGACAGAAGTCAGGAGCTGCCCTATTCTAATCTCCCAAGACAAAAGGTGACACAGGAGTTCCTTTTAGGAACCACTGCCTGTAGACCCTACGTTCCCACAGAGTCTTTGCTCCTAACAAATAACCCAGGCAGCTACCCGCAGCCTATGCTCGAACAAAGGCCAAAAGCACACAGAAAGGCTGATAATATTTCAGTCCACAATGAATGAAAAAAGTGGCTGAACTCCTCTTTTCTAAAAAAAAGGTCCCAGCTCCCACCCAAATAAACACAAAACTTCAGAAGCGAACTTGAAAAACACTTCATTTTTATGCACTGTTTTAAAACGACTCGGAATACACCAGGGCACAGCTGGCTGCCAGGGTCCCAGCAGGCAGCTCTGCACACCTCCGCACCTCTCAGGGAAGAAATTTTTCCTGATGTCTAAACTGAACCTCCCCTGGCGCAGCCTGAGGCCATTCCCTCTCGTCCTGTCACTTGGGTGGGTGTCACCAACACCCACTTCGCCACAACCGTCTCCTCTCAGCCTCCTCTTCTCCAGACTAAGCAGCCCCAGGTCCCTCAGCCGCTCCTCGCAGAGCTCTCGCTCCAGGAGGAGCGGCCGCTACCGCGCACGGGCCGGGGCAGGGGCGCTGGGGGGGCCGGGGCAGGGGCGCTGGGGGGGCCGAGAGGCGGGGGGGCCGCGCCGCGGGCGCGGCTGAGGCGGCCGGTACCGCCCCCCCGCACCTCGGCGACGCCGCGGAGAGACAGCCCCGGAGGGCGGCGCTCACCTCGCCACCGGCGGCGCGCCGGGAGAGGTCGCGTCCCGCCCAGCGGCGCGTACCTGGCGGCTACCGGGGCCCGGAGGCGGCGGCCCGTTGTCGCGGCCCGGACGGCGGCGTCCTTGCCGTGGCGCAGTTACCATGGGACGGACGCCCTCACCCTCCGGAAGTCGCGGCTGCGAGGGCGGGGAAGGAGGGCGGGGAAGAGGCGCCATCTTGGGCGCGGCGGCGGGCGCGGCGCTTGCTCCGCCATCTTGAGAGTGGCGCGGGCACAGAACCGGCGCCAGCCGCTGTGCTTGTCCCTGACCCTGTCCCCAGACCCCCTTAGCTGGCAGGGGTCCTGCCGAGGAGGTGTCATGGACAGAGGGCTGCTAAAACTCTTCAAGGGACAAGAGCCTAATAAAGACAGTTTTAAAAAAAGTTCCAACCAGAGGGAAAGGTTGACCAATGACAGGACCCGAGGGAATGGCAGGGAGATGCCAGGGGAGGGTTAGGTTGGACAGTGGGAAAATGTTCTTCACCCAGAGGGTGGTGGAGCACTGGCACAGCTCCCCCGGGAAGCAGTCGCGGCACCAAGCCTGACAATATTCAAGAACCATTTGGACAGTGCCCTCAGACACACGGAGTTGGTGTTGGGGTTGTTGTATGCAGGGACAGGAGTTGGGCTCAATGATCTTTGTGGGTCCCTTCCAGCTCAGGTCATTCTGTGATTCTGTGAAAGTCGTATTGATACTGAAAATGCCAGCAAATAAACTCTTAAGAGACTCGTTTTGGAGTTTTAGAAAGCAGCAGCCTTTATTCCACCTCTGGATGTGTGAGGGAATGATTCCCGTCAGTCACGCATAATGAGACAAGAGCTGGGGACAATGTATATCCCACTCACATGCATAAATATAGATCTTCCCAGAAATGTCATGCACATTCTGTTACTAAACATTCTGTTTACTTGGTGTCTCATCCAGTTGGTGGCCGGTCACTAGCGGTGTTCCCCAGGGTTCAGTGCTGGGCCTGGTCCTATTTAATATCTTCATTGATGATCTGGATGAGGAGATTGAGTGCTTCATCAGCAAGTTCGCAGATGACACCAAGCTGGGAGGAAGTGTCGATCTGCTGGAGGGAAGGAGGGCCCTACAGAGGGAACTCGACAGGCTGGAGAGATGGGCTGACTCCAATAGCATGAGGTTTAACAAGTCCAAGTGCCGGGTTCTACACTTCGGACACAACAACCCCATGCAGAGCTACAGGCTGGGGACAGACTGGCTGGAGAGCGGTCAGGCAGAAAGGGACTTGGGAGTGCTGGTGGACAGGAAACTCAGCATGAGCCAGCAGTGCGCTCAAGTGGCCAAGAGGGTATCTTGGCCTGCATCAGGAATAGTGTGGCCAGCAGGACTAGGGAGGTCATCATTCTGTTATACTCGGCACTGGTCAGGCCACACCTCGAGTGCTGTGTCCAGTTCTGGGCCCTCAGTTTAAGAAAGATGTTGAGATGCTGGAGTGTGTGCAGAGGAGAGCAACGAAGATGGTGAAGGGGCTGGAGCACAAGCCCTGTGAGGAGCAACTGAGGGAGCTGGGGTTGTTCAGCCTGAAGAAGAGGAGGCTCAGGGGAGACCTTATAGCTCTCTACAGCTGCCTGAAAGGAGGTTGTAGTCAGGCAAGGGTTGGTCTCTTCTCTCAGGCGACCGGCAACAGAACAAGAGGACACGGTCTCAAGCTTCACCAGGGGAGGTTTAGGCTCAACATTAGGAAGAAGTTCTTTACTGAGAGGGTGATTGACCATTGGAATGCCCCCCGCGCCCGGGGAGGTGGTGGAGTCACCGTCCCTGGAGATGTTTAAAGAAAGATTGGATGAGGCACTTAGTGCCATGGTGTAGTTGACAAGTAGGAGTAGGTGTAGGTTGGGTCAAAGGTTGGACTCAATGATGTCAGAGGTCTTTTCCAACCTTATGATACTGTGATACTTTCCAAGGATTAATTTTAATATTATTATCAACTTTACAACAGCCAAATCTCTGCTAAATCGGAGCTCTGGGCTGGCCCTGCCTGACCTTGCATTTCATATAGGGAAGAGCCGCAAACAGAGGTGATTATAGGAGACACATATGTTCAGCAGAGATCATACTTAACACAAGACATTATCATTTCTATCTGAACACGATCTGGGAAAACACTATTTAAAAAAACCCCATGCTTTAAAAAAAAACGTGCTATAAAAAACTTGCTATCAGAGGGACATTCTGTCCTGCTTTAAAAAAACACAGTTACTCAGATGAAACTTAGCTCTACTTAGCTTTAATCAAAATATTCCACTTTTTGTGATAGTAACTACTTCTTGTATTGCCACGAACAGAAGTTTTCTAAAATTCTCTAAGTAGCAATAGCCTAATAAACACAGTTTTAACAAAAAGACCCAAGCAGAGGGAAAGTCTTATGTGGGGTTGAAATAATTCTCTTCAGTTTAAGAAAATTACAGTAAGGAAAAGAAAATTAGCATAATGCTACCAGTGGAAAAATCTGGGGTTTTTTTCTGGAGGAAATAAATAAAAGAAACCAAACGTGGCTCTCTCAGCAGCCTCCCTGTAACCCAAGGAAGCCCCATCCCTGGAGGTGTTCAAGACCGGATTGGATGAGGCCATGAACCACCTGATCCAGTGGAAATTGTCCCTGTCTATGGCAGAGGGATTAGAACTGGATAATCTTCCAACTCATTCTTCCAAGCCATTCTATGATTCTATAAAATTACATACAGAAAAGAATTTAATCTGGATGAGTAAATCCAGCACTGAAATGCTAGGAAAAGTTTGCTACAGTCATAATTCTGTAATCTTGTGCAGATACTTCAGGTTTGAAATACATAATTTTGTACCATTTTAACCCAAAGAACGTCTGCCTCATTTAGTGCACAGAATGGGCGGAAGTACAGTTGTGTTGTCACTCAGGGATGCAGAGTTTCCTAACCTTTGAGCTTTTGCAGTTGGAATAAAAGTATATGCTTTTAATTCTTAAAACCAGAACAGTACATTGGATAATCTGCAATGATCCCCTGCACATGACAAGATGTTACACTTTCATCCCATGGTGAAGGTAATTTACTCTCTGAAAGCCACTCTGAAGCATGTGAAACACCCCAGGTCAGGCAGTCAATAGTTTGAGAGTCAGTTTGCAGCCTGAGTCAGAGACACCGACCCCCTCTGGGTTTCACTTGACATGGTTTTTATTAAAGCCTCATTAAGATCTTGAATTCTGACTCAGAGCTCATCCTGAATGCCAGCGGCGTGACTCCTGTGTCAGCCCAAGCGTTTGTGTTTGGTCAGGGGCAGGATCAGAGAATGAAATGCTGTGGAAGTTGATATTTTTAATTCTGTCAGGTCTGGCACCTGAGCTCCACTCAAGGAGCACAAGGGTAAATGCAAATCAGCATCTGGATCTTAGAGGAGATTTCTTTTTGCGAAGCAGCACAAGCAAGTGGAAGAGGAAAAGCTCTGTGTCTCTGGCTGCACAGGGACTGCCAGGCCTGGTTGGTCAATATCGTGTTCTGTCTCTACTTGGGCCGATTTCTTCTGTAGGCTCAAGCAACTACTGAGTCTTGCAATTAAGCTTCTGTAATTCCCAGGAAACCTTCTCTTTGTTCACAAAATACACCCACAGGAGATCATTTCTGCCTCAGTGACCCTCTGTTGAAGTACACTAACCTCAAGAAATTTAAAATACATGCCTTTCCGCACCACAGCTCCAGTCTTTCGGTGCCATCTGGTGCTCACGTGTGGGAGAGAAACCGTAACTAATGGAATTTCTCATCAAATTGATTTGCCATCATTAACACGTTTTGGAAATTGATGGGGCACAGACAAAAGGTATATTTGTAAATTAATAAAATATTTATATAGATAGATATATTAATTAATATTTTTATTTCATTGCATTAAATTCTGACACATATCTTACATTAATTAAATCAAAACCAACAGCATTCACAAATCAAACATATATATATGTCAATTAGAAATATATATATTTATATAATCTGGCTATGCTGTTCTCTGCAATTAGTTAGATTGATTCAGAAAATAGCGGTCACAAAATTTTTAAAAAACTACTGAAATAACTTATCACCTTGCTTCGTTTTCAGCTCTCCTGAAAAGGAGTGGTCTTCAAAAGAATTAGAGTCCAATCAAAATTTCGCATGCAAATTAAACTTGCAAAGCTTGGAGTGACAGATCTTTCAATCTATCTACAAAAAGGAATGAGGGGGGCTTTGAAACAAGGAAGAGACAGAATATGAGGGATTATCCAGAGATCATCTCTCTTCAGTTTCCTATCCTTTTTCGGTGTATGTTTTTCTTCACAGTGACTTCTAGTTCTTATTCTCATCCCTAGTCCATGATCAACAGTTAAACAGTTAATAAACACTGAAACACCCTTGTCTGTCTTTTACTATTGATGTATAATCTTAAGAGACAAACATGAATGACTTATAAAATCTCCCCTTATTACTGTGAAGAAAGAATTTAGTGACCAGTACAGATTATTTTTCCTTGAAGATCTCAGATTCTAAATTAAGATACAAATACAATAAAAGGAATATGGATACAGAATTTTACACTATAGTTTTGTGTGTACTCAGGTCTTTATATACATTTAACAAACTTCACCCCCACACACACTCCTGATCAGGAAAGAATTGGGAAGTCATTATTCTCTGAATTAGTCCAGCTAAAAAGGAAACAAAACGAAGTGCCCAGCTGCCTTTATTCAAATGAAAAATTAATTTAATTAGAACAATTTCAGATCACGCTTCTGGCAGCTATGTTTATCACAATTTCTTCAAAGGGTAGGAATTAGCATTGACTGACATTAGCATCAAAGCTCATTTATTCACCCGCCCACATTCTGCCAGCCCTTCTGAGTTTGTCTGTTTATTTAGGAATTTAATAACATCACAGTGAATAAGATTTCATTTTGGAGCATGCATGTTTTTTTGTCAAAGCACTTAGTGCAGGCTTCTTTTACTGGCACAGTAGAACCCCTCTTTGCAGGTTTGATGGAAGAGGAGCCAGCTGTTTTTCCAAACCGACATTTTAAATGGTTAACAAGGACATAGACTGGGATCCAGAGTTTCTTTTTCTTTCTTTTTTTGTCAACAACTAGAAAATATCTGTCTTTCAGATAATCTCTGTTCTCTTGTGAACTAAAAATAAGCTTGATGGTAAGGCCATCTTTTATTTCATATTTGTGCAGCACCTGGCAAGAGAGGACTTGGTCCCTGATCAGAGCTGCTAGAGCTCAAGAATGAGGTGGACGTGTCATGGCTCAGCTGCTTCTTTTGGAAGCAAGTGTAGAACTGCTGCCCCATTGGACCAGGCACCAGAGACACGGGCAACAGGAACCTGCTGGCTGCACTGCAAGCTGAAGCCCTGGGGTGACAGAAATACACAGTTAGTCTGGAGCCCCATGGCCTTATTCCTCCATTATCAACAGTAGTTTGTACGTAGTCATAATGGCTCATGAATGGTAAAATATAAGAAAACGATGCCACATAAACAGAAAAAGAACTCTTCTCATTCTTTTTCCGAAAAGAGGTAAAGCAAATGACTCATTTTGATTTTTCAACAAGTGGAACCCAACTGAGCTGATGGAGCAGGTTCACAGCTGACACCCTTCACAGGAAGTTTGCATCCAGATCACACCTTTACCCCCAGCTTGCCGAACACAGGTATCATCAGGTACAAACTAGAAGTAGCAAGGAGAGGCAAACTGCCAAAAGCTGAATGGGGTGGAAATGGAGCCTCCTGTCTGTCTTACCCAGACAGAAATGGCTAATCACAAGCCTCTTCTATTATGCTTCACTTACTTATGAGATCAGGAGAAAGCCAATAAGAGCAGCTCTGCAAGCAAAGGGTCAGTGCAGGCATTTTCTGCCTTGCAGTGAAACATCAAAAATGATGATGGAAATGGTTGTTCCTTCCCAAAGGTTTCACATGCTACAAGTAGAAACATAGTCTCCCCTAGGCAGTGTTATTGGCAGTGGCACTAGCTGAAAGAAAACATCAAAGCCTTCACCTAAAGATGTAATTCAGAATGTGAACAAGGAACAGCAGAGCTATAAATTGTCTCTCCAGTGGGAATGCAATTCTGAAGAGAAAAAAAAAAGCACAAAGAAAACAGATGAGATAATGACTAATGGTAATAAATTCCTTTGCTTTGACAACAACATTACATGATCAAATCCTGGGACTTAATATGCAGCAGAATTATCATAAGACAATAATTCTGTGTAATGGAAATAATTTAAGTTTCAATATTTCATCTAGCAGTGCAGGCGGACCTGTGGACTGTGCCATCTTAGCTGGCACATTTATTGATACTGGCCACCAGTTTATATGACAGTTGAAAGGTGAAGAATCCAACTCTCCAATTCTGAAATGAAGAAGAAACAGAAATGACAAGGAAACAAGACTCTGCAGCCTATGAGAAAGTGATGAAAAATTCACGGCTTTCAATCACTTACAGCACTTGTTATGCAGAAATAGGCTGAGCTCCCGGTCCTGCTTGGAGCTTGTGTCGCTTCCAGTCTTCCCTGTGAGACTCAAGCATGGTTTATAGTGATGATTTGCATGTAGAAGAGTGAAACGTCTGCTTGGAGTAACTGTATTTCTGAAACTTGTTTTTTAGTAGTTCAGAAAGAAAACAGCTTTTGGGGGGAATATTACTCTTGTAAAAAATTCTCATGCTCTAAACCATGGCAATCAGAACTTTTTTTTTAAAAAAAAAAGAATATAGCTTAGTGCATGCAACAGAGCAGCACTGATTTACATTTTCAGCTGACAGCCCAGCGACCAGGGTTGTTTGTTCCATTTAACCAGCCAGAAACCACACAAGCCCGTGCATCCTCAAATTTGGACATGCTTTTTCTCAACTACCATGAAACTGTCAGGGAAAAGCATAATTTCAACATCTCTTCAAAAGTATTGTCCAGAAAACTCATCTTGCGTAGTAATTCCCATAATCCACTCTTCCAAATGTTGTTCTAATTTTCTTCATGCATACAAGTAATCGAAATGTGCAATGAAGAGTGGCTTAGGACAATAATCAGTACCTCCTAAGGAGATTACTGAAGCAGCACATCAACTAGGATAAGCATATTCTTCTTTTATTGGCTTGGTTGACCTATAAAGCCAATTTATCTTCTTATGAGTACTGATCCACACTTTCATTTGTAAAAAAATGCAAAATCTGGAAAGCAAGAATTAATAAAATAATTATCATCAGTGTTCAGCCAGGTTTTTTTGCTATTTTAAAACATAAATTTTACATGTTTTCAGTCAGCTAAAGGATTTTTTTTCGTTCTGCTACTGTGATGAATGAGAAAAAAAATCTGCATCTGCTCAGAACAAAAGAGGACTTTGCAGGCTGATATTGAATTGCACTGTACAGCCCCAAGCAGTAAGCTTTCCATATTCAAAAGTGATCTGCTAACAACAGGTCCAAGACCCATGGATCAGAATAAAGAGCTTCAGTTAAATGGAAACCAGATGACAGAAGCTCAAACTATCTCCTTAGCTTAAATAAAGCAGTGGATGCCACAGAGGCTGTGTACTATCTCACAAAACTCCTTTTTTTCTTCAGTGGTTGTGTTACGTTTCTCTCTACTGAACATGAAAATCTTGCCGTGTCCTGATAAAAATTCATTCATAGCCTATGAGTTATTTTAATCAGAGGTGTATTGGAATGGCAAGTAGAGACACTTTTTGGGTCACAACTGAGGCTTCATTAATATTTGCAAAAGCACTTCAAGAGTTGGCTTTTTTCACTCAGAGTCCATGTCATTTCTATCAGAGCTCTCCCCAGCACTTCCATGTTCCTGAAGACAAAACAGTAAAACATTCATTAGAAAAAATGGTAACTAATTTTGGTATCTTCTGTTAGGAGCACTTAAAAATTATAGTTGTCCCATTGGTTGCCTTGAACATTGAGGCTTCATCACATAAATTTGATTCATGGCTGTAGCTTACATGGTGAAGTGATAACAAGTCATTTGCAATACCAGGAGCCATAAAACATTGTTAAAATAAATCTTGAAAAGCAACAATGTGGAAACACCACTCACCAATCTGCTGTTATGTTTTAGAAATTGACTGGTTTTGCTTTAGAAGTAAAAAGCTGCAAGGAGTCAGTGTTGAAAGAGCAGGACGGGTGAGCTTCATTTGCCTCTTGCTCATGTTTCAAGCATGGTACCAACTGCAAAGCCTCCTCTGCTACCCTTTAACTCTCAAATTACTCCTTCCCTTATGCAAGCCTGATAAAATGTGATGAAATAAGTTTGTGTGTTGAAGGTTCAAATTTAAGACAGTTACAGAGAAAAATGAATAGCATTTGCTAAATGAGAATCAAAGTCAAGTGGGAGGTCTCAGAGTATTCTAAGGGGCTGAAGTCCCCTTTTAAACTTCAGTTATAATGTAAAATTTGGAAATTCACACTACCACCTTTACAGATCCCCTTTTTCAAAGTACCTGTTTACTTTAAAGAGCAAACTGTCACAAGCTGGCACTTAAGGTCTTCAGGAAGTTGTGTTGCATCTAAATTTCAAGAGCTTATGCCTGATTAAGCTCTAAAATTAAAATTCTATCTAAATTTATCAAATCAGAACTTCAAATACAGACTCAGTTTCAACAACTTCTGGCCCCCTTAATATATAGGCAGTCCTCAGCAATGCAAAGTGAGCTTAAAATGGCAAAGTTCATGACCTTCTACCCCATTTAAAAAAATCCCAACTTCTCTGCAGAATTTTATTGCTAGAAACATTCAACTTTGCCACAATTTTCATCCATCTTTAGTCTCAAAATTTCACCTTGTCGATCCTCTATGCAATGTTTCCTCAGTAAACACCGGGACACGGCTTTGATCAGCTAAAGGTCCAACACAATAACCATTGTCACAGCCACAAATAAGCAGTCTCTCAGCACAACAAAGCAGGGCACATTATTTTCTTCCCAGTAGGAATTAGTACAGGATAATTGGACTTACATTACATTACATTTTTCAGCTGGATTACACAACAGCCAACAACACTAAAACAGGAGTGTTGCAACAGAGCGATGCACTTTAGAGACTTGCAGTGAGCTGGTGACAGAAAACATGTTAGAATTTGGGGTTTGGGAGGGGTTTTGTATTACCCACATTACCAAGAATCCTTTGTGGTTGCACAAAGCTTTCTGAGGTGCTCCTCTGTTTCTTGAGATTTTTCCTCAGGAGGTACTGTTAACACAATACCCTAACTTTGTCCCCAAAACTGGGGCCAATATTTGTCCCCAAAGCCTAGGCCACTGTTGGTTTCTGATTCTGCTGCTAGAACTGATACTGAAGTGAACAACCCGGCCGCAGATCAACTCTGCCTTTGCCATGCACTTCTCCCCCATCGGTTTGGGGAGCAAAAGTACTGAGGTTGTCCTGACTTCTTGTTAGTTCAATTTCAAATATCATTTATAATAAAATCCAGCTTAAACACAGTAACATCAGTATAGGAGGACCAGTGCATGTAATAAGACATGAACTAATCATCACACTGGAAGCTCTACTAAAGTTCCAAATAGCTTTAAGCAAAACAGTGACAAAAGTATTACAGAGTCAAATTTGGTCTGACAGTAGACAAAATTGTTGGTTCGGAGCTGAAACCAACTTTTAGTAATTCTTGTAGGGTAAAACATAATAGCAGAGTTAAATAAAGCCTAACAAAGCACATCCTCTCCATTCTTATAAGCAAGATGAAGATCTCATTTGCCTGGTTCTGTGTCTGCTAGTATTCCTCTACTGAGGAATCCAAACGGCATGGCAAGTTTCCTTCTAATGAATTCACAGACTGAAAACACACAGAAGACAATTAATAATGGGAACATCCTCCTAGTAAAGGGCTTCTTGCAATAGACATTTTACATGATGGCAGAAAATCACTTGGAGTGGTCACACACATGAACTGAAAGGATCAGCAGATGAGATAACACGGGGCACAATTCATTTACTTTACTTCTCCTTGCTTAAGAAAACTCCTTCATATTCCAGCCTTTACAACTTTTTCCAAAGGTCTGGCCAGCATTTCTGGGATAGCCATACCTCACTTACTTCATTCCTTGTCTAAAAATTTTCTTCTATGCTATGTTTCAGTTAAACAAATTCACCTTGGTTTAATTGATAATTGATAGGACGAGAGGGAATGGCCACAAGTTGCACCAGGGGAGGTTTAGACTGGACATCAGGAAGAATTTCTTCCCTGAAAGGTCAGGGGTTGGCACAGCTGCCCAAGGAGGTAGTGGAGTCACCACCCCTGGAGGGGTTTAAAAGACAGGTGGATGAGTTCCTTAAGGACAGGGTTTAGTGGGGAGACAGGTACGGTTGGACTCAATCTCAGAGGTCTCTTCCAGCCTTATGAGTCTATGAATTGATTACACGGCCTCATTACTACCTTAGAACGATTACTGCTTCTGCCTCATTACATACGTCTGCCACGTTCTGTGTAGAGGTTAAGAAATGGAAGTGATATCTTACGTATTTTGGGCAATTGCTGAAGTTGCTGAACTCATTGCAACTTGCTTTCAGGCCCCACCTTTTCAGTTGTGGTGCTGCCTCTGCAAGCTGGCAGATACCACCTGGAGTAAACCTCAGCCAACGGAGTCCTACTGTCAGCTTTCTGAAACGATGCTCTTGGCAGCAGTTATTGCTATGATTCCTTGTCCTTTATGGCTTCAATTCCTGCTTCTAGGCCATTTTCTCCTGCTTCACCAGTCCTTACACCCTGTCTGCACTTGCACTGTGCTCTCCCTTTAGTTATGCTCGTCCAATGTCAGATGCTCAACTGCTTTTCGACAAACTGCAACAGATACAGCTCAAAACCAACTTGCTTGCTGCCTGCTAATTAATATACTATATTGGAGGTCACACTGAATGCAAGACAGCATTCAAGGTCACTGACACTCATCAGATACTTTATTTTCATACTTTATTTTATTACTGAAAATCTATTGATAGCACTGAATTGTTTTGTCCTGTGTGGGGAAGAAAAGGACTTCCAAATGTTTGAAAACAAGAAGAAGTAAAATAAATTTATTTTTTTCTTTAGTCCATGTTAAAACAATTTGCTTGACTGCTGTAAATCACAGAAGACCTGGAGTCTTGAGATTTGACAGAGATGGTCACTGGTTGAGCTGTTGCTGAACATTTACCCAAGATCCAAATCTAGAAGCTAGGGAGAAAATTTGTGTGTAGAAGGGACACAGGGCAAGCCACAGAATTATTTTTTATTTTTTTTCCACAGCATGCTTAGACTTTTTGAAAAGATTACTTTAAAACGAACTTAGTCAAAAGAGAGCTGAGTGACGGAGCCAGTAGTTCAAAGTTAGGACACATGCTTTGGAGGTTTCTTTGTTACGTTTTTTTCATTAACTATTCTACTTATGTTGAATCATGGGAAAGGGAGGGTATATGCTCTGACAATATATAGTTTTCCTCTTGTGACTTATGCCTCCTTATCAGTTGGAGACAAGGGACTTTGGACCACTGCTTTTGGAGCAGATCAGGGTTGCAGGATGAGGAAAATTGTCTGGAGGACTCCACCCTCGGTCATGGAGAGCTTGGAGGATGTGAGTGAAACAGAGATTGAGGAATGAGAAGGAAGAAAAGACAAGGGCAGCTGGAAGGTGGCGTGGGGAGTTAAGCCCTGCGGCAGCCTCTGCAGTGCAGCTCCCCTACAAACCCTGTGGGAATTCTGGCAGCTGGGCTCTGGTTTCAAACACTCGACATCCTTTGGCAGGAGCGTTGACCATACGCAGTTTCTACAAGTGCACACAACAGGAACACTCCCCACCATGTAACATGTCAAATGTCTCACCATGTTTCTAGCTGAATACTCTAAGTTAGCTGGTTGCTGGCAATCTTGACTCTTGTCTTTGTATTGTAAAAAATTATATTTGCAGAGCATTCAGCTACTTCTCCGCTACCACTCCTCAAGAACCCAGGAGAAGATGAAGAAGTCCTTATTCTCTACTACTGCATGTCAAACAAAAGAAGACAGACTGCATAGGTGTATGAAATACACTGAAAATAACCATGCTTACTCGAATGAATAATTATCCTACACATAAAGTCCTCTGGAAGAAATGATGCATGACCCTGTAATTAAAGCCCATCGTGCTGCATAAGGACAGAGGACTGAACCAAGATTCCATAGAGCTATTCATACCTTTTTGCGTAAGTAGTTTCAATGCCTTCAGTTGCTTTTTGATGTTGAACTGCAATATAATAATTTTTATTTATAAATGATACATCATACAGTAATAAACAAAGGTTAATTTAAGCATCTACCACAATGCTATATATAGAGATGTGATGTTTATTTGAAAAAAATCACAGGCAACGAGAAGCATGTTTAATGTGAGAGGATGCAATGGAATGGCAGCAAGTAGTTTCATGTTGCTTCAAATAAAAAAGTCCAGCCATAGGTCTGATTTTTCTTAGAGAAGTTGCTTTTCTGAGAAAGAATTTATAGAGATTAGTTACGAATATTTCAATGTCAGTACAGAGGGGTATACAGAGCAGGGCTCTGCCTCGGGCATTGATGCTTAGTATTTTCATTAGTGAATGGGTTGATGCTGTAGATGTATTTATAATTATAGTTTTGCAAACAACTGAGAGTAACATGGAAAATAAGAACACAATTCAAAAGAGTGTCTATAAAAAAATATTAGGAAAAAAACAGGATGTAAGGAAATAATTTCAAGGTTCTGCAATTGGACAAGATGGGAAACATCTGTTTGGGTAGAAGATACACACTACTCTGTCTTGGTGCGCCCTGTTCTGTTTTGGACATGACAACATTTGAAAAGCATGTGGACAAATTAGAGAAAGTCCAGAGGACAGCAATAAGAACCACTAAATATCTCGGGAATTGAGACTAAGGCAGAAAGATGCAAAGGGATAGTGGTGTTTAGTCTACAGATGGAAAAACTAAGGGGAGGCACAGTAACAGTCAAATACAGGAGAAGATTATGAAACACAAAGGATAGTTTGTCAGTAGAACAAGAGAGGAAACACAAACAGCAGAATCCATGTGAAATAAAAAAACTCTATTACTGGAAGGATTCAAAACCACTACACTGATTACCTGGTGAGCTGATGCAGTAACCATTACTAGAATCACTTTAATAATAAATTTGACAGGCCTGCCAAGAATTACTTGGGGGAAGAAGCCAGATAAAACAGTCCATCCTTAATTAAAATCATTCTATTTTGACTGTTCTGAAAATGCTTTCTGCCATGCCGGTCAACTCCATGGATTGCACAAAATTCATAACATACCTAACATACTGCACCCTGGTTGTCATCTACCTGTCTAGTAATCATAATCAGGATTTTCTATTATTTTCAAATTCCCCTCTTTCTCACATGAAGGCTGCCTCTAGGTATCCAAAAGAAGAGAGCTCATCTTTCTGAGAATTGTAAAATATGTCCTTTGGAAATGGTCAGTGGGCAGATACCAAGCAATCTAGTCTGAATTATTTTATTGTTGATAGTGTTTATATCATTTGACTGAAAAAAATACCTAATTTTAAAAAAATCAAGTGTTTTATGTATTGGCAATAATTCCTGGAGACAATGCTGGAAAGTATTAAAAGAAGGAGAAAAAAACCAGGACAGTACCAGCCTTATTACTTCAGTAGTGATCACATACCAGTGAATCCATCCTTAAAGTAAGTCAATCAATCATATTAAAAAATTACTGAGAAATGAAGTGGCTGCAACTCAAACTGCCCAAAACCAGAGGTACAGCCTCCAGGGAAGTGTGAAATACAGATCCGAAACAAGAAGAAAGCTTTAATTCAGAACATAACGACAAGCTCATCCATGAAGTCGCACTAAACACAGTCCTGGACCATTCAGCTTGCAATATGAAGTGATCTTCCAGTTTGTGGAGAAAAAAGCCTATAGCCTGATATAATTGATCTCCTCACACTGGCCGGATTCAGTCAATACATCATTTGCTTTAAATAATCCCACCATGACCAGCAGGTTTTGCCGGGATAGTCAGCGTATGCACAGCTATAGAGGGACCTGCATTTGGAAAGATACAAATCTTGGAGATGTGTCATCTGTACCCTGGATACCAGTTTGCCAAACCAAACAGGATAAAAAGGGCAAACTTGCACATTTTCTCCTGAGAATCATAACTCCTGACATCCCAGATGGAGGGTCCACGTTACCCCTAGTTGTGTCATATGTGGCTATTGGAAGACTCTCTTGGCTGTCTTTGTAAATACTACATCTTTTATATTGCTTAATTTCTCTGGTTTTAATACCAATGTTTTGCTCTGTGGAGATTTCTTGTTATTTCTTGTTATATATGAGATTTAGTGTTATTGTGATTTCTTCTAAACATCCATGGCCAATCCTCCTGTATGCTGCTCCACTCCTAATCTGCAGATGCTGATTGTGTTCCATCATTCACATGTGGCATGGGGCGTTATTTTCATGAGTTACAGAGGACTGTTGTGATTTAACCACGAACCTCTTGCTCACTCCTCAGCCCTGTGGAATAAGGGAGAGAACTGGAAGGATAAAAGTGCAAAAACTTGTAGGTTGAGACAAAGACTGTTCAATTAAAAAGAAAAAAAAAGAAAAAGAAAATATAAAAGGAAAACAACAAAGAGGAAAAATAAAACCCAAACCCAAGAAAAACAAGGGATGCAAAAAAACTCCCATCAACTGATGCCCAGCCAGTCCCCAAGCAAGGGCAACCCTGGCCCGCCTCCCTTTCCCCCAGTTTAACCGTTGAGCACAACGCTGTATGGTATGGGATACCACTTTGGTCAGTTGGCATCAAGTGTCCCCTCCTAATTTTTCGGTTGCAGAATGCCTCGTTTGCCCACCTTATGGGCTTTTACCCCTGGCCCTTCCGTGTGGCCACGAGGCGGCCAGCTGATGGGCTCAGCTCTGGCCAGTGGTGGAGCTCGCTGGAATAGCTCTGTCTGACACAGGGTGCAGCTACTGGTGTCTCACACAAGCCACCCCTGCAGCCTCCTCACTACCAGATCCTTGCTATGCAAACCCATACATGACCTCGGGGAAACCCTGTGCACATGTACCCAGCATCACGGCTCTTTTTCCCAGAAGGCAGGTGCTTTGGAGAGGCTGCCAGGCCCTGGGACAGGGCAGCTGCTAGGACACAGGAAAGAGATTCCCAGAGTTTGTTAGTGCTCCTGCCCCACAGCTTCGGCAGTGACCTTGATAGAAGTGCAGCTGCTCACCTGGTCACAGAGCATGCGTGGGCTCCTCTGTGTCACCACGTAACTGATTACAAAGGTGTCCTTCTCAGCGTAACCTGACGTAAAAGATGCAACTTGTTTCCTTCCTCCTATTTCAAAGCTGCAATACCTCTCCCGTTTGCATAGCATTTGTGTAAAGCAGCCATCTGTAGGGCCCTGCTGCCTCTACCGTCTTCACGCCATTGACCAGAAACCACAAAACTGCTGTGCTGACCCTTAGTGGCCATAATTCCACTACATTATGGTGGAAATTTTTTATAAATTCAAGAATGCTGTTACAGACTGAGTTCTTGGGGGGAGAGGTACTGACAGGAAAAAAATTGGAGGAGTGCTGTCAGCAGAGAGGAGGATCCAGGTATCACAGAGAAGGAAATTGACCTTAAGATTTTACAGCAATTCAACAGAGCAAGCGCAACCCTGTGTCTAGGGGGCTATGAAAACTGACACTGTAAACTGAAGGGGAGCCATTCTTTGGGAAATATAGATGGGAAGACTGAAGGCATGAAGCAAAATGATCGGAGAGCACCACGTGGATCTGACAGACAGATGTGATTCTTGTAGACACCAGGAGATGCGTATCTGGTTCAGATAGGGAAGACTCAACATGTTGCGCTAGTGAGGCTTCATCTGCAATATTAGACACAAGCCTGGCTTTCGAGGATCAGGAAACAGGAATTTGAATATGCAAATAAGGACTCAGGGTGATCAGTAGAACTGAAACTCTGTTTTATGAGAGGAACTTTAAGATTGATGGGAACGACCACAAAGTTGACCAGGAAACAGAATGAGAAAGAAGGATACCTCTTTGACTGGAGTCGTGAGATGTCCCTGATAAGCCCAGTGGAAACCTCTGTGATGGGTAGGAGTTGGCTGAACAGAAGAAACCCTGATGGGTGCAGGACAAACTCTGATAATGAACTGACCTTCTGGGAAAATAGGAGTCAGCAGAAGCTGGTCTGGGAACTGATGCCCAGCACCTGCTTATGTATTGACACCAAAAAGGTATAAAAAGTACCTCACTACCTATCCAAAAGGAGCTTCTGTGCAAGAGCTTCTCTGCACAAGATCTCCCAGACAGATCACCACAAATAGAAACACATATTAGAATGACAGCTTCTTACCCACGCGGTTCATGCTTTTGCTATAAGCTGACAGTGAACAGATGGTCCCAACCACAGAAGACAAGCAGAGCCGACCCTTCCGTCTGACCCCACTACAAGGCCACCATTTCCATAGCTCCTGAAAGCACGAGCACATCGCGTAAGCTCCTGACGCTCCTCAGGTCACCACAGCAGCAGCAGAGGATCTGTCAGTCAATCCCACCGAATCGCTTTGGCCTCTGCCAGTACTCCAGGAGCTGTGCCCCAGCTGGAATTCAGTTGCCTTGAGACACTGCACGTTCCACATGTAATGAAAAGCCATCCCACCACTTGCCTTCATCTGAACTTCAGAGCTACTGTGCGCTTCACAACAGGGCCCCTCCACTACCTGCCTATTAAGCAACCAACAGGAGACCACATTTGATATCCTTGTGCTTTGTCAAGCTGTTTCTTCACTGACAAAAACCAGCAACCTCTGAACTCTGTGCTTAATCTGACTTTACAAAAACATTACTAGGCACGTCTGATGTGGTGGGAGGTGGAGCTGCGAAAGAAGGAATCTTGTTTTGCATTAAAATTCACCAGCTGCCTGTGAGAACTAAGGGAAACCTGCAAGATTTGCTACCTTTTAAAAAGGCAAGTAATTTATGAAAGGAAGTCCATGCTGCCAGAGGAGTTCCCCACATCAGGCACACACAGAAAATGCAAGAATGCCAACTTGCACCAATCTCTGGGAACAGTATTGTGGCCTAAGATTTGTAACAATCAAGTTACAAATCTGACCAAGATTACCAGTGTCGATAACAGGAATTAGCTGGTCACAAAATACAAGATGAACAATTTATTGACTTCCCATCAGCTTTGATCTTAAGTCACGGACTAGAAAAAAATCCTTTCAATATCCAGCCCAGGATAATAATATTCAGCCTTGCGTTTTCTAAAGATATTGAAAGCAAATGGGAATAGAATTTGCCATGCTGACACTCACTAGAATCTCAGTTTCCATTTTTGTAAAGCCAAGTTTCTATTTCTAATGGAAGCTTCCAAACAGAAACAAGCAACATATAGACATCTATATATAATCTGAAAAAGTGGTTTTATGGGTTGAACTGTCCAGCCATCCCAATGATGTTCACTATAAGCATCATTATATATTATATATATTTTTATATATTATCTGGGGTTTATATATATATTTGTGCCTGGGATTGCTCATATATATGAACACAAATACAGGCTGGGTAGAGAATGGATTGAGAGTAGCCCTGAAGAGAAGGACTTCGAAGTGCTCATGGATGAGGTCAACATGAGCCAGCAATGTGCACTTTGCAGCCCAGAAAGCCAACCTGGGCTGCATCAGAAGCGCAACCAGCAGAGCAAGGGAGGTGATTCTGCTCTGCTCTCCTGAGACTTCACCTGGGGTTCTGGAGTCTTCAGCACAGGATGGACATGGATCTGTTGGAAGCGAGTCCAGAGGGCCATGTTGATCCGAGGGCTGGAGCACCTGCCCTGTGAGGACAGGCTGAGAGAGCTGGGCTTGCTCGGCCTGGAGGAGAGACGGCTCCGGGGAGACCTTAGAGTAGCCTCCCAGTCCTGAAAGGGGGCTGACAGGACAGATGGGGAGGGGACCATTCTCAGGAAGAGCACTGACAAGACGAGGGGTGATGGTTTTAAGCCAAAAGAGGAGAGATTTAGACTAGCTATTAGAAAGAAATTCTTTACTGTGAGGGTGGGGAGGCCCTGGCCCAGGTTGCCCAGAGATCACGTGGCTGCCCCATCCCTAGAGGTGTTCAAGGCCAGGTTGGATCAAGCTTGGAGGCCCCTGATCCAGTGGGAGGTGTCCCTGCCCATGGCAGAAGAGTTGGAACTGGATGATCTTTAATGTCCCTTCCAGACCAAACCATTTTATGATTCCACTTCCTACTAAAGTGTGGAAGAAAATAAGAAAAGCAATAAAGCATGGGAATCTAGGGTTCCCCTCTCCCACACCCATCACCTTGGCATGAAGAGCAGCCTGCAAGGCACCAGGAAAAGCACACAGTAAGGTACCTAGGACTTTCACATCCAAGGAGCTGCTCAGCTTTCTGAAGTCTGAAGAAGTGTTCCAATTAACTCACCAGCTGTTTTCAAACAAACATAAGGGAAATTGTGGGTCTTCAGGAGTTCCCAACACAAACCAGCAACTTTGTGACTTGAAATCCATTTCATAGTTAATAGGAGACTGCTGCTGGAAAGGTTACTTTCCTGAAGCCGAAAAGATTTCCTTTCAGGAAAAGAAAAAAATCCAGTCCAGCACCTACATGCTAAAATTATGAACAGTCTCCAATTGTGACAACCTGTTTGGTTGGCTCCCTGGTTGAGGGATGAATTTAATTTCAAATCAATCACAAAAAATCCTGTAAAGTAGAAAAATTTCATTTTCCAGATTGAGGAGGAAGGTTTGTCTTAAAGCTGATACCGAGGACATTGTCAAATTCCCAGTGCTATGTTCTGAACAGCCCAGCCCTCACATTCCTGTAACATTACTTTTATCAAATGAGAGTAGAAGATGGTTTTAGACAGCCAAACAATACTTAATCAATACTTAATGTAGTACATTGAACATCCTACAGTGTTAACAGACCTTGGCAAGCACTGGGGCTTCATATAGGCATATGAAATCATACCTAATTATTTTTTTTTAAAGATAAGTTTGGAAATACCACCTGTTCTCTTCCTGTCCCATGACTTGAAGTATTTCATTGTAGCTACTCCTTCCATGTGTCCTGAATTCATGTAACCGTCTTGCTCATTTAAGTCCTCCTTTGGACACACTGCAAGGACAAAGCATTCTCTACAATTATTACACTTTCATTAAATTGGAGAAAGTAACATTCAAGATAGACTCTTTTTCCTGCTACTATACTTGAAATGTTAAATGATGAAAGAAAACCAGATACATTAAGACTGTTTATTTTAAATGGTATTCAGAAACTTGTGGTTATATACAAATTTTCAAACTATGAAGCTTAAGATTGCGTGGTGACTGTCTTCACAAAATAAGGCTGCTCGGTCCATCCCACTGTAGCCGATTCCACTGAAGTTTGATTATTCAGAGTCCAGGATGGCTTCAAGAAGGCTGTAATCCGTGAAGGCACCAACATGAAAGGAGGCAGGCCTTCCTTACAGAACAAGCTCCCTCAGTTACCATGGGACATGGTTGAATTTGAGAGTGTTCCCAGTGGGGAAAGTTCTGAGTGGATCCAATGGTTGATGTGCAAAGACCATTGTGCTGCACTCAAAATCTGAAGACAGGTACCAGTACAGGGGTTCTTCCATGCCAGTCACACCCACTGTGCCTCATTCCTCACTCAGCTGGGCCCATTGGTGGGGCAGGAGGGAAGGCAGCTTCCACTGCTGTAATTTGGCAATGATCTTTAGAGACACTTTTTTTATTTTTTAGAGATAATTAATATGCATGAACAGGATTTAAATTAATGCTGTAACTTCCGTGCAGCGCTGGGATGAAGTGTCTCATCCTGCAGCCAATAGTCAGAAACTTTTCATTTCTCTGAATTGCCATGGAAAGCAGATGAGTAACTGCCTCCTCTCATGTTCTGCCAATATTAAAGGTACAGATATGCTTCATGAGTTTATTTTATACACAGACAATTAAAAATACATTTTAGTAATGTCTCCCATAAAAATGTTACCAATAGCACAGTCCTGAAATCAGTGCAACAATGCTAAAATGACAGGAAGGAGTATTTACAACCACATTGTATCGTACCAAAATGGCAAGATCAGAAATTTAGATCTAAAGTGCACAGTTGGCTATATTCTACACAGATACAGGGATCTGTTCTCTTGCTTATACTATGAACCAATACCATCATTACAGATGCACCACATATTCATGCTGAACATTTAAGAGACCAAATGTTATCCTTAGGCTGACAGGCAAAACTCCTGTACTGAATCCAGTGGGAGGCAGACATCAGCATCCAAGACCCAAATTTAGTCCCTCAGTTCTAGGAGTGTCACATATGGGGGGGGGATTAACTACTGTAAACCCAGGAACATGAAACAGGGAGAAAGTGTATTTAAATACATGAAGGAAGGTATTGAAATAGAAATCTTCCAAAGACCTTACTAGTTTGCTTTATAGTAGATTAAAGACAATCACTGCATTTCTAAAAGCACAAAATAGAGGGCCCAGCACTCTGTATTTTATTTAGCTGCAGTTTTGTCCTAGTTCAGACTGTGCACAAATTTGTAAAGACTATTTACACCAACAAGATTTGCAGTTTTAGCTATGAAAGCCTCTAAAACCAGAGAGAGGCCACAAAACCAGGCTCTTGCAGTATCAGAGTATTAAAAATTCACCATTCAAAATGCTTCATTCTTAAAAATTACTAAAGGGAATCATAATAGAAGGAACATGGCTGCTAGCTTTCCAGATTAACTGAAACTCCCTCATCAATTCACCCATGCATAGTGGACAATAAATCTACATATTATTTACAACAATTCTTCCTACTACCCAACAAAATCATAGAGAAAACCGCTAGTTGACTCACAGCTCTCTACACTTCGCAAACTAAACAGTCTCCAGTTTCTTATTTTGGGGCAAAACAATCCAATGTTTGCCATAAGATTTTAACTACAAGTAAACAAAGTTTGTCCTGAAAAGCAACACATGTTAAGTGAATTAGTTTGTTCTATTAATCTATTTTTGAACTACTACATCATATTTACGGAAAGAGCTACGGCATAAGGTTACACAGCTCAGCTGTGCCATAACCTGACACAATCCATTTGGTTATGCCCCAAACTATTTACAGTGAACTTGATTCAAACAAACCACTTGGTTTGAGAAAGCGTCCAAAGAATTAAGAATTGCGAGTTCATAAAATAATCTTTCCTAAGAAGTTGCCTGGGAATGATTTAGTCATGACCTGTTCATTTTATTTTAAGATATTCATATACTGAAATACACCCATGGGCAAAAGGCTCCTTGGAGATGAGTGCCAGCACCTACCCAATAGTAGCAAACAAGGCTCAGTCTGTGCCACAGCGTGCAGCAGATGGAAGGGAAAAGGAGGGGAGGAGGAAAAATGCAATCTAATCTGCATAGAAAGAAAATAAATAAGGTTGAGACGTGTTATGTATTAACACACACAGACACCTGCAAAACAATGAGTAACGAAAAAATCGTGACTTTGAAACTGAGTTAACTGCATCCTAATGCTTAAAAGGGGTAAGCTAAGCAAACACAGATGACTACAACTGTAATTAAGTTATTAGGAGAATTAAAATCTGTATAGGCAACGCAGCTCCACGCTCCATTCTGGCAAAACCTAAGCTGGTCTTCTAATAATGCAAGAAGACTAAAAATTTAGCTGATCAAGTTATGAACAGATCTGAGCAACTCTTCAGAAAGCATAACCCAGGCCCCTGTGCAGATCAGAAGAAATGGACCCAATTGAGATATAAATTCTTTTTGATGCTCATTACCCTCTACCCACCTAAGCCCTTACAGAACAGAAACTTCTTCCAAAGCGGTTCAGCTGGGTTTACACTTATTTTTGTGTGCAAGACTGACTGAAAGAAAAATCCATCACTTGAAGCAATGATTTCTGCACTGGATTCCCCCATGACAGCCAACCTTAAGATCCTCTGTCTTTTGCAGCAATGAATTTTGCAGTTTGGTCCAGTATCTCAGGAAGAGTCTTGAATTTCCTATTCACCTCATTGAAAGCTTTTGTTTCACAGGCTTTCAAGGAGCTACATATTGGTCCTCTAAGCCAAGTTACTCGGAAGATTCCAAACAGAAGCACTGAATTACACCACAGTAGAAGGTGAACCAATCCAAACAGTACAAAGTGAGGACTTTGTTTACAGTACAAATCAGGATAAGTGCATATGCCATCATGTTTTGTAGAAACAGGAACATTTTTGGGCTGTTCAGTTTCTTTCTCAGGTAAAGTGAAGAGCAGCAATGGGCACCCAGGACCTGCAAACCCTCACTTGGATACATGCATCATTCTTTTGCATTTGCAGCAAACCAGAAAGCTATGGTTTTGTCAACACGGGTGTTTTGGAGTGCTCAGCACTAAAGAATGTTTCACATTTTCCACAGGAGGCAGAAATGGAACAAAACTTGTACAAAATACTTTCTTTCTCAGTTTTGACTGGGCTTGGCTTTTGGCAAGTTCTCTTCGTAAGGAGCTGATTTCAGTGCAATACTGCAAAAGCTGAGCAACAGCACTGTTTACATACGGCATCAAGGAAATCTAGAGCTTGGTTTCACATTTGTGCCACGAGCTCCACCAGCTCACCTTTCCTCCCTGTTCTCCTAACAGCTTTTTACAGAGACTACCCAGATGGAAACACAGCATCTTAGTTCCAATTCCACTACCTTATGCATGACAACTTCGTGACTCCAAACGTGGAGATTTTTAAGTCTGCAGCTTTCAAACTTACCAAGCCTTTCAGATTGGAGAACTTGGAATGAATGACACTATGATGCATCATTTTTAAAGCATTTTCATATAGCTTACTGTGTCACCTTCACATAAACTTTAATATTAAAGGTTTTTAATTTAAGGGCAGACAAGCTAACATACCTTACCACAAATAGGGATACAAGAACCCTAATCTATAGGGGAAAGAAGAGAGGCTATTGCTTGTGCTCCAGTTACACAGAACTGAAGGGTTTCCAAGTTGTGTGCAAGTCCTGTGAAATACCATAGGGGTGTTAAAAACCAACCCAGATTTTCTTTGCTCACTACAATTAAGTGAATCAGAACACAACAGGGTGTTAAGTCTGAAGGACAAACCCTGAATAAATGTAACTGTTCATGCAAACTTTTAGTTGCAGGATTTGACATTACATAGCATATCATCTAATGGAAAGATCCTCAAGTGTTACAATCATGATACTTCCTTTGCTACTTGTGGGTAGAAACTAAACCCACAAAAAGAAATTCTCTAGAGGCACAATAGGAACACATAAGCCCGCTCATTCTATGATACCCCACTAAAACCAAAAATAAGTCAGATATAAATAAACTCTTAGAAATCCATCACATTCTCAAGCAAGATAGACACATACAAACAAAAGCAAATTAAATTAGTCTTCTAAATTAAAAAGGAAGAATCAGAAAAAGGGAGACCAGAATTAAAGCCCCAGAGTCTAATTAGTACGGTTTCAAAGTGAATTCAAAGCACTTATGGCATTTAAGAAATCTGGCATCCACTGTCTTTTTGAGGCTTTATGTCTGGTTCCTTCAGAGGTTTTACTTCTTCGTCTGGTTTTGGTTTAGCCTGCAAGCAAGAAGAAAAAAAAAAAAACAAATACCACAGGAACAAACCACTGTGTCTGCACAGTATTTACCCACGGCTAACTTTACATATTCTAATCTAAGAGTCCTCTCTTTTTCTAAGGCTGAAGGCTTTGGGCAAGCCTTAAGCAAGGGCAAAAAGCCAAATACTCTCTCTTTCAGTATCCTTAAATGAATCCTTTTCTAGAAAGGAACTTTTTAAAGCAATCACTCCTGTGACATTTCAGCATCTTGCACATATTAAAGAATTTCCTCCTATTCAAGACTTAGAGAAAAAAAGAAAAAGTCTCCCGATTTCCAGATGCTGACAGTGTGGCAGAGAGGTTAATGGACTTGCCTCCTGGCACAGCAGAAACGTGAGCTCAGGTGGCAGCTTTATGTCTGTGCCCTGCACTGAGCTGGAGAGCGTTGCAGAAAAGCAGAACAGTAACTCTGTATTATCCACATCATAAAGTTAATGGGAAAGAACTGTACATAAGATTATCTTACCGTGTCATCCTTTGGTCTCTTGGTGAGATCAAATGCCGCAAGGGTTTCAGGAGTCCAGTGTGCATTCAAGGCAGGAAATTCAAAAGGAATAGGCTCTACTAAGCCATAGTTTGCTTTCAGTTCCAGCTGGGGAGCCTCTGCTGGCACCTTCTGAAAATAGCTGTAATAGAATACAGCAATAGATTTTAAACACAATGCGCTATCTCTGCAAGTCTCGTTTGCAGTTCTAAAGAAGAACAATTGAGGTTTTTACAGTGGCCATAACTTCTGCTCTCTTCCATGTCATTAAGGCACTGTCCAAAATGCTTTCTGTCAGCAAGATTCATTAGAACAAAAGCAATTCCTTCTCAGTATCCATTCATCCCCTAATAGCCACGTGGGTTTTTTCCTACCTGATAACCATTATTCTCAGCGATTCAATGAGAAGAGCACCTTTTGTCCAAAAAGACCTTCAAAATTCAAATGAGGATTTAAACTACTTCTCCAGAAAGATGAAGTTCTTTTCCTAAATCAGTCTTATGTGCCACAGTGCACAATAGCAACGACACTGCAACACACACAAAGACTTGCTACAACACAAAGCTTGAACGTGGGTATAAATCTCTCCTCAGCAAACCATCAAGAGCTGAAAACTGACAAATACTGACCCATGCTCCCTTATTCCCGTGCTGCAGCAGAGCTCTGCGGCAGCCACAACTCCCAGAACAGTCACTGGTTATCTGGGGTTTTTTTTCAAAGTTTGTTTCTAGAGGGACATGGATTTGTTGAAGTCTCCTGTATGCTGCTGTAAGCTATGACAACGGTTATTGAAACTAAAGCAGGGTCAAGAATTTCTTTTCCTAACTGCAGTTCAGCTTGAATCCTGTTTAGTAAATTCCGATACTATGCAGCTCTTTGAATATCATAAAAGGGGAAATAACAAACCTATTACAGAACACTAAATCATAAGAGGAGGGGAGAGGAGAAAGAAATGAGCCAAAGAATTCTAAAGCCAAACCAATCTTGCTATTTTAAGCTGCTTCCAAACTCTTTGTGGAAGGGGCTTTAATTAACAGAAAGCCTATTCACAGTATTATTCTTAGACAGGTAAAGCTCCCAGCATCCTAAGCATACTCCTCACTGAAGACATGACTGTGTTTTGACTTCCCTGCTAGCAAAGCAGAATCATTTACCAGTCTTCATTTACCCTCTGTCCTCTTTTGACTGCTGGATTGTAAAGAAGCCATTAGAGCAGCACAGCAAGGTCTGTGGGACTTTCTCTTGTGCAGAAGGAAAAGAAACAAAGTGTCTGAGGAATGCAGGAAGAAAACTGCCTAACCTCTCTAGCACATCGGTCTGATCCACCCAGCTGAACTGGCACAGGACATGGAGAGGGCAACAGCAGACAGACTCGTGAGACTCCACCTGGAATACTGTGTCCACTTCTGGAATTCCCAACATAAGAAGGATATGGAACTGTTGGAATGATTCCAGAGGAGGCTACGAAGATGATCAGAGGGCTGGAGCCCCTCTGCTATGAGGACAGGCTGAGAGAGCTGGGGTTCAGCCCGGAGACGATAAGGTCTGGGGAGAGCTTAGAGCAGCCTCCCAGTACCTGAAGGGGCTGCAGGAACACTGGGGACAGGCTCTTCACAAGGGCAAGGAGTGACAGGACAAGGGGGAATGGTTTTAAATTGGAAGAGTTAGAGTAGACATTAGGCAGAAATTCTTCCTGCTGAGGGTGGGGAGGCCCTGGCACAGGGTGCCCAGGGAAGCTGTGGCTGCCCCCTCCCTGGAGGTGTCCAAGCCAGGTTGGATGGGCCCTGAGCCCCCTGGGCTGATGGGAGGTGTCCCTGCCCATGGCAGGGGGGTTGGGTTTTAAGGTCCCTTTCAACCCAAACCACTCTGTGATTCTATAGCAAATCTACTAAGAAAATTACAGAATTGCAAGTTTCTCTTTAAGCTACTTTGGCATGTCCTGAAGGAATGTAAGAACTGGAGAGTAAAATTTATCATCTCATCTTGAAATAAATGTAAATGAGGTAATAACAGTTCATATAGTACACTGTACCAACTACGAATTACTTACATGAATCCATTCTCTCTCTGGCATTTTTCTAGTGTGTTCTTAACCAAAGTTCCTAATTTCCTAAAGAAGAGATGTCCAGAAGGTTTGGCAGTAGTCCCGGGCCCTTTGGTTTCTCCATATTCTTTGCACAATGCTTCAGCCTTGGCAAAAACTTTGCAAGAAAGAAATGTAATAAGAATAATTGACATGACTTTCTTAAATCACGGTTCTGATCTACAGTGCTTCAGTTTTAGCAGATACCAGAATGCAATTGGCTTCTTGCTTCTTAGAAACAAAAATAAACTAGCTCAAATGCAGCACTTCCAGCCAAGATTTACTGCATCCAAAAAGTGACTAGGAGCAGGAAAATAAATAAATAAATAAATAAATGAAGATAGCCTTTTGGGTAGGAAGATGCAAGAAAACATTCTTACATGTGGGGCAAAATGCAACAATAAGCCTAAGAATTGCACCACGTGTTAGGGAAAAAAAAAGAGGGTACGAAGGTATCCATGCACAGTTGATGCCCAAAGATAAACACCACTTAATATGGAATGGGAAGAGAAGTGCTTTTCTCTAAACTGCAGGCACAGTAAAAAGCAAAGTATTTGTTTTACTGGAAGTAATCCAACTTAGATTGTTCTTAATACCTTTTTTTAATATATATCTAAAATTAATATTAGAAGTTTTCAGTTTGACGATTTGAGCATTTTTTATACACTGTGGTAATTTTATGCAGTGCAGGGCACTGGGGCAGGAGTAGCTTTGAAGGGAGAAGGATGGGCAGAAGGACCCTGAACTACTGCAGACTTCCCTTAATCTTCCTTTCAAATGAATAGAAAGGAAACAAGTTATTGTAAAGATTGTTTGGTTTTGAGCAGGTTAACAGGCTGAGAAGCAAAGATGAAATTTTCTGCAGCACTGTTATGAGTCTTCGGCAAAACAAAAAAGAATATACTGCCTCTATTCAAAAGCTTGCTGGCTTTTCACGTGACAGGTAAAATTTTAAGCTTATGTGAGACCAAATAAACATGATATAGCAAAATAAAACAGGTGTGTCATCAGGAGACTGTGTAATCCAGTCTCACTCAAACTTACATTTTTCTGATTCCTGCAGAGATCGGATTGCTTCCCCGCATTTATCACTCGCCAGTAAAGTTTGCCCATGGTAACAATATGCCTGATGGGAGAGCACAAAATCACTACCAACATCACTGGGCGCTTCCTGCACCAATTAACTTCTGCTCTTCCTTACATCAGAGTTGCATCTCTTCGAAGCTGCCACTCCCTGCAGGTGGCTGACAACTTGGTAATGCAAGTTATGACAGCATTCACTGGACAACACAGGTCAACACAAACATCGTGAGGTAGGTACAAAAGCAAGCAAGACTAACTCTGAGCTTCACTAAGGCTGCCTTACCAAAAGCACTAGTGTATACACTAGGTCAAAACTGTATCAATGTGCAGCATTAAGACCCATCACAGAAAGAGGATGAACTCCAGTCAAGTTTACAAAGCAGACTCTAAAAACTAAAACACTCAAAAACCAAATCTGCAACAAACATCCAGAAGAGAAGAGGCATTCTGCTGCTTGAGATATTTTGTCACAGTCGTCATTTCCACCCCAAAAAGTCTCATTCCTTCACATTTATGCTTGAAGATAGCACTATATTCCAGTGGGAACCTGAATGGCTTCTTTTCTATTATCAGGAGTTGCTGTGTTTAAATACGAAATACCACTGGTAAAGGAGCAATCCCATGAACTTATGCCTACCTTACATACCTTCCATTAAGGCTTGTTCTCACAGCATAATAAGTGTTACCCAAGTCTACCCTTGCCTATATTGCACAAATTAAAAACATAAGTACTAATTCTGACCCTCCCTCACCTCTCAAACTTGCTAATACAGCAAGCAGCCTTTAGCTACAGGTTTAATTTAAGACAAAGACAATTCTATTAACTGTTTAGTTTGGGCCTTTTTTATAGTAAGAAAGAGCCAGATTACAGGCTACAAGAGATAAAGAGCAAACTGAGTGCGCTACACTTGCTAAGAGATCAGTCAGGCAAAAAGGGACAGCACTTGGAATGATGCAGCTTCATTCAGGGCCTTCAAAAAGATGATCAGCTCCAAATTACGCCTCGAACCAAATGGCGACACAGGTAACAGATGAGTATTACACTCAGCCTGAACTGTTTCACTTAATGATATGTGAGCACAGTAAATTCCACACTGCAGTAATTTCACTTGGGTCAACAGAAACACTTCAAATGCCACTGACACTGCATAGTCTCTCTTCACAGCGCAGAAAGAAAGGCAAGGTAATACTTAGCCCCCATTTCCCACCCCACCCTTAGATAACATTAAAAACTGTATCTGCTGTCAGGAGAAGTACTTACATAGGCCATATAGAAACAGTTCTTCAAGTTTAAGTACTTCTTCCATTTACCTGCATAGGTTGGATCCAAACTGGATAATGTTTGATCTATGAACACATAAGCAAGTTATTTAAGACATTTCTGAAAAGAATTATTCCCCCAAACTCAAGGATCAGAATTCTTAAACTTAGTAACAGTTCTTAACTACAAAGTAGCCAGAAAAAAAACCCATACTCCTGCAAACACACAGAGAAACTAGGAGAAAATAAACAAAACCATGCATTTTATTGAGCTATCACGCACTTGTCCCTAGAATCCCTGAAACTGCAGTCCACCAAGTCTGGAAGGCTAATCTTCCTAAGTAGTTTTAGGCAGCACCTCAAAGGTTGTAACTAGTTTCATTTCAAGTAGCGATCTATAAAAGCCTGTGCGTGTTACAACATTCCACCTCTTATCCTGACTCCTGTATTTTTGCACTTTTCCCACAGATCAGCTTGCTCGTTTGGAAGGATGTACATAATTAATCTGCTGCACATTTCACGATCTGCATCATATTCTGGTGCCCAAAGCCAGCTGAAACACATGCCATTTACATCAAGCCATTTGTTGGCTGTTAATGCATATTCTGAAGATGTTACTGACTTCTGTCTCCCCTCACTAACATTTCCTACTGTTTAATACAGAAAAAGTTTCCCTCCAAAACAAAAGGCTTCATCAAAATACATGTTACAGTGATAAATGAAGCCTTAAATGTGCTAAATAGAAGCTAAATACGCAAAGCAGATCCACTGAGAAACAGTGCTACTATCACAACTGACAGGAGAGTGAAGTAGGTCTGCTGGCAAGAATGCATAAGCCAGGTCACTAAGGGTACAGAACAATACACTTACCAGCTTTTTGGTAGAAGTTAGCTGTTTCATAAGCAAGAGCAGCTATTAGTCCTGGATTGTGCTTCAGCTCAATAGCTCGAGCAATTGTCACTGAAAAAGATCCACATCACAGTAATAAAGGTTAATCGAAAATGTTAGCAGAGGCATTTAGCGTTTTAAACCCCCTGCATGAGCAGAAAACAAGGACTATACAGTCCAGCAAACTGCAAAATAAAGACATTGTTTCTTGGATAGAGTGATTCCAAATTAAAAGAAGGCTAAAGGAAGGTTAGTCTGAAGACTAGCTAGTAAACTGAAGCTGCAAGTATTTTGAAGGAACTGAGAATTTACATTAGACAAGCATGGTAGTGAAGAGACTACACGAGAGGAAAAAAGCAGAGGGGAAGAACGTCACTCACAAGGTCTTGCACAGGGGTTACGTACCAGACTGAGTTTTGGCATTCTCCTCCTATGACTGTAATTTAAATTTCCTCAAAAGCAACCCACCCCACTAAGCCACAGCACTTCAGGAGAAGAAAAAAAAATGGCACTGCTGCCAAGTAGACCTCACGAGATAAAGTAATCACCAAAAACCGTAGTTCCCCCCCAACAAACATGCATATTTGTAGGTACCTTCTTGAGCTTCAGCTTGGCACTGGATGATGTAAGAGTCTATAAGTCGAGCTTCTAAATCTCTTCCCTTTTCTACAGGTGTAATCAATTTTGGAATATGACTTTCCTAAGTACAAAGCAAGTCTCAAAGTTAGTTTAGGCTCAGTACCACTGCTGCCAATGCAAAGCAAGTCCCTTATTCCTAAATGGATGGGACACCAAGGGAAGATCCCATGACAGCTAGCTGCACTGCTGCATGTGCAACTGGGCACACAGACCCAGAACTCTTCCACTGCCAGGGGAAGCGCAGCAGGGACAACATATTAATACCCTTCCTTTTTCCAGTAGCATTCAAACAGTGTGAGGTATTTGTTTACTCTATAATCCTGTCAGAAAAGCAAAGGCTTTTCTAAGATAAAATGCCAAGTACTTGGAGACAACATGAATAACAGACAGCAAAGACCTTTTTTGTACCTTCAAGTGCTTAAAAATCCCAGCTGCTATCTTCAGGCTTCTGTGAACATCTTTTGCTTCATCTTCTGTTATACTAAGAACATAGAATGAGCCAGTTCAATTTTAGTTAGAAAGGATCTCTAGGCATCATTTAGTTCTGCCTTCCGCTTTGGAGCAGGAATACTGCAAACAGTAGACGAGGTGAGTTATGTCTGTCTGGCTGAATATTGAATCCTTCAGGAACAGAGGGTCCCCCGACTCTCTAAGTAGCCTGTCCCACTGCTGTGCTGCTCTCACAGTAGTTTCTTATGGTGTCCAATCATAAAATAATCAAACAGAATTCAATTGAAAAAAGAAACACAAGACCTTGTAAAAGGTAGTCTCAGTGTTAAAAGCCAAAGCTTCAGAAATCTGTCAGGCTAAACGTCAGCAGAGTTGCGATTCTGAGAATCTCAGTTCTGTACCTGCACCTTTAGAGCAAGACTGATGAAGGGTTTATTGACTGCTGATGCTTTCTCCATACCACACTCCCACTGTACCAGCACACTTTGTTCACAGATGCAAGTAGGGACTAAAGTGTGCTTGGATATTTTGGCACATGAATGAAGGCTAATGGCCTCCTCAAACTCCTGCTGCCCCAGCTGGACATGCACTACAGCAGTTAAAACTCAGAAACTCCGAAATGTTTTTGGTGGAATATCACTGCAATGGAATTACTAGAAAAACACTTACTCTTCTTTTCCAGCGAGTCTTGATGCGTATTTTGTGTACCACAGGGCTACATTAAATCCCATGGAAACCAGTTCAAACACTGCGTCCTGTTGGGCACTGGAGAGACAGACAACACCCCCCCCAAACAATTTAATGCTTTTAATTTTGTTCTGACAAGTTCTCTGCTTATAGTTCACATTGCATAGGTCGACATTTCTCTCCATAAAATATTTTTATTAGAAGTCAACAATTTCCCATTCAGAACCTCCTTCTTACTGAACTGCCTAAGAGACTTCAATTTTTACTTATTCTGTTTAAGAGCTCACAATTATGATTTCCCACATTCAGATGCCTAGCCTTGCCATTTGGGAACTTTTATTTTACAACAGTAACTTGATATTTGTTTAGCTTTGGGTGTGGCTGACATTTTTCCTTTTTTTTTTTTTTTTTTTTAAATTGCACATTTTGTGGAAAGCCTTGCTCTGGGATGTCTACTTTAAAGTTGTTGCTGCTAAGTTAATAAGTCAGAGTCTATTACGTCGCTCTCAAATGAAAGCTATTGCAAGTATTTACATAACTGCAGTCAAACAGTATCTGCAAACAGCAGAAAATTTCAGAAGCTGAAAACCATGGTCTTTGAAAAGAGTGAACTTGCAGTCACAAGCTCAGTATAGCTTAGAGCTAGTAATCTTGAAAGGTCTGGGAGTCAGAGGAATAATGATGGCACAAGAACAAGTGTATACAACCATGGGAAAACTAGAAGAGAGTCCCAATCAACAGACTGTCTTCCAAGGGGAATAAAAGCTTTGAAGAAATCGGGCACTTCTAGATAAAGCTTGACAAACTGGTAAGCATGGTTTTACAACATAATTACCTACGCTAGCGAGAGACAACTGAATAACCCAGGTTACTGATCTACGTTTCTACTTAGAACAGAAGCTTCGATGGTTTGTATCTGGAGTACACGTACTACGAGCTTCTGAGGACAAGATCAGATCTTCAGCAACATTTGCACTTCAAAAAACTTAGAAGATATTGTTCAGGCAATAATGCCAAATGATGAAGTTTTAAACTGTAGTAATCTATGCTATCGTATTAAATTCACCAGTACTCTCAAATATTGAGCCCTTTGCACTGCTTCGGCCAACTGTAGACAGAGGTTGTAGATAACTAAGACACAATGGATCCTCTTACCGTTATCGTGTCATCAGGCCGTTACACAAAGGCAACACATGCTTCAGAACACCTCATACAGAACGGCAATTCTCAAAACCGCAAAGCAACAAGTTTTTGGAAACTACTTTGTGTTCAGCATTTCGCTGCTCTTAAGCTTTCCTTGACACCTGCGCTGACACACATGCACATATATAACAGACCAGAAGCAAACAGCTGCACACCCTGGAACCATAAAAGCGTACATACCTTGGAACTTGTCCTTGTAATGTGTCTGTCCACTTGAAATTCTGAATATATCTCAATTTGCTTTCTTGGGTAGAGTCATCCAGTGGAAGGATAATACCTATAGAATAAGAAAAACATAGCAACATGCAATCTTAAAGAAACAGAAACAAGTAATAAAGGAATGGGGATCAACGAGAATACAGATATAGAAAAAGGAACGTTTCTTTCTGTATCACTCAAACACTTGTGTTACTTCCTGAGGATTTTATTCCTCAAAATCTTGAGAACAAGAGCTATAAAGACCCTGAACTGGCTACTACGAGAAACGCCTTGCCTGGCCGGTTGCCAGCTCAACTCTGTGAGCCTTGATTGCTCAAGTAAAAACGTGCAGATGTCTGCATGTCCCATGTGGTGACCAGCTGGCAGATACACTGACCCTGCTATAGGACAACTTGAGGATGCTCAAGGTGAGTGACTGTGCCTGCCACCATAGTGGTGATGGGGAAATTCCAGGAAAAGCTTCCTCGTCAACAGAGAGTGGGAAGAGGCCTTTGTAAGCATGGACTCACCTAAGCATTACTCAAATTGGTTCATCCCCAGCTGCTTAGAAAGCAGCAGTCACTGGGATGAAACTCATGCTCTAGGACGTTCAAATGCGTAGGCAGGCCCAAGAAGGAATTTCTCAGGGAGGACCAAGATGGGCCTTGGCCTGATAAAGTCTTACAGACTTCAAGAACTCCAGACTTGCAACAGCAGGTATTTGGGCTACAGAGTTGAGTGCTGTCACATACTTATAAAGATAGAAAATACTTATTACGTGCAGATTTGTGACCAAGCATGATGCTTTCATGAGCAGATTCTCCAAATCTTGTCTGCAGAAACATGGACTGTTGAGTTACCTTCATCTAGAACATCTTATGGGCTTATATCCTCCCACAGCCTGAGGGAACGACAGCAACTTGAGCTGCTTCCCTTCCCAAAGAGTGAAAGATCACATAGTTTCCATGAATCAGCTGATTCCTGCAAAATCTGTCCTAAGAAACTTGTCTGAGCACCTAACTGCTAAGAGCTATCAAAAGGAGGAAGGTTTCAAGAGAATGCACCAATCCCAGTGACCATCTACTGAAAATGAAGACACTATCTAATGGGAACCTATTTATACCTCAGACAAGCAGCAGCAGAAGTGTAAACTTGTAACAAATCTATTACCTGGCATTAGACAAACCAGGAGTTTACACTGAAGAGTGACTCCCATCAACTAATCAATAGATTCAATTTATATGTACGGAACCACAATCTAAAAAAACAGATAAGCATTTTCTCCCCTGGCAGGAAGCAGAATGAGGCTAAAAGCAAGAGGATAGGACTGCCAGCACTTAGTGCTGGCACAGTCACAAAGGACACTGAACTTGTAGGAAAGGCCTGGTATTGAGCATAGGATCCATGAAGACACTCTCCTTCCTGAGATCTGCAGAGCTTCTTTAAAGATTAGCACACTACAAATTATGAGAAGTGTTGATAAAACTCAAATTACATATCTCTCAATTTATCAGCAGTATTGCATTTTCCTACCTTGTAAGAGCGAGAAGTACAAGTCAGTTGCATTTTTCATCATTTCTGGATTACAACTTGAGTCTGTAAACAGCTCCAATAACCGTGTTCGAGATAATCTCAAATCACTGTATGGAGATGGAAAAAACCAACAAAAACCGAACAGTAAAAAAGAAACCTAGGAAATCCTACCCAAAATGTATCCATCCATCCATACCACCACGTTTTTTGGCCAGGAAGGCAACCCGAAACATTCAATTTAGTTATCTGAAGGCAAGGAAATGTACTTTATAAAGGAAGACACCAAAAAATACAGAAGAACCTTCCTTTCTCCTCTGGGTACATATGACTGACTCTTAAATTTAAAAGTACAATCCATTTTGGACAGACAGCAATGGATAATCAGTACTCATTATCGAGCTAATGTACTAACACAAACTAAAATAACTATGTCTTTATCTAACAAGAGGCTGGGTGCAGAGGGAAGGAAGGGAAGCAACAAGCAGGAGCATTCTTCAACATTAGAATGGAATGAGCATATGAAAAGATAAGAATAGATCTGCAAAATAAGCCAAGACGTCTTTTCATTGTATTTCTATCTACAATAGGACATTCATGCCTTATTCACTTATGGAAATTACATTTTTGCAGAAGAATGCGCAGACATCAGAAAGACAATGAAATGTTTAGTCTTTTACCCCTGCATTATTCTAACAGGCCTTGCTATACACTCAGACTTGAAAACTGGCTAATTCATTCTTTGTAACTAAACGTTCAGTGTTATTAGTGTCTCATTGTCTCTCAGCCTACACGTTTCAAGGCATCTTTGGAACAAAAACTGAAGAGCAACCATTGCTTTTAAGAATGTCCTCCAAACTGCAAGGCACAAAGTGGATTTAATCACAAGTACACTTACTTGCAAACCTTTGTTGCAGCTGGAGTAGTAGCCACTCCATAAAAATTGAATGAAACAGGAGCTGTAGCCTTCAAAGGGTTGCGATGAAACCAGTGCGTCATTTTCTTTTTGTAGCGTTGTTCACGCCAAATCTAAGGTGTGGAAAGAAATGAACAGGTGTAGGTACAGCTGAGGTATTATATATGTCATGCCCACATTGCAAATATAAACAATTAGGGAAGAAATTAATTTGCACAGTTTTATATTTAATTACAGAGAAGAAATTTTTTTTTCCATTTGAAACACTAAGTTTTCCTAGGCCTTGTCTTCACCATCCATATGCTTAGTTTGAGAATTTCACTCTGTTGAAAGACATTTTGTGAAGCAATTAATTTAAGGTGGGCAAAAAGCTACCACCTTTGTTCTACACTACTGTATACTTTCTTATTTGAAAAAACACAATTGTGACCTCCTGCACGAGGCTGAATATTCCCCACATCATTTATAGGTACATCTCAATTCATCAAGGTTGTTATCTGGTCAGTCTATTAGTAGCTCTTAGTGAGGCACCACTGATACAGACCAAGCTGTGATTACACAGTGACCCTTACTGAAAACACAGATGTATTTACATACACACAACAGACATGGAAATTTGGTAGAGTACAGCTAAAACAGACCATCTCTCCCCTTTTACCTCAGTTTCAGACAGCACATACAATCAAAGATTCACCTGGTTGGAAAGACCTTTGAGATTATTGTACCACTCCACTACTAAACCACGTCCCTGAGCACCTCATTTACCTCTGATTTAAACACCACCAGGGATGGTGACTCCACCACCTCCCTGGGCAGCTGTGTCACTGCCTGACAGCCCTTTCAGTGAAGAAATTTTTCCTGATGTTGAATCTGAACCTCCCTTGGCACAACTTGAAGCCATTCCTTCTCATCCTACTGCTTGTCACTTGGGAGAGGAGACCAGCACCCACTTCACCACAACCTCCTCTCAGGCATTTGTAGACAGCGATAAGGTCTCAGCATCCTTTTCTCTAGGCTAAACAACCCCAGTGTCCTCAGCTGTTCCTCGTAAGACCTGTTCTCCATCCCTTCCCCTCATACAGCACAAGCTTTGCAGTGAGGTGTTTTTACAAGCTTTCAGCAGCAGGGCATGGTGCGATGATGACATGTAGAGGGCACAAGCTGAAACACGGGAGGCCTGCATCAGGCAAAAGGAGAAACTTCTGCCCCGTGATGGCAGTCAAACTGAGAAACAAGTTGCCCCAAGAGTTCAAGTCGTCGTCCTCCTCAAAGCCTTTCAAGCCCTCACCCTGCTGCGAGCAGCTCACCGGATCAGGGGCCTCCAAGGCCTCCACCACCTCATGGCACTGTCTGAATGTTCAAGGTCACGGCTGCAAAGCACCGTGCGGCTCTGCTGGCCCGGGTAGCCCTGACGAGCAGCAGCCCCCGCCACCACCTGCGCGGGGAGGGGGCGCTCCCGGGGCGGCGGGACGGGCGCTGTTGGGGCGCTGCCCAGTGCCGGCCGCCTCGGGCCCCGCCGCCTGCGGGCCGGGCACACAGGCTTAGAGAAGCGCCAGGTTGGAAAAGAACCTTTGAGATCATCGAGTCCAACCGTACCTGTCCACCTCTAAAGCACATCCCTGAGCGCCTCATCTGCCCAGCTTTTAAACACCTCCAGGGATGGCGACTCCACCCCCTCCCTGGGCAGCTGTGCCAATCCCTGACCACCCTTTCAGGGAAGAAATTCTTCCTGATGTCCAGTCTAAACGTCCCCTGGCACAACTTGCAGCCGTTTCCTCTCGTCCCATCGCTGTCACTTGTGAGCAGAGCCCAGCACCCACCCCGTCACAGCCTCCTTCCAGGCAGTTGTAGACAGGGATGAGGTCTTCCCTCAGCCTCCTCTTCTCTGAGCTAAACACCCCCAGTTCCCTCAGTCTCTCCTCGTAGGACTTGTTCTCCAGCCCCTCACCAACCTCGTTGCCTTCTCTGGACGCGCTCCAGCCCCTCAATGTCCTTCTTGGAGTGAGGGGCCCAAAACTGACCCCAGCACTTGAAGTGCGGCCTCACCAGCGCTGAGCACAGGGGCACAATCCCCTCCCTGCTCCTGCTGGCCACGCTGGGTCTGACACAGGCCAAGATGCCACTGGCCCTCTTGGCCACCTGGGCCACTGTTGCCTCATGTTCAGCCGCTGTCAACCAACACCCCCAGCCAACACGCGTGGGCTGCACTCACGACACCTCGGTACCGGCCCCCCCACCCTTGCGAGCCGGGCACACGCGGCCCCCGCAGGCGCCGCCGTTCCCGCCCGGTCTCTACCCGGCCCCGCCGGTGCGTCACGCGGCCGCCGCAGCAGGCAGCCCCAACCCAGAACCGATGACGTCGCTCCTCGGGGTGCGGCGGGCCGACCGCATCGATCCGCCCCTTCGGTTGCCCCCAGGCCGCCGTCGGCAGCCCCGCGAGTGGGGTCTCCCCCTGGGAAAGCCGGTGCAGGCATGGCCAAGCACCCTCTCGCCACAGAGACGGGAGTAGGAGAGGAGACAGCACCGGCCCTTGCCGCGCTGCACGGGGGGAGACACTGCTTACCGGGGCGGCCTCCCACGGCGGCAGGGCCGGAAGCGGCGCGGTCCCTACTCGGGAGCCTCCCAGAAGGGCACGGCTTGCAATGGAACTGGCCCCGCCCGGGGCCAGGAGCGCAGCGCCGCGGTCCCTGAGCAGCAGCCACCACCACCACCCAGCCAGGAGAGCGAGCGAACTCCCTCCTGCCCCGAGCCACGTGATCGCCGCCACGTGACTGGGGGCCGCGGCGCGGCGCGGTCCCCGGTCACGTGACGGGGAGCGCGGCGCGGCCCCCGGTCACGTGACCGTGGCCATGGCGCGCCCCGAGGCGGAAGGGGTAGCCCCGCCCCGTGGCGCGCGCGCTGCCGTCTCGGTAGCGATGGCGCGAGCGGGCGCGGCCGGCGCAGCCGCCCTCGCTGGGCGGCGCTGGCGGGAGGCGCCGGCCGCGTTTGGTTGTCGCGGCGCCTGGGCTGGGCTGGGCTGGGCCGGGCCGGGCCGGTGGCAGGCGCGGGGCTGTGGCGGGAACGCGTGCCGGGCGTGGAGCCCCGGCGCGGGGTGAGCATGGTGCCCTAGTGCTGGGGCTATGTCGGAGGCGGCCCGGAGCCTCCTGCAGCGCTGGGGCGCCAGCTTCAGGAAGGGCACCGACTTCGACTCCTGGGGGCAGCTGGTGGAGGCAATCGACGAGTACCAGATGTGAGTGAGTGCGGGGGCGGGCAGGCGGATCGGGCCCCGCGACCCCCAGCGAGGGCAGGAGCGGCGGAGGAGGGGGGGGATCCTCGCCGGCCCTGCAGCCCGGCCTCCACCCCTCAGGCGCCCTCCTCGCCCCGCGTCCCCCGCTCCCACTCCTCTTGCCCCGCATCTCGTCCCAGTTCCCCCCCCAATTCCCCCTATTCCCCCCACTCCCCTGTCCGCCCCTTCGCTGTTCCCCGTGCCCCCCTTTGCTCCCCGTCCCGCCGGTACAGAGAGGGGCGGGGCACGGGGGTCTCTGGGAGCTTTGGGTGGGGGGAGGCGAGGCGGGAGGCGGCCCTGGTGTTTTGGGGAGCCTTTTGGCTGGTGGAGCTCCATGGCCAGGAGCAGCATGTCCCTTGGTACCCCCAACCCACTGCCCTGTCCCTTGTGGGCGAGGGGGGCCACCTGAGAGAAATGGGCACCTGAAGCATCAGCTTTACCTGACAGCAGCCCCAGAGAGGCCGTCAGGATGACAACCAGTCCATCGCACCCTTGTGTGGTTGAAAACTGGTTTTCAGCCCTGATGAAAGCAGAGTGGGAAAGTGAAGAATTCGATGGTGGGAGAGCAGCAACTGGTGCAGCCCCAGTTAGGTGGGCTTGTACTGGGTGGGACCGCCGTTGCCCATGAATCTCTTGGTCTCAGACAGGTATTGTCACTGTTGATGGTATCTTTAGAAACATACCTGGTAGCTTTGGTCAAATGCTCTCCTCTAGGACTCTGTTCACCACGAAGATGAAAGCTATGTCCTTGTAGTGAGTATCGCAAGCTAAGTTTCTTGTGGTGTGTTTTCTGGAAGAAGTCCAGAGGGTTTGCACTTGTTGCCCAAGAGAAAGTCAGCTGAAGGGATGTGCTCTGAGAGATTTTCTAGCACTATGCAGGACTATTCAGGTTATGGCTACCCATCCAGAGTAACTAGTCTGCTGGCTGGGTCCAGCATAGTCATGAGATGCTATAATCTCATCATTTCATTCCCTCACCAGACAGGATGATGCAAGTTCAGTTATCTGCAGTTTGCTGGTGGTCTTTAGAGCAGGGCAAGCTGTTGTTATGAACCTTGGTGCAGGGATGAAAAAATGTTCTCTTCCAGATCTGTATCGCAGCAGTAAAAAACATTAGTAAAAAGTAAAAGAAGGTATTTTGAATAATTGCCCTTATGTGGGCACCCACAAGGACCCCAGTAGGATCCTAATGGTTTAAACCATCTTGGCAGTCTCAGCAGTCAGTTTCATTTAATGACGTTTCTTCAGAATGAAAATTCTTCTTGTGCTGAGCTCGCTTCAATGAAAAGTAAGGTCACTAGGTGTTTGCAGACAGTGCAGTTTGAGAGTCACAGTATAACTTTTGTTCCCTTTCTCCCAGCATCACTTGTGTCTGACAAGGACTGAGGTGATCTCAGCGCCCTTGCTTTATTCTGACTTTGGAGCAGTGTGGTATCTTTCTTACAAAGCTCCTCTTGGGTGGTGATGTCATCAGCTGCTCTTGCAAGGTGTATCAGTGAGTGTCTACTGTGTAGAGTAGTCCTCAGGAGATAACTCTGTGGTTCCAGGAAGGGAGGAGAAAGGGAAGGGAAGAGAAGAGCAAAGGATTACAGGGAGATATTTTCTAGCTTGCTGACACTGAGAAAGATCTTCCCGAATCAAAACCAGTTCATTCCATGGATTCAGTGGCTACTAATGGGAAACACAATTATTGATCTCCTGTGTCCAGGGGACCTACATCTGCTCGGGTCTTTTATGTTGCTCCTAGAAGTGCAGGAATCTTGGTGCAAAGATTGGCCCTTGTTCTTTCAGGTGCTTAATCGCACAGAGGCCCTCCAAGCTGTTGCCAGTGCCTTCCGTTTTGAATGTTCCTGTCTGTGGAGCTTGGTCTGATCTGACTTTGAACAAGCTTCAAATGGGATGCAGATGTCTTTATTTGAATTAGGGTGGGTTTTTTGCAGTACTGGCAAATTGAAAGAAGGTTGTGTTGCTACTGATGCTTGTAGAAATGTTAATACTGTGATGCTGCTAGTTGTGGATGGCATATTGCTGCTACAGTGATATGTTTTCTTAAGCTGTTACTTTTAAATGCCCTTTCTTTATGTCCTGTTTACCCTATCATTGGGACAGTAGGGAAGAAAGTGTATATTTGAATTCAAGCAAGTTTGTGCATTTTGCCTTTTCTCAGCCACCATCTTCCCCTCTTTATGAAGGGGGACAACACCACTGAGTTGTGCAGTTGCCTTGTCCTGTTTGGTTGCATTTTCACTGGTGCTGGTTAAAAGCTCCAGTGGCCTCAATTCTTGTCTTTTAAAAAGAGTTTACTTTTAGGAAAGGCATCCCCCTGCCCCTCCTCCCCCACTGCTATTTTTTTTAAAAAAAAAAAATAACAAATGGTATGTACAGGGAATGGCAACAATTGCCCGGGGGTTTTGCTTGTTTAATGTTCTCCTTCCTCCCTAGACGGAAACTGTAACTCTTCCCATAGCTTTCCTCTCTAGCTTCCTTTCGCTTTCTGAAGCTGTTTGCTTGCTGTGACTTTCAAAACCCCTTGGTACTTCTGCCTCTGTGGTGACACAGGGTGGGGGCTCTGCTTTGCAGGAGATGCTGAGGGGCCCATATGTGAGCTGAAACACTCTCTCAGCCTGGGCCAAGCCACCTTGCGCCTGGCTTCCAGTGCTGAGAGAGCCTGAAGCCATCACCTAGGGTGCCTGCACAGGTGCCTCTTGGCAGTCCAGATTGCCTCAAAACTCCCCATGAAATGCTCACATCTCAGTGGGTCTTCACGGGGGTAGGGCTTGCAGAGAGGGGAAAGGTCAGTGCTTATAAAAGGGGCTGTTGGCTAGAAGGACCTTCTTATCTGTTCTCCCTTCCTGATACATTTTATGTGTTGTCTTTCTTGCCTAATGTAGTTGCATGCTTTGCCCATCTTCTAGGGGTTTTTTAAGTGTGGCCTACCATAGTTATAGAAATCTTAATTTAAAAAAGGAAAAAGCAACTGTTTGGAGTCTGTGGGACATTTCAGCAGAAACGTTTTCTGGAGGAGGTGGACACACACACACACACAATGCTGTGTGTTTCTGTGGTGTGTTCCCACTCTACAATTTTCTTTCCCCCTCATCCAGATTAGCAAGGCATCTGCAAAAAGAGGCGCAGTCTCAGCACAACAACTCGGAATTCACAGAAGATCAAAAGGTGAGTATTGCTGCTTTCTCAGTCAAGGAGCTTGACTCACACATGTTTACGTGTATTGTGGTTTCTGTATCTCACAGACCAGAGCTTTATGACCTTTCCTCCTCCCTCAATATACCAAACAGAAACAGTCCAGCATGGCTAAACCAGGTGCTGTCGTTAGATATGACATAAGATTTACTGTGTAATAATGAATGTCATGCATGCTGGCCAGCGTCCCTCATAACCTGACTGTTTCTTTTTTTGAGTGCCCTTTGCATAACTTGCTTATACAACATTAGCACAGTTTCTGTTGTGGTGTCTGAATACAAAACATTTTGAACCGCAGACATTGAGGGTGTGTGAGGAGGATGTTAGCTTAACATGTAACACCAGACTGGGAAGGGTCCTGGCAGAGTACTCTGTAGTATTCTTTTAGAATGTTATTTGTCAGTAATCTTTCAAAATATTGAAATTATTTACTTCTTCCCCCCAAGTTGAAAAGGCTGTTTCTTGTCTCGGCATCACATTAGTGCAGTTCTGTGATAATGTTTAAGAGGAGGATGCTAGCTGAGGTCTCATACACTCAAGCATTTTCAGTGAAATAAAGTCTTTTGAGATATGAAGCCCTGTGAGTTTTTGTTAGGGATACCAAATCAGAGAGCACCTCTATCTCCAGATTTCCAAGTTGTAAGATCACTTGTTTGAACAATGGCATTGCCTGAAAAATGGCATTTGCTAGCCCAGCCTATAGTAATAGAGTGCTAAAGTTAGTGGTCGGTGTTTGGTCCTGAAAATAGGTCCTGGCTGCAGAAACTGGGGATGAACTCAACATATTTAAAGGAACTCATTACAAAGAAATACGCCTTTGCGTGCAGTCTGACTGATGTTTGTAACTGTTTGCGTAACATGGAGCAATAAGAAAAGCAAAGAGCTGGTTTTCCATGTTCTCTTCACCTTCTGCAAAGAAGAAGATAAGGCTCATGATCATCTTAAACTGAGTTGTCATTGTGGATTTGTTCCACCTTTCCTGAACTGAAGCTTGGGAGCCTTGTTAATGTTGGACAGTTGTTGTTACTCCTGCTCCCTATCCCTTGCTCGTAGCATTCTCCATCAGTCTCAGCTATAGTCATCTTCACTGTGTGTTTCCCCTCTGTGGATACTCTTGAAAATATGGTTTCTTTATAAAGGAGAAGCTGTTGCTCTCACTTCTGGAGGCATCGTCTCCTGTGAGTATGGGAACCAGAACCACACAGGCTTTTGCTTCCAGATGTTCCCTGTATCTCGTGGAAAGGGCCTTGGACCAGACTGTGGAAGTGAGTGAGGTCAGCCATGGGGGAAGGCCTGGGGGGCTCAGGAAGCAGATAACTAACCTCAGATGTTGCATGTGCAACTGCAATTGTGTCTTAAGGTGACAGTCTCCTGCAAAGAGAAAATGAGTGGCTGTTTGGAGTCCTTGCAGAATGATACATGTTTCTAAAGCTGATATAAAAGCGGTTGACATTTATATCACTTGGGTTTGGGGTTTTTTTGCAGATCAGTAAGGGACTGATGCACTGAAGCTTTGAGCCTGGTTATCAAGTGGTGGTCCCTATTTAATTAGCGACGTCCACAGCTGAATTCTCCACCGTTCTCTTTCTGTCCTCTACCGTGAGGAACGCTAGTCACGCAAAAATAGAGTCTTGTTATTACATTGAAAGAAGGACTTAAAACTCTGTGCAGCAAAATCTTTTAGTCTGATGTTGAACTCCTTGCGATTCTGGTTCTTCCCTGTTTCTGCAGGAGCTCGGCCATTATCACCTGGCAATCGTGACCAATGACTATCGTGGCTGGGATGATTCACGTGGCGTGTAGGAGTAGAGTTTATCATGCTTCTGGGTTTTCAAGCAGTTTGGTTCATAGAATCATAGAATCCTAAGGTTGGAAGAGACCTCAGATCATCAGGTCCAACCGTGCCTGTCTCCCCACTAAACCCTGTCTCTAAGGAACTCATCCACCCGTCTTTTAAACCCCTCCAGGGATGGCGACTCCACCACCTCCCTGGGCAGCTGTGCCAATCCCTGACCACCCTTTCAGGGAAGAAATTCTTCCTAATGTCCAGTCTGAACCTCCCCTGGCACAACTTGCGGCCATTTCCTCTCGTCCTATCGCTGTCACTTGTGAGAAGAGCCCAACACCCACCCCATCGCAACCGCCTTTCAGGCAGTTGCAGACAGGGATGAGGTCTCCCCTCAGCCTCCTCTTCTCCGAGATAAACACCCCCAGGTCCCTCAGTCTCTCCTTGTAGGGCTTATAGAAGTGTATCTTCTCTCTCACCACCCTTCAAGAACTTTTCTTACCAAACCAAGTGCTTTTTCTCAACTTCGTTTCTGCCAGTGCATCCACCAGCATGCTATTTCCTTCTGATTTGGGAAAGTCTTTTTCCCTAATGTCTTTCTGAGATTCTGAATGTCATTTAAGAGCCACCTCTTTATTTTTCTGAATGTGGAATAGCGTGTGAACTTCGGGGTTTGCTTAATCCGATGTTACTGGCCAAGGTTGTGCACAGAATTTCATAGATCGGAGAAGGCAATGCTGTGAAGTTAATTATGATTTCCAGTTGCTTGGTCTGCCCTCATCCCAGTCTTTGTGTAGGCTGTTTACAGTTGGCTGTTTTCCAGAGAACCATACATACTGCTGAGAATTACTGTGCAGCTGTCGTTGTTTCTTACTGCACCTACTCTGTGGGGAAGATGGATTTTAACAGTGATTCCTCTGTACCAAGGGAAAACTACTAGCCTTACAGCTACAAGGAAAGGACAAGGATAGGTTCAAACCCTCAACCTCATCTGTTGGTATAAACTTTTACCATGTTTGGGTTTATTTCATGTATCACAGGTGGTGTTGCAGCACAGATATGGCCACCATAATTGATGGTGTGTTACTTGCTAAAGTAATCATACAATTTGTTAGTCTGACAAGACTTGACAGATACCACTGATTTCGTTCCTGGGTATACTGTGAGCCAGTTATCATTTATCTAATGATAAATGTATTGTTTATGGTAAGAATTCAGACTTTCAAGTATTCATATCTTGCCTTTTTGCTATTCATCTGAAGAGTCTGTTTTGAAGCACTGTATGCTACTTCCCTTGATAGTGCAGACTGCTCTCCAGAATTTGCCATTCATTCTTGGATTTTCAGCTTCTTGGGGATGGTGGTGTGTGCTGGTGTCTTATATCTGCTGTTGGATGTAATTCTGGAGCTTTAGTCCTTAGGGTAGGCTCTGTCTTGACTTGGATAATTGACAGTGTTGGAATCTTCATTAGTGGTTATGAATTTTGTTGAAGATTTCTCTGCAGAAAAATACTATAAACAACTAATAGTTGTGTTTAAATCTAGTCACCCTGCAACAGCTGGGAGGCTGTGCAACAGTTTTATCACCTAGAAGCTGCATGTATGGAATATTAGCAGATACGGTTATTTTACCTTCATACTCTAAAATCCTTCTTCATTCATGATCAATCGCTGTGTTTTGCTACATGAATTGTTCCAGTTAGGTTTGACCGTGGTTAACAGCCTGCCTCCAGCTATAGTTACTCTCACCCAGTTCTCTGTGCAATAAATTTGACCTTTAAAGGCCTCTTTTAGCTGCATTTGTTACTTCTAATGTAACTGATTTTGTGCTAGGCTGAGTCTTCTGCAGTGTTAGAAAATCATGTCACTTGCTGAAATAAGAGCACTGTTAACAGTCTTAGCATGATTCCTTAAACTACTGGTCTCCTAACAGCCCAGACCTCTCTTCAAAGCCAAACTCTGCTCTGGCTCTGTATTTGTGCAAACATCTTTGACTGCATTACAGTTAGCACAGTCATTACTCACACAAGGGCACTGAAAAAAACCTTGACTACGAGATCAACTGACTTTTTTTCTGATCACAAGTTTACATAGAACTGAATCTTAACTGTTTTCAAAGAAAAGTTAATTATTTCTTCAGTCTTTCTAATGAGATGAGAGTGTTTTCCCTGCTGCAAAAAGGATCCTTTGCATGGGATAGTTGCAGCTGAAAATGATAGCAGTGTTTAGCTGCATTTTTAACTTTTGGGTTGGGTGTGGTCCCTTAAAAAAATAGTTATGAATAATGCCTGCTGGGAGCTTGCCATATTTCAATAGATTCCATATAAAACCTGTTCTTTACTATTTTAAGTCTCCCAAACTCTCTTTAGTTAATCTGTTTTTGGAGCCCTTATTGCCCTCCAGCCTGTGGGAGCCAGAGGACACACATTTTGTGTTGCTGTGTTTCCTGTTCGGGCAGTTTAAAGAAATCACAGAAATGTGCAGGATTGGCAACAAGGGTGTTGCTGAGCCTATCGGTGAATTGACAAAGGAGACAGGGGTTGAGCAGTGCTTCTTGAAACTTCATTTATGGTGTGGGCTTAACACTGTACACGTGCAACTGGGAGAGGAAGAGCCATGTGAAGATCTGTTTACGTGTTCTGATTCTGCAGTGGGGCACGGAGACTGTGTGCCGGCTTCCGGTGAACGTGTAGCCCTCTTCTCTGGTGCAGTCAGAGGGGGTTTGATCTAACACAGAATGAGCATGATCTTTACTCAGCAGTCAACACCCAAACCATTGGAACAGCTGGGATTTTGCAAATGTTAGAGCTGTAGTCAAACCTTAGAGATTTCCCCTCCCTTCCTAGGGAACCTCTGGATTCTTTTCCTTTACCCATTACTTCACACCTTCCTCTTTAAGATTCTACCTTTGCAAGTGTATCTTTCCAGATATTCTCCAGAGATATATCTGGTGAGGCCGCACCTCGAGTGCTGGGCTCAGTTTTGGGCCCCTCACTCCAAGAAGGACATTGAGGAGCTGGAGCGCGTCCAGAGAAGGCAAGGAGGCTGGGGAGGGGCTGGAGAACAAGTCCTACGAGGAGAGACTGAGGGAGCTGGGGGTGTTTAGCTCAGAGAAGAGGAGGCTGAGGGGAGACCTCATCCCTGTCTACAACTGCCTGACAGGAGGCTGTGACGGGGTGGGTGCTGGGCTCTTCTCACAAGTGACAGCGATAGGACAAGGGGAAATGGCTGCAAGTTGTGCCAGGGGAGGTTTAGACTGGACATCAGGAAGAATTTCTTCCCTGAAAGGGTGGTCAGGGATTGGCACAGCTGCCCAGGGTGGGGGTGGGGTCACCATCCCTGGAAGTGTTTAAAAGCCGGGTGGATGAGTTCCTTAGAGACAGGGTTTAGTGGGGAGACAGGCACAGTTGGACTCGATCTCGGAGATCTCTTCCAACCTTATGATTCTACGATTCTGAAATATAAAAAGGAATTCCTTTTGTTACACTGCAGCTGATGAGACAGATGCAGTGCGTTCTCATCCTAGGGACTAAATCTGTTGCTGTAGTGCTACCTGGTGTCCTCCCAACCTGCCTGCAGGTACCTGTAAATCCCCAACACCCATGTGGAGTGTGGGTCTGAAAGTGTCAAAATGAATCCAGCACTGTGTGTACTCCTTTCTGTTTCAAAAATCTGTGGTTTTCCAAGCTGTGCTGGAGATTCAGCTGTGGATCTCTATTATGTAGCAGAATTAATTTCAGGGAGGTAGAAGTCAGTGACTGAGCCTAGACTACGAAATGAGCCTCCACAGAGATGGAGCTATAATGTTTTTACTCTGCCACGGTGCATGCAAGCATATGGTCACGTTGCTCTATATTAAAATTCCCAAAGAACACGTGGTGCATCCTAGGCAAAGGTGAAAACACGGTGTGACCTGTGCTAATATGCATCACTCGCTACTTCCCTGGGAGGTGCTCAGAATAACTGAATTCTTTATAACCACCATAAAATGGACAGTAATATAAACCATGAGGATGTGAAGTCTTGGCTGATGCCATGTTGTAAAAGAGTGTTTAAGACAGGAGGAGATACCAGTTGGGGAAAAACAGCTTTGATGTGCCTGTGGTGGCAGATGAAAATCAAGTATCTGAGGCTTTTACACACTCCAGCTGTTGGCGCTGCGCTTGAGGTACTGGATGTCTGCTCTGCTTTTATGATTTAGCTCTTGAACCCTTTCAGCTTTGTGTGGTGTAAGGTGAACTGAAACTGGAGCCACTTAGCTTTTAGCCCAGCCTATTGAAAGCAGCGGTGGCACAGGAGCTGGCTGTGAAGCAGCTCTGACTGTAGGAGAGTCAAGGCAGGTGGCTGGGGAAGGCGGTTGTGAACGCACTCCAGGTCTTTATCTGCTGCCTCAGTCCTGTTGGAGCCCTAAAACGTAACCTGCTTTAAAGGGAAATTTTGGCTTCTAACTATAAGCATAACTTGCCACATGCCTGTACTCTTGAAGCTCTCTGATGCCAGAGTCGTGCTCTAGGAATCTTTTCCTCCACTTGCATGCAGCTTGGGGGGAGCTCTTTTTATATTGCCTGTCTTAAGAGGAGAGAATGAGTTACAGGTGCGTATTTCAACTTTTATCTTCCTTCTGAGGGGAGATCTTACTTCCAAAATAACCTGCCCTCCTTTATAGCTTCATTGATGCTATTTTTCTTGCCCTATAAGTGTTCCATAGAGCATGTTGAATTATATTTGGACTTTATCTCTGCAGATAGAGTTTTTTCTTCCATAAAACCTTTTAGTTAACAAACTTGTGATGGTCAAACAAGCTAAAATAAACTGCGGAGTTGTGTCCACTTGATGTCAGTTAAGGAAATCTGAATTCCTCTTGATTTCTTTCACCTGGTAGTAATAGAAACATATGTCACTGCTGCTCCAGCTTCTTATTTAGCTTAAGTAGCACTGTCTTGAAAGCAAGGCTGCTAGTAATGGGCTATCTTGAAGCCCTTCAATCTCTTCCATGTTTTTAAATAAACATGAGATATAACTTCTCAGTTCGGCTCAGGGGTATTTTAGATAGCTGACAGGTTTGAATCAAAGAATGTATTTCATGCTTCCTTCTGAGTTTAAACATTTTAAAATTACAAAAATAAAAAGTTAGCTTGTTCAGTGCTGAGATGCTGGGCTTCCCTACCATCTGAGCAGGGCTGACTTGGTCTGCTGAGGTTGTCACCCTGATAGAGGAACTGTGGGCACGACTCCTGAAAGGGCAAATTAAACAAAGCACTCAGGTTCTCAGAAGGTGAGATACTGGTTGGTTTGGATTTTTTATCTTTCTCCTCTATCACCTCAGAGCGGTTGAATTTATGAACAATCTATGATGTGGTAGGCGTTATTACAGTTAGTGCTGAGTGAAGGACCCTCATCTGTGTCGATGAGCTATGGGAGGGGAGTCAAGTGGCAGATGTCCATTTCATCTATTGCGCTTTCAGAAAATCTTGCTTGTGTAGAAAAAAGCTTTTGATGCCAAATGATCTGGTACTGAATAATAAATCTGAAATCTTCTCAAGAAAAAGCAATTGTTCATGTTTTGTTTTGGTTTGTTTTTTTTAATATGAATATGAAAAAACACTGTTTCAGTACTAAATTAAGCAATTTCTTTTTTTTTTTTCTTTCAGAAAACCATAGCTAAAATTGCAACATGCTTGGAACTGAGAAGTGCAGCTTTACAGGTATAGCTTTTTTCCTGTGTGACTTCATACTTTCAGTGACAGGTAACTGTAGAGATTTTTAGAGGTGGTGTAGTGTCTTCACACATAGCCAAAACTTCTGAAAACAGACTTGACAAATCCTGGACTGAACACTTGGACTTTTCAGTTTATCAACAGGATGCCCCAGGTGGCTCCCTTAAAAACCTTTAAGTACTTACATGAGCATATATAGGAATTTAACCACAGTTTTTGTCTTTGGCTCTATGCCTCATTTTCCTCCTTTAGAACTGACCTGTTTGTCTTCTAACCTGTGTGCAAGGGTGAAAAGATCCCTGGAGCGACCCTTGCACTAATTCAGCTGTTTCACAAACCATAATACAGCGTGAGGAACAATGTGTGTGTGTAGAATAAAACTAACTTTGTAGCAGTCATGAAAACTGACAGTGCTGTAGGCAAACGTGTGAAAATAGCAATTTAGAAGATTATCTTTGGGGTTTTCCCTGGGCTGAATGTAGATGTCATGGAAGTGAATTTCTTTTTTGCTCAGCATAATCTTATCCTCAAAACAAAAGGAAAGTGAGAAAAATTTCCAGAAGAGTGTGGATGGGGAAGAGGTGGATCAACTGAAGCAAAATTTGGATTACTAGATTACCTCTTCATCACCAACAAGCAGTGACAAGCAGATTTTTGCTTGCTCTCGAGCCCTTCATGCTGCTGTACAAGGTGCAACAGCTCCGTTGTGTTACCGTCATGTGTCTGAGAGGCTGGGATACGGCAACAAGTCAGGCAGCATGCTGGAGCTGGACTGATGGGGTGGGAGCTGACCAGTCTCAAGGCTGTGCAGCGTTTGAAGAATTATTTGTTTAGCTCTACCTGTCTTTCTGTTTTAATACAACCTGTGGTGTTGCATTTGTCTGGAGTCCCTCTGACTTTGTGACGAGGGCAGGCGTGTTTTGTTGTGGCACAACTTCATGGGTCAGGTCACATCTCGGAGCAACAGCAGAAGATATAGCGATGTCATAACCTGCCAAACTGAAGTGATTGTGTTTTGCAAGACAGCCTGCCTTGCTGTTGGTTCCTCAGCAGAAACTCAGGAATTTTATAACCTGTGTGAGGGTACTAGAACTTCTCATCCACTTCACTTTAGGGAGTGTCTTACTTCTGCATTTTTGTGATGGTTTCTTAGCAGAGATGAAAGCAGTTAGTGAGTGCGGTTGTCTTTTCGCATTCTTCAACAGTATGTGTACAGGTGCTTTGCTGTCCTGCAGTCTTGCAGAAGGTCCCTTTTGCCACTTGGAAAAAGAAAAAAAAACCCATCAGGCCTTAAGGAGGAGTTGAAAACAATGAGTGATCTTAAAAGGTGCCAAGGGTGCAACGGCACAGTAGGTGAGACCTGATGCTCTGCCTGGAAAAGGGTGTCCACTGTCAATCCTGTTATTTGCACTGCTTTTCTTATGCCTGCTCTGCCGCTTGCCGCCTCAGGATGGGCTGGTTCAGCTTATCAAACTGCTGGTGAGCTTCCTTGGAATGAAATGTTTAAAACTTTTCTGTTGAGTTAGTAAGTCAAATAGACTTATGGAGAAGCAGACATGCTACAGACAGGTGAGGAAGCTGCATCATCAGGGTTGGAGACAGGAGAAGTGGGCATCCTTCTTCCATTTGCAGTGAGCTCTTACCTGAGTCATGTCAAGCTTGCCCTGTAGACTCTAATTTCTGCCAGTGTTGCAATATTGGAGGTGTGTCTTGAACAGTGGATGCTCCTGGTGGCGCATCACTTCACAGTGCAGTTTTACAACTGATCTTACTTGAGAAGAACTTGGTTGGGAAAGAATTAAAACAAGTCCCTCTGTCTAAATGCTCCTGCGTGCATTAAGTATGAAAGAACAACTAGTTGCTTTGAAAATAGTTATCTTGTATTAGAGCTGGAACCACGAGATAAGTTTCTTCTCAATAAATGAGAAGTAATGTACTTTCCACCTCACTTCCAACCTTAGCCTGTTGGGGAGGATTTGTTTGGGTTTTTTTTTTTTTTTTTAGGACGTAGCTTTGAAGTAACTGGGCACGCTCGAACAAAGGGAGAACCTTACACTCTTATTCAAAGATACGGGAGCTATGTCTGAGGGCAAAGTGCATACTAAGATCTAACTCTTTCTTTGTAATGTCCTAGTCCACCCAATCACAGGATGAATTTAAACTCGAGGATCTGAAGAAGTTGGAACCAAGTAAGTAGCATCTTTGTATTGTAAGTGAGTAATGTTTATCATTACAGTGGAAAATTTGACAGCAGTGTGAACACTGATTGAGCACAGTGTGGTCAGTAGTGCTCATTTTAGGTGATTCTTCCAAATATCCATTATCACGTAGACAAAACTTGCTGTGTATGAAGGAAGTAATGTGAGTAATTTCAAACTATAGTAGTCCTAATTTTTTAGATAATGTATTAATCTTTATTCTCAAATAAGTATTATGATGCTGCTAATTTTCACACAAAATAACACACTCTAAGCTATCAATAGTACAGTATATAATTGACTGGAAAATTCACATGCATATTTCTTACTTGACTGAGTTTCAACACTTTGTTTTCTTCCTCCTTGCAGCACTGAATTTATTTTTTCTTCTGAAAATATTGAACTTGTGCTCACAGTAGCCAATCACCTGTCACCTACTATTGTAATGCTACCAGATTAATGAAGTTTAGAGTCAAAGTGAGCATGTGAGTCAGTCTTTGAAGGGTTTTATGTGGTGATGTTTTTTACCATGTCAATCCAGAAGTAACTTTTTTCATGTAGGAGGTATCTGTTTATCTGCTACATTTTCCTTCCCATAGCACTGGCTGCTTTATTCTCAAAGCATCCTTATGATCAGAGCTTTCACATCTAAGCAATGTTATTCTTAATGTTTCTGCAGTCCTAGGGGAACAAGAGATGTGGAAGAGTCTCGCACTGGCAAAAGCTGGTTTGATTTTGCTTCTGTCACGATTATCCCCAACATCCCTCTTAGTGACATAAACAGGCAAATGTTTCCATTTCACAAACAAGCAGAGCTTGCCTGCGCTCCCATTCTCTTAAGTATCAGCACAGGATCCTACATGGAAGCTTGTCAACAAACAGGGCATTGCATTGAGCTTCCTAATATCTCTATCAAAACACGGGGTCCCAATGATTTAAAACCGTTCCCTGAAAATGAAAAGTGAAGTTAGAAGACTGCTGTGCCACAACTCGGGAAAGGGTTTAACTGTGTGTTGGTATTATTAGGTGTTTCTCAATCTACGTATTGTATGTCTGCCTCCGCATCCTCTGATTTGAGATTGTTTTGTATAGATACTCCTGCTCTCTGTTTACAAAGTATTTAAAGTGTTGTAATCACTGTATGACTGGATTTTAGACTCCGTTGTGCAAATGCGTTGTGAGCGACTGAATTATGCAAAAGGGAGAAGAATCATGTTTAAATTGATCCAACTGTTCTACAGAACTATTGTAGATATAAATGACTATTGAAGGCTTTAGTCAGAATTTACATTTTGCCAACAGACGCAAAGCTTCCCTTGAAATGCCTCCTTTCCTTAGAAGCCAAAATTTCAATTATGATGCAAGAGTCCTGTTACTTATCTTGCCCTTCATCAGAGAATTGATTTTTAGCTGTCAGAGAACCTGTTCAACAGCGTGAAGTGCATTCAGCCTGTGCCTCGTACAACAAGCAGCTATATTAAAACTGAGAGTGAGTGTGTGGCCATCAGTTTTCAAAGATACTGAGTTATTTTCCTTGGGGGAGAACTGGTGCTTCTATGACAACAATTCAACACTGACGTTCTTAATGCTACTGTCTGACTTGGATTGTTCTGGCCTCTTTCTCTCCGAATCAGGCCTTTGTTTTGCGGGTTTTAAGTGTTGTCTTGAACAGACTAAATCTTAATCAGGCAAACACCAGCTATAAAATACACCGTGAAGTGTTTTAATTTGTGTGTTGTCAATTTTCTCCTGCATTCCACCAGAAAAAAAGCCAAAAAATTCTGAGCTGGCAACGCTAATAAGCGATTCCTTTGTTAGGTCAAGCCATTCTGTTAGGGTGGAACGAAAACAGCTATTCACACAATTTGGCTTGGTTTGATTACTTCTGTGGGCTGAGGCTGTCAAAATGGCTGAGAAATTTGGTTTGGGTGTTGTTATAACAACCAAGGCCTTTAGATTTAACTTGTGGTTTGGTTTTTTTTGTCTTGTGTTGTCAAGTTCTAACTTTCCTTACTTAAGCTTGCACTTCACGCTGCTTGGAAAGTGAAGCAGTTGGCTGGTTTTGCTTGTTTATAGGGTTTGTCACTGAATCTTTTGTGCCAGGATAATGCTACAGGAGGGTACGTACATACAAATAGTCCTTTTGAGACTGCAGTGTGTGAAATCATTGCTAACACACTGGATCTCACAAATCCTTTTCTGTGAAAGCTTATGCCAATCTTATAATACACATTACAAATGGATGGGCTGGGACATCCCATAGTTTCAGAGTCAGTTTGTATGAGAGTAATATAAGTAGGTATTATAGTGTTATGGTAGTATATAAGTAGATATTGGGTTGTACTGGGGAACCTGATATCTGAATTATTTTGTGTTGTCTAAAAAATCATTACAGGCTTCATAGGCTGTCACTAAAAATCTAAATGGACAGTGATTGATAATTTCTTTTGAAATCTTTCGAGAGAGAGCTGACTGCTGATAAAATCAATGTGATTTTGTGCAGTTTCACAAATGACAGGGCAGCTTCTGCACATGAGCCTGTTTTAAAAAATCTTCTGTTGAAAAATCAACATAAATGCGGGCCATGATGCTGGGTTCTGCCCAGTATTTACACACGTGGAGAATTTTCTTTGAATGGTGTTCTCAGCATTACAGAGGGGAAGTGCTCTTTCTCCCGGAGGTGATGTGCATGTTTAAAAACAAAACCACCAGCAAAGCCCAAACCAACCTCTTAAATAAAGCATGGGCTATGCAGTATTGCAGGGTAGATTCCTGTTCATTGTAGCCTATTGTTTTTAGGTTCTTTTCTGCGGTCTGGTTATTTTTATTTAAATCCACTGAAACTCACGCTTGTGATAGGTGCAAAGAGGATTTTTCTTTTCCTCAAAGGGCAATTGTTGTATTGCTGTTTGTTTTTCTTAGTGATTTTGAATAAATATTTCCCCAGGTGTGGAGTACTGTAGATCCACTTCTTAACCCTGGTGATGTCCAAAGGAGCACTTCAATAAATGATAGAATCGTTAAGGTTAGAAAAGACCTCTAATATCATCCAGCCCAACCGTCACCCCCACACCACCGTGCCTACTAAACCCTGTCCTGAAGTGCCACGTCTGCGTGCTTTTTTTGAACACCTCCAGGGATGGTGACTCCACCGCTTGCCTGGGCAGCTGTGCCAGTGCTTCAGCAAATTGCCCTATTCCAGTTTTGCGATTTTTTTTCACTATTGGTGATGAGACCGAGTTGATTTAAAAACTTGATCCCCAGCTTTCTGCGGTTGGCGTTTCCAGAAGCGTTTCTGAGCAAACCCCTCTGCAGCAGCGCCGTTTGCAACTGGAGCCCTCAGCCCCGCTTCCTCTGCTCCTGGGTTTGTGCCCTCTAGTGAGCACCGAAATGAATTACCAGAGGGATTTTTCTTTTTCAGGGGGTGTTAACTCGCCTAGTGAGAGACACTGGTTACTGGGAAGAGAGGCGTTTAGTGCTTATCAACCTTTGGAAAGTGGGAGGGGAGCTGCTATTATTTCTATTGCTTCGTTATAACGTGCCGAGGATCTGTAAGAGTTCTCTTTACTGAGATATTTCTGCCTGGGGCAGTTTCACTTTCTGTTTCCTGGATGATGTCGCTGTCCACAAGCTGGGGAATTCTGAGAATGATAAAAAACCCCTTTTCCTGAACCTCAGCTGCACTTGAAGGTGACTTTCTGCTATTAATCAGCTGCTTTTCGGTTGGGAAACGGCTGTGGTTCTTTGTCACCATGTTGAGATCTGCATTACTCATCCTTTGGAGCAGAAATCTTTGGAGAGAGAGAGAGAGAAACTTGACATCAGTTTTGTCTGTCATATCTCTGACTGAAGGCAACATAAAGTTTTCTGTGTATTTATGTGTTGTGTCCAGCTGGAATCGGGCACCTCATCTCTCAGGTGGTGGCGTAGAAATCAGAAAAAAAATCAGAAGCAGCAAAGACTGGAAAGACTTTGGGTTCTTTATGGTTTTCTCAAGGGATTCTTATTCATTGTAGTGTTCAGATGGTGTCTGGTAAGTTAGTGATGAAACCCACACTGAGGGATGCGAATATGAAGACAGGCAGGGAAGCTTTCCTGCACTGGCTGAATACAGGTACCTCTGGATATTTGTGTAATGCTAACACTGTTTTAAAACAGTTTTGTTCTGGTTTGATAGTCCTAAGGGGAGATTCCCAAAATGTACCCCGAGAGGGCTTATTGCAAAGTGGAGCTCAGTGAGAGGACTCAGTTTTTCTGCCTCCTCTCGCCCTTCCTGCTCTGGGGTACTCATTTGGCTGGTGGGAGAGCTCATCTCCCTGCAGGAATTCTCTTAGAAATTTTTAGGCCCTTTAGCCATCATGAAACGCTTATTTCTTTCACGTGCTTTTGTAATTTTTGCTTTTACTGGTGAGTGCTTTTGGAAATAATAGTTAAAGTTGTGATTACTAAAACTCGAGTGCATTTCCAATGCAGATGGCATAACCATTCTCCACGGAATGCTGGAGAGTGAAGCTGGGGTCTCTGGGGCTTGATGCTCCCATGTTGCACTGTAATGCTTCACAATTTTGCTAGTCTGCCCAGACATCTGAGGGCAGAAAAAAAAAAGAAAAAACAAACAGACAAAAACCACCACAAAAAAACCCACTGAAACACACACATGAAGAAGCTGGGAATCTCAACTAATCTGTGTGTTACCAGCATACTTGGCCTCCCATGGTGACTGAATGTGCAGCTTCAGTGTGTCAGTTCTGGAGACTTCAGTATGTTTCCAGCTGGTGCCGGTAACAGAAGCGCCCTCCTTTCAGTAGCCACCAAAGATTACTGCCGTTACCTCGGCGCCTAGAACTGTTCCTCATGATGCTTTTGGTTATTGCCATGTTTATCTTCCCTGTCTGCGTAAACGCAGTGGTCGTTATACACTGGAGTTGCAGTTCTCCTGTCTGAATGTTATAGTGGTGGAGCTCTGATTAGGGCTGTGCTGGTGTTTAAAATGCAAGAAAAGGGCTTGTGGGGGTTTTGTTTGATGTTGGTGGTGTTGGTGTGTGTGAAGATGGCGTGGGAAAGAGCATAGCTGTGCAAAGTAGTAGAATTAATGCTTATGGAATGCTAGTGGTTATGGATATGGATTCTTGGTTTTGTCCTCTCTCTGCAGTCTTAAAGAATATCCTCACTTACAATAAGGAGTTCCCCTTTGATGTTCAGCCTGTCCCACTCAGGTAAGAAAGAACTGGGTCACTTCACGTACAGATATGTAACTGGAAGGAAGCATAGCCTGGGACGCGGTGTAGATCTGAAATGCTAGAGTTTCTCTAGCCACCCACGTGCTCTACTGCTTTGGATAAACTGGTTAATAGAAGAACTTTTGAATTCTGTTTGTCCAGGTACAACTAAAAACCAAGCCCTTGCTTTTGGTAAAATCAGGACTTGGTACGTTCCTACATCTCTCTGAAATAGCCAGTATTGTTTGCTTGTTTGTAGACTTGGTGCTTTCTTTTGGGCTGAGCTCCTGCAATCTCTGTCAGAGTGTGTTGATGTAGGTAGTAGTTTAATAAGAAGTATGAAGTTATGTTAAAGCTTATTACCCCTGCTCTATGCTGCAACACTGGCTTCTGAGTTGAAAGCCAGATGATCAGTGTTCTTTGGTCTCATTCTTCCTCCTCATGTTTTACAGAAAGATTTTAGCACCTGGAGAAGAGGAACACTTGGAGTTTGAGGAGGATGATGAGGAAGGAGGAGCTGGAGCAGGGTCTCCAGGCTTTTTTCCTGCTAGAGTTCCAGGTAGGAGCACTAGCCTTGCCATGCCGTGCCAGCCTACGTGGCGTATGTAAGTTCTGTGTCTGAGAAGCCCCGTTCTCCTCCTGTGATTTGAAAAGCTTGGGTGAGGAGCAGCAGGCTAATGTAGACTCTCGTGCTGTATTGGAGAAACACAAAGGTGGCCAGTGGATTTCTTTTTTTCTGAGCAAAGAATATCTTATTGCAAAACAGTTGTATGGATAACCTGAGAGGATTTTACCATCTACCTCAAATAATTAGCTGTTATTCCTTGTTCAAACTCAGTGTTTTCATTCCATGCACTTTCTTAACTATGTGAATTGTTTAAAACACATTCAAATATAAATTGTAGCAATGTTTCTCCTGCAAGGAGCATCAGACCCTACTAGAGATGTGATAAGTTGTTGCTGGCTGGTTTTGTATTGTATCATCTGGTGAGAATGGAATAAAAGAATAAAGCCAGGCTCTGAGGGGATAAAACTTTGGTTTTGGTAGTGTAATTCCTTGTCCATGTGAAAGCACTTGCAGAACTGACTGTACCTGCAGATTCTAGAGGTCTTCCTGTAATTCCAGCTTTTGACAACTTACTGGGTGAAGGTTCTCCTGGTTCCTGGTGTAGTTTCTTTGCAGAAGAAACGAGTGTGTACTTTCAGAGGAGATTGGCAAACTTCGTATTTCAGGAAGGAGATAATTAGTACTGGAATTATTGCCAAAAGAGCTGGGGTGTTGCATTACTCATGCCTGGAGAAAACACCTCTAGGTCTTTACATGAGCCAGTGCACACTACTGAATATGATCTCTGCAGGCTCTACTGGTGTAAAGATACACAATCTACAGTTCTTTATGCTAAGCTCACAAACAGACTATAATATATTGTGATATTTCATTGCTGGCATTTACTATCTTGGTCCTTGTTATTCACAGTGATAAATCCTTTTATGAAGACACCTTCTGTCTATCCAAAGTACAGCAGAGAGACCTTGAGAAGCTGTTGGTTTGGTGGTGAATCTGTAAAGCCGTGACCGTTACTGTAGTGCCAACAGTTAACCTCTGCAACCCATTAGAGCTGTGTGTGTATAGTGGACTTAGAACCTGTGTATGTGCTTAAGAAGAATCTAAATTGATGATAGGCAGATTGAGTTTACAGTTCAATGATTTTCAAAGAAGAAAAATAGCCAAATAGGAAAGGAGAGGTTTGGGGCGTGTACTTCCTTACAGAATTATTCCTCAGTAAACCATGCTTTTTTCAGGAGTTGTTCTCACTGATATTTATAAACTGCATATCTAACCTTTTTTTTTTTTTTTTCGTTAAGGTAAACTTCCCTCTAGCTACAACACTCTAAACCCCTATGGTGGTTTTGTAGTACTTGAATACAGATCTTGGCTCCCCATTGAATGTAAATTAGTGTGGTGTTTCACACCTGATCCGAGGTTGGTTTGCTGCTCTTTCTCTGGGTGATGAGGCTTAAACAAAAGCAGTTTGCACCTTTCTGGTGTGAGCCTTATAAGAGGACTTCCCATATTGAAGTGATAGAACTGTGCTGCACTCTTAGCCTCTGTATGCCTTTAATCCATAGTGTGTAACTGTATTGTCTAATTGATCGTGGTCTTGTCTTCTACATGCATGGCTTCATCATTATCACATTGCACCATTCATCTAACCCAGGAGCCAATGAAGGTATGATAACCTTTTTGTATATACAGTTATTTCTTTGACCGTGTTCCCGTGGTTGTGATGTTCATCATTCTGCTCTTACTTTGAACCCTCAGAGTACTTTGGGAGCAGTTTTGTAGTGCTGCCATCTGTGCTGCTCTTCATTTGCCTTCAGGACTAGAAAAGGGAAAGCCGTAGTTGGTGACGTTCCTTCCATAGCTCTCTACAAGTCCTACTGCACCTTCTCCCTTGCAGTGTAGCCAAAGGCAGGTGTAGCTAGATTTTCTTCAGGGGAATACCTATTTTACGGGAAATCTTCCACAAAGAGTACTTATGTAGTTAGAATTTTGTGCTGTGTGGAGCTGGACTGACCAATGCTGCCTCTAACAGCGAAAGTTTCCTGCCTTTCTCCTGCTCGTATACTTCTTCACTGCTGTGCAGTGGATTCTTCTGTGAACTGTTACCATTTGTCATTCCACTTGTCACTTGTTCCCCTTTCTCTGTTAAGTGGGGTTTGCAAAGACAAAAGTGGGAGACACTGATGGCTGTGTCTTGGTGGCAGTGAGCTGTTGGGTTGACTGACCTTCACGTATCTGAAATGCACTTGTCGAAGGATGCGCTTCCTTTGTAGGTGCTCCCCCGCACCTCTGGCAGTGATGTCCTGTGGTTGTGTCTGAAATGTCTGGCAGTTTTCTCGTGAAAAGCCTGTGAATGCACCTGCTGAAGGCAAGTAGGCCCCACACAGTGGTGGCAGACTGGCAGCGTGGTGCTCAGCCCTAGTGAAGTTATATCTGAGAGAAGTTAGCGTCACCTAACGGCTCCTGTGTGAAACGACTTGAGAGGCTTCAGTAAGAGACCTGCTTGGGTGCTTGTGACTGGCATGAGGCAGGTTACGCTCAGCGGCTTTCATCCATTACTGTCTTGGCTGTTCTCCTGTTGAGGCAGGAAGGAGATGGTGTTCCTTGGAGACCATCAGTCCTGCTGTTCTCTTTACTACTGGAAGTGAGCTTGACTTTTCTGTTCGTTGCAGCTCTTGCCATTTCACACATTCTGGAAAGTGGTTTTCAAGAATAGAATAACTTTCTTAAGCCACTTTTTTTTATAATAAATGCCAGTCTGATGCATTTTTAGGTGATTTTTGTGTCAAGTATCCCATCACTTAGTCCTTTTGAGTGGTGGATAGGAAAGCTGAAGGTAACAGAGTTCTCGGCTCTTGGGCAGCACACTGCTTTTAGGAGACAACTGAAAGATGGCAAAACAATGTGTTGTGCCATAGAAAAGGTAGGCTTGATTCTGCTTTCATTTAGATTCATAGAATCATAGAATCCTAAGGTTGGAAGAGACCTCTGAGATCGAGTCCAACCGTGCCTGTCTCCCCACTAAACCCTGTCCCTAAGGAACTCATCCACCTGTCTTTTCAACACCTCCAGGGATGGCAACTCCACCCCCTCCCTGGGCAGCTGTGCCTATCCCTGACCACTCTCTCAGTGAAGAAATTCTTCCTGATGTCCAGTCTAAACCTCCCCTGGTGCAACTTGAATTGAAGTTGTGCTGATGGTCCTGAAAGAGGGACTGGCTCATGAAATCTTGCTGAAGCTGTGGCTCCAGTTCTAAGGGCAGAATACACAATCCCCTCTTGCAAAGCCAGTCTCTCCAATAGGACAAAAACTCTTTGGTTCTCCAGCTCCTCAAGCAGACTAAGAGATACAAAAATATCACGGAAAACTCATATTGGACTTGCCAAAGGAAACTATTACTTTGTTTAGCAAGCCTTGGGATAACATTTTTTTTAAATTAGAAAATCAAAACTTTAAATCAAATTACTCAGGAGTCTAAGCATTTTCTATCTTGGTGCTTATTAACCTAATATTGGAGAGAGGCTAGAAGCCTGCCAGATTTTGCTAAAATCAGCATGAAGAAACTAACTCTGTTGTTGATCACAGACTATCATGGCTTTTACTGAGTTTGAGCAATTTGGACTTCTTGCTAGCTGCGCTGTCTTCCTCAGCAATAAGATGATCCATTTACATGGACCACAAAGTTTTGATGCTAAATGCTCTTGATGCAGAGCTGGGATCTCCCTCCTCAAGGCAGAAGGGAACTTGGGGGGTGCAAACACTGTTTATTTATTTAAGACTAAGGAAAGGACAGTAAGAACTTCAATAATTAAGAATCTCTCTTCTGGTTTCCTTTTGTCCAGTGGGATTTGCAACAATGCTGTTTTCCTCCTTATCCTCCCAGTCTTAAATGTTCAACATGAAGCCAAGTCATGTTTAGTGGGGTGAGACTCCTGATTAAGTGTCTGAACTTCCTGTGACTGCAGATTGAATCCAGCCTCCCAAATTTAATCTTTAAAAATGATATAAAGTAGATTCCATGAATGAGTTACTTTGCTTGCGAGCAAGAAAAGAACACTTTAAACAAAGCTTCTTTCTATTCTTACAGCATTAGGTTTTTATGAATTCATTTGATTTGAGGCAGTCCTGGGATTTTTTTGGTGTGGGCTTTGAAATCTGTCAGATGACGTTGTGTGTCTGTGCACACGGATTTTCCCATAGTTTTGTTCTGTTGGGGTATGAATCCTTGAGCTTCTCCCAGGGAGAACAGCATCTGAGATGATGGGATAAACCGGGTCTCTGCTGTAACATGACACCAAGGGTTAATAATATGCTTTGCTCTTTCCAGGTACTTTATTACCCAGATTGCCATCTGAACCCGGGATGACATTACTCACCATCAACATAGAGAAAATTGGTCTGAAAGATGCTGGGCAGTGCATTGATCCTTACATCACAGTCAGTGTAAAGGGTAATGATTTCTGTTCCTGGCTCCTCGTTTATAGTTTGGAGAGAGTGCGTTTTTTCTGAAAACTGTATTGGTTTTTCAGCCAGCTGGGAAAAAATATGTGTTGGTACTTGCATATTGTGGACTTTAAGCCTTCTGCTTTAATCAAGGGTGGAAAAATTCTGTATTCGAGGGATAGTGGGAGGTGAATCACTGCAAGTGCCTTCCCCATGCTGGCAGCTGAGTATCGGTGACTTGGCAGACTGCACTTCCCTATTCCAGCTTCTTCCACTGACTCTAAAGTACAGATCTGTTTGGACTGCTTGTACTTCCCAACACATATTGGTCTCTGGAGATGGTGAACCACAACCCAGAACGCCATTCTTGCCCTGTCCTTAAACGCATTTTTTAGTAAAACAGAGGTTGTCTTACTAAGGCTTAAGGTCTAGAGAAATGGGTGTGAAGCTGGGAAGCAAAGCTTGCAGGTGACATAAAATATTAAATATGTTTAGGTTTGGCAGTGAAATATTTTGGCCAAAGCCTGGTCGGCTGACAGCCTCCACTGCTCTGAGAGGTTCCATGAACCTAGAAGAACCTGTCTCTGTCAGTCTAAGATAGGCAACATGAGGATTTCTCACTGTTTGAGATGAATGACAACATAGTTGATGTTTTTTGCTTGAGGCTGAGATTTTTGGTATTTGGACTCTTTCTAGTGGAAGCATCTGCCTCTTCCTCATTTTGCATTTCTTAGCATGAAGCCCAGGTAGTCAGAATTGCCTGCCCCTGCCCTGCCCTGCTTTACTTTACGGTCTTTTGAGGTTTATGGTTCTTCTTGTTTATCATATAAACACCTGTAGCAGAGCCAACAGCCTCTAGTTATTTTCCATTGTGATAGTGACCTTCTGTGTGCCCTGTTTGGATGTTTGGGTACCAAACATAGGGATAAAACACTTATGTAGGATCAGTTGCTTCCTCCTCCAGAGGGGTTCTTTGGCAGAAGGATCACGGTATTGAATGTCACTTGAGTCCCAGTGACATTCTCAAGGGTTCCCCGCCAAAATACGTACACGGAAGGCTTTATCTAATCCTGCCTCCTGTGATGGATTTCTTGATGGTGAAACCTTCCAGTTCTCTCTGGACCTTTGACGAGTTCAGCTGGTTGGGGTGGAACCTGGAGCTGGAGCGTGACTCTTGCCCTCCCCAGATGATACATCTACCTTGTTATGTTTTCATGGAATCAAAGAGTAATTTGGGTTAGAAGGGACCTTAAAACCCATCCAGCTCCAACCATGGCAGCGACCCCTCCCACCAGCCCAGGCTGCTCAGGCCCCATCCAGCCTGGCCTTGGATACCTCCAGGGAGGGGGCAGCCACAGCTTCCCTGGACACCCTGTGCTAGGGCCTCCCACCCTCAGCAGGAAGAATTTCATCCTAATGTCTAATATAGTCTTGGAAACCTGCAGTTATTTCTTTGTGTGTGTGTGTTGCCTTTGGTTTGCAGCTCCGGTTTTAGACAGTGTAACTGTTCTTCAGGATCCATTTCTCCACTTACTTGTGGACCTTTCTATGCTCTAGTATGTCAGAAAGCTGAGGGATGGGTGACTCCAGCGGTAGGGAGAGCTGGATGATGTGGGATATATCAAATTTAATTTTTCCATGCTAAGTTTCTCTTGGCCAACAGGAAAATACCAGCCCTAACGGGGCTCCAGCATTGAATTCTGGAACTCGTAAAGCAAACATTCATTGTTCCTTGCCCCTGAAGTGTTTTTCTTAAGTTATTACGTATTGATAAAACTGTTGCTTGCCTTCAGACCTAGCCTTGAATTCCTTTCTGGAGCTAAGGGAGACTGGGTATTGCCAGGCTTACTTTCCCAACCAGTCCTTCTGTTAGCACGTGATTCCCTATTTTCAAGCTCCTATAAATGGTGGCTGCCAAGTAATGATGAAGAAAACAGATGAAAAAGTGTGTGGTGTGGGCAGCTATCATGGAATCTGCTAATGGTGACTTTTTACACTTTATTTCTCAAGATTTTTGGTGAGGGAAAGTAACTCTGAAAAGTTATTTTGTCCCTGTTAGGGGTCTGAAGGTGCTTGGTGGCTCGATGGGGAAGGCAGCCTTTGGTGCATAATCCCTGAAGGACTGCAGTCCTGCTGGTGTCCTGCTTGCAGAGGGAATGGAATCCTTTGCTGGCAGTAGAAAAGAGGGATAATTCCAAATTTTCATCTTAAATATTGTCAGACTTTACCTGCTTTTGTATTGCAATCAAAAAGATAAATCATTGACGTTTAAGGGGCACGATTGCCTGGTTTTTAAGTTTAGGGGGAAAAATCCAGGTGTGCATTAAATTTTTGTGGCAGTTTTAGGAGTGATTCATAAATCTCTTAAAGCAGGACATTAAAGTCTGAGAAGCTTCTGTCATTTTCATGCCATTTCTTTCTTGCAGATTTGAATGGGATAGATCTGACGCCTGTGCAAGATACTCCTGTGGCTTTGAGGAAGGAGGACACATATGTCCATTTTAATGTGGACATTGAGATTCAGAAACACATTGAAAAACTAACAAAAGGTACGTAGTATCCAAGACCTGAAAAGGGGCCCAGGAGCTTTGAAGCTGTAGACACTAGGCTGCTCCTGATCTAGTAAACAGTCTGTGCCTGAGCTGCTGCAGTGCTCGAGATCCTGACAAGGATGAAAATCATAGAATCGCCTGGTTGGAAAAGACCTTGGAGATGAGTCCAACCATGCCTGTCTCCCCGCTAAACCATAGAATCATAGAATCATCAGGTTGGAAGAGACCTCTGAGATCACCGAGCCCAACTGCGCCTGTCTCCCCACTAAACCCTGTCCCTAAGGAACTCATCCACCCGTCTTTTAAACCCCTCCAGGGATGGCGACTCTACCACCTCCCTGGGCAGCTGTGCTAATCCCTGACCACTCTTTCAGTGGAGAAATTGTTCCCAATGTCCAGTTTAAACCTTCCCTGGCACAACTTGTGGCCATTTCCTCTCGTCCTATCGCTGTCACTTGTGAGCAGAGCCCAGCACCCACCCTGTCACAGCCTCCTGTCAGGCAGTTGCAGACAGACCTTTGCATGCTGCCTCTTTCAACTCAGTCATTGATGACTTGCAGACAAGGGGGGAATGAAGAGAGATAAAAAAGGAGCAGGCTGGTCTGTTGCACAGGTATTGAGCTGCTTTATCACCACCTTAATCTTGGGGCAAACTGTTACCTGGATGTGAATAACCCGAGTGAAGAGTACAAGCTCTCCTGAGGACGGTGAGCACTGTAAGAACGTGGTATAGCTTTTGAGTAACTGACAGCAGTGTTGGAGATAACTCCCTCCAGTGTATGTGGAGCATCTTGAAGGGCGGGTAAGTTATCAGATATCTATTGGCCATAATTGCTAACTTTTCTATTAAACCATTTTCCACTCTAGGTGCAGCTATTTTCTTTGAATTCAAACACTACAAGCCTAAGAAAAGGTTTACCAGCACCAAGTGCTTTGCTTTCATGGAGATGGATGAAATTAAACCTGGGGCGATTGTTATAGAACTGTAAGTGACTCCCAATTATAGATGGCAATGACAGCGAAAAGGAATGGGACTTCAGTTATAGAGCGTGGCTTGTTGCGTGAAGGAAGGTTTCTTGGGCTCATTAGATTAACTTCCATAAGGAATATTCTATTTTTAATAAAGAAGGGAAAATAGAATGCTTTTAGCAAATAAAATGGCTAGAGACACTTCTTAAAAACTAGGCTATTTCAGAATAAAATGCTGGTGTTTGTAACTAAATATTGTGTGAACTGGACAAATTTTGTATGGGGGATTTTGATTTTTGCCTTAGGTTGAGGTCAGATCTACTATATTTAAAAAAAAAAAAATCAGCTCTTAAACTTTTGGTACAAAACCTCTGTAAAGGAAACTAATTTGAGATGTGGGATACTGATTTACAACTGAATTTTATGATCATTTCAAAGCATTGTTGGGTGGCTGTGGTTTTCTTCCCCGCTCTTAAGTACATGAAGAAATCAATTCGCCAATAGTGCTGCAGTGGTTGTGAAGCGCAGCCTCCCCTCACTGTGTGACTGAAGGTCTGAGTGACGTTTTTGAGGGTTGTTTCCAGGAAGAGGGTGAACCTGGCAGTTCTGGGCAGCTCTAGGAAGAGTGGTTCGTCTGGGGTACTTCTGAAGTACTGCATCTCCTACAGTCCACAGGAGTCTACTGGGAATTCTCCTTCCAAAAACCTTACCTTTATTTACAAATGGACATCTTTCTTTTGTTAAAATCATAATCCTGGGAAAATACAGGTTTGAGTTTCTTCCTGTAAGTCCACTCATTATTGTTGCTTCTGGTAGGTCTCGTCAGATGTATTTAAAAGATTGGGGTAATAAGATGTGTGCAGGAGAGGCTTTCTAGCATGCTGTTGTCTCCCTTCGCAGCCGTTAGCGCTTGGATTGACTGAGGTTCTTATGGTTACAGGTACAAAAAACCCACTGACTTTAAAAGGAAGAAATTACAACTGTTGACGAAGAAACCACTTTACCTTCACCTCCATCAAACATTGCACAAGGAATGACCCTAGTTGTGAGACTTCTGTGAACTGAACCACAAGTCATGGTAGCTGTGTGTAGTAGCCTTAGCCTTCGTGGGGCCGAAAACGACTGTATCCATGCCAGTAGGTCAGACGGGACCATCACGCGCTGCACAGCGCTGCTTCGGGGTCAGAGGCAAGCCTACCATTCCAGTGCAAGATCTCTTTCAGTACTTTCCACATACAGGTTTTTCTAAGAGCCCTGAAATGCGTTGACTGCTTTTCCTAATTTTGCTGTTCATCATTTTTTATCTTAACTGTTATTATCCTTTTGCCTCAAACTCTACCCAGGGGTGGAGGCTGCCCCTTTGCCAAACCTGTAGCAATAAAGAGGTGGCAGGCCGACCGTCCGCTGACGCTGGCTGTGCCGTTGTAGTTCCTCTCATCTGCATTTGGGAGTTCTCTGTAGTGGGCGGGGGGCAGAAGACTGTGAGAATGATGAGGTGGGGCAGGAAGGGGCTCAGGGTTCTGCAAGTGAAATGAAGTGATTTAAAGTGAGAGAGGGGAAGGATGCTGGGTCAGGTGGGGTGGCAACAGGAGAGCTGCCCACTCAGTTCTGCTTTCGTCGGGCCAGGAGGGCAACTGCAGATGAGAGCTCTGAACTACAGTTTTAACAGCCTTGCCTGATCCACTTGTACCGCGTTTTGGATACAATATGTGTTGCAATCCTTTACATCACTGTTACTCCCTAATAGAGTTCCTTTTTCTGTGTTGTCACAGTGATTTGCAAACGTGAGTGGGGGGTGAAGAGACACTTCATCCTCGCGGTGGCGGCTGTTTTGCCATTTCAGTGACAGCAGGACAGGCTCCTCGGTGTTCAAGTGTCAGTTTTCCAGAGCTGCTGGTAAAGTAGATCTGGCCAGCAGGGTGACCCACCTTTTACATGAAACTGCTGTTCTTAGGGAAACTGATTGAATGCAGTCATCTGCATATATTGTGCAAGGCTGGAAACTTACTCTAAAAATTACCTGTTTATGTAAGTAGATAGGATTAGCATTTATTTTCTGTATTTTTGATTTGGTGTGTGATAAGCTGCAGGACATGGGCTTATTATGACACACTTGCATTCACCTTTTGACCTAATAAAGGGACAGAAGTAGAACTCAGTCAAATCTTTCCTATATTTGTGTGGATATTTAATACTTTAAGGTTTGATGTACTTCTTGCGTATCACTAGTGCCTAAATCCTCTGCTATGCGAAGAAAAGGCCCTGTTCCCCAAACAGAGTCAAATATTAAGTTTATTTTAAACGGTCTGTTTGCAAACGTATCACCAATTCCTCTTCTCTGTCCTGTAACCCCAAGATGTTCCATTCCACTTTAATGGGCGAGATGTTACTTTTTCTCATGGTATTTGTCTGGCTACAGCCAGGTGTTCAGCATTTTTGGCTTTACCTTGTGAGTCAGGATAGAAAGCTGTTGTTGGCTGTCCTAATCTTGCCTTCCCTCTGGTCTGGTCTAACTAGGGATGAAAATATTTAGGTGTTACAAGTAAAGTCAGCAACCCTTCCTCAAATTCCATGACTGGTTGGGGGAAGGTAAAAAAGTGCAATTGACTTTTCCTGTTTCCGGGTCTTTACACGGCCCCACTGCGCTCACATCTGCTACGGTGCCTGCCGAGCCCTGACAGCACAGCCCTCTGAGCTACCTCCGAATGCAGTGTTTGGGATACCAGACTGCAGGAGGGTGCATAAATTCTGAATACATAAATAAAAGACATCCTTTGAACAGTGCTGAAGGGTGGAGCTCAGGCAGTCGCTGTGTTAACGGCCCCTGGCCCTTGGCTGGCTCGAGTCTGAGCTCAGCCCATAGCAATGAGCCCACCTGGGGCACAGAGCCTGTCTCGCTCAGCCAGAGACCCATCTGGGCTCCATCCCAGCTCTGCCATCGCCTGTGGTGGCTGGCATCGCGCCTGGCACAAAGCGCTGCAGGCAGGCAGCTCCCTGGTGCTCCCAGAGGGCATGACCACCCTGCTCTAAGTTGTTGAGGCTAACGGGGGTCAGCAAAGGAGGAGACAGGGAGCATCTCAGAGCGTGGCGTGGGGGAAGGAAAGACCCTGAACCTGGAGAACCTGACTCTCAAACACCAGTGTTTGTCCACACGTGTCCGCAGCCGCCGCACAGACCTGCACGCTTCCACTTGGACTGCAAACCCAGTGTTCCCGCGGCTTACCTTGACTCTTGCCCAGCTTGTAGATGTGTGTGTTAACTCGTTACATGAAATGTCAACTTTGAAGTATTTCTGTTAAATACACAAGTAGAGCTTTGTATTTAACTGATTGTGAATTCATGTCTGTAGCGTGAAATACCATTTTAAAGTTGCTTCTACCCTTTGTGGTTTTGTGTGACCCGTTTCTCGCCACAAGGGCTGCTCCTCCCCCCAGCACATGCTCATCGATGGTTTTATGCTTTAGTGATGTTCTGTCTTGTCTTTCATCTTAAACCTGCAGCTTAATACTTGTACTGCAAGAATGTAATACCAAGATGGCAAGTCTTGGCTGCTTGGACTCTGGCAGTAAAGCTGTGATGGCCTTTCAGTAGGGGTTTTATTCCTAGTTGTTTTCCTTTTTCCTCCCCAAGGCTCACTTTCACGCAGAGCACTTCTGAAAAACCTCGCTGGTGAGGTAAGTGGGCCGCTCTGCCAAATACTGCAAGGATGGGTTATGTAGTAACACTTCCCATTCAGGTTCTTCTCCACATCTGCAAGTGTAGGATGTGTTTTTAAAGCTATCCAGCATTCTGGGGCTGCAGACTGAATTAAAGCCATACAGGTTAACACGGTTTACACAAAGCCCTGCTGCTTTATGGAAAACTTTGGGGTTTTTTTCCTTTTTAATGTAAGCAAAAAAGGCTGTAAAAAAAGGCAGCTCTACGGCCAAAGAAGCTGAATTAGCCTTAAAATACTGAGCACGATGAAAACTCTGCTCTCAAACTGTGCTTAATGCTGCAAGCTGGACTTGAAAGGAGAAAGCAATTCTGAAATTTCTTGCTTTCCAGAACGCTGCAGCCCTCGCTTGCCTGAGCTACCACCCAGCTTCAGAAAGGGTTCTGGCTGACAAGGGCGGCATCCTCCCCTTGGCCTCTTCCTGTGAAGCAGGTCCGTAACCTGCTGGCAGGAGGACACAGTCGTTCACCTCGCTGGTGCAGCAGTCACTCACCCTTTATGCAATTCTGGAACTTGGTCACAGCTGCAGCATTCTCTGGTTAAATTACTGAACCACTGACCTTTCTGAACAAAAAATGGCACTGAAACAAAGCCTTTGGGGTTTAGCAAGAGGAATTTTGCTATTTATTGTAACTTTCCTTTGAATACAGTGTCATTTGTGCTTCTGATCTCTGACCACACATCTTTTTTTTAAAAAACAAAACCCAACCCATGTCCCAGTCCTCACATGAAGCCCTGGCCTGCAGTGCCTGCAGTTCAATGATGGGATAGAGAAGGCAGGTAGGAGAGCAGTTTACTTAAAAATTATTTCCACAGGAAATGATTTTGATTTACATCTTTCACGAAATTAGTTCATTCACCAACTGGTTACAGAGGCTACATTGAATTAAACTAGCCATACGCACGGCCTTCCTATTGCACGTTTACAGGACGTTCAAGTCCTTCGCAGAAAGGTTCTTGCAGCCCAAGAGGATGGATGAGTTCGAGGTGATCAGAAATGCATGTCAAATGGCTGTAGCAACTGGATAAAAATTAATCCTGCAAAAGCCAGAATATACTGAAATGAGACCAATTGCTTCCACTGGAGAGCCATTTGCTAAAATCCTGACTGCAGGAGGCGTGCCAGTCCGTTCCGTTGCGCAGCTGCTGCCTGGGCACTGCAGTCAAGGTTTCTGTGCTGGAGGCTGTGCGTAGTCCTTTGGGGCTGGGGGTGGGGGCGGGCCCGGCAGAGGCAAGTCTCTGTTAGCAGCAGGGGGGTGCTCTCGAGGCCCAGGCAGAGGCAGCCGGGGGCCTGGGAGATAATCCCTGGGGCCAGGAGGCCCGAGGGGTCGAAACGGAGGGGGCCCACGTCCATAACCTCGGGGATCCAGAGGGGGCGGTAGCGGGCCAGGAGGCAGATCTCTCATTCCTAGCAGTGGGCGTGGTAGGAAATCTCTTGGAGCTGGAGGTGGCAAGGGAGCACCATGAACTAGAAGGAAAGGGACACATAGAGTTAAATGACAGCTTGCTTTAACCTGAACTGTGAAACTCCTCATTTTTTTGAGCAGCTCCAGGAGGAGTGCTGTCACCCAGACTTCCCAGGTCACGAATTACATTCTGCTGCCTTTTGGCTGCTGGTTTCCATTTTAGACCAAGCATGGAAAACCATCTTGGCATTAAGGAAGTCTGAAACAACCCACCTGCCCAAGCTTCCTAAGCAAGACAGCTCGGTCCCACGAGGCGTGGGGAAGTGTCTGGGAAGCACAGGGGCAAAAGCTAAGTTCCAGCACAGGACAACTGTACCTAGGGGCACAGGCAGGGGTTGAGGCCCAAAGTGCCCGCGGAGAGGAGGTGGCGGCGGTCCATAGCGAACAGGCGGTGGAGGCGGAGGTCCCATCACTGGGGAGGTCATGATAGGTGTCCCGGGAAAAGAAGGCAGGCTTTTGGGACTAGCATTAGCCTGTGTGACGAGAGGTTATACTTCAGCGTGGGACTTGTTGCATTAGAGAAGCACTGACAGTGCTGAACACCACGACCCAAAGGTCAAGAGGGGAAAGAGAAGGGGGGGGACAAAAAAAAAAAAAAAAAAGGCAAACAGAAAAACACACCCCAACACACATTAACCAAGGAGAAAATAGGGAAAGTTAGTGCACCATCACTGTCCCTTCACCCAGAACACTGCTAGCACTACCTAGGAGTGAGTGCTTTGTGACAAGTTTTCTTTAGCTAAAGCTAAAGAAAAGTTCAGTTCCTTTTGAAGTGTCCTTGGGGGGCAGCCCTTTGGTGAAGGGCCCGGCCCCTTGATTTACAGACGGAATTTTGCTTGAATACCACAGGTAAACCAGCTCCTTATTGTAGTCACTCCAAAGTGCTTGCCTGCAGTCCTTAACAAGAAAGATCTTTCCTCAATTCCATAAAAACCAGACAGCAACTGTTCATCATTAGAGAAACCTTTTGAGACAGAGGTATAAGCCCTCAGTTAGTTTCGCAGAGTATTTTGTTATTTAGCAGTTCAGCACACCAAGCCTGTTATTCCTCTCCATCAAAGCAGAGTAACACCACATTCAGCCTCCAAATACTCACTGGAGCTGGTTCAATAGATGAAGGTGAATCGGTGGCTACGCCGGGGGTTTCAGACTCTTTGGGAGAAGATTGCTTTTTTTTTTTGACAGCAAATAAGGACAGTGACAGGATATAGACAGGACAGAACATGGTACAGTTAAAGAACCAGCAGGAAGCACAGTGAATCATGTATTAAAAATGCTTCCTAAAGACTGGGGGTTTTCCAGCTTACCACTCCATCCATTGCTGTGGAAGGGGAGGAGGTTCTTGGCCCACCACTGATGAGGGATGCTACAGTAGGTCCGAGATCTGCAAAGACAGCCATAAATGCACGTCTTAGCATGCTTGGGGTAAGGAACATGGCTTTTAAATTACATTTCTGAAGTGAGAGAATAACAGAATAAGTTGCAATTGGTTTCAGGGCACATAACTTACCAGGAACAGACATCCTTCCAGGTAACTCTGGTGGCCTTCGAGGAGGAGGGGGGCCATCTACCATCGCACCTTGAGGAAAACAAGAACCCCAGAGATCCTCACTAACACATGTCTGAGCCTTTTGTTTAAAAAAAAAAAAAAAATAACACACCACCACTCATCTGTGTATTAATAAAGCACCAGTGCTTAACACTGTCCCTAGAACCAAGACCAGACCTTTGCTTTCTTGGGTTTGTAGTGTAAGAGCAAGTTATGACAGCAGGGAAGCTTCGCTGCTTACCAAATTCACCTCTTGAGCCTTCCCTTCGAGGAGCAGAAAGCGGCCGAGCAGGAACTTCGATCATCTGTGTAGGTGATGGATTTCCACCACTCACAGGTGATGGGCCAAAAGAGCCATCTCTGCTTAAGGGCCCTAAGCCAAAGAAGAAAAAGCACTTCATTTACTTCTTTATAGTTTATCACAGCCTTTTTTTGGGGGGTATACTAACTTAAACACCAGAGCTTTGGGAGAAGCAGCAGCATTTACCTCGTCGCGGTGGGACTTGGCGATCAGGTCTGCCTGGAGTTGGCTTTACAATTAATGGTCTTTGAAGCATGACGATTTTTTGGTTTACTTCTATTAATCTAATTTTAAAAAAATAAAGGTTTTCCTATTATTCAAATAATACGTATGAGTTATATTTGTTATAACGTAACAAAGCAAACTGCACTGTAAAAAGTTACAGCTTGCACCAAGAAATCTTCCTCGAACCGTCAGCACAGTTTAATAGTTGTTTAAAATTATTAACTCAAATATGCACTGCACATTTAGAGCAAGCAGGATAACTGAGCATCATGCACTGTTTGAGCTCCTTCTCTCCCAGACAACACGCAGCACGTCCAAAGAGCAATAAAAATGGTCTGTACTGTACTTACTTTTGTCTCAGGTTGGCTGCTTCTCTTTTTTCTTCAGCCAGAGCTCTCTCGGCAGAGCGGGCAATAAGCTGTTAGGGAAAGTTTTGCCAACTGCATTAACTGCACCAACCCCAAGTCAAACAGAAGCTATTTGCATCAGAAAAGGAAGAACGATCTTACCCAATTGTCATGCGCCTTTTTCTCATGAGCAGCAATCTGAGGAGAAAAGAAGCGGTATAGTTTAATTTGTCTAACACCTACTATTTCCAATAACTCACTGCAGAGCGCTGGAATGAAGCCATAAAAGGTGACACAATAACAAGCAAACAAGAAGTTTACCTGGTTTTTGTAAGATCTCTCTGTTTTTTGCAGTTCTTCTTCCATATCTTGAATCCTTTGCCTGTACAAAAGCAAAAAGAGGGAAAGAAGAGTGGTTTAAATGAATTTTCTCCAATAGCTGAAATAAAGGAAAATAAGTCTTCACAAACTCAAGTTACTTGTAAACTTTCACTTCCTCCATTGCCAGCAGGGCTTTTTCATCTGCAGCAGGCAATTTCTGCTCCTTCTCCTGACGCTCATACTCCTCCTGGGTTAATTTTCTGTAGGGGGGGGGGGGGGGAGAAAAAAAGCACCATATTTTACCATCCTTCATCTACTACAACTCAAACCCAAGGCATTTCCCTGTTACCAACAGTGGTATCAGAATTTATAACAATGTGTGAGAATACAGAGAGAGAACAGAGGGATATTTTTACAAAAGAGACAGAAACACTGACTTCTCAAACAGACAAACCCTTTGTGTATAAAACCTGAAAATTAAGGCAGCAGAGTTAACTGCGAAGTTCTGTCAGCATCTAAACATTTGTCAGAATCTAATAACTGCAGACAGTTCATCTCTTAAAATCCTGTGGTTTACTAACCAAGATATTTCAGTAAGTAAATAAATGAATAAATAAGCAAGGAATGAACACCAATACACAACTAGTTCTTCACTGCTAGAAATTCATTCATCCCAGCTGCCACCATGAACTCAACCTTAATTTAGCCCTCGGAGAATGCAAAAGGTTCACAAAGCTAAAATAGTAAGTTTCTATGTTATTAGACTCACTGAACGAACTGAAACAATCTTAATGGCCACTATATTCTCCTTGACACTGCTCAACAATGTGACAGAGCAACCACAGAATTTACAGACCAAGGCACCCATCTGCCCTCTCCAGAAGTTGCTTGGTTATGTTTTCTTTTTAACAGTAGGAAGGCAATATCGTGTGGGCAAAGTGACAGCCTTTTTAGAATTTCCGGTAGAAGGTAGAAAAACCATTCCAAAAAGGGGTGCTACCTTAAACCGTACTGAAATGGTACTCATCACTTTTTCATTCCAAATACAACTTCAAATTACTTGATCCTTCTGAGCAAAGAGCATTTGGGTAGTGCCTATGACAGAACACACCATGTAGTGGAAGGATAATGCAAGGCTTACTTCTGGAGTGCCATCTCCTTCTGCTGGTAAAGTTCACCAAGAATCTCCACTTTTTGCTGTAGTGTTTTGCATTCGTTTTCCAGTCGAGCTTTGGCTGACTTGAGCGAACAGGAGTCATGCTCTAATTTTTTTATTTGCTCTGTTGGAGAAGCAGAAGTAAGCGAGGGAGTTAATGTAAGAATTTAAATGCTGCTTAAAAGCTCTGTTTCTTTTTAAACCACAATCAGCATTTCATTCTAAACAATTCTTTTGCTAAGCCTACCTTCCAACTCATGTCTTGCTGTTACTTCATCACTCAGTTTGGATTGCAGAAGATTACGGTCGTCTTCAACGATGGATAACATAGTTTTCACCTGAAAAGGGAAGCAGAAAGTTTACCATCTCAGGCAGAGCAGCAATCTGGCTGCATTTATTAGATATCTTGTGCAGCATACCCTGGAGACATCCATCATCTCCTTAATCTGAGTCTTCATCTTCTCACTCTCATTATCTAGAAGAGAAAAACATATTTGTTTTCTCTATTTCTTAACCCCCAGTTCCCTGGACTGTCGAGCTGTTAAAACAACACTCCCTACATTTTAATCTGGGATAGGATATGTTGTTTAAAAAAAAAAAAAAAAAAAAGAGGGGGAGGTGGGGATACAAAGCACAATAGCAATTCCATGAGCAGCAGAACAGAACTATTAGATTTATTCTAAAAGGCATTTAGGAGATTCCTTCGTCACTTCTTCTAAGCCACTACACTGATATTAATGGAGTACCTGTTTCTGAACATAGTACCTGAAAATCAAAAAGTGAGAATTTCCAGCCCACATACACTGTGCGTTTAGAAAAAACGGGGGAAAAAAAGGACTTCAAAGCCAGAAATGTGGCAAATATGTGCACAGCATCAGGAATGACAAACTGCCTGACTAGTTTTGAAAGCAACTACTTCAGTCTGTCAGATTTAAGAGATATGATTACCGTGATTACCTAAATTACTTATCTGGAGGAAAGCACAACACTAATAAAAATTCATATTAAAAATAAACGTAGCAGAACAACAAAGTTAGGATTCTCAACTTTCACAATGTTCTTCATCAATAATCTTTATACACAGTCTTTAAAACTGTGTTATTACACTTATGATGCACGTAAAGGGTAATCTAAAAGCAGTTACTAGCCTTTTTAACAGTTTCTCCTTTCAACTAGGAGGTATCTTGAGGATTAAAGCTGGCAGTCAACCCACAGGCAGCTGCATGCATGGATTCCCGATTCCCCATGTGACATGGCATCAACAAGCCACCACCTGGGCTTTAGCCACTGGGCACAGCAGCCAGCAGGCAGGATTTCTGTACCTGGCAGCTCCCCATTGGCCAGATCGTCTCCTGTTCTCCACTCACGCCCATCGTCATCCTTCTTGGCCTCAGATGCTGAATCCATGTCGAGCTGCTTCAGCTGCATAAGGCAGTTAGTTAAAACCTAGTAACGAAACCAAAGGTTCACTGAAGGAGAACCACTCTGCATTTTGTCAAGTATTTCAAAGTAGTTTATGATGTGTAATATTTAAAGCAAGCTTGTTACGGAGAACCTACTTCAATTTCGTTTTCTTTGTAGGCAAGTGCTTCTTCTATGTCCTTCTGAGATTTCTGATACAACTTGATCTGCTCACTGAGCTCAGTATGCCTCTCACTCCAACCTTCCGCTTCTTTTAGCAGCTGTAGGAAGCACCAAGGCAAGATGATTTAGTTATTTTTATTACAGGGTACACGTAACTAGAGTCTGTTTTACTACCAGCTCTGGTGATAGTAATGGGGGCCTACAAGAAAGCTGGGGAGGGACTTGTCACAAGAGCAAGTAGTCATAGGACAAGGGGGAACGGCTTTAAACTAGAATGGAGAAGATTTACATTAGACCATGGGTGGCAAACACAAGGCCTGTGGGCCAAATCCAGCCCAAAACCTGGTTTCTATTCAGTGCCAGCATTGAGCTCCTTGCCCCTAGGCTCCTGCCAGCACCAGTCATGTGTGCAGCGTGTGACACACGTTCTGCAGCAGGAGCGGGCTGATGTGACCCCTGGTGAAAATGAGCTTGATACCTCTGGATTAGACTTTAGGAAGAAATTCTTCCCGCTGAGGGTGGGAGGCCCTGGCACAGGGTGCCCAGGGAAGCTGTGGCTGCCCCTCCCTGGAGGTGTCCAAGCCAGGTTGAATGGGCCCTGAGCAGCCTGGGCTGATGGGAGGTGTCCCTGCCCATGGCAGGGGGTGGCACTGGATGGGCTTTAAGGTCCCTTCCAACCCAAACCATTCCATGACTCTGTGATAATTGATCACCACAGATAAAGGGTTAACTTCACAGTTACCACACCCCTCATAGTCTATTGGTAGAATCAGATGCTGGGAATACTTCTGCAATTTATATTATTAGATGATTTTACAAATTTGACATTTTCTCAGCTAACAGCCCAACATCAGAACCAAACTGCTCACACATTTAAGAATATCCAGAGATAAACCAAAACCACATTTTAAAAGGCCATCTACTTCATATATGGAGAAAGAAAACAGGCAGGTATTTACAATTATCTGTAAAAGAACTGCCATAACATTTCAGGGCTAAAGGCCTTTGCCATTTAGCACAGACTCAGAATTGCTTTTTAGCAATTCTTTACCATGATTCCTTCAGTCCTGATCATGCAGTGACCACATCAGCACAGACCTTCTGTGAAGCTGCTGACAAAAACTGAATCACTGAAACTGTCAAAGCCTTCATACTGAAGACATGTAGCTCACCTGCACAAAAACCTCATGCACGCAGGCACAAGGGGTTTCGATTTCATCGCATTAATATGAAATGTGGAATTCTGACATGTTAAGAAAATGGAGACACACTCAAGTTCTACTCAAGAAAATTAGGAATAAAGCCCCACTATTTCATTCAAAAGAGAAGCAAAGTTGCCTGGCCTGGGCATAACTTACTTGCTCCTTGCTCTGCTTCAGCCTAGCATTTTCTTCCTGTACGTGATGAAGCTCAGATTTCACCTTTTCTTCACTTAGCTTAGCTTCATTAAGGGCTATCTGCACCTACAAATGAAACGGAAACCAAGAGAAAGACTTAAAGTCAAACTGTAATGTAGCAAGAGCTACGTGATACCTGGTAATGGACAAGAAAAACAAACATGCTCAAACAATCTCAAATCTAAGCTAGCATTTTCGATTACACCCCAGACACAAATTTTCCTGGTACCTGTCACTGTTAAGAGGGTGTAGATAATGCTTTACCTCTGAAAGCTCTACAGAATGCACACTGATAGCCTCTTGAAGTTTCTCCAAGGACTTCTGGGTTTCAGAGATCTAGATAAGAAAAAGATGAACGGAGACTTTGTACTAGCCTGGTACATGCCTTAGTCCATACTTTACCTGTATGTTTTGGGAAGCATAGAAGGAAAGTCAAAATACCACCACAATTCCATTTAGTGCAGCCATTAGATCAGTAGCAAAACAGCACTGCCTTATCAGCAAGGCAAGGAACAGAAACACAAAACACATTAGAATCAGCCTCCCTCTGTCACTCTGCCTGGAAAAGTTCCTTGTGCACCTGCACAGTCTAGAGTAAACGTACCACGTGCTGCTGTCATTAACAACAACCTTTGATCAAAACAAGTCCAAAGAACTTGCTGGAGCCATATTAAAGGCTTCAGGAAAAAAAGAAGAAAAAATTAAAAAAATAAACCCATAAACAAAAAAAAGCACCACAGCTCTGGGCAACAAGAATGAGGGGTTGCTTAAGACATCTTTGCATTTATTACAGAATTAGATGCTTCCTCTAAGTACAAGAAAACATTTCTTGCCAACCTGAAACCTTCAGCCCTCAGTGTTAAGGAACTTCCTGTCTCTGGCATCAGACTAGCCCATGACTCGAATATGTCCATTTGTGTGTGAAAGCACACAACCAGACACGTTCATCAAATATCTTTAAAAAAAAAAACAAACACCAAAAACCCCACAAAAAACCCAACTAAAAAAAACCCTAAAAAAATTACAATCAATAAATCCTCCCCCTTGAGCTCAGGATGAACCTGAAATTTATTTTCAGTTCTCTTTTTTTGAGATGATTCATCGCTCACTCTGTTCACACATTAGGTCATGACCAATATTTAGGGCACATTAAGGACAATGTAAGAAATGAGAGTGATCGCTCTTACCTTGTTCTGTTTCTTCTCATTCTGTTTTCTCTCAGTTTCAAGCATTGTGTGCAGATTTTTTACTTTGTCATCTAGCTGACGATTTGCTTCTTCCAGTTCTTTTACAGTGTCCTAAAAAAACCCCAAAAATCCTACAGCAAACTATTTTACTGATGTTTTTGCTTTCAGGACAGAGACAGTTAACTGTTTCTTACCTTAAGCTCTGCAGTTTCATCAGAAAGAACGTCTTTTTGTTCTTGGGCCACTTTCACAGACTCCTGTGCTTCCTTTATCTAAGCACAGAAACATCCAAAGAGAACCGAGGAAATTGTCAATGTAATATTCAATAAGAATAAAAAATAAAAAGGCTAGTGCAAAAAAATAAAAAGTGCTAGTGCACTGACTGTGCCATTAAAACAGTGACAAAAAAAATTAGGAAGCAAAGGACAAGAACCAAGAACAATACCTTTTGATCATATTCTGACATCTTCTCTAAGATTTCTGTTTTTTCTTGCATAAGGTTTTTAATCTTTTCAGCCAGTTGCTTTTCAGTCACTAGGAAAAAAAAAAAAATCACAAAGCTTACAGCGATTGTACTTCATGTCATGGCAGAAAACAAAATCAGAGCTATAGTTACTACCAATTTAGGGACATTTTCAATTAAGGACTAAAGCATAAATCAGGATAGTGTCAATTCCCTGGCAGTTAATTCTTACCATAGGAGCCTACGCATCCCCAGTTTTCATTTAAAGCTAGGACTGAAAACAACACAGCAACACATTGAGCACTGACCCAACACTTCTGGCAGCAGGGTAAGGTGCTGGCTACACACAGATGAGGTACGTTCAAGGCAACAGCTGGCAGTGAGGATGTCAGAGCAGTCTCAGAGTGCTGCTGTGACACTCTGGGAGATGCCACACCTTCCCTAACAACCATCTCTTCCAGCTGTATTGAAACAATGTTTGGTCAGCAAAGATAAAAGGATGAAAGCTCTGAAAGACCAACTGTGAACAGAGAAGAGACTGTCAGCCAGCAGACGGGATCAGTGAGCCTCAAGGAACTGCACCGCTTTCTAGCAGACGTCAAAAGGGCTGTGACCAAGCAACAGTTCGTTAAGCATGCATTTTTTTCTCAACGTAAACAAGTCACCAACCATCCCTTAGGATCCAGTGAAAATCATTAACATCCTTAAACTTTTACTGCAAATTAAAGAGCATCCAATTGCTGTTCTTTTTCAAGTCCTAAAGCACTGCTGTATTTGAACACCCCAAGCCCCATTTGCCTCCCAGCAGATCCTGCAGCACAAACAGGAAGCACTGGTTGTCCCAACTGCATTCCACAGGATGAAATGGCAACTGCTGCTCCTCCTCCTCCTCCCTCAGACCTTCTGGGGAGAAGGAGTCCAGCCCCTCCTGCCTGGGGAGAGGAAAGCCAGCAAGCAATGGCTGAGGTACCAGATAGTTCTCAGCAGCTTACGGGGGGGCAGGAATCCCTGCATTAGCATGGTCTCCCAATTTTACTACTGTCACGAAGAGTGGAGAAAAGATTTTATCTTTGGGACTCCAAACATAATATACCTTTTAAAGCATTTTATCACTGTTAATATTCCCCTGTTTCAGATAAAGATTTTAATAACAACATGACCTTTATCATGTTTAAAGAAGAACGACTTGTTCTTAACTTCAATAGTTTCTATACAGTATCACACAGAAGAATAGCTTTTGGGAAAAAAAAAAAAAAAAAAAAAGATTCAATCCATGTTCTTAATTTTTTTATGGCAGGCTGCCAAGTAATTTCTACACCACCAATACGAATGTTTTTCATACCCCCAATAACAATCATTGTTTTGCAGTATAGCAATCGCCTTACAGATCTACGATGGACTTTTTTTCAGCTTATCAATTCTACACTAATTGTATAGAAGGAACTGCAGTATAACGCCAATGAAACTAGAGGAAAGGCTGATAAATAGTATGGTTTGTGAAGAAGAAAGAGGCATGAAGATAATTCATGAAGACAATTATTCCGTATTTTTGTTCTGTATTCAATTACAGATTTCAGAATTCTATTTCTTTTCTGTTCAGTACATTTTAATTTTATATACTTGAAAGCAGGAGAAATGCTCTTGTAAAAAGAAACGCGCTAGCCAAGGAGTATCTGCATATTTAGGACTACATTTAGAAGGTCTCTTTGCAACTGCACAGCAGGAGTTTCAGGCTCCCCTCAATCCAAAAGGGCAAGACGAAGCAGCTACTGCTTTTTGTGAGAAGCAATAAGCAAAAGCAGATCCACTGCTAGTTAGAAAACCAAAATAAACTCCGGCCCACTACCCTCAACACCAGTAAACCAATGGATCACTTTTATATTGAACAAGGTGGAGCTTTTCCTTGCCTTTTAATTTGCAGATGCAAGCTGCACTGTTTCTCCTAATCAAAGCATTATCAAAAGCAAAACTGAAATCTTCAGATTCAAGTATCACTTACTGGCCTAGCTTACACTGTAATCTTAGACTTGGCATGCTCCTTGAAAAGAACTGAAGATGAACACTTGGCCCTCTGAAACAATTTTCAAATCTTTTACACACCTAAACATCAAGTAGGCTGAAAAGCACAGAAAAACTTACCTTGATATATTCTACTCTTCACCTAGAGAAGAAAAAAACAAATTAGCCATAAGTGGTGGTAAGTGAAAGACTTATTAATTTTCCCTACAGAAAAAAATCACCACTTATACGCAGATTAAAGAAGCACATGGAAAACACATCTATCACTGCCAAGAAGAGTGTTGAATAACACTACAAACAAGCTTAAGCTATTTTCTAATAAAAGCTTCTAGGTTAATGCCCTGTCCTAGAGCCTGTTTACTCAGCCACTAAAAGGATAGCAGTAACTGCCTACATCCAATTTGCAACAATGACAATGAAGCCATTTTGCATCAGAAAACAGTCATCAACTTGCAAACTCAAATCACACCTGCATAGTAGTTCTGTTCCTTTTAAAGCAATGTATGTTTACATGAGAGTTGCTCATTTTGAAATTCACATCCTTAAAGAAGAATTTCAGAAGCTTTTTTTATGCTGTTGCGTTAAACACTATTTTGCATTTGAAACTGACTGAGTATATTCAATATCAAGAATAAGCAATGAAAAAAACCTACCAGTGTTGCTACAGATAATATTTCATTTATTTTTGTCAAGCAAAGATAAGGTATTCCACAGGCTTCCAGAGCACATCAGCTGAAGTGGACAGCTAAAAATAAACTGTCTTACATGATTTTCACCTATGAATTCCCAAGGAGATGCACTTATATACTTGAGAGCTGGTGACGGTATTTCCCACACAGAAAATTATCCATGTAGAAAACAGGGGGACAAATGCAGAGTGGGGAAGGGGCTCTGCAGTGAGAATTAATATCAGGTGTTTAGGGTCCCAAATGCAGCACGTATAAGCAGTCAAACAATATGATAGGGGGAGAACTAACTGCTTGTTCAGGCTCAAGCACATAGAAGGCTTCTAATTTCAAAGATATGCTGGCTCTTCCCTTGGCCTTCTTGATTTACATCATACTCCCGTAGTTTGCTTTAAAAACTGACCTTTACTAAAAAAAACCCAACAAACCTTCAATTAATAGCTTAAAGGAAAGGCTTCTTAGCTTCAAGAAAACAACTTGCTTTGGCTTATTAAGCCCAGCATGTAGTTCACATTAGGGCTCCAAACAGAAAAGGTAAAAATGCGACAGACGACATACTGCTTTGACCCCAGTAATGCTGAAACAGTTTAACCATAGAAGAGACCGCACAGTAAATGAAATATCAGCAGGCTTGCAAGCGTGAAGCATACTCACTGAAAGGCAAGTTCTCCAGAAAATTACAGCAAGCGTGGCAATTCCCACTAAGGCAGTGATAATAACAGGCTCCCATGGAAGTCCATGGAAATCAGGCCCAGGACGAATTTCCTCAGGCAGGGCAGCAACCAGCTGAAAACCAACATTGACAACTATGAATATGTTTTCATGAAATACTGAAAAAAAATAAGTAGTCTGCCAAATGCCTTTATTTGTCTCATAAAACCAGAGAAACAGCTAGAGCTTTCTCACAGTTTTTCTGTAAACTGAAAACCAAAAATTAAGAAAACTGCAGAGCAGCTTGATGCTTGCATTTCAACTCAAAAGCCTCGGTATCTGCATTCTGGTTTGAGCAGAACAGTTTTCTAACTTCAGCTAACTCTCACCTAAGTCTCGTCTAATTAGCATCATTTTCTGAAAGTTAACTGCATATTTTTCACACAGTGTGGTATCATTGGGCATGGGTAGGTAGAAAGAACAGTGTTTATACTTATTCCTATAGTAACCAAGACTATCCTTGAGTTGGTGGCATGTCATAAGTTAGAGGCAAAAAGGGTCACATCTGCAGGGAGGGTTGAACACAACAGGTGACCCCAGAGTATTCCATCCCATATACGTCATACTTGCTATAAAACTGAGAGATCATGAGGGTCTCTCTCTCTTCTTCGATGGCTGATGTCCAGTGAGGACCCTGTCTGTCTGTTTGCTCTGATCCTATATCCATGCGTTCCTGAATCCAGCTCCCGAGCCCAGCTCCCTCCTACCAGTCACCTTCCCTGTGCCTGCTCTGCAGCATCTGTGGTGACGTATAGATATTGAGGGGGCAAAATTTCATATATCTGTATATATTTTATTATTTTTCTGTTATCAATAGTATTTTTATTATTATTATTTCATTAAAGCTGGTTTAGTTTTAGTTTCCAACCAGCAAGTCTTTTCCTCTCATTTCCCCTTCCCTGGAGGCGGGGAAGGGAATAAGGAGCCCAACTGCTCAGTTTCAGTTGCTGAAATTGACTGGGTCAGGGCTAAACCGTGACAATCTGGAAGACCCCTGACAGTAACAACCTGCTGGCAAAGAATAGCCACACCAAAACAAGCTGATACACATCTCATGTTGCACAGCACTAGTAATCATTTGGTCTGCTTGCCAACAAAGCTATAAGGGGGCTACAGGAAAGCTGTGGAGGGACTTTTTACAAGGGCAAGCAGTGATAGGATGAGGCAAGATGACCTTTACATTGGAAGGGGAAGATTTAGATTAGACATTAAGAAGAAATTCTTCACAATGAGGGTGGGGAGGCACAGGTTTCCCAAGGAAGCTGAGGAAGAGTTCAAGGTCATGTTGGATGGGGCCCTGAGCAGCCTGGTCTGGTGGGAGTGGAACTGGATGATCTCTAAGGTCCCTTCCAATCCAAACAGTTCTATGATTCTGAGGATGGAATGCTAAGAAGAAACCCCAGCTTTACACCTGGATATCTGTAACAATCCAGTGCAAACGGTTCAGCTCTTTTCCCAGCTGCTGCCTTGGCCGCAGGGTCACGCACCCTGTGTCCCTCCTACGTCTCTGGAGGACAGAGAGTACAACGCCTGGGAAAGGTGGGACCGCCGGGGAAAGAGGGGGGTGGGACTGCCGGGGAAAGAGGGGGAGGGACACACACCGCCGAGAAAAGAGGAGGGGAAGGACCGCCGGGGAAAGGGGGGGGGGGGGGGGGCACCGCCGGAGAAAGAAGGGGGGGGACAAGACGACACGACACCATCGGGGAAAGAAGGGGGGGGGGGGACACGGGACACCGCCAGGGAAAGAAGGGGCAGGGGAAGGGGGGACCGCCAGGGAAAGAAGGGGCGAGGGACGACACCGCCTGGCACAGCGCACAGGGCGAGTCCAACTCCTGTACAGGGAGTCCGAAACGAACTGAGGGAGCCCCGCAGAAGCCGCTCCTCCCCCCTACTCTCCCTCCCGCCCGCAGTGACAGCAGCGCGACACTAAACCCAGGGCGCTCACGTGCCCCACACCAAGCCCGGCCCGGGGTCGCGGCGCCCGCCTCCCGCCCGCACCTGCAGCAGCGGCCGCGCGGTGGGCTCCATGGCGGCGCCCCGGCCGCCGGGCAGGCACACGTCAGCCCGCAGCGGCGCCGCCACCGCCCCCCCGCCTCACGTCATCGCCGCGCGCCGCCCGCCCCCCCCCGCCGCGCACAGCCGCCGCCCGCCCGCTTCACTCACCGGCAGCAGCAGCTCCCGCGCCGCCCGCCGCGCCTCGCCCGGCGCCCCTCGGCCGTCGGGGCCTGCAGGGAGGGACGGGGAGAGGGGGGTCAGCCATGCCGAGCCCGCCCGGGGCTCGCTGTGCCCGGGCAGGGCCGCACCGGGGGGCTCGCTGCCACCCTCCCCACGCAGCACGGCTCCTGCGGCAGCCGCGGCGAGATTTTGGACCGCGGCCCCTGGTTCTCCAGGGCATTGAAGTCAGCGGCAAAAGTGTGGAGAAAGGGCAGTGATATCCACAGGCGGGTTTAGAAAAGGCACTGCAGAGAGGGACACGGATACACAAAGCCACTCTGCCAAGCCTGCTTCAGACAGAGCAACACAAAACTCCAGCTGTGAGTCAACACCACCAACCACACTCTCTTCAATTCCTGATCAATAAACCCATCTCTTCGAATAAGCTTACAGCACTGGTAGCACGGGCTAAGCCTTAAACCACCTTTACTTCTACCCTGCTCTGAAGGCTGACACCTCCTCTCATGCCACTCACTGCCATGAATGCAGGTTAACAGATTCCAATAACCACCTGCGCGGCCTGTTTTCACATTGTGCAACAGTTTTTACATTGTGCAACAATCATCTGCCCTGTTTCTCCTCATCACTTCTTGCAGCCCTGTAGGAATTCCTGGCAAACATCGTTTAACCAGCGCTAAGGAAGGAATGGAAGATGGTCTAAAATACAACTGAACATCTGACCGCTTAACTACACAAGTAATCCACCAGCCATAAAAACAATCATTAGGTGTCTTCACATTCAACTTACAGTTCCCCTCAGAACTTCAAATATGCTCAAAAGTGCTTGGCTATTGCTTTCACAAGCTAAGCAAGATGTGCCTGAATTTGTTCAAATGCTCAGCAAGGATGGATTTATTAAGTGTAATGCAGCAAAGCTAAGCTTAACACTGAGAAAGGAGTCAGAGGTAGTTTCATACCAAAGCAGAGCTGGGAAAGATGAGGGTAATAGGATCCTTCCTTAGCACCAGTCAGCACACTCTACAGAGGGAGAAGGTCCCAGCAAAACACAGTCAAATATTTCTCCTCCAACAAACAGCCAGAAATTGCTGAACTGCTTGGTGGAAGCTACACTCCATCCTTCCTGGAAAGTAATATAAGCCCAGAGTCACAAGCTAAAAAAAGCGAGAAGGGTGAGCATGTGATTCTACAGTCTAATGCTTAGTCGGTCCCCCTGCAAAGGGGAGGAAACCTGGGCTGATGCTACACTTCCAATGATTTCTGCTACCATTTCTGTTATTCACTAACCTCTCTGAGACACAGCCCACAGGCCCGAGCACAGAGCTCTGACTATGACACTCATAGCACGACTTTTCTCATTTCTACAGTGCGAAAAAAGTAGTAGAAAAACCTCTCTGCTGAGATGACAAGACAATACTGCCAGTAGAGGGACTGTCACGATTAGTGAAAGCCATTAGGATTATAGCAACATACAATGAAAATATTAGTGAAAGACCTTGGTATTTGCCTAAAAAACACTCAATCACGCTCCTCTTTAAGAGCAAAACGTCAAAATAACTCAATTCCAAAATATTACCTGCAGCAATATCTTCTGCGGCGCTCTGTCCTGAATCAACTGACCCAAAGGAAGTATCTTCCAGCAGCGATCCTCTTTCAGTATTGTACTCCTCTTCTACTTCTCCATTATCTGATAAGTTGGCCTCTTCATGCTGATGTGCAACATTAACAGCCCTCTCTTCATCATCATCCTCCTCCTCTTCCTCCTTCTCCTTCTCTTCCTCCTTCTCAAGAGGCTGTTCTGGCTTCTTATCTTCAAGCTGCTGAAATTTCCGATTGCTGTCATCAACGGCATCTGGGTTTCTGATGGAAATGCCATCATGTTGAGCCTCTTTTGCAGTATCTATGACAGACAGGGAGACACGAATTAAGCATCGAGCTAATGTGTATTTCTCACAGGCAGTTGTCTCGAGTGAAATACTGCATTTGACAAAGCTTTCTTGACACTTCAGCTAGTGTACTGCTTCTAACATTCTCAAGCAGCTTTCAGTAACATCTAACTAAATGTTTATGTGGCATTTATGAAAAGGTGAGTGGTTGATATTGCAATGAAACACTGCAAGGTGAAATATTGTTATCATTCATGACTCGATACTGGATATCACACACGTAAAACATACTACTGTGAAAGGAGCCTTGCATCTTAGCATCTTACGCATTAATTAGAAAAAACAGCAAGTTTGCAGCAGATTCTGCCTCTGCTTCTTCACTCGTCAAAAGATCTGTTTGATCAGTATTTCTACTTAGGCAGTATTTTATGGATGCGGGCAAAAGTGTGGAATATCTCAGATTTTAGGGGCATAGATTTAGCGCCTGAACTTTGCATTAATCATTGAATCATAATTCGGTGCTAGCTAGTTGAGAAAAATGATGGATCTAAACCCTCTAGAAAATTCAGCACATTAGTGTATGTGAATCCCCATTTCTTAAGACAGGAGGTATAGACATGACCTCAATAGCTCCTTTATGCCATATCCATGCACAGATCTCACTTATTTGCACAGAACCTGACCCTTAAGAACAGACATGTTAAGCTCAACATTTTCTCTCAGGATTTGTCCCATCAGAATGCTAAAAATATGAATTAAAAATCAGCAAAATCCCAGTGGGTTCCACAGAGCCTCTTTCAATTCTGCTCTCTCTTCTTAAAGCTCCTCTGGCTTACATAATACTGTCTGGGATAGGGTTTTACTTTTGTTTCATGTATTTATTAACTGCTTTAATATCCTACCTTGAACATGCAGCTGATTATCTTCCTGTTCTGGAACAGATGCAAGTGGGACACTCTCACTAGGAGATGAGTATTTACTCCTTAAAGAATATATTAATTCTTGGATGTCATCCATCAATGCACTCTCCTCATCATACAAATCCATCTCTTTGACCACCTCCTCTTTATTTTCTTCCACTCTGGAATCCAGAACTTTTCCCACAACATCCATAATGCTCGATTCTGAAAACTCAAGTATCTGATCCAAAGCTTTTTCTATATCTTCGTTATTATGGCTTGCATTCCAAGCAAGCTCCATCTCTACCTTCATGTCATGAAACATAGCTTCTATCCTAAACATGTGTTGAAGGCCAAGGTACTTTCGTAGACGTGTTACACGCTTTTCATCAAGAAAATCTCTGATTATTGTAAGCCGCTTCACAGACTCACTGAAGTCTGTTATAGTGTCATTTGTGGGTACTGAGCTGTCACCAGGGCTGGGAGAATGTGCAGATTGCTGATGGTCATTTCTTGTATGCTCTAAATTTTGCACCTTTTTTGAGTCTTCCTGTGAAAAGCCCTCTGGGAGATGGTCTTTCACTCGGTTAAAGTCATTGTTGTCTTCTGTGTCAGGAGACCAGAAATTATGTCCTTCCACGGCTGATGGTTCCTCAGCTTCAGATGACTCCTTGTCATCTTCTGTATCTTCCACCTCATCCAATTTAGCATTTTCACTCACTGGTACATCAACCTCTTTGTTTCCAGTCTTGCTTGTACCTTGCCTGCTGATTGTTTTTTTAGCCTCCTTAGAAATTGAGTATGTTTCCTCTCCTGTTTTATAAGCAGGATTTGCAGTTCCCAAAACAGTTTCACTTAGTGCTTCTAATTCGGGGTTTGTACTTCTAACATTTGCTGTATCATCCTGTACATCTGAAGCCCTTGCTTGGGATACCTTTGCACTTGCAGCATTCTCATCTTCAAGTAGCTCTTCTTCTAGTTCTGTCAGGTCAGGGTTGTCTTCAGCATCTGGCTCTTCAGACAGCAATTCTGGTCTTAGTAATTTTTCTTCAGCTAAATTTGTGCCACGATTTCTGTCTGAATCTGCATCCTCAGTGTGAGCAATTCCTTGCCGAGTAAGATTCTCTGTATTAGTATTCTGTGCAGTGCTTTTTGATTTTTCTTCTGAGGAACCTTTCTCAATGCTTTCTTTAAACACTGTCATCTTGCCAAGAGTTCCTGAAAGCTCTTCTTTCCCATCTGCTTCTGAATACTCATTTTCCCATGACCTAGATTGCTCAATAGCTCCTCTATGTCTTGGGTCTCCCTGCTCTGTAGAGATTTCTTTCATGTTTCTACTTTTTATTTCAGGTCCCTGGTTAAGAGAGGTGGGTTTCTGATCCTCACGATCGGCCTCCCCTGTTTGTTTCACATCTTCTTCGTGTCTTAAAAGGTCTTTCTCCACAGTGGGCATTCCATGCTCCAGTTTCTCTTTTAAGAGGTCAGTATCTCCTAAGTCACTTTGAGATGCATTTTTTACCTCTTCCACTAGTTTGGCTGGAACATCAACAGAAGGCTTGTCCCCAGCTCTTCCTTTCTCCTTTGTTTTCTCCCAAAACTTTTTGTGCTTTAAATCACTTTCCAAGACCTCTTCCAAGGTGTCACCCTCAAACTTTTTCTCATCTTTCTGTATCTGAGCAAATGGCACTCTTTCTGGACTTCCGTTATCACCAACAGGCGGTTTAAAAGCATCTTGCTTGCTTTTAACAAATGATTTGGACTCCAAATCATCCCCTGGATGGGGTAAAACTTGAAGATCAGGCACAGCTGTATTCTTCAGCTCTTCAGTTTGTGATGTGGTTCTATCAGCCATGAGCTGCTCTTCAAACTGTTCGGTTCTGTTTAGTTTTTCTTTCGAACCCAGATCCCCTGTACCAGGTTCCTTTCTAAGGAGTTCTTCGGACAGATCCTCAGATTGAGATGTTGCTAATGCTTCTCTCTTACTAATTAGCATCACCTCCTCCTGTTTCTCTTTTGTTTCTTGAGATTCGAACCTGTCCACACTTATACTCTCACCTGACTTCTTGCTTTTACTGAAGGCATCCTTAAGAATTAATGCATCTGAATTCTGTTCTTCCTCATTATCTCTTTGGTTATTTAGCTCTGTAGCACCCTTTGCCTCTTCATCAAGTTCATGATTTTGTGACTCGATGTCATCGTTTTCACCATCACTTAAATGTGCTGGGGATGCAGTTTCCTCCTCTGTCATAAAAGACAGCAAAGGGATTCCTTCAGACTGATCTGCAAAGTCTGGCTCCTCCTCTGCATCATGAGTGTCAATGCTCAAATCTTCATTAAAATCATCTTCCAGCGATGTAACAAGGCGAGTCACCTCATCATCTGATACAACAGCATCAGCAGTTGAGCCAAATTTTGTTTTCAAGTTCACAGAGAGCTCTCTGTTTAAAAGTGTATAGGCATTTACATCTTCATTCTCTTTGTCAAGTTGACTGGTTTCACCCTGAGGAATACTAGCGTTTTTGGTATTTTCACTTTCTAGCCCTTTTAGTTTCCCATGCAGCATTCCTTTCAAGTGCTTATGTGCAATTTTATCTCCCTGAGAGTTTTCTTTGTAACTATTGACACTGGAGTCTCCCCCAGCATTTTCAGTTCCTTCTGTAAGAGAACTATCTGCTTCCTCTGTCACGGCGAGGTCTTCCTTGTCATATTCTGTGCTGAGCTCAGGATTGTCCATCTCCAAGGAATCAAGGGACTTTACTGTATCAAGCTCTTCTATCTCCTCATCCCTTTCAATTCCTTCACCTGATTTTGTCTGTGGGTCACTTGATTCAGTTTCCCCTTCATCCGCTGTCGCCTCTTGCAATGATTTCAAAAGCTCATCCACATTATAACTATCAAAATCATCTTTTCCGCCATCAAAGCAGACAAAATCTGTTTCCTGAAATAAAAAACAATATATAGCCACAAATATTTTCTTTTTTATATTGCTAAGACCAAATTCATTTGGTTGGTTAGAGAGAAATGCAGAAGCAAAGTAAATTATAGCAATCATGCTGAATTAACCCCTTCAGTCCTTAACTGAAACTCTTTTAAATCACTCAAAGTTTTGTTCAAGGACTCTTAAAACCTAAACAAAAAGCTTAAGGCTTAGCTCTGTCAAAGACCTCCCAATGAGGAACAAACTGCAAGTCAACAATGGAGCAGACAGTATTCTACTTTACTCATGACATATATCCTGAATTAAGAACAAGTCTTGCAGTGGGAAGAAAGCAAATGCTGCTAAGCTTGTTTGTCACAACTCCTTTTAGCAGGTCTCTCCCCAAACAACCAAGTCCTCCAAGCAGGAGCTGCCTGTCACACAATTTCTGAAAAAAAAAAAAAAAAAAAAAAAAGCCCAAATTAAACAGCAGTGCAAGCCACTGAGCCCAATTTCGTAAGGGTCTGAAGCTGCACCCACAAACAGGCCCTTCACAGCTCTGGAGTTACGAGCTATAAGTGCATGAAAGCCATTTATGTGTGTAAGCACTGAAGGACCAATTCTAGAATCACAGGACTGTTTTAGGTTTTGTTTGTTTCTGATAGTACAATAAACTTCAAAAGTTGGGGAAAAAGAAACAATTCTGAATACATACCAAACAGCCTATGTGTGAGCCAGCTAGCAGCATTTCTAGAGCTCAGTCCAAACAGATTTTGGTAGGAAAAAAATCAGAATGTTCAAGAAAAGAAAGATCAATGCCCTTATTTTGGGTTGATGCTTACACACTCATCCACAGACATAGCTGCACAAACACCCCAAGCCCGCGACACGTATATGCATCTCTGCACATAAGTAGCTGCTTAATAGCAACAAGTAACTAAGGATCAGTGATGTCGCCATTCTCCTTCTCAAAGATTTTACTGAATGCTGAAGTGAGAAACAGTAAGAAGCCCGACTGAAAAATAAGACGACTTACATCTGTTGGTAATTCTAGCTCCTCATTGGAATAATTATGATTTATTTCAAGTAAATCCTTTGGAAAATATCCAAAATCACTTCCAACCTGCCAGAAAACAAACACAAGCAAAGAAAAAGCAGTAAAGCACCTTTCAAGATCATGTGATTATGTTAAAATCATACAGACACTAGTAACAAGCACATCAAACTCACCGTTCAGTAATTCTACATGAAGTCAAATGTGGTGAATAAAAGAAAGTTTAGCGACACCTTGTTTACACAAGACTTTTCACTAAGGTTTTATACTTATATTTCACAACACACTTGTGAGATTGCCAAGTTTTACTGTTCATGTTTCAAAGCCTGTCTCATGACAAATTATTAGGAGAGTTGGGAGGGAAGCCCGGGCATTCTGACTCTTGTGCTTTAACTGCTATGGTGTGCTCTCTGGCACCACATATGCCTCAACAATTTTCTCAAGTAGTAAGCGGAAGAGGATCTTTGAATAATATATATAATATATAATATAGCACAATGCTATAAGGGAGCCTGAAATATGCTCCCTTCGCAGCTTAAAGGGGAAAAAAATCCTAAAGCAGATTTTAAGAAAATGCAAAATTGTACCTGAGGTAATAAGCTATTTTAAAACCTGTGTCGAAAGTACACCTCCTCTGCAAATGCACTGTTGCTTTTCAGTAACACAAGCACAAATCAGTTGCAGGTGGTTATTTTCAAGTGAGTCAACATGCCAAGTCAAGGCAAACAGTGGAAGATGAGAATCTCTTATCATTCACCAGATAAGATCTACACAGTAACGTTCTCACTCGAGAGTTCTGACAAGGGCTGTCAAGAAGCCAGTATTAATAGCATGCACTGTGCAGATTAGATAATCCAGGTAATTAGAGCCTGGTGGACACATCTAGGATGGTATAGAGTTCCCAGACAACCAAAATATCTGGGGAAAAAAAAAAAAGTGTTGGTCATTTCCTCAATGTTTGGTTTTAGGAAGATGATGATAATTTGCCAATTGTCTTGAAGAGTTTGTTTAGGAAGAGCAATCAGTTAAAGGTCAAATTAAAAAGAAAACTAGTTATTTTAAAACAATTAAGGATACATAGATATATGTCTTGTTACATTGATACCACTGAAATAGGATAACCTGGTCTGAAGTTTTATGAATTTACAATGGCATAAAAAAAGAGGAAAATTGTATTCAGTAAATAATATGTACTCAATACTTTTTTGGTGTTGTTATGCAAGTGAGGTAAGCACTGAGACATTGGAGGGCTTCCTTTTTAAAGTGTTTCTTATTCAAATCTTACCTTTCATACTTGATATCTCTGTAGTTGCATGGATATTAAGTACACATTACCTTCCTGACTTTTGTAGGAAGGTACATAGAGATACTCTCTGATGGAAAACAGATAATGTATGCAGTTTTATTATTAGGAATTACTGGAACTGGGGAAATTAAACTAAACAAGCCAAATCAAAGGCTTGTGTGATATACTACAGTTTTATTCTTCTTCAGCCTGTTTTTCTCTAAAGTTCTTTTCCAGTTTTAAATGATGTTTGAAAACAAAAGCCAAAGCTTTAAAGTAGCCTCCTTTCAGACTAATCTCCGTGACTACCATCATAATTAGGCACCACAATTTGAAACTCACTTAGTGCAATCCAAGCTGCCAACCATACAAGTCCGCTGCAGTGACCCAGTTTGCCACTTATGTGGTTTAAGAGCCATATGGGATCTGCATGCCCAAAATTTCATCTGCTTCTCTCCCTACAAATCCTCTCTTGTAAGGGAAAAAATGCCTCATTGTGCAAATAAAGGAAACATTCTTCATTCTCTACAGACATGACAGAGGAAAAGCATTATGAATGCCAAGTAAATAAGGGAGGAAAAAATGCATCCTTCATTTCCACTCCCTCCCCAGCTAAAAGGCCCTAGATGGATGAAACACAAAGCTCTGCGCACAGCACCTGTCCCCACCAGTGCCCACGGGTGACAGCGAACTGCAGCATTCACCAGCCACCACCTGTCAAGAAGCCAGACCTTCACAGCACCTACATCAGTTACAGAAAACAGACAGCTGGGAAGGGTGATGTTCAAACATTTTCTATCTTAAAGCTCACATCCCTAAAACAAGGGCATCACATAAAACTGCAGGACCTTGGTCAAGGAAGAGCTGGTTTGGTCTGCCCTTGCAGGATGCTGGCATTGTTAAGAAGACACAGAAACTATAGGAAAAAATTCCCTGATCCTCTGGGTCCTCCAGACACAATCTGTCTTCCGGCCTTACCATAAATTGACCCCTCCTGTATTCCTTTTTATTACCTTATACAAAAGATTTGAAAACAAACAAACCAACCACCTCAAAAAGCCATATCTACAGGCAAGTCCATTTCTTGTAATGTGAAGCCAGAAATAGTTTGCTCAACCTTGATTCAAGCCCTTTGCCATAAGAAAAAATAACAATTTTCTGCAGCTATAATTTAAAGTGTCTTTGTTGAAACATTCTGTTAAAAACCAGCGACTTTTCCTTTACTTTACAGTTTTCACTTGGAGTGACCCGAAGCAGATTTGGAGTTCTGGGCTCTGCTAAAGATAAGGGCAGAATACAGGAGAAAAGCATAGGAAGCATACATCACACAACCTGATTCTGTAAACAACGTGAGGTGGATACTGAAGAGCCTCTTTCTAGGGCAGGACACAGTGCACTAGATAATAGGTGTACTGGCTGTGCTCCACCTTTCAGCTTTGGGAAAACATTAAGTATTTTCCTGGAACTAACATATTTGTGAAATTCATAACATAAAATCACTATTAAATGATCGCAGAATATGGTCCAAGCACTTGGCTTTGCTTTATTAATGAGGTTAGACCGCTCTGCTAAAACCTGCATGCCATCTAACATACAGAATATATATCACAAAACAATTCCAGAACTTTTTTCCACATGCAAAATACTCACTGACGTCAACTGCAAGCAACAAAATATACTTAAGACTGGGATCACAAAATAAAGGATCTATTTTGTTAAAATACAGCATGTTTGCTGGCACAGGGGGAAAAAAAAAAAAAAAAATAAAAATCAACAATGGCTTGAAAAGGGTGGAGCAAATTAGAAAAGCAAAGGCAAATAAAGCCCAGACTCAAATGCTTTAGATTTTTCAGCCTGGGTGAAAGGCTCCTTTTTTATCAGATCATTTCCTTTCAGGTCACAAATACTACTGTATTTCTCAAGACTCCTCAAAATTAGTTTCAGAATTAAGAGCTTATATTCACAACTGGTTTAAAATAAGCCCCAGGTTGCAGTAGTTGAAGCTTTTCACACACACATTCCCCTAACCTCTTTCCCTATCTCAAGGCCAGAATACCAGTTATCCTTTGATTTCATAGTTTCCATTATGTCCTACTAAATACTTTACCCAAAAACTCTGGGGACTGGAAAAGGTAGTAGGGTAGATACAGGTGACCAAATGATACACACGAGCACACATAAAGTCGCGCTGTGAAATCTCAAAAGATCAGCAGCAGAAGGTAACTTGCCTTCCCCTGGAATTTGCTTGGTCACAGATCTCGCTAGGTAGCCTGCTTTTAATTAGCAAACCTCAGCCTCCCCCTAGCTCCAGAAGTGCACACAGCAGGCACAGCTGGTCTGCATAAATCAAGCTGCCCAGTTGAACCTGGCATGGGAAGTCATGATGCACAAGAGAACCCAGCGCTATCTGCAAGTCAGGGACAGGGTCAGACATGCCTGTGTCCTACTCAACGTGTGAGGGTAGGCACCTCTGACCCCGCTGCAGCGCTTGCGAACTGACTGTTGCAGTATTACAACTAATGCAGAAGCGGTTAATCCAACTAGAGAAAGAAGAAATAAGTATTATAGACACCAACCAAAAGGAATTAGTCCGTCATCACTGCCCTAATAAAAGGAACAGAGAAAACAGTGTAAAACAATTATAAAATGACAACAAATAAAACGGAGCTTTGCAATTCTTTTAAATCTACCAACTTCTGCATTTACTTTCTAAACTCAAAGCAAACATCCTTTTAACTTGGAGACACACCTAACTGTTGCATGAGCGTCCTATGAGTGACTAGTTAAACTGAATATTAACTCCACAATTACTGTACACCTGCTGTCTGCTCTTCTAGCCTGCATACACCTTGTTTGAAGATGCAAATTTGGCCCCATGTTGCTACTGCATGTTTCAAGAACCAGCAGCCCTGGAAACCTGTACTGGCTAATTAACCGGATTATTTATGGTACGGTACATGTCAGAAGGGAATTACCAGCATGATACCATTATAAACTATTATTTAACCATGCGCTGCAGTTTTCTGCTCTCTTCTGTATTATTCTAATTGGATTCAGCTCCTGCTGAGAGCTTGGCTGTCCACACCCAGCCTGAACAGGTATAGAGAAAGTGATACATCCTGCTTTTCACTAAACCACTGGTCCCACAGTCAACACCCAGCTGTGACTTCCGGCAGCCTAGACCACTGCTGAGGCAACTGGCTAATAAAGGAGGGTGAAGTAAACAATAGGGGCACAAAAAGGTATATAGGGGTAGCATGGGGAAGAGGTAACAGGGACTAGGTCTAAGTAACCTCCAGACCACCAGCATTTTCAAGGGAAGTCTACAAAAATCGCTTTACTGCCAGAGTACCTCAGTTCTGCCACGCAAATAAGCTGCTTATCATGAAAGCTGAGAGGAGTTTTCTATGAAATAACTGCAAATATGGGGACCCTCCCCAGCAACCCTCCCTTGACTGCCCAGAGACAAGGACTTGTACAAGGCCGCTGCTCTGCAAGCTGCTACAATGTGTTATTGCAGCTGAATGAGAGACAGACTTCTTAAAAATCAAATTTACCTTAATTCTTTCTAGTTTTACTATTTCTCCTTCCCCAAAACATGCAGCTTAGATGAAAAGGGGAAGACAGAAGCTGAGTATTAGGAAGAGAAATGTGATTAAAACATGTACATGCAACAATCTTTAGCAGGATTACACAGTGCAGAAGACCACGTCACAGGTAAACACAAGTGCAAGCTTAAGCCTCCCTAGATGGGAAAGGAGGCCCAGCTTCCAGATAGGCTCATGGGCCACCACTTAAAGTGCTCCAAAGGGAAGTTTTCAACACAAAGGCAGTTTTGCAACAGTTTTTAATCACACATTAGCATTGCTCATTTTTCATTGCACTTAATGACCTAAGTTTTGCACATCCCATTTCATGCTAATGTCAAGACAAAATGGCATTCTTTACATTATTTAGTGATGTTCAAAACCCTAAGCGTTCTCCTATGAGGCAGAAGGAAACAAAGATTATGAACAGAAGGTGCTCAGGAAGTAGAAAAAATGCTTTACTGTACTTACACTTCCAGCCCAAAGCTCAGTTGATTCTCCTATTAGTTTATAATATACATACACCGCTTCTCCCTTCTTAAAATTTACAAAGCGACAATCTGGACCTTCAAAATCCTGCATGGCCTTCCCTCGGCACATCAACACTGTCCAAAGAAAACAATAACAACAACAAAAAGAGTATTACATTAAAAATAATTATAATAAATCAGTTCAATAAAAAGGGTCTTTTCTAACTGGCAGAAAACACGACCACCCCACACACGCTGGTTTCCCATTTTACAGACTGGATCAAGAGATAAGAACTTTGAAGTATAACTGAAATAAGAGATTATTTAAAAAAAAAAAAAAAAAAAAAAAGAAGAGGCAAGCTCGCTGATCAAGACAATGGTTTGATAAAGCACCTGAGAAGTACATTGATTAATATGATTAATATCAGATTAGCCGGGCTGAGAGATGACTCCCTGGCGTTATTCCATGCCCAGACACCCCGCACAGAGCGGGTTTTCACAAGAAGGGTTTGCAGGGAGGAAAAAAAGCCAAGAGATCTGAAAACTTAGTCGAAAGGCGAGGGCCGATGCATGTCCCTTTTCCCGATTCTCCCCCATTTCCGCGCAAAGGCCGGGAAGGGAGAGCGCCTTTGGGAAATGCCTCCTCCTGCGCCAGGAGGCATCTCTTCCCGTAAAAACTTCCCGGCAGGGGGTGCCTCCCGCCGCCCCGGGACCCCCGGCGCCCCCACTCACTGCTGCACTCGGGGTCTGCGCAGCGCTTGCGCTCGGCGAAGCGGCGGCCCAGCTCGGCGGTCCCGGCGCGGGGCAGCAGCAGCAGCAGTGCAAGCAGCAGGCGCGGGGCCGGCGGCGGCACGGCGGCCATATTGGCGGGGGCCGCGGCGGGGAGGGAGCCGACACGTCAGCAGTGCCGGCGGGAGAGCGCGATGTGGCGGGGAGGGACCCAGCCTCACCGTCCCCTCCCGCCCGGCGACATCTCGAGCCTCAGCCCGCCCCCGTACACACAGGGGGACTCGGTGAACGAGCTTGCCTGTGCGTCACGCAGCGGTTTCGGTTGGAACGGACTTCATAGCCCAGCCAGCTCCAACCCCCCGCTACGGGCAGGGACACCTCCCACCAGCCCAGGGGGCTCAGGCCCATCCAACCTGGCCTTGAACACATCCACGGAGGGGGAAGCCACAGCTTCCCTGGGCAACCTGGGCCAGGGCCTCACCACCATCGTTGGGAAGAAATTCTTTCTAATATCTAAGCTAAATCTTCCCCCTTCCAGTTTAAAGCCGTTCCCCCTCATCCTGTCACTCCTTGCCTTGTAAAAAGCCCCTCCCCAGCTTTCCTGCAGCCCCTTCAGGTACTGGAAGACCACTATCGGGTCTCCCTGGAGCCTTCTCCAGGCTGAACAACCCCAACTCTCTCAGCCTGTCCCCATAGCAGAGGGGCTCCAGCCCTCTGAGCATCTTTGTAGCCTCCTCTGGGACCGTTACAACAGTTCCAGATCCTTCTTACGTTGGGGATTCCAGAACTGGTCAGGACACAGGACTCCAGGTGGGGTCTTACAAGAGTGGAGTAGAGGGGCAGAATCCACTCCCTCTCCCTGCTGGCAACGCTTCTTTCGATGCAGTCCAGGCCACGGTTTGGCCGCCTGAGCTGTGAGTGCACATTGCCAGCTCCTGTCAAGCTTCTTATCAACCAGCAACCCCAAGTCCTCCACAGGGCTGCTCTCAATCACATCATCCCACACGCTATACTTAACACCGTGGATTGCCCTGACCAAGGTGCAGGACTTTGCACTTGGCCTTGGTTGAACCTCATGAGGCTCCATCCTAGCAGAGGGGCTCCCCCAACTCTGGAGGGGTTGAGGGAAGGTCCAGCCCCTTATATGTGCTTATTAATGGTGGTTTTCACAAGCAGGGGGGTTGCTGAAGCATTAAGAGTAGCCCAGCAGTCTGACGATGTTGCAGAGAAGTTGTAATTCCTCCCGGCACACCCTGCCACAAGTGCAGGGATCCAACAGATCCACATGCCCATCCTGGTGGTCTCCCTCCTGCTCCACTACTTGAGAAGCCAGCATGTTGCCTCCCTGATGACCTCCCAGGAGACCGAGGTTAAACCTGCGGTTATGGCAGGCAGTGAACGCGCTCACCCGTAGCCCCACAGAGGAAACTGCAGGCAAATGAAGAGTTTTACACGCCGTTGCTGAAAGGACAGGATCCCACACAGGCTTATTTGTGCCCTTCAACTTCTACTTACTGCTACCTTTTAGCTACGAAGGTCTGCAAACCAAAAGATGTGTTACTTACATGTGCACTTGCACTTTTCCATTAGCTTTTCTTTACATTCATCACATTTATATATGAGATCTAAAATGCTAGAACAACAGTAGAAGTCACAATAGTCACATATGAGAGAAAAATGAATAAAACGTCAAATCATACAATGGTTTGGGTAGGAATGGACCTTAAAGATCATCCAGTTCCAACAGCCCTGCCCTGGGCAGGGACACCTCCCACTAGATCAGGGTGCTCAAAGCCCCATCCAGCCTGGCCTTGAACAGCTCCAGGGATGGGACAACCTGTGTCAGTGCCTCACCACCCTCACAGGAAAAAATTTCTTCCTAATATGTAATCTAAATCTCCCCTCTTTCAGCTTAAAATCATTACCTCTCATCCCATCCCTGCACTCCCTGATAAAGAACCCCTCCTCATCTCTCCTGTAGCCCCCTTGATTTACTGGAAGGCTGCTCTAAGCCTTCCCTTCTCTAGGCTGAACAAGCTCAATTCTCATCCTGTCCTTGTATGGGAGGTGCTCCAGCCCTCTGATCATATTTGTGGCCCTCCTGCTCTTTTCAGAACCTCATGATTCATTCAGCACAGCAACTCATTTGAAAAGGGAATAAAAGATGCAGCAAGAAGGGACAGATAATATAATAGAGTCTTCTTGCTAGTTTATCAAATTAAAAAAAAAAAAAAAAAAATCGCTTTCCAAAGGGCAAATTCTGAAACTGCTCTCAAAACAAACAGGGATACGGCAAAACTGATGGTCAAGGTGAAAGATTCTTCTTTTTGTGTATGTCAAAGAACAAGTCTGCATAGCTGAGGTGTTTTTAAAAGCCCTTTTAAAGGATATATTTGCAAGCACTCTTATCTTCAACTGCTTGGTGTTTGTTCTGCAACTAATGTAGAAGCTGTTGATCCTACTGCTTCATTTATTTCCAGCTCCAATCACAACAGTTAGCAATCACCACTGGTAATTGCATTAGAGGCACAGGTCCTGTCAGAATTTTACCCTCATGATTATTGATCTTTGCTCTACACGTTCTCATTGCCACAGCTCCATTGTACAGGGCCCAAGATCCAAGACTAGTTGCTGCTATGTAATCTCTGAAAAATATGCAAGCATTTAATTTTCAGCCACCATCTAGAGCGATTTAATATTTTTATCACATTATGAAAAAGCATCAATGTAGAGGCAGGTACCTTCCTCAGTGCTGCAATGAACAACCATGGTACTGCTTTACCAAATGTACCAAGGAAACATCCACACACTACAGAAATGCAACAGTTCATTCTCCCAGTGCCCACAGACACTCTCCACGCCCAGTGCAATCTTGCAGCCGTAGAACACAGCATTGATGACAGCCTCCCAGGAATTTTGTTGACATTTTTGTATTTCACATCCTATAAAATGAGGTGATATCTATTCTCCCATTGCTGATATTGGCTGATAAAAAGCTCTAAGAAAGCCTAACTCATAAAATTCAGTGGTGAATTTTTTCACAATTTACAATACAGAAGTGAATATATTCCAGTCACGTTTTGTGGTGACTGAATGGAAGACAAGTCATTCTTCCCTTGACATTAACATTTCTTGTGGCTTAATGCCTAGCCTCATTTTGAGGTCCAGTTGCTTGTGAAGACAGAGCTGTCTAGTAATTTCTCATCAGTACAAGTAATCAAGCTTATCTTTATTAAAAGACCAAGATAAAAGGTAATGGCATCTCTGGTCATAAAGACAAGGGCAAGACAGGAAGATGTGAAAAGACACAAGATTATGTACTTCTTGTGTAAGTTATTGCCTTTATTGTGCAATAATGAGTAGCTCACAGTTGATACGTATATGTGAGTTTACCACTGCAACCACCCAGCACTCTCTACAATTTCAAGTATTTCATAGAAATAATGTACCCACTTATTAACAAACCCAGCTTTTCCCAATGCGTGACACAAAAAGAAAAATATTCCGCTTAGTTCAATTTAGATATTTCAGACCAAATTTCCATCAGTCTCCAGCCCCAATCTTGGAAACAGATAGATGAATTCAACCATACGAGTAGTCCATGAGGAATCTAACATTTTGTATGTGTCTACAGTTACAAAGCCATTCTCCCATCTCTCCTGCACTAAAATGTCTACTAAAGTAATTCATACCCGGTAACAAGATCAGTTGGCTAAGTTCATATAAGAATGAGCACAGACTCTCACTCATGAATGGCACAGGAAGATAAAAATAACAAGCCAAATGCAAATGTGCTTCTAAGCAAACAAGATCTTTAAGGAATAAAATGGGGTAAGTTGGGTAGTGCAATTAGAGTCCTGATGTAACAAAATACCAGAAATGTTGTGGAAGTGACACCGTGCTTGGGGAAAGACTATGATCGAGACACTCACACCAAGTATACATTATAAAGGACAAAGAAGATGACACTGTTAAAGAAGTGGTGCTCCATAACAGTTAGTCAAGTTAGTTAACCATCAATTAATAATATAGAACACTTATGAACTGAAATGCTGGTCACAATAACTGGAATAACACAGGATCTAAAACCAAAAAAAGTAAAAGAAGACTTCTGTTATGCCCACAGAGATTTACTATCATATTAAGGTATGATACTGAGGTTAAATGTTTAGATGCTACAAACAAATGCTCTGCCTTTCAGTGTCTCCTTGACACTCTTTATTGATCACAGTTGAACCAGGATACTGGATTACATCAAACTTTAATCTGAGCCAGTTTATTATTTACTCATCCTCACATGGCAGAGCTGTTTGGAAAAAGCCTGTAAATTCTTACTTGGAAAACTGGACTTGACACATATCAAAACACTCCACGGCAAAGTCAGTCGCCAAAAGTGATTTAAAGAAACAAGTTCTAGCACAAATTTGTACAAAACAGATTCTGTGGTTGAGACAGATTTCTAGAATCCAGGTACTCTGCAGGAGCACAGGCAATATTACTGCTGTATGATGCACAAGATTTCAATTTGGAATCCTTTTCTTCTATGGAACATGATGTTCTAAATTACAAACTAACAGAAAAGTACCAATACAGCTCATGGAAAGAGTGACAAGAAGATCTAGCTGACAGTCACTTTTAAAGTAACCATTGCATTTCTCACTGTGCCAGCACTGCTCTGGTTGTGCCACGTGTAGGATTACACAGCTCTCTGTCAGCCTACTGAAAACACCCAGCTGGCCTTGTGTGTGCCTCCTGATCCCTCCTGCATGAGCATTTCTCATTTTGCCACTGCCACAGGCAGGTGAGCCTGCACGCCTCACCTGCAGCAACTCCACAGGCTCAGGAACCAGCTCCCAGGGCCTCAGGAACATGAGAAAAGCCAGCTCTCAGATATAATTTTAGAGAAGACAAAGTCTTAGAAGCAAAGAAATTTATTTACAGTGCTGCATGCATAAGGGGATGGATCCTCCTCTACACACAAGTGGCGAGTGGTCCCACATGTAAGGATACTTACACATATTCAATTTAGTTCCCATAATTAATTTACTTTTGTTACACCCCTCCCCCTAAGATGAAAGGAGACCATTATCTAGACAGTTAGCTCTAATTTACAGCTTTGCGAATCTCCATCTTCCACACAGCACCTGCCTATCCCCTTCTTGATTTAACCTCGCTAAATCCCATCTCCTCTTCCCTTAATTGGGTATTTGGAAACTTACATTCTTCCTGACTGCCTACTGATTTTAACTATCACCATCTGGCTGAAGCAAAACTTTTATTTCTCTATTACTGGTAGCTTCCAGCCCCTCTGCCAACTGTTCCTGCACTGCCAGTGCTGTGACAAACCCAAACCCCACACCATCCATACATGCTGCTGTTACTGTAAATAAAATTGGTCAAAATAAAACTCTCTAAGACTCTTTCTAGAGTTTTAGATTGCTTTCTTCAGCACTGGGTGCTTAGGGGATAAGCTTCACCTAACACACACAGAATCACGAATGGAAGCCACAAAGATCATCGAGTCCATCTCCTGCCCCTGCACAGGACACCCCAACACTCACACCGTGTGTCTAAGGGCATTGTCCAAATGCTTCTGGAATATTGTCAGGCTGTGACTCCTTCCCTGGGCAGCTGTTCCAAAGCTCCACCATCCTCTGGGTGAAGAACCTCTTCCTAATGTCCAGCCTCCCCTGGCACATCTTCCTGCCACTCCCTCAGGTCCTATCATGGGTCACCAGAGAGAAGAGGTCAGTACCTGCTCCTCCTCCTTCCCTCGTGAGGAAACAGTGGACAGCTATGAGGTCCCCCATCAGTCTCTTCTTCCTCGGGCTGAACAGACCAAGTGACTTCAGTCTCTCCAGATATGATTTCTCCTCTAGACCCTTCACCAGCTTTGTGGCCTCCTCTGGACACTCTCCATAGCTTGATATCTTTTCTATACTGTGGTGCCCAAAACTAAAAACACACCCAGATACCAGTACTAGAGCTTTTTATCTTCTCATCGCATGCATATATATATTATTTCTCGAAAAGGCTTTAAATATTCAGATTATTTCTCAGAACTACTTCTAATAATCAGACATTCATTACACTTTCTACTACTATAGTCTCTCTGGTGGTATTCAGGTTGCTTCAAAGTATCTTTTTTTTCAAACTGGCCTGTTGAGCATGCCTGGTTAAGGTGATGTTCTGCAATAGGTACCCCCTCCGAGGCTGGTCTCCTCCAGCCTTTTGATATATGCAACTCATGCATCAAGGGTACACATTACTCTAAGCAATCAGTATTATATACAGATACAAATCTGTACAGGCTGTCACTGCTGCCTTCAGCAGTGCTCCAGGTGACACAAGAAATAGTTACTATTACAAAAAGTGGAATATTTTGATTTAAGCTAAAGTAATGCTTCATCTAAGCAACTGCATTTTTTTCAAAGTCAGCCAGAATGTCCCTCTGATAGCAGGGGGGTTACAGCATTTCCTTCGAAACGTGTTTTTCCAGACGCTGCTCTTCGAGAAATGGTAACGCCTTGTGTCCAGCACGATCTGTGCGGAATAGATGTGGCTCCTTCTAGGGTCACCCATTTGCAGCCTTGCCCAGTCTGAAATGCAAGGTCAGGCAGAGCCGGCTCCAAAGCTCCGATGAGCTCGGCTGCTGAGAAGTTAACGACATTAAAATCAGCCCTTGGAAAGCAACGGAACGTGCAGGAGAGAGATGTCTGGGAAAATCTACACGCACGCACACGAGTGGGAATCCATTCTGTGCCCAGCTCTGGTCTCGCCACGCGTGACTGACGGGAATCATTCACAGTATCACAGTATCATAAGGCTGGAAAAGACCTTTGAGGTCACCGAGTCCAACCTATGACCCAACACCTACACCTACTCCTACTCGTGAACTACACCATGGCACTAAGTGCCTCATCCAATCTTTTCTTAAACACCTCCAGGGACGGTGACTCCACCACCTCCCCGGGCGCGGGGGGCATTCCAATGGTCAATCACCCTTTCAGTGAAGAACTTCTCCTAATGTTGAGCCTAAACCTCCCCTGGCGAAGCTTGAGACTGTGTCCTCTTGTTCTGTCGCCGGTCACCTGAGAGAAGAGACCAACCCCTGCCTGACTACAACCTCCCTTTAGGCAATTGTAGACAGCTATAAGGTCTCCCCTGAGCCTCCTCTTCTCCAGGCTAAACAACCCCAGCTCCCTCAGTCGCTCTTCATAGGGCTTGTGCTCCAGCTGTGCTCCGCGCTGAGAGAGAGGCTGCTGCTTTCTACACTCCAGCACGAGTCCCGCAGAGTTCGTTTGCCGGCGCTCACGGTGCCACCAGGGCTGCGGGGCGGCTGGGGGACCCCGCCCCTCACGGGGGGCACCGCTTCCCTCCCCAGCGCGCGTGCGCGAGGGCGGGGCTTTCCGTCTCGCCCCTTCCTGTCATGGCGGCGGCGCCGCGCGTTGTGGCGCTCTGGACTCGCGGTGGCGCTTGCGCGCTGCGAGCCTGGCCGCGAGTGGGCGGGGGCTGTGGAGCCTCGTTGTGGCGGAAGCTCACTCGGCCGGGGTGCCGTGGGTGGGTTGGCCGGGTCCCCCCCCTCGCAGCCGGGCAGCCCGCCAGGGTCGAAGAAGGCGGCGGCGCGCTGCGGCCGGGGGGGGAGGAGCTCCTAGCGCCCGCCGCGCCATGGACGGCTTCGAGGAGGAGCCCGCGGCGAAGAGCCCTGTCGGGCTGGCGGGGAGCGCCGTGCTGCCGGCCCTGCGCCTGCCCTGCCCGCCACCCCCCCTCGGCCAGCAGGGTAAGGGCGTCCCGCCGCGCCTCCCCGGGCCTGGGTAGGGGCACCTGCCTCGGCCGCTCTGCCCTCTGCCCGGGCGCTGCGCTGGCGGCCGCGGTTCCTGGGGCCCTCGAGCAGTGCGGGCTGGCTGGGGGGCTGATCACAGGAGCGACAGAGCAAGCTGGGCGGGGGGCTGTCTCAGCAGGAGGACGGGATGGTATCCAGAGGGACCTGGGCGAGTGGGGCTGTATGAGCTTCGTGAGGTTCTGCAAGGCCAAGCGCAAGGCCCTGCTTCTGGGCCGGGGTGAGAGCAGCCCTGCGGAGAAGGACCTGGGCGTGCTGGCTGATGAGAAGCTCGGCCCGAGCCGGCAATGGGCGCTCACAGCCCAGAGGGCCAGCCGGTGTCCTGGGCGGCTGCATCAAAAGAAGCGTGGCCAGCAGGGAGAGGGAGGGGATCCTTCCCCTCTCGTCTGCTCTCTTGAGACCCCACCTGGAGTATCGTGTCCTCTTCTGGAATCCCCAACATGAGAAGGATCTGGAACTGTTGGAACGGGTCCAGAGGAGGCTACTAAGATGCTCAGAGGGCTGGAGCACCTCTGCTATGAGGACAGGCCGAGTGAGTTGTGGTTGTTCAGCCTGGAGAAGAAAAGGCTCCAGGGAGATCTTAGAGCAGCTCCCAGTACCTGAAGGGGCTGCAGGAAAGCTGGGGAGGGACTTCTTACAAGGGGGAGGAGTGACAGGATGAGGGGGAATCTCTTTAAACTGGAAGCTTAGATACTGGGGAGAAATTTTCTTTATGAGGGTGGTGAGACACTGGCACTGCCCAGGGAAGCTGTGGCTGCCCCCTCCCCCGAGGTGTTCAAGGCCAGGTTGGATAGTGCCTTGAGCAGCCTGGTCTGGTGGGAGATGTCCCTGCCTGTGGCAGGGGGATGGGAGTTGGATGGGCTTCAAGGTCCCTCCTTCCTACCCAAACCGTTCTATGATTCTGGTGACTGCCAAACCTCTGGAAAAGTTTTTGTTTCAAAGTAGCTCTGTAGCAGGACTTGCCCTCAGCAGCCGTGGTCCTTGGTGTATTTAATCTTGTGGTGTTCACTGTAGGTTTCAGTTTCTTAGTACTTGGAACCTCTGAGGTTAGGAATAGGTGTGGAGACTGGACCTGTAGGTATGTTGGTTAAAGGTGATTTTGCCTAATGGACTGTCATAAAACTGCTTCAAGCCAGTGCTTCCATGCCTGGTGCTCGGAGACCGTGTGTGCGCTGCCTGTGTGGTGCAGCCTGGCGAGGGGACCGGTCATAGAAGTGATGTGGATGCAGGTGGAGTTTTTGTTTCAAAGTAGCTCTGAAGTGAAGCACTTTACATCAGCTCCGGCCATGCTAGATGCCTTAGCAGCTTGCATGGCAGGTCTTGCCCTCAGTAGCCACGGTCCTTGGTGTATTTAATCTTGTGATGTTCGCTATGGGGTATATTTTCTTAGTACTTGGAACCTGTGAGGTTAGGAATATGTGTGAAGACTAGACCTGTGGGTAGGTTGGTTAAAGATAATTTTGCCTAATGCACTGTAATAAAAGTGCTTCAAGCCAGTGCTTTAGTTGTTTGCCTACAGCATCCAAGTAGGAGGTGGTTCAGTGAGCTCTGCCTGTTCTTCACGGAAGGCTTGAACATTGTTGTAGGGTCACAATAGACCATGGCCATGAGCTTTAAACAGATATGGGAGTGAGGTTTTGGTTCTGTGCTGTAACAGGAGTTGAACCAGTATCTGTGTAAAAAGGGTATGTGGCCTCTTGCCAGTGTTGTACTTCAAGGAGAATAATTCTCTGCATTTATTAGTGTTTTTAGTGGGAATTGTTTAGTCTTTGGTACTGGAATAGCATGTCTCTGTGTGTGTGCAAACCTGCACGTGGAGGTCATAAACTTAGGTGATGATACGTAAGGAAATAGAGTGGTTCCCAAAATATAAGAAAACATACTGTAAAGTAATCAGAGCACCGTGTTATTATAAGAACAGCAGGGCCATATTGTGTAATAATTGGCTTTTCACTATTTCAGGTATCTGCAACAGTGTGCTACTTGTGGAAAATGCCATTTTATACTGTATTTCCAGCTTTTGCCATAGTCTTGCTTCCCTGCAGACTAGTAGGTGTCTTTAACTTCAAAACCATGTAGCTTAAGATCCCCTTCTTTAGCATCCGAGAAAGGCAATGTAAGAGAGATACTGAGATGGTAGGCACGTTATCTGAAGAACGTTTGTGACAGTTGTGGGCTTGATTGCTTTTTTGTTTGTTTGTTTAGCATCTTCCCACGAGCACAAATTAAACTTCAGAAAGAGCAAGGACGCATGTTTAAATTACATTCAGGATGCCATGCTACAAAAACAATGGAAAAGGGCTGCGGAGTTTCTGACCTTCTATGCTGAGGCACTAGAGAAAGACTTTTCTAGAGAATACATGGGTCCCTCAGAGGTAAGCCAGCGTCCTTTATCAGACTTCTTCTGCAATTGAAAAAATACTTGCAAGAAGTAAACGTAATACTTCAGGATCAACATTTGTCTTAAATAACTAATCATAGGCTTGATTTTTTTTTTTTTTTTAATTTTAAAAGAAAGTATCAGAGATTAAGAACTGAAAAGGCAACTTTCATAAACCACACTGGTTTATTTGAAAAAAAACAAAGCGAAAAAAACCAAAAACAAACCCAAAAGAAAACACCCAAAACAAAACAATGATGCTTCCAAAACCAAATAAGCAACTCTGTGTGCTGCTGTAGAAATTCTTGGGTGGCAGGTTGCAGAAAGTACACCAGACCTCATCATTGGTAGTGCTCAAGGCAATGTGATGTCCAGTTACTAACCAAAAGTCTGCCTGGAGCTTGAATTCTGCTGATATCTTAGTTTCAGAGGTGCTGAGAATCTGCAGTGCTGTCTGATGTTTTTCCTGACAAAGTTCTCAGTCCTCCTGAAAAATTCTTTGGGCTTGCAGGCTGGTTTTGTGGGGTTTTGTTGTTTGTTTGATTTTCGCATAGGCACTCCACGTGGCAGAAGAAAGCTTGGCATGGTATAAGTTAATTCCATGAGGAGCAAGCCTATGAAAAGTGATCTTAATGGAATCTTCTAAAATGGAAAAGTAGTAGATGTGTTTGCCACTGGCATGCCATCAGTCAGAATCTGTTTGAAAGTTAGTGGCTTATTTAGGTCATTATCAGCTCCTACTGAAACTCCTAGCAGGTACTGAGATAGAAGCAGGAGGAAAGGGATCGGAATTGTTAAATAAGTGAAGTAGACTACTTCATTGTTGGCTGTCCTGCTGGAATATTTGGTTTATATTCTGTAGGCAGACATTGCAAACAGGTGCATGTAGATGGGAAGCTACATCTAAGTGGAAATAACCTTTACTGCTAAGTTCAAGGTATTATGTATACCTTGCATCTCAGTGGAAACATATCAAAAGAAAACATCAGCCTTCAGGTTTTCCGTAACTTTCAAACATCTTGCTTTTGGTAAGAACAGGGGGAACCTTCTGACAAATGCAGTTTTCATAAGCTTTGCTGGAGTGCTGCGCTTGTAATGATCAGTTGTGAAGCACCCACTGGATGATTGTAAAACTACTACTAGATGAATATCTAGGTGACTACAGCAGTAGATAAGACTTGGTATTCATCCTGTATTTGCAATTCTAATGTATATTTTATTCATAGGTTACAGTAACTACAAGTTTGATAAGACTGTCTATATAGTGGCTGTTCCCATTTTTTTTCCTAAAGTTATTTTTTTTTTTAATTTCTTTCTCCTCATTAACAGATAATTTGGAGAGTAGGAACTGAAATTCTGTGCCATCACTCCCGCAGCAGTATGAAAGAGTTCAACTCTTTCATAGAACAGATGAAAACTTTAGGAGTAAAAAGGTATTTGAAGGTGAGTGTACTTAGTGCAGTCCTGATGGTTTTCCATGTTTGCTAGAAGATTATTAGTTTCTGAGTCTCTTCTCTTGAAGTGTGTTGTTGACAACAGTGTTGCAAAAGATTGTACGTCTGAGTTACCAATTGCACAATAACTTAGGCTTTATTCTATCCTTAACCTTATCTTATTTGGTCTATATATTTTGTCACAGATGTGTATTGTCAGTTCATAGAAATGTCTTGTTTCTTTATTTAATCTTCTGATTCAGGACAGTTTAATTCTTTCTGGGGTGCCCCAGTAATATCTAATACACATTAACACCTGTGAAATTGTGTTTCCAGGTCCTTAATTTGGCCACTGTGCTCTTGACTAAACAGTTGTACTTAAATTTTGCCTTGTTACCAGCTCACTTCCCAGGTAGCTAAGCTATACATAAAACAGTAGTAGGTTGCCTACTGTGAATCCCTCTGTCACTTAACTGTAGTTTTTTATCCTATGGTGGCTCCTTCAAACCTCGTATTGTTTTGGATTCCTTGACTGTTTCTCATTTGTGATGATGCTTCTGCCACATTCTGTTGTATTTATTCAAAGCTTTCAACAGAAGTTCTATACAGGAGCTTCCTAGAGAAAACAGAACGCTTAAACTTTTCCAGTGTCTAATCAGCATGATAGGGTGGTAGGGCACCCCTCTTTCAGGTGTTCTGCAGTTGAGTAGCCAATTGAAAAATCAGCAAATGTAACCCAGTGGGATTTCCTCAGATCATTTCTGGACCTTCTTTGATAGATACAGCACTTGTTAAAGGCAAGCACGTTTTTGAGAACTCCTTTGTGCTGCCTTGATAAGTACCACTGAGTGTCTGCCACCTGGTGAGTGACTTCCCACCTGATAGATTTCAAGAGCTTCAACCCTTTCCCTTCCCAGGGATACATCCTTTTTATATCAGATATACTTTCAATTACTAATGTTTCTCCGGCATCTTCTGATAGAAGGAAATTACTCAGGTTCTTGGCTCATCTCCTTGCCCCCAGTGGCACTTGCATTCTCCTATTCCTACATTTTTCTCCAAAATTCCTCTTAAAGATACTGTATGGATAAAAGAATGTGTCAAGTGCTCTTCTAGTTAAAATACTTTACTCATAGTGTTTGCAATATTTTATATGTGTGTCAGTAATGAGTCTTCTCTTTCCTTGCATGTCTGTGTAAAACTTTGTGGTACTGCTGAGATTCTCTCCATTCATGATATGAAATGCTGTGGTATGGACTGTTTGAATTGCAGGTTTGTTTAGAACATGTCTTTCATCTCCTTTGTAATGGACTAATAGATGAAGCTTACCAAAACCTGTCCCTGGCGGAAAGCTGGAGATTTGGAGAACAAGCAGCCGTTCAGGATAAAGAAATGAAACTGGTTCAGGCTTACAAGGGACTGTTGGACTATTATAGCTGGTCTAAGCAGAAGAACACCTTGTTGGAGCTTGGTAAGTCCTAATGAACTGTAAAGTTCAACTTGCTTGCTTGTGCAGGCACTGTGGTTTGCTGACACCTTTTCCATGTGAGCTGCTCTTCTGCCTTTATCTGCATATGAAGACACCAAAGGGAAATGCTAGACTTGTAAATTTGGTGGTATGGATGATACAGAATTTCTGCTGATGCAGAAATAGCACACTGACTTGCATTTTTCTGGTGTCCTCAAATGCTGTTCTGAAACTTTATCTGCCCACTGAATCATTTTTCTTATAGCCAGCCAGTTTCAACTAAACTAGTGATCAAAGGAATGTATCCACTTACAGCAATGGCTTAATATGTCCAGGAGTGCTTGGCTGCTGCTAGGAAAAGCCCCCCAGACTTGTATTTGAATTCAGTCTCTTCAAAGATCTGTAGGTTGTTGCTTGTGTGTGGCGTCTAACAGTGCATCTGCTTACTGGCCTTGTGTTGTGAGTTACATTGGATTTCTGATAGTGTCTTGTCTTGGAATACTGCCTGTCATGCCCCATGAGGTGAAATTGGGTAGTAATTATTTTGAATGAAGAGCAGTGAAAATTAGATCTCTTCTCTTAAAAACTAACTGTCTGGAGTCCTTGCATAGCAAAATGTGATAACTTCTTAGGTGCACCACTTCAAGATCCCTTTTTATTAGCAGAGCTAACTTGGTGGCATTCTTTCATGTTTTGGTAGGTCAGGATGGATTTGAAAACTTGCCTGTTGAACAGGAAATGCACAGTTACTTTCGGAAGGCAGCAGTGAACTTAAAGGAGATCCTTAAAATACCCGGAGTCTGGGATCTCTTTGTGAAATGCTATGTGGACGTAAGGGCATGTTTTACAAATGTATTCCTTCTGTGTTTCCCTGTCTAATATTCATTAAGATGTCTTATTTGCAGCTCTGTTATGTGTGTGTGAGTGAGAACAAAGTATTTTAAAAGCAACACATCTGTACATGTGTCTCATTGGCTTTGATTCAGAGCACAGTTTACTCCTGGTAGAACTGCAGAGCCTGCACAGAGTACAAAAAGGACTTTATCTGTGCATTACAAGGAAAAAGAAATAGATAAACAACTTGTATATTTTGTTTTCATGGTGCTAGTACAGAAATGGGAGCACAGCTGCTTTGTTTAAATTCCTGAAAGCAAGCTGTCTCTCCTTGGCAGGGCAATGGTTTTTCTAGATAACACTAAGCGTTAAAGACGCCAAATATGCAATCCCTCAGTGCTCTGTTTTGGTTTGTTTTTTTTTAATAAATATTTGCTTAGAATTTGCACTTAAGAAATAAAATCAGTCTTAATCTCTGGAATTATTTTGTTTTTCGTAAAAGCTGATAAGATCTGACTTCTCTTTGCACATCTTATGGAATTTTACTTGGTGCTGATAGCTGCCAAGTTCTCTTTAAAGACATGCCAGGCTGTTTCAGTGCTTCTTCCCAGTGAGCAAGTGCTGGTAATCTTTGACAATTAAATAAGTGTTAAAGGAATTTTCTCCTTTAGTGTCTTCTATGTGTGAATTTTTGTCTCTCTCATGCCTGATAAGAGTAGCCAGTAAAATGAAAATACATGAGTCTTGTCTGATATGCTGCACTCTTAGATTCAAACTGTGCTATTGGATAGTCGTGTGGCAGCCCAAAATTAGAACTGTTTGATTCCTAAATGTTTACATGATTCTACATGACAAACTAATGACAGGCTTAATTTTTCTTAGTTGTTGGAGTTCTATGGAGATGAGAAAGAAGCCCACCAAGTATTAAATGAGTATGCCTACAACTCAAAGTTTCCGTCTAATCCCAACGCTCATGTTTACCTCTATCAGTTCCTGAAGAGACATGGTGAACCGAAGAAATCACTCATATCTGCACTCAAGGTATGTATTACATAGTAGATACAGTCTGTGGTAGTTCATCTTGCGTGATGGTTTGAGAATGTGGTTCAGTTGAACTCCTGTTACATTATTTACCCTATTATATTCTTTGTGGGAAGCAGAGGATCTGAGGGAAGTTAGTGGGAGGGATGCTAATGGGTGGTGCAAACAATATCCGTTAATGTCTTTCAGTTCAAGTCTTTGTTTTGCCTTTAACTGATACATCGTGTAATTTCAAGTCAGTAAATAAGCTCAGAGAATGTGTTTACATGGTTCCGGAAGTCTATATCAGCAGTCCTGTACATAACATGCATTGAGTTTTGTTACATTTTAATCTTTGTTGAAGAAATAATTAGATGCTTGCTCTTTCACTTATTGATCCTGTATAGCAATTAGATTTTCTGCTTGTTTTCAATGAGCCATGCATATAAACTAAAATAGAAGTTAATTTCTGCTGGCTGTTTTCAGATAAGACCCTGCTGTATTTAGCTTTTGCATATTTGTTTTTAAATTCCTGGTTTCCTTGCCCTTGCTCATTGATCTTGGTTGCTTCTTGCAAACAATGTTTTGTGGTCTGTTTTGCTTCTTGATGGCTTTTATTAGGGCAGATGTTTTAAAACCATTTCATAAAGTTTAGACTTTTAAACTGGAGCAAATATGTGTAAAATTCCATTTTCTCAGTGCTTTTTGGTAGTGATTTTACACACTAGTCTCTTACAAGACAGTGACAAATCAGAGAACTGATCTAATAGGTACAGAAACCATGATCCAGTGTACAGAGCAGTAGATGGGAGCTAGAGCTGGCCTAGGAAGGAAATGATGATGTTGCTTTCTAAGAAGGCTACAGTGGATATGGATTTGGGTTGTTCCTTGCAAGTGTTGTATTTGTCATACAAAGTGGTTTTCAGCAGCCATCAAGGTGTTTCATCCATTGAGTCAGTAGTGTCACAGATGTACAAGAAAGATCTAGAGACATGTTCTTTGTATCAAGGCACTAAGGTACCAGATTGCTTAATTTTCCTAACAAAACCATCCCAAACCCTGAAGCCTGTGCTTCTCTTGATTAGGTAGAAGTCTTCAGAAGGTTTCATGTTAAAACGTGTCTGGATTTTGTAGTTTTGTTTTGGTCTTTTTTTCAGATATTGCATGATCTTGTTCCTTCTCATGAACTAATGATAGACTTTAGTACCATGCTTCAAAAATCAAGTAAGTCTTTAAATATCTTTCCTCTTTTCCTTTATGTTAATCTAGAATAATATTCTGAATTTGTTCTGCAGCTTTCTTTCTGCTTTTTGAAGTAGTTTTGTTAAGGAAAAAGAAAAAAACAAAAACCCCAAAACCCCAAACCTCAACTTTCCAGTCAGAGGAACCTTTAAGCTGGGTGTGTGAGCAGGCATTTACAAACTTCTCTCAACAAATGCCTTTCCCATTTTAAAGGCTGATCAAAGCAAACTGTTGTAAGGGTCTTAAAAATAACTTAATTTTTTTTTAAGTACCCTACTCTGAATGCCAGGGTCTCTATTCCCTTTTTGGCATCTCCAATTTATCCTGTTTATTCTTCTGGAGAACTTGAGATGGATCTATGTTTTAGTTCATTGTTATTGATCAAAGAACAAAATCTTCCTCCTCTTCAAGGGAGTTTTAATCTTAAAGCTAGTAGAAAAATCTTCCAATTTGGAGACTTTTTTCAGTGCTGATCAACTGTATTCCATGGTGAAATGACCTTGAATCAAGTTTCTCTCTTCTGCTTTTTCCTCTTTAGAAGGGGGGAAAAAACAGCCTCCTAGCTGAAACTTCTGTTTTTTTTCTGTTCATGAGTGACACATTTGCTGACTGATTTTTGAAGGAATTTGTACTGATAAACATAAGCAGCTGTGATAGGTCAAGAGTTGTTTTAAGAACTCTGCTGATACAGAAGTGCTGATGTGAAGTGTAATTCATATTGGTCACAAATTTTATTTTGGGTTGTTTTTCTTTTTCCAGTGTCTCAGGTTTTGAAGAGTTTGAGAGGCTCTGTGTTCCTTGACATGTCGAACAGTGGTGCCTATTGGAAGCACTTGTTAATGAGCTTTGGAAAAAGCAGCTATTGTAAGCGAGGGCTAAGTGTGCAATGCCATGCATGCCTCTTGAGTCAGCAGTTTTTGAGCAGGATAGGAGTGGGGACAGAGCATCTCGTATGAGTTGTGCTCTAGAGCCTGGAAGTGTTCCTTAAATTTATCTCTTGTAAGAAACAGAAGGCAATGGGGGGAAACCCCAGTTAATGGGGAAAGCAGCAACACTTGGGGAGGCAGGATGGAGAACTGTATTTCACTTTTTGAGTTCAACCAGCTCTAAGTAATTCATTAATCAGCCTAATCTTTTTTTCCAGAGAAAAGAAAAAAGCATCGACTGGGACTAGAAGTTATTTTTGCAGTCTTGGATTATGCTGGCTGCAAGGAAAATGTAAAAGCATGGAGCTGTTTGGCAAGACAGATGAAACAAATTGTAATGTAAGCACCTCTGATAGAATGTGCTAAGAACAAATGTGTTGAGTCTCTACCACTGAGCAACTGACAGTGACATTGTAGTCTTATGTGCTGGGGAGTGGACCTGTCCTCTGCACCACCATGAATTCTGTGGCAGTCTTTGGCTACAGTGTGCTTTTGCTGGGGGGAAAGAAGAAATTCTCATTGACGATAATTCCATATTTCCAGTATTATCACTTGAAAAAAAAAAGTTGTTGTGTTTTTTTTTTTTTTTTTTTACCAGGTTATGTGCTGATGTAGAAAGAATTATTCAGATGTTTGGGTAGCATTTGCTGCACATCACTAGTCTCCCTTATTATTTTTGGGGGGTGGTGAAACCAGGTTGTTGGGGCTTCTGCTCTGTTACCCCATGTGCATTATTTGAAGATGGTTTGAGAATTGCTGGGCCGCCATAGGGGCGTAACTGGTATGGACTGGTGTGATGGTGGGAGCTGTTGGGGTGCAACCAGTGTGTTCTGAACGGCCAAGCCAACGTGCCTGGGGACTGATCTGTCCTCGCCGGTGCTGACACACATGGCCTCTGATGTCACAAGGAGCCTTCTCAGGCAATCTGCCCAGAATGCCTGTCATGCCTAGACTTTGTTTTACCTAACAAGCAGGGTGTTGTGCTTTTTAAGCCCTATATATTTACAGTAAACTAATTCAATCCTTAATTTGACTTGACTTGCTGTTTTATTGCCACCTCCACAGCATCTGCTGTTGGGGTCTAGAAGCTAGTGAATTAAAGCTAGGACTGTTTTAAAAATTTTATGCTAAATGAGTTAGTAAAAATGGTGTGATGCTTTGCCTGCGTTTTTTAATTTGAAGACACAACTTCAGAGTATCTCAAAATATACTGGGCGTCTTGGTTAGTTTATGAGAATATCACTTCCCTGTTGCAGGTAGTTTCTGTTTCAGAAATGCTTGGTTTATTGCATAACGGTTATTGGGATAAGTACTTGGAATAAGTCTTTGAGTATGCACAGAATAACAAACTTTTTCTAGAAACAAACAAATCCCTTCAGTACCACTAATTAGTTGATGAACTTGAAGAAATTTTCTTATTAGTATTGACAGATTGGCACACAAGTCCAAAAGCTTGCTGTATTTCACACTATAATATGTTCTTGCCAAGTCTAAGTGAGATTGCTGGAGTTCACCTCCTGCTTCCCTGATATTGCCAGGGATTAAAAAAATGTGATTTCTGTTTAGATTAGTGTTTGTCTGCAGTGTAAAGTCTGAGTGTCTACAGTAGCTATTTGTGGGACTTGTAGCAAGTTGGTTATGAAGTTCAGTGCCTCCTAATGATCTTCTTATCCCAATTTAAGCTTTTCTGTAACTTGATTTTACTTTTTTGCAGCTCTGAGAAGCACCTTGACTGGATCAAGGAAGAGTGGAACTCCAGGAAGGACTGGTGGCCAACCTTCCATTTTAGTCGTTACTTGGCAAAAAGGAATTGGCAGGAAAATGAAAGCCTTTCATACCAAAAAGCTCTGGTGGCTGGAATCTTACTGGGAAAGGGTAATACTAAATATTATTTTCTTTTCACTATGTAGAACATAAATTATGTCTAATTCTAGTCCTAATGAGATGAGATGCAGCTGATCTACTCCCTGGAAGAAATGCAGTTTTTCTTCTAGGAAAGATTTATTGTTTCTGAAGCTGAACATGAGAAAAATGCTTAAATTGATTTGATATTTGACAGTGATGCATATTTTGCGTAATTTATCCTGGCTTAAAGTTCTGTTTCTGGCCTTGTTGAGCAGTCACAATACAATTTATCTTGTTTAACCTTCAAACCACAATTTCAAAAGTGCACAACATGGTCCTGAGTGAGTCCTGTGAGGACTGAGGAGAGTTTGCTTGCTGGATGCCACTCCAGGCAGTGTGAGCAGATCTGGGGAGCAGCCAGTCCTTAAGGACTATGGGAGTGTTGCAATGCAGGAAAGAGGAGGAGGGGGAATATTGAGTGAAAACCATCAGCAGTTTGGTAAGAAGGTGAAGATCTTGACCTCTTTGGTAGCGTTCTTAGAAATGATGCCAAAGCCAACTGCAGCATCAGGTCAAGAAGCAGCTACTAAATTAATGAGAATATGGCATGGAGACCGTGGTTCATGCAGCAGTTTGGACTTCTGGTTTATTGGCAACTTGTTTGTTGTCATCTTTTCTAGAACTTTATGGACTTCATAAAACAATTTCTCATATTGAAAATCCTTTTACTTTCATTAATGTATTGTCATCAGCTATCTGGAAATAAAAGCTGGGAGACAAAATCATTCCAGCTCTAATTTTCTTCAATGAATTTTCTGTGCTTATTGGTGTCAACACGAGCCTCTCTTTCACTTATCTGACACAATAAGTTAAAGTATGAAATCAACACTGCTTTACACTCTTTAAATTTTACTTTCTAATCTATTTGAAAAGTAGAAACAAAAGAGGAAAAATATTTTGCTAGACACAACATCCAGGTGTACTACATGTAGAATGCTTCCTGGGCCAAATGGGCATAGATTATTTAATGCTGCAGTTATGTCTCTAACGTGCATGTCTTGAATTATTATCTTTCATTAGTGAAAATTTTTTTATATGTTTGCATGTTGTTTACACAGTGAAAGCATTTTGTATTTATTTGTATCACAGTATAACTTACAATGCTTTTTCTTTGTTTTGGCTTAGATTGCAAGTACTTTAAATATGTATCACATCAAGGCTGCAAGGCTCAGGTGAAAAGGTTTCGGATACTGAAGAAATTTGTGAATAAGCACAGTCTTGTCTTCCTGAGAGTATCTGGTCTTTCAGATTCCTGTGTACAACTTTGATTTAAAGGCGTTCTTAAGGTTTTTGCTGCATTTTTCCTTGGTTCTATTTAAAAGCTTCTTGGTAGACCCTATTAACTCAGTGATAGACTTTTTTATGTATTTCTGTAAAGAATGCTTTATAATAAAATGAATATAAATCAACTGATAAGGTTGAATAATTTCTTTTATATTAGTTTGTGTGGAATGCAAACAGCATTGAATTAAAATAAAATACATCTTGAGAAATACTTAGTATTATGGTGTGGACTTCCTATATCAATAGTGTTTTAGGGCTGATCCCCATATTAAGATGCATAAATCTAAATGACTGCTGGAATGTAGTTCAAAATCTGTTTCAGGACTATCAGTGGTATAGGGGAAGTGTCTTAACCTAGGAACGGTACAAGATGTAGTGAGAAAACACACTCTCAACCTGTAAAGTTTACATAGCTTGCTGCTTGTAATTTATCATTTCCTGAAATATATGGAAAATGGAGAGGCATGTGATACACTTTTTGTATATTGAGAAGAATTATAGGTTGTGAAGTTCTACAGCAGCCTGTTCAAATAGGTGATGCACTTCAACGTATCCAAAGGCAGTATTCCCACGTCATACTTAGATGTTTTTGGCCAGTTCAAGGGGTTGTTTTCACATCACTGGTCGGAAAGGTCACTGTAGCTGCAAGGCTAGAGAGGAAAGCAAGTGTAGCAGTGCTTTGAAAGAGCCAAGGCACAGAACTACTGAAAACTACCTGGTGGAAAATACTTTCTAGAATCTTTTTGCAGTCTTTCCTGGTGCTGTGTTTGGAGAGCAAATGCTAATGTGTTGTCACAAACTAGCATTCTGGTTTGCTTGAAAACAACTACAGAAGAGTTTTCCAATACTACTACTGTTGTAATGACAGGTCTGTAGAACTCTGGTGGATGAACTGCTTGAACTACCTCTGGGAATGAAATAAAGATGTTTTTAATAGCATAGCAGTGTATGGATAAGAACAGCTGTGCTTTTAAAAGCTGAGTGTTTTTCTGGGATTTCTGTCTGTGTTAATAAGGATCTTGTAATACATGCCTTAACACAATGTGTCTTAAACATTAAGTGAGCTCCTTGCCGCAACTATATGTTCTATCAAAAAAAAAAAAAAAAAAAAGGCAATTATCTGTCATTTCAGACCTGTGTGTATTGTTAGTTCTGACTCCCTAAGAATGCTGCTGCCTCATTCTGTAATACTCTAGGGGGTTTTTTTGGAGGTCTTCAACTGGGTTTTGACTGGTTTAGATTGTGATGTTTCAAAAGTCTTCCACTGCATTCATCCTGTAATGTGTTCCAAATCCCTAGGAAGCAACCCCTCCTTAGTCTGAAAGGGGATCCAAATTGCTTCTCCTAATGACTCATCTTCATGGGTTTCACATCTGGACAATGGGAGCAGCCCTTGGAGGCAACTGGAATCCCTCCCCTGGAGTCCTTCATTGGGTTTCCTGCTTTGCCCTTGTGCTCCTCTGGTGACTCTCCTGTGATGGGCCTGGGAGCATCCCACCAGGGTGTCATTTGGGCTTCCCCCTTCTATTGTCTCTCTGTGCTTCTTTGGGGGTACAGAGGTGCTTTTATATAACCTAACACAGAAGAGTATTAAAAATTAGGTTGGATTCGATGATCTCAAAGGTCTTTTCCAACCTTGTGATACTGTGAAAATTGAATGCTAGAGGCCCTGCTGCTTTTTGAGACTTCCCATATAATTTTCTTTCCCTCCCCTTAGGTGTCTGTTGGAGATGTGTATGGCTTGCAGCAGCTGCTTGCCTTTATGCAGAGGCAAGGACACTGTTCAGGGAATCCACATCTTGTGGTCCACAGACCCAGTGTCTGTTGTCCTGTTGTTCCACCTCTTATTCTGGTATTGTTAATATTAAACCCGAACATAATGAAAATAGCAATTAACCTCCGCTTTCCCTGTTCCATTCATATTGTCAATGCTCCTGCTTGTGCTTTTCTGTTTTAAGAACGTTTTTACTAAAGTTCAAGAAAAGCTTGCTGGTGAAGTGTCAGCTGCTTTTCAAAGCAAGCCGATGCGTGTGTTTGGACCCTTTTCTTCCCCACCACATTTTCTGTGTTCTGAGCAGCTGCCTTAGGCTGGAAGCTTGGGCAGGACTTTTTTTAGCTTTCAGAGTGGTGTGAGTGTATTTTCAGTATTGGACAGGTGTGTGTGTTACTGTTGCAGAACTCCCTGCAGAATCAGAGTGCCTTGTACTGGTTTGAATTACAGTTCTGCAGGGCTTTCTGTAATTTGTGTTATCTGTGATGATAAATGGTAAAATTCCACTCAGTGTTGTTGCATTTAAAGAATGGCTGGAAGTGGTATGTTGGCCAAAGAATAAGAACTGTGCGCTGCAAGGAGTCCTTGAGCAATGGGAGCAGCAAGCTCTATGGGTCACGTGTTCCCTCCTTGCCAAACGCAAGTAAAGCTATTCTAGCTTTTTCCCCCCTCATCGGAGAGCAGCAAGGAGTGTTCTTGTTCCCCGGTCCAAAGTATCCAGTAACTGGGAAGTGCAGTTCCCACACAGGTAAGTATTCCGAGTTTTTGTCTGCAAGAGGTGTGTATCTAGGAAAGGGAGAGAAGCGCTTGTGTTCTCTTAACAGGAGTGGGCTGAACCAGTGGATAACGTCAGCTTCCCCCAAGAGCTCAGTAATGCTAAAGGAATTAAAAGCATATGGAACTTGTAGGCTGTAGTTACAAATGAAGAGTACATGAATAACCTCACTTGTTATCCTTACTGTTTATTGTTTATTCAAAATGCATCAGTTGCCAGGGAACACCAAAGTAATGCCTTAATTTCAGTGATTGTCTCCAATGTCTGAGAGCAATACCTGAGGTAAGCTGGTACTTCAGTAGATTTAAAGGCTTGTATTTAACATGCTTTATCTCATGACAGGGCTGAATCTCGTGACTGGTGTGTTTCCAGGTCACTGAAGTCTAAGCAGAGATGATAGTGTTGGCAGGCTGTTAGACAGTCAGGGTGCCACAAGTTAGTCACAGCAAAACAGAGGATGGTTAAAAACCCAGAGGCTTTTTAAAATGGTAATTTCTCAATAAAGACTCTGAGGCGACTCATAATCACAGTGTCTTCTCAGCTGCCATGTTACACTGGCTCCTATATTGAGAAGCTAGGACTGGGAGCTTTGGCTTCCTCCTGAGCCACATGCAGAGAGGCCCTGGGTAAATGGTGGCACGTCCAGAGAGGGGAAAGAGTTTTGGATGAGTAGAGGAGTCCCTATATATGAGATTCTTCTGTCAGCTTCTCTTTCCCAGCTTCCTTCGTGTGTCCCATGGAGGGAAAGCAGTGCGTAGGAAGCTGTAGAAACAGCACGAAGGGTTGCATTGGCCATAATCTCCTAGGTTCTGTGGGGAGGAGTAGCTAATTGCCTTTTTTATTTTTTAATTGCTTGGCTCCTCACTAGTGTTTTGGAACAGATCACAAAGCCTTGCTCTCTAATAAGCTTTCTTGTATGGAAATATCTAGTGTGTGCATGTAAAAGCCTCTTCCTAACAGCATCAGACTGGCTGATTGCTCCTGTGGCTGCAAGGGAAATCATGACTTACTCCTCTTCGCTGGATCACTCAGGCTTTTGGTGTGCTGCAATTCTTTAACTCGTGCCTTGTGATCCACACAGCACCGCGGTGCTGAGAACTCAGGCTGCGTGTGGCTTCGTTGTCCTGTGAAGAGTAGCAATGTGTACAGGACAAAACTTTTGTCGCTGGTGAAGTGATAAAGGAGCTTGGTTGTGATCAAAGTGTTCTTGGTCTGCTGGTGGAAGAGCAGAGTTGGGGAAGTGTCACTCTCGGAAAGGCAGGCTGAGCACAATGTGTACGAACATGGGACACCTGGGTGTGCAAGTGACGCTGTACTTCACTAGCTGAGTGGGGGGATTGCTCACATTCTTCACCAGAGGGAAAAGTGGGCAAAAAATATCTCGCGAATCTTTAAATCAGTATTTGTGGGTAACAGCAATGTATCTGTAAAGCTTTTTGTCCTAAAATTACTTGTACCTATGGTTAACTGTGGACTTAATTAGGTTGTGTTTTATGACCCCTCTTCAGTGTTTATAAAACCAGAACTCAGTCTGGTGCATTTTAAGAGTTGAGTAAAATGGTAGTTAGCAACTGAAAATTATCATAGACTCATACAATGGTTTGGGTTGGAAAACCTTGAAGATCATCCAGTTCCAACCCCCCTGCCATGGGCAGGGACACCTCCCATGGGATCAGGGGGCTCAAAGCCCCATCCAACCTGGCCTTGGACACCTCCAGGGAGGGAGCAGCCATGACCTCTCTTGAGAACCAATTTCAGCACCTCACCATCTTTACAGTAAAAATTTCTTCCTAATAGCTGATCTAAATCTCCCCTCTTTCAGCTTAAAAGCATCACCCCTCATCCTATCCCTGCACTCCCTGGTAAGGAGCCTCCCTGTCTTTCCTGTAGCTCCCTTTAAGCACTGAAAGGCTGCTTTGAGGTCTCCCTGGAGCCTTCTCTCTAAGCTAAACAATCCAAACTCTCTCAGCCTGTGGGAGCTGCTCCAGCCCTCTTATCATCTTTGTGGCTTCCTCCGAACTCGCCCCAACAGATCCATGTCTTGTGTTTTGTAAATGGGGAGGGATTATCAGGTTCCTTATGTAGGAATCATATTTCATATTTTTGTTGTTCATATTTCTCAGTGAAGGATTTCTCAGCCAATTTAGACTAAGATGTAGGAAATAGGTTTATGAGTGCTTCTAGGGGCAGGAGAAGTCCAGAGGGAAGGGTTCAGCTGTGTGACGTGTGAAATACCAAAGAGACAGCCCAGAGGGTTTCTTTCCTGCCAAGTAGTAAACTTCAGAGCGAAAAAGGGAGAGAGATGTAAGCAAACCTTAGAGAATGCTGAGCTCTGGGTCTGGCAATTAATAAACCAGAGAGAATGAATGAACCATACTACAAAGCAGTCCAGGATTTCTGTACATCTGACCCCAAGAAACCAACTCTAAAGGAAGTCGATGTTTGGCCGTGACTGGACGGAGCAGCAGCAGCTCTGGAGTTTCCTTTTCTTGTCCATGTGTTTGGTTTTACCCCTCCTTGTTGTGCCTGACAGGCACTCTGCTGAGGCATCCTCAGTGTCTGGGTTATGGGCCACCTTTCCAGCCCCCTTTCACTTGGAGTTCTGCTCTGCCCTTGAAAACTTTGGCTGCTGTGACTGAAAGAGAGACAACAGCATTGCAGCAAAATACTGGGGTGTCATGGATTATATCAATCTCCAAGGACTTAAACATATCAAAGTTATCCTGTGTCAGGTAGGGCAGAAAGCCAGTGTCTGTATCTGATGCTTTGGGCTGAGTTGGGGGCTGATTGTGGTTCTTGTAGCTAGCTGTGTTCCTGTGAAAAGAGATGTGGGAGCAGGGAAAAGGGGGCTGATGGAGTAATGGTACCTAATCCTCAGCATGGATTTTGCAAAGCACTTTGTGTAAGGTGCATCGCTTTGTGGTATTGGGAAGTATATAGTTACATTTGTGAGCAATAACGATTTATGAAAGCGCTGGCTAACTTGAGTAATGGGAATCCTGCTGCTCTGCTAATTTTCTCATAAGAAAGGGGAGAGTTACAGATCCACATTTATTTTCTGCTTGCAGCTACTACGTGCTGGATGCCAAAACACAAAGCAGCCAAAACACACACTTAATCTTACTAAGAACATACCAAACTCTTCTAGTTAATATTTCCTTAGATCTAAAATATTATCTATGTACCAAAACAGTTCCACTTCTCTGGAATGATAGCAGGATTCTGGCATCTCCTTAGGGGTGGACTGAAAAAAGTAGCATCAGGGTTGCTTGTCATTTTATGGTTGGTAAACCAGAAAAAGATATGTTACAGGTCCAAGCAGAACCACCAAGCTTAGTGTTACAAAGACTTTTCTGCATGTTGCATGCAGGAAAAAAGAGACTATAAAATGTGCCTATTGCCTCTTTGCTCAGTTTGTAGGACATAACTTAATTTTGCATTTTTTGTAATGCAAAATTACACCCCAAACCCACCTTATATATATTCTTCTATATTTTCAAAGTAATAAGTTATTACCTTTTTCGTATCTTTCTAGAGTAAGAATGCTGTTAAATCTTCAGGGAGGAGCTTGTGATTGTGTCGTATGGCTCTTCCCATTCAAGTTGGTGACAACCACGGAAATAAGATGGGGTTCTTTGGCAAATACTACTTGCCTTTTGAATTAATTAGTGGAGGAGCAAATATCTGCCAAATGGTTTTGCTTTAGTGATGTCACATTGCTGGACCAAATTGTTACTGATGGCCTTTGTGTAAAGGATGGAAAATGATGACATCTCTATTCTACCACCTCCAAAGTATCCTGAGAGTTCGTAGTCACTGAAACACTAACTTGTACTTAGAGACACATTGAATACAAAAAGACAGATGCAAATATGTCATCAGGATGTGATTGTGTCAAGTGCTTATTTCTGCTGTGTACAGCAGGACTCCAGACAAACTGCTGCTGGGAACAAGTGCTTTTATTGATATTATTTGTATGGAACTTGGAATATAAAGATTAGGCTTGGAAGCAACGATAGACAAAACATTATCTCGTCCTTTGAACAAAACAAACTTCAAGAGAAGTGTAGATTCTTGTCGCTAAACCTGAATTATTAGTAGCTGCTTGATTTTAGTGAAAACAGCATTATTTTATGTTTTGGGGGGAGATCAGAGTAGTAGTGATGTGCTGTAACAGAGCAATTAATTGAATCAGGTGTTCCTTCAGAGCTAAAACCAGCAGGCAATAAAAAACAGGCAACTTCTTTTCCTCCCTTTAGGGAGGAAATGTGCCCCTGATGTGGTCATCTGTGGAGAGCTGAGGGTTACACAGAGAAAGCTGGTGTTAGCAACGAGCTGGTCCCACAGAGCCCAGGAGGATGCCGGGGAGCATACCTTACCCTTAGCAGTGGAGCTGTTTTTCTTAACAGCTGGACCATTGGATCAGGATGTATTCCGGATAATGGATTTCCTGCTGTCACTCAGCCAGATATGTTTCTCTTGAAAACTAAAAGGCTAGGAGAGGCTTCTAAAGCAATCTGGCTCTGCTGGTAGAACTACTTCGTTTTGCATGGGGTAAGATTTGGGTCCATTTCTGCTAGCTGCACTTGTTCTGAGCATTGGTAAGTTTAGAGTCTGACCCTCAGCTGAGCTGTTCGCAGATTTAGCTTAAAATCTAGATATAGAACTTTGAAAACTTGCTGTAATGTTCTTAAGGAGGTGTTCAAGTCACATGGCTATAAAAATTCTCTGGATGCAAACCTTGCTACGTGTGCTGCAACAGCTGTTTGGCTGCTGGCTGAGAGGATGTTTCTCTATTCAGAAAACTGCTATGTGAGAGGCTTAAAAAACCAAAAAGGCCAACTAAGCCTTGTTCAGGCTGATTGAAAGATATTAGAATGGGATAGGAGCTAATGCAGGGGAAGCAACATACTTTATGAGCCAGTTTCGTTCTGAGGCCTTGGTTGCTGAATGCACAATCTTTTGGAAGAGAATCTATTACAAAACAGCAAAGTAGTATCAACTTGGTATTAGCAGCTTCTGCTTCTTCAGCTCTATAAAGCAGTGGGATTAATTGTGTTGCTTCGTGCATGCTTGAATGAAATGAAAGCAGACAACCAATGGTAACTGCAAGGCCACTGAATCCTGGGAGTTACAGATCCTGAGGAACAGCCTCCACCACCTCTTGCATCTTGCTGGGTCAGTGCTGTTTGCAAGGCAAACACTGGGTAGGAAGGCAAATGGTTGGTTTTCCATATGGCAGATGATCTTTAAGACTTTACTGCAGACTATTGGCAGAATAGAGCTGATGCAGCTTGAAGGTGGTGAGAATATGCCTTGTTTCAGAGGAAATTGTTTTTTTCTTCTCTTTCTCTTCTCAGATTGTTGGTCTGGGGGCTGTACTCTGTTTCCAGCTTATTGAGAGAAATTAAAAATGTTTTCAAATATGTTAATAAAGTAATCATAGAATATCCTAAGTTGGAAGGGACCCACAAGGATCATTCAGTTCAACTCTTGTCCCAGCACAGGACAACCTCAGCATTCACAGTGTGTGTCTGAGGGCATTGTTCAAATGCTTCTGGAATGCTGGTGGGCTTGGTGCCATGACTGCTTCCTGGGGGGAGCTGTGCCAGTGCTCCACCAACCTCTGGGTGAAGAACCTCTTCCTAATATCCAACCTAGCCCTCCTCTGGCTGGCACATCCTCCTGCCGTGTGCACGGAGTAATGAGGCAGCTGCAGCTGCGTTAGTGAGAAAGAGGGAACTCTCCAGTTCTCAAAATGCAACATATGTTAGGCTCTATCTACTCTCCTCCACTTTTCCTTGGTGCCACCTTCTCAGTCTGTGACCCCTCCTGGTCACTGAGATCAGCACCACATTTTGTGAAAACTATAATATAAGTAGAAACCCAGCATATTCAGGGGTGTGAAAGCGTATCCTTGAGTAAGGGGAGGAGCAGAGCCATGGTTAATGGACTGAGGAAGCACCAGGGCAGGAACACGCCAGCAATGCCTGCACCAAAGCCGGTCTCCTTCAAAAAGGTGGCAACAGAAAGGTGTTGCCTGAAGCTTTGGCTATTGGGGATGGCACTCGAGGCCTAACAGTGCCACCCTTTCCTCTGGGAAGGTGTTAAACATGGGGAAAACAGTGTGGTTCTACTGTCTGGGGCTGAGGCTGCAAAGCCCAGGGCACTTGGCTACCCTTTGGAGGCTGGGGACTTCTGGTTTGGAAAGAGGGGAGATTTCTTACACGTGCGACGTGAAAGCAACAGAAACGAACTAATTTCCTGTAGCTTTACAATCGAATGGCAGCAATGAGAAATGAGAAACTTACTTCATCATCTAAGAACTGAAAGGGCTTTGCTACTTGGAAGTCACATACGTTCTTAGTACGGCCAAAAGCCCTCGGGCTCCTCCGTGAGCAAAGGAAACCGCTTGCTATGCTAAGTTTGGAATGAGAATCTAGCCTTCACATTAAATAGTCTGGAAAGACTGCCATTTGCACCAATAAAAACCCCATGTCAGTGCTTGTATAACTCCCCCAGATTTGTATAATGATTTTTTATTTGATGCAGCAGACTTGTTTAATGAGGTGGAAAAATACTGCTGTAGTAGTTCTTCATTCTTTGACTGTCTATGTACTCAGCTTCTTACACATGTGCCCAATAAAAACTATTGGGCACATATGTAGACTATTTCAGGCTACTGGTATGAAAACCAGTAAAATAACCTTTCTGCAGAATTTAGCTCCTTCTGTTTTAACTTCTGCAATTTTGTGCTGATTAAAATAGAGGTGGGATTTTAACGGAAATACTTCATAGAACTTCTGGCCAGAATTTTTGCAAGATAAGGAATTTAGTTACAAATTCAAACACAAGGTCTGATTTTCAGTATTTTGTGGATACGAGCTGGGCCGTGGGTGGCTTTGGCCTTGACATGACTCTGCCCTTGAACCAAGGGATAAGCAACTTTTGAAGAAGAAGCCAGCGGAAACAAGGAGGTGATTTGACATTTGGAAAGACTGTGGGAGAGCCAATGATAACGTTTAAGACGGCATGTGAACATAAAGCTTTAGCCTGTTAGACGCTTAGACTGAGCGCATGGACAGATGATAAATATATATATAAGCTCATGTAAAAGCAGAATAAAGTACTAGTGCTTGGAATCTTATCTGAGTGCGAGTCGTCAATCGCCACAGTATTTAACCTATATTTTGCACAGCTGAAAAATTAATTATATTTGAAGGGACATAATTTTTAGATGTGTAACACTTCAAAAAATTGCCAGCAGTATTTTTTTTCCTGAAGATGACATATTGAGTCAATGATAGCTAAATGAATTGCATAAGATTATATTTACTTATTGGAAATAATTTTAAATCTCAGCTACAGTCTACAGTCTGCTTCAGTGATATTATGCTTGCAGCCATATGGATGATGTTGTATGGCATCAGGCCAAAGATTAACTTAACAAGGGAAGCTAAGAGGGACTTAGAAAGCAAAGGTAAGAAGAAATTGCCTGTCACTTCTTTAAAAACCTCTAGTAATTGAAAATCCACAGCCTCCATGGACATATTTCTGTTGGCAATAATTTAGGTGTAGCTGATTGCTTTGGTAAAGGAAATAACTACTGACCTCTAAATCCCATTTAGTAACGTTCTGAGTGATTTTCTACTACTCCATTTCAAAGACGACTCATTGTTTTCTGCCTTACTAATTTTTTGTTTTTATTAACTGGTTTGCTTCACTGAAAGTGTTTTGGCTTCTCCTGGATGTGTGTACACAGCCGCATATTTAGTTTCTTTTATTTTCTAGGAATGTTCTCATATATATGATGGAGAAAACCCTCAGACAACTCTAAGAAACCTCCCAGGACTTTGTTTTGACTACTGGTCCGAGTTTCACTTCAGCTACTGCTCTGCCATCAGCCTACTGATGAGTGGCAAGCATGTCCAAGAATGCTGTGAGATGAGACATGCTTTTGCAACCTCCTTCACCTACACCATGAGAACTAAAACTTCCCCAGTGTTTTAGCATCTGATGTTGACAAAGCTGATCCACTCCCAGAAAGGCAAAGTTCCTATTGAATTGTATTGTATGCCATGATGAGAAATTATTTCTCTGTGCCGCTGTCTTTCCCTCTTGCAGAACCTGTGCGTTCTCAGTCACTCTGGTTCAGGTGTGAGACTGGCCTGCTATGAAGCTACCAGAGACAGGTTGGCTCAATGTCACACAGCACAACGGAAACAAAACTGAAATGAGGACTCAAGATCTAGGCTTTCAGGTCATCTTCTTTCTTTGTCTTGTACTCTTGCCTTCTAAAGAGTAGTAATAGCCTATTGTGGGATTAATATCTGCCTTAGAAGTGCTTTGTTCTGTAGGAGAAAATGGATGCTTCGCTACAGTAATATACAAATACTTGATGGGATACACGTGCCTCTGCCCCATCTGCCTGCTAAGAAAAAAAGCTAATTCTTAGTCATAGAATCATAGAATCCTAAGGTCGGAAGAGACCTCTGAGATCGAGTCCAGCCGTGCCTGTCTCCCCACTAAACCCTGTCCCTAAGGAACTCATCCACCTGTCTTTTCAACACCTCCAGGGATGGCGACTCTACCCCCTCCCTGGGCAGCTGTGCCAATCCCTGACCACCCTTTCAGGGAAGAAATTCTTCCCAGTGTCCAGTCTAAATCTCCCCTGGCACAACTTGTGGCCACTTCCTCTCGTCCCATCGCTGTCACTTTTGAGAAGAGCCCAGCCCCCACCCCATCACAACCTCCTTTCAGGCAGTTGCAGACAGGGATGAGGTCTCCCCTCAGCCTCCTCTTCTCTGAGCTAAACACCCCCAGGTCCCTCAGTCTCTCCTCATAGGACTTTTCTCCAGCCCCTCACCAGCCTCATTGCCCTTCTCTGGATGCGCTCCAGCCCCTCAATGTCCTTCCTGTAGTGAGGGACCCAAAACTGACCCCAGCACTCGAGGTGTGACCTCACCAGCGCTGAGCACAGGGGCACAATCCCCTCCCTGCTCCTGCTGGCCACGCTGGGTCTGACACAGGCCCAGATGCCATTGGCCCTCTTGGCCACCTGGGCCACTGCTGGCTCATATTCAGCTGCTGCCAACCAACACCCCCAGGTCCTTCTCTGCCAGGCAGCTCTCCAGCCACTCTGCCCCAAGCCTGTAATGCTGCACGGGGTTGTTGTGTTCCAAATGGAGGACTCTGCACTTGGCCTTGTTGAACACCCCCAGGGAGGGGGCAGCCACGACCTCTCTCGAGAACCAGTTTCCGTGCCTCACCATCTTCACGGTAGAGTTTCTTCCTAATATCTGAACTGAATCTCCCCTCTTTCAGCTTAAAAGCATGACCCTTGTCCTGTCCCCGCACCCCCCGATAAAGAGCCCCTCCCCAGCCCCCAGAGAAATGTGTGTATTTGTGCAGCGGAGCCGCACCGGGACGGGACGGGGATCCAAAGCAAATAGCATTTCGCAGCTGGTCTCCTACCGCGCACCCCTCCGCCGCTTCGGGGTGCGAGCGGCAGCGCCCCCCCCGCCGGTTTGGGGTGCGAGCGGCAGCGCCGAGCCAGCCCTCGGCCCCACCGCCGGGACTCGCGGCTGCTACCGGGAAGGAAAATGGGGGAAAAAAAAAAGAAGAAAAAAAAAGGAGAAAGAAACACAAATAAGGAAAACAAAATCACAGACGAGAAACTAAAACCCAACGGGAAGCACGGAAAACTTAAACAGGCCCCAGCGAGGATCGAACTCGCGACCCCTGGTTTACAAGACCAGTGCTCTAACCACTGAGCTATGGAGCCACCTTTCAGTTCGGCCGCTGCCGACGGCCCCTGAGCCACTACTGGCCGCCTCCCTGCACCGCGCTCGCCGTGCGGGCACGAGTCGGGCCCACCTGCCCCCACCTCAGGCCGCGGCGGCGGGAACAGCCCGGCTGCCCGGGCCCGGTGCTGCCCGGCAGCGCCCTGGGGTCTGGTTCAGGGCTTTGGGAGGCCAGGCTGGGACAAGAACTAATTAATTACTTTTACAAATAGTAGAACATTTCGATTTAAACCCAAGTAGATTAAAGTTTCATCTAAGCAACTCTATTTTCTGAAGGTCACGCAGGATGTCTCTCTGATAGCATGACTTTTATAGCATGTTTTTTTTCCAGACCTTGTTTAGAGAGAAATGGTAACGCCTTGTGTCAAGCACGATCTGTGCGGAACAGATGTGGCTCCTTCTAGGATCACCCGTTTGCAGCCTTGCCCTGTCTGAAATGCAAGGTCAGGCAGAGCCGGCTCCAAAGCTCTGATGAGCAGAGAAGTGGCTGCGAGAAGTTAACGACATTAAAATCAGCCCTTGGAAAGCAACAGAACGTGCAGGAGAGAGATGTCTGGGAAAATCTACACGCACGCACATGAGTGGGAATCCATTCTGTGCCCAGCTCTGGTCTCGCCACCCGTGACTGATGGGAATCATTCCCTCCTGTGCCCCGCGCTGAGACAGAGGCTGCTGCTTTCTACACTCCAAAACAAGTTTATTTGCTGCTATTTTTGGTATCAAGGCTGTACAATATGGGGTTTTTTTGCAAAGTGAGAGGGAAAAAAGTGAGTTTAAATGAAGAGATTATAAGCAGCTTGGTGCTGTAAATCTTCTCAGGTTTTGCATATAGCTGTTACAGGAAAATGGGTTTAATTGATAAGCTACAGGTCTAGGCTGAATAGGACATGACCCACCTGGGCTGGGGCAATCCCAAGCACAGTTGCAGGCTGGGCAGAGAACTTATTGAGAGAAGTCCTGAGAAGAAAGACTTAGGGGTTTTGGTGGGTGAGAAGTTCAATATGAGCCAGTAATGTGCATCTGCAGCCCAGAAAGCCAACCATATTCTGGGCTGCATCAAAAGAAGTGCAACCAGCAGGTTGAGGGAGACAATTCTCCCATTCTACTCTTGTGAGACCTCACCTGGAGTTCTGCATTTAGTTCTGGAGTCCTCAGCACAGGAGTGAGTCCAGAGGAGGCCATGGAGATGATCTGCGGGCTGGAGCTCCTCCTATATGAGGACAGGTTGAGAGAGTTAGAGTTGCTTAGCCTGGAGAAGGCTCCAGGGAGACCTTAGAGCAGCCTCCCAGTACTTAAAGGGGGTCCACAGGAAAGCTGGGGAGGGCTCTTGATCAGGGAGTGCAGGGATAGGACAAGGGGTGACGTTTTTAAGATGAAAGAGGGGAGATTCAAATGAGATCTTAGGAAGAAGTTTGTTGCTGTGAGCGTGGTGAGGCCCTGGCACAGGTTGCTCAGAGAAGCTGCGGCTGCCCCATCCCTGGAGGTGTTCAAGGCCAGGTTGGATGAAGTTTGAGCCCCCTGATCCAGTGGGAGGTGTCCCTGCCCATGACAGCAGGGTGGAACTGGATGATATTTAGTATCTCTTCCAACCCAAACCATTCTATGATTCTGTGAACCCAACAGCAAGACAGGAATTTTGTAGCCTTAGTTTCTTGTTTCATTTTTACAGAGGAAGGAAGTTTGGCACCATTGAAGATTATGTTATTTGCATAAAAAAAGTCAATCTGCCATAGGCAGCCTTCTCCCATGGAAGGTTAGGTGAAGGTGAAAAGGTGAGCCATGGAGAGGAAACTGAGGGACACTGCTCTGGAGTAATAAATCTGAGGAGTTCTGATACACACTGGAGTCATGTTCTAGACCAGCAGACATGATTTGCTGGGTGCAATCCTCAAATGGCGTGAGATGAAAAGTAAAGTGCCTTGAAATGAGACTAGTGAGAAAAAGCTGCATTTAGGAGTTAAAGACTTTTCATCCATCCGACACGCCACAAATCATGAACTAGGTCAACTTTTTTTTCTTTTATTTCACCTTCTCTTTAAATGGATATGATCTCTGTGGACAAACCAGACCAGTTCTGCTGAACCCTGTCTTGTTGTTTATGTAAGACACTAAAATGATTTTAAAATATCTGCTTTTGACCTCTAATGTGGCAGCTGATAAATTTGTGACCTTTTACATTTCTTTGAAGGTGGGTTTTTTCCCCCCTTCTCTTTGAAGATAGTGGCTCTTTGGAACTGGTAAAGCTCTTCCAAAGAGGGCTAAAATGTCTGTGGTGAGTGTTCTGCTAATACTTCAGGGAAAAGAAATATAAGCATAACTTAAAGTATAACCTTAAAGTAGGTGGAAGCAGAACTGTCTTACACTTTTCCTCCTTTAAGACAAACCTACCTTTATCAGTTTAACAGAGCTGAGCAGCAGGGTGAGATGTGTGCTGAGAACAGAAGAGTGTTGAAATCAAGATTTCTGTGGCAGTGTGGCTACCTGTCACTATTGGTTTTTAACTTAGGTGCAAAGTTTGTAACTGCTATGGTTGCCCTGCTTTCAGATTTGCTGACTGCTTTGAGGTTACTGCAAGGCGGGCTACACTTCAACCGCTGCGTAGCAGATAGAGTCTTATTCAGACACCCTGGGTGGGATTCAAGTGGTGTGGTGGAGGTACCGTGCTATCAACAAGCCCTTTAAGCTTCTCTTTGTAACGGAGATGAGGAAATGAGACACTTCTAGGACACAATTCATCTCACTTGAGGGTAAACCTCTAAAATAAGTCATCTGAATCATGGTCTAGAGTACTTGTTTCTCAGTTTGTGAGAAACAGGGATCAATTTGCTGCTTAAACCGAAGTAAAGAATGCAAGGAGAAAGTGGCCTCACTGTTCCAGGCACAAAGTGCCCCGTTCAAGAAGGAATGAGGCACAGCATTATCTCAAGGTTACAGAGTAGTCTGCCTAATGAAATATTATGTCTTTGCCTTTGCTTTCTGTTCTTCCTCAAGATTAACAGGTATTGTTATCCCCTTTGCTATCCTGCTTGTGTAACTGCTGAAATCTGCAAGTTAGAGAAAAAAAAATGTATAAAAAGACTGCTTGAGCTACCCGAACTTTGCGAGCCTTGGTGAAGCTGCGACTTCCCGACCGCACAGCGCTGCATTTGCTTTCCTATCTTAAATAAACTTTTAGCAAATCCATTGAGACTTTGTCTTAATTCAACTTCAACTATAACAAGTTGACTGTGAAGAGAGTCCATGTTGAAATTGTCAGCGATTGAGACAGATCTGAAACCAGACCTGACAGGTTTGTATCGAGCAGGTTTGGCCAGTGAGCAGATACCCTGCGAGTGAGACCTGTCTGGGGAGGGACACAGCAGCTACTTTATTTAACAGGCACAGCAGCACTACAGAGCTCCTGTCTGCACCCTGCTAATGCTCTTAGCCAGACCATCCTCTCAGTCTCATTTGCACAGGAATAAGCTTTAGGTTAATTTAATACCCTTTTGCTTTAGATGTTTAAACTAGAATAACTGTAGCTGGAAAATACCCACCAGGGGACCAAGAGAATTTTTAGGGAGACAGCAAGATAAATTATATGTGTAAAGAGGACTGTAGGATTATTTCTGCAACTACACACAGATTCTGAAAACTATGTATTTAGGCAATAAAATGCATATGCAGTCTTTCGTTTATTGCTCTTGAAAGCCACTAGATGGAACCCAAGGACTGCATGAAAAGGTGAGGAAAATGCTTTAGCAGACTTCGGAGGTTGAGAAGAGTTTTTATCCTTAAAGAGGAGCCAAGCATATGAACTGCCACATTTGTACATGTTCTGAAAAATTTCTGGTGATTTACAGTAAGATTAAATGTGTGTTGTGCGTCCCCCTAGCCAAATCAGGGCTTTCCCAAGCATAAGTTCTTTTCATCTGGTTCAGTGAATTAATGCTGATAAAAGTGAAGGGCTGATAGCAGCTCTTTAGTAAGAGCACTGTGAAAGCAAGCAGACAGACCCCTCTGCAAACTGCCTTGCTGATGTAACACATTTGGATTCTTCTTCCGTATAGAAGAGTTTTGTAAGACACTCCCAGGGTGGGGAGGAATGATGAAGGTTATTGGGAGCAGCACGCAGGAAAGTTCCCTGTTCCTGAGGAATGCTGTTAAGAAAGAGCAGGATTGAAAGATAAATCCTAGACCTTCTCTACACCAAGGACAGAAATCAAGCTGAAAGAGAGGGTGGCTTGTGTGAGAATGGATGTAGTCCTACACTCAGTCTGGACCAAGGCTGTTATTAAATAATGACTTAGTTGCTCCTGGTTAGCTCCCTTATTGTCCTTAACGGCCCCACTGAAAAATACATGTTTAACTATGTGTAAAGCTGGTGTCACTTTGCAGATGTCAACGATGTTGCTGTGAATTTACATCCGGCTTGATAAGAGCAGTGAGCTAATCTCACACATATTCCATGTGATCTTATTGCTGTGTCTTGTGTTCAAGTGTTAACAGGAGAAGTGAACCAAAGCAATGACTGTTCATTAATTATCCCTAGAAATTCTCTTATGCTTTAGTATTGTATTTTCTAAACCACTTTGCCCAGCTTGCCATACAATTCCCTGCTGAATTCAGGTTTATTTTTGCTTTGCAGAGTTGGGATCTTTGAGTACAAACCAGCGACCAGCTTTGGACTGCAGTGGTATGAAATGAGTAGCAGTGACAGTTTTCTCTGCAGGTGTAGTGGTGCCGTGACTTGGCTAACTTTGTCCGCTTCACATTTGATTTTCTGTGTCCTGGGGCAGCCTAGCACATGTGGGATTATCTCAGCAGAAGTATAGATCAGAAAAATTGTTATGTTTGCCTTTCCTTGTTAACCTCTGTGCTAAAGGACTTGCAGCACAGCTCCAGTCTTTTTATGAAATGGGATGCTCAATGGGTTTTAATTTTTTGACGCATTCAACACTGTTGTTTTTGCTTCTTAAAGAACCTCTGTAGTAACCTAAAGGTGTCTGAACTTAATGTATTCATTTTAATTGGCCAGTACTGATGAATTACTTTGTCTTGTACAAATGCAAGGTTTTTTCCTGAGTTAAGTGTTACTAAAATCAGGGAAACACTTCCTGCTGAGTTTAGATGGCTCTTAGGCTAGTTCTTGGGGTATCTTAGGCACTGAAGGATCTCAACATGTGGTTGAGGCCTGCTCTCTCTTCTGCATGTGAAGCTTTATGTCCTGTTTGATTGAGATACGTCTGAGGAAATGTCCTGTTCTGTAGTTTTGACCCAAACCTTTTTAAAAAATTATTCTTTAAATTACATGGGAACAATCCATTTGTTCTTGAAACATGGAATACAAACCATGAGCTAAAACTACATTAAAAAATCAGCAACAATAACCTACCATGATTTTTCCACTTAAAATTACCACTTGTAAGAAGCTGGATAAGGTGCTGTGAAGGCTGTTTCCAGGTTAGAGCTTGTGAAAACTGCTTGCATTCCTACACCATCCTAGCATGAAATACTGGTGTGCACCTTCTCTTATACTCTGCTATCCATAGGAAAGAAGTTCAAACATGCAACAGATACCCTGACCTTTCAAAATGACTTTGGTGATCTCAATACTCTTCTTTTGGACAAAAATTCATTATCACATGCAAAAAAATTTCTTGCTTTTTTAACAGCATTTTGTGCAGCTCTGAAGTGAAGACAGGGACTGATGTGTCTATGAAAATTCAGTTGTCTCTTTTCCTTCAGAAAAGTGACAGAGCACACAATGGAAAGGTAAAGATGATCATATTCCATGCATCTCTATTTGCTCACAGGCCAACTCATGCAAGGAGTGTTGTGGTGCTCATCACTCATATTTGGGCATCAGTACTTTTCTATGGAGAAGTCATCACCATTTTTCAGTCCAGAGTAACAGTTCTGTCTCTGTCTTGTTGGGCTCTCCTGTTGTGGAACACGATACAGTAGTTTTTTTTTTTTTCTTGAAGCTAACATGCATCTTATATACGTTTTCTAACATGAGGGATCCAAGCAGAAGAGATCTTGTCTCCAAATGCTTTATGATTTCGTCTTCATGAAACAAGAAGGTGTAGTTTAATCTTGTTTTTCTTTGGCATTATTTCTTTGATCTGGGTCATATTTGAAGTTATTACAATAAAGTATTTCTGATTCTGATATTAAGGTAGCTCATGATCCTTAAGATCTTTGAAAAATCAAGATATTACCTGCTCCAAGATGAACTGGCTGAAAGTGAAAGATGTTTTTATGACAGTTATGTAGTCTGGGAAACAACTGGAGTCTTTCTTCTTTCCTGCCCTGGATTAAAAAGTAGTTGTGTTTGTCTGTGTTACTACCAAAAAATCATCTCCTCGTTGAAAACACTTAGGAGACGTGTCTTAGCCAAAGGACAAACTGTTCTTCGAAGCACAGAAAAGGACTTGACCATGCCTGGCCTTTGCCTTGAAGATAGAGACACTCCTGGAGCCCAGCCTGTAGAGGTCCCCAAAGCAAGAAACAGCTGACCCACGGCTGTGCGTGCGTTGTTGGTCTGTTACTAAACATATATGTTTATGTCTGTGCAAGTAGATACACATGTGCGTATGTTTGTCTCACCAAGCAGAGCACAGGGCAGTTTTCTTCTCCCTCTCTATAGAGGCCCGAAGGCCTCTGATGTTGTTTTCCACAGAGTGCAGGAATGGTCGGGCTACCTTTGAGTCTGTTAGTCCTCCCAAATTTGGTTGAAACCTGTTAGCAGATTTGAAGGTTACTTGGGAGTGGAGTTGGCAATCTTTTTTCTCAGGAAGACCAAGCTAAAACAGTACAGGTCACATTTTCCAAGCAAGCTTTTAAAACCCTTTGGAAACCAGACAATTCAGGAATGAGTGTGAGGCAGAGGAACCATGAGATCCAGTGTCTCCATCGTCACTCCAATAAGGATTTTACTACGTAACCCTGTGCCCAGTTTCCGTAGCTGTCCAACACTTCCCTCCCAGCCTCCCAAAGGGATGGAGGATGTGTGTGTTTGTAGCATGTTCTATAAATACAAAATCTTGTTATTATCAGAGTAAAAATAGAGTGAGAATTGCACAGTAATGGAATAAAAACATAGTAACAGAGTTGCCCCAAACTCCCGCCCTCCGACAAAAAAATATGAACGGGTTCATTTTTCTGTTGCTGTTTTTAGACATAAGGGAAAAAAGCTTCAAAATAAGCATCAGAATCCTTGTTTTAAATAAACTTTTTGTGATGGTTATTTCCAAGATGATTTAAGGCTATAGGTGCTGAGTTCCTTTTGTGAGAGGTAGGGAAAAAGGAATGTGTCCCAGTGTAGCCAGCACTGCTGTAGGAAGGCTGCTGTCTCAACCATGGCTTGTTTGCAAGGGTTTGAATATTTAGCTCAACTGAAGATCAGCTTAGTGAGAAGGAAATGTGTGGGTCTGCTCTGGCTTTCAAGTACTGGGAAAGGCAAAATAAAAGACCTGTCACAACTCTCAGGCACCTTCCTCAAGTGCTCACATTCCCTTTCCTGTGAAACATATCTGAGTCTTGAAGGCAAACAGTCTCTATGCTAGTCATTGAATAAATTGTTCTTTGTTGTAGATCTCTCTTAAGGTAGAAAGAGGAAAGATGGATGTATCATAAACAATATATAAATTGTGAAATCCAGCTGTTGCTTAAGTGCTGGACGTGATAACTGGAGCTGGGTGATACGTATTTTTTCCTTCTGGGAAAAGTAAATGAACTGAAAATATGGTTTTGTTCCCAGCTCTGCTTCTGGTTTTGCCCTATGTTTGCTGCTAGAGACAGCAGTTTGTGGGTTAGAGTCACAAGAGTGGCACTGTGTTATTCTTCTGCGCAGTTAGTTAAGAGAATCTTGCCCTGATTTGCTTGTGTGCCTTGGGAAAGTTGAGCTATGAGCTCCAGGAGTTTGGACATCTGTCCTCGCCACCTCAGGATGTGCAGCCTGGGACATCTTTGCTGAAGCAGAAACATGCTCTGGAGGAGTGGCTGGGACCAGGTGTTTCAGCCCCCAGGTAGGGTCGCTGGCCCTGGACACCAAATGGGAATGGGAATTTGCTGATTCCTTTCTCTGTTTCTGGGGTTAGGCTGGATGGGAATACTTGCACAGTTCTGCTTGCATACAGGCTTATGAGTTATTCTGTGGATGAAATGTGTGTCTCAGTCTTTCCCAGGAGAATACAGTCATCTTCCCAGTTACCCGACTGGACCAACATATGTCACAGAATGAACTGAAATGAAAAAAACATTGAATGGAAGTTTTCTGTATACTTTCCCCCTTGTGAATTTGAGTCATGTTGAAGCCCTTCTCTATATCACAGTCCCTTGGTTCCCATTACTGGACAAGGTTTTGAACATGGATGGTGTAGGTGGCTGCAGTTCTGCATGCTCCGGTCTTGTCTCAACTGCCAAACTGCTGAGGGTCCTATGTATACTCTAGGTCAGTTATGAATATCTACAATTTGAGGTGAAGAAAACAGAACATAGATAAGCTGCAGCCTCACTGGGTGAAATTTAACAATGACTTTGTTTTAGGGTAGTAAACTAAATGAGTATCTTCTTCTTAGATCTGGTTTCCATTAGAAATAAGCCAGAAAAGAATGTGAGAAGTGAACAGTCCCAAATGGTGGGAAGATGCGACCGTGCCTCTAGCCTTATGCTAGTAATTGGTGAAAACCCCTCATCCTAAAGCTGCTGCTGTAAAGCTTTCCTGAACCACATTTTAGAAAGTTTTGGAGGCCAGCGTTTCAGTGATCAACTCATCTTCTGACACTGTTTAGGCAAGCTTGCCCACTGGGCATGGAAACATCTCACCTCCTTCAGTTTTTAGGCTGGTGCTACTGTTTTACAGTATGATTTTGCTGACAAAATACTGTCGGGTTTTCAAAGAGGTAATTCAAGTCCCTCCTTCCCTTTTAAAAGACCAAACAGTCTGCAGATTCTTCAACCTCCCTTCTTTTGTGTAAGGTTGGATTCACAGTTTAGGTTTGTGATTGGGTTTGTGTCTCTGCCATTTTTTCTGCTTTCAGTTGGGCTGGAAATACTGAGAGTACAGATTTCCTCAGGCTACTGTCTGTTTTCTTTGGCTTTCCCAAATGTAACACATCATGCAGAGCTGAAAATGAATGGGAAAAGAGTGAATGAAAATGTTTTGAGTCTTGAGGATTTCAATCAAGCTTCACGCAAAGATTTTAGTTTGAGACTTGCCTCTTTTAAATGAGCTCACTCTATAACAGTGCAAATATATGTACCACTGAGGTCTCTGGCTAATGAAGGCTGATGCAGGTGATACTACATCCTTCAGAAAACTGGCATCCAATCCACACTCTAATAGCTTTGACAAATCCCCTCAAGCAGAATTGTCAAGCTGATTCCATGATCAAACGTGCCCAAAAGCTTTAAAAACACCCCTGAGAACGTCAAATGGGATTGATGAAGTTATACAGCATCTGCATGGGGGGATAAATTGTTCTTGAGTGTAATTCACAAATCAGAACATTAAACTATTGTAATCAAACTCCAAGTGAGCCTCTCTGCAAGGTATAAATATCAGCATCTGCTCTTCATACCTGACAAGTTCTCTTTCAAAGCTTATACATGCCTATTAATTCTTTTCCTAATCAAAATTTATTTGAAGGATGCCTCAACCTGCCATAGCATAGAGTAGATATCTTAAGCATCTTAATTCACTTAGGTAACTGATGTGTTAATGCTTTCATTGTGTTGGCAAATGCTTGTCCCAGTTTACTTTGTTATCATGTGAGTAAATTTAGAAGTGACTCATTTGTAACCTCCAGCCAGGATTCGTTGAAGGGCAGTGGATTTATCAAGCCCACAATTTCTGCAGTGTGGAATGGAACTGATTCAACCCCCATGGAAAGACTTGGTTGATATTTCTGTGTAGTCAGAAGTAGGAAGTGATGAGGGTCAGGATACAGAGGCATTTCTGCCAAATATACGATAATGAAATCAATCTACAAGTTACATAGGGAAACACAAGAATTTACATGTCCACTGGGATTGAAAGGAGGTGATGAGGAGTTTGTACATGTGAATCAGAGCCTGTTTAGATCTCAGATCAGCAAAATATTTCCATGGTATCACTTCCAGTTGTATTCAGAAGTGTGCTGAAATGTGTGCCTTGGACCAAGCCCACAGTCCTTTTCTATGCCTCTAGTATGTTTTTATTTGAGAAGTGCAATGTATTGCTGCCCTTCAGGAAGTCATTTGTTCTACTGGTTGTTTTTTCTTTTGTTTTAATCTCCACAGTCATTCCCAATGAGAATGAGGAGAGGAACAGAGAGTCATTCCATTCATTGAAATATGGACTGTGCAACAGAGTTGGGTCATCTGCAGTGACCCAGCATGTGAAAACCAGTGGGTTGAGACCTTATCAGCAGGGCAATTAAAATATAGATTACATAGAACATTCTTTTCTTGGTAAGTGTTAGGTCTTGCATTGGCTTTATAATTTCTGGGCTATCAAATGTGCCTTCCCTGACAAAATAAGAAATAATTTAGCAGCGTATCTATGAAGTTCTTAGTGTTCCAGTTAAGACATTCCTGGATTGTGGGATTGTGTTGTGGGTGTGTTTGTGAGGCATTCTGTTTTTCCTGCTAGCATTTCCTCTGCATAGCAGAAAAATTCCACAAAAGAAGGGATGAGGTGTGTCTTACCTACAGAGGATCCAGCTCTGGTGACATTTCCACCAGTGTAACTTACTAAGAAAATTTTACTGAAAACTATACTTACCTTTTGCTAAATTGGCTGTTCTTCTGTTGGAAGAAGTCCTGGCACTAGGATAAAACTGGCCAGTGGTGGATTTTGTTTTCCTGTAAAAAATATTAATTAACTTTCCTTTTAGTCCTACGTTGCACTGGCACAGCTGCCCAGGGAGGTGGTTGGGTCCCCGTGCCTGGAGGTGTTTCAAAGATGGGCAGATGGAGCGTTCAGGGATGTGGTTTAATAGTGGACAGGTGTGGTTGGACTCAATGATCTCAAAGGTCTTTTCCAACCAAGTGATTCTATGATTCTATGAAGTGGAATTGCTTCAAGATTGAAGGCACTAGTGCCCCTTAATATGGTACAGGAGATCATGATTGGGAAACTTCTCTTTCAAACAGTTCTGGAAAAAAAGGTCATATCTTCAAGTAAACAAAAATGAACCCATTCCAATTTTCTGTGAACAAGTAAGTACTATATGAAGGAAACAACACTAGAAAAAGAAATGCTTTTAAAGACTGACTCAGCTATTGTGGTTTTATAGGACAAGTGAATGAAACTTGTTTGATTCTTCCCAGAATAAATACACACGCTTTTAAAGTTCTCTGGAGAATAGAAAAAGAAGCAGCAGTAACGTAGAAGCACTACTTTAATCTCCAGTCCATCAGGTACTTTTGCATCTGTGTGGTCAGTTCTCAACCATTCTTATGCCTCACATACAAGTTTAATATTTGAAGACCTTGAACATGTCTGTGAAGAAAAAGTAGAGACCCATGTTGTTCTTAGTGCAGTAAGCTGAGAAGAAAAGCAGCATGAGTTTGCCTGTACCCATCCCCTCAGATGTGTCCTTGGGCTGAGACTTCTCTGTTAGGAGAATTCTTGGTATACATTGAAATTGTCTGGAGTTGTGAGTTGTGAGTGAGTTGTCTGGAAAACAGATAGTAATAAATACATCAGCTTTTATGGAAGTTAGGTAACTCAATGCGTAAGAATGTGAACTGGAGAATAAATCAATGCAAAGAGACTTTTTGTTCTTTGGTGTTCATTTCTCCTTTTTCTTTTCCCAGAGAATGTTCCTCAGCAGTCCCAGCAAAGGGATGTTTTTATAGGTTTTTTGCTGAAAATCTTGCTCTCTTTACACATGAGAATTGAAAACTGCAGACTGGAAGGTGGATTGTCACAGCTTGTGCTTAAAACAGCAAGTAGCAAGTTGAGGTAATTACTAGACTGAGTTGCTTCTAGCTGAACCGATGGTCACTTGTTCTAAATCTCTCCGACGTGCTTAGTGAGAAATAATAACACATTGCTGTCTTCTCTGAACTTGTGAATTTACAGTGATAATTGTAAGACATGAATCTAGGTTTAAGCTAATCTGCAGTAGCCTCTTCCATTTTCATTTTACGCTTGCTCCCTCTGCAGTGACCCCCTTTCGACTGTTAGTTCCATAAATCTTCACCACAGAGGGTCACCGGGTTTGAGGGAAAGGAGAAAAAAGCTGTGAACAAAAAGAAGTTTAATATGCTTTCTCCACTAGACACTGTGCCAGAGGTAGCTGGGCTTGTCCAATCTAACTGGTGCAGATGCCACTGCTAAATACATAAACTAAATAGAGTATAACAGGGGTTTGTTAATTAGTTTGTTTACAGAAGCATTTACAGAAACAACTTGGTTCAACATGATCAATCAGCCTTCCGATGAACAAACCCCAGAGTGATCCTTTCCACCTGACCTGCTGGGGGACAGGTTAGAAAACACGAGTAACAGCAGCGATTGGCTGCTGCCGTGTGCATTTAGTGTCCTCTGTGTGTTTAGATGAAGCAGGGAGGGACTGCTTTTTCCACCTCAGCTGGAATACTCCTCCTTTTACAAATACACCCTGCCGAGAGAAAAAACTCTGAAAACTCACCAGTGTAATAAATTTGAAGACCGCATAGATGAAAATCCCAAAGCTCTTGAACCCTGACCACAACATTGTTTAGATGTATTGGCAGAACAAATTTGGAACCTTTATCTCCTCCCTCTGACCTGGATTATTCCCTTAAATGCCTTCTTCAGGCTCATTCTCACAGATCCCATTTTAACATCTCTTGTTAGAAGGAAGCTCAAAACTCATGTTCTCTTGAAGTGTTGCTTGGGAAAGGACCATCAGTGAGACTGATGTTCTTTCTGTGAATCAGTGCGTTGTAGCCCAGGCTGGATTGGTGTGTAGATGTTTTTCTAGTACCCAGTACCCAAATACAGCCTCAGAGGCTGGAACACAGTTCTGCAAGAGGGTATGCCCTCCCTTTTGTTTTGGATGCTGTATCATCAGTTTTGCTTGTGCTGCTGGGCACTGCCTGGTGCAAGGAGTCCCAGATCTGTGGTTTCAGTCCTCACCAGTGGAAGGACACAATGCTTTGTCCTCAAGAAAGCTTCTTCCTTAAGTTCTCCTTAAGCTTGGATGTAGCGGTCAGGCTTCAGTTAATCACCTTATCTGACAGTGGCCGCCTTGCAGGTCCTGGTGGCTGTACCCTCGATTCTGGGTGCGCCTGTGACAGGTGAAGGCACTTTGTACTCTTGGCAGCATGAATTATGCTACATGGTAAATGTGGAATCTCTTACTCATTCAACACGACAGGTTAAGCTTCTCAAAGCTCTTCTGGCTGATCAGGAATTCAACTAATTCCTGGATTGGAAACAGAGCTATGGTACATCCAATCAATATACTTTGTGGAGGATGAGCAGTTTATGTAAATTTCATAGCATGTCAGAGAAGAAGTGAAGTACATAGAGTTTATTTCTTCTAGGAGCTAACTGGAGTAGGTTGTGTGTCGTGTTCACCCTGTGAGACCCAGATCTTGCTTTATACTATGCTGTTCTAATCTTTGCTAGATGGCAATCTGACCCTATAACAATCTAAGCCAATGATGTTAAATGACAATTTGATCTGTGTAATTTAGGATCTGGATATTCTGGGAGGTTGGATCTAGATGGTCTTTAAGGTCTCTTCCAATCCACACTGTTCTATGATTCTATGATACTTTTGAGGTGCTTACATTTCAAATTAGGCTGCTTATGTTTGACATCCTTTCTGTATCTCATAGCTGGTGCTGGATGGAAAAATCATTTGGCTTGTGGGATACTATTTAATAAAAATAAATCTCTGTTTGAGTTTATAAACTGTGATCAGTACCAATAGAGAAAGCTGTAGGTGATCCCATCAGCAAAATCGTCATCAGGTGCTCCCCTTTGGTTTTTATTTTTGCCTCAGAAGCAGGGGGAAGAAAGTGAGACCTTTTCAGAGCTCTAATCTGCAATTGTACAATGAAATGGTGAGATCTGAGTTCCACACTGAGGTTGAAAATGCCCTTACATCTTCTGAATTGTCAGAGTTGGAATATATAAAACTGCTTATACAATAATTTGTCCAAAGTTGCTATCCAAAAGAAGTTACACGTCTTTGTCAGCCAAAATGACACATCTTGCAGGTTTACAGCAGGATGAAGTGATTGGCTGATCTCCATACTACTCACAGGGGCCAAGTGAGTCTTTCCCGTGTATAATCCCACCTGCCTTTCTCTGACAGTCCAACCAGTGCTAGGGACCTGATAATGTATGGTGTCAGTAATCCACTGGGTCCCACACAGTATAGAGCTCAGCATTTTGCAGATTGTTGTCTGTCTTTGAAAGAAAGACCATGGCCTAGTGCATAAAGACTGTATTTGCCTTTTACTGTTTGTTTTCATCATCCCACTGACTTTCATCTGTAGTTCTGGTGAATAATAGCAGTAAGAAAACGTTATGGAAGTTTGCCAGGGGACCCTAGCTCAGAATTACCAGTTACATCCTTATGGTAATACTGGCTATTTATAAAATCATCTATAGACAAGAATTTCCTTGAAGCCTAGGGAAGGTGTTTTTTCATGCGCTTGGGGAGCGAGGGAATACAGCAGGTTGAGAGTGGATTTGGGTTTTTTTGTCGAACGTTACCTGCAGGATGGCATCTGGGGGCTGAGAATGTGGAGGGCAGGGAGATTGTGAGCAATGTATGAGATGGGTCGTGTGAGCAGATTACAAGTACGCATTAGAGCAATTGGAGAATTTATCTCAAGCTCTTTCAAGCTTTGTACACCTGCCTACGTACCACTAAAGACAGTTCTGATATCTATTGAACTAATTTGCAAATAATTAACATGAAAACTCTATCTCTTTAATACTGCATGACAGATCTGAAGGATGGAGTCGCTTGCTCTTGTATAAGGTCATAGCAGCTCACTTCTCACCTCCGAAATCTGCCAGCCTGGTACGACAACGATTCAATGAGACGTATGGGAACATCTTCTGGTGTGAGCGGTGACACTTCAGTCGGTACCACTGCAGCAGTTCTGATTGTTGCTGCATCTGTCAGCTTGAGCAAAGCATGACAGTGAATTTGTGGTGTAGGAATTGAAAGGGAACTCATAGTATATGCAGCCTTTGAATGAGACAGCTTGTAATTCATCTTGAGCTGATGAGGTTTCGAAGCAGTGACTGACTCATGTGGACTCGTGCAGCGTAACATAAGGAGGTGTGCAGTTTCCCAGTAAGTGCTCCTGTTACATCCCCGTGCACATGGCTTGCATTCAGTGGCAAGCCAAACACCCTAGACACTGAAAGTCATGCCATATCCTCCCAGCATTCTAAGAGATGTAAAACATGATATTTAAGGCAGTAATGCATGTGATCTTTTTAATAGTTTTAATCTGCCACAAACCCCCTGGTTTTAAAAGCTGTAATGTACTCTTGACTTGCATTTTCAAGATTGGCAATGCTATTTTGCTAAATATACACTTACTAAACGGAGTTCTGACTTTCTGGGACACTAGGTAGATGGAGTCTTCCACTCTGAAATACCTTCTATAGCCTGTTTGCTCTTCAAATGTAATCTAATATTAAATTCTCCCCCCCATATTTATAAGCACAATTTCAATTTATTATATATAATAAAAATATATAGTATGAAGTTTTCCCTTGTTTTAGGTTTGCTGTGTAGTGTAGTGCACAGACATTTAACCAGTAATAAGTTTATTAGGAATCTTGGACAACAAAGAGGGTATTGCACGTGTGCATAGTTATATCACAAAGGAAACCCTGAAGGACAAAAGAAACAAGTGACAATGGACACCCAGGAGTTCGGTGATGCAGCTCCCGCTTGCTGCTGGGAATAGGAAGGAGTCACAGGAATGGGAAGTGAGAGAGTCATATTTTGGCAGCAGCTGGCATTTACATTGGCTTAAAGTATTTATGGAACCACGGCTCCTGACTCTAGACACTAACAGATTTTAGTTGTAGCCATGCAATTATTACCTGTGTTTTTCCACATCAAACACCGTTTGATTTCTTTAAATTGGATATGATAGATTTTCACTGCTTCTTTTGGAAACACATGTACCTCAAGATATTGGTACGCTCTTTCAAGCTATTCATATATTTCTGTTTGGGGATCAAAGTCAAATCAGCCTGGAGTGGATCTGAGTTAACCCACTATGGTGTCGTAGTCACCTTCCTGCGGCCCTTTAACAGATCACAAAGTGCAGCTGGAAGCAGGAGATCTTGAATTCACCTGTAGGTACAAGTCTTTAGCTTTGTGCTAGGGCAGCCTCAGTTTGCCTCTCCTGCATCCATTCATTTTCTTCCTTCCTCCTGTCTCTGTGGGCATGTGTTTTAGCCAGCAAGTCTCTCCCTTCACTCCACAGTAGACAAAATATCTACGTGAGAGTAGTCACATGTGAGATGATTACTACCAGATATTCCTCTTCCTGGTACCTTCTTGCTATGACGGTTGACAAAGGGTAGTTAGGACCATGTGTCAGTGAGGTTCTGTTCACAGTCTCCACTCAGCTCTGCTGGTTTGAAGTGAGATGTGTGAGCTCGTCCCCTCCAGTGGGATTCCCCCTGTCTCTCCTGGTGCCATAGGCAATCTGTCTTCCTAAGCTTGGGGAATTGCCAGGGATTTGGGAGCCACTTCCTTAGGCTGATGGTGATGCAGATGGAAATCAAAGAAAGGGAGAAGAGGGTGAATAAATAGGAAAAGTGAGGCAGGCTCAGTATGTGCTGTTGTCCCACCTTCTTCTGGATGGAGACAAGCTATGTAGCGATGTGCCTCAGCTTTCCTACCTGCACAGTAGGTGTAATTGCGAGTCTTTAAGAAGTGTGGAGAGAATTAATGTTTCCATGGCTTAGATAAAAAGCACTATGCACACAAAGTGTTTGCTGTTGAGAAACTGATCCTATTTAATGATACTTTTTAACAGCTGATGCTCGGTTCCTTTGCTGTCTTGCCCATTATAGGGGTGAGAAGGCATTAGCAAGGGGTTCTGTTTGCTTTCCTTATTGGCTGATTCCCTTGCTGTTGGCTAAGAAATCATTAAGCTTGTTCAGAAGGAGACAGTGCAGATTTGTTTCTGAAAGCTTTACAGAAATCTGTTCACAAATCGTCTGAGCCCAGGGCATTTCCAGATTGCATATCCTTAATTGTATTAAACACTTCAGGGCCATCTGACTGATTGTCTAACAGTTCAACCATCTGGTCTGGAAATTTAGGCAAGCTTTACTTTATGGAGAAACTCTGAGTCATTCACGCTGGAGTGTCATTAGATGGCCCCTGGCCTGGTCTTTGATGGGGAAAGGCGAGTATAGTGTCGCTGCTGATAGTATTCTGATTGAGAGAAACATAAGGTTTTAGGGGCTTATTAGTTTTGATTAATCAGGATAAAAATACAGGTTTCTTGCCTTCCTGGTCTTTGCAAAAACACTAGTTACCCCCTAAGCCCAAACCATAAAAACTGGCTTTATTGTTCTAATTGATTTCTAAAATTCAAATTTTGATCAGTTCTGTAGGCTGAGGGAATGACTGCTTCTGGTTTCCTGGGCGTAACTCAAAAGGGATTGTATGGAAGTGAGAAGGCATTGTTCGGTGGCAGAGCAGGAATAAATGCTATCAGAAGCTGCTCCATTTCCCTCTCTCCCTGGTTTAGTTGATGTAGCAAGCAATGCTAGCTTGCAGCAGTACTGCAATTTTGGGATGGTTTTTGTGTCTGGGAAAAAGAGGCTTTGAGTGAGGAGACTGTTCTGTCCAGTTTCATTCCTCACTCTCTTAGAATCTGTTGTTATTTTCTGCTGTGCTACAGAAGGTGCAGTTTCAGGAAGAGAGTACAACAGTGGCTTGAGGCCATCTCTGCTTTTGTTCCTCAGCTTTTCAGCTGCTCAGGGGCCAGTTTAAATTAGAGCAGCCCCTGTGGGTGCTCTTGCAGATGCTTTACCCAGCTGCTTCTGTTCCTGGAGCACAGAATGCCTCAATCACATCCCCATTCCTGACATTTCCCCTGTGCCAAGGACAGAGATGGTGACACTGCACAAACACATACAGACCCTGTTCTGCCCTGTAGCTGCTACTGTATTGCTGGAGTAGTGTGTGAAGGCTGAGATGTGTCTTACTTCTCTAAAATGTTTATATGGTTTCATTAGGATGCTGTAAGGCTTGGCATCTATGAACTTTGCTGTTACAGAACCCAAATTTTAATGTACTGGGGGCAAGTTTTGCTGTCTGTCTGGTGCTGGCAAAAAGCAGGATGGAGGCATTCCGGCTATACTTGAATTTCCTGTGAGTTTGCCCCACTCTGCATATAACTAAAAGCCTTACTGTGTCCCAGTGCAGCAATGCCAGTGGTGGGAAGCTGGAGAGAAGAGTGATGGATATGTTACTGAGTTGCCCACCCATTCCTCAAGTGATTAAGCTGGAGAGCAAAGAGGTTCTTCAAAGGTTTTCAGAAAAGTCAGCCAAAGATAAGGTTTATATGGGCCATCTCCTTCAAAAAATTTAGCATTTTGGTTTGTTAATAAAAGAAACTGGCTGTCGGTATTTTTGGGGGTGTTTTGACAGAAAATATGGCATTGCTTTAGGAAAAAGAATCTCTGAGTTGCAAAGAAAAGAAAAAAAAGTATTTTTTTTCATGAAAGAACTGTACATGAAGCATTCTAACAAGTTCTTAAGCTTGCTTCATTATTTACATTTATTTACATCGTTTACATTTGTTTACATTATTTACATTATTTACAACTGGGCTTTCCTTTGCTCAAGCCCATATAGTTTTGTGCAATAAAAGCAATTTTCCACTACAGAGGCAAGTAACAGGGGTTTTACTTCAGACAGCTTTTGTTTTAATAAATAGCCTCATTGCTTCAGTGAGGCACGCATTGGCCATAGCCAGTGGTTTTCTCTGCCCAATGAAGATTACGATAGCTGTACCTGTTTTTGCCCCACGTGATTAGCACAGAACGTCCCCAGCGGGCTGAGGAATGAAATCTCCTGTGGCCTGCAAGTGTGTTGTTTACCTGCTTCTCCAGAGTGAAGCTACTTTGCCAAGGCTCAAATACTGTAGCAAAGTTTATACACCACTTGAAACATTTTTCCAGTGGCTACTTTTCTGCTCTGATAGCCTCTCCATTTTCTTTTTATATTATTTTTGTATAAATACAATAAGAAGATAGATAGTCTGATTGACTGGAAGGATAAAAACTTCTCATTTTCCACTTAGAGCCACTAAAAAATTTTATTTCTAGTCTTTTCCTATATTTTTGTTCCAAATATTGAATTTTGTAGTTTTTTCCACCTTAACCTCGAGAGGAGATTGCTGCAATACTTGTAATGCATTATCTCAAGTGAAAGAAGGAGGAAATGACTTGCTGACCTAAATATCAAGAGTCCAATCATTTTCTCCTACAGAAATGAACATGCAAAGGACTGAAACAGCACTCATTTAGAAATGTTTTTCCCTGTTCTTTGTCCAAGATAGTGGGAGCATGTCCCTTCTCACTGAAACGGGGAATTTCCTTCCAAAACACTCCTGCAGATGCCACAGGACTCTCAGGTGGCCTGTGCCCATCTGAAGGAGGGTGCAGGTTTTGGACCCCCACTGGATTTTTTGCTCTTCTGCTCAGGTGCTGCCGAAGCCAGTGGTGATGCCTTACAAAGCATGCATTTAGGTCAGATAACGATTAGGGATGAAGCAGCCCAGCCTTTTCGGTTGCTGTCTGCAGGTGTGCGCTTTCAGTGAACTCACAGAAATTTAGGGAGGGCCATTCTAGTTTCCAAAGCACGACTCCCTGAAAGCTGGTCGCATCATTGGCTTTGTGGAAGAACAAGGGGTGAGCCTTTCAAGGCAAAGTGTGCTATGGACTTCAAGAATCCCACGCGTATTTTATAAAGCCAAGATCTGGCCTGTCCTGTCTGCCCCTGCCTCTCTCTCACTCCTGTCTGATGCAAAGCAGAAGAGTGTGCTGCTTACCTGGCTGAATTTTTGTACTGTTGTGTGCTCAGAATCGATTCCTGTATTGGCCGTTGTTAGAGAAGGGAGATAGAATAGTTGCAGACACATGGTTTAGTCCTGACAGCCTGTTCTGTGGGGTAGACAACGCGGACACATGCACTTGAAGAGCAGTATTGGTATCGGTAGCTCTAAGTAATGTCAGTTAGATGAAGCCAGCTCCCTCTTCCTCCATTGCAGCAGAACCCACAAACAGAAACCTCTGTCCCAGGGACAGCCTGGATTGTCATTCTGCTGTTAGAGCACTTCAGAGCTCTAGGGCCAAATCTCTACACGGTCCACCTGCACGCTGAGTTTAAACAGGTGTCTTCTCAGCTATATTTGTCTGAAAGAAATGATAGGAAGTCTGATACAACCAGTACTGGTAGCACAGTAACCATGGGCTTGTTTGTACCTGCTTAGAGCATGAACTGTCTTATTGTGCTTAGCAAACCTGGAGAATCATAGAATCACAGAATGGTCTGGGCCAGAGAAGACCTTAAAAATCATGTAGTTCCACCTCCCCCTGCTGTGGGCAGGGACACCTCCCACTGGCTCAGGGGGCTCAAAACCTCATCCAGCCTAGCCTTGAACACCTCCAGGGATGGGACATCCATGAATTCTCTGGGCAACCTGAGCTAGTGCCTCACCACCCTCACAGGAAAAATTTTCTTCCTAATATCTAATCTAAATCTCCCCTCTTTCAGCTTAAAACCATTACCCCTCGTCCTATCCCTGCACCCCCTGATAAAGAGCCCCTTCCCAGTTTTCCTGTAGCCCCCTTTAAGTACTGGAATTTGTTGTAACATCTCCCCAGTCTTCTCTTTACTAGGCTAAATTTATCAGAGAAGAAGTAGACGTTAAACCAGACATAATCCAGCTCATTATGGAGCGTCCCAGATAATTTATAAACCAAAAATTGAAAATGTTGATCGACAACAGACCTTGAAAAGTTCTCAGTCTTGCTAATTCCTATGTACTAGAAGAATTAGCTTTCTTCTGGTTGTCTATGTAACAAAATTTTGGTGGCCCATTTCCAGCAGAGCTTTTACACTGACTCATATCGGTTTGGTTATGTTTTCCTACAGCTTGTGTAACACTACAAACAGTGCCAGCTCCTTACAAAAAAGCCATGGTTCAGTGTGTCAGCAGATATTTCAGAAGACAGGACCTAGATGTAAACTCTTGTGTTCTGCACCAATCCTAGTTGTCAGATCAGTTTTGCCTCTTTCCAGTCCTTGTGACCTAGATACCATTCTAGTGGGTGTAAAGGATCTCAGCCAACCGAGATGAGTGGCTGCAACATGTAATGAGATACTTGGTTGCTTTGGCCCCCTGACTCTTTGTTCATGCCTCATCTACCCTAGACTAGTGTAGGTAGGGGTCTAGAGAGAGACATATCTTTGAAAAGTAAAATTTTTTTTCCTCTTTTGTTTTATAGTGTGTCCTCCCAGTGTCTTAAACTGGATGGTAATGGGCTACTGATGTTATTTGATTTAAAAAGTATTCATCTGTTATGTAAATGCAATGTGAAAATAATTTGCTTGGCTTTTTTTGACTTTTTGTTTTCTTTTTTATTTTTCAGTCCTTCAAACCCAGAACATACTGTTGACATAATGTCAACAGGGAGAGGGAAGTGGTATGAGATGTTCTTGTTGAATGTGTTTTTATCATCCATGCTTATAGTTAGTTTGGTCTCAGAGGTACTTGCTCATTAAGGGAGCCTATTAAGTGACAACAGGAGAAAAGAGATGATAAGATGCACTATTCTAGGCAGCAAGGGAGAGATTTTGAACTCTAGAACTCAGTGCGGTGGTGATTTAGATACATAACAGGATCTGACAGCCTTGTTTGCAACAGCTGCATTCTTCCTCCTTTCTTATCATACAGAAAAGAAGGAAATCCATGGAAAAAATACTAATGGATGAAAAGAAGACCCCTGAGCCACACTGCTGTTATGCCAGGATCCTGTTAGAGCTTGCACATAGTATGGGGTTAACTGGGGTCAGAGCTCTACAGGGCAGTGTCAAGGTCCAGATCAGTGGCGTAGATGGCCAGACATGGGCATGGCTGTGATGTGGCTGCAGCGCAGCTATGGCAGAGCCAAGGGCAAAAGCCCTGGCTTAAAGGGGGATCCTGTCCAAAAGATGGAGTTTACTTCATGATGAGGCTTATAGAATCATAGAATCATAAGGTTGGAAGAGACCTCTGAGATCATTAAGTCCAATCGTGCCTGTCTCCCCACTAAACCCTGTCCCTAAGGAACTCATCCACCCGGCTTTTAAACCCCTCCAGGGATGGTGACTCCACCCCCTCCCTGGGCAGCTGTGCCAATCCCTGACCACCCTTTCAGGGAAGAAATTCTTCCTGATGTCCAGTCTAAACCTCCCCTGGCACAACTTGCGGCCATTCCCTCTCGTCCTATTGCTGTCACTTGTGAGAAGAGCCCAGCACCCACCCCATCACAGCCTCCTTTCAGGCAGTTGCAGACAGTGATGAGGTCTCCCCTCAGCCTCCTCTTCTCTCAGCTAAACTCCCCCAGTTCCCTCAGTCTCTCCTCGTAAGACTTGTTCTCCAGCCCCTCCCCAGCCTCGTTGCCTTCTCTGGATGCGCTCCAGCCCCTCAATGTCCTTCTTGGAGTGAGGGGCCCAAAACTGAGCCCAGCACTCGAGGTGCGGCCTCACCAGTGCTGAGCACAGGGGCACAATCCCCTCCCTGCTCCTGCTGGCCATGCTGTGTCTGACACAGGCCAAGATGCCACTGGCCCTCTTGGCCACCTGAGCTACTGCTGGCTCATGTTCAGCCGCTGTCAATCAGCACCCCTAGGTCCTTCTCTGCCAGGCAGCTCTCCAGCCTCTCTGCCCCAAGCCTGTAATGCTGCACGGGGTTGTTGTGACCCAAATGGAGGACCCTGCACTTGGCCTTGTTGAACCTCATCCCGTTGGTCTCAGCCCATCGATCCAGCCTGTCCAGATCCGTCTGCAGAGCCTCCCTTCCTTCAAGCAGATCCACACTTGCACCCAGCTTGATGTCATCTGCAAACTTGCTGAGATTGTGCTTGATCCCTTCCTTGAAATCAATGATAAAGATGTAAGAGCTCCCCAGGGAAAAGAGAGCCTTTTTGTTCTCTGCCAAAAGCAAAGAATAGGGGGCAGAGAACTGGGAAAGGGAAGATGAGAGAGAGAGAGAGACTTTCATGGAAGTACTTATTAAATTAGAAGAAAATCCTGAAGTCTGATTTCCTTACCCTCTCACCTGTTTTCTCTATTTTGCAATCCACAGGTATCTCCCTGGTCAGATATCTCTTACTTATCTGCCCACAAAACAAGTATGGGCAGGCAGTAGTAGCAAGGCTACAGGAAAGCTTTTGCTTCCTTACACAGCTCCTGAAAATAGAGTTGTGTTTGAGAACTGTGTACTTGATTAGAAATTAAAAATCTTGTGCCAACCTTTTATTAAGACTGAATGTTTAAAATAGCTGAAGGTCTGGAAGGACAAAATTCAGGTTCCAGTTGCAGTTCTGGCTCACAGTCCTGTTGCACCTTGCAGAGTTTAGTATTTTCCCTTCCTGTTTAAGTGCATAAATGGATCGCACAGCACATGCTTATTTAGGGATTTCTTCTTCCAGTTCCCAGCAGAAACCAGAAGTAGAATAGAAGTTAGAAATAACTTTATTAAAATTAGAATGATTACAAAAATCCAACACTATGTCTAAAGTTTAGCATGTCCAAATCTGTCCAAATCTGGATCTGAGTTTGGCTGTTACCCAACATGAAGAAATATGAGCCTCTTTTATATTACATTGTTTTATCAGTTGCTCCTTATAGTTAAAAAATACTCAAATAAAAACAGAGTCTGAATTAATCATTTTTGGTAAATTGTCAAGAAAAAAGAAAATTATGACATTTCTACAGTGAAAACATTTGTTTTAATTTGTTCTGAATTTTCGCATGACCATCAGCTGAGCTGTTCTTTATCCTTGTCATTGATGATTTCAGGGGGCTTCAACCTATATTCCTGTTTATGTCCGAGAGCAGTAGTAGCTTATATGAAAATAAAATGGAACAAGCTTTGCTGTACATTTATTCTGTAAATTGCTTATATTTTTGCCAGATTTTTGTGGCAGACAGACAAGCCTGCTTTTAAACTCAAACCTCCAAGTCGAAATTCCATTTAAGGGCACCTTTCTTAGCTTGTGATGGTGAAAACCCACTACAGACACACTTGTGGGTGCTAGGATTTATTCCTGATGGAAGGAGTGAATTTCTTTAAAGAATGCCTTTGCTTTTGTCACAAATTAAGTTTGTCACACACTAAAAAAGTGCAATATTTTGAACTGCATGATTTTTTTTTTCCAAACTGTTTACCCAACAGAAGGAATTTCTTTATTAGATGCCATACTTACTACTACTTTTTTGGAAGTATTTTTCACTGTGTACACTCATAAAAGTGACATTTTTGGTCAGAGGGATGTTCTTTGTGAGGTATTTTCAGTTGTTGCTTCAAAGACTTTGAACTCTGCTCCAATTTACAATGAGATATCAATGGAAAACTTGCAAATTTGCAGTGGAGACTGCCTCTGGCTGTTTCTGTAACCTGAACTATTCAGAGAGGAGACGTTTGTTAGGCTGAACAGTGGGATGAACTGTTTTGTAGTTTGACAGGGGGCTTTGAAAGTACAAGTCTAAATCTCAGCTTCTAAAACCTTTAAGTGGCCAGGTCCTCCTTTGTACACTTCTGCGATAGCCTCCCATAAAACAGGACTACTCTGTCTTAAAAAAAATGCCACGAACAGTTATTATCCTTTCAGAGTGATTTAGACCTGAAAACGAGAGAAAACAGAAGAATCAAACTAGTAACAGAGATTTGCTTATGAAGAATAGATTAAAAAAAGTTTAAATGTCTACCTATATTAAAAAAAGAAAAATGTTCTCTTCCTACTGGATGCAGTAGTGTATAAAAACTTATATAATTTCTCCAATTAGCTAGTCATAATGACATCAGATTTGATTGCATACATATTTCTACTATCCCCTCAAGCAAAGAAGAGCATCTCTGTTGAAGAGGTGTTAGCTAGTACAGACAATCATTTGTCGGGGCTGGATATTCAAAGCTTCCCCATTCCTCAGGATCCCTTTTCTGCAGCAGTTAAGGGAAGAAGCCACACAGGAACAGAGAGGAGACTGTGCATGGTAATTTACCAGGGCAACAAGGCAAAATGCAGCTGTTTAAAGAAGCGCAGCATAGGGCAGGTTGTTACCAGCAGCCTCCAAAACCAATTTTGATAATATTATTTGTATTGTAGAAGTATCTGCCCTTTCTACCTGGGCAGAAAGGAGGAGGATGGGTTGGGTTTCAAAGAATAGGAAGACCTTTTGGTTTTGAAATGTGTGTTTTATTTACCTCCTACAGAAGAAAAGGTTTACAAAGTTGGAAGGAATTTATCACACTGGATTACCTTGAGTCTTTTGTCACAATTCTTTCTGAATTGGAGCCTGTCCCAGAATCAGAGAACGGCCTTGCCCTTGCAGACCCTTGTGCCTACCTGCATGTTCCTTTGTTGGGCCTTCTTGAGAGCTGCCTGTTATGTAGCTGTGCTGGTGGGGTGTACCATGCCTGCTGGGCTTCCAGGACTTCTGCCAGCCTTTGGCATGATGGCAGCCCTTTCTCCAGAGCAGTTCAGTTGCTGACTGTTCGCTAGGAGCGAATCACAAAACACGCCTGTTCCCAATGAACTGCAGCTCCCACTGTCACAAGATTTCCCAAAAGGATTAATTTGACGTTTATAGAATCATAGAATCATAAAGTTGGAAGAGACCTCTGAGATCATCAAGTCCAACGGTGCCTGTCTCCCCACTAAACCCTGTCCCTAAGGAACTCATCCACCCGTCTTTTAAACACCTCCAGGGATGGCGACTCCACCCCCTCCCTGGGCAGCTGTGCCAATCCCTGACCCCCCTTTCAGTGAGGAAATTCTTCCTAATGTCCAGCCTAAATTCCCTCAGTTGACCAAGTTTGACTGTTTTTACAAGTACAAACCCAGCAGAGTTCAGAGGTGACGCTGTGTAACACCGGGATGTGCTCCAGACAAGTGCTGTTCCCTGTCCTTTTTCAGTTTAGCACTAGATCAGAACATTGAGGCTTTTGCTGCAGTTGTTGACCCAATTTATTAAAATATTAATACGAGCTGCCTACTCTATGGAAGAGTTAGGCAGTATCTGGAAAACGCCTCAAAAAGAGCCATTAGAGTTCCCAGTGTGTGCATAGCATATTAGTGAGCACTTAACTGCACTCAGCTAGTCACGACTGCAGCAGCTGATCTGTCCTTAGCCGTGTGGAACAGGTCTGCAGCAGCGCTTGGGCATTCACATATATCGACAAGAATTGCCCCACATTTCCGCAAGAATGACTGTGCTCAGAGTGAGCTCTGCCAGCCCGGGAGTGTTTTGTAACTCATTCCCCGTGTCTGGTCTTGCCCTGGATTTCACAAGCCTACCCTAACAGTTCATCTGATGATGTCCCTGATCTTCTGCTTAACTCTTACAAACCTGCTTGCCCCCTGTTCTAATGTCTGTTACCTTGGCTCGTGCGTATCCGTGTCAAGGGGCACATTAAAAGAAACAAGATCGTTAGCTCTGCCAAAACACAGCCACCTCCTGTATTGTGGTTCTTTCTGGAAGAGAATGGAAGGACAAACCGCAGGAAGGAGAAGTTGTCACTAGTGAGAAAGGGTTTAGATGCTACATCGATGACAGTAGTGACATTTCTGTACCCTTGTCCTTTTAGAGGCATTTCTGTGCCGTTGCCCTGTACCCAATTTCAACCACGGACTATGCTGGTGTAGTTAAGCCAGTGTAAAGGCTGTTGTGGAACCAGCATGCCAAGATTGCTGTAGACTGAATGTCTCAGTGAACCTGTGGGAAACGTATCTTGAGTTGCACAGGTACAGTCTTCATCGGAACTCTTGGGTCAGTCCTCTGGTGCTTTGGAAAGGACTCGAGGCTGAGAAGTGGTGCTGAGAGCAGCTTTTTCCTTATCTGAAGCGTAAGCATGGAGCAGGCAGGCAAGGGAGACCCTTGGGGGGATGCATTTGAGAGGTGGTTGCTGATTGTGTGTGCCTCAGTGTCTAGCGTCTAGGATTTTTCTGGGGCTTAGAGGAACATACTCTTATTTCATTACAAAGTTCTAAGAAGGCAAAATAATTCACACTGTCTGGGGACCAGCAACTTCAGAACTGTCTACTTTTCCTCACACAATTTTCTCCACCCTAGTTCCACCCTAGCTGGAATTGGAGACCATGTCATTGGTAATAGCAATGAAAGATTAAAAAAGGACAAATTACAACATCAACAATAGAAAAGAAGCATGTGATTCATCAGAAATGCAAACGTAATGTTTAGAAGGCATAGAAGGGGATTCAACAACTCCTAATAGAAGGAGAAGATATTTTATGAGTGGAATTTAGAAGTACGGAATGAGACAAAGGAAAAGAAAACTTCAGCTGAGCAAGTAGGAAATTTGTGTAGCTGTAAGATTCATTACACCAACAGATACTTTCCCAGGACATGAGCTGGAAGAATCCACTGCTTAAGTAATTGGAAACTGATGGGTGGGTGAGCCCAGGGGAAAGATTGTTCTTGTTAGCCTGGGAGATGGACTTGGACATTACCATCTCTCATTTCAGGGACTGTGTGTTTGAGTGAAGAGAGTAACAGGACTCCCTTCCTCTGTGCCAGAGGGTCTTGGCTTTCTTCTGTGGTTCTCACACCCACAGAATACCAGGCTCTTGCATGTGAAGTACCTTGGTGGCTGCTTTTAACTTTTTTCTAAGCATTTAAAAATCTTTTAGGACAGTTATAAATCACGGTGCGTGGGTGATTATGTGGAATAATTAAAGTAAGTTTACAAACTGCTCTGAGTGCCCAGGGTACTGAAGAAGATTAGATTTTCGTGCATACTGAGAAGTCTTACCCCATGTCTATTCCAAAGTGCGTGATTTAGCACTTTGAGTGGCTTCCCGTGTGTGAGCTGTGTTTGTATGTTTTACAGGGGAGAGAGACAGAACTTTTCCATATTTGCAAATCTGTTGAATCTAGGATGAGCAACAAGGCTCAGTGACTGTCTTAGATGTTGCCTTATGAATGTAATCAGGCAGAACATGGTGTCTTCTGATGATTTTTGGGACGGGGGAGTGAGGCAACAGAGGAAGGGTTTTTTTAGCATCGGTGACTGCATTAGTCACTGCATTTTTCAGCATTAGTTGACAAGTAGGAGTAGGTGTAGGTGTTGGGTCATAGGTTGGACTCGATGATCTCAAAGGTCTTTTCCAACCTTATGATACTGTGATACTGTGACTGGTGATTTCAGATCAGGACAGACCTTTTGAGGTGTCCCAAGCTGCATACAGAGCTTTTAGTGTAGGTGCTCAGGAAACACAGAAAAAAATCATTAGAAGGAAAATGAAAGTAGGTGAGAGGAGATAGTGATAAGACCAAAATATCCACTGATGTGTACTTGTCTCCCTGAAAATTCCCTCATATATTCATAATCTCTTACTTCTTTTTTGTACTGAAGTCTAGAATTTCAAACTTGAAGTCTAGAGAGAATCTGGTCTCCCCAGGATTTCTGATCCAGGATAGCATTCAGAGAATTTGAGAGGCAAGAAAGAATAGAAGGATTAACATCAAGCCAGACTTTTACATTTAGCACCCAAACAGAAAATTATTAGTCCCTTTGAAAGTGATAGCTTTGTGCTTTACTTTCCCTGAAGTACTGCACAGGAGGTGCAGGGAGTGAAGTGATATTCCAGACCATGAATGTGCGTTGACATTCCTGTGTGATGGGCACGAACTGTGCTGAAGACATCTAACAAAACAAACACAAATTCAACAAGTTCATATTTGTTTTTTGAAATAAGCTATTTTTATATAAACTTTGGCTGAAGTGCTTTTCTCCTGCAGTTTTATCTACCCGGATTTGTCATGCATGAGTAAGTTTCCCTGAAGAGGCAATATGTTATGCTTGTGTTTAGGTACCATTAGCTTGCGCAGTCTACGTCTGGGCAGCTGAGAACAAGTGGAGTAATTTTAATGGTGTAGCTGCAAAGCTGTTATGGAATTAAGCTGCCTGGCTTTTGCTACAGATCAAGCTTGGAACCGGAACTGCTCAGACATGGCATTTATATTTCAGTGGAGATATATTATTTATGAATTCCTGATTGTCACCATATTTAAAAACATGTGAAATCTGTTGGTGTGCAGAAAATAAGTCTGGGAGAGGTCAGCCAAGATAGCAAAGTGTGTGAAAATCATGGCAGACATCCACTTAGTGCTGTAAATCAAGCACTTTCCTTGGGTTTCGGACAGATGCTTGATTCTACTGGTTTTGTCATATGATGATCTCTTAATAAGATAGGAATTTGAGGCCATCCGATTTAGCTCATTCTTATCAGAACCATATGTGGTGTTTTATTATTATTATTGCCACTTATCATTAGGGGAAAACCACTTCTTAACATATTTCTGAGGCAATTTGGTTTGCTGTGTGTAGTTGGAGGAATCTTGGAACTCTGTAAATGAGTGGAGGTTGAGAGTTCACTCTGTTGAACAAACATACAAATTTGGCCAAGACTATTAAATTTAAATCACAGTTTATTACATTTCTTCATGTAACAAACTGATCATGCAGTGAACTTTTTGTGGTTGTGTTACTGGAGGGTAACAGCCATTTGCCAAATACAGTTTCAGATAAAACCAGTCCCAGAGTTCAGAGGTGTTCAGATGAAGGGGACTGATTTGGCTCATTATATTAGCAGAAAAACGTTTGTAAAATTGTCTGTAGTTTTGGTGAAGGAATCTGGCTCCCAGCTAAATATAATATTTTGCATGTACTTATTTTTAACACGCTCCGAGGAGCTCTGATGCAACTTTGGAAGTATCTCAGTAAATATTAGTTTTTAATATGGAACATCTGTACATGATTATGACAAGGAATGTGACAGGCTTTATCTCACTCAGTTCTCTATCGCTCCCTGTGAAAATGTTGTCCAAGCTCGATGGTAGTACTCCTTTTCAGTCCGTGTGTGTGCAAGAGAGAAAAAAATAAGGGAGATCTGGATTAATCCTGTCTGATTTTAGGCAGTAAATGGACATCAGTGTTTCATGAGTTCTTTAACCAGGGAGAAAGCCAGCATAGCTATGGAAAGAAATAGCTGGACCCCTCCCCATCGTTCTTTCCCATACAGCCATGGGCCTTGTGGCAGTGCAAGGCTCATGATTGGGTTTCTTTTATCCCAGTTCTCCCCTCTGGTTCCTCGTGGCAGGCACAGTCTCTTCTGTCAGCACAAGGGAAGGGGTGACACGGGAGTGAGGATGAGTAGCTGGGGCAAGGGCTCACAGAGCTCTAAATATTGCCAGCTTAAAGCTCAAAGATTACTTTTGAGCTTTCTCTGTAGTCAACAGACTGTTTCATGCCTGGTATATTCCACATTATTTTTTTAATTAGAATTGGTCTTCAGAAGTTGAAAAAACAGCAAGTGTTAATAAAATGCCAGCTAAGCTGAATCCTGTTTCACATCTGAGAGCCGATAAGACTGCAGGGGAAAGTTTGTAATAAATATGCTGAAAACCAGCACTATTGATCCAGCACCTTTCAACAGTACTGAACTTCGCTGCAAATTAGATGCAAACACAGTCAATTTAAGCCATTAATACATTTAGCTGGTATATTATCCTCCAAAGTGTTAGCAGCCTGAACTAAAACTGCCAAGAAATGTAAAGCAGGTCTAGGTCTCAGTGTGAAGGCTGAATATTACTTTAATGGGCGAGGCATTTATTTATGCTTCTTTTTGTTACATTAGGGTTTGTGAGATGGAACTGATTAATAAACTGTCAAATTAAGGTTTCCACTTAGCCCATTGTTGGCAACACCCGCTTTACAACAGCAATGCTCATGTTATAATGACATTGAACAGGCAGACAAAAATACTGTGTGTAAATTAGGATTTTGTAACTTACTGCTTACGTAGGATGGACTGGAGGTGAGTGCTTTTCCAAGGCAGACTTTGTCTTTCTCTGAACTAAGTCACATAAAATTGCATGTCTTTAAAAGACGGAATTTTGAAGATCCCAAGGGAAAATTTCTATCAGTATGACACGTGCTAGGAATAATGCCTAGAACAAATTGTCTCTTAAATGAAGACTATACTGGTGAGAGAAAAAATAAAGGAGCTGGAAGTTTCAATGTGACAAACAGTATGACTTCCCTGCCTATCTGAGACCTCTTTGGAGAACCATATGAGAATTAGGATGAAGGGGAACCTCACTTGCTCAGAGAAGTTGGATGTGTCAAAAGAGGAGGGTTTTTCCCTTTTACCAGCTGTATGTAGACTTGCTCTGAAATCCAGAATATGAAAGGAGTTAGGCTGATGGATCTGGAAAGGGGGAAGAACATTGATAACTTTGTGATGAGGACGTATTCCAATATATCACACCAGGAAGGTCAGATAGATGAAGATTTATGGGATTTTTTGAACAATGAGGAGAATCCTCTGAAGCACAGGTTTGGTGATGAGGGAATTTGAGGGAATCAGAGCTAGCCAGGCATTTGTTGAGAATGGAATAAAGGGAGAGTATGAACCATCCATGTAATGAGGAAATAATGACATTCTTAGAGATTATTCTCTTCTTTTAAATCTGCAATCTTGATCTGCAATAAGAAAGATTTGGCACTGGTACTAGATAACCAAGAAAATGGAGCAAGAAGAGATATTGCATGAAGAGGCAGTGGAGGCCATTGGAAGACAAGGAAGACTTATTGAACAAATATCTGTCAGAAAGGACAAAGGTACAGCTGATTCTTCCTTGGGGCAGAATGTGGACTATACAATCTCTTGAGGTTGTTCCCAGTGGCATTTTTTTGTGATTCTGTTGCTAGTGTAGGAACCTGCTGTAAAATAAATGCATATTAGTCATCATCAGCCGATTTGCAAACAACACCGTTTCCTTCCTCTGCACTGAAGGCTGCTCTCCACAGCAGTGCACTCTACTCTGCATGTTCCCTTCCCCAGGAAGTGAAGGAGGGAAAAACTAGCATATGACAGTAACCATCGTGCCAGCACTCAGTGCTCTATTCTATGGTCCTTAGACATAACAGTACAAGAATCTGAAAATGGCTGAATAGCATACTGTTATGACAAAAAATAGTCAAGACATCATCCTTCTGGAATACCTAATTCTTTGGAACAGTTAAAGAAATGAAATAAACTAAATAAACTAAATAAAAAGCAGAAAATCTGAAGCCGAACCTGAATACAGGTATTTTGGGCCCATCTGCCTTGGAGAGAAAAAAAGAAAGTCTTGACATTTACTGAAATAAAATGTTGATGCATAAATATAGACAGCTTCAAGGCTGTCGTGCCTCCATGAGATCCTTTCATGATATGTATCTCAAATCTCTTCACTATGGCCACAGACTGAAGAGCATAAAAAGCTCATTTCCCCTGCAGGATATTACATAAGAAGCTAAAGATATGCAGAAAACTTACAATTCACTGTTTTAGTGGTGAGTAATTAGCAGAGAAAATTATTTTGAGTAACACACTGTTTGTCCACTTTGAGTTAGGTCTTGCATGTGGCTTTGAGAGCCATCAGTCTGCCCATTCAGAATAATTTATTTTCATATGCAGTTTGCCTAGGCAATGTAGTTTTTCCTCAGTATTGTTAGAGAAGCAGTTCTTTTCTGCTGAGCACAAGGTTTCCTCTGGTGTGTTTTATAATCTATAATATATATGTGGAAAAAGATCTTAAATATTCATGCTTTGAAATGGTTGGGAGCATTCGGTGATTCATGATTCCAAATTCAGTAAGAAATTCCAAATTCAGAAATACCGAGTGGAAACTGAGTAAGTAATTAATTCTCACTGAATCTTAAATTGTGAAAATATTTGATTAAATTTAATTATTAAAATATTATGACTGTATATGGTTAAGGACCATGTATGACTGAAATGTTCTAGCTATTACTTACTCTTGGGGAAGCCGAGGAATTGTACAGCCTTGGAGGAATGACTTTCCAGGTACTTGGTGTTGCAATGTGTTGAAAATATGTGTGTGACAAAACTCTTTGTTGACTCCAGCTGGTGCTTAGCATATGCCCTTTCAGATAACTGTATATGATGCTCTTTCTTCTCACCACTGTCTAATTTTTAATTTTTTTAAACTCCTTGCTAGCTTAAGAATATCTTTGAAAATGAGTCTTTAGACTGTCACAAGGTGATGATACACTTCAAAATTTCATTTTTGTAAAACAAGGAGGATAGGGAAAATCACATAGATCTCACAAGAAAGTAGTTTATGGCTATATGAGTTAGGGGGAATAGCCTGATACAGTGATATAGCGAACACTGTAATCAGTGAGTCATATGTACTGGTAGAAGCCATTTATAAAGCCATGCTCAAATAGAACAGTTCACATAAATACCAAAGACCAACCCATAACTCCCTCTAACAGCCTTCACATCAGTTATATCGATTCAAACCTCATTTTTCATTTCTTCGTTTCATTTAGTGCTTTTACTTTTTGTGGTGATGTGCTCGTGTCTGGGTTTGGAAGCCCCGGCGCCTGGGAGTTATTCGGATTGAGTCTGCCATGCCAAGGTTAGTCCCAGCTCTCAGGTTGCTGGTGATGTACAGCGGACAAAGCATCCTGCTGCTGCAGAGATTTCCCTTTGCTGCCAGTGTCACAGAGCTTTTGTGACAGTGTGTGTGAGCATCTCCCTCTGCTGCTGGCTGCGAGGGCGGGCAGGGGAAAGGTGCTTACGTTCCGTTTCCTGATCTACTGACCTTTTTAGAATCATGGAATCATAAGGTTGGAAGAGACCTCTGAGATCGAGTCCAACCGTGCCTGTCTCCCCACTAAACCCTGTCCCTAAGGAACTCATCCACCTGTCTTTTAACCCCTCCAGGAACGGCGACTCCACCACCTCATGGCAGCTGTGCCAATCCATGAGTAATGGTCAGACTGTGACATTACATGGTCTGGAGTGGGGTGCTGAATCACAGAGGAAACAGAAACATTTCACACCCTTTTTGCTTCTGGGTTAGGGCTTTTTGTTAGTGCAGAACCTCTGCTTCTTGGACACATCTCCGTATTCACTAAAGATTGCTGTTGTTCTTTAGTTACAGCACGGTATGAGTGGATTATTCTTCTGCCACATGCTCTGCATTTCTGGGGAAGTCCCATAGTTGTCTGTTCTCTCCCTTTCTCTTCTGTTACTGGATATGGCCAAAAAGTAGTATATTCCATAAAGAGTGAGTTTTCTCTTTTCATAGACCTACCTGTGCACTCATTCTATCTAAGCTGAAGTTTTGGTCACTGGGACCGTAGCTTGACAGACAGAAGCTGCAGGGTAAAGTGACCTTTTTTCTAAGAATATGTGTGGTATACAGTTATTTGTATGTTAATGAAAATTTCTGCCACTGATAACCTCAACAGATTGACTCTTCTGATTTATTAGGGGAAATGTAGGTGAATCAGCTAAATAATCTATTGTCATATTTGAGAACTTTAAAATTACACTTATCTTGTAAGCTTAATACCATTGAATAATTCTGAATTCCTATGGAAAGAAAATATGTTTCCTGAAGTATAAATAACATGTTAGATATTCCAGAGCCTGGTTCCCTCTGTTCGTCTCCTTTCTAAAAGGAAATGTGTTCATGAAACTGGATTCTCAAGTGTTGGTAAGATGACAAGTTATTAAGAATATAGTGTTCTTGTAGCTTTGATAGCTTGAGGGTATGAGGCAGATAAAATTTTATTAGGTCTACTGATCTAGCTAGAACAAAATAGATGCTATATAAGGCCTAAAGCTTTTCTGGTTTTCACTCAAGTCATTTGGTCTTACGTAAGCTGTTAAACCTTCCTACCCTAAGCTATTAAAAGTAACCATTGTCAGCTTTTTAAAAAAATGTTTCACCAGCCTCAAAACCTTCAAAAATTCACTTGGGAATATTCTTATGATATTTTTAATTGCATCTTTCCTACAGAGAAATGAAAAATTAAAACGAATCAGGGCTTTTGGTTGTAGGCTGCCTCGCCAATACGTCTGTGCTGCTGCATTCAAGCAGCTTTACAAAAGCACAAGCAGTGTGACAGCTCGAGCCTGGGCTCGATCCAGTTGTTCTCAACAGAGAAATCCATCCACAGGCTTCAGTGCATTTTGGATGGAGGTAATTTTCTTTCTTTTGAACCGATTCTGGAGCATGTGTGGAGAGTTAACTGAGACTAGAGGATGATGCATTACCAAATCCAGTTACCGTGTTTCTCTCTGAAGAAGTGGCTCGTATGTGGAATTGATCTGCAGATTTCAGTTTGTCTCAGCATGGCCTGAGAGAGAACCAAAAACGAGGAGGCTGATCATGTGCTGTACTTCTGCATTAGACTGTTTAGATTGGGAAAATCAGAGGCTTAGGGGGCAGGAAAGAAGAGGAAGCTCAAAAGGTAGAGTCCTAAAAAGAAGTGGTCTTAAGAGAAGGGAATCTTGGAAGAAGGTGGCAAAGATCCTGGCTGGATCCTGGCAGTGGGGATAAATCCTGGAGATCAGCGAGCTTCTTGGAGACGTGCCTGGGGACGTGCAGGGCATTGGCCCGCTGTGCCTGAAACGACAGGGGACCGCAAACAGCAAGAACTGCAAGAACTTTCTGCCTAGCTCTCTCAGGTTGGAGAAATGGTCTTATGGAGGGGCAGTCAAGACTTAGTGAATGTATGAAGCTTGTCAGAGAGCAAGTGAATGCACGTGGAAGAATCAGACAGGGTACAAACACAAGTCTCTTTGGTTGTTAAATAAACTCCAGTGTCCCGTTCCACTACCACTTGTTGTTTAACTCTGTTTTGCATGGGACAGGCAGCTGCAACACAACTTCAGTGAGAAACAAGTGATCCTCTCTCACGGAATGAGAAGTATGGACAGGCACAATTCAGGCTTGGTATCTTTTCTTGTCATTGCAATGTTTTCAAGAAATGAATGCCATTTATTTTAATGTCTAAGCAAAGAGATTGACAGGCCGAAGGGGAGTAGTCTCAGCTTTTCAAACAGATTCCATTGTCGCTGTGTCTCAGTGGAAGCCTAGCAAACTTTGTGGATTTTACTTTCTACTAGGATGGTTAACAAAATGTTTACTGGCACAGATAGTGTCCTTTGTGATGTAGCCCTTACTTCTCAGAATGAGACAGGACACGGGACTAGCAAGGCTTTTGGAGAGCCCTTCATTATTATTCATTCGGGGAGAATTTCAAGTGGGAAGCTGGAGAAGAGTAAAATCAAGAGGATGTACTGAGGTAGTTTCTTCAAATTCTTCCAGTTTTTAGGATACAATTCTGATTTGAAAAATGTTGAGGATCTTTGGAAATGCTAGGCTGTACCCTAACATATGAAAGAAGCCCAAATCTTTCTCTACATATACGGTTTTCATAGCAACTTGGAATTATTCTAAATCAATCTGTAACAACCGCAAAACACAACCCACTCTGATTGCTGAGTGGAAATAACAGTTACATACCGTTTTTAGGTATCTAAACATGCCAGTAAGGCTGAAACCAGAGCTCAGCTCAACTGAATTGGAGCTGATCAGAAGACCGGATTCATTAGGTTACTGTACTCAAGATCAGGGAGACCACTGGGAAGCAGGAAAGAGAGTTGACATTTCACTGCTCCCTTGGCTTAGCTTCAGCCAGGTTTGACCTGTTGTTGCCTCTGTGTTACAATGCAGTGTTTCTCACAGGTGGCAGGTTTTGCTGGAATCACCTTTTTCAAGCAATTCTTCATCCGTGCTTGTGTCTTTTGGACAGTAACACACAGGGGAAAGTATAAAGGGCTGATATTTAATGTTGGAATAAAGCTATCAAATACAGCTTTTATAAGAGTTGCTAATTAGAGTTTAGATAAGGACTAAACTCCTCCTGGTTCCTGTGCAAGGTTGAATACTGAAGTGTAACTTACTGCTGGCAACTGTTCCTCAGAGCTTTTGGCCTTTATTGAAGGTTGTAGTGAAATAGGTTGCTCTCGCAGAAGATTAATATTGCATAAAATGCCTTGCATCACGTTCACCTGCAGATTTAAAAATCTTTACAGAAGTGGATGTGGAAGCAGAGAGATGGGGAGGTTCAGTAGACTGCCCAAGTTTCCGCAGTCAGTCTGTGGCACAACCAGCAAGACAATCTAAGACTCTTGGATTGTGGTGGGTCTTTTGCTTCATACATAATTTAAGAACTTGAAGCGCTTTTTTACAGGTCGTTTTTCAACGCCTCCCTTTTGATGGGACCTTCTTCAAACATGTCAGACCTGTCTTCTGTAATTCCAGCTTACCTTACATTTTAGGATCTGCAACTGGCTCAGTTATGTCTGTGTTTGAAACTCAGTGCCATAATTTTGTCATTGATACGGCTACTTCTACACCCCGTGTCTTGCCTGGGATATCCCCTGTTTTCTGCCCAAATGGCTGCGATGCACAGTGTAGATGATACGAACAAATATTCTCAGTGGTGTCCTAACCTGCCAGGTCTAACTGGCTCTGCTCGGGACTCATATTTACTGCTCATACATCAGGTGGGTTTGCTTTCAAGACTAAACTCATGACAGTTTTCAGAAGACGTTGTAGATACACATTTCTGTTTCTTTCCTGTTAATGCGATCCTTGACTTGTTAGACAAAGGAAATAAAGCTGGTTTTCAATGGAACAGTTGATTTGATGCCTCTCTTCAAACTGATAGGAAACAGAGATAATGGAAAGAGAAACAGGAAAACCTCCAGAGTGGGCAAGCACTTGAATGAAGAACACGACACACCACGTGGCACTTTAAAGAGAAACATCAGTCTAGCTGGAGTTTATTGTCGGAGTTCATCAATGATTAGTTTATTTCTGATCTTGTTTATCACTTTAACAATGCTGGCATAAAAAAATAGACTGTGTTAATTAAATTTCCTGATGACACTTCATTGGGAGATAAGTCAGAACTCCAACTCATCTTAGCAGTATAATTGAAAGCTCACCTGTCCTCTCTGAATATTTATTTATATCTGTGCTTTTTAAATTGCAGTTGTAAGAAAAAAATTCCTTGTGAGCCTCTCCTTTTTCTTTCCTTTGACATATTAAAGGTTTAGTTTGGCCCAACTACTTGAAAAATCTACATTTTTTTTTTAAGAAGGTGTCCGTCAAGCTGGTACTCATTAATTTTTCCCTTCCAAAACCCGAATGAATAATGTAACTTGATGCAAAAGCTCAAAATGAGGGTTACAGATAATCATTCATACTCAAGACTTTGGCTATGAATCACTTCTACTGTGCAGTCTAACTGCTTATGTAGCACCACCAGTTTCATATCTCTTTGTTTCTGAGGTGAATAATTTTCAGTGGTATAAAATGTGAGAGGGAGCACTGTGTTGAACATAGGTAACTCCATGACTAAGAGAGACGAAAATCTTTAAAACAAGAGTTATAGGGGCATCTAAGTGGCAATTAGAATCCTTTAAAATTCGTTCACATTTAGGGAAATGTTGCTGGCAGTCATTCATGAAAGTAATTGCCCTGTTCACATAAAAAATTTAAATGTGGTACTTTAGTAATGAATCTGAGCTGTCAGAAGACGTTTTATGGATAATCAGACATTTCTGCAGGAATAGCAATGACTGAAGAAAATTGTAAAATAACTTTGTGGAGGCAAGAGTATCTGAAATGAGTGTTTTCTCTGGAAGCACAAAGAACCCAATGACTTTCAGCAATGCAGGGCACTCTGAGATGACAAGGGCAGCCACTGGGAGCAAATAAAGACTCTATTGTGTCATTATTGATTTAGATTAGCAATTTTTAAGTAGCGACCTTTGAGAAGTAGATTCTCAGATACTCTGTGTGCAGGTGCATTATGCAGCCCCTAGGAACGGAGAGCAGGATTCTCCATTACAGCTTGAAAATCATGTTGTCAATTTTTAAAGGAGAAGATCAATTCTCCTTCATCTTTGCTTGGGTGAAACCGTTGACTGTTTGGGAATGAATTTTTATTTCCCCTAGAATAAGGATGTATGTTCTTGCAGGGTATGGGGACAAACAAGCTCGTGACATTTTGGAAGTTAAGTTGGAACCACGGATGTGTAAGGAAAGTCAACATAAGCCATTGTTTTTGGATGTGGTAGTAGTTCACTCCCACTCATCGGGTGTTAATGACTTGAAATCAGACAAGAACACTTATAAATCTCTTTTACCCTAAGTCTCTAAATCACCCTGGTTGAAGATCTTGTGATATTTGTCTCAGTAGTGTTATCTGTGTTATTGCTGTTGATTTTGCTCTTGTCTAGATATTTTTAGGGAATTGTGAGAGCGTATAGCTGTTTGAAAAGAAAACTTTTACAAAGGTTAAATCCATTTAGGATTGCTGCTCCATTCAAATACCCTTTTGCCAGAACTGATTTGTCAACTAATCTATCAATAAAGAATATTTATGGCTTTTTATCTTTTTCAGCATTAGAGCGCTATAAGAAAATGCTCTAATTCACAGAGTGACTGCTTAAAAATGCTGATCTTGGATGCTATTTTGAGTATTAAAATAAACAACACTAGATGTCAGCTTTACTTTGTGTTGTTTATGCAGCTGGTATTCCTTTTCTTGATATTTGTTGTTTACTAAAAGGGGTCAGCTCAACTCGTATTTGTGGTCTCCTGTACTTCATGATGTAGCAGAAGGAAGTTTTTGAAAGGAAACAAAGATTTGTTTTTTGCAGAACTCATGTCTGATCTATTGATTTTTTTAAAAAAACTATTTATGCTCTCTTTATTTGCTACAAAACTTAAATAGGGGCTTAAGTACAGATTCTATTCAGTGCTGCAAGAATGAAAGTAAACTTTTACGGAAAATCTCTACCCTAAAATATCATTAGATGTAATTAGCAAAATAATACCTCTCATGAGAAATGGTGAGATGAAATAGAGCAGCTGGCAAGAAGCAGGTATCTCCAGTGTTAAAGTTATTCAATATTGTCTCCTTCTCCCATAGATCTCTTAAAAGATGGATCACCGCTTGGATGGAACCCTGATGTTGAGCCTGTGTTCTTGATTCCGTGCGCTGGAACAGGGCCCTGTTCTTTTGTTCTGGCTGTTGGGTGAGTGTACCCAGCTCAGGCAAGGAAATGAAGGATGCTGCTGAGAGAAAAGCACCTTGAAGATAATCCCCTTTCTTCCCAGAATGAGTTACCTAAATATCACTGCTGTAGTGTCTGGCCATTTTAAGGTTTGCAGAGCTATAAAACGTTTGATCATCTCAGGGGTGGGGGAAGAACTGAAGGGCATCTCCGATTTTTCATGAAGGATTCAAGAGAAAGAACAGTGTAACAGAAAAACTATTTATAGAAGCTGTTTGCCAAATCCAAGGCCAAGCTGTAATTACATCTGTGCACACTGTAGCCATATTTAATTAAGTTCTAAATGCAGTTTCATCTTCCTATTTGATTTGTTTAGCATTTTGTCTTTTCCTGCCAAACCCAGCAGCTGTCAATGTGATTGACTGTGAGTAAGAGCATGGGGTGAGGCTGAATATCGGTCAATGGCATCAGATCATTTAACATTCTTGCAGTTACTCCTGGGGATTTTCTGATTGGACTCATGAGGAAACGTTTTCACAATGAGAACCATCAGCCATTGGAATAATCTCTGCAGGGAAGCAGCGGATTCCCCAGCATTGGACACATTTAATATTTGTCTGGACTGGATGCCGGGCCATCTTGTCTAGACTGTGCGTTTGCGAAGAAAGGTTGGACTAGGTGATCCATGGACCAGATGAAGTCCCTTTCAAACTGATATCCTATGATTCCATGATTGAACATAACCTTTAAAAACTGTTGTAGTTCTGCCTGTTTGTGAAGCATTACTGATGGTCACAGATTCTTTTGTATCCTAAGACTTCCACAGTCACATAGGAAGGCTCAGTACCCAAAGGGACTGCGGGGGGCAGAAGCTCTTTGGGGGTTTATGGGAATTGAAAGGTTGCTCTTGGTGTATTTTGTTGTGTTTGGGGTTTGATTTTCATGTAGGCTGTCCATTTAGGCAGAGTGATCAACACTAGCACCTTACAAAACCAATTAGTTCTTATAAGTAGCCTCGTCATTTCAACAGAGACTCCAAGGAAGTTCAGCTGGGCGTAGATTCCCGTTTCCTGCAGGCAGGCAGTGTCGAAGGTCTTGCTAAGAGCGCTGCATAATTCTTAAACTTCCTTGTCATTGCTATTGACTGGTATTTGACAGGTTTTGCAGTTTCTAGCCCCCAAATGCTGCTGAACAGTGGTGTGCTTTATGATTTCTTTAAGGTCTGGCAGCAGCCTCCGGTCCTACGGGGAGCTTAATAGAGAACTCCTTGCTACAGACTTAGCCTTTCATTTTTTGACTCTTTTCTGTCAATATTGCAGTGCCTCAGCGGGTGCCTCTTTGACCTCACATCACCTTCTTCTCCACTATTCATTTCAATCAGGAATGAAATTTAGTGTCAAAAACGGAGACCATGTCGAGTCATAGACTCGTCAATTAAGTGCCCACCAAAGACTCCACTCAGTATCTGAAGTTAAACAATCGAAATATTCCTTTTCTTTTCTGTGTTGGGTGATAGCGGTGTGCTCTTCTACAGCAGAAGGATGCACTTTCTGTGCCATGGATGTTTGCTTTTCAGTCACTGTCATCTGCAAATTGCCAGGACATTAGCAATGATGCTGGATAAAGTTAACCAGTGTCGGTGCCCTGATTTTTAATTTTTTTTAGCAAATAATCAATGTAATTTTCAAACTCAATTAGCAATTTAAACCTTTATTCTGGAATAAGAGCCGAATGAATGCTGTTCAGAATTGAAGCTGGTTTGTGTTGCTTTCCTCAGAGAAACACATCTGTCCTGGTTTGTTTTTTTTGCCTCTATTGGCATATGTATTTGTTTCTGTGGGAACATCTGAGGATGTTATGAAGCTAAATCTTTCCTACCAAGCAGCACCGGCAGCTCTGGCTCAGCTTTGGTGGTTATTTAAAATCTCAGAAAACAATCATCAGCTGCTCCACTTGTACATTCAAACACTCAAGGTGATATGATAATTGGGCTTTCAATAGTGCCTGCCTGACGTCACCAGCAGAGTAGAAAGAAACAGCGCTAAGCGGATGAAGTGCTTTTCCACTGTTGAGTTGGCACTGACGCAGCTATGTACTACAGCTTTTTTTTTTTATTTGAAGCAGTTCTAATTTTCTGTGTGACTGCATCTCTGCTGTGTAGCATTCAAATATTGCCCTGGTGTATTACTCTGAGCTGAGTTTTTATGAAGAAGGGAAAGGGGAGAGAGGCTGTGAAATTCCTCTTTCTTTTATTTTTAGTGTTATTACTGTCTGGGATAGATTCAATTAGGTCAGACACGTAACATTTCATGATGTGACTCATCAGCACTGTTCACATACGAGTACATATCTGCATATTTAGGCAGTCTGTCTCCTCTGAGCAACATATATACTGTGGATAATAAACAGCTGCTTGTCGTTAATGAGCAAGAGGCATGGCCCCTTTTTTCCAGGAGGGTGTCCACTGTGTGAGCTTCAAGCAGAAATTGCAGCAGAATTCAAACAGCATCTGTTCTTTCTTTCAGAGGTGCCAGTAGAACCCTTTGCAAACTAGAGAACTGTTACATAGGTATAGCAAGCGGCTTTAGCAAGACAGTATGTGAATGATCTACATCACCCCATGAGCTATAGTACTGCATCAGGAGTCCACAGAGCTGGGTTCATTTCCTATTTCACCTCCAGAGGTGAAATACTTAATCTTCTGTGCCTCAGCTATCTGACTGGTACAATTGGGATAATATCTTCCTTTATAAATTGTTTTGTTAGGGCATGTGCAAGATGAGCTAAGTCTGCATCTTCAGAAAAATCAAAATGCTTGTTGGTCATGTTAACCATTAAATGTAGCCTAGGAAGGGGTAGATTTCCTTGATAGGGAACCATTTTTACTCAGCATTAAATGAAATAAATTGATGCCAAAATTCATTAAATACTATTGCCCGTGGATGGTTGTGAGTTGGGGAAATACTTTTGTAGTAAATTAGCTCAAGTGTAACAAAAAGGATAAAAGAGAAGACAGAATGAAGGACAGATGAGAACTCTGATATTGAAAAGGCCATAGCAATATTATTAGGATTGTTTCTTTTCAAATCAGAAACTGAGAGTGCAGAACTACTTATTGCTTTAACTTCAGCCAAAAAAATTTTAACAATAGGGACCTTTTTAAAATGGGACACATATTTCAGTGACTAGAAACCTATTGTGGTCACAATTACAGGGATATAATCTTGAGTTTTAGTCCATACGCCCGTCTTAGAGAGCTATTAATGCTGTTGGTTTGTGTCCAGCTTGCAGACAAAGATGCTTGACTAAACATTTTCTTCTCGCTTCTGTCATTAGTTGGGGTGCGGAGACAAAGTGGCTGGGACTATCCTGTTCCTTAGTTCAATTAATAAACCTCTATTGTTTCTTGAGTGTAAAAATCTGACAACACAGGATGAAAAATTATTTCAAAGCCTGTCAGTGGGATGAACAAATGAAATCCATCATGAATTTAAATGGAGGCGTGTATCATAACCTCCTGCTTTTCATTGGACCATGGATCTTTTTCCTCTGTATTTTTTTTTTTTTAAATGTAAGGACAAGGACAAATTCAAGGAGTTCCCGAATCCCTTATCGTGAGTTCCTATTATAGCTCATTTACTTCTTGTCTGTCTTGCTGGGAAAGAGCTGGGTGACGTCTCTACTGAGGAAATACATGCAGTGAGGGTGCAATTTATTACTTTTTCCTCTCTTCCAAACATAGTCAAATCCCTGGGTAAAGACTGAAGAAACTGAGCCCAGGCACTCCACTGTGGTTCTGCGCAGTAGCAACAGCCGGCAGTTGACATGTGAGATCTGTGTGTTCATTCCATATCTGCTTAGGAGCTGCTCAGGAACTGCGTGATGATTGCTGTCACCAGGGTACTGGGAGTGCCACGAGTGGTGATTGTAAATATACTCTGGTTTTTAGGGCTGCAGTTTCAATTAGTTGGGCCTTATGAATGTAACCACTCCTGTAACTGAAACATGTGGAAATAGAAGGCGATGTGCAGGGAATAATCCCAGCCAGCAGTGATGTATTTCACTCTTTATAAATCGAATTCTTCACAGGAGAAGAAAAAATTGCTGTTAATGAAGACAGTTCAATAATCTATTTTTCTCCTAAATGTAGTAATTGTCCAAGGGAGTGGAGAGTCATGGCCCAGAAGCAGCTTTTTTTCGCACCGGACAGAGCTACAAAAGTCTGCTGAGGCTGGCCAGGCGCTCGTGAGTGCTCCCTGTCCTTCCAAACCAGGGTCCTGCAGAGCAGTCAACGCAAGGATTTATTGCCAGCAGCTCCAGATGTGACCCCTCACTGCAGGTCTCTGCTCAGGAGCAAGGACCACCAGGCTGTGCTGCCCCAGAGGTGCTGCAGGGACGCAGATGTTCTCGGTTCAGTGACGTTGTCCAACCCGATGTACTCCAGTCCAGCAGCGTTTCCACCTCAGTTAATGCTTTTTCTTTCCTGATAACACCATTACTAGCAGTCAAGTTTGCTGAAGTGGGTCCATGTTGGTCACACGGAACCTTGCAGAAGGATGCTGAAAAGGTGCCTTTGAAAAGGTATTTTACAGACACCTTGATACCTTGAGGTGTGCTGGGTCTCCTCAGAGGTGACAGCAAACTTCAGTGTTGTCCTGTGGATTAGAAACCATAGGAGCTAAAGGCTACGCCCATAAGAAAAGCACCACCCTTTCCTTTTAAAATGAACCTGCTACTAACGCTTTATACTCGATGGACTCATCTCGATGATCTCAAAGGTCTTTTCCAACCTTATGATACTGTGATACTGTGACACCCAAGGCTCCGTAGCTGTAGCTGTCCTTTTGTACTCCTCTGGGTGTGTGATCCTAAAGCTGACAGCCAGGTGTGAATGCACGTAGGGAGGAGGTAATTTCAAATAAGATTAAAGAATTGTGGAAAAGGAGGGCTCAAGTAGTTGCATCAAGCACTCATTTAACTCCTTTATTTCTTTGCTCCTTTAAAAATTAACAGTTGTTCACCTAGTTTGTTTTATTTTGTATCAGTGGTGTCACGATTGTTAGTTACATCAGATGGAAGGAAAATGAGGCTCTTGGTTCTCGCATTAGTCAGGGTTAAAATGGAGTGGAGAGAAAGGATTAATTGGACAAAAAATCTGTTTTTCTAATTAAAATTACTTGTCAAAGTAAGTTTGACAAATCTGCTCATTGGTGAAGAAAATAATATGAAAGACAAACATTACAGGAAACAACAGGGAAGAAAGCAGCTTATGTACTGTTTTAGAGGAGACTTCATTGAATACAATCAGGAGTGAAGTACTAGGAGAAATTAATTCACTTGTGCTTGAGATGAATTTAAGTAAGTGAATTAGGTTCTGGTTCCTAAAACCCCTACACTGGACTCCTAGAGTAGATGGCTTATTTGGTAGTTTTGTTCCAGAAGCAATTTTTTTCTCTTGAAAAAGATTGCTATCTCAAGCAGGAGGACCTGTTTTTTTTTTGTTTTTTTTTTGTTTTTTTTTTTATATGCAATAAAAAAATGTCTTAATTAGCACAACAGAGATTGAGTGGGATAAATCACTTGGTTGAATGATGCTGTGAGAGGAAGCAGCATATGGGTTACAGAGATGGAGGAGAAAGAGGAATCTCTGTTAAGAACCAGTTAGAATTACTTCTTGGAGCTGGTGAAGGATGATTGAGGTTCCAGAAAGGGCCAATGTTTGAAACAGCTTTGGAAATGGAAGCAATGGGGTGAGGGAAGAAGCAGAGATCTTCAGTTTTTAGAAGAACAATGGGATGAAAATATTAAAATAAACCATCTTGAATATGATGAGATGTTAATAAGCAGCGAACAGAGTTAAATCATGACAACAATCTTAATTTCCTTCCACATTTGGATAGCAGAGCATGTCACTAAGGAAGAGGCAATTTATAATGTATCTTCACTCCAGGAGAGCTCCTTCATGCTATTTTGAATGACATTCTCATAAACAAGATAAAGACACGCAGAGTGACACAAAGCGAAAGTAGTAGAGCAGGGAGAGCCTTGAAGAGTAGCTATTTGTGACTTTCAATCAAATGGGGAAGACGCAAGGTGTGGGATTCTTTGGAAGGGTGCAGTGGCTTGGTTAATGTTGGTTCTTAGAGCAGTAATTTGTGTGAGGAACTCGAAAATATGTGTATTGCATTTCTAGGCCATGCTCAGCAGGAAAGGCTCGGAGCGTTTGGATGAAAGGATTAACATTCAAAAGAACCTTGACAATTAGAAGAATTCATTTGAATTAAGTGGGATTCAGTTCAAGGACAGGTACAGTGTCCTATGATGAGGTATAGCTTTTTTGTAAGATTAAAAGATGAGAAATGAAGGGCTGGCAGGCAGTCTCTCAGGAAAGAATGTGGAGTCAGAGCAGAAAACATACTGAACAGTAACTAAGGCTCTCATAGTCGTGCAAGGATGCATTAACAAGACCAGACCATGCAAAACACCGGAAACAACCCTTCTGCTGTGTTTGGCACCAGAATGGCCACAGCTGGAGCATTTTGTCTCGTTCTGGGCCCCACATGGAGACTTGGACTGAACGGAAATCAGAGATCTGGAGAACACAGGTGGTGAGGAAAGATGGGAAGAATTAATTGGTTTAATTTAGAGGCAAGATAACTGCAGAGCTGTGGGACTTCATAAAATAAACTGAAGTGGCTACCTTGGAGAAGGAGATGTGCTCTGTGTGTGGTACTGATAGCACAAGAAATAGTAGGCTTAAACTCCTCTGAAGGAAATCTCTATTAGGGAGTGGGAAAGACTTTCTATCAACAAGGCTGTATAAACTTTTGACTTACAGAGTTTTAAGAGCAAGGAAAATAAATTTCTGAGATAAAATTAGTGGGTTCTATTGCCATTGGAATGGAATAGAGAATGAGTAAGATTGCCCTCTATGCTCTTTCTAAATTTGTTTTCTATAAAGTGTCCTATAAAAGAGAAGTAGACACCAGTCTAGACACCATCGACACACAGGAACACAGAGTCCTGGTGTTTTGTTTTGGTCAAAAAAGCAGTAACGAGCAGAAGAAGGGGAGAAACCTGCTTGTCCCTGTGCTGGTAGGAGACATTCAACCATTCTGCAAAGCTTATTGTAGTAAAAGGGTGATGATGATGAGGAGAGCCTGGGGCTTTCGCCTGATGGTAGCTGGCCTGGGTGAGAGTCCCGTGACTCTGCCAGTGTCTTTGGTGCTGTACTCATAGTTGAATTTTATTTTTTTTTTTCAAAGAAGGAGCTTTTAAATCCAGGTGCTGCTTTGCAGGGTCAGCTCCACAGTTCTACAGGGCATGGTGTGTGTCTTGTGGCAAAGTAAACCAAAAGCAAACACCCAATATGCACGATTTGATACTTCCGGTTTCAAAATGAGCTTCTCTTTGAATTCACAGAAAATACCAAATAGGCCTAAATTCAGTATTATTTTGGAAAATATGGAATATTCCACAGTTATGCAATTGATATCACCTTGTTTGTAATCATATGAATCAAAATTAGATACTACTCAAATAGTTCCTCATGATCCTTGTATGCAAGAGTCTAACAACTGCACTGGCAAATGTAGTCTAACTGATTATAATGGCATATACTAATGGAACTATACTTTTTTACAGATGATTGTATTCTGTTTCCTGTGCAAAGCAAATTGTATCCAGTATGAGAGAAAGCACTTGGCAGTGCTAGCCCTGTGTATTTCTGCACCCTACCAGTAGCTTGTGATTATATGTGCGTGAGGAAGACATTTGTCTTGTTTTGGGAAACCAGGGTACAAACAGTAGAAGCAGTATATTTATAACTAGCTGGCAGTTAGTTATGTAACAGCTGGAATAGTCTGAGAGCCTTGAATCCAAAATGCCATGGAAAAATAATATGTTGATGCTTTCCAAGGCAGTTTTCTTCCTTTTGGTTCGTGGTGTAGCACTACAGATCCTGTGTCCTGTGCCCAAGGGGAGGGAACAAAAATGGTGGTACGTGTATCAGGTGGATGATCCAGTAACTGGAGAATGAATTCCACTTAAAAAAAGGACTCTCACCATGATTCTTCAGCTTAGGCCTTCATCTTGGATTAGTCTTTTGTATTTCACACTGGCTTGCCAACAGAAAACAGTCCTTTTGCAGTGTAAAGCCAAAAAATTCAGGGTGGTTTGTGACGTGTGTATTCTGTTTTTTTTAAAAACTATCATATTACATTATGAAGAAAAATTATATCAGTGCTAAAAATATTGCAAAATAGGTTTTTTACATGTTATCAAATCACTCTTACACTAATCAATCAGTCTAAAGAATTACTTTTTTTTTCTACAATGGTGAGAGAAAAGTATGGAATAAGAGGACTGTTCCGTTTTGAAAGATGACTGTAAGAGTCAAGTTGTAAGGGAAACATTTCTTACAGTATTTCAAGAAATTGGCTTCTGGCATTTAAGTCAATGGAAGTTGTAGCACTGACTTTCTCAGAGTGCTGCTTAGGGCCAGGGTATGAAAGGTACAGAAATGGTGGGGAAAAGGGCAGCGTGGAGACAGGAAAAAAGGGACAAACCACACCATGTTTTATGACCACCCTACCTGTCATCTATAGGCACAACAGAGAAACCTATAAGAACCCACAATTTTCCATGCTATTTGTGTCTCCATATGACATAAAAGGAATGATGTCAGGAAACAGAGCTGTCTTTATTACGTACCACATGCAGCAACTACTGTGTCTTGAGTGAGTGAGAAACGTGGGCAGTTTTCCTTCTATATATTTTCAGGGTTCTTTCTTTATATTTAAAATGCAACCTATGCTATCAAAGTGAGATTAAAGAGCCGATAATTGCATACATGTTGAAGTGTGGCTTGGAAATGATAATGAAACTGGACTATTTCAAATGAAATTCAGCAAAGGATTTGCAATTTAAATTGAGAGGTGGAAAAAACCGTGGTGGGGTCTATTCCAAAACGAATGGCTTAAATGAGGAAGTGGTTAGAGTGTGGGACTGGAGCTCTGGAGAGCTGGGTTTGAGTCCTGTCTCTGCTGAACACTGACTACACGAACTTTGGCAAATGACTTCCTAACTTGCTCTTGCATTTCACTCTTTGTTTTGACTTTATGCTCCTCAGTGCAGGGACTAAATCCCAGTGTGACGATTTTGGTGTGATGCACCATGGGAGCTCTGTTCGTCTGAGGCCTCTGAGTGCAAAGATAGTTTGGAGGGTGAATGATAATCAATGTGTCAATAATCAATGTGTCTAAAATCCACTAAAGAACTCATCCAGCTGACTTGAGTGTTTGGGGCTACCTGGAAAGATGACGTGGAAAATAATTTTCCAGTGAATGAGACTAGTGTGTATTCTGTGCCGTTCCACTAAGCAGCAAGAAGTTAGTGCTACATGAAAGGAAAGGGGCAAAAGTGAACAGTAATGGCTGGAGAGGAAAAAGCATTGTCTATCCCTGTCTGCCCCCGCAGCTTCCTGCATTGCGGGTAAAAATTGTTCCCTCAATCTATTTTACTTAAGTTATCACAGAGGTCTGGTTGAATAAACACTGCAAATAGGCAAAGTGTTTCCTGCCTTTGAAGTTGGCTGAGAAGGAAGTATAGGACTATCTAGTTTGATAGGGTGTGACCAAAGAGGACAAAGAGGATCCAAAGAGGAGCTAAGAGGACATTCTTAGCCGAACCTTGCTGTGTGCTAGGGCAATTCAAATACGGTCCAGATAGACAACAAAGTAGTTTGCATGAAATCCACAATCTCTTAAAAATCATTGCTTCAAATATGCCTGAATGGGAACACAAGGTCATTCCCACTCCAGAACACTGAGTTTGGAGGACAGTATTAAATTTGCATCCAAACACAGATGCTTAGATATTACTGTTTCCTGGCCGTATGCAAGATCCTGGATGTGAATATCCATCAGATGCAGTTATTTAAATGTAAATTATCTGGCTTGACTGCATGTATAATCTCAATCTGCATTGGCACAACAGCATGGATGCCAAAGGATCTGTGCTCTAACTGGAGCTCTGTGGAATGTTTCGTAATTTTTGGATATCTCATCTGATAATTTCTTTTCTTTCTCTATGAACTGAAAGTAGGTGGGAGGATAAACGGAACTGATCTGCTGCAAGTCATCCACATACTTAAAGAGGGACGGGGCAAATGTTACCCATTTTGATAGGCTGAAGGATTGAAACATTTCTTTTACAGAATATTTTGTCTAGAAAACCTCTTTGAAATACATACTGTACACTTAATACTTAGATTGTGTGTAGTACACTGACTTTCCACAATAGCAGCACACGCAGAACACTAAAGATAATGGGGAAGAGCGTGATGCTGAAAACATCCTGTAGTTTTAACCACAGAAAGTATGGACGTGTTTGTGTTCTCTGGTCAGCAAGACACTTTCTTGATTTAGATATGTCAGTCTAAGAAAGGGTAAGATTTCTAATTACAAGGCTGATAGTAGCTTAGTCTCTCTCTATTTGTACTGTCACTCAAAAAATTCTAGTCTTTTTTCTAATAAGGAGTTAATATCAATTTGGAAATAGTACATTTTTCTTTATGTATTATTAAGTTCTTTATGTATTACTTTACATTGAGACTCTAGGTTGAAGTTGTCACACAGGATTTATCAAGGAGAGGCACCGGATAAATCAGATGAGAATATCTAGATACGTGCCTCATCCAATCCAACACACGAAGGTAATAGTTGATGGTGGATATATTATTTATTTAGTGTCTCATGTTTGTTTGGAGCCAATGTTTATGTTATGTTATGTTATGTTATGTTATGTTATGTTATATGTTATGTTTGGAGCCAGTGTTACCCAATCTAATTTCTAGATCAAGTTACTGAAGGTATTTAAATGGGGACCTGGAGGATTAGCTAACATAGAGGGACTCTCTGCTCACTTTTCTCTTGTTGAAAGAAAAAAGCCCTTAATAAAACTTGTGAGCATATTTTTAATGGTCTCAGGCTCTGTTGCTGTTTGAAACGGTGATGACCCTGTTGGTCCTACATTAATAAAGAATTACAGTATCCTACTCTTGGATGGGTAATTGAAATTTTAAAAGGGGCTACACTGGTGCTTTTGAGTCCTTGGGACCGAGCAGATTGCCATTGCACAGTGAGATTAGTGAAGGCACTGATCCAAGCTGTAACTAAAATATCCAAAAAAGATGAAGGGTTTGTAGTGAATCCGTGGCTCGTGAGATTTTCTACCTCCCCATCTTCTGTCAATCTGGGACCAAACAATAAAGCACGCTCACAATCTCTTTCTTTTACTGCCACTTAGTCCAGTGTGTTTTAGTCCTCCAAACACGTGGGAATTTACAGCACGTCCACAGTTGTGTCTTCCAGGTTGATTGGTGAGGTTTGTATAGATTTATGATTAGAAACAGAGCTATTTAAAATTCCACACCGTCGCTATGTGGTTACATTTATTTGACTGATTCTGTAATTAAATAGATTTACATGGATTACAGACAAATTATTTTAAGAAGTGACAAGGAGATGGCTAGTTAAAACTGAATTATATCACAAACTTAGTGGTATGTTATGAGCTCCTCTGCGAAATTTAACCACAGGTTAAGATTTAAAAAATTGTGTTGACAGCAATTGGGTTCTTCTAACAATTGTAACTGCTGAATGGTTTGCCTTTTAAAAATCTGTCCTTGTTTAAGCACATTGAATTTGAGAGGCTACAGCTAGGTGCACATTTATGAAAATAAACAGTCAAAACTTAAGAAAATAAAGAGAGGTTAATTTAAGGAAGAAAGAGTGGAGCTTGAGGTTAAGGAAGACTCAAGGAAACAGGTAAAAGATGGCCAGAAATTGTCAAATCAGACGAGAATGTCCAGTGCTTTTAAGAGGGCTTTAGATTTGAAATCAAGATCTCTTCAAACTTGCCATAATATATAGCAACGCATGCATATTTTAACTACATTTTCTATTTTTTTTGGTGATAAAATATGTGTAGTATTGATTAAATAGATTTAACTCCATCTAGGCTTGAAATTATCAGTTCAGTGAAACTCTGTTTTATTTTGACCTCTACAAGGCAAGTTGATTCAGAACAAATTTCTCCTCCCTGTCCGTGGAGAGCTGTCAGTTTTGTCTCTCAAATACGCTCTGAAATACGTTATGTTTCAACTTGGGCACCTTTTCACAGTGTTGTTTTGATCTTGATAAATCAGTTTCGTTGTTAATTCAGATTGGGGAAAATTATAATACAGCAATAGAAAACAGATCTGCAGTAAGATTAAGGACTCAAGAAGCACTGCTGGTTACTGTACTGAAATCTTTTAATTCACAGATTTCAAGAAGATAAGCGTCCTACAGCAGCACCTGCCTCAACATTATTTTTTTCCAGCTTGTGAACTATGCTTGTGAATGCAGCATAGGACTGAAAACTAAAGTACTCTTATTATCAACAACTTATGCTTCGCTATTGCATATTTATACTTTGACCCAATTTGCTATCTTATCAGAACAGCTGAAGGCTAGTGTAAGGCAAGAGCACAGTTTAATCTGAAGCTATGGCTTAAGATATTTTTAACGTTATAAACTGATCACCAGAAAATCAGTCTGGACACTGAGGTGCTCTGTGTCTGAAAAGCTCAGTTTGCACGTAGCTGTGGCTGCGGGAGATGCTGCTACCCATGATGCTTTCAGTTGTTTGCACAACTTGTATGGTTTGTTCAGTTGTACACGTCAGGCCTGACTACTGCTGAGTGGACAGGTGGCTAAAATGGCAATTGCAAATACTTGGCACGTATTAGACTTTGTCCTTGGTGAAATCTGGGGAAAAAACCCCTCGTAATATGGACCTAACTCTTCATTATCTTAATTTTTCATCACCAGCTTCAGGCATCTCAGTTCTGTGAGCCATTTGGAGCATGGACCAAGATTCTCTCATGGTACTTCAAACCATGTTCCTCTGTTTTAATTAAATACTTAATATTTAACATTGAAAAATAATAGTATCAAAAGAAAATAGGTTCTCTGGGAGTTCTTCCTGCTGCTGCCAAATGCTTTGTAAGATGTTACTAGGAGAGCAGCGCCAGGATGAGGTATGGAGCTAAAAGATCAGCCTGAAGAGGCGGAGCTGGAAAAGAGAGGGCTGGGTTTTTACGAATATCTGTCTTACTATATTCTGATTTCCAGGTTAATTCCTTTGTGAAGACCTGGCCAGTGTGGTCAGATTTACACAGGACAGGTGAAGAAAATATTTCAAGTGGTTGAGTTAATTAGCCTCATAGATTCAGCTGCATATTTTTCTACAGATATTGCTGTGACTTAGGACCTTTCAGCTCCATTCTCAGCAGTCGTAAAGGAACTCAGTTGTATGGACATACATCACTGCACATCATTTTAAGCTCATAATAATTTGACTTATGAAAATGGTACATAAACGGCTAAGTGCTTATGAAAATTTGATGATAATTCTCACCAAAAGTCAATAGGCATTAGAATTTCAATGGCTAAGTAACTTCTGAAAATTATACATTACAGCTTCATGTATTCAGGAAGTTATGTCTTATTTGTCATCCTGGTTTCACACTAGGAATATTAGAAGTGGTGGTTGTTTTTTTCTTCTTGGAAGAGTATTCATATCAGCCCTCATCTGTCTCCAGGTTTCACCTGCGAGGGTGAAATGTGAATATCTAGTCAAAATTTGCTTTTTTTTTTTTTCAGTAAAGTCTTATTTTAGCCAATGTGAGAAAGCCCAGTATGACCATACATTTTCTCAGATCACAGTTTTGTTCAGAGCAATGGGTCTCTGCCGACCAGAAGAAATTTCCTCGGAATCACAGTGTTCCTTTATCATTACCTTTGTAATCAAATGTAAGCCATAAAGTTCATTATGGCGTCAAGGGGCAGCTGCAGACCACTTCTCACTACATCATGCAAGTCCAGCCTCTGTTTTTTGGCTGTGATTTTTGTGTCTTCATGCACCAGAGAGGGCCAAATATAACATAGATTACCGGAGGAAAGTTCGTAGATGCTCATATGTTCTCGGCAAACATTATTCACGCTGACCCAGGGGAATAAGGCTTCCAATAAGCAAAAAATGTAAAATACTTGTTGTTTTTAGTGGGATTAATCAGTAGGGTGCTTCTGAAATTGAAGATGCGTGAGCTTTGAACACAAATCCTGGAACCTTAAACCTCACTGCAGGCAATAAAGGCTTTGAAACATCAACATGTCTACACAGAAGATAAGATTAACTGATAAATTTAAGCTCATAAAACAAAGGTCCTGTTATTGTAAAAACTTGTCATGGTTGATTTTTGAAGGTCATTTCTGCTATAGCAACAGAGAAACCTTGCCTGTAAAAGAAGAATCATAACTGAACAAACACGGAGAATACGAGGCAAAAAAGAAGCTGCACTGAAATTTGCTGAAGGCACCAGGAATCTCTTCAGAGAAAACACACAATGGAGCCTTCTTCCCCATCTTATCTAACTGGTTTATCTCTCTCGGTGCGTTTACACTTAGCTTTTTATACTGAAGTTAAACTGAAATAACCAGTTAATCAGAAATAGTTAAGTATTTCTAAAGCAAGTGGCTATGTTTCACCAGAATACTAAAGACAACTGAAACTGCGGTGCTTTTTCCTACCAAGTTGGGATGGATTGAATGAAGGGGGGAGAGTGCCCACTGAAGCACCAGGGTTTTTTTTGGTATCTTTTTGTATATGTGCACGGGATTTATGTACAGATTTTCTTCAGGTACTTTGTTCAGGCTTGTCTTCGCAGTCTGTTTGCAGGAATGCAACCCTTGCTTGAAAGAGACGAGAAAAAGGAGAAGTCGCTGCATGATCCAACGGCCTCATCTGCATCAAGTCGCAGGCACAACAATATTGGTTTTCTCTGGTGCTGAATGATGTCATGGCAATCACATTTGTGTTCAGAACGTGTTAAAACAGAAGGGCTGCAGTAAAATAATTACTAAATATAATTTTTGAAACAGCATAAATAACACATTTTCCTTATATTTGCCATCTGAAGTGACTGCTCAGTTAAGGCCAAGTGATGATCTTGCATTTATTAGGAACAATTTCCGATGCGAAAGACCAGAGCTAGTACATAACCTGAACCCCATGTTAAAGTTCACGGCTAAAGGCATTATTCCTCTGACAATTCAGAGCATGCGATGCCTTTGCAATGCAGTGGCTCTATTTACAGTGTGTTACTCTGTATTATGTGCTTCCAGCTATCTGCAAAGCACGCTGCAACTTGTTATCACCTGCTTATAGGCATTAAAAAGACTGAGGGACTGGATTCTTTTCTACAGAAAAGCCCTTTATGTCACTCAGACTGGTTTAAAGGGGCTCTGAACTGCAAGTAATACAATCTATTCTTACTTTATGGTCCATCTGTACTTCTGTGCTTTGTGAGGGACCCCAGTCTGTGTGAGGGACCCCATGTTCAGCTGCTAGGTGGACAAAGGATCCCTAAAGAATATTAACATAGTTCATTGGTCTTTCCACTACTATGAACACCAGTTCTTCAATTTGCAATCTCTCTGTGATACATCTTGCCTGCCTTGCAGATGGGGGACACAGCACACAGAGGGAACAGGCGATTGCCCTGGAGCAGAACCCAGATCTTGTCACCAGAGAAAGATTTAATGTCACTCAGGACTAAAGTGCGCACACAGCTAGCAGCTTTGTGGGCAGAAAGAGGTTTTTTTCTTCTGAATTCCCTTCAGAGGGAGGTAAATCCAATCAGTAGGACCACCAGAGGAGTGTCATGGGAAGCCACGGGACAATCCATTTACCTGCCTCTTGCTGGTTCCCAGATAGTGTGGCCTCTGGTGTCCTGGGAATGGAGGACGATATGCATGGTTGTTGGTCTCTAGAAGCCTGACCTCCCAAGCAGTGGGGACTGCCAGAAATTTGGGAAGGGGCAATGCTAGCAAACCAGGCTTTTGAAGGAAAATTACCTGTCAGCTATGGCTGCTTTGGCAAAACAGGTCAATTTCTGCAGAAGATTCATTAGTTTGCTGAGATCTGATGAAACTTGATGTTTCTCAAATGGTCCGGTCTGTGCTGCTCTCAACATCCACTTCCTGGGTTTAATCGCCCAAGAGTGCTTCTTCTCTGTGTCTGTCTCTCTTGATTTTTCCTCTTACGTGCACTAAGGGGAAGTGCTTCAGTAGATAGCGGTTTGTTTTTCTGTCAGTTGCTTCTTTATCTCTTTTATTAGGTTGTCTCTGCATTGCCAAATTTTAGCACTCAGTGATTACTCTATTTCTCTACCACCGAGGGACAGCTGCGGGGAACTAAATCCACGCTGTGCTGAGACAGGAAATTTGTAAATGAAATGCATTGGCATAGCATTGGCTTGTTGAGAAATTGTCACATTCCTCGGTGCCTGTGACTCTTGGGGGATGACAGCGACGGAAGAGGTGTAAAAACATTTATAGTCCACTATGCACCTGTACGGAGTCTTCCCTGTTACTGCTGGTGGATCACAGTGTGCTCTGCGGTGCTTCACACAGAGGGGCTGGGAATATTAATGTGAACCGTTTTGTTATTTGTTTGCAAGAAGCTGAATGCCAGATCGGAAGGGTCACAGGTTGGAGAGACCGGCCACTCTTGCTGAGAAGCGCCCCCATGACCACACTGCCTGCGTGCCACACTTCTCCTGTGCCCTGCCTGGGGCACGAGTCTCCTACGTCACAGTTCTGCTGTCCAGAGTAATGGGCTGGAGCCTGTGGGCAGAGGACAGGGCAAACCAGTGGAGTGCACAGAATGAAGCCCCACCAAACCTCATTTTTTTTGCTTCGACTGCCGTTAGTGGTGCATTAGCTGCCTGTTCACACCACCCACCTCTCCTCAAAAGTTTTAGCCTATGCCAGGATTAGAGAGCAGGGGGTCATCTGGTATTTTTCCGTATTGCACTCAGAATGCTCTAATTAGTATATTTATTTTGTCTTTATACTCAAAACCACAGAGAGGTAGGAGAACATCTGCTCTCTGGCATTTTTCTGCAGTGTTGCCCATTAAGAGTGGCGTAGAATAAAACTTCTCACAACACTCATTTGGGGATGGTTACCTGTGTCTCAGCAGCAGTTGAAGAGGCAAATCAAATGTTTGCAAACAGTGGGAAAGGAATAGAGAGCAAAACTGAAAATGTCACTATGCTGCTGTATGGATCAGTGATTCACACACACACCTTGGTTACCGTGTGCTGTTCCCCTCCTTTCTAAAGGGTATTTTAAAGCTGGAAAAGGTTCACAGAAGGGCAGAAAGTATGAAAGTGTTACCATCGATATGAAATACTGTCTGTGCAAGGAGTGACTCAGAAGATTGTGTCTTTTCAGCTTGGAAGAGAGGAGAGGTGGGTAATACAAGATCTGTACTCTGGGGCATCCAGGTAAGCTGCCTGTTCCCTGCAGGCAACACCTGAGGCCAGAAGCTGCCAGCTCTGAACGAAGCAGGTGATCTGACTGATTTCTTTCTTTTCTGGTTCTGGGTTGCCATAGGAAACCCTGACGTCGGGCTTACGTGTTGTAGCAGTTGGAATATAGCTCCTGTTCTTGCAGAACTCCTGCAAAAGTGCATGGCGTCCGATTGCTATATCTCGTTCTTTGGCTGCTTGGACAGGTAGGTTAGGAATAGGAATTGTAGAGATGTCAGGAGGCAACACGACCATTTACTTTTCCAGTTCTTTTCCTTTTTCTTTTTTTTTTTTTTTTCTGTTCTAAATTGTGCTGATGAGTTCCCCCAAGCAGCTACACCTGTGTGTGACTGCTCTAAATAAAATGTAGGATCAGTGAGCTGGAACATAAGGTCAATGGAGACAGAGTTATCTTTTTCTGCATCTTACGAATATTATTGCCTCTGGTTCACAAGGGAGATTTGTTGATGCTGTAATCAACAGTGAGCTCCTCGTTGTGTTCTATTACCAGTCCTTCATAGCAAATATTTTCTTGCTTATTTCTCTTTTTGTTAGTAACTTTTGCATTTTTCAGCTTATGACTTGGGGTGTTTGAATCTCCAAATGTTCATGACTGCTTTTGCAGCGTGGCCTGCCTCTCAGAAGTGCTGTGAGCTAACAGGTGTTCTTCAGTTTAGTGGGGACTTTACTGCCCAGCATGGCTGAAATTGTGTTAATTTACAGCAGTTATGATGCCTTCTATCACTGCAGCATTCTCTGCTTAATAAATAGTATTTTTCCCAAAGGGAATGTGTGTAGTGATTACCCGCAAACCTGCATCTGCTTGTGCAGCAAACACCATTCGTTGCTCCAGTGGCCTGGTTGTAGGGTTCCGGTCTCGCATCTATTCATGCAGACGTTACAAGCCTGAGAAATGTGTCTCAGATTTCCTTCAGTTTGAAAGATACCTTTGTATTCTGGAGAAAGTAAGGGCAGATGGCCCTGTAAAAGTAAATGACATGGGAAAGGCTGCATGTCCTGCCCTGTAGCAGCAGTTTTCTGTGGAAGGCTGCATACCTGTGCAGGTAGGGTAAATCCAGATCTCTTAGTCTGCAACTTTTGGGACAGCGGTAGCAAAGATAGTGTCACTATCAGGATCCATCACAGGGGTCAGTGCTGTGTGTGGACCCCTCTCGGCCCTGTCACGGTCAAGTAACTGAAGAAGCATTTCAGAAAGCAAGGATTGCCCCAGTCTGGTCCATTTGATCCCTGCTGAGTTGAGTAACAGCATGGCTTAGGGACACCACATGTCTGTGGTGAGGAACAGCAGCCTGCACCATCCTCGGTGTCCCTTATTTGCTTTTGACAGAGCAGCCATCTCTCCTGGTGTCTGGAATAAATAGCTCTTGATTAACGAAGAGCCAGTGAAGCAGCCTGAACATCTACTGAGAAAATCTCATTTCCCCCTCCCTACCCGCATCCTTACTGCTTAACAGCTGCACCGAGCCGTGTTCTCTCCTTCCCCATGTGTCTGTAACAGCTCTTCCTGGGTAGCTGCAAGCTGCTGTCTTCTCATCAGATAAATTAGACATCATGGCCTTACGTCACCATAAAACCCGCCTGGCTGAGCTTTTAAAATAATCTGTTTATTTATATACACCATGAGCCACTAAAATAATTGAAATGGTATATTTAAAGCTGATGTTATGAACTTAAAAATGTGGTTATTTTTTTCCTTATTAACTAATGTCAGAGTACTGCTGAGAAATATAATAGGATGTATTTTATTATTCAAGATGATGCTGACGTAGAAGTTTCCTGACTCATCTTTCACTATTTCTCTGACAAGCAAGGAATTTATTGCCTGCAGCCAGGGTGATATACATTAAAGGATTATTCTTACAATGTATTAGATTATACAAAGGTGTTATTGTAAACCAATGATCTTTTTTCAATCAATAGGTTAACACATGATCTCTATTGGAGTGGGCGAGTCTGTGCTTTTAAACTTTGAAATGCTGAATACCGTCATTCAAAAGGAGAGTGTTTTCCTGAAAGAAACAAAAGTATACTTAAGATGCCAAAGTGCTTTCCTCTTCTTCCCATTTGAGCTAAGATGAAGTTTTTGTGTATACTCTAATAGGAAGATAACTGGTAAGGTGCTGAATGACTAGACAGACCTTTGCAGCCATTGATTTTACATCCACAGAAGGCTATTAAGTCTTTGAGGGGAAATATTTATGTCTCTGTTGAAACCATTTTGTCTTAGATGTGATCAATCGATCAGTGGGTTTCTCAGGATGTGCTTGTTCTCGTCAACAAAAGGAAATCATGTTTTGTCATGAGAAAAGTTGTCTGACCCCAAAGCCTACACCGTAGTTGAGAGCACGATGATGAGTTTGGTAAATAGCTGAGATGTTCTAACCAGGGGGTATGGGTGTTGCACGGTGGGATCTCTTCTGGTTCCTGCACGCAGGAAGTATATACGCTGTTAATGGTTTGGGTTAGAGTACTTGGATTTCTGGTTGAAAACTTTACATTTTTTGTGGAAATCATCCGTCTTCTGCATTCCAAGTTTTATTTGGAACCATCTCCTCTTGTTTTTTTTTTTCATGTGTGTCTATGTCATGACAAAATGGACAGAATGGGCTCCTGATCTCATGGAAATCAATGACAACGTCCTGTCGCTTGTGAGGATGCAGTTTTTCACTCATATGTATCTCTATCTTACCCAAGCTTTGGTCAACTGTTGCCTGTGATTTCCTTGTCCCTGGGTCTTTTCCTCATTCCTTGTCATTCTCTCCTATTCAATCAGTCCTAAAAGTAAGTTTACACATTTTGTAGCATCTTCTGTGCCTTTTCAGGGTCTTTCTAGTCCAGCTTTGACTGAGATCACATAAAATTTAGGTAGGAGATCCAGTTTCAAAAGTAACCCCAAATAATAAAGGTCCGGGTCACTCATCTTCCAACACACAGGACAGATCCCACATAGGGCTGGAGAAAACGTAAAGATACTGTCCAGGTTTGGGTCTGACCTCTTCTGGTTTTCCAAAAGTTGCTTTCTGCTAAGTATGATACTGCAAATATATATATTTATATTCGTGCATATATATAAGGCAAAAGGCAGGTCTTGGAACTGAATATGTAAAGGTCATTTACAAATAGGACGGTGCTACTTCTCCTGGAAGTGCCTGCTTGAGCCAGCGTATGTGAGACAAAGCAGAGCAGCTGGGGGCCAGGCTGAACCGGGTCTTGCCTCGTTTCTGAAGTCATTAGGACATGATAGCTCTGGAGGACAGTTCCCAGATCCCTGTACCAGTTACAGCAGAGGCAACCAGAGCACTGCCCTTTCTGTTGGGTGCAAGCACTGCTTTTTATGTATGTAGAGAGAAGCAGTTTTATTAATGTTATACGTCCAAAGCGCTTGGACTGGCAATGTTTTTATGTAGAGGTATTTAAACTGAGGTCAGGTAGACAAGTGAAGTGCCGTAGTGGTTTTGTGGGAACTGGACCTCGTCCATTTGATAAGAAGAATGAAATGACTAAGCATGGGCTAAGCTTTATTTCTACTCAGTGCATCATCATTTCAGTTGTGTCAGTGTTTCCATTTTAAATACCTCTTCTCAGGGGAACTCGGCTGTACATCTCATTTGGAGAATGACATTTGCTTTTTGGGTCAAGATTTTCAAAGCAGTGATTTGCAAAGCTGGTCATGAGACAGTTCGGGGAGGTCTGATTTTCAAGTGGTCACTGGAGATCGGCAACTAATCAGAAAAATAACACTCCTCCCTCTCTGCCCATCCCACTTCCAGACACACTTGCTCTAGACAAGTTTCTGACACATTCATATCTGCTTTCTATTTTTTTTCCCCTCTTATTTTGTGATGATGATCAGGAGTTCTAGATGGGTGGTTTGATTTATTTCTCACAAAGAAACGAAAGGCCTAAGACCAGAATGTGGTCTGGAGTAACGTTGGAACTTGGTTTATAAAAAAAAGAGGTGGGATTCATTCTTGTATTCCTGCTGCTGCTCTTCACCATGTCCGGCTGACTGTGCGAATGCAGTGCTAGCTGCAGTCAGATGCGTTCACCCACTGCTACGTGCGCTTGACTTGAGTTATTCCGCAGATCAGGGTCTCCCGAGCCACATGCAGGTTGATCAGAGCTTGTGTTGTTCTTCGAGCAGCGTGTGCGTGCACTTGCTTTCTCTCAGCTGGGTGGCTGCCTGCAGATAGCACTGCCTGTGCTGAGGCTCTGTACCTTCTCAGCCGTTTACGTTCCAGACTGAAAAGACAAGCTGAAGCCCAGAAGGGAGGTGAATTACACCAGCCCTGGCTTCTGGCAGCGCAGCAGGTGGCCGCGCAGTTGGCAGGCGCTGCTCGATACCAGTGCCTGGTGAAACCATTACAGCTGGTTAGGTTACCGTGCCGTGTGTAACCGGAGAACAATTTTGCTGGCTGTTAGTAAGCAGGAAGCCCTCTGGCAGACAGTGGCACTGTGGGACAAACTACAAAGAACCCGATGTAACTGTTTTTATGGCATGCATTGCAATTTTTGCTGGAGCAGCAGAGGAAGGCCATAACCTCAAACCATCAGAAAGAGCATACACAGCGGCTCTTTATGTCCAGCAGAAGCAGATTAGCAGACAGTGTTTTCTATCCTTGATCTGTGAAGAACATTAAAAATTCAGGAACTGATCTACATGCCTTTAGAAAGACAATGTTGTGCCTAGTAAAGAGTCTGTTTGTTTGTCCAAACTCAATAGTATTTGCCAATCTTCTCACAAGCAGGCCCATGCATGAGGTCAATATATGTGAATGAGAAAAAGTTCTTCTTTAGGGTAGCTGTAAAAAAAGTGTTTGCAGCTTGACAGATAACTCTGTAAGGTGTTATTCTGCAGGGAGCTTTGAGACCAGGGTAGCAGCATGCTTGCTTGTGCATTCTGTACTGTGAGTCTGATGCCAAAACGCTGACGCACACCTGTCTCCCGTAATTCTGTTTTTATAGCTTTAACAGGCTATTACAAAACTAGCAGAGAACTTTTGTCAATTCCGGTAATAAAAATAACACATGCATCTTTGCGTTGTGCTCTTTTTGTCTTCAGTGTGTATTCTGGAAATCTAACCAGAGCAGTAACCTTTGAGAACAGCGGTCAGGAAGCATTTTGAGGCTACTGAAAGTAAGAGATGATGGGTAATGCATGATGTCTTTCTTGGGCAGCAGGTGAATTAGATTGCTACGTTTTCCAAATCTAGATATTTCCTATGTTTCAAGATAGTATCTAGCAGATAGAAAATGCACCGTATTGCTCATCATGGGTAATACAGTGCATTCTCTAATGTGTCGGTGACTTGTAGTATTTTTGGAGTGGTAGGGGCTGATAGACAAAACCTGTCTCAGCTTAAGATCCAAGAGAAAGCTTGAACCAAGACAGCTGGGGCCAACCCCATGCACAAGGGTGGAGGTTTAAAGTCTTCTCCAAGGAGACAGGAAAGGAAACTACAAAGATGCTCTATCGTATGCTAGGAAGAGGTCAGTGTCCTAAGAACTCATGAGAACAAGACTATCCCTTCCTTGGCACCTACCAGTCTCGGCCACACCAAGTGGTGAAGAACATGGTATGAAATGCTGATGCATTTTATAATGTTGTTACTATATAGACTATAATAGTATTTATCGTCTCAAACAGCAAAAACCTTTGAATAAGGCTCTTGAAGCTAACGCTGTATAAACTCCAAACGGGTCTTGTGAGCTTGTCTCCCTTAAATTTGAAATCACATTTCTTCTTTTGACTTGCAGTCCATACAGTGCACTATTTCAGTTATTCCTGAGAATATTTATCTATGTTTAGGAGGTAACTGTGACTTTCCTCTGAAAAGAGAATTGGCTTTGGAATTGGAATAATAAATCTCTGCTATTTCTCTTCAAGGACATTCCAGTCTCAGTTTTTCCAGATGTAACCTAATACACTTACAGCTGGAGAAAATTATTTTTATATTTCGTGCTAGAGGTTTAGCTAGTCAGAGCAGATTTCAGATTGCTGTAGTCATGCAAATATTCAGCAGGACTTGGTGCTTGGTGGTGTTATTCCCCTTGCAACCTATAAAAACTCAGAGGGAGGAGAGCCACACACTGAAAAGCAGAGGGTGGAAGCAGCACCAAGAGGCTCCTGTGCAGAAATTTAGTTTCAAAATTGATAACAGCTTTGCAGGCTGTTATCCACTAGAAAACATGTCAGTAGAAGAGTTAGCTTTAAGAGACAAGTAGTGGATGCCAGCACAACTGCAGACAGCCTGTGTTGGTCTGGGAGCACTATGCCTTGGGACATGTCTCCACACTGTCATCTGTTGCAGGAAACCAACATGTCTGTAGAGATGTAGCTCCTGGCAGAGACCTTTTCCTAAGCCTGACTGCAGGGGGAGTAGTTGCTGGGTTTGTGTTCTGAGCTGGCCGTACAAACCAAGAGAGAATCCTACAATCATAAGGTTGGAAGAGACCTCTAAGATTGAGTCCAGCCGTGCCTGTCTCCCCACTAAACCCTGTCCCTAAGGAACTCATCCACCCGGCTTTTAAACCCCTCCAGGGATGGCGACTCCGCCACCTCCCTGAGCGGCTGTGCCAAGATGACAGACTAAACATGAAGTCTGAGTCTCTTACTGAGAAAGATGTTGAGAAGTTATACCGTGTGCGTTCAACGCCTGGAGCAGCAGAGTGGCTGTTTAAAGTTTGTGGGTTTTATGACCCTGAAGAAGACAAGCCCCTGTGCATGTAAGGTAGGGTTTCTGTGGTTTTGAGTTACCAGACAAAGGGTATTGCTAACTTCCTCAGAGGGCTGGGAGCTCTGGAATTGCCAATGATGGGCTTGCAATTTTGGAGAGGTTCTCAGGAGAGAAAAAGGCAACCCTGAGGAAGGCTGTCTAGAAAGCAAGGTGATCAGAGCACCCCAGGAAAGGCTAAACCAGCCACATACACAATACCAAATGCTCAAGTGTAAGTCAAACTAATTTAGGTGGGAATGGTGGGGTCCTGAAAGTGTGAGACGTGTGTTTCATTTCAAATGCCAGGAGAAAGCCCCAGGGAAGGTAGCATAAAGCACCGGGACATCTTCCAGTGCTCTATAGCCCTAGCAGCACTGATAAACAGCAGTGACCAAGGGTTGGCAACGTGCGACCAAGTCCAGCAGCCTCCATACAGGATGGAGAAGCAGTGGAGACCTCCAGAGGGAGCACCCACAGGATGGAGAAGCAGCGGAGACCTCCAGAGGGAGCACCCACAGGATGGAGAACCAGCGGGGACCTCTAGTGGGAGCACCTAGAGGATGGAGAACCAGCGGAGACCTCCAGAGGGAGCACTCACAGGATGGAGAAGCAGCGGAGACCTCCAGAGGGAGCACCCACAGGATGGAGAACCAGCGGGGACCTCTAGAGGGAGCACCTAGAGGATGGAGAACCAGCGGAGACCTCCAGAGGGAGAACCCACAGGGCTCCAGGGGGAGGTCTGTGGGGAAGAGCAAAGCAAATCTTGCATTTGTGAAGGTTTGCAAGTTGCCAAATCTATTTAGTGTCTAGTTTCCCTTCTCTTCAATAAAGGGAAAGGCGATGTTGTTTTGGCATGTTCTTGTCACACGTTTGTGATAGAACAATTTCAGTCTTAAAAGATGAGTGAAAAGGGAAGGGAAATTAGAAAAATGAGCTGGGAATTAGTTCTGCGCTGTTTCCACTTCTGTTATCAGCTTTCTATGTGACCATGAATAAAAAATTTCATTTGTGATTTCCATAGAAATAAGTAGGTGAATCCAGACCCTCAATGCTCAAAATAGGTCTGAAAAATAATACTGCCCTTCCACACTACTTATTTAATTTAGTCTTGCCTCGGGGCAGACAGGGACCATCACACAGAACACGTTTACCAAGGATACTCTTATGGGTTTTTATAGTGTCCTGGGTGGAATCTGGAGGCATGACAATATGCTGCAATAAAAATAAACCTTTATTAATAATAAAAAGAGGTTCTGCAGCAACCAAAGAATTCATCAGCTATTAAGCCAGTATTACTATTAGAGCAGGGGTGTCTGTGTTTTATGTGCATTATCCATGTAGGTCCCCTCCCTAGACACTTATGTTATTTATTCATAACTTTTTACCCCCCAAATTCTCAAAGATTTGTTTTGCTGTCCTATGGTAAAATCTCAAGGTCATGGAAGAGGTGCTTTTAGTGATGCCCTTACAACTGACACTGTAAAATTTTATTTCTTAGTGAGGTGCTACTAGGGGAAAGGCTGATAAATATTAATTTCTATTTCATACTGGTGTGTTGGCTGTAACTGTGTAATTGCACCTGCAGTTGACAAGCTTGCTAATGGATCAAAGGGAGCTGATGTCCTGATAGCTACAGAGAGGAGATACAAGCAGAACATGTGCCTTTTCTTGTCCAACATGCTGAGGAGTGCAGACCAGTTGCCAAAAATTGCAAAGAAATCTGAGCCGTTCAGTAGCCTGATCAGGTTTCACACTTGCTTTCAGCACTCAGGAGAAAAGGACCTGATCCTATGGGAAGCAGTGGGAGTGTGATGGAACTCAGAAATGCCAGGGGAGGTGTTCAAAGCTATAACTGGCACACCCAGAGAAAACGGTCTCAGAGAGCAAGAGACAAGATTTCAGGGGGAGGAGCGCTGCTGGTGGTGTGCAGTGTGGGCGTAGCTCAGGGAAGATGAAAGTGAGTCGTGAGATGGGGGGGAAGTGACTTCCATCAGCCTTTTCAGCACAACACAAGATGTGGGAGCTGCTTGGGGCATTTCTAGGAGAGAAACTCCAGGGACCTGGAAGCACGGGTGTCTTTCAAAGACTGAAAAAATTCTGTTTGTTTTTGGTTTGGTTTGTTTTTTTCATTTTTTCCCCTTTCTCGTCTCCCTCCCTACCCCCCACCCCCCATACACACCCCCCCCCGGGTTCTTTTTTCATTTTCTTTTTTTTTTTTTTTTTTTCTTCTCTTTTTTCCTTAATTCAGCAATGCATGGAAAGCAATTAAGCTTCCCTGCAAAGGAGCACAGGACTCGGACATGCAGGACTTTGACTTTACCAGTTGTGATAAACCATTTGCTGGGCAACCTGGCCCAAGTGCCCTTTTTTCGGTGTGTGTGCCCTGTCTTGCTTATGTGGACAACAACGTCACTTTGCCACTTTTGGAAAAGGTTAAACATCAGTACTTGAGGTATTCTGTACTACTGATAAGTAAGTTCTTTTCCAGCAAGCAAACATGAATTTTCTTGGGTTTCGACTATCCAGATTTAATGGATAGTCTCAGGTGGCTACCTGAGAAGAATTATGTAGCTGATTTGTACTGCTTCACAAATCACACGGCCTGGGTTTTCTGTTAAGAAGAGAGAAAAATTCCCCCATAGCATGGGGGTCTCTGAGATGATTTTCTTGCCGTTCTTCTGCACAGCGTTGTAAACACAATCAGTCCTTTGCATTTTCCTCATTTAATTCACTCCTTCCTGTGTGCACCTTATCATGCATTAGAAGCAAGTTGAAACATTAATTAATTTGAGGCATTTCACAGAGCTGAAGGAACTCATTTAATTGTCTTATCATTTTAAATTCAGAGGCATATATTGCTTGCTTGCTGCCTTCATGTGAGAGCAGTCTCTGGAAAAATTCTTCACCTAAAATGAACTTGCAGACATGGCATGTCTTGACTGGCATCTGACATTTAATACCTGAATTTCTCACCTATTGGAGAACTTACTATGTACCTTGAACTGTGTATGGATTAGCACCTATGTCTCTGGATTCTATTTACACTCCCTTAAAATATTTCATAATTCACATAAGGGTACAGTGATTTTAAAAAGCAACCCCCAAGCCCCATATATTACGTTTTATGTTCATTTCTTTATTCAGAGCTGGGTATCTTCTTACAAACATTTCTGTGAATAAGAAACGGGTATCTGCTGTTCCTTACAAGACCTGTTTTTAATCCTGCCCACATTATGGACATGAGCCTTGCTTCAGTCAGGAAAACATCCTGGTGCATATATTGGCCTCTGTGCTGAGTACTGGGTTCTAAGCAATCAGTGCATTACAGGAAACAAAGGTGTAATATGATTTTCAAAGGGTAACCAAGGCAAAATTTACATTTTGTCACCTGGCATGTTAAGCTGGAAGACAGACTGGGCCATCAGGAATCAGCACTGTAAAAAACTAAAAATGAGGAGGGCAAACAAGAGAGAGATCCAAACAAATGACAGAAAATCCAGATACCATTTATTGTGCTGTTGTCCTGGTTCTCACTAGAACAACCTGATTAACACATGCAGCTTTAATGCTTCACAAGTGCTGCCCAGCTTTGTTAGGTAAGAGTAGGGTGTACCTGGGAGTGGATTTCATTTACTCTGATTTACGCTAGCGTAACAAAGCGTGAATACAAGGCCCCTGACCTCCAGGTTTCCGTTACAAACCAAAAGATGTAAACTATGCACAATGGAGAGCTCTGAACAGGCTGAAGCTGTGGAGTTGGAGGCTGTGGGATTTACAGATCTCAGGAAGCTTGTTAGCAGTTATCACCAGCAAGATCCCTGCCTTAGGACGTAGGAAACCATGACTGTATCAGTCTCTAGCATTTGGTGGGTGGTGAAAGGCTCTGCTGCCTGTGTAATATGGGCTTCCGAAGGCTTTTGCTGTGACCCTAAAAGTTAAATCATTAGCAAAAAGAAACTTATTGAAGAATAGAGGAAAGTGTACAGATAGTTTTCCTGAAATATTTCACTAAATCAGAAGGAAACGAACCATTTCCGTTGCATTTGGTATCTTTTTTATGCCTGTACCAGATGTTCTAGGCAGGGGTTTTGTCGTTAAAATGGCTTGAAAATTTATTCCTACTGATCAATTCTGAATAATTTGATTATTGCTTAATCCTGTGAGACTCCAGTAAAGCCTCCTCTTTCCCTGGAGGGGTTTGAAAGCCGGGTGGATGAGTTCCTTAGGGACAGGGTTTAGTGGGGAGACAGGCACGGCTGGACTCGATGATCTCAGAGGTCTCTTCCAATCTTCTGATTCTGTGATTCTATGATTCTAAATGCAATGCAGAGGGTATTATTGGAGTGGTTTTGTGTTTAGCAGGATTTACATAATACTTTACTCCTTTTCAAATACGGCTATCTGAAAAATGCTGCATGGGATCTTTCGGTTGGAAAAGATCTTTGTGATCACCGAGTCCAACCGCACTTGTCCACTACTAAACCACATCTCTGAGCACTCCGTTTGCCCGTCTTTGAAACACCTCCAGGGATGGTGACCCAGCCACCTCCCTGGGCAGCTGTGCCAGCGCTCATCAGGAGAGGAAATGGCCTCAAGTTGTACCAGGGGAGCTTCAGGTTAGGCATCAGGAAAATTTTCTTCACCAAAAGGTTATCAGGCACTGGAAAAAAATGTTTGGCCAGGCAGTTCCTAATGTGGCAGGCAACATATAAACTGTAATGAAACCACCCTTCCACAATGCTTTGTTCCTCTCCAGGTTACTTTTTGCTGTCAAAATGAAATGTGGTGTCCTTCTAAAGGGGATCTAACACTGCAAATGAGGCCTGAACGCCAAAGAATGATCTTGATTGATTTACACATTATGCTCTTATTAAAGCAATCTAAAACAGTACTTGCATATACCGAATATGTTTGCTAAAGGTGGATATTTACAGACCTTTCTTACTTGCTTTATTCCTCCTTTGCCTCTGCAATAAAATAAAATGCAGCTACCTTAGCAGTCTCTGTATCCTGCAGAAGTCACTAGATGTTAACTAAAATAATTTCTTTCCTTTCTCTGTTTAAAACAGATTTAGAATAGTTGTATTAATGGAAAAATGCTGTTGTTTTTCCTCAGAGCTATAGTTACGTCCAAATCAAAACATAAGATCCGAGAATCCCTAAACTTCAGTTCCAGAGTCAGTTTGTAATTAAAAAAGGATGGGACTGATACCTATTTTCTCAGGGAGAAACAGCAACCACTCAGTCCTGAAACTGGGTATTGCTGAACTCTAGGAAAGACGTAGAGTTGAATTCTGCAGCTGAACCCTTCTTTATGCAGTATGGAGTTTACTAACCAATGTGACGGCCAGCTTCTCAGAAATGTCCATAATTCACTTTTGAACAGGCTTTTGTCTGGAATTGTGAATATGCAATAAAAAGCCTGACAGAGCCATTTGAAAACCTCCAGGGACGGGGCAGCCATCACTTCTCTGGGCAACCTGTTCCTAATATCTAGTCTGAATCTTCCCTCTTTCAGCTTAAAACCATGACCTTTTGTCCTATCCCTGCACTCCCTGATAGATCCCCCTTTAAATACTGGGCGGCTGCTCTAAGGTCTCCCTGGAGTCTTCTCTTCTCCAGGGTGAACAACCCCAACTGTCTCAGCCTTGTCCTTGTATGGGAGGTGCTCCAGTCCTCTGACCATCTTTGTGGCCTCCTCTGGACTCGTTCTAATAGATGTATGAGGGGTCCAAAAGTGGTCACAGCACTCCCGGTGAAATCCTGTGAGAGTAGAGTAGAGAGGCAGAATCCCCTCCCCTGACCTGCTGGCCACGCTGCTTCTGATGCAGCCCAGGACACAGTTGGCTTTCTGGGCTGCGAGCGCACATGGCTGCCTCATGTTGAGTTTCTTATCCACCAGCACCCCCAACTCATGGTGCCAAGTAGCCATGGCGCCAAGCCTAACAATATTCAGGGAGCATGCACTCAGACACGTGGTAGTAAATTTTGAGATTGTCCTATGCAGGGATAGGAGCTGGACTTGATAATCCTTGTGGATCCCTTCCAGGTCAGGTAATTCTGTGATTCTGAAGTCATTCTCTTCAGTACTACTCCATTTTCCACCCAGCATCTCTGTGCTTGGGATTGTCCCAGCCCAGGTGTGGGACCTTGCACGTGGCCTTTTGAACTTCATGAGGTTCGCACAGGCCCACCTCTCAAGCTTGTCCAGGTCCCTTGGGATGTCATTCCTTCCCTCTAACATGTCAAATGTGTCACACAGCTTGGTGTCATTGGCAAACTCGCTGAGGGTACGCTCAGTCTCACTGTTGGGATGGTTCATTCATGTTAACTTTGTCTTCCTTAGTTGCTCACTTCTCAATTCTGTGGTGCTGCATCTCCCATCACTTACTCAAGTATCCTCCTTCAACTAATAAGAAAGGGCAAACAAACTTCCTAGTGGTTGCCCGCTTTCATAGATGACACTGTACTTGCTAAGACTGGCAGGTGTGCTGCCCGTAGCCTGGGCTGAAAGGGAAATCCCACCTGTGCTGGTACTGCATAAGGGCAGAGCTAGAAATACTTTCAGCACTTCCTAAGTGTGCTGTGCTCTTACAGAGGAATTTGGAATAAAACAATCCTGTTGTACCGCTGCCGTCACCTCTGTGTGAAGGGAGGAGAAGCCATCCCTTCATCCACTTTTTCAAGTGGTCTAGAGTAGATATGTGAACAGGTTCAACTTCTTTACAACCTTCTTCAGAATTTAAGAAATAATATGTGTTTGAAATTCTAATCCTGAGGAAGTTTTTTTTTCCAACCACCTGATTGACAGCTGATCTCCAAAGAAAAACAGAAATTTTTCACATTGGCAAGGCATGGGTAGCTGTGACAGTAGGGAGATTCATAAAGTTTTGCAATATATCCTTCAGGTGCTGGACTTACTTTGCAGCCTCGTGAGAGGTTTTACCTGGAGCACAGTGAGTGATAAACTCCCACCATGTTATTTGGAGCTGGATGAAACACACTTGCTGTAGGGCTCAGAGTGCTGCTTCTGCTAAGATGTAGTTATTGCAAAACCTAAATCTTGCATGGATTCTCTTTAGTAAGAATTCTATAAGAGTTTATTCCCCTCCTTTCACCCTTTTTGTTTCTGCATGCCAGCTAGCTTGGGAGGGACAAGAATGTGCTGAGAAAAGATCTCAGTACATTTTGTAAAGTTTGAATGCTGAGGTTTATTGAACAGCAGGGATTGCCTTACATTGTTAAACACGTATATAAAGAGTGAAAGGAGGTTGCATTTTCCAGAACCCTATGGAATATGAGATATGGAATATAATATCACTTCTCTAGTAGTGTGAAAGTGATACACAGGTTAAAGGAGGGATTTGCTTGGGCTATTCAGACCCCAGAGTATGCAGGGCAATTCAGAGAATGGATTTCCTCATGGTTTTCAATCTGATCTTCATGAAGGTCTATCTCCCTTTTTTGTCCTGTGAACTTTGCGTCTTTCATGCTGAGACGTAACCAAGCCTCTACAGAAACGACAGACTTGATGGTGTGGGATGATAGAGAAAGGTGCTTAGATACAAGCCAAGAAAGTGACAGCTGGGAGCTTGAGATACAGCCCATGAAGACCTGGGAAACCCTGTGGGTGTCCTGGTTCTTAGAGAAGTATTGTCCTGTGGTTCTTAGAGGGAAGATCCTCTTGCCATTCTCACAGTGATGAGACTTACTGGTCTTACTGGCACTCATTATGTTTGAGTGCATGAGCAGTCTCGGTGCTTTTGGCATGTTAACATGCAGAGGCTGCTTTCTTCAGATCCCTAACTAGAGCTGAAGCTGGTAGGAAAGAGACCAATCAGCCCAAGGTGAAGCAGTTCTTGTTTTATAGTGCATGGAGGAGATGTTGACACAAGCTGTTGGGTTCTTAGGCAGCACTGAGTGTTCGGCTTGTTGCCTCTTACGAATGGGGGAATGTGCTTCTAAGCCAGATACTTATTTTTTGAACCCCAGTATTTTCACTCTGGAAACCACCTGGGGTCAGGAAGTTGAAACCATTGACTGTACTTAGAAGACGTGTATACTTTTTATTGTATAAGTTATATGCTTGGAAAAAAGCCAGTGAATTCCACTGGGCAGATCATATGTTCAAGGCTGAAATTTGCAGCTTCTTTTTTCTTGTCAGCGTTTCCCAAAGCACGGTGGTTCAAGAAGTATTTGGGGCATGAATCTAAAACCATGCCCCCTAAAAGAATGTAACTTCTCTTGCTGCTTGACTGAAGATGGCCATGAACAGTAGAGCTTATTTGATGCACTGTGAGCAGAGGAGTAGACAGAAAACACTGGCAACACCTCTGAGAGCCCTGCATTTCTCCTGCTTTAATTTGTTGGTCGGGCTGTTTGTACATCTGTGAAACAACTGGTCAGAAATACAAGATAGACAGCAAAGCTTGCTGTGGTACATGATACAAATGAGCTTAAAGAGACATCCAAGTTGTCCTAAGTAAAAACATTCAATGACTACACAAATGACTCCTGCGTGGCCACATTAACCTGCCCTTGGTGAAGTGCTTTGGATCCCTGTGTTGTTCTAGCACCTGCACACAATACTGTTGTCCTCTATAAAAAGGGAGGAAAACAGGAGTGTTGCGAGGCTGATTTTAATGTCTCAGAGGATTTCAGTGGTAGAGTTTAAGACTTGCTAAACTTTGGAAAGAAGGTGGTGTTTCAGCCCTGATCCAAGCCAATCTGAGACCACGCTGCCCCTGAAAAGGATGGTCTTGGTCTTTATTAAAGAGTATTATGCGTTCCTAGCACCTGCCTTGGATTGGAAGAGAAGATTGGGTTAGACTCTCGTTGTAAGTAGATGTGACACTGCCTTTTGGTAGTTCTGCCTTTCCTAAGATCCTTGATTTGGAGATGTCTTCCACTTATTTTACTGGGAATTGAATCAGGTCCTTAGCGATGCCTAACTATAAAAATGAATAAAAAATACTGTTGCCGAAACAGAGATGTGAAAGGAAGACCATCTTAATCTTTGCTCAAAATCTAAATACTGTGACCCCTCTTTTCTGCACTAATCTCTGTTAATGAAGATTATTCAGCACCTAGAGAATTCCTGTCAAAAAAAACCCCAACTCTAAAAACCCCCAAATCAAAACAGCATAGAAGACATCTATCAATCAACATTCTTCTTGGAGGAAGATAACAAAATCAGAAAGTCCTTTCAAATTCAACTAGACTTTCACTTAAACAGAAAAGCTTTTCCGACATAAGGAACCTTCAGGGATTTAGTTAAAATCTGCTAAGACAAAATTTATACCACATCTCACTCTCCTCAAAAAGCCTTATTATGTTCATTCCCATTAACTCCCTCCTAAGGGTATTGTGTATGCCTGCAGAACATATTATGGCCATTTGGTTCTGAATGTTTTTGCAGGACTGTCACTGAATTTAAGTCAAAAGATGGCTAAAACTGTGAACAACGTTTCAAAGACTATAACAAGAGTGTTTCAGTAATAAATAAGTCAGCAGAGAGAAATGTCTCACTAATTCCCTGCCAGGCCAAGCACAGTCAGCTTGAAGGAGAGGCTAAGATATATTTGGTTTGGTGTATCCTGATACAGTGTTATCCAAGGGAAGGTCTGCCAGCATTTTCACTTTAATTTTGTGTTGCAGAACCCTGCTGAAATTTGTCTGACTGCCGCTTGGTCATTCATTTTTTTCCAATAGCAGCCCTTTCACCCTTAGAGTGAAGTTGGGAAATTGGTATTGGCTCTGCTCTGTCCATCAATTTCATATTAATTACCCTCGAATATCTGTGCAGCGTTTCTGTGAATGTCCATCTTCCTCAGTGGATAAAAACTTCAAACATATTCATGAGGAATCAGCCTGGTGATTCTTGAGGGTTAGGTAAAGCCTCTTCATTGATACACACAGTGGAAGAGTTAAGACTTCATGCTTATTGATTCAGATGTTTTTTATATCTAAGAAGGAATTCTTTTAATTTCGAAGTTTGAATCTCTGACTTTGTCTTGCAAGGCTGAACATTTTATCTGTGAATTTCCTACTGGATAATCTAATGGCGAGGTCCTGTTTCTCAGGAAAATGAGTTACCGTGTTCTTTATTATCAGCTCCGTACAAAATGGTTTGCCCGAAGTTCAAAGCATGAGCTGAAGTCCCTCCTGGGCCTTTGCTGCAGACCTCACAGTGGGGAAGATGAGCTTTTGAAATAATTTCAATTTTCATTCTTTAATGTGTATAGAAATAGGACATTTGATCCATCCAAAAGAAAACAGCCAGGATATACTGTGTTACCCAGCCAAAGAACAGGACAAAAGGGTGGAGATGCAAGGGAGCACAGCAGCACGGGTTCAGAACAAAGGTCATTTCTGCAGTATCCTCTGCCAACGGCAGCCACTGGCAGTTACTTGGAGGACAGGCATATGTGAGGTTTTCCACCAGCTTTATTTAATTCAGATCCTTTTTCTCCTTAGTACCTCTCTCTTCCAAACGAGTGTCTGGTCTTGCACCCCTCTGAACTATTTGCAACAATAACCTCCTTTGGCACAGCAGACCAACTACCTGTTGCATGAAGAACCATCTCCTGTACCTCAAGGTTGGATCCTTCTAGCTTCACTTTATGGCCTTAATTTTTATATTGGAAGATAATTTTTATATTGTGTGTAATTGCTGCCTGCTTATCTGGTCGTGGCCACTCTTGATTTGTAATCGTACCTACACTAAAATGACACCTTTTCCAACTAAAAGGACCATAAGGAAATTTCTCCTTGTTCGGTAGCTTTGCTCATTGTAGTTGCTTGTCACTGAGTGTTTTTTATTCTGATACAGCCTTTTTTCAGTTGATGTAAGAAGAACCCCACACTGTACTGAAGACGTAGATAGATAGATTCATACAGTCACATAATTAAATTTTACCTGTTGTTCTTTTGTTCTTGATAGCATGTATTCTTTCGTTTTCTTCTATTTTAGTTGCGCTATTTTGACTCTTACTGACTCGATATTTTTATGGAACTAACTATCCTAATACCAACATGTTGTTCCTGGCTGTTAATTGTCAGGTTTGTGTCCATCATTTCCTATGTGAAGGTACAATTTTTTCTTCTCCATGTGCATTGTTAACTAAATATTCACTATTCTGTTATTTTATTGCCTGGTCACCGAATCTTGTATGGTTTCTCAGTAATTCTTCCTACTCTGCACTCATTCTTACTGTTTGAATAATTTTTTATCAGATGCTAACTTTCTCACTTTATCCAGTTATTTATAAGCATATTGAATGTCAGCACAGTTCATGGAAGAAATCAGTTGATTATCCCCACTGTGAAAACTAACTCTTTGTTTTTTGTCTTTTAACCGGTTATTTTTCCTTGAGATGATTTTTTGCTTACTCCATAGCCACACAACATTTACATATATATGATTAAAAGGAGAAAAATAAAAGTAAATCACCACTAGAAGTAAAATTTCTGCAGAACAAAAAACTCTGAGCAGAGCCAAGCTGTGCCCAAACAACACATGCAGTGACACAGCAGTTTAATCAGTGTCCTCCCAACAGGATCATTTAAATCCACACAGCCTGTGTATTCTTATCCCAAAATGCACTATGTCATCCAGTATTCCAGACAGGGCATCCACTGGGCCACAGAACAAACTGCCGGGTGTCTGTAAAAGGGTACAAAACCCAATTGCAAACTAGAGAAGTGTGTGGAGTTTGTTTGGTAGATTTTTATTTATTTATTTTTTTTTAAATTTCACGGAACTCCGTGCTTCTGATCTCTCAGGAACATCCTAAAGGGAAAGGCTAAATTCCGATCCTGAAACTGAAATCCCTGCTGTGAAGCAAACCCCGTGCTGACTCCTCTTGTATTCCACAGAGGGTATTTTCCCATTGCTTTCTGTCTCTTCAGTCCCCTAGCTGTGTACTCTCTTCTCTACCTGTTCTAGCAACCCATTTCTTTCATGCTGATCAGAGAGGCTTCTTAATTCAGCCGCTTCAGCAATGCAGATGAGTGCTCGCCACAGAGAGATGCATCAAAGCAGCGTGGTGAAACGCTGGGAGGTGCAGCCTGGAGTTGAGGGAATGAACAGGAAGAACTTTTTGCATTGATTTCCTGATGAGGATCATGATTCCTATGTATGGATCTTTAGTGTCGTCTTGTCTAGACCACATCTTGCTTCCCTGCCCTTGATCCAGCTGTGTTTTTGCAGGTCTCTCGTTCAGGGCATGAGGTGGGTAGAGCAGAGGGTGGATGGGAGCCCTGGTTTTGGCCAGGCTGCAGGACAGGTGTGGGGCAGGGCTGGGAGTGGCAGACAGGCTGTGTCATCCTTTCCTCATGTACAGTTGTGCTGGCTGTGGACACAAAGCGTTCTCCACTCAGATAAAGGCCTGTAAATCTGCAACCGGCTGGGAGCAGGATCGTCCGATGGAAAGCATTGGGTGACCTTTATTATAGACATTAAAATGGGGAGCTCATGAGGTAGCCACAAAATGGCTTTGTTGCTGACGTGTTGGTTGCACCATGTTCTCGGTGCAAGGACCGCTTTGCTGTTTAGCACTTTTGCAGGCGAATCTTCTCAGGTTTAGGACTCCCCGAAGGCCAGCCACTGTTTTCATATGAAAGGCTTTGTGTTCTTTCGTTCAGTTCGTATTCCTGCTGTTTGCTGAGCTGTGTTGTATCTGTAGGCACCTCTGCTTAGAGAATCTGTTTATTACTTATCTGAACACCTATTCAAGAGACAGGTAAGGAGTCAGTGTAAATGGATCAGGATTTTCTAGCAGAGCAAGTCAATGCTTTTTTAAAAAAATAAAGAACTGATGGTGATGTGGATATTCAGGAAATACCTGTGAAGTTTTTTCATCTGAACAATTTGATGCTGCCTGAATATCAAAAGGTATTTCTGAGAACCAGAAAGGGAACGTCTAAAGGATCTTTGCAAGGAGCCGAGTCGAGTTTACTGCTTAGAGCCATTTGAAATACCCACCCTCATGTTGTCCCTTACCCTCCTGTCTGGGCTTGTGGAAGGACAGACTTCTGCCTTGCTCAGTCCCTATCCTGATCCCCAACCTTAGGCTTGACCATCATGCAGCATTTCTTGAACTCACTCTCTGTCCAGATGGAGCTACAAATAACAGCTGTGTCAGTCCATGGCCTCTTTTAGTTGTTTATTTTGTTGGGGGAAGCACTAAAGTCTCAAAAGTGTTGACTCTGACAGGAGGATATACGAGGCATGCCCATCTGAAGAAGCGCTCTGTAATTGTGCGCAAGTGCTTCTACTGGCTCCAAGCATATTTTTGCAGGTGCCCCATCTGGGGAAGAAATGGCCACGAATGAGACCCAAAATCATGGTAAATATTGCAGAGAGCATACCAATGAAGTATTTAAAGATGTAAAAAAATTCCCGGATTCTGAATTTACAAAACACCATTTCCTCCATCTGCACTCAGTGCTCATCATTTTGTCACAAAACCACATCATTCCTTCATTGCTAATAGCTCTCTTTGAATTCTGAATTGCCTCATTAGGCTCTTTTATCCCATGAATGTAATTCTTCCTCTGAGTCAAATAGGCAATCCTTTATTTTTCCCATTGATTTTTACTTAAATATATCAGACTCGTTCTAAGTAATCAATAAAGCAGCACAGAAAATCTTCTAATCTTTGAAATTGTGTGGCGTAGATCTTTTTATTTTAATGCCTCTCTCTTGTTTTTAATGGAAGCTATTTGCCACCATTTAAGCTACCCCATTAGCTTTTGTCCAAAGGCTCCTTCTATTTCCTGCAGGGCGAAATGGCAATTGCAAAGGGCTGTTCCTATATAACTTGGCAGAGTCACCAATCATGCGGACGATCACACTTGTGTCAAACAGCTGGAGGACTTTGCAAAGAGCTGCACTGGTTTGCTGAATTAGTGTGTCAGTCACTGCAGAGGTCAGGGAGAAAGCTCTGCCTCGTGCTTTGATGTGATAGCTAAATAACCACTGTCGTGATGATGATGGCTGCTGTAAATTTGTCTCTCTGATTAATCTGTTGAGCAGACTGTGTGTTTCTCAGGGTGGATAGAAGTTGCTTCCTTCTGTCACACTGGCTTAACAGTTTAGGTGAATGAATACAGATGTTTTATTGCTCCCTTAATGAGTGAGTGGAAAACCATGGATGATTTTCTCAGCATATCATCTCTCTGTAAAGTGTAATATCTTTTGGGACTTGAAGGTTTAGATTAGGTAATGGTACAGTTACGGGTGGCTGGGTAAAATCCTACCAGAGATGGGCCAGAGGGCTGTCTGATTTACTGCTCATGACTTTAGGAAGAGGTGAGAGGGACTCAGGTTATGGTTACACCAGAAAACGGTTGTAGGGAAAGCCAAGACCACCTTCCGTCCAGTGTGTGGTAGCGCAGAAGTGCAGATGATTTGCTCCAGGACACATGGTGGGAAGCTGTAGTTCTGCAGAGTGTTGATCTCAGTGCCTCGCATGAGTTTAGTTGTTAGGCTGCCAGAGACCATGACACAAAGCTTGTTATCCAAATGGCAGCTTTACCGAAATCCGACAGGAACAAACCACAGTTTGTCTTCGGTTGGGCCCAATATGGGAAATGCGTGGATAACAATTGCTGGTGCATTTGCCCTCTTGGGGCGGCTACATAGGTTGTTTCAGCCAAAGTGGTACTTTCTCAGAGTATGTGAAACTGTAAAAGACAAAGGCAAAATCCAAATAAGAGGAATTTTTTTGATAGTGCATAGACAGAAGGAGATACATTTATCAGCTCTCATATCACAACTGTCCCTTTGAAATCAGCCCCACAGTAATGCACACAGCACAGCACAGCGTGTTGTGGCCAGCACGGAGCTGATACAGGCACTCTATATGTCGTCATTTAGCAGGAGACACCGGTTCTGATTTACGAATGGGCTGGGTGAATTAGTTGATTTAGATAGGGTACAGACCTTCAGATTTAATTTCTGGTTGTGTTTCTGATGCTACGTAAGTTACTTAACCCTCTATGCTAATGCTGACAAAGAGGTTGTGAGACTTCAGTCAATGTTTTGGGGCTGATCTAGAGTTTCAAGCAGAGCTTTTATATCCTACCACTGAAGAGAATTGTCTGCGTATTGCGTACCGGCCTTTGCTGTGGTATAACTTGGGCACTACAGCTGCCTGACCTGTTACCATGCAGCGTCTAAGCTTGGGCAAACATTCAGAGTCCTTATATCCAAAGACGTGGAACACAATGGGGCCATAAGGCTTCTGTCAGGGGCCTAATGCAGCTCCTTGAAGTGTCTTTCTCTGCTCTTAAGAACAGCCCTTCCACGAGAACATTTTGCTTTTCTAGATCTGGGATTGATACTTCACATATGAGTCAACAGGTGTTGAGCTGAACTGGAACCTCTTCAGTCTGTGCCAACAAGCTGGGAGCTAGCACTAACATCCCACAGGCAATGGAAGCAAAACAATGGCCTGTTGAAGAGCTCATAAGACTGGGGAGCGGACGCTGTGTGCAGCACAAAACCCAAGGACCAAAGTAACTGTGTGCAGAAGAGGGTCTTTCTGAGAACACTGTAAACAGTCACAAGTACATACGGCCTCAGCGTGCTGGACATGTGAAATACCACATAATTAAAGTCAAGTGGATTCTTATGGTTGTTATTCAGTACAAAATCAAAGCTTGGAACTGGCTTTTCAGCTGATGTAAAACAAAGCCAGGTGTGGTTATTGAGAAAAGTGTGCATGGGACTTGGGGAATAAAATGCTGTCACACAAATTTCATCTTTGGTCTAGCCATGTGGAAGTCAACCTCCTTTACTCTGGAAGGCTTTGAGTTGGGGACCGTCACTTGCTCATAGTAGAGTAGCAACACTGGAGTCCATTGAACTGTATCAGTTTACACATGATCACAGCATCACAGTACCACAAGGTTGGAAAAGACCTTTGAGATCGTCTAGTCCAACCTATGACCCAACACCTACACCGACTCATCACTAAACCATGGCACTAAGAGCCTCATCCGATCTCCTCTTAAACACCTCCAGGGACGGTGACTCCACCACCTCCCCGGGCAGCGCATTCCAATGGCCAATCACCCTTGCAGTGAAGAAGTTTTTCCTGTCTCCCTTTTCTCTCTCCCTGTGAAGAGGTTAGAAGAACTGGTCACGCCCACCAGGGGCTGGTCAGAGGAGGAAGCTGATGATGGGAATCAGTAAGGTGAGGATTGGTATATTTACTGCTTGCAGGGCAGGCACACGAAGACATATTTGTGTCATTTACAAATAAGTGGAATACAGTATGTACGAGTGTTCAAGAGGTTAACTTCTTCCTGTGTGTCAAAGCATGGTAGGCAGAGCCGAGGGAGTGCTGGTGAAGCAGAGATGGGAGGTTGAAGCAATGTTGCTTGGGGAATGGAGGGTGCAGGGAGAAGAGGGGAAGAATAGAAACTACTTTTCAAAGCAAGGAGTAAAGAAGACTAAGCTAAAGGACAGGATACAGAGCACCAAATGGAAAGAATGGGGATAAAGAAACAGGTGAAGCTGAGATGAGACTGGTTTGTTGCTTGTGATTTTGCCCTAGTCACTAATCCTGTTATTGCACCCTCCTGCCATAAACGTGCCTTGACTCAGCATGCCTGGGATGGGCAGAGAAAGGGATGGGGTGGCTTCCTGAGCTTGTACATGAAAACTTCTGCATTAATTTGTTTTTACAATGAAGTACCTATTGGAGCAAATTAAGATAAGGCCTTCAAATCCATCTTACCTCAGCATGGTTGTTTGGATGTCCTCTGAAGCGAGAGCAGAACAGCACTGGCATCCAGATATCTCATCTCATCTTATCTCATGCATAGGGGTTATTTCTAAGCTTGTCCATCAGTCTTATATATGAAATAACACCCCTTAACTATTTTGTTAGAAATATAAACTTCCAACCAGATTCTGTGCTGTGAACTCAGCAGCATCTCTTTGTGGGAGAAGACGTCAGCAGGACAAAGACATCCTCCTCCGGCTGTTTGAAACAGAAGCAGATGTTTTAGTCTGTTGATGTCAATCCAAATAACCATGTCAACATTGTTCGTCATATGTTAAGGCTGTGTCTCTCTCTCTCTCTGCACTGTGATATGAGTTGGATCACCAGGTTTTTTCTTGCAGCTACTTCTAGGGTGCTTAGGAGAGGCTGGATGTGTAAGATGTTCAGTGAAGAATGTACCACACTCTTAAGAGTTAGAAAGCTGCTTGGCACAGACAGGTAGTGAGCAAGCATCTATACTGCCTATTGATAATCTTTACCATCCCTAGGCTGAGCTTATGTGATTGTCTTTTTGGACACTTCATAGTAGCTTGACGGCTGCTTTATTTTGCAGTGCCTCTGGTCTTCCCCAGGATTCAGGATCCTTGGGAAACCGTCCCTGTAACACCTGCTCCAGCTTGATGGGGGAAAGCAAAAGCAGGGAAGCTTGTAAAAGGAATTTAATTTCAGCAGAGACTTCATCTGGACAAAAAGAACTCCCTATGAGCCAGTTTAACTGTTTAGTGGTTGCAACATGCAAAATGGACGTGATCCATTTTAGTTTTACTGTTAAAAAAAGTCATGACTTAAAATGCTCTAGCACCGAGACTTGCTTCGTAGAAATAGGATTTGTTAAAGTGAGTGCCTTTCATTGTGGCGTGCTGAGTTATGAGGCAATTGCATGGTTTACACACTGTGTAAATAAACTCGCTCCCCTGACTGAAAACTGCCTCCATTAGCCTTATGGCCTTGGAATGAATCCTTTTAAAATGTGTAGCCGCGCTATGTTTCGAGAGCTCTAGTACCCATCTGACCGGAGTCTTTTCATGTCACAAGATCTGTCTTGTACTCCTCCTTTCAGTGATTTGCAAAACTGCCACTTCTGCCCTTGTCAAATATGTCTTCTCCTTCGATGCGCCTGCACCCTGCTTCTCTGATTGCTCTGCTGACCTCTGCCGGGGTGATGCCAACATAGAGCTTCATCCCAGTGCCCTTCTCGTAGGACAGATTGCTCCCTCAGCGTGTCTCTCAGTAAAGTACATAAGGCTCTTGGATACTGAACGTTTATGCAAGTTGTGAAAATGTCATTTAACGGGCTTGGTCAGACAGGGAAGGTCTGTGCTCACGAAACAAAACAGGCTTCCCTCCTTTCAGACATATTGCTGCCATTGTAAACACTGTCGTAGGTGGGTGACACGGCTCCTTCTGGAGCTCTACAGAGCTGAATTTATTGCTCCCTGCCTGTTTGCTGCAGTAACACTTAAAACCCTTAAGGCTTGTGTTCATGTGAGATCCTTGAATTCAGAACGAACAATTATATTGTCAGTAGTGGTATAAAAAAGTTGCTCCAATGAGTAAATGACAAAGTCATGGCTGCATAAAGAAATAGGTATCTTCTCTTTAATTTTATGTTAGTCTTGGCGTTGCACTTACCGTTATTGTGTCTGAGTGCCTGACAGTAGTACATTCAATTCCTTGGGAGCAACATATCAAGTGATGAGGGGCTTGGCTCCATCCTCTTCCTCGTGTGTACGCACAGGAATGCTTAGCATTTGTTATGTAAATACAGTATGCATATATTCATCTTTGAGAAGCGGTTTTGGTTTTCCATTTAACTAAGAAAGTGGTGACATTTGCCGTTGTGAGGTCCATTTTATGTGAAATTTGTGAAATCTGTCCCTGGGTGAATGTAGCTACCGGTCTAGCTGGCTTTAGTCTTCTGTGTATCCCATTAGCCCTCCCAGGTTTTAGAACCTGAAGAGGGAGGCAAAGTCCCGTCCCCTTTATTGTCCCCTGCGGACATATTTAAGAAGAATACTATTAAAAAGCATCTCTAGAAAAATTTCCACACCTTTTCTTCTTCCTGCAAGCGTGACCACGAGAGGCACTGAGCCAAATCAGCTTTCACTGTGCCCTTGCTCAGTGCTGTGCTTGGCAAGGAAGGACCCCCCAAGATCTGACTGTTGTGGAGTAGATGCATTACTAGGGGAGAAGAGGTAGCTCTTTATGGGAGTGAGGCCATGTCTTAACTACTGCTCCATCACTTGGGAAGTCTGTAAAAGCTTTCTGAAACCACCAAGCTCCCTCCAAAGCACTACTTGATCTAGTGCATTTTCAGATTCGAAGCTGAGCCTATAAAGCTTATCCTTGTATAAAGGCCACCCACCACTAGCAGGGTGTGCAAAGAAATTTGTGTTTATAGTTTCGTGCAAGGATCAGATTGCTTTGCTGTGGTTCAGGTTATCCCCTCGGAGCAAGCATGCTTTTTTGCTTAGCATGGGACACATGAGTCATTTCTATTACCCAGACCTCTAGACATAACATAAAATAGATGGCATGAAATAGCATTAAAGATATTAAAGATGGGAGGAAATTAAGTGTTTTCCCCCTTGCATTCTTGAGCTATAAAGTAATGGATTTCTAGTGCAAACTCAGCTACTAATACACACGTAAGAAGTGAGGGCAAATAGTAGAAACCTCAGATTTTGTACTGTAAGATAAAGAAAACTCAGTCAAGTAAAAGGCAACACAGAAGTGCTTTCACAATACAAATTTGGTGATTCATTTCCTAGCAGAGAATTAGCTTTTATCTACTTCCAAAAAATGTTAATAAACTGCGTTTATCTTAAGCTGCTTAGAATTTATAACCCTTTCAGTATCTGGCATATTGCAGAATTTTCTCTCTTTGTTTGAGAATGACCTGTAAGGCCCTGTATCTGTATTTTTCCTTTTTCGTATTTAAGAAATGTATTATTAAAAAAATAAATTCCTGCTCAAGTTGTCCATTCCCAGTTCAGGTCTTTTCTATCATCCATCTCTGTTATGATCCTGTGGAATGGCTGGGGGATTCAGAATAACAGATCTCACACCCAGAGAAGAACTATACTAATTTTTTTTCCCTTTTTGGAAAGGTGTAAATTTTGAACAATAGATTCCCTCAAAGCTGGGAATAAATTATTTGAAGAAATGCCTCATTCGAGATCACATTTAAGCATACTGGCTCCCTTGAATGCTTGTCAACACTTGCATTTGGATTTCTTTTTAGGTTTTCTTCACTTAGCAATTAATACTTATCCTTATATAACACTTGTGACAGAAAGCACTGTGCAAAGAGATAAAAATGGGCAGTCTACCCCATTAAAAGGAGATGAATCTACAGTACTGCTGCTGGACTTGCTCCCTGAAATGGTGCAGTGGAGGTTAAAAGCTACATGTCAAATATAATACTCTCGCTCTGTTGCACTCAGTGACTGCAGACAGTCTTTTAACTATTAAAGCAATAGCTTTTAAAGCTAATTTTTTTTTTCATTAATGAATTTTAAGCTTCTGTTTCAGAGCTTTTTTTGATCAGAAAGCAGGATGGGAAGAGTTTCTGTCTAACTCCTCTATCAAAGGTAAATTCTTGTATGGTCATGTACATGCATCCATTCAGGGCCAGTGCACCGTTTCGGGTAACTATAGATTGCCTGACTATCCGGATCGCTCTGGAAGTCAGAAATACTTAAAATCATAGAATCATAAGGTTGAAAGAGACCTCTGAGATCATCCAGTCCAACTGTGCTTGCTGACCAGAGGAAATTAATATATTTCATTTGAGCTGAATTGGGTCTTGGTATATGGTTTATCATAGCCCAAATATGTTTTTTACAATTTTGAAATCTATGAAGTCATATTCATAAATCGGAAGCTTCAAGTAATGTCTTAAACACACAGCTGTTATTTTACATTTACAGGAAACTCAAAAGAAAGTAATGTACAATACTAGAAAAGGAATATCCCGTTACTCGACTTATCCTCAACAACAAAGAAAGCTTCTTTTCTTTGTCTAGATGAAGGGAAAACTGGTCCATAATCCAGATTCTTGAAATAGTCCATAATTTTTTTTTCTTTATTTTACTTTCTGAAAGTACACACCATTTATGTAGCACATTATGTATGTAAAGATACTGGGAAGGAGCTGAGATGGAATAAGCAATGGCAACCCTAACTTCCCCATGAGGAAATTATTTGGGGCAGAGTTGGTACTGCAACTTGTGGGATGTCTGTGTTACCTCAGGTTTCTGTCCTGAGAAAACATATTCCTGTCGTTTGGAAAGAGCAACTGCATTTATTCACTATTTTCTCATGAGCATCCCGATTTCTTTGAATGTGTTGGCAGCAGAAGGCCATGAAAGTCTCTTTTGGGAACTTCTGGCAGAAATACTCATGGGAGTTCGGGCCCAGGACCAGCGTGAGGTCTTGATCTCTTTGACTGTCTATAAATGTTTTGGGCCCCTCACGCCAAGAAGGACATTGAGGGGCTGGAGCGCGTCCAGAGAAGGCAACGAGGCTGGGGAGGGACTGGAGAAAAAGTCCTACGAGGAGAGAATGAGGGACCTGGGGATGTTTAGCTGAGAGAGGAGGCTGAGGGGAGACCTCATCCCTGTCTGCAACTGCCTGGAAGGAGGCTGTGACGGGGTGGGGGCTGGGCTCTTCCCCAGGTGACAGCGATGGGATGAGAGGAAATGGCTGCAAGTTGCACCAGGGGAGATTTAGACTGGACATTGGGAAGAATTTCTTCCCTGAAAGGGTGGTTAGGGATTGGCACAGCTGCCCAGGGATGGGGTGGAGTCACCATTCCCGGAGGTGTTTAAAAGCCGGGTTGATGAGCTCCTTAGGGACAGGGTTTAGTGGGGAGACAGGCACGGTTGGACTTGATGATCTTGGAGGTCTCTTCCAACCTTCTGATTCTATGATTCTGTAAATTGAAGTGTGACCTGAGTCGTGTGATATGGGCCTCTAGAACTAGGTTAAAGTGGCGACTTCGGTCTTTCATAGGCACTGTTCTGGCCAAGGGACATAACTGTGTTTACACTGCTGTAGCTAAGTGCAACTCCTGAAGGAAGTGTAGCTAGTGGAGTGATTATAGAGGGGAAGAAAATAGTGGGACAGCACAAAAGGGAGAACAGGTAGAAAGATGACGGCAAGAGATACCTTTTTCTGATTGAAAATGGGAAGTTGTTCTGAGTGAAGGAGGAATGAAGTTCAGCCTGCAGTCGCTGATGGAAAATGGCCACTCTGTAGCTGCCACTTTCCTTTACAAACCAGCTTTTGGGAGGTTGATACCGTGGTGTGGAGTCGAACCTTCCCTCTCATGTACATAAAGTTGGTGAGGCAGAGTGGATTCAGGACTGAACGTGCGACAGAGATCAGGGAATCCCAGATCAATACAACTTGGGCCCCTACTTGCCTGTTTGTCCTCGGGCTGCATCTTGTTCTCATTTCTCTTCAGGTGACCAGATGGCTTTGGCCCTCTACACTTTTTCTGACCCATTTACTTCTGTGAACAAGAAAGAAACCATCCATTTGTTGCGCAGTAAAGAGCAACTTTGCCATGTATATACAAAGTTATTTAGCTGAGCTGCAAAGGATAATCAGATGGTGTTTTAAAAGGAGACTCGTGGCAGGGGTTTCTCTCCACGTGCTGTCAGCAATCCCTACCAGGCTGGCACCGTACACAGCCTCTGACATCAGCCTCCTCCACTGCTTTGCATTGCATGCGTAATAGATGGCATTGTCAAGACTGGTTTCCTGATGGTTTACAGTACTAAGGAAGAAACTGTCTCTTCCTATACCTAACCGTACTGATTTTTTACTCAACCATTAGTCTTCACGAATAATATTGTTTTCCCCTTTGGCATGAAGCAGGAAGGCCTATTGAAAACCACAGCATCCATTGGAAGGATGGAAATACCACTTAAGCCTAGGGCTTGGCCGTGAACGCAAGTAGGACTTCAGAAGTCAAAATATATTTAGCCAAACCTTTTTGTATAATGATTTCCTCAGAACACCAAACTGTAGTGAAATGTTTCATTAAAATACCTTGTGAATGCCTAGGGAGTTTTGTTTCAGACTGCAGCCTACTTAAAGCCTACTGTACTGCGTGCGGGAAAGGTAACTGAGTATCTCCAAGGAGAGTCACAGGCCATTCAGATTCGTGCCAGTGAGTTCCTCTACCTCCTGCCTAGAGCCTCCCACAGCCACAAAGTGAGCTGGATAATACGGTTACTACTGCGTGTCCTTTTCGCTGCAGCCAACATGAACTACTTGCCACTGTAACGGCATTTCTGGTCCATGGCCTCAGAAGCAGGGAAAGTATCTTGATAATTCTGGTAAGGAAATGGAAGTTCTAGTGTCATTATTGCTATTATTTCAGTCTAGCCAGAGTTCCCTTTTATCAATCCATCCAGCTGCCCGTCATACCGATAATACCAGTCTGCCTAACAGTCCATCTAACAAACTCCCCACCATTATGGTACCCAGCTTCTGTGAAGCCCTAAAAAGATACACAGACTGGTTCTAACCGTCTTTCTCATCAGGGCAGCAGCATTTCATGCTGCTTGTCACCCGGACTGTGTTCATTTGCAGATGGTCCGTGCTTTTAGCACACAACAGGAGGGGATGTGTTCAGTTGCAAACGCAGAGCTCAGATGTGAAAGAAGCTCTCTGCTTGCTTCCAGGCCCAGCTTTTTGTCTCGCTGCATAAAACAATTCACAAAGAGGGTGGTTCAGCTTTCTGCAGTTTTATTAATTTGTTTATTATCAGCCAGCTGCGGGTGAAGCGTTTAACGTAAATTGATTAAATAATGGGATGCTGTTCCCTTCTTATCCCAGCCATGTGGCAGGTTGGCTATTTTCAAATGACTTGTTCTTTCCCATTAACAAGCAGAACAATTAAAATTATTTGCTTCCAGAAACATGAGAAACCAGAGTGTCCCTGGTTATTCACGCCTCTCTCCCATCTGAGCATCACTGCAGTGGGCATGCAGTTGTTCTAAACGTAAGATATGTTTTCTTTCAGGACCTTAACAACCAAACAACCACCTGGAACAAAAACTCAGTTTCACTTTTCATTATTTTTCTAATCCTAATGTCTTTTCTTGATCCATAATTGTTCTTCACGGATTATAAAGCTGGTGTAATGTGTTATAGTGAGAAGTATTGATAATGATTTATGCGGTTCCAGTTATGCAGTGTGCATTTCATTTTATGTCCAGTCTGTGGGTAGAAATCTCTCCAACATGAGTATGTGCTGTGCCACAGGACCCCTGCGTCTCTTCTCTTATTACTCCTACGGAGGGAAATATATTTGCTTTCAGAAATGTTTCTGAGGCTTTGTTTTCTCTTGACACTCTGTTTCCACAATGCCTTCACTGCTGTGTGGAATGTTAGGGCTAGTTTCATGCCTTGTTCTGTCATTGTGGAATATCTGCTGTTTCCAAGGATGTCTGTAAAACAAGCTGACAAACCAGCCTGGTGCTTAGCACACCCCACAGCTTGCTTCATTGCTTCGAATTTTTTAAGTAGCCTTTGAAACCCATTAATGTGTACCTCCCTCATATGAGCCCTATTTATACTGCGTGTGGGTATTCCATAATCAACATTAAATGCTATTTTAGTTTCAGATTTTTAAACTGACGTTGAAACAGGAGAAGGTAAAAGGAAATCTGTGTTGTCCATCGTGCTCCATGGGCATCCTCCGCCGTGTAGAGCTGCTGAGCTGCAGGGCCCAAAGGCAGGGCATAAGCCTGGCTGCAGAGTTTGGAACTCACAGCATGCTGCTTCTCCAGGGGTGGGTGTGCAGTGCTGCAGCTCTCCTCTGAGGAGCAGTGCTATCACAGTATTACAAGGTTGGAGAGGACCTTGGAGATCATCGAGTCCAACCTATGACCCAACACCAACACCAACTCATCACTAAGTGCCTCATCCAATCTCCTCTTCAACACCTCCAGGGACAGGGACTCCACAACCTGCCCGGGCACATATATCAGATGTGAAGGCTGAGAGTGCACTTCTACTCTTACTTGGAGTTGGTGGTGTAAACCCCGCTTGGGTTGACTCCTGGCCTTAAATGTGACTTAGTATATTTTTTTATGGACATGAGCATTTGTTCAGTTTCAGTCTCAATGAGGTATAAGAGGTCTGTTCAACACAGCTTTGGAAAACACTTGCATGTACTGCTTCTTTCCTGGCAACTTTCTTTCTTCTCCACAATGTAGTGCCTATGTTGTACAAGAAATGGGCAGCCAGAAAAAGCCTCTTCTTTTTTAAAGCACCATTTCCTTCTCTTTCTCGGTACTTGAAACATGATAGGGTATAAGCCTGGTCCACTTAAGAGCATATTATTGTTTTGGAGCCAAAATCTGTTGTGTTAAATAGAAGAAAAGTTGCCTAAGGCTGACTTTTACTGTAGTGTGCTCCTCTACGTCATGAAGGCTGGATCCAGCCCTTTGCAGAAGACCAGCTGAAACTAGTGAATCCTGTGGCAGTGATCTTTGCCTTTGCCTAAGAGCATCCTAGACAGCCCACAGGGGAGTTAGAAGCTGAGGACATGAAAGCCCTGGAAATCCTCTCTCTGCCTCTTAAAGTGTGTCTAGGCTGGGGGAGAAAATGTTTCTAAGCTGACAACGGATTTTGATTCACAAAGATGGTGTTAGTCCCTTGTTTTATCCTTGCTATTGAACTGGGTGATGTTTGTGTTATTGCCTGGGCCTTGGTTTGAGGAACATGACAATTTCCACATCTCTGTGTATTCCAGCAGAGGAAGCGTTCATGTATACTTTTTAATTTGATAACTTTGTGGTATCACCAACTGTCTCCCATTTCTTGCATTAGAATAAGAAGAGAGATGAATTATCTAACTGAAAATGTCTCCGGTTGGCTTACTTACCTGAGATTGTTGGTGCCACGACCCCTTGAGTTAGGAAAGCTGAATAGTAGTGGCTGATAAATGGAAGGTGTTTCTCTCATTCTCTCCTGCCACTTTCTCCTTTTCCCCTTCCACCCTGACGTACACAGACAGTTTTCTGAAACATCCACTGCTATCTTTGTTGACCGGATCATCTAGAGGCACCAGTTAAGTTTCTGTATTTCTTGTGCCAGGTACATACTGAGATCCCAAAGGACTGAAAAGGACACACATAGACACGATGAGCCCAGAAAAGAGACAACATTATTATGATTGCATAAATAAAATGTTTGAATAGTGTTTTATGGCATATCCAGTTAGTGTAACGATTGTTGCTATCATCAGTCGTTTATGCATTAGTCTGTTAGTAATTCGGGAAATGTAGTCTATATAGTAAGCTAAAAATTACACATCAGAAACCATAGAGGTATAGCAGAAAACAAAGATTACGTATGAGATTTTGTCATGCAGCTTTCCAAAGGCTGTAATACGGTTCATGGTTGTAGCTCCAAATCCCAGAAACACGAAGCTCCTGGCAATAGGTCAATTTTCTGCTCACAGTTAGCTGTTCATCTTCAGGAATGGAGCCGATCTGAGGTTACGAACTGCAGGATTTCTCATCGGATATTCTGGGGGGGAGGGATTAGGTGTTCTGCTTCTGCTGCTTTCTCAGCCAAACCAAAGAATCAAAATAATACCAGTTTTGAACAGCTTTTATTCATATTCTCCTGAGTTTTGGTTGTGTTTCTTTCTAGGCTTGGAAGGCTTTTAATTTGGGATGCTGGCACATATCCCTAGGAAATATCAGTGGTATCTAAAGCATGCTTGACTCTCTTTCTTCTTTCTTTTATTTGTGAGAGCTAGGGATACTATCAAGGATGGAAATGCTTTCAAATATTCAAAGTCAGAGATGAAAAAGTTCTGATGCTTTTGTTCGTTTTTTTTCTGGGCCAAATTCCTTTAAGATGAAAAAAAAGGAGATTCTATATGAAGAGTTCAGAATTTTTCCTAACATTTCAGTACTTCTCCTTCCAGTACCACACAACGCCTAGAAATTACAGTTTTCCTGAAAAATTAAAAACGGGAATGAAGAAAACGGCCTCAGGTATGAATTTCATTACAGCATAGGTGAAATTTGACCATAGTGTGGTGCTGATTCCAAACAGCTCTCCTAGGTGTCTCTCTCCTAGCTACACAGCTCAGAATTTCAGCAGGAGGTCCAAATCCTGTGTTTCTAACCATGGAGATGCATGTGTGTAAGAAAAGGAAAATGAGTTACAATCAAGCAAAGGAGTGAATTTCTATATGGATTTCTTAATTTTACTGACTGTGCTTACCCGAAATGCAGTGCTCCCCATGCATCAGGTTGGCTGCAGATACCACCATGAACCCAGCATCAGAAGCTCCTCATCCTTTCCCGCCCAGTCCCTAAAAGCCTGCAAGAGCAATGCTCCTACTTTTCTCCCCCACAAAAGCCCAGGACTCGCCTCCAGAGGGCACTGCAAACTTGCTGTGTTGGTGGTCACCAGCATGCCTGTGCCAAAGGGAGCTCTTCAATGGGCATTTCACACAACTACAGAATGGCTTGGTTGGAAATCATCGAGTCCATACGCACCTGTCCACTACCAAACCACGGGAAATATTAAGTAATATTTTCACTGTCACTTTGATTGCAAAGCATGTGTTTTTAGATATGGACTCTATGCACTTTGAACTTAAAAATCCCTTTGGCAGCTGTCTTTTGTTAAAAGGACATTATTCTACTTGTAAAGTAATGTAAAAAACTTGTATAAACAGCAAAGGAACAGATCTAAGTCAGTCATGGAAAAAAGTTAATTTATTATAGCTTTTGTGTTTTCTTGCCTCTCTGCTGATTTGCAGCTGAATAGATGCTATACAAGCAAATATTCATACAGTAAAAATACACAACCCCAGAATTCTAAGGAGTGGTACAATAATGCTTCCAGGCATTGTGATAAACTGTCTCCTAACTTTGCAGAGGGACACTCCCTACCCTCCCTAAGTAGTTCCCAGAGCAGACAGAAGCATGCGGGGAGGGAATGGAGGCACAGAGCGGAAGAGGAGCAGTCTGAGCGCTGGGGAAGGTGGGTGGGATCACAGCATTAGAAAAGTGCTGCTTCTTGGTGCTGTTTGTAGGGCTGTGTGGGAAGCACATAGCAGGGATGCTAATCTTATGGAATGACGAGTTTCAGGATGCCACTTCTGCCGTGAGCGTTGCTGGGTTTTCACGGTCTGCCGAAGTTCAAGCGGGTGCAGGAGAGCACAGCAGCCTGAAGGACCACAGCAGCCTGTGGCATGAACCTCCTTGCGGCTCTGCTGCCAGCCGTGTTCCTCAGAACTTGCAGGGCAGAAATCCTCTCTGGTTTTGCACTGCCTTGGTGTTGCTGTCCTCCACACAAGCTGGGAGGATTGCCAGTCCAGTGCTAAATCACTGGCTCTTTACTGGAACTGTCCCACTCTGCATACTGGAGTGGCCCCTCCCGGCTGCTTGCTGCCCATGCCCAGTTTTTTCTTAGTTTTGGGAGGAAGGGTTGGCCCTATCTCAGGCCGTGACTCTCCCGCTGAGCGAGTGACTTGCTAGGGTACCAGAGGCAGGGGCAGCATGGCAAGCTGCTGGTTGGCTTTTCCACGCTGTGGCTGTAATAACTGGAGATAACAGTATCACAGTATTACAAGTTTGGAAAGAACTTTTGAGATCGTCAAGTCCAACCTATGACCCAACACCAACACCAACTCATCACTAAACCACAGCACTAAGTGCCTCATCCAATCTCCTCTTAAACACCTCCAGGGATGGTGACTCCACCACCTCCCTGGGCAGCGCATTCCAATGGCCAATCACCCTTGCAGTGAAGAATTTTTTCCTAATACCAAGCCTAAACTTCCCCGATGAAGCTTGAGACCACGTCCTCTTGTTCTGTCACCGGTCACCTGAGAGAAGAGACCAACCCCTGCCTGACTACGACCTCCTTTCAGGCAGCTGTAGATGTAGCGTTGCGCTTGTGCAGATGTGTCACTTGCAGTGTACGGGCCGGTGCAAATGCGGGTGTGCAGCACTGTGCCATCTGGACAGGCGTGGTGTGGTGAAGCTTGTGAGAGAGCTCTGAGGAAGTCCGATGCCAGGAGCTAAAAGCTGGTTTAGCCATAACTGGCTCAAGTGTGCTGGACTGAGAACTGACAGTTTTCTCCAGGCTATCGTCTCATGCGTGTAGCAACAAGCAGCATTCAGAGAGTTCCAGCCTGAGTGGAGAGCTCCTCTTGCCACTGGCTCCGGAAGAGGAGAGCACGTTACAGCCAGTCAGGGAGGGCAGTGGAGAAGCAGCCCAGAGGTCTCAGATGGCGTGGTCACTGGGATGGTCTTTTTCAATGGAATTTAAATCCTGTGGAAAATGGACACTTTGGCAGTTGTTTTTGATCTAATGGTCTGACAAAGAGTGAAGATTCTGAAATTCATCATGAATTTATCAGGTGTTCCAAGTTGTGTTCATTCTGAATGTCAAAGTGTTTTGTTTCAGCTTGATTTGGCCACGTCATCTGGGTCAGCCATAGTGCCCTAGGCCTCCCTTCTAATTTGTGGCTGGATCCATCTCCATGTTATGCAGCAGCAGTTCAACTGGGAAGGATATCCCACGGTATCTTCTTAGACAAAATCCAAGCAGAAAACACAGAGAAAAGAAGGGGTATGGGAAAAAAAGAAAGGAATATCACAAGATGTAACTCCTCTGAGACAGTGCGGTACCTGAGACAGACGCATATTAATGAAAAATTGACCTAAAATGAAGTATTTTCAAATGGGTCAGCTGAAGCGTTTCAATTGGGTCAACAAGACCTGAAACAAAATCTTTCATTTTGGTTTTCTGATTAAAATAAAATTGCCTGCCTTTTTCCTTCAGAAGGCATTGGCAGGAAATTCCCAACCAACTCTACTGGTACCACAGAAAAGAAGTTTCTTTCTCTGAGCTGGTAACAAATTTCCAAACCCAGCTCCTGGTCTTCTAGATAAGACCCTTTTTTTGCCTTTATAGTTAATTTGGCCTTCTTGGTTAACTCTCTGGCCAGGGGTTTGAGGGAGGCAAATACAGTGGGATCTTGAGATGTGTTAGCAATCCAGAGTTCCATATGGACTCCATCTTTTATTTCCCCCCCTGGAAATACACATTTACCCCTACATCCGCAGCAACCTTGCATTTTGCATTCTGGTCCAGTTTGGTTGCCTCTAGGTTTGAGATAGTCCTTTGAATTAGGGGTCCCATCTGTTGTTATCCTGAGCAGCACAAAAATAGAAAATCCTGCGGGCAAATGGAGCGTTGCTTTGCAGGACTGGACTGAGCTCTGCATCCAATTTAATGCTCAGTTTAAATTCTGTTGAATATGCACCTTAGGTCTTTGTTTTTCAGGGGCAATGAGCCAAGTGAATGGAAATTTATATTTGATATTTTCCTTTTCTTTAAAAACAAAGCACGCTACTGATAAGAAAGTGAGGGGGATGGGTGGGGAGCAGGGTTGCTGAGACACAGGGGCAGCTCTAAGCACATAGTTGCCCATGCTTCTAGTGTTGGACTCTTATTTGCAAAACTGGAACCCCAAGGAGGCTGTGTTTGTGGGAGGGGCTGTGTCCAGCCAGCCACAGAGCTATCCCATCTTATAAAACCCATCTGCAAACATTTGACCTCTGGCCAATTTCAAAGCTTCTTTAAATAAATATATGTGTCTTTAAATAAATACATGTGTACAAAGTGTGGTGTAAACTGTTGGAGGATGCCACTGAGTTGTACAATATAGTTTAGGAATTCCAGTTTTCACAATGAATACTGAAAAAAGGTGGTTCTGGATAGTAAAGCCCGAGCATAATTCTTGAGCTAAGTCCTTCACAGTCGCAGGCATGCCAGCCCTGGTCTTTGGTGTGCACCACTGTAAGAGACGAGCTAGCTGCAAAATTCGGGAATCTGACTGTGAATTTCAGCGTTACAGCAATTGTCCAAGCGAACAGTGATTCCTGTATGTACTGCCGAATTTGAACTGACTCGTTCTTAGAAAGAGAGAAAGCAACAGACAACTTATAACTCACTGTGGTTCTTTTGAATTGGAAAAAAGATTTTTGAACTTTAAAAATGAAGCTGTGAAAACAGCTTCCTTTTATGTAGGTTTCTCACCATGTGAAAAATCACCAGAAAGCAAAGGGCAGAGATTTTATCACTGGAATCTGAATGATTTTCTGGATATGGCCTTGGCTCAGATCTGAATGTAATTTTAGATGTAAAGTCCCCAAAGTCTACCTTTTGAACCTTCTGTCACCCTTGGATAATACCAGTGTGGGGTTGACTCTATTGCACTGAAAGTAGAAAAAAGACAAAATGAACTTATCGTGCTGTTTTCACTACTGTTCTTTGTGAAATCAGGTTTCATAAAACCTTGGTAACTGGCAGAAACATGACATACAAATGGTAAGAATGACCATTTATTGTGTTCTCCTTGAGTTCCCCTACATCCTTACTGGACTGACAACAACTGAGAATGTGAGGAAGACCTGGTCACCTACCTCCTGTTTCATCTTGTGACATGAAATGCTGACCTCAGTATTTCAAAGCTTGTATGAAGATTGCAGCAGGAGAAAGGATGCTAAAGGAGAACACGCATGTTTGGCATACTTGACGTACAGGTGCAACCATGCAAAATTAATCACATCTGTTTGCTAACATTTGGTTTCATTTTTCACTGCAGCTCAGAGATAAAAATGTAGCTGGAATTCTGTGACTTTATGACCAAGAAAATCAGATTGTAGGTATGCAGACCAAAGAAGGAAGAATGTAATCTCATTTTAGGAGTATAAAAAGTCCCTCTTTTTTAATGGTGAGAGAGAATTTTCATTCCCTTTGTGTACAGCTTGACGTGGCTCTTGCTCTCTTCCACTGCACAAGATGTGAGTGGTGCCTGCAGGAAGGATGACTGAGTTGTTGGGTAGCACTGTCACTTCTTGACAATTCTGTATTCTTAAAGCATGGAAGTGGCCCAATTCTCTTGGTGTGGCAGTACTGCGAAGGTCAGAACACTTTGTACTGGACAGAGGCATCCTCCCTCCTGCACTGCCTGATAGAAATCCCAGGGATGGTTTTAAGCAAGGATTTATTTGAAAACAGGGGAAAGCAAGCAACTCAATCAGCTAGCAAAAAGGAAATGGTGTTTTGGAAGACTTAAGCAGCCTGAATCACGAGCCAGTCCTGCAGCCAGGAGCAGTGTGAATACCTGACAAAAATGTGGAGCAGGACACTCAGGTCAGTGACAAGACACTGCAGCAGGCTGGTGCTCGGCTCTTGCGTTTGCAGTCGGCAGTGGGAGAACGGCAAGACGGACACGCTGCAGCTATGTTCTGCAAATGCTTCCTCAGCGGGTACCATCCACCTGAGAAAGAAGAAGAAACACAAAAAAGAAAGCCCTTTTCTTATTAACAGTGTTCCTCCTCACTAAACCTCCCAATTTCAGGTGCTTTCAGAAAGAAATTGAAAATACATTGGTTTAGTGCTGTTGAGTGCCTCCAGTTTTAGTGCTGTGCTTTAGGGGTGCATCCGAAAGGAGCTGCAGTGCTCTGCTCTGTGTCAGGGTCACCACCGCGTCACCAGCAGGGTCAGTGCTACCTGGCTGGGAAGTCCTTTCCTTCCTCACTCAGTTGTAAGGTTCAGGCTGCCTTTCCCCTCCGCTCATTTTTTCTCCCCTCTGCTTAATTTCTCTTCTGAGGGCTGGTAGGTGCATCCAAGAGTGGGTAAATCGATCTGTTCACGTGGGAGAGAATACTGTAATACTCTGCCTTTTCTGAGAGAAATAAACAGATCTCTCATCTTGCAGTGCTGCTGCTGAGAGAAGACTCTGTGCTGGAGTCCCCATGTCTTGGAAGTGGATAAATGGGAATAATACATTGGAGCCTTAGAAATATGACTATGTATTAATTTCTGGGTTTTGAGTAACTCAAACGTGTTAAATGGCTCCTCCCTTCAGCTGGAAGAAACAAAGAAGTAAGAATGAGTATTTATATTTTGTAATGAGTTTACTTAGACTCCATTTATTCATGTTCTCAGTTTACCTTTCTTTGGTGGCCTCCTGATAGGAAAGTCTGCTAGAAAGATGCATTTGAACTCAATGTAGCAGTTGGTTCACAAAAGATGAATTTTAAGTTTGCAATCATGTGATCTTGCTGTGAAAGTGTAATACCAAGAATCACACACAACTACTTAAACATGAAAAAAAAAATCCCCTATGACTTGAAGCTATCATTCCTAACACTGAGCTGCAACAATTAATTCTTTACTGAGGTTTTTTTAACACAAACAATTTTCAATAATAGCTTTGATAACATTTCCAACTGTTTGTTATCAAGAAACATGCAAGTAGAGAGATTAAGTAAGGTGTTTTTCAGCCACTGAACCTGCCCCCAGCGGCAGCCTCAGAGTCCTGGCTGCGATCAGTCAGCAGCGAGGGCTGGGTGGGGAGCTGGTTGCTGATTCCTAACCTGGCACCACTGATGGCTGCGGGGTTGTTGGTGGGATCCACGGCCCTGCAGTGCCACGCACTCACATTTGGCTCCCAGAGTCAGGTCTTGTTGCTGAAGAACCTTGCTATTATTTGCCTTCACAAAGACAAAAGCCTGCTTTTCTCAGGAACCCATGGGTTGTCCCTAGCACCTTTTATTCCAGTGAGGGGTTAACCTTTGAAGACCCAGAAGAGTCCAGTTCAGGGATTCAGGGCAGACAGCTGCTTCCCTTAAAAGGTATCTATCGCACACTGTCCTCCCAAGCACACCCTGAGAGAGCATCCTCACCCCAGCCTTTATTGGAGATGGTTCTTCTCTGCCCATCTATTAATAAGCAGGTGATGTCAGCCAGTTCCTGCTTTCTTCCTCCAGGCAAAATCTAACCACAATGAGCAAATAATAGGTGAGATTTGGAGAGGGGATGCTGATGGTGTTGGAATGCAGGGTGACCCCAGGAACAGGCCCTGCCACTGAGTCAGAAGATGACATCAACACTCCCGCTCCGCTGACAGGTTTGCTAGCTGCGAAAAAACCAGGCTTAGGCCTGTGTTCCCTTTGTGTTCCAGTTAATGCCGGCATTCACGGGCAAGCAGCGGCTGCTGTCAGTTAATCCCATCAAAGGTTGTTTAATGGGATGGATAAGGGCAATGTAAATTCTAAAGGGGTGATGCCATGCCCTGGGCTGGAAATGAAAGTGGGCTCAGGTCACAGCGGGGAGCAACCCTCTCACTTTGCTGCCTGTATGGGTGTGTGTCCTGGTTGGGGCAGGACAGGGCTGCTGACGCCATGGGCATCCCTTCTGGAGCAGAAGTAGGTTCTTGGCTGGGAATGAAATGTAAAACTGGGGTCTGCCTTCCACGTCCTGCTGCTACTGTTTCCCTCCAGCTTTGCCAATCGCTCAGAGAGCTGTTCAAAGCATTGCGAGCAGGTGCAACAAAATGGTCTACGGAGAAGAGGGGGGTACTTGTGTGCTGTCCACGCAGCGGCCCATCAGAGAATCTGCAGGATATTGAGTACAGTCCTGTTGGGGAAACTTGTTCCCTGTGCTTGTGAGATTGGAAGGATGGTGCCAGGTGAGGAGGCCTCTAGCATGGGGCTTCCATATTTCTGGAACAACATGCAGATGTGCAACATGCCCTCTCCTCCACTCCCCACTAACGCAGGTTTTTGCGTAGTCCTTGTCTCCTGAGTCCCAAATGCCACAATTTTCTTGCAGCATAATGATAGGAAATGAATCTATTTCTGGTGAGCAGAAGCAATCTCTTGTCCTTGAAGACCCAGGAGTGGGTACACCTCCTTCTCCACCTGGGGGCACATCTTCCTGAGTCACGTGGAGAGTCTTTTCACCTGGTCTTACTCACAGTCTGCCTGGTGGACCCCCGCTCCGTGTGACTTCGCTGTCTTGTCCCCACTGGGTGTGTAGAACTAAATGGTGGCCCCGTTGATGCTGTGTGTGACTCTGTACCTTAGGGCAGAGGGTGGTCTCAGTAGGTATAGGCTGAGAAAATGCAAAGTACTCTGGCAGTCATATGCAACAATTCACTACAGAAAAACTCCTAGTTTAGTCCGGTGAAATCAGGCTTGGGGTTAGATTTTAACTTGTCTTTGTCTGCAGTGCAAACCTCGCAGTGTCAGATGATGAGGTTGAAACAGAGATAATTATGAGGCTAATCTGCTTTCATGGTGCAAGGTGGGAGAAGGATAGAAAATGAAGAACTGGAGATTATTTGGCTCTTAAGATTTTCCTGCTTTATTTGTTCTTCCACTACTAATCAACGTGTTGCTTTATAATTGCAAGAGGCAAAGATGAATTTTTACTCTGCCACGTCCAAAAATCTCTGACAAATCCCAGGTCAGGGTAGCCAGAATCTGCTATATTCCACATATTCCCACTATTTCTCTTCACTTATGAGAAGTAAATAGAATCTGAAACTGACCATTAATCATTTATTACCATTTTTCAAAGACTGACAATTTGCTTCCTCCACTCAGAAACAGAGAACTGAATTTCCCCAAAGTATTTTCAGATTAAATGAAAGAAAGTGCTAGATGATGCAGATGTAATTTCTTAATCGTTACATAAAAATCAGCAAGCTGAAGCCCAGACTACAAATCCAGTAGCTTTAATAGCTGGAGGTAATCCTGATACTTTGAGGAGGATGCCACCTTCTTATATGGCTGAACAGGTATTATAATGCCCTCTTCCTTTTGCCCACTTTCTGTATTGCTTTGTCTGTTGTGGATGAAGTTGTTGCCGTGCCACTGTTTGTTTCCCATCATGAATCGCAACAGTGCAACACCACTCTGCTTAGATTCTCAGCAAGTTCACATGGAACCACTTAAATAGGAAAAAATCAGGAAAAAATTCTTCACTGCGAGGGTGATTGGCCATTGGAATGCGCTGCCTGGGGAGGTGGTGGAGTCACCATCCCTGGAGGTGTTTAAAGGGAGATTGGATGAGGCACTTAGTACTGTGGTTTAGTGATGAGTTGGTGTTGATGTTGGGTCATAGGTTGAACTCGATGATCTCAAAGGTCTTTTCCAGCCTTGTGATACTGTGAAATCCCAAAGCAATCTGAAAACCAGCCCTTGAAAAACACAGACACTGATACTCAGTTTTATGTAACCCTCTTTTAGATACACTCTAAAGCTAGGGCTACACTCCTAAAAAAAAAAAGAAAAAAGGAAAAAAAAAAGCAAAAAAAAAGAAAAAGAAAAAATTAAGCCAGTCTCTTCCAGGCAATTATTTCCAGGCCACATAGCAGGAGAGAATGATGTGACATAATATTTCAGTAGCAGCCCTCAGTAGAAGGGTTGCATAACCAGGTACTGTCCTATGTCAAATCTCAGAGGATGTTACTAAGAAGACCGGGCATTTTTACTCCCAGCTAATGTAGGTAGTGTGGATTTTGTACTGGTTACTCATGCAGCCACTTTCATTGCGGCATGACTGTTTACTATAGATGGCTGCACATTCACCTGTAAGCTAATAATTAGCTTGTTTGTAATGTTAAGCCAATGACTAGAACAGCTTCAAGTTAGGATATGTGGATTTAGCTTGATCCTGTCACTGACTTAGTATGTGATCCCAGATAAGCCATTAATTTTCATGCAGCTTGTTATCCCACATTTCATTTAGAAACTGTGACACCAATCTCTATGAATCTGTTGGTCATCTTTGACTGACTTTTGTAGCAGGAGGGAAAGGGAAATGTAAATATTGTCACATTAGGAGGATTTCTGTTACAGGGGCTTAGGAGTTTAAGGGAAAAGAATTAGTTTCAGTTGCATGATTCAGTCTGATAACTATGATCAAGCCTTGGTAGTCTCCAGTTTAGCAGCATAATGTGTAGAAAGCTTCTCCTTGCCAGGTTTCCAGTGGCTTTATTTGGCATCATGGTAGTGAACACTAAAAAAATCAAACCAACAACTTTATGTTCCAATTTCTCTGTTTCCAGGATGATTTAACTGAACCTGAGGGAGGGTCAAAATTCACACATGCACCCACGTTTTAGTTTCTTATCCCTTTGCTGCTCAGTGGAGGTTCTGGCGATGCTGTTCAGTCCACTGCAAAGCTCTGTATTAAAAGTCCTTATTTGGAGCTCTAAAAGCCAGGAATGTATTACTGGTACTTAGGCTTAATGGACCCATCGGCAATGAGCCCAAGCATGCCAAATGGCTAGGCCAAGTGGGCCAGAAACACCAAGCATAAACAACATGGCACTGTTCTTCATTTTTTAATTGAAGTGCTCGTAACGTCTTGCCAGATGCCTGGTGGAATATAAACAAAACTTTTGTGTTCTGAGGAGCTTTGTTTAAGAACACCTAAGAAAGGATGCGAATCAATATGTATGTATTTTTAAATACAGATCAACTCGGTTCCCTGGGGAAGGTTTGAAAATGGGAAGCATCCCTGTGCTATGGCTGAGTTCAGCAGTAAGGAATAAGGCACCGTCACATGAAACATACAGTCTGTGAGTGATGGAGCCAACAAAGACAAATGTGAGAACATTTGTGTTTTCAGACCAGAAATTTACTAAGAATATTGTATTATCTTGAACTGTAGCCTCAAAATCAGTGTCTGTGATTCTAAGAGATTCTGATCATCTCTCTTTCTAGGCAAAGCCGTTTCTGTTTGAGGTGTCTTTTCTGTTGGACAGGCTAATGCGTGTGTTATAGATGAATATATTGCTTTGATACGTGCAACCTCGGACGATTTGTGAAATGAACAGATAAATAGAAAGCAAGCCCCGCTTTTATCTTGTGCACACAGAGTTGAACAAAAATGTCTTCCTCAAGAGGCAGCGCATTAGCTTTCATCCCCCTCCTCTAGCTGACACCTTTCACCACTGAGATGCTCTCCTCTTTGATCTATTTTTTTGTTTTCAAACAGCTTATTCTTTCATCAAGAAAGATCAGCTTCTCCTGCGGGCAGAACATCAGTAAATACACTAGAGAAAAATGGAAGAGATAATTGTATGAATTTATCTTCTGAATAAGTTCCTGTTCCAGAAAACTAAGCAACATCTCTTTCTCCCCAATGACATTTCTTTAATAACCATTTCATAGTAACAAGGCTACGAACAAAAGAATATTAATAGCTTTAGGTGTTGTGCTATTCAGTCACTGCTCAAGGTGGAAGAATTTAGATGGTGGTAGGAATCCCAGCTACTCCTTGTATTGTTAGCAGGAGGAACAATAGTTAAATGAGAATATTTGAAGGTGTTTGCGCCTCGCATTTCACTCTGGTACAGTCGATTTGTCTGTTAGGGACTGGTACAATGCAGCTTGAAGTCTGTGCGATTCTGTCAATTAACTTTAAAAAGCCTTCTTCCAGGCTTTTAAGTCAAGTTCAGTATTGGAGTAATTCCCTTAATCTGTTCTCCAGGGAGACAGGTCAATAAAAGGGCATTACATCGCCTTTCCAGAAGTCATGGCCCCGTTGGATGGTGCTCGGTTAGATCAGCTGTAGCTCTGGGAGTACAACTCCTCTCATGGGCCTGCACAGCGTCTCCTCTCACTGATAGTGCGGTGGCTGAATCCTAGAGGGTCCTTACAAAGCCGCAGCTCCATCAAGTCATAAACAAGGTCTTGTTTTAATCAAAACATTGACGTTGTAAAATACGTGTGGCACAGTAACACATAGTATTTCGGAAACTCTGGTAGGAATTACATAAGAATTTGTTACGCAATGTTTAAAAGCTGTGTTATTTCACCCAGTTTGCTACTGTTGCTGCTGGAGAGTCCCTTCTCCAGAGTCCTTCCCTGGACCACACCCTGCTTCTTATGGCTATTTCCCTAGCTAAGTTATGCAGATATTTCACTGTTAAAGCTTGTCTTTGTTGCCATCAATGGGTGTATCATGAACACCTCACTTGCATTGTGGGTTCCCTTACTTTGTGAGTAGCCTCGTTAAACTCATGCAGATGCTTGTGGAGTTGATTATCCTAGGCATGGGAGCCAAGATTTAATTTCTGGCTTAAAATTCATCACTCCTGCTTATAGACAGTATCCTTCCTTTTAACTTTTATTTATTACTCTTTTAGTAGGAAGGAATTATCATGACTGATCCAGATAAAAGTGTCCTTGAAATATAACCATTATGATTTCTTCTCCTTACCATGTGGCAAAATGCGACTGGTTAATTTATGAGTCATGCTGTGTAAAGGACTCACCCATAATCTATAGAAATGTTTGTGATTTCCCCCCTGGCTTCAGACAACTCCAAGCTGGCCAGTGTGCCCACAGTGGTCTCCAAGGGGATGTCCTGGCTGTGGACAGCTGGGGTTCGTTTCTTCTAAATTCCCCTGCTATAATAATTCCTTCAGCATCGTGTCTGCAATGGGAGCTGTGAAACCAGCCTGAAAATCAGCCTGTCCTTCCTGCTTCTTCTTCCATTTGATAAATGCAGAGACTAGGGCAGGGAGTTTTACTTGCAATATGTCCTGGCAGGGGCTAAGGCTTAATAGGCCTTTTCGAGTCTCCAAAAATTATGATCCTCTGATCATTCCCGTGTTTACTCTATCTATTAAAGGAGGATGCATCTGTGTGAAATTCCAGCAAATTTAAGTCTTTCCTTGCAGGGAACGCTCTGTTATTGTCTTTCTGTATAAGTCCCAAATACTTTGTTTTCATTACTTAGGAGTTACTACCATAGGGAAGATCAATAGCTGGTTGCTAGTGGCTGTCCTTGTTGTCACTTTGTGGCAGGTGATATAGTAGTGACCTGCACTGAGTATGTTCTCCCTCTACTTTAGACACATAGTTTATCCATACAACTAAAAGTTGCTCCACATCTAATATGTCGACTTACCCTTGAAAATAGAAGCTGGTTTTTGAATACCCTGCAGTGTGCAATACGGACCCTGTTCACTGCCGCAAAATCTGGTGATAACTGTGGGGTGGGAAGAGGAGAAAGACACGGCTTCCAGAGTAAACGAGACCCACTGGAGGCAGAAGCAGAGGTGGGTAGATGGGTAGTGAAGAATGACAGATACATGAGCTAGATGGGTTGTGTGATTAAACCCCCCAGCTGGGCATCATGGGGGTGAGAAGCTGTGCTTCTTTCATTTCATACTTAGTTTTTTTGGACTGTAGGGCTCGTGCTAGGAAATACATGTTTCATTTCACTTGCTGTACAACTATACTGAAGGTCTGATGTTAGAGGAAATCGTTGACCAGCCAAGTTTCAAAAATTACACTATCATTTATTGCAATAAGTTGAGCATCTTCCTTTGGAAAGTATGTCTCATTTAAGGTATCTAACACCAAAGCTTCAGAATTACCAGTTCCTCTGGAAATCTGGGCTCTAGTGGTGTGAGCAGGACACTGCCCCTATCTCCTTTCTTGGAAAGGGGACTCTGATGTCTTACTCAGTGCAGCCAAATAAAGAAGGCACAAAAAGGAAAAAGCAGAGAACGCTGATTTTCTGAAATTGTACTACCTTTTGTTATCGGTCTGTGATCAATTCTGTGTTAATTGGTGACAACAGCTGAGAAAATGCTGATGATTATAGGAGGTGAATGTCATCTGAGTCCAACTTGTTTATCCTTGCTTATCTTCAAATCAGAACATGGGGTCATTAAAGCAACATAATATTATTGGATTGATGGAACAGGCAGTCTGCTGAGTTCTTGGATACCAGATGGTAAATGCAGCTTGAGTTGGCAAATTGTTGCTCTTCCTGCCGTGCAAAGGCTTTTTATCTACAAGCATAATAAAAACAGAACAGAAAACCAAGGAGAAATTTCTTTAATCAAGCACGAGAGATTTGAAAGAAAATAATAACAACAAAAAAAACCTAGACAAAAGTACAAGAACAGATTCTGATCCAGCGTTTTCTGATTTATTGCTCTTGCATGAGAGCTCTGAGGGCCAAAGCCTGTTGATTTTACTGTACAGAGAACCCTAATGACCTCAATAGGAATTTATTAATAAAATCGGATACAACTGAGTGTAAGTCTGTTCAGCTTTGCAATAGTGGCTTAATACAGAGACAAGGGCTTCTTTTACAAATATGCCAGAAAAGATGAAATTTTCCTGGAATAATGGGAAGGGATGAGAGTTTTAAAAAAGGTAGAATTACAGTAACTGACGATAAGGACCAGTCAAGTTGATGATCTGTCTATGAAAGTGAAACCTTTTGAATTTTGGAGTTGCCTCCGGCTACAAGCTTTGTCATTCCAAACTAGACAACAGGGGTCCCTGGCAGTATTCTTCAGCAGGGAGTCCTGTCCTGCTGGGGGATTCATCAGAGGAAAAGGTAAAGCTTTCCATCTGTAATTTCAAAAATCTAGGGATCCTGCAGGGGCCTCACAAAAATAAAGAAATTATACTGCCTCTCCAGAGCACACAATGTGCCTTGAAATGCAATCATAAAACCCCCTGCAAATCCAAATCCCAAAGGCAATCAACGTATTTTGTGGAAGTCTTGAGAAACTTAAGTTGTCTAGTCTTCACTATACAAACAAATAAATGCCACTTGTTCTGTAATTTTCATCATGGAATATAAATATCTTCAGTTTTATAGGTTCTTAAAGATGAAAGCTCCAATTCCTACAAGTTCAGCATTTCTTTTTGTTAGTATCACTCATGGCCACATCCTGTAATATATTCGGGCTTTGTAGGGAGTGTTTTATTCTGTGAATGATACCAGGGCAGTCTCTACCTCGGTCATGTTCAGGTCCAAATGCAGAATCTAATTTCTTTGGTTTGTGTTTTTTTTTTTCAGTAAAAACTTGTCACTTGTTTTTCAATAACAACTCTTCCCAATGTATCAACATATTCCTTCCTGCATGAATAAGTGGGTAAGTAAATGGAGCGACCCACAGTGATTTTGATACAAAGGATTCTGTGTGGCACCCACTGAACTACCCTCCGCCTCTTGCTCTCCGTAGTGGACCCCGTATCCCTTCCTCAGACCCATTGCTTCTTGCCTGAGACCACAGTAATTGTTGTGTAGGGTTAGGCCACGCGCCTCCGTCTCTCCTCTGACAAAGATGCCAAAGCAGGCACCTAGGGGTAAACATCTAATGATACTTGTCCTACTCTCTAATGATTTAAAGGTTGGGGGTTTCCTGAGCCAGAAAATGTAACATTGTCTTTGGAAAGAGGGCCGTTTAGCCCAGACAAGTGGTTTGTGATGTGATTGTCCTATTCACTGAGCTGGCACCATTCGGAGAGCATTTTTATCAACCCAGATTCTTGCCTCAAATTAGAGTGCTCATTTGAGTCCTGATTATTTATTGTTGTTGTGAGTTTTCCTGTTTGTGGCCTTCTCATTTAATGATGAGTGCTGCAGATGGCTTATAAATTGAGACATAGATTAAACTAAGTATGAGGCTGGTTGTGTAACCTCAGCTGCCTTGGAATTTGTCTTGGGGAAAATAAAAAGAAAGACTTTCCCTGCAAGTACTCAGCAGACAATCACTGCTCACTGAACGAAGGCATGGATGTCATTTTACATCAGCTATACTTGCTTACATTCCTTGTGGCTGGAGGCAGAATTTAAGAAGCCATTGGATATGGCTGATAAAAGGAGGTAATAAAACAGCACAGAAGGAACAAAGAAATGCAAAGTTAAACAGATAACAGCATCACTCTAAAATGAGCTTTTCCTAAGGTCTGTATTTTTAGGGAAAAGAAATTATTTACCTTTTATATTATGTTTACTGCTGCAGAGACAGAAAAAAAAGACCAATGTAGTTGTAGCTTAGTACTCAAAAATCAAAGAAAAATTTACACTGTAAGAGTCTCAGAATGTGATTTACCAGCGTGTTTTCCTTGCTGTGCAGCTTCTTTCACGTCAAGGGGATTTTGACAGGCAGAGGAAACATTTTTAAGAGCTGCTGTGCAGCTCCTGCCCTCCCGCAAAGACACTTGGTTTGCTCCTCTGAGTGCTAATTCCTGGCTGGTGCTCAGTAACAGCATTTGTGAGAAGATTTTTTGGCCATCCAGAAACAAGCAGAGGATTTCCATTGTTCTGAAAAATGACGGCATGACTTCGTGTCACAACCTCATCACGTTGTGGCTGTACTGCACAGTGTGGCACAGTGGGAAGAATACCAGCAAGGTCAAGGAATTGCAGTCTGATGGAAAATGATGCAGACCTTCCTCTCAGTGACCCAGCAGCTCCTGAAATTGCATTTTACTTGCTGAGCTGGCTTTCCATCAGCTATTAAACAGGATTGTGTTCTAACCCTGTGGCTTGCTTGGGCCTCAGCTGAGCACCAGTTGGCTTGGAGAAGGGTGGTTCTCAGAGCTGCTCCCTCTGTGTCACTGTTCTGATGTGTTCTCAACTAGGAATGTTCCAGAATTTTTTCAAGATGTGGGCCTGTAATTCTCTGCAAAATCCCTATGAACCATTGTGCATCTTCTCCTGTCTGGGCAGGAGGAATTCTTTTGACTTTCGCTTTCTAGACCAAAACCCCAGAACAATGTGTACTTTCAAAAAAATCCTCAAAGACTTTCAAGAAGACCATTTGTCACTTACAGCGTGACAGGCAGGGTTACTGTGAGTTTAATGTCATTTGAGAAGCTGTAGGGTACCACCTGGTCTTTCCAAAAGGGTGAAGACCTCTCGTGGATCCTGTGTTGTGTTGGCTGGGTCTGTGTGGAAGTCTCCACTTCTCCAGGACAGCCTGGTGCAGCTGCACTGGGGCAGGTGACTACAGCTCTTAGCTACACCCACTTGTCCCAGGTGGAACACCTGTGTGCCCACCCTTACACGTGGTGACAGGCTGTCAGATCCAGCAGTGGTGAGTGCAGTGTGAGGACCAACACAGTGGGGAAGCACAAAGTCTTCCCTTGGCAGTTCTGCTGCCCTCTTGCACTAAGCCTGCAGAAACCTGGCAGAGGGCAGCGAGCAAGGCCAAACCTAAATGTGACACCTGGGAAAGTTCTACCCAAATTAAAACTGAACTCAAAAGAAGTGTAAAGTCATGGTGGCTTATATCACTACAGCCTCATTCCTGAGTATCCTCTGGCTGCCTTTGGCTGTTTGGCAGTACAAAGCTGCTGCGGCGAAGCACTTGCAGCTGTATGGGGTTGCAAATGCTTTCATGTTGCTGGGGAAGCAGGCTCGTTCGGTGCTCTCTATTGATTTTCACCAATGCAAAGTGAGTGCAAAACACTGCCTAATCCTTCCTGTCCTCTTTCTTGCTGCGCAGAGAGGTAACATCCCAAGGTGGTTCGATGGAGCTGCTTTAATAAAGCTGCTAATGGAGAGTAAGTTGGCTCTCTCCGGGCCTTTAGACTGGCCCTTACTTTCATTTTCACAGAGCATGTGCTGTGGAGAACAGTGAAAGCCCATATCCAAGGTGGCTTCTGACTGCCAGTACAGTTTATGAAAGCTTTTCTAATCAGATGACAAAACCCAGCCCCTTAAAACCCAGCCACCACGAGCTGTCTGAGCAGGAAGAGGTGTTGCAGCATGGGCTTATTTATTTGCACATTCTTATTCCAGGAATCAACTTAGCATCCCCTTCCCCATATGGCTCAGACAATAAATTACAGTTTAATCTAAATCTTGTATGTTATTCCTACTACAATAGCTGGGCAAGTTCTCCATTTCTTTTTTCAGCATCTCCCTTGGATCCTCTGTATCAGCTACATTGTTTGATATTAAGTAAGTTATTTGGTTTACCAGGTAACGTATTTACGCTCAGCATGAAAATGAGCGATACACAGGTCCTCCCCTGAACATTATTTCCCTGTCAACAAACAGAGCACATAGCCTACGCTGCAGGTCTACCTGAAGGAAAGAAACAAAGATGATGTGAGTAAATATCCTATCCAGAGGGGAATTTCCTGAATAGTCTTTCCATTCTTCACTCTTCTACCTTCAGTCAGCCAAACATGTGTTTGAAATCCCTGTGAAAAGGCATGCCAGGCAGAGAGGACCAGGAAAGGGTAGTGGATTTTTACCTCACAACAACCGGGCTGGGCCCACAGCCTAACTGTGGTACAGGTCTCTGCTGCGGTGGGATTATTTATGGACAGAAGCAGGTCTTCATCAGGGGATCTTACAATTCCCAGCTCTTGAATATCCTCTAGCGCACTGATCAAGGGATGCTACAGATCGTGGAACCTTGAAGTCACTGAAGGCCGTTAGACAAAGCAAACACTTGAGTAACATATTCTGCAATTCATGTGAATTTTCTAGATTTTGAGCTGTTCTTTGCTCTAGTGAGTCTGAAGAAAATTCCGGTTTGGACAAGAGGCCATTCTCGTCAAGGCTTATCTATACGCTTATGGAAGAAATTTATACGAGCAATAAACATTGTAATGAAAAACAGCGAAGGCAGAAAATTCTCGGTAGACTCTTGGCCAAGTAATAGCTTCTGCAAAATCCCAGTGATCTGAGGAGAAGCAGATGTTTTGATTCTCCACCAGGAGTCTATGAAATTTTGATTTGAGTCTGGCTGCCGTTTGTCTGTGTTCACCTTAGCTGTTGTTGTACATCTCATTGTGGTGGTGCTCTTGGGGCACCCAGTACACCAGAGTCCCTCTCATCGGAGTCCATGAAATGACTCAGTTACACTTAATGGGAAACCTAACCTACTAGGAATGTTGAAATGTTTAGTTTGGATCAGAAACTGTAGAGATCTTTGTTCAGCATGCTGCATTCATGCACTTTTCCTTTTGCTGGTGCTGTTTTCTGTATTCCCTATTGTTGGTATAATCATAAGCTTTCAAATTTTAAATAAAGTGCGATGAAAACAAATAAGCAGAAAGAAGAGCTGTTCACGGCCTGTCCTGGATCACTGGCTAGTACGAGGTGCCACAGGACATGATAAATCATCGGTGCGGAGCCACAGCAAGTGGTCACAAGGGCAGTGCAGAGCCCTGACATTCACAGCTCTGCTGGACCAACTACTCTTTTCAATGTGAACAACTCAGATTATTCCTGTGCACTTTATTGCCTTTACAGTATTAATCCTAACTGAGGCAAGAGTACATACTTGTTCATCGTGCTTTTCCTACTGCTGTGTAAGATTTTCTCTTTCAACTTGAGACACCCATGTTGATTTACATGACCACGGTATCATTGAGGGTTTTTCGTAGCAGTTTCCAGGCAAATATTTGTTACGAGAGAAAGAGCAGAGACCTGACTGAGGCCTGTAAGGGTCAAAGGTAAAAATAAGAAGGCAAAGATTTTTTTTGCCTTTCCTTTTATGTGAATTCCTACACATCTGTGTTATTGTATGGCCTTCAGGGCAGAAAGTCTTAATAAGCAGTTCCCAAAAGCAGGGTGACACTTAGCGTGCCTGATTTCTCCATGGAGCCAGGACCGTCTGCTGTCTCCTCTTCATTTCTCTAACTCTGGATCTTCTTCAGCTCTTCCAGGGCATCTCCCATCTTCTTCACAGCTCACCAGCAGAGCCCTCCCTCCAGGGTCTCCCTTGATCCACCTCATCCTCGTTTTTAGTCAGTTTTCTCTGACACCTCCCAGATGACTCACTGCCGACTTGCATTGCTCTGCTTGAGCTCCCTGGACCGATGTCCCTGCCTCCCTCCATCCCTCCTGGCAGCCCTGTGCACAGCCCCGACCTGCGCTGTGAGTCTGGTAATGCCTCGTTAGGCAACGTGTGTGAGTAAGAGGGACTTCTGAGATGGGTTGATTTATGTCCTGAGTTTTTAAAATCAGTTTGAACCCAGCTAGAGATTCTATGCCACAATTACCTTCTTCCTTCTTGCCACTTATACGGCACACCTGCTTTTTATATTAAATTGCAAACTCTTGAGGGAGACAAGTTCTTTTTTTAAGTCAGTGTTAGTGCTTACTACAGCTGGGATTGTTTCATGGGGATTTTGTCTGCTAGTGCAATACAATGATTAAATAACAGTGAAAGAAATCTCTGGGGCTAATGTATCTTCCTAAAATCTGGATTTTCACTTGGAATTATGTTGCTTTCTGCCTAAACCCAGGCTTTGCTTTGCTTTGCTTTGCTTGCATAATACCATTTCATGACAAGAAAACTGCACTGCAGCAAACTAAGGGGTATTGATTACTCCAGGAAATTTGAAGAAAAGCAACAACATTAGAAAAAAACCCCATAATTCATTTGGTTTTCCCCAGCACTGAATGCAAAATGCTGAGTAAACAGTATAGGGGAACTCTGAAAACAGGAGTCAAAATGCGTGGTGTCCAGGGCTGTCCATATTAGTGTCCAACATGAACAGCACCGGGTCTACAGACTGGGTCTAGAGAAGATATTTGAGTTTTTCTACCTGAAAATCTGAATGGACAGTGGTTGGGTTGTCTTCCTTTTACAGGTGTGTGAGGTTAAAAAGGTGGGAGTCACCCAGTTTCATAGTTAGTTGCTCCTTAAGGTGAACACATGACTGGTCCTCTTCCTCCAGAGCTGGAAAGCTTAGACACATCTTTGTGGAGCACAGAGCTCTCAGCTTTCTTTGCTTTCCACCGGTTGGCTAACACTTTGAAGCTTTTGTTGCTACAACAGCTTTTCTTGTGTTCCTGTTCAGAAGCAGGTTATACTTTATTTCAAGTGTAGCTTCATGGTAGTTACACATGTAAATTCATGGTTTTGTTATTTTTAAATGCAAGATAATACCAAATTTCTGGTTAAATTTTTTCTTTCTTCCTGCTACTTCTCTTTTCCCTCTCTTGGGGGTTAAGAAAAGTGGGAAGACCTGAAAAAAACATGACTTCAATTTCTTCTTCTAAACGGGCAAGGTACTAGGTATATATTTGTGTGCTTGTTTCCCAGCTGCCCCAGCATGAACACACCAACTTCTGCAGGACTGCACGGCAATGGCAAAGTCCATGTAGATATGGGCACTATTTACAAAGCAGGTATCACACAACCTGGAGATCAAGGACCAATTTGTATATGGAGACTGAAGTTCATTCATATTTGTTGTAACCAGCTGCAGAAAGAGAGACTTTGCTTCTCTCTGAGGAGGTGATATCCCCTCCGTGAGCAAGCGTCAGGGCTCAGTTATGTATAAGCTCCTTGGAATCCACAGCAGACTTCAACTGCTTTTAATTTATTGGTCACTCTGTCTTTAGCAACTGAACGGAGGAAGAAGTCAGGCACTGCCCACTTTCCCGGTTAAAGGGTCAAATTTATTTCCAAGGTAAATACTGGACAGCTTCTAGCTCTTGGTATTCTTCCGTGTCTCTCCCTATCTCTTTCTCGATCTCTGCAACAGGAACTCAGCTTGGGGGTGGGAGGTCTGTGAGCTTCTTCACCTTACCATGCTGTGCCATGAACTACTTACCTGGAGTCATGGAGTTTGGATGGGATCGAGTGCCTTGTGTGAATGAGGTCATATTTAGTCCCAGGTGTTTGCAGTACACTCCCAAATTAGCCATGTCCTATAAAATAGTCTTCAAGTTGCTAAGGGTACATGATTTTGGGAGGTGACTTAATGGAATCTGGGGATGGTTATCCAACTTCTGCTGCATTGTGAGTTTGAAGAGTCACTTTCTTCTTTCCACCTTTTCCTTCCCTGACTATTTCAGTGTTATCAGTAACACATCTGTGTTAGCTGCAACTGCTTATAATAATTCTGGGTGTGGTGTTTTCAGAGTGATTCTATTGGTTTCCTCAGTTCCCTGGCTCAAGACCTTTGAGGGAGCATTGATGAAATTTTTTCCTACCATCTAGGCATAAAAGGTCCTGCTCAAATGGAGTCTGCAGACAACCATGATTGCTGGCGACCTAAATAATGGTTTCTGTGTTCTGTCTTGGTCTTTGAGGGCTTGGCTCTCTTCTAAGGCATCATCAGCTTCACTGGACGTAAACCAGAACGATGTAGCAGAGGGTTTCACACCAAGCTTTTTATGTGATAGAAATTGTACTAGAGGTAAAGCATGGAACAGACACGTCAGACAACTTGTAGTAACGACGTTAAGAAAGGAAATTCATGTGAGCAGCAGCACACACCCTCAGGTGCACTGCTGCAAAGTGCATTGGTGCACCTTTGCTTTCTCTTGTCCTGCTGGAACAAAGAAAGTGAGGCACTTCATTAAATGAAGTAAGATGATAATTTTTGTGAATAAAGCCTTACTTCTGAGCAGTTAAGAAAAAGCGAAGCAGCAACAGTTGCTCTGAATTAATAACGTGATCTGAATTTCATGATTTTATAAAATGCTTAGGTGACTTTGTACTTTGTTCTCTTTCACTGAAATGAAACAATACTTTTTAATTCCAGTCTTTTGTCTTTTAATGGTGTTTTTTTAATACTCTGAGTTGAGATAAATTTCCTTTGATTCCACTGAACAGATAATAGAGAGAATTAAAAAAATCCAAAGCCCTGTAGTTAAAAGACTTAGGTGAATTAAACGAGAAATAAGGCTTAAATCAGATGAATCGAATTACCTCTTGGTTGTGAAATTACCTCTGAGTTATGAAGGATTTGGCTCATGTTTCTCATGAACATTTATTTGTGGCTTTCAGCCCTAATAAGTTCCTTTGCACTTGCGAGTACTGCAGTTTCATCTGAGTTTTGCAGATGGGCTCCTCTCCTCGTGAAGCAGGTACGTACTGTCTTCAGTTTGCTGATCATTAAGCCAAGACTCAGATGAAGGTCACGCAAAGGGTGAGCCAGGGCACATCCACTAAGTAAACGTAGGATTCAGTGCCTTGCCTAACCTATAAGAGCTTGAAAAGCAAGTGAGCTCATTTCCACGCAGTCCTAAGCATGGCTTGTAGGTCAAGTTGGTAGGTTTGTGCAATTTTTAAAAAGATTTATCAGTAGATTTGGGTAGAGCATGAGCATATTGCTGGATTTTAACTCACTTCTTGGTTCCAACTAGGTTTCAGGATTCAAAAGCAGCATCCAAAGAGACAAGATGTATTTTTATTTGCCTTGAAAAGAGCATCTAGCATGACATCAGCCCCTTCAATTAGGCAGGCACTGATCTCTGCAGTGGAGGGCGAGGGAAAGTCCTGCCCCCAAATCGGTTGCTCTAGAGCAGGCTCTGTGGATGTGAATAACACCGAAAGAGAAACATCTTCAGCAGGAAACAAACAGTGGGGTTGCAGAAGGCAGGTCTCTTGCTTCGGCTTCTCGGGGGAGAGAAAAGGTAAAGCTGCAGGAGTCAAGAGAAACCGAAGCATGAAATACTCGCAGGGAACAAGTGATGGGTAGACTTAACAACAATTTTAGCAAGGTCAGAGAAGAATAAAAGGCTTTGTTGAGTTCACTTGCTGAGGCAGAGTTCACCCAGTGCTCATTTGGCTGGCAGAAAGGAAAATGGCAGCAATCCTGGGAGTTAAAGAACAGCCCTTGGGCTGCGGACACGTGATTACGTGCCAATGACAAACACAGTGAATTAGGGACTGCAGAACAGAAGCAGCTCTACTTTGGTGTCATGTGTGTGGCAGCCCTGCCCTTTTGTGCCTGTGGCACTTGATCTTAGGATGGGTGCTCACCAATACAGACACAAATGGGTGCTGGGGTACGTGATGGCAGCCTGGCTTCTCTTTGAGAGGCTCTGCTGTGACTCCTTGTCAACATAATCAAACACAAGTAAATTATACTGCTGTGCTATGTTTAGACTTGTTAGATCTGTCTTGACCAACTCCAGGCAGCATTAGCTCAGTCCCTTCTCTGGGGTGCTGTTCTTCTTCCAGGTTTGTGGCCAGGCCCTGGGGGAGGCCCCAGGATGGGGAGCAGGGGTGGGTTTCAGAATTTCGTGGCATCTTGGCAAGAACAGTTTACAGAGATCTTACTTTATAAGCACCCTGAAACCTGGCCTGTCTGGGTAAAACCTGAATTTCTAGTGGTAATAATTCCTCCCTGAATATGTTGGGATATTTTCCCATCTCCAGCTGTGAACTGACCCTGCTTCTGGCTCTGTGGAAAATGTATGAGCAAGGGCAAACGTTTGAATCTTGCAAAACTTCAGCTCCTGTGTCGTTAAATAGGTGAAAATACCCCAAATGTTAATTACCCGAAGCTGCTGGATTGGACCCATTAGAAATCTTTTTCTAATGAAAGCCTGAAATATTGGGGAAACTCTCCGGAGTACTCCAGGCACGACGAGAAGAGAGCTGAAGAATAACAAGGTAATGTATATGTAAAGGCACATTTGGATCCACGTTAGAGCAGAGGCTAAAGGTCTCCAAATACTTAAGCCTCTGATTACCAGCAGATTTCAGGTATCTCAAATATCTGTGGATTATCAAGGCTGTGTTTTGCTGTAGTGCCTAAATCAGGGGAGTGAAGGTACTGAAAAAGTTGCTGTAGACAAAATAATTATCTTCCAGGGTTCAGAGGAGACGTGACTTGAAAGTTCTTAGTTTCACTTGCTGACACACGCCTGATATTGAATTATTGCATGTGGTGAGTGTGAGCTGTGTTGAAACCAATTCTCACAAACCTTCCACGTGCAGGTTTCTACAGGTAAGTGTAGGTAGGTAAAGCATAATTCTCACCCAGGTCCCAGGACTTGGTAAGTAGGCACATCTCATTTCGCTAGCTGTCTACAAGATGACCTGTTTTACCGAGTCACATGGCTTGGCCCATGTCTTTTGTTTTGTTTTGTTTTGTTTTTTTTTTTTAATAAGCAACTGCAGCAAACGGGCTGCTTTTCATCGTTCACAACTCAAATTATATCTCTTTGCAGTACTGTGGGGTACTACGGCAAAGCAAATGAAAGCTTTTGTTGCTAACAATGAAATCAACTGAAGTTCATCACTGGCTTTCATAAAAGCATCATAATGTTGGTGTTTGGGTGTGTAATCAGAGCCTCCGTGGGATCTGGCATATCATACTGAAGTTTTTTAGCATCTGCTAACCTTGATTTACGCACAGGACAGCAGATTGACTGGGATGTTCCGAGATGCCATATTGTCAAGCCCCACCAGTTTTCTGGACGTTGCACCAGAATTACTTCTTGTTTGCACATCTTTCATCATGAAAGACCAAGCTGTGTAGGCACAATCCAGCCAAGTTCAAGCTGTGATCTCTTCTGCCAGCCTAGTGCCCAGCAGTTCTATTAATTATCTCTGTTCTGGTGAGAGGAAAAAGGGCCAAACAAATGAACTTAAACAACATATGAGGACAGAGAAATTGTACAACAATTTCTTTAGTTCAGAGCCATCCAGCTCCCTGACATTAGTTGTGCTTTTGCTTCCATGTGAAACATCTGGTTACTGAACAGACGCAAGATATTTAAAAAACTGTTTCATCAGCTTTTCCCCAGAAGAAAGAGTTCCACAGCAAACACAATTCCATATGTTACATGGCTTATGTGGTAAACGGAAAGACTGAGGTGAAACAAGATATGTGTGGTGCTCTTCCATGAGTGGCAGGGTGTCTGGGACCTGGGGTGACCTAAGTCTGGCAGATTTTGTTCTCCACATCACCTTGAAAAGACAATCTCATTCCCTTCTCTTTCCCAGCAGTGGTCTTGCCTTCCAATTGCCCTTAGCTGCCTAAGGCATGACAACACGCAGCACACAAACGCAACGCTGAGGGAGTCAATGGAGTCTTATGGCCACCGTGCTTCCGATTTGCAATCCTGTTGGCAACAGGCGAGGCTTCAACAGTGGTTTTGCTGAGTGTTTTTTTTCCAAAATGGTGAAGGGATCTCGAAAAGATTTCAAGCTTTGCTTGCATTATTGGGAACTACCACTTTTTGGTCTAGGAGTATCATTAGAAGTCTGGTAGGTTTTTGGTAAGTTGCAAGCCCATGCCAAGTCCAGGAGAGAATCACCAGCCAAAACCCTTGGTAGATGAAATGTCATGTAAGATTCAAATGTTTCAGGTTAGATTATTTGTTAGCTCCATTTTTTACATTGCACAGAATTCATTATTAAATAAACTTATGTAAATGTGCATATTTTTAAATACTTTAATTGCTTGATTTGTCCTCTGGTAACATTTTTTTAAAATAAGAAATAAAAAGAAGTGAAAGTGAAATTAAAGAAGGTTTCCATTACTATCTTGTGTTGATCAATGAGTATTACAGCAGATACGAATGCCAAGGAATCAAATACACAACCATAGCTGGGTATATGAATAAGCTTCTATTAACTGGAGCGCTGAAGATCAGAGCAGTCTGTATTTCTTGGACCACATTCCTCTCACTTTATTGCTTGAGGATTATAATTGAAAGTATCAAAAGCATTGAAGATCTGGAAGCAACTATGTACTCATTTGTTTATTCAGTGCAGGAATATGTTTTCATTAGGCACCCATCCAAAAACAACTTCTTCTATTAAAAGGGACTGGGTCACAGCAGGACACTTAGAAATGGATTTCTTCAGTAGCAGGCTGCAAACACTCATTATTTCCCCTTATCTATTACTTTGAATAAAACACAAATATAAGAAGACTTAAATATGTGGAAAAATCAGAAGTGAACAGATACATTTTTCTTAAATTTTACTGTTAAGTTCTTCAAGTATTTAAGTACCATTAGGCAGTAATGGTGTCAAGTGGTTTCAGAAACTAAACAAGTTCTCTCCTGTATTTAAAGAGCAACGAGAAAGCAAGTTATTCATATAAGACAAAAGTAATGCTTTGTGCTTCCATGCCTCAAAGGGAGGAATGACCTTTCTGAGATTGTACAGAGCTGAAAGCCACCACCCTCATCCATCCTGAACCACGACTGGCTCTTAAATCAGTGCTTTTTGACTCAGTGGAACTGTTTGTGGAATTACATGTCCAGAGCTTTGGAGGGGAGCAGGAGAAGGTTCTCAGGAGGTCCAACCCCAAAAGGCATTTGAAATTTAGCTTTCGTAGCTTATTCAATTGAACACAGCCACATCCTATGCGGAGGCAAGAGGAACTGAGATTTGGTTTAGGTTGCTGGATTTGCAGACTTGCCAAGGTTGCTTTTCATTTCTTCCAGGTTAAAGCTAGGACGTGGATGGTTTCATGAGCTGCCTGGTGGGCAATATAGTGTAAAGTCATGATAAATTGAATGAGTCTGAAGGACTGGGATTAAGTGCAGAAGCAAAGCAGAATCAGGATTTTGCTGCAGTTTTCCCTTTTTAAAGGTCATTTTGGCAAATTTATATAATGTATAATAGTGGATTTTGATCTTGGAGAATTAAAAATGAGTGTGCTAATATGGAAGGTAATCGACAGTCTTTCAAGAAGGTGCTTAAATCAAGCATTTGTTTTCTAAGTAAGACTCTTCTGTGATATTACCCATGCTGGTCAAAAAATCTTCAGAGAGGATGTAGTTCTTTATGTTATCTGCACAAAGAGATTGATAGAAGCAGAAAAATTAAGAAAAGGGCATGAGGAAAACTTCAAATTAAAATTCTTTTAACTGTAGTTAGAAGGTTGTGGCAGGTCTCATTTCCATATTCAACACAGGTTTACTTAAACAGAGTAAAATCTTCAGTTCCCCAAGTGTTATACACACTGATCTCTTATTTGCTCTTTGGGAAAGATGTGGAATTCTTATATGAATAACAGATAAGTGAGACCATATGTGGTATAACAGGTTTTATTCCTATTATGTTGCTCTTGGCATCTCTCGTATCCTCTGAGTAAGTATAAAACTGTCTCCCTCTTCCCCCTCCTCAAAAGACCATATAGTCAGTTCTGCATTTGCCATTGTGCTGACTTCTTCTGTACCAAAGAATCCAGTTACAAGCCTGTCCTCAAGAGTGTGTGTGTGCTTCTTAAAACGTGATTAATTTTAACATGGCTCACTAGGGTGTTTAGAGAAAGAGAAAATCATGATGTCTGGCCCTTTTGCTTGTTGGAAAGGCATTTGGGAAAGAGAAATAGGAGTGTGTGAATCTAAATCTGTTTAGATTTTTAATGACCTGCATTTTAAAGGAGTGTTAAGCTAGTGGGAAGGTTTTGGAGATCTTAATCTAAAATGATGTTGAGGGTTCCAATTTAATAGGTGAACAACCAGTGCATTTAAGAACAAACTAACAGTAATACAAATGATAAAGACAAAGTCACATGGGATCAGAGACGTGAAACTGATGCACTGTGTTGTGGGCAAAATTACAAAGAAACTTACATGTAACCCCAACTGTGAGCGGGGTTCACGGGCTGCGACTGGAAAGTAACGCGTTCATTTCAGCCTTTCTCAACAGTATCTTCTAGTGGAACTGGCAAGAACTGAAACAACCAAGCCCCAGGATGTAGGGTGCTATCTTAAGGATTGCATCTAATCCACAGCCACTGAAAATTTTATGATCTTCAGAAGACCTTACTGAAAAATTACGTTTGTTCTCCGCACACATAGTTTTGACTTGGAAGGGGGAGGTAGAGCAGGGTGGAAAGGAGGAGGTAAAATCTGGTTTCCATTGGAAATATTTTTAAATGGAAATTTACAACCACTTCTATAGTTAACGAGGAAATAGAACATTTCATTGCAAAGATTTCATTGGGAAACAATTTTCATTTTTCATCAGAAAGCTTTCCAGCCCGATTTTTCCAAGCAGCTCTACTTGTCTTACATAGTGGCTGCTTGGAAGCTGATGGCACAGATAGGAAAGAGCACAATTCTGCCAGCCTCAAGGGTGTAGAGTCATGTAAAGGGGGAACACGAGGTGGCAGGGGATTAACTGGTATTCAGAGCAGTTCTGATTACACTCATCAGAGGGCAGTGGTGCACACACAGTGACCTGTTCTGTGCTATATTAGAGGGTTGCATGATTTATTTTACATGGCAGGAGGATCGTTTCATGCACCAGTGAAATACAGTCTATTGTGGGCTGGAAAATAGCAATGACTGGACCTCAAAAAAGGCTTAGATTCGGTTTAGGATAACATAGAAATGTCAACATTTCCTAACAGTTACCAGCCTATTGGCATCCGAGACACCATATTTTCCATTTATACTCAGAGCAGGAAGTAACTGTGGTCTTTTCGTATACCACACTGTGGTAATTTTTCTGGCAAATGTTAACTTTTTAATGATGACCACTGTATTTTCCACTATTTGTGCTATAGCTCTGTTTACAGTTTAAGGCAGTTGTGATGCTCTATGTTAATCCTTCAGCCGTATGGGAATATATGTAACATATTTCTTCAAACACTTAGGAGAATATTCACATAGAAAATATACTGAGGGGCAAGAGAAAAACCATCCCTCCTAGACCTCCTGCAGTCCTTGACTACATCGTCCAAGTTTATAGTTCAGTGATACATATTTCATCCTAAATTATTGTTGTCGCTCTGACAAGATCAGTCCAAGTCAAGGTAAAACCGTCTGCTATCTACTGCCTTCCTTTCGGGTCAGCTCTTTCCTCCTTGCAGGGAAAAGTGCCTGTCTGTGTTGCCCAGTGCTTTGAGGTCTGAAATCCTGACTCCAGCCAGCAGACCTGGGATGCAAATGCTGCAGGAGAGCAGTGCTGCAGGCCACTGCTGCTGGGTGAGTTGCTGCACCAGTGTTGCAGAGCCCACTCATGGGGCACAGCGCTGCCTATTTAATCTCTGACATCGGATTTAAGTCAAGACCTTGTGCACAGCAACAAGTTAAGGCCATTTATTTGACCTTGGGCACAATTTGTAAGCACTTTTAGAAGCACAATGAGTAGGATGAGGGAGGATTTACAGTATCACAGTATCATAAGGTTGGAAAATACCTTTGAGATCATTGAGTCCAACCTATAACCCAACACCTACACCTACTCCTACTTGTCAACTACACCATGGCACTAAGAGCCTCATCCAATCTTTCCTTAAACACCTCCAGGGACGGTGACTCCACCACCTCCCTGAGCAGTGCATTCCAATGGCCAATCACCCTCTCAGTGAAGAACTTCTTCCTAATGTCAAGCCTAAACCTTCCCTGGCGAAGCTTGAGACCGTGTCCTCTTGTTCTGTCTCCGGTCGCCTGAGAGAAGAGACCAACCCCTGCCTGACTACAACCTCCTTTTAAGTAGTTGTAGAGAGCAATAAGGTCTCCCCTGAGCCTCCTCTTCTTCAGGCTATTTAGCTATAGCTGTTTTCATTTTTTGCCTGCTACAAATGCTGTGATCCACCAGCTTGGCTGGGGCAAAGGACCCTGCGGCCAGCTTGCAGGTGTCTCTGTTGCTCAGCTGAATACAATCGTTTCCCTTCTTGTAAGTGAATTAAGGCTAGATTCTACCAGTCCTCTGGCAAGGAAGGAAGCAAGCAGAATTTTTTCCCTACTTAGGGGCAGAGGGGTCTCAAAGTAGGGCCTATGTTCTGTCCATGTGACCACTACCTTGGTATGGGTTTTAGGCAAGAAGTGTTCATGGAGAAACTCAAACTTTCCCTGCCTGGAGGGAGAGCCTTTCTTCTTGTGTGAGAACAAACACCGGCAGTGACTGCTCCTTAACACAGACACAGTGAGGGCTTTTAACCAGCGGAGAAGCATTCCCAACAGACCCAGCGGTGCTCCAATCTGTTGTGGGCTGCCTGGAGACGCACGGTCAGTCCCTTGTGGACAAGAAGATGAGTTGGTGTGGCAGGAGGTCACCTTGGCTGAATGGGAAACGCCTCACTGAGTTTAGTGCACAAAACTAACACTAAGAAGAGGTAGAAAAGTGAGAAGGACACTGAGGAGGAATATAGAAGCATTTCCTGGCCTTGCAGCCCAGCCTTGTCAGGAATTAGAGCTGATGAGGGGTATGAAGGTCAACATGGGTGTCTCTAGAGCTGCACTCAGCTATTGCTGAGCGGTGGTACTGTAACGAGGGACACCAGAAAGGCTAGGGGACTCAGGACTTCCTTTGTCCCAGCCTTTGCTGGCAAAGTCTGCCTTCGGGCCTCCCAGGTGTCTGTGTCCTGGCTCAGCACCTGAAGAGCTCTGGCACTCCTCACCCCCCAGTGCCCATCAGCTGCAGCCCCGGAGAGGAGCTGGACTTGAGCTGCTCGTGGGTTCTACGTATCTCAAGACCCAGCAATGGCCAGACCTGAGACAAGAACTGAGAGAACACAAATTGCACTGGGTGACAGCCTCATCCAGTGAAAGGCAAGCTCCTTTTATTCTCCCAACAAGCAGGGAGAGTCTGTCTGATGCCCCGGAGAGTAGCAGATTTGTCTTTGGGTGCTGCTTAGACGATCACAGCCCAGCAGCTGTCGCTCACTAGGCAGGTTTACAAGGACTACTCTCCCTTCTAGGTAAATACAGAAGGCCCAGATTCCACCTGGCTTGTTATTTTACAGTCAGAGGGAAGTCAGCAGGGAGCTTGTACGGCTTACATGAGAGGCAGGCAGGAGTCTGCCCTGGGGCTTTTGCAAATGCAGGGTCGGTCTTCTGAAATTACAGAAGTTGCATCTATTTTATGACATTTGAAGGATCTGACCTTTTATATTTATTTTGCAGGTGACTTCTCTGACCTGCTACTGTTTCTATTTTTTAAATGAGGTTCTCAAGAAACATTTATCTATTAAATCAGGTCATTAAAAAAATACATTTCCTTCCTGAAGCCCACAGTGGTTTTTCTGTCTAAGAAAACTGGGACATACAACTGTCATTTCCCACCTGCATGGTCACAGATCGGTGTTAGCAGAGACCAGGGTCATTTTTATAAAGCAAACATTGCCCCCCATCTTTGAGGCGCTAAATAAACAATGGGTTTCCAAAACCAGAGAACAAACCAACGTCTCATCAAACCAAGTGTATTACACAGAAAGAAAAAGCTGACTAAGTTTTCAGGTTGGTTTTTTTTCTTCATTTTTCAGGTTTTTATCCATTTTTCCCAGATTATCCATTATTTGTCTGTCTCTAAATCTATTTGGAGCCCAAATGTAGGTCAATATAGAGTTCTTGTCTGCCTGAGCTCAGAAGTAAGGTGTCAGCTTTGCCAATAGGTGACTCTGGAAGATCTTGGGAAGACCTGAAGGCCTCGCAGCATGCTCTGCAAGCTGACCACATCCAGGAACAGCACTGGCTGCTGGGAGGACTACCAGGGAAAAGCCCATGCCCATGTTGTAAATGTTTTTAGCGCCCAGGACAGGGAGGCCGCAGACAAACTTCCCTTTGGGGGTGGTCTTTGGACTGTCTTGACTCCACAAATGTGTTTGAGAGAGGTAGCTGCAGAGGCTGAAAGTGTAACAGGGAATGTTTCAACAGCCTAACCAGTTACGTTTCATTTCTCCAGGCTGCTCCTAGGCACTTGCCACTTGCTCTCGTAGACTTTATTGCCTGCAACTCTGGTGCACCAAGGACTGATCCTACCAAGCACTGGTTCTGCAAATACTTTCACACTGCCTTTGCTAGGGCTGTTTTTCAGTATCTTACTGGCTCCAGCATTAACATGCCCTGAAATGAGATAATTGGATCTGGGTGCTTTTTGAACTTAGGGAATCATTGTGGTTTTAAGCCCCGCCCTGTGGGACTGCTGAGCATAAATGGTGATATCACGTTGGGCTGCAGTGGTGGAAGTCTTATTACTCTGCTGTTCTAAGAGCTGTGCTTTGCCCTCCCCTCTGAAACTGGTGCTGGGAAGCAAAACGCATCCTTTCAGTAGATGCGCTTGGTAGGACTCCTGCTGGAAGCATGCAGAAACACATACACGGTCCTTATGTGGGTGAAAAAACCTTGCGATTAGATTCTGAATCTTCCCCTTTCACAGGATCAAGAGTCAGTGGGTTCATCCCAAGCGTTGTGAACGTGTGTTTGGAGAGACAACTGAAGGCAACTTTCAGAATAATCTAACAAATCTAAGCTCAAAATTTCCCCTGAAGCCGCAATGTTTAAAAGTGAACAAAACCATTCTTGTTGAAAAGAGTCATTGCAAGAGCGATTGGTTTCTGTGCACCTTGTGGAAGGCCTTACCTGGTGGCACAGTTACACTTCGTATGCCGTTGTGATCCTCTCATTCCCATCAAGAGCCAATTGTGATCTGATGTTTAACAAGTTGAATCGCCAATACCCTGTGGTGAATCTTGTGCTTTGTACTGCTGAAAGCACAGAAACACACATCCTGGACCTTCCTGGCTCTGTTCCTCCAAGGTTTGCAGCTGCACCTTCATAGGTGACAGCACCGTAGCATCACCCACCATGCAGATGAGATCTCTGTTGGTGACCATTTGCTCCCGTTTGACAACACCAAGTGCAGACACTAATCCAGTGCACAGATAGGAGGCACGTACCACAATCCTGTCTGACTTCAGGTCCTTCTCCCATGCGGCTACGTGTTCTGAGGGGAAGGAAAGTGTCTCTGTGACTTAGCACTTTCATGTTTTCCCCTTGGTGTGTTTGCAAGAGACAAATCAATAGAGAATTTTCCAAGCTGTGAGGAGGTTGTAAAGTTAAAACTTGGCTTTTTAACTTTTTATTGAAACTAATTTGTTGCTATTGGAAACAACTCTATGCATTAAACTGGGTGTGGCTCAGTGACACTCTCTGAGTGTCACTCACAGCAGCCAAACCGAATGTGGATTTTGGAAAGACAGATATATTCCTTTTGGGGATTATACTGGAGTCGATTCCTTGTTTGCCAAAGATAAGTCTGTAATGATGGCAAACATTGAGTCTCACTCTTTAAACCTGTGAGGGTGTGTGCTGTATATAGAAACCGGGAGCTGGAGGATAGGGATTGCTGTCACTGATGCGTATTTATCAAATGTCTGTAATCTAGAGGGATAATATTATACAGAAATGATTTTCTTCCATTTTTAGAGGTAATTTAGGAGATGAAACATAATCATGGTTAAACAATATTCAGTAGTATGAATCTGTGCCCCAATGGATGAGTTTATGAAAGTTGAATAGTTGTATTGACGTCAGCAGTATTCTTAGCCATGTTTAAAGAAAAGCTTTTAGATATGTTTTTGTATTTGCAGTGAGTTGGTTGACTTTGATTTAAAGTAGAGATTCACCAGCTTTAAGGTGCAGCATCTTCCCTGTGATTCCCTGACTTCCCATGTTGCAACGTAAAGGTGTGATTTAGATGAGTGTTACACACTGACTGATTTGGGAGGAGTTTATCCTCTTGCTGTTGTCATCATGTGTGTTGCCCAAGGACCCCTCCTCCACCCTTGGCAGCAGTCAGTGCCATTGTTGTGGCTGGCATGGCAGGGGCAGCCAGGTGGGCCAGCATGGCCTGCCCTCACAAATGAGAGATGGGCAGTAGAAAAGATACAAGTTAATGCACTAACGTCAGCCTCTAGATGTAGAGCTGGTACATTTTCTGCCCACACAGTTCTGGGTTTCATCCAGACCCTTCCCTTCTGCCAAGTTAATCACTCTATGTACAGCTTGTAAATGTTTTGAAATTGTGAATGATACATTTCTGAACAATTGTGAATGTTTTTGTGAGTACGCCTTTAAAATTTTCCACAGATGGTTTGGCGGTTAAGCTAAGGTTTATCAAACATCTGAACTTTTGAGGAATTTTTCATATATAGAAAATCAGAATATTGTTGAGAAAAAAATTCCTAACTTTCTATCATTTCTACATTGTTCCTTCCAGGTGGGTGGAATTGATTTTGTTATCCTTTGGAGAAGAGAAATTCCAAGGCTGACAAAACAACTGGTTAGGCTTGTAATTTGTTGTCTTCAGGTCACTGGGATTTATTTCCTTGGATGTTTGCTGGATCTAATGCTAAACATGCATCAAAACACCTGGTGAGGAATGGGCAATGCCAAGCAGAGTGGCTTTTAGGAGGTCTCAGTGGTGGGCCTAGAGGGTGCCCCATGCTCTCTGGGCAGCGAACGTGGCTGTTCTCAGGCATCCTCTACCAGAAGGTATTTGAGAGTTGTGGGTGAGGAACCAATGCCACAGTGCCCGCTGCCAGCCGTAGCTCCTCTCAGCAGCCCTGTCGCAGACACGTCCTCAATGCCGCCGCGCTGACGTGCTGACGCACCAGACAAGCCGAATGCCTGTGTTTCAGCACTCTCTCATCTGTCACCTCTCCTAGGGAGCATTTTCCCTGTCGTTTCCAGCCCTGCCCTCCTGGTTGGACACGGCTGCAGAGTAGAGGTGTGGCAGTGAAGACCTGTGGTATCGTTTTTGTCCTGGTGCTCGGGGCAGTCGTGCTTCTGTGCCTGAAGACCCGCGGCAGAGCTCCACTGATGCCTCTTCAGCCTTTGCTGCTTCCACTTCCCCAGAGCCCTGAAACAGGGCAGGGCTGTGCGTTACGGGGGAAATGGTGGTGTTGGAGATCCCTCAGCCACCGTTCACAATGCCATCCCCAGCCTTCCTGGCCCCCTGGGCACCGAGAGATTACGCAGCTCTGGAAGAAGTCACACTGCCATGCAGGTGGCTGCGGGGCAGGGAGCAGACATGCGGCTCCAGGCTGTCTCCAGGTGCAGACAAGGACCTAGGAGCTACCTGGGGCACGTCTGTCATCTGGAAACGTATACCTTGTGTTTTATTGTTTTAAAGGTGTTTTTTATTAGCTCACTATTTTAAACAGGTCTGCTTGCTGCCCCTAATTTAAAAGCCTTTGGCTGAGCAATGTCACAGCCGCTGGTGGGAGAAGATCACAGTCCCTGGCCATCAGTAGGCTTTGCTATGGAGTTGTAGTCTATAACAGTCTACAACTGCAGTTCCCTGCAAACTGCAGGCCAAGGCTTAGGCTGAAGAATAAGAGGAACCAATAGAGTTCCTTCATTTATTTTGAAATAAATAAAAAAAAGGGAGAGAATAGCTGAATAACCAAATTTCTCAAGTCTCATTTAAACATGAGCTATTTATTCAAAGCCTTGTTGCCTCCAAGCAGATCCTAGGTCTCCTTGTTTAATAATATCTGACTTGTCAGAATGACATCTGTTAAATAACAAAACTAAGCTGTTTGCTGCAAGGAAAAGAAAGGAAGAAAAGAAAAGGCCTCAACTTCTCAAAACCACTTAAGTTTTTCCTTTATGATACACATTGATAAATATAGTTCAGCTAAGCACCCTACTGGTATTATCATGTCTGAGAGCTATGGCAAGCTTTCAAACAAAGCCAGAAAAACCTATACTTAGAAGCAACCTTCAGAGATTTCATGCAAAGCACTGAATGAAATGGGAGTGATAACAAAAGGGGGAAGGTGGTGGCTCGCCCACGTGTGACTGCCAACCCAGCTGCAGTGTCAGACTTTCCCGTGAAAACCCTCCAAATCGCGATTTCCAGGAATGCAGCTGTGTCTGCGCCTCCCTGCGCACCAGCACGGGTGCACGCCCTCATGTGTCTGACCTTTTCAGACGTGTGTTGACATGTTCAGAAATAAACTTTGCGATGTAAAGATAACGTATTGGACTGGGAGACGATGGGAATAAACAAATCAGCTCCCAGAGAACAGGTCCTTTAAGAACCGTGGTGGGCTCTTGCAGGGGTCTGGGTTCATGCTCAGGTCTGGCATTCTGCTTCTCTTGTGTCCGTGGGGCCTTCCTGGTGCACCCTGCGTGCATTCATCGGCTTATCCTCACGTCCCCTCTTTTGGGGTGGGGTGGGGGGGAGACTGAGGGAAGGGGAAATGAGCTCACCTCCCACTCCTCTCACCTCAGCTGAGCCTTTGCTCTGAGAGATCAAGTGATTGCCCAACCTAGAGGCTGCTGCTGCAGCTGAGAGAGCACCCTGTCTCCTGAGCCCCGGCATGGGGCCTGACACCGAAAGCATCTTCCTTGCCAAGTCTTTGCAAACTGTGCCTTTTTCAAAGGCTGCCAATTTCCCCTTCCCTGTCTCTGTAAAAAGTAAAGGTAGCACAGCACCTTTTCTGAAAGGCTGTCCCAGCTGCTCCATCACTTTCGGTCAGGCTGGCATCGTGAGAAGAGATAAGCTTATCAGTTTTCAATAGTGTGAGGACAAATAAAAATCTTTCACAGTAAAATAGAGTTTCTTATTTCCCTGGACCACCTGAGTGAAGGACCTGCTGGGAGTCCTGTGCTTTCTGCAAAAGCCTAGTGTATAGTCCCAAATGCCCCTCTTTGGGAAGGACTCAGGGTAAGCATGTGGTGTCCAACGGCACATCACCACAAACCAGTCTTTAGCAGTGGCTGGTGGTGTGTCTGGTCTAAATTGATTCCCTTACATATCTTCGAGACTTTGTCCTGCTTTTATCAGGCAGGGAGTGAAGGTTGCCAGTGGGTTAGAGTGCTGGACAAATGCTCAGAGGTTAAATTCCTGCTTTGGTACTGACTCCCAGTGCTGCTTTGGACAATGCAAAACGTGGTCTTGCAGCCCTTCTGATCACATATGCCTTAGAATGTAAAAGGGAATGGTTATAGTCAGTGCTTCCAAAGACTGGCAGCTTTTGTTTTGCTCCAGAAATATACATCTAAGTCCATCAGGAGGAGTGTTTAGTCTCTGGCTGTGATTCTTGGAAGAGGAGTCGTTGCTTTTGTTGGGCTTTTTCAATTAAAAATCTTGCTGACTTTGTTGCATATGATAAAATGATGTGACTACGACTAGTTCTGTAAAATGAAAAAAACTGTATGGCCATGTTTGGCCATCTTTGTCAACTACAGAAACGGGTGATTCCTGTCATGGACGTTCATATCTGTTTAGGCATTTACTGAAAAGCTTTGATTTTTCCTATCAGACAAGTGGGAAGCCACTGATCTGAGCCAACAGTTGTGTGGATTTCTCCATGGGACAACAACTGTTTTTACTTTTTTACTTCACTTTCAACTGTGAAGTTAAAGTTCACGGTTAAAGAACTTTAAAGTTCTTAAAGAAGTTCTTCAAAGAGAAAGAAAAGTTCTTAAAGCAAAGCCCTAAATGATACGCCTAAATAATGTTTAAGTTTCCTCCTCATTTCCTTATTATCTTTCCTCCTTTTGGAGAAGACGTAGTTTGATTCTCGCTGCTGTTTTGAGACAGATTCTCAGTGCTCTTTAATCAAGAGTAAGGAAATGGAAAGGAACCAGAGAAGCACAAAAAGATCAGGAGAAACTGGACAGAGCAAAGTATAAATGCTATCATGTTTTAAGAACTACCATTGGCTGCAAAGAACATTTTCTAATGTAAGCTCCACTATTATAGCTTTGTAGAGGATTTATCTAGAACAGTGACATTTTGGTGAGTTTATGACCTGGGTCACCAAGGGCTAAGCTGCGAATACCACACCTTGCTGACTGCTTTCTTTAACATTTTCCACTGTCTTAGCTAACTTGTTATTTCTGTCACCTGTCGTTCATTGATCACTGAGTCAGAGAATGATTCAAATGTTATTTGAACAATGATGTTTGAAGATTGCTTATCAGGGACTCTGTGTCTGTCTATGAGAGGGACATTTTGCAATATGTACTTCACGTTATCTCCCTCTGGTAATCTGGAGACCTGGTGGTGTTACAGGGCTGCCAGCTCACCTCACCTCTGTGTGACTCATTCTCTCCAGGGATCCCACTTTTTTCTCACCTCCTCCAGTGAGATGCAAAAGCAGAGTGTTAATATTGGTGAGCGCTGGCACCAGTGTGCTTGCCTTCGCTTAAATGTACAGCAAACACGACCCCTGCCTTCGGGAGCTGATGGTTTGGATGGGTTGTACCTTCTTGCAGGAGGGGGAGTGCAGCATACTTCCAGCTCATGGGAACAGCAGTGGATAAGGCAGGTGGTGGCAGTGGATGAGGCAGAGTCATTTCGGTCATCCTCGTTCTGTTGTAAAGTGACCCTGAGAGACATCAGCCTTGGAGAAGCTGCTCACACTTGCTGTTCTCTTGCTCCTGGGGCTTTTGCCAGCTGCTGGTTTAGCTGAGCCAGGACCTCGAGGTGCTGATTGCTCTCTCAGGAGGGTAAAGGGCTATGTTCACCTTTCCAGTGAAGGGCATGGCTGGAGGGGTTTTTTTTGTGCACTGTCACTAGAAAGCCATGCCGTCAACCAAGGTTTGCTTTGTAAGGTCTGTAAAAGAAGAGCCTGGTGCGCACGGCTCTCTTCACTCTCCCACGCAGAGTATGGGTCATGTCAGTCCATGTAACACAATAGTTACCCCATGGGTAAGTGGTATCAGTATCATATTCCGAAGGAGAATGATTTGACCTTTCTTCTTTATACGGTAAGTGTGAACATGAGGTTTCTTTGTCAGCCTGGTAGTCCCAGCTGCCAATTTGCAGCAGGTCTTGTCAGCGCCAAAGCTCTCGCCAGGGCTGTGAAGTTAATAAAGAGTTATTTGGTATTATTTGGAGTTACAGGGTTTTATGTCATAGTGAACCCCTGTGCACGGCTTGAATAAGAATGTTTTCTTGAATCAGAACCCACTCATTCAGCAGTGCCGCAATGGTGGTGGGCTGTAAAGGCATGCAGTACGCACACAGGTCAGCTTGTCTCTGTCCTGAAAACCTGGCAAAGATGAGTTGGTTTGAATATTTAAGGACTATGGAAGCTTGCCGCTGGAAAAATCAGCAAAAGCTCAGAAGGGTTTATTTTGGTTCTCACTCAGTTGCGGAGCATGAGGGTAAAGACAGGCTTTGTACGGAACCAACTCCCTCATCCAGTTGCGACAGTGGGATCTTCTGGGGTTTAACACTGGCAAAATATTGGAGTGATATCTACTGTTCTCTGAAGAGAGGCTCCCAAAGTCTCAGGCTTTTCCCTACAAATAATCCCTCACTTTGTTACGTTTTGTTTCATCCATAACAATAAAACAGTGACGACTGTGCTAAGGGAATCTTTTCATGATTTTGGTGCCGATGGCCAATAGAGACGTGGACAATAATTGCAACTGATTAATTATGGCTGCGGCGTACCTGACATTGCAGCTGTTGTTCTCATGCTGAACTCAGCTGCATTCAAGGGTAGGCCATGCTGATGTAAAACACCTCTCAGGACCCACCACTTGCTGTGATTGCACGAATGCTCATCTGTGTTTTCCACAAAGCAAAGCAAAAGGCAGACATCTTTGCAAGAAGCAAACTCATGATCTCGTGGGCTGCTTGGGTCAGGTTGTCCCTGGACCTGAGCAACTGTAGGAATAAATTCCTTTAGTTTGTGGGTGCCCTGCTGTGGGGGCTCAGACAGGGCTGGGCTGCCAAAGGGATAGGCAGGAAGAGAGGCACTGCTTTTTTTGTGTGTGCCCACCTGTGCAGGAGAGGAGCAGAACCTTTAGAGGGCACAGCAATTGTGTCCTCTCTGTCTCCTCGTCACTTGGCTCCTGTGTCTCACCTTACAGGAAACTGTTCTCCATCTCATACCAATAGTTTTTATTATAATTCTGATTTCTCTTCAGGACTAAGCAGACACCTTTTGATTTTTTTTTCCCCATGCAGCAAAGAGAAGGCCAGTCTGAACAAGTCCAACAGACACTGGTGCTACCAATTGCTGGAGGTGGAGAAGACATAGGCTGTGGTCCACGCCCTAAGGAGCCCAAACTGAGCATCTGACCTGGGTTTCTCAGGACCAGGTGGGTGTTACGTTTGCAAGCCTTCAGGCTCTTCTCGGAATAAACTATCCTTGGTTTTGGCTGTTCTATTTAATTTGTCAGAAGATTACTCGATCCAATCCCAGGTGAGCTTCTCAGTAAGTTTTCTCGCAGAGGCCCTTACTGGTTCTTCGGGTGGCGTTGTAAGGGAGGAGTAATAACACTGAGTTACTGCTGAAACAAGGTTTAATTAGCAAGGGTGAGAAGTGAGTCAGGCCCTCTCTATGAAACCTTTCTTGATACAATTAGATAAATAGAAGGCAAGTTGCATTAAGCTTTATCTTTGGTAGCTCTCACAATCTTCCTACAAGGCCCAGACTTCTGGCACAAAACTCAGCAATTTTAATTAATAGATGCAGGTAGCGCTGACAGATACACAAAGGTGTGAGCTGGTGTATAGCTACCATCAACATTCACGTGGAGTGACTGGGATGCTCACTTTTGTCCTTGCAAGTCTTCCCCAGTGAGTGCCAAGAGAGTACCAGGTGTTGCTGAGAAATTAGATTACACCCAGCAGCAGAAGTCGGCAAGGGGCAGCAGGCAGGTGTGGTGGAGGACGTCAGACCCACTCTAAAGGGCAAGGGGAAGTTTTGAGAAGTTGCTCACTGGTAGGGTTAAGCTTTCAAGGGTTTGGCCCTCAGATAAAGAACTTGTTGAAACAATCTGTTTTTAAAAAGACCTGCATGCCCATTGAAAACAGTGACTGATGGTCGTTAAGCACATCTAGAGCCCCACTCTTTCATTCAAGCCCCACTTTCTGTCTAGCTAAGGAAAATAAATCACATACTCTTATTTATCTCTTCTCCTCAAACACTCGGAGATTTGAAAGCTGTAAATGTAGAAGTGACAGAAGGAAATATTTTCTTCCATAATTCCACTGTGAAATGCAGGAATTCTGCAGGGTTCAGAAAGGGAAGAGAATTTTATGGTTGGACCTTAGAGGAATTATGCAGCCAGCTGTAAAGGAAAGTCACGGTTTTGATGTCTGAGTGTCTCAGTCCTTTTGACAATCACGTGCTGTCTGGAGAGTAAAACGGTCCATGTGTGGTTTAGATGTTTTATTTATTCTTTTGGTTATGATGACTGGATATGAATATGATGCCAATTATAAAGAACAGAGCCCAGAAAGAAATCTGCACAGTAGGCATGTGCTTCTGTTTTTTTCTCTTTAGACAAGAGGAAGCAATGTGAGGTCATCCCCACATATATATTTATTTGTGTGAATATGACTATGTTTATGCTCATTTTCCCCACAGATAGTCTTTCAGTGCCCTGAAGCCCAGTGTCATGTTAAATGCAGTACCAGATCAAGGCTGCTGAAAATGATCTCCCACTGTGTCAGAGCTGAATGTTTCATAATATCTGTGTGAAATGCCATTATCACACTTCAGGATTATGTTCTGGGAGGGGATAACACCTCCTGTACTCCTCTAATTGTGATACTTGCTTTTCTTCTAGAGACAGGGAATGTATTTTGTAAGGGCCAGTGATTTTCTTTCTGTAGCATGATACACCTTTCATCTTCAGGAACCTCTGCTAGCTCACCGTCATGGCTCATTATTCCAATTAATCACTGATGACAGTAATACTTACATAAATGATAGTACTTATTTACTCTCACTTTCATGAGCCAACACACCCATTCTGTTTGTGACTCCACTAGAGTGGGCGCGTCAGATCATTGCTTTACTACCCATACTGATAGGGCATCTATGTAACAGCACATCTGTGACAAAGAAGATGCTCAGTGGTTACCTGCAGAAAGACTTGAGTCAGTTCTCAGGAATCTTCTAGCTGTGAATCAGATATGGAGATGACAAGAACTTCTCCATATGATCACCCACAGCATCTATTAGCGATGGGATGAGAGGAGAAGGCTGCAAGTTGTGCCAGGGGAGGTTCAGACTGGACATTGGAAAGAATTTCTTCCCTGACAGGCTGGTCAGGGGTTGGCACAGCTGCCCAGGGAGGTGGAGTCACCATCCCTGGAGAGGTTTGAAAGACAGATGGATGAGTTCCTTAGGGACAGCGTTTAGTGGGGAGACAGGCACGGCTGGACTCGATGATCTCAGAGGTCTCTTGAACATTATGATTCTATGATTCTATGACCTCAACCCCAGCCACATAAGGCTGACTTGAGGAGCACACCTGCACTTGGTTGCATCTTTATACTCATTTTAACTTCTCTGTTGGGAATCTTTAAGGACTGGACCTGATCTTTGCACTGATTTTAATACATCCTTGTATCATGCCTTAAGATAAATCCACAAATACAGAAAGAAAAAAATCTGTATATTTTGCTGTCAGGTTCCAGAGGGCACTAATGAGCCTGAGTGGTCCTGACCAGCCTCCCCTGAGGCCTTCAACTGCACCCAGGGCTCTATTTAAGCTCAGCCTTGGGCCTGCAATCTTCCCTGCCAGAACTATGTTACAGGAGTGCTGATCTACAACCATAACCATAGAGTACTTTGCTCTAGACCTCAATGTGCAGACTGACTTCCTCACTTGACTTTAGTTCTGTTTCGTCACTGTGGATCTCCCTGGCTGTCACCGGACCTTAATACTGACTTGTGGACTGACTGCCCAAATTCACACTGGATCTGCTTAATCACATTGCCTTGTGGTCTGGACTCTTGGTTGGACCTGGGTGCTGTCTCCAGGTCTGTCCTTGGGATGATGGGCCCTGACTGAGAGGTCCTTCCTGGCTTGCCTTCCCTCAGGGAGCAGTCCTGCTCTTTTTTATTCCCTGACATTTGCAGACCAGCCCACACCTCCTGTATGAAAATACTGCAGATGATTTTATCTACTTCACTCATTTGTTTTCGTGTGAATGCAGCTTCTCTGGGGTACAACATGGTGACCTGGTAAGAAAATCATCCTGTAAGGCCCAATGCAAGAGAATATGCAAAGCGGTTTTCACCAGAGAGCCTATTTTCCCTCTTTGTATCGCCTGGGTGCAATACAGATCCCGTCTCAGGATCTCATCCAAATTGGTGGGCTGTCTAACATCCAATGTGTTTACTTCTTTGTTAGAATCATAGAATCATAGAATCATAAGGTTGGAAGAGACCTCTGAGATCATCGAGTCCAACCGTGCCTGTCTCCCCACTAAACCCTGTCCCTAAGGAACTCGTCCATCGTCTTTTAAACCCCTCCAGGGATGGCGACTCCACCCCCTCCCTGGGCAGCTGTGCCAGCGCCTGACCACCCTTTCAGGGAAGAAATTCTTCCTGATGTCCAGTCTGAGCCTCTCCTGGTGCAGCTTGTGGCCATTTCCTCTTGTTCTATCGCTGTCACTTGTGAGCAGAGCCCAGTCCCCACCCCGTCACAGCCTCCTTTCAGGCAGTTGTAGACAGTGATGAGGTCTCCCCTCAGCCTCCTCTTCTCTCAGCTAAACACCCCCAGGTCCCTCAGTCTCTCCTCGTAGGACTTGTTCTCCAGCCCCTCCCCAGCCTCGTTGCCCTTCTCTGGATGCGCTCCAGCCCCTCAATGTCCTTCTTGGAGTGAGGGGCCCAAACTGACCCCAGCACTCGAGGTGCGGCCTCACCAGCGCTGAGCACGGGGGCACAATCACCTCCCTGCTCCTGCTGGCCACGCTGGGTCTGACACAGGCCAAGATGCCACTGGCCCTCTTGGCCACCTGGGCCACTGCTGGCTCATGTTCAGCCGCTGCCAACCAACACCCCCAGGTCCTTCTCTGCCAGGCAGCTCTCCAGCCACTCTGCCCCAAGCCTGGAACGCTGCATGGGGTTGTTGTGACCCATTTGGGTCAGCAGTTAATGGGTCAGAGTCCAGCAGTTAATGAGCTTGTTAGTTGCCTCATTGTGTTGGAAATGAATGTAGAAGAAATGCCAAATGGGACATAGGTGTAACTGAAAGCAGAACTAGGCCCTGCTTTTCTTGAGGAAAAGTCACTGAGTTAACTTTTGAAGTGGCATTCCTACAAGTCTGAAGAATTGCCTGTCTCTTGTTGTGTTTGCCATGTTGGCAAGTGGCAAGGAAGGCAGAAATCATTCAATTAGCAAAATGACACATTTTGCATTGCAAGGACCAGTTATTCCTGCATGGGAGGTGTTTCCATGGCTGAGCAGTTTCGGTTTCACTTGGAGCTTCCAAGCACTCCTGCCACAAGGCACTTGAGGGACCACCAGAACTTGTGGTCACGTCTTGTTATGGTAAGTGCTCTACATTTTCAATTTGCTGCTTACCTCTGCTACAGTTTTGTTCTGTGTCTTTCTGGTGGGAGGACACGCTTTATGAAGATGGAGTATGGGACGTCAAATGGTTTGACATAGATAAGGGTTGTATTTAGTGTGATAGGGCGTGGGCTGCTAAATTTCTAAGCTCTTCGAGATCTCCTTGTAGCTGGAGTCAAAATAAAGCTGTAGGTGACTTCTCCGGGAGGTTCCCATTCAAGGTGGAGGTGTCAGCCTACCCCCATTTTATATTTACCTCCTTTCTTGAACGCTGGTGGATGGTTGCAGGTACTTCAGAGAGGTTTTCATTCGTTACTGCTGAGTTCAGATACTGCAATACTGCTTTTTTTTTTCTTGGATAGTTCATTATTTGCCCTTCCTATGGCAGCCACGTTTATTTATAAGGAGTTTCTGCTTTAGTTGCTTGCAACATCAAGGTGAACCTGGTTTGTCTCTGGCAGCTGGAAATGTGGCTACAGAAATGAGCATTTAAAACCAGTGCATCACGCATTCATAAGCCCTCTGTGGCTCATTTCCTCTATGGTCAAATTAATTGATGTGATAGCATTGCTACTTTGGTTTAATACAAGCGTAGATTTTGAACTGGACCTTAATGTCCTTGCAAGCGTTAGCAAAGGACAGTGGGCTGATCTTAGGTGAAATAAAACATCTTTATAGATGCAACATGCATATTTGTTCAGCGTTAAGTAGGGAGTTTCAAAATAAAATACCACCACCGGATATTTTTCTGTTCCCACTGATTTAAGATGGAATATGCTCAGATACTCTAGTAGTGAGTAACAGCATAAATTGTTAAGCCAGGAAAAGAACTTTGGGCTTTTATTTCTGTGTGTAGGCTGTAATCTCTTCCATACTGAGACTTTCTAGGTGTCTAAAAGGCATCCAGTCCACTGCAAGCTCCACAGGGTGGTCCACACCTCTAGGCAGTGCCTGTAGCAATTCGGCAATGTAACCGTACGGGTTCTCCTCTCGTTTATGTAGGACTGGATATCGATGTTGGTAGGGCCTGTAGCAGCAGAACCCTGAATGCCATACAAGTTGCTTCTTCCATCTGAGGAATGTGTTTCTGATTGTTAAAATTATACTGTCTGATGATACGGTAACAAGCACCTGAAATAAGTAAATACTGAAGGATGCTCTAGTGAAGGAAATGTGGTTTCATACCAAGAGAGAATGTGTTTCAAAGTTAAACATCTCAGTAATGCATCAGTTCCTTCGGTCTGGGAACTGACTGGGTCAGGGATAGTGAAGACTTATCAGAAATACTATCGCAATTATAGTAATTTGCCAAAAAAATTATTTTTCTCCTCTGTCTAAGTTCATATTCTATTCTAAATTTTATTGATATAAACTGTGTGAGGAGAAGGAGAAAATAGAAGAAGGAGAAATACCTTGGTACGCATATGATAAGACAAATGCCTGAAAAATGCACTTTCAGTCAGTTGTGCTGTAATTTGAAATTTCTTTAGACATAAGAGTCTCAGCACTGTGGGAGACCCTCAAACAGCTTGAATTAAAGAAGGTTTCAATAATTAGAAGATCATTTGATGTTTGTTAGCAAGACTTCAAGACACAGCAATTTTCAAAGATTAAATAGTCCTTTTGTGTCTTGAGAATGACGTTTCTTTCCTATCATCTAACCATTATGAATACAGGGAAGATAAAAATATTTTTCTGGCTGAATACACATTAATTTTAGCCAGAAGGTTTCTTTGTAAGAGATTCTGAGGGACTCACAACTAGCTTTTGTCCTTACTGCCTTTACTTATTTGGGTGTTAACGTGATGTTACTGCAGAAAAGTGAGCAACATCACATGAATGTTGCCATGTATCTGCTAATCGCATTTACCTTCCTCTTACTGTCTCTGTATGATCTTGTATTTGGTTTGTTGATGACGCTGTGGGAACAAGGTTTTCCATTGTGTTAAAGGAGAAGAGTAAACATATTTAATTTTCATGGAAAATTGAATATTCATCCTAACATTTTATTTTGGATGTGTTTGTTTAGCTATTCCTCCAAGAAATTATACAAAAAACCATTACAAAAAGGAAAAGCAAAATGTTATATTTGGCTTGTCCTGGAAATCTATGCTCTGATTTTTTTTTAATTTGAAAATGAAATGGTAATTGGAGCTGACACATTTCACTTCCAATGAAACAGCGTTTCCTGGTACGGCACTAGAAAGGTCTAACCAGTACTAATTGAGAGACTCAGCCTGCATGCACGGGCAGCATACTGGCTTCACTGATGAAATCGTTGACCTGTGTTTCACTAGGAGTTGGACTTGATCAGTGGTTCTTGCTGGGTTTAAAGTCTAATAAAAAGAAATCTTTCTCTTGATTTAGTGGTAACTTCTTTTTATAAGAATTGAGACTTGGCAAGTTGCTTTCAATCTTAACACAGAAATGAATGTTTTCTAGTCACTTTCTCCTGTTTGACTATGTTGGGAATTGCCTGTCTCTAGGAGGCATACTTCTTGAAATGAGATGTAAACCGCTCTGGCTCCTTTGCAAGGAGGTGAAGATATGAAAAACGTGATAGTTGTGGCAGTCGGATGCATTTCTTGAAAGAGGAGGGTCAGGAAGCAAGAGCAAGCTGCCATGGAGGACACTCATTTGCTTTAACCTCTGCAGAATCTGTGTAAGTGTTACAGCTGATGGGCAGGCAGAATTGCTCTTGCGTACTACACTGCTCAGCCGAAGGTTTCCAGTGATAATTGCAGTGGAAGATATGATTATTTTTTCCTTTACGATCCTACTTAAGCTCATATTTGTGAAGCAGTGATGGAAATGGTTTCGAGTGTTGCTCCTCTGCACTGAGTTGCCATTTAGGGAGCCCAGTGTGGGCCCTGGATGGTATTTTATCATCAGTGCTGAAGGAGCTGCAGGGCTGTGCCAGAGAAAACAGTTCTCCACTGAGCTGATGGTCTTAACACAGAGGAGGGCTGTGCTCCTCAGCTGTTCTCACAGTAATTCTTGTGTGGAAGAGAAAAGCACTAGCCCCATTTCGCAGAAAGGTGAAACAGACCAAGCTCTAGAAAATGTAGAGCACCTGGCCCCCACCATAATCAGCTGGGCTGGTCAGGCATCCATAATACCTCCAGGAGGTCAGCGATATGCCTAGACGTAGTCTGCAGTGATGCAGGATGCTGATCTAATGTATCCTCAGCCTCATCGTCACTTTTGTCTTCTCATTTGCCACTATGGAGATTGTCTTCCTCAGACCACCCCTGGATTTTAGCACTGCGTTAACGACTGCCTGCTTGAACTTCTGGATCAGGCTGAACGTTTGTATTAATGAGACTGATCCCCTAATCTGTTCAGAAAGGAGCAGGTGCTCCTCAGGACTCTCCATCAGTGGTCTGCAACCCCAAGGGTCACCCTGCTAAGCCAGGGATCGTCTGTTAGTGGAAAAGTAGAGCAGACAATTCCAACAATCCATGTTTCCATTTAATTGGGAAATGTGGCCTTCACACCGCTTCTGGCATCTAATACCACTTTTTCTTTTCATGCTTCGACTTGAGGCTGGATTCTCAGCACAATCCAGCTGAAGGGAAACAGCTGTTGGCTGGAGTCTTCTGGAAAGCTCTCCCTTGAGCTCAAATCTGACCGTTCTTGGCACAAGTTCCTGCAGACAACAGGTGACATATTTTGCATTGGAAAGAGCAGCAGTATCCTCTGCTGGCTCCTCAAGTGCTATAGGCAATTCATAGAGAAATTTCAGCTTTGCCTCCTCTTCTGCTAATTGAAGAGAAGCTCTGTGCTTACCCTTCGCAACATAGCCAAGCCAATCCGGAATATGCATTAGATCTGGATTATCCCTTTACTCTTTGGTTTAAAGTAACACACAAATACAGCAGATGAACTCTCAGCCTCCCTGCTGAGAGATTTAATGTGCAAGCCATGGACACTTTAAAGGAATACTGATGGCTACTGTAGATGAATTGGTAAAAAGAGTCTAATGCCTTCACTAAATTAGACTCCTGTTGAGTGACTGTTGAAATGCTCAACAGATTTACAGTCCAGACCTATCTGAAACACTAAGGAATTAACAAAGAAAGCTTGGATTTGGGTTTGGTTTTTTTTTTTATATCCCTAATTGCCCTACCTCCCACACTAGAAATGTTTGACACTAGAGGCCAACGGCACAAGTTTTTATTTATCCTGATTTATAAGTCTTTTCCAATGTGTCTTACTGAAGTTGTAAACAAAATGTTCACGCAGTAAGAGGGAGAAAATGCCAATATATTAAAATCAATGGACCAGATTGTGTGTTATCCTGAGAGTACTTTTGGCCAGGGGATGAAAGTGACCTGTGTTTGGCTGAAAAGGGATTGATTCTCTTCTCTCTTGCTATTTTCACCAGCATAAATATGTAGCGTCTTTGACGTCAGCCCACAGAGAACAGACACGAGTCCAAGGGCAATCGGGCCTGTAGGGTTTCCATTTGATTGCTACCTCAGGCAAGGAGGAGCAGTACCTGTGAGAGGCTTCACCTCCTAAAACAGACCATCTGCAGAAACACTGAGTCTCTGTGTGGAGACTCCAGCTCCCATGACAGCGCAGTCTTGAAAGGAGGAATGAGAGAGCAAGGAAACTTGGCTGAGGCTCATCATGAATAAAAGTCACCATTGCAGAAGATCTGAGTTTACCCCCCAGAAGTCCCTCTTTTCAGTTACGTTTTTCAGCTGGAAGAGTGAGATGGAGTATTTGTGTTCTGCCTTGGCTTTGTGAATTCTCAGGGGTGAGGAAAATGTTAGTAAACTAGTAGGTATCCAAGAACTGGAAGAAAATAGGTTGGGTTGTCAAATTTTTTTAATCTCTTCTGAAAAATATTTCCTCTAGGAACACTTTCCCATTTGGAACAGATACCTGATAATAAAAACCAAAACCACTGCAGAGATGACACATATTTTGCTGCCAGGGCAAAACTTCTTCTTAAATCTGCTTGATTACCTGCATCCCCACATCCCCACTTCCATGTATAACACATCTTGTTTGGGACTCTGCTGCTACAATTACCGAGCTCCTGCTCCATGCTGGCTGTGCTCAGTCCATTCCTTCTCCATGATGGCACTTGGTGTGCTTACACCCTCCAGAGCACCTCACAGTCCTGGTTTGAAGCCAGAGTTCAAATCCATCTGCCAGGGAAAAGGAGACCATGTATTAAGACCAGCCCCAGAGTTCTGCCTCTCTGCTCTTTCCCATAGTTGTGTGGACATCACTGCTGTTGCTGCTGAGGAAAGCTGCTGAGCCGCCTTTCCTGCATCCCATCGCTGAGCTGCAGTGCAAGGTCCCAGCCCATGGCTGCTGGCACAGCAGGCTTTGCGCACAGCTTGGACTGGTAGCTGGAGGGGTCTGCTGCTGACCTGAGAGGGAAAGGAGGCTGTGACGGGGTGGGGGCTGGGCTCTTCTCACAAGTGACAGCGATAGCAGGAGAGGAAATGGCCGCAAGTTGTGCCAGGGGAGGTTTAGACTGGGCATTAGGAAGAATTTCTTCCCTGAAAGGGTGGTCAGGGATTGGAGTCACCATCCCTGGAGGGGTTTAAAAGCCGGGTGGATGAGTTCCTTAGGGACAGGGTTTAGTGGGGAGACAGGCACGGTTGGACTTGGTGATCTCAGAGGTCTCTTCCAACCTGATGATTCGATGATTCTATGATTCTAATGCAGGTTGGAGCATGATGGTGTATGTACACACAAATTTCAGAATGAATCAGTATTTCTCAACATTTGGGTCTTACGGTGGACACCCAGCTTCGTGGTCTGTGTAACCCTCATCTGGTGCAGGTTGATCAAATAGTGGTATTTCTCCTCTTTCACCAGAGACTACTCTGAGCTGAGTCATGAGCGTTTCCAGGGACCATCAGAGTTCCAGCAGCCCTCTGCAGCACAAGTAACCCTTTAGTGCTGGTTTGTAATGTGGGTGTGCCACCTCCATAGGAAATGGAGATGAAGTCACCCACTGCCCACCAAGCCCTTACTGGATATACAGACTCCCACCCAAGCAAGTCTCAGTGCAGGTGGAACATTCATGTTGCTTGCTTGTCCAGCTGTGTGTGTTTCTGAAGATTAAAATTAGGAGATTGAAGTATCTCTTGGGAAAGAATGATGATGTGGATGCTGTGAAATGCTGTTTAAAGAATTCACGGTTCTGGGAGATTAGCTGCATGGTTGGCAACTGTCTGTCTCGGTGGCACTTTCACAGGCAGCAAAACTATAGCAGTGACCCTACTGATTCACCAGGTAAGTCTTCAGTTCTCATTCTTCTCCCTTTGTATTTCCTTTTCCCATCCTTCTTTTTAACTTCAGGAATTAAAAATAAAAAATGCTGGGTTCTGCTTTGTCACAGTCCTCTGGGAAATGTGTAGTGGGGACCATGTAAGTTTCATCACTACCTTTGCTAATGGCTGGCCTCTGGTGGGTGGTGACAGTGCAAATAAATAACACTTGGGCGGAAAATGCTGCAGATGAACTGAAATAGTTTCTGAAATTCTTTTCGAAGTGAGAAAACAACTGTACCTCAACAGAGAGCCTGCAGCGAGGGGATCCATCATGCATAAAGGACTAGAGAGCAAAGGGAATATCTGTGAGTGCTTAATTTGGATGCTGCGGGTCCAGAAAACTTGGTAAGCAAGGTTGTATTTCCTGTGTGTACCAAAGAGTAATGGAATTACATAGGAAGCAAAAGCTACGCTGTACGAAGCTGCTTAGCCTTTATAGCACTTACATTTCCTCAGCTCACGATGGAAAGTCGGCATCAGAACTGAGATGCATTCACATATGAATTCTGGCTTGTGCTGTTACGGCCAAATGTTATGTGGATGCTGTAGATGAGGAAAACCTACTTTCCATACAAAGAAACATTTACCACAATTGAAATGCTTTTGGTTTCACAAAACGATTGGCAATCCACCAGAGCTTTTTTCATTTTTGTGTCCATCTGGGGATTGCCAGCTACATCTTTGCTCTTTCTTTATATGAGGCAATAATGGATCTCATACGGTGAGAGAACGCACGTTCCTCATAGGCCTTCTCTGACACGTGTGGTAGATTGTACCTTCTCCTTCGGTGAGAGTGAGTCATTTTAGAGTAAACTTGGCTGATTTGTAATGAAATGAGCAGGGAATGGTGTTTTTGAAGCAATCTGAAAAATGGATTCAAATAGAAACAAAATTAGTTCAGCTGTTTGCGTCATGGCTTGTTCCTGTTTCGTGACTGTCCTAGCAAACTCAGCTGGCAACTCCCAGCCCTAATTGCACACCGGTGCTTTACATCAGCCCTGGGCTTGACGGAGCTGGGCTTGGGTGCCTGGTGATCAAGGCCTGCCCATAAAGCTGGGCTCACCCCATGAAACTTCTCCTGAAAGCTGAAGCCGAACACCGGGGAAGCTGAACCAATCCCATGTGAACTGTGCCATAGGTCTTCAGAGGTGTTCAAAGACCAGACTCATCATGGCTTCAGTTCACTGATTTTCCTGCTCGTTTTTAATAGCTGCTTTGAAAAGACCCACAAAAAAAGGGCTGAGATGAAAGTAATCCTAAAAATCATTGGTGTTTTGTTTCGATTTCTGCCCTCATGCCCATGGTCCCAAACTGTCATGGAAAGGGACAGGTGATTGCTGTGAGATCCTTATGGCCATTTTTCCAAGTCCTTGGCTCCTGTTGAAGCCCATGTATGTGGGTGAGGTGCTCCAAACCTCGTCCAGCTCAGCACATCTTCACTGTGATGTTTGTCAAGGGTTTGGAGCCTGCTCTAAGCGCCTGTGTGAGAGCTCTAGAAAATAGGGGCATCCATTTAGATGCTCAGATCTCAGCTTCTCTTTATTTTCTAGACTTGCTTTGGTTGTAGAGTCCTCTGAAAATCTTTAGGCACAAAGATTTTCAGAGGACTAGGCCCAGCACCTAGACCTCCAGCTCCTCTTCCTCATCTCCCTTGGTACAGTTGACATGAAGTCTATAAAATAAAAAAAAGAAATGAAAAAGATTTTCCTAAAGGTCTTGCGTACTGTAAGGGAAAGCGTTTTGACCAGTGAAAACTAATGCTTCTTAACATGGGACAGACCAGGTGCTGTGGTCTGTTTTGCCTGTGCTGGCTGATCTTGAGCAAGTTGCTTCCATGCAACTGGGCCTCTTTTTTCTTTTCCTCCTCTTGTAAAAGAGAGGGATGCTGAGCATCACATGTAGTGAGACACTTGGATATCACGGGAGTAAAAGCTTTAAGAAAGTTTTTTGAAGAGGAGAGAGTAAAGATAGCAGTTTCAGTAATGCTGTTATGTGCGTTTCCTAAATTTGTTGGGGGTTTTTTTTAGAAAAAACTTTTGTAAATATTCAAGGAAAAAGCATCCTCTTAAGAGTTTCAAATTAAATATTTGGATTTTTTAGTTGGAAATGCTTAGCTGTGCAATATTCTTCAATGTGACTTATTAAATATGCTGGAGTGAAAGCTTTTAAATATGATCTTAAATATAGTTCACTTAAACTTCTTCAATTTTTTTTAGGATGCAGTTAGGTTTTTTTCTAGTTGGAGTTGAAATGCCATTTTCTCATGTCTCTTATAAGCTGAGACATCTGCTACTGCTATAGCTCTATCCATAAAGTCACTAGAAAGATACTCGCTGTACAAAAAGCAATATTAAATTTACTGTAGAAACTGGCCACTTTGACTTATCTGTTCAACGCAATATAAAGCACGTATATAACTGAAATCAGACACTCTACCCTCTGGACGCCTCATAAGATTGATCTGCCCATCTACAGTTAAAGGCAAGCGAAATCTGAGATTGTGGCTGTAAATTGTCTCTCGCTTAAAATATGATGCTTTGCTGTGAATGATTAACAGTGGTGAATCTCTCGCCACCTCTGTGGAGCAGTGTTTGGCTTTCGTGTCTCGCCTCAGGATTGAGCTCTGGACACAGTTGGCTTTGATAAGCTCTGAAATTCCAAAGCTGCTTTTCTTTTCTGCAGAGTGATGCCATCATAATTTATGAAAAAAACCAGACACGACACTCCAAACCCATTTTTTAATAGAAGAAGATTAGGTGGGAGGCCTCATGTCATGCTTCTTGAGTGGAAAACTTTGTGGCTAAATTGGGAATAATATTTTTCCATATAAACTAACCTTTAAGCTGATACATGCTCTGTCATCTTGGGCCCATTTAAACTGTGCCTGGCTTCAACAGGCCTAGAATTGTCCTTTATCACTTGCAAAGGAGACAAAAGTACTAAGGACTCTTCAACAACAGGCACCTTCGTTTGTCTTTGAAATAAACTGGGTCTGTGTGTTGTCCTGACTTCCCGCACCACCTGTGCCACTGCCACGTGCCCACGTTGCCCCTTCATCAGTGGACCTGCTGTGTCCACCTGCGTTGTGTTCCCTGAAGGCACCTGGGGCCAGTTTCTCCTCATTGACACCTCTGTCATGTCTTGCTTGGCCTGTTCCTCCCTTTTGGCAGAACCGGGACATTTAGCTGTGTGTTTGGGGAGGGGCAGATGCGGAATTTGTGCTGCTCTGGAAGGGAAGATGCTCTGTGTGATTTTAAGGAACAGTCATTCTGAAAATACTGTAGCTCATAAAGAGAATGGAAATGGCAGTAAAACAGTGGAAGGAATTCTAAAGAAAATTAATAAGAAGAACTTACTGAGGCAGATTTTTTCAAAGTGGACTGGATTTTTCTCCGTGGTCTGAGCTCTTGGTACTCTTACAAGTGACAAGTATGTGTAACTATAGAGTGGCAAAGGCACATGGCTCTGACTGCTCCTCTTTATAGTCCCCGTCCAGAGCGTGGAGGGTTACCCTCGTGCTGGAGCAAGATAGGCTGATCAGGAGGGTTGAGCTGAGGGAATTTTTTTGGCAGTGGTGATATGAACTATTCAAAGAGACAGACAGATTGAGGCTTGTAATTCCTTTCATTACCGGAGCTGGTCCAGAAACATCTGACACAACTTTTGCTTTTTATTCACATTGGAAAGGGGAACTGAGTGAAATGAAAGGTTTCCACATAAAATGGTCCATCACAGAAGACGGTTCTGGGCACGCTGGGCAGGTGTCTCCTGTCTCTGCATAGTGCTGGCAGGGGGTTGAGAGGCTGTGGTCTGGGCTCGGCCAGAGGCGTCTGACCCTGGAGCCCTGGGATCCGAAGCAGCAGTCACACAGTTTCAGGACTAGGATCTACTCTTTCACAGAAATTTCAAAATACTGGGCTTTTCTGTTTAGTGGCTATTTTTAACCACTTTGAAAACTGATTTCAAGAATGCATAACGTTTCTACAAAGCGGAATTACCATGAAATTCTGGAAAATAGTGGGCAGAGATTATGTCATGTCCAGGCTTAATATTGACCCCTCTGACGCTGGGGCAGAATTACCATCCTATGGGAGCTTCAGGTCAAATAGTCCAAACTGGTGTGTATCCCAGCGCTGCCAAAGCGGTGCGCTTACAGCACCAAATGGAGGTGGAGAGAGCATGAAGGAACCTGGCAATGTCTGGGGCTCCAGGCTTGCTGGGGGTGTTTTAGGGTACAGTGTAAGGAAGAAGGTGACAGCTGTCATTGCCTCATCCTCCTTGCTTTTGGGGCAGCAGCTTTTGGAGTGAACAATCTCCTGAAAAATGCTCAGGAATTATCTTCAAGCAGGACAGACAAAGACAACTGTGAACAGAACTGTCTGGATAATAAGGGTCTTCTTCTCCAGGTTTGGTTTAGCAGTAACACAATGCCCTTCTCTACTGACAGTGCTCAGCCCTGGATGGTGAGTCTCATCTTAGTCCTAAGCAAGAGCCACTCATCAGCTGAGTTGACGGTAGTGAGTTACTTCAGAGCAGTGGTAAGATGGGGAAGCGAATTCCCCACTCGCTGCTGTGTTGATCTGGCTTGCAGAGCATTTTTGGTGCTTGCAAAGAAGAGTCTTACGGGAGCAAACACAAGGGGAATCTCTGCTCTGTACCTCCTGGCATCAATTTCCCCAGGCTTTGAAATCCAACCCTTAGTAAGGAACTCGTAAGTGTTAACTGAAGTGGTCTGTATTTCATGGTAAATCACATCCTATTATTTTGAATTTACCAATCCAGTGTGCTTTGTTATTGGAGATAAAATACAAGGTAAAAATATCTATCTCTTACAGCCATGTTTTAAGACTGAGCAGAGGAGAGGGATGATGGTAATCTTCTGGGCTTAGATCTAGTTGCAGCAAATGTTTCTGGTTTTACTTGGTAGAAATGGCTGGGGAATCCCAAAGAGCAAAAGGCATTCCTGCCCATAGCCAGAATAATGCCATAGGGTTCAAGTGGTCAGTTTTCCTTAGGTTCATTTGCAGATCCCATTATCCATAGTAGTAACTGTGCTTGTGGTTGCATAACCAAGTTATAAACTCCATAAAGTACCTTTGAAGTAATTCATTGGTGGATCACCACCAGGCAAAAGCTCTTAATCAGTTTGTCCATTTTTTGGAATCTTCTAAACAGCCTTTTCCTTCTTATTTTCATAGCACAACTCTTATGAAATCTGCTTGACAGTCTCTGAATTTTAGGCCAGAAACAATAAGAAATATATAAAGAACAGCTTTCACTTGAATTGCATATCAACAGGTAGGTTGTTTCTATAAGGTTAGTCTGGCCTGAGCTGTTCCCATACACAGAATTGTTTTTTCATAAAGGGATAGTAATCAACCTGTCTCAGCTTTCAGGATAAGAAGCCAAATTCTTCCAGCCTTCCCTAATGTACAGATCACAGCTAGAGGGCTTGATTCTTTACCTTTTATATCTGAACGGCTTTTATTTACATCAGTGGAAACTGAAAGTGATTCACACTAATCTAATACAGTTTCAATGACATGACTGGCTTAAAACAGGGAGGGTGAGATGTACTGCTTAATGGGGGTTCTTTTAATGTTTGGAAATTACTTAAGGTTTGGTTTCTTAAGGTTAGCAACTTCCATCTCCTTCACTGAAGAAACTTTCTGCCTTTAAGAGTTAATTTACGCCTTCCTTTTCAACATTATTCTCTTAGCTATCAATTAAAATATTTACACTGTCCTTGTAAATACTCCAACAGGACCAAATTTTTCCCCAATACATATTTTCCTCAAGGGCTCCTTGGGAACAGTGTTAGGAATGAACTTTTTTCATTGTTTGTTTCCAATTATTTCTGGGATCACGCGTACGATCCCCACAGAGTTTTTCCTAATTTGCCTCATAGATAAAATAATTTTCTTGCTTGCTGTTACCCAATGTGTTTTTTGCTTCACTTTTATTGAAATGCTTTTGCTGGCTTTTACACATTTTATGCAGTTGTTACCCTGTTATTAGAGCTTGCCCACTTTAACAAAACAAGCGGCTTGCAAAGCGTTCTGTAAAACACCTTGACATACAGTATAACACCATTAAACTTGCCTAACACTTCTTTCATTGATGAGTTGCACTGTTTTTTTCCAGGCACCTCATATTAATGCTCTTGTAGGCTGTGTAGTGGTGCTGGGCCAGTGGCCCACACAGTGTTTCTGTTGGCTTTGGAGACGTATTCTGTGGACAGCCAACTCGTGTAGCAATATGTGTAAGCATTTCTGTGCCTTCTGCTAGTTTATATGGAGAACTGGTTTTCATCTCTTGGCTATATGAAAAAACGGACAATACTCTTGGTTCCCAGTGCCTTTCCTTAGCCGTGGAACACCATGGACTTCAGCTTGCCTGCCCCTACTCTTGTCCTTTTTTCTCCTCAGACTTTCTGTCTGCAGCATTTTGGGGTGCGTGCTTGGGTCAAGGACACTTGGGTGTGTATCTTTCTCAGTCTTACCACTTCCTTTCCCTTAGCTCCTGGCAGACTCCAGATCCATTGAAGTCAAAACAGCTAGCTGGGTGGCCAAAAAATTCCCTGATTGCTGGTGATGACCTAGGTTGTACCAGCCCCATTCCTGCTGAGGAATATCTTTCCCCCAGAGGGAAATGTGGGAATGAATTGGCACTTGTTTGGATCACAGCCAGCAGAATCATGTGCTGCGGAAACTCTAGGCCCTTTCTTGTAGAGGTTTTCAATTGTGACTTGGACCACATGGCCCCTTGAGGCAAGCCACTGCATAGGTCCTCTGCCACCAGGATGTCAGTGCAGAGTGCACATCGTAGGCAGCGAACGCGGTGCCTCTCGTGCCTGCTGCTGGGGCAGAGCTGCAGGTGCCCTTTCCCATGCACCAGGAGCGAACCTCAGAGCAGCTTAGCTCTTGTTTTCAGCCAAAGCTGCTGAAGCTCTGGAGATGTCTGTTGGGATGGGATTAGGAGCCCAGGAAGGTTGTGTAGAACTGCATCCTGTAACTCTGAGACAATATGGAAAGCCTCTGTGGAGGTTTTCACAGCGTGGCTGAACAAAGTCTTGGATAACCTGGTCTAGCACTGGTGATAGTGTTGCTCCAGTTGTAGAGCTAGACTAGAAACCACCAAAAGTCCCCTCCAACTGACATTTGTGCAAATCTATGACATTAGTTTTGTTGGAAAACTAAACAGACAATTACCCAATGTAGCAATTAAATAAACGAAAATAACCGAAAATCTACAGTGTGAAGTAAGAGTAGATCAGAATCATGAAGAAATGAGATGAGGGAATGTCCAGATGTTTCACAATAAATTCTAATGATGGATTTAAGCAAAAAAGAAAGTGACCAAAGATGGGTCTTTAAGCATGTTAAGGGAAATAAGTTATTTATTGAAGCCAATGTTGATGTTAATAGGACTTTACAGCAAGAAGATTACAGCAGCATTTGTTGAATGTTGCAATGACAGACATGATAGGAGCACAACAGCCACAGATAGGAAGGAGAAACAGCAATGTGTTCTAGCTGGAGCAGTTGGAGGAAGAAATAGGTGAAACACAATGAGAAGCTTATTTTTTCATAGCTGCTCTCTGAAAGTGATATCTCTCCTTCAGAGACCCGTATCATTGAAGACAAATGATTTTGGCTAATGAGTCCTTGAAACCTTGCTGTACAATTGATATAAAGGCAAACTGCCATTGCTGTGTCCCAGTACATGCTCTGTAGATGTGCTCCAGGGAGGTGCCATCCTGCTCTGCAGCAGAGGGTGGTGACCTAAAGTGCAGGCTGGCTGTGGTGCCAACGAGTAACATGCTGTGGTTCAATGCCTGCACGTTCTGATTGTCTTCCAAGGGTAGTAAACTCTTGCCTGAAAGCTAAAGCCAGGAAGAGTGGAGCAAATTTTCAACAGTTATGGGAAAGAGGAGAGAGAGCAAGCATGGCTCTTCCTCTTCCACTTGTGGGCACAGGGTGGAGTCTTTAAAGATGCATTCTTGATGTTATTTTGGACCCTGAGAAAGCTGGGTTTCTCTTCTCTTCCTTTTTTATTTGTTTACTTGTTTTTGGTTGCCACATAGGAATCCCAGGGAGGGCAGGCTTTTCGCAGCCCAACCCTAGGAGCTGTTGAGTGAAAATCATGTAAATCCCGCGAACGCTCTTATATGGGACAGAAGATGTTCAACAATGATAGTCCTCTGGTACGACAAGGATTCATTAAATGTAACTGCTTGGGGCCCAAGAAGGGCAAAACAACAGGTGGAGGCACTTCCAATAGCATCTGGCATGTGGCAGCCGATGTCACCCGAGCCTCATTTGCTCCAATAATGAGGTGCACAGTGATACAAAACCAACATGGCATTTACAGTTATGGCATGATAAACGTTCTCCTGTGCTTCACAGAGTATCACATAGTTTTTATTCCTGTACATGGAGATTAAAATAATTCGATATGAGACCTCGTTTTTGGTCATCCCAGTAGTGGCTGGAAGGTGTCTGCACTTTGGTCAAGTGCATGAGCGAACCGTCTCCTTGACAAAGCCCCTGAAGTTGCTGTCATTTGCTCAGCTGCCCAGTGTGATGAAATAATTGGGTGTAGCTGTGGACACAGGACAGCAGAACGAGGATCCATGTGCACTGTGGGAAGCAACATTTTGGTTTCTTTAAGCAGAGAGACGATCTCTTCCTGGCCAGCTGGCAAGCACAGGAATCCATATGAAATTCATGTCCTACAATGGCCATGGGCAGGTGTATTGCTTCCTGGAGATGGCCTCGATTATTCCAGTACAAGGACAAAAAAAGAAAAGATTTATCCAAAAGCCTGGTTTCCAGGAGACAGGGAGCAATGCCTGAGCAGGTGTCTTATAGCATGTCCTCCAAAGCTTGGGCCTGAGGAAGGACGAACCACGCATTACCAAAAAGTCTAATCGAGCTTTAATGAGATTACTTCCATGAAAAGTTTGTCTCTAGCACATGGTCCTATGAAGGTGCGCTTGGAAAGGTAAATGGTTTTAAACTCCTCATAGACTTGAGAAGAAAAATCATCTGGGTTTTATGGAGGAGAAAGAAATCGAATAAAGATGCTGATTGTACTATTGTCACCTAAAATAAGTCAGTTTAATTCAGTGCCTAGCTGAGTCTTAAATGAGGCATACATTAGGTACTGCGGTTATGGGGAAAATAGTTTTCTCTGGTGGAAATACAACAGGACAAACTGTTTCATTGGCTGCCTCAAAATGTCTACATTTGGTTTTGCTCCACTTGAACTTAAAATGGCAAGTGTCTTTGCAGCAGAGAAGAATTGTGCAAGAGGAATGGAAAACCCAGAATACTCATTGTCTGCGAGTCTCTCTGGCTAGCACTGTAATGGTTGTGTGTAGAAGTAAGGCTTTCAATTTCCAGCAGTTAAGAAAACAGCATTTAAAAGCCCCAAATTAATTCTCATGTCTGGAGCTAAAGCAGCTGATTTGTGACACTAATCCAGAAACTCTCCCAGTGCCAGTGGGTCCATTTGCCCCCTAATATTTATTGCATCTAAGCTTTCAGGACATTATGATCAGAACCACAAATGGAATAGAGGAGAAATCAGTCTGTGGTGAATACAGAGCCGGGGAAAAAGCCAGTGATCACAAAATATCTGTGGTTTGACAGAGCAAAGGACAGGCTTTGCTCGGGGATATTCAAGTTGAGCATATTGATTTCTGAAGTAATTAACACATGGTTCTTCATGATCCATTTACCCTTTGTACCAGTATGTGTTCACGCAATGACAGTCCAAAATCAGGACTGCTCTTGCTTTTACTGTGATAAAGATTTCAGAGAGAATAAAAATTATCATATCAATTTCAGGCAGCACAGTTAAATTAATGAGCATCCTATAAAAAATTAGTTTCTCTCTTTTGGAAGGAGAGCTGGAATTTAAAGAAAATGTGTTGAACTGAAGTGTACAAGTGAGCATGGCCAGAGAACACAGCTGATATATGAAGCTAATTGTTCCATCATTTTGAACAGACCTAAAATGGAACATAAATTAGAGGAATTTTATCCCCAAAACTTAAAATTACCTTGCAATATAGCACAGGCTTCGATCCCCAAGAGCAAAGGTCAATGAAAGATTTATCCTAAAGTATAGATTTGGGGTAATGTATTGTTGGGACTATGGAGACAGTGATCTGTAATAATATTGGAAAACGTATTTCATTTACGTTAACAGTAATATGGGCTTCCATTGGCCAGGCCTTATCAAAATTTAACTGAAGTAAACTGAATAGTTGAATTCTTTGTCTTAATGAGCTCTCTCAAATGTTTTGGGCAGCGAGTTATTGATGATGTTTATATAGAGAGAAGAACAAAGAAGTTAAGAACTGGATTTGCGTTTGTTCTGTTTAAGAGTGTATATGTTTTCGGGTTTCTTTAGCATACCCTGGGACAAATAAAATGGCAAGTATGATTTAGATAGGAAAGGAGATCTGACATCTGTGAAAGGCTCTTTACCCAAGAAAACAAGTTCTACAGCCAATAGGTTGTACTCTTTCAAAGTACATTTATGATTGTTTTTTCCCGTGGCATGGAGGAAAGCAGACTGTGAAGGTACGAGGTCATCCTCTTCCTGTTTCTGGTGTGTAATGCATCAGCTGTCATCTTCCAGCAGAGAGGTTTTAAGATTCAGCTGGGTCCTGCCCTCCAAACAGACTCAAATTCAGGGTCCTTTCAGTCCTTAGCTTTGATTTTTACTTAGGCAGTCATTTTTGCAACAGGGGAAGACGTACAGGAGCAAATCCTCCTGTTTTCTGCGGCTTTTTCCTTTCAGCCAGCTATAGCCTGTGAGTAGCCCTGTATATGAACCAAGGAAAGGAAAGGAGAGGGGTTAGGGAAGGAGAAGAAATAGCATGGTGAGTCACCCTGTCCACTATCTGCCTGAAGATCTATATTCTACTCCCTTCTTAAATATAGAAATGATTTCATTCAATTATTAACTCTCACCAAGTAAACGTTTGGTATGAAGGGGGCTCTTGGATGCTGATTCATAGTGATGGTTCTCTAAAGGAAAACTGGAGCAATCATGTATAATCTCTGCAATAAATCTTGACTAAAGCAGAAGATATGTATTTAAAAATGCTTTTATTCAGTGCCTGTCACTTCTGTGGCCGTTAAGCTGTGAGCAACACTAATGACAACTGATAGTTGCTTTTCCACAGAGATTGTCTTGTGGGCTCTAGATTCCACGCAAGTGATGGGTTTTAAAGGATAACAGGAATTTCGTTTAACCTGTGGAAGCTTCCTACCACCCATAAAATCTCATTGTGGTTTAATATTCCCTGTTTGGAGGCTCACACTGTGCCAGCTGCTCCTGGTAAGTCATCATCCTCATACAGGTTACCTATGATTTCAAGTGGCATCCCACCTAGGCAAAGAGATAACAACCTCATCTCAAATCAGATCAAGGCATAACCCAAAGGTACCTAACAGCAGGTTTTCATTCCAATGTGGAACACGAGTTCGTCCTAGCAAGCAGAAGCACGTACGCACTGCTTTGCGAGAGTGCCACGCTGTCAAATGTTTAATTACCTGCGTGCTGAGGTGCTGAGAATGCCGCTGTGCCAGAAAAGTGATGTAAGGAAGTCAGTGAGACTTTGCTTTTAGTGATTTACCCTTCTCCACCTGAGATATTTGCTAGGAACAGTTTGAGGTTTGCATTAGAAGTTTCAGGATGGAAAAGGGTGCTGGGGGAGACACTATCATATGAGTAAATTAATGCAGAGACATGAGTTTGAACCAATAGGCAGATAAGCATGTTAAAGAATTTCAGATATCTGAGTTGCCCTAAAATATCATGGGAAGAGGTTTCAAACTCCAGAAAATTTTCCTACGTATTTTAGGATCTGAAAGCTAGGTGGGAGTCAATAGTGGAAAATATTTTATTCTTCCACGGGAAGCAGAGGACTTTGCACCTGTCCCTCTTGTGTCTGCGATGGTGGTCGAAGGTGGATACTAATTTAACTCTCTCCTTTGAGACTGATTGAGTTTTCGGTTGCAGGAGGCCTTAGATGCTGAAATCAGTAATTAAACAATACATTCTTCTTTCAGACCTGTGGTGGAAAAATATGGTTGCACTATGAAAATGTATGTTACTCCATTTCCTTTTCCTTTGAACAGGCCAATGATAGGTGTTTCATCTTGGTTTTCAAAAATTATTAGCATTTATTTCACCCTGCGTGCAAAAGCTTCACTGACAAGTGTAACTTTTCTCCGTTTGTAGCTGACCTGTTTCATATTTCCAGGATCAACTTTCTCATTTTCTTTTCAGGAGCTGAAATGCCCTGAAGAAGGTCAGAGAAGTAATAGCTCCGGCTCTCCTCAAACAAGAGCTGTGTAAATTTCTGCCATGCAAGTGGCCAAATTAATTAAGCCCCTTTATTCATAATCTGCTTTAATTGTTTGAGTTTAGCTTTAATTGCTGGTTTAGGTTTGTTACTGCTGTCCTGGAGTGGTGGTGCAGCAGACCATATCTCAAAGGAGACCTCCAGACTCCTTTCTTTTTGTGGCCCATCACTTCCTGCAGCTTAGGCTATGTATGAACAAAAGCCATAATCCTCAGGTTTGTGCCTCTGATTCAGAGGTGTCCATCACTCCAGTCAAACGCGAAGAGAGACAGGCACTGCAGGAGCTCTGGAGGCTGTGGCTGCTTCGCCCATTTTCATGACTGTTTACTTACCTCATGTTCACTGAGCTTTTTTTACCATCAGGAAATGTGACTGAAAGTGGGAAGTTGCGCGGCAGTCGGATTCTGTCAATCTAATTCATTCCTGTTGTGCAAGGAGACAGAGCCCAAAACCTCCTGGAAGATGGAGCAGTGTGTGCAGCATATGTGGTCACCCTACCCCCGACTGCTGGGTGAGGGGGCTGTGCAGGGAGAAACGGGGCTTTCTGCATCTGATGGTGCTCTATTTAAAGGAGGGAGGTACCCACTCGTACACAAGGGAGAAGAAAGATAATGAAAGGAGATAAGCACAGCTGGAAATTCAGACTTCAGGTGAAGGGCCAAACCAAGCTGCAGTGTGCAAGGGTGCGCCCAGCTAAAGGACTGAACTGGGGGTGATGGGATGGGAGGGATGACATGATCCAGAAGGAATTCTTTAAATTTCTAGTACCCCAAACTCAGGCAGAAAACCACGAGAAGGCTGGAGTTTATTTACCTTCTTAGCTATTTTGAGGACAAGACTTCACCGCCCAAATCTATTCTTTCCTGCAAATGTAGCAGAATCTAATCTATTTCTCGAAAGCCATTCTGAATGCATGAGAGAAGGGAGCTTATTGACGTTCATGCTATTACTTATTTAAATGCAGATTTGTGTAGTAAGGTAATTATGTATTGATTAGATTGCAGAGCAATGAGAATTGTGCGAGCATTTTCTCACCTAACTACTGGCACTGACTTACCAAGTGTGTCTTGATAAGTTAACGCAGACAACAACTAAGCAGCTACTGTCATTTGCATTGCAAGCTCCTGTTATAAAAGAGCATTCTCAGGCAGACAGATGAAGCCAAAAGTAATTTGATCTTTTCAAGCATCTGTTTTGGACAATTATTGCTGATTAAATTTATTAACAACCGCTGGGGAGCATGCAACTCATGCTTAGGATTTACCTTCTGTGGGAAGGAGCACTTTGGCAAAGTTGTGTGTGAATTTGGAACAGGAGAATGAAAAAACATAAATCTGGGTACCATTTGTTCCTTAGGATTCACAAAGAGTTTGCAACAAACTGTGGAAGCACTGGGGATTTTTTTAGCAAGGGAGACAGAGTTTCAATTTGGAAGTTTCACAGGCAGCACTTGATTTTTATAACGTAATGTGGTTGTACACAGGGAGGAGCTGAAGACAGGGAAGGTACTGACCCTGAAGAGGGTAACCATGAACTGTGAATGATTGGTGCAGTCTGATTCATCTACAGAATTTATGTCTATCTATGGAAAGATCTAAGGACATCAAATGCTACACTCACCCAATAATGCCAATTATTTGTTAGGGAGCAGATTCATCAGCATCATTATTATTAGTACTACATTAGAAAAGCAATGTCCCAAAGGAGATCAGCGTTTCCTTATCAAGAAGAAATGTATCATTGGCCTGCCCAGAGTAAAAGGGAACAGAGTAACCTACGTTTTCCGAAGTGCAACCTTATTTTTCTAAAGTCTTGGTATGAATTAAATAAATCCTTGCCTGCTCAGACAAGATTAAACCAGCTCTGGTTATACATGTGTGCTTACAAAGATCATTTATGTGCTTGTCCCTTGCTGGGAATCCTCTCCTAGCCCTGGCTGACAAAGGGAAAATTGCTGGCAAGCCTCTCCAGTGATGTTGTGTAGGCTGCACACATTTAAGTCCTGCTTTAGGTAGAAACCATTACTTTGATGTCAAGTCCGAAGAGGAAGACCACAGGCCACAGAACTCACAATCTGAGCAGATCAAGTGGGAAGATATAGGTGCAAAACATGATTTGCTTCAGACCCTGCAGTGGCTGTGTAGTGCGGCAAGGACCCCCTTGGAACCCCATGCCCCAAGACGTATAATCTCATTCACAAGCAGCCGTGGTTTCTGCTTCTAGTGCTGCAGGGATGAACCAACAAGGGCTGTGATGGGGAGGGAGCCCGGGGCTCACCAATGCGTTCGTGGCATCGCAGAGCACACCTGGCATTCAGCAGGCACTTGGCAAGTTCCAGTCGCCGTGTGAACACGAAGGGAATATACCTTGATGTGCCATAGTGAAGTATGGGGAATAACAGCGATAATACAGCAAATCCCTGTTTTTCTAGCCTGTATGTTTTCTTATGTATTTTGGCCTTTACTGAGAGTGGAATCATTCACAAGAATGTTTCGTTGTGTCTTGTAATTTCCCGTCTAATGGCATTTCAAGAGATTTGTTAAACGGGATGAGGTTGCCTGCTGCTTGTGGCATGTTTTGTTCTTTCTTATTTTCTTTACTTTTTAGGGCTGTTTGGTGTTTGGCTCGGATAATGCCAGTTTTTATTGCTCTCCTGAGTCTCTTGGTGGAAGCTTGGAGGTGCTCCTGTCTGTTAAGCTGCTTGCCAGTCACGTTTGATTGTGTAATTGCCCTGTGCTTCAGTTTCCAAATTATTGCTGGGTTGTGTAGCATCTCTGACATGTTCAAAATGTTTGCAAAGAAACAAGAAATTGGATATCCCATACTCCAAACTGGCTTATCTGAGTGCTTAGGCAATGTGACTATGGGCACTTTGATTACCTCATCCTCTTTTAAAAGAAGGTGACCCATGGAGAGATCACAGGGATGTGCCATTTGGAGCCTGGCCTCAGGCAGGCATGTGTCTGCCATCTTCAATTGGCATCAGGGCCTGCTGCCTCCCCTCTGCCCGTGGAGCTTTGGTGGGTACCCAGAGCTGTCCCACGCATGTATCCCCTCTATGTTACAGCATCTGGGGCCAAAAGGGTTTTAGACAGTATTTTGAGAGTAGATAGGATGGGAGATACTATGTTCCCATCTCTATTAGTTTTTCTATACAGTGTGATGTTTTAGAAGGGATCAGTGGAAAATGCTCATAAGATAAACTGATGAATTAAGGGCCCAAACCATCCTCTCCCTGTGCAGTTGCAATTTCCAGTGAATGTAGGGCAGGATGGGAAGGATTTGAAGGTTAGTTCAAGTAAGAAGGGCAGGGTGTTCCCCAGATGCCCTGGTAGAGCACACACCTGGAGCTGTGCCCTTCCTGATGACTTTTCTCCTGCTTCATGACCTCAGCCTGAGTGTTCCCCCAAGGAGAGCAATACATTTGTGGGGCATACTAAGGGAGGTGAAATTTGCGCCCTGTAGGCAACCTCATGCTGTAAAAGTTGGGAGGACTTATTTTGAATGTTTTTCCTGCTCTGCATTAGATGGTATACAGACAGTTTCCACGGCGAAGGCATTACCAACCCGGCAGAGCCATCACTGGTATCAGCAAGTGTGAATTTATTCTCGCACGCGGTTTGCATGTCCCCTAATTTATTATCTGCTAGGGTAAGCTAGTCAAATTACAAGGACATCGCTACAAAAGCAGCGACATCATCAGCTGGGTTACGTGTCCTTGGTCGTGCAACCAAGTTCAGATTAACAAGAAGCTGAGTCTGAGCGGTGGATTCTAGCTCCGTGTGTATGACTGGCTTCACTGCCGAATGACCAGGCTGCTGCTTTCTGTGTGCTGAACAGCTGCTCAAGGCTTCTGCTGCCTTTGAGGACAGACAGCCTTTCTGGGCCCGTTTCAGCACTGACAGCAGGCATCCTTGTGGAGTCCTGCTTTTGTGCTTTCCTTTTTTTAAGGAAGAGCCGAAATACTCTTCTGAAATATTCTTCGTTTGTTTGCTTGTTTACTTTATCTGCAGACAAGTAAAGCCCTTCTCATATTCCCCCAAATCCTCTCCTAAATGCCTCCCTCTCAAACCAGGTGGAGAATGAACTGCCTTGGGATTCAGAAACAGTTTGAATGGGGATCTCAGGTTGGCCCATTAAAGACATGGAAGAACCCTCAAATCAGGGTTGGAATGAAGCCTCCATTTCTCCAGTGCAACTGAAGTTTAGGGCTAGAGTTTTGTTTCAAGTCCTGGTCTGCCCCTCTCAGGCAACACAGACCTGGTGAGGGCAAATGTACTTTACCTTTCGAAGGACACAGGAGCAGTTGGTTGGTCTCTAAGGGAAAAGCATAGTGTTGTATTGCTCCGATCCCACTGATTTGCAGGGAAGTTGTGCACTTGATACAGAAGAGCTTGTAACTTGTCACTCCCACGCACATGAGCCCAGATGGCTAAGGTGAAGCCTATGAAGATGTAGATGGCAAAAGATGTGTTAAAGTATCACAGGGCGAGTGTGTATTATGTGTCTTGCTGTTCTGCAGGTGAAGGAGCCAGAAGATGAAGTCCTGAGGGATCAGTTACTATATGTGTAACCCTGCTGCCAAGGCATGACTGGCAGCAACAGGAGCCACATTCAGACTTTAATCCATCCACAGCCCCTGTGCTCAGTGGGCTGATTTTCCTGGCACAAAGTGTGCGTGAAGAAGCAGAATTTTGTAAAGGCAGGCGGAGCACGAGAGTGGCCAAATACACCGTGCCTTGTTTCCTTTTTCCTAAAGAACGTCCAAATTAAAAAAATTAAACCAAGGCTGCCTTCTTCTTCTCCCCCCTCCTGCAGGCTGTCTACCACTTCTGCTCTTCCTTTCCCTGCACAGTGGGGGAGTTGGATGAATGAAGCAGGGTTGACCATCTCAGGCTTCCCTACGCTACTCCTACTGCAACTGCTTTCTACTTCATGACAAGGATCTTTGTTAAAGTCCCCCAAATGCAGTAAGAAAGCGGGTATAAAGTAAATGGCTGACAAGCCTTTCACTTATTTTCTTCCCTTCTGAAGCTGGGAGGCTGTTTTTTCTGTGGGCCCACTGGGATGGGTTAGGTTGAACATCGTTGTCTACGGTGGCAAGGCAGCCTCTGCCCTTCAGTGAAGGCAGCTGCAAGGCCCTGTACAAACTCTGTGGCAGGAGGCAGGTAGTGGAGCCCACCAGGCAAAAAGGTGCACAGGACAGTGGCAGAAACAGAACCAAAGACGATGCCCTTCAGGAAGAAGACTTTGCTAGGCGTTGGTATGGGGTGGGATGTGATATGGGAGAGGTAGGGCTAAGAGAACAAAACTGGAAAACTAAGGGAGAGGAGCAGGAACATCTATGAAACACTGGCCACAAGATCCAGAGAAGAAGCCTAAAGGAGATTGTGGCAGCATATTCCTTCTGGTGCGTGGGGAAGCAGGACACTGCATGTTGTCCCCAAGTTCTTCATAGGTTTTACTGCTTTTGGTTTCTCTTCATAACTGGGATGACTTGAATGGTATTTGCTTACTAGTGGGTAATGTCTCCTCCTGATGAGGAAAACGGTCATGAAGTGACCAGGGTGAGAAAGTACACATGTGGGGAGGCAGAGGGAGAGTCTAAGTGAGGCTTAGACAGGAGCTCAGCTGAGCTGAGAATAATCAGAAAGGAAAGGGAAATTGGGCAGTGAGAGGAGAAAGGCACTGGGGCTAGGGACAAAACCCCAGAGATCTAAGACTGTGGGTAGGAGTTGTGGGGCTGCTTTTGGGGGCTTGTTAGGTTCTCCCAAATCCTTTGCAGTGACAAGTCTGGCTGGCTTTGCCAGCTCTGCTAGCAGGGTGAGGCAGGCTCAGCAGCAGCAGCAGGCAACGAGTGCGTTTTATTTGGGGCACTGATCGTTGGGGGCTGCTTTAAAGGCAAGTAGTTCTTTAATTTGTACATTTTACTGCTGTCCTTTTTCATCTTTCAAAGATTAAGAGAAACATTGTCTGGAAAATAAGCATACCTAAACCCAGCCTTTAATTGCCCTGAGTGTGACGGTGACGCACGAGTTCTCTGCACTGGGTACTTGGTAATACCTCCTGCCTCTATGAGATAAAAGTTTGGAGGCAGTGTTTTGGCTGGGTCAGGGATGTAACCCTGCAGGCATTCAGCATCCTGGAAGCTTGATTAATGCTGAAGGGAACACTGAAGTGCTTTAGCTCACTGCCGTTTTCACTTCTCACGCATCAACTGCGTGGAAACACGGAGTGAATGCACAAAGAAGGATATTTTGTACCAATGATGTAATACTATGATGTTGGCTTGGTGGCTCTTCAGCATTATTCAACACACCTTTCTCAGCAGAATGATGTTAGTGAAATGAGATTTTATTAAAAGTACGCAACTCAGTGTATCATTAAGCATTCAGTGCAACATCTCAATTTCCTTTCTAATGCTGTGGTGCTGAGAACACATCCAATTTCAAAAGCGAATGCTTAACTACAAAAGCAATTTGCAAGAAAATAATATTTTTTTGTCTTTTTGGAATCTGCATAAAGCATGCCTCTTAGCATAGCAGTCTTTCTTACAGGTTTTCTTTTATTTTCTTTCAATGGAGCTACATAAGGAAGTTGTTTGAGTGATTTCTCCCCAGCTATTCTGCTGAGCGATTCCTAATTACCCTCAGCATTTTGAAAGGTGAATGGTACTCTTATATAATCAACATTAATAATTCAGCTTAGTCCAAGAAAGCTTATTGCAGCTAGTTCTTTCGTGCCAGAAAACCGCTACTAAAGCATTCATTCTCAATTTAATTCATAAGCTCCTAATAAAGGCAGTCCAGCCAAAGTATTTTAACTTGGCTCCTACAGTTAAAAATGTTGCTGCAATTATTTCAGGTGGGCTGTGGTAAATCGGTATTGTAAATTTCAGTAGAAATTTGCTTTTCCATTTGTTTCTGATCTTCAGGATTGTCTTCCCTTCTTTCTGTATGCCTTCTTTCTTTCTAATTGTCCTCTCTGGTGCAAATGCTGCTATATTAAGTGATCAGCATAAATGGAGGC